>CP125978.1:229104378-230523555 GCA_030063025.1 Avena longiglumis
TAATACACCCTAGCATGGAATATAAACATTATCATGAACAAGAATTATAATAATAACATCTTTATTATTGCCTCTAGGGCATAATTCCAACACTAGCGTAGTTTGTGAGTTTTACTAAAAGTGATCTAGGGTGCAAAATTTGATGTAAGCTTTGAAATAATTTTGGAGTAGTGTGAATTTTTATGAAAGAGTCCAAGAGGTAAGAATGAGAATAGGTTTTTGTAAATATTTGTTTTCTTTGGTTTTGAAACTAAGTTTTTGATTCAAACGTCCAGTCTAACTAGGGTCTCCTATGGTAAGGATGGCTCTGATACCAACTTGTCAACACCCGGGTTTTTAATCCCAGATGCCTGTTATGCCATACATCGCAATCCTGTGATTACCATTTTTAGACATAATAATTGGATACCATAGTACATCATCCATTACAAACCATACATAAGGTCTTACACAAATAGGAATCTCATGATCCAGTTCTTAATACAACATTAAGCATCTAATACGTAATAATCTAGAAGGAGGCGTAAACTCCATCTTCGGGTCACAGTAATGCCGACGATGGGAGATGATCCTAGTTGTTGTAACCTTCCGGGTCCATCCTCCGTACTCCTCTTCATAGTCCTGCCATGGAATAGCTGTGATAAAGCCATGAGTACTCTTTAAGTACTCACAAACTAATACTAACAAGTGAAAGGGTTTTTTGATAATAGGACACTAGGCTCTAGGTTTATTTTGCAAAAAGCCAGATTTATCTCTACTAAGTTTAGAAGCAACGAATGCTAGTTGAAGGTTTATAACACCTAAGTGGTAACTTGTATTTCATATCACAACCTGTTAGGTCAAGTCAAAGTCTCAATTCATTTCACAAGTCATTTTGAAAAGTCCGATGGTGAACAATATGGCTACCTAATCGCCCATAATCATGATGCGCTTATTCAATAGTTTGACACTTTGCGTAGATTGTACACTTTCACCACAACATTCGATACATCCGTTAGGAACAAATCGAATTCACCATACTCAAGATGCGGATAATCAATCCTAACCTTTCAATTACACGCCCTAGTATAAGCACCTCTCCTGTGAGTTTGGCCTCCCAACCATGACCAACGTCATCTTGGGTACCGAATTGTGGACAATCTTCACAAGGTAGCCTCAACTCAGCACCTTGGCCGTGAGGGAACTAGTACTAAG
Organism: Avena longiglumis; assembly: GCA_030063025.1. Taxonomy (NCBI): domain Eukaryota; kingdom Viridiplantae; phylum Streptophyta; class Magnoliopsida; order Poales; family Poaceae; genus Avena; species Avena longiglumis. Next base: position 229,105,573 of record CP125978.1, read on the forward strand.
GTATATAAATTTCTAAATAAGCCCTACCCAATCTTCTGTATTGTGGTTGTACGATAAAATTGGAATGGTATCGCATCCATACAACCATCGCTTTATAAAGGGCTAAGGCTCATGCCTCAACATTTTTATCACCAAAATCATCGTGTGTTCGAAACACATGTCCAAAACATTTCAATAGAATGATCCATCATTCCAAGGTTTTCATAACCATTTTTCCACCAAGTATTCCCATCTAAAGTTGATCAGGTTTTATGGTTAGCACTAGCATCTACAAGTGGGGGTAAGCCCTAATGAGGGGGGGGTAATCTAGTGGAGTTGCAACTAAGTTCAATCTCATGCCTTAGGATGGCATCAAGATTATCTAGCTTAGGCCAAATTTTATGCTCTTTATGCAACCTTCACATATCTTTCTAGTATCTACCATTCACTTAGGTAAAATCTAGGTAAGAGCTTTGATAAAGAAATAAAGTAAGAAGCTTGCAAGTAAAACTAGGATTGGTTTATCAAGTGCATATGATCATATATGCTTTAAGGCATATAGTTGACATGGTAACAAGCAAGTATTGGCTTGCATAGGTTAACTTGATTAGTAAGGCTTGCAAGTATTGGCTTGCACAATATCAGTATAAGCTTGCTAAATTGCAAGTGTTAGCTTGCAAGGTTAATAGCTTGCATCAGTGTCAATATAAGCTTGCCTTGTGCAGAGCAGTGGTTGAAGTTCTCCTCGCCTTCTTCTTCGTAGAATCCTCCTTCCTCCTCGTATCCTTGGTCGATACTAGCGTCTATAAATAAATACGATGTACACAATCACCAAACAATACTTAACTACTTTCAATCATCACACACAAGGGTCCTATAGATGATTTAACATCATCACTAACATTACAAGATTAAAGCTTGGTTTAATTCCTTTTATTTTTAGAAAAGTAATTTCTACTAATTGAAAAACTACTTAAGATTTAATATTCTCCAAACCAAACATGGGATCATGTTGACACATGTCATCACCACATATTTTAGTCCATGGGAATATGATTTAAAGTGGTGTCACAATTTAATAAGGTTTTACCCTTTTAGTTTAATTAAATAAAGTGACTAGAAATGCCTATGTGGCATTCTTTTATTACTTGAACATTATTTATGCAAGTAAACCTATATATTTTTATATATTCTGAAATGTATGGTTAAATGTGATTTTTGAGAGTTGGAATCAACTCAAAAGCTATTATGGTTTAAATTTGAAAATGTTTGAATGCGTAAAATCTTCTTCCTTGTTATTTTTACCATGGATGATCTATACATCCAAATGACTTGAATCCAACGGCTTTGATTCAGCATTTCAAGAACTTTCTAACAAAATTAGTTTCATTCAATTTGGTGCACTCGAATCGACCTGGGTTGATTTTTGAAACTGTATGTATGTGTTTGAAATAAATGGAAAAGGTTTAATTCAAATAATCGGGTCACGGAAACGATATCGGGCTCGCTAAGCGTAGCGCTTCCGCAGGCTGTTTAAGTGGTTGTCCCCACACATTAGTGAGACGAGGGGGTGCGAAGCGGTATGGGGCAACGTGGTGCGTTCGATCTGGTTCTAATCCAACGGCTGAGAGTCATCGTCGACGTAGAACGATCCTCCTTCTTTCTATCCAGCTCAAGACACCCCTTTTGGTGCAATCGAGCTCGCCACCATCACCGTAAGCTGGCTGCCTGCGGCAAGCAAGAGGTTTTCTGCATCGAAAGGCTCTAGATCTCCGCTGATTTGAAGAGGATTTCCGACCACGACAACCCTCCTACGGTTATACATCCTGAACAAAACTTGTAGATCTAGGATTTCTCTCCAACTTTGCTTTTTTCATCATCACAAGATTCGCAATGGTTTTGTCACCATCTTCGTCGCAAGATCGAATCAGGTGGCAATTTTCGCGCACCCTTTCTTCAGTTCGTCAGATCAGCTTCTTGAACACTTTGCATCTAGCCCCTTCCTTTTCTTTTGGCCTCAACCCGTAGCCCTAGCTTGCCCATGTGTCACCGCCCAATTGCCTCAAATGCATGTGGCCCTTTTGCCCCTCTGGCCCACTTGTCTGTGAGTGTGGGTAAGAAAGCCAGAGTGACAAAAGTTTCCATATCATTTCTCAAACTAATAAATTTCCAAAAATGAATATAATATAAATTTATTCATAACTTTGAAGTGTTTTGGAATTTGAATTCAAACTCTATAAGAAATATGTTATGTTTTTGAATGTTGATTCAAATCTTTAGTCAAATATTTTCAAAATTGATTTAAAATAGTCAAACCTTTGACTTTGACCCTAATTTTACTTAAATTAATTTAAATATTGTTTAAAATTCATAATTTCAAATAATACAAATAATATATGTTTTCGAATCAGAAAAATGGGAGGAATCTGTTTATGCTATTTATAATTTCATTTGAGCAATTTAAAATTTTCGAATTATTAAATGTTAATAAAGGGTTTTTCTTAATAAATTAATAACTTTAAATCAGAATCAATTTGACAAATGATATGTCTAAATCGATCAGCGCGACGAGACCTCTCCAACCATGATATCCATGTTACCATTTGTATCATGCATTAAGATCAGTTTTATAATCAATATTGTTTATGCAAGGAAAACATGATAAATAAATTTGGGAACTAATTGTTTCTTATTAATAATGCCTCACGAATTCTATATCATCATGTGCTATGATCCTAATACATTTTTGACATAGTTTGCATCATTAACTTGCCTTTTCATGCATCATATCATGATCATGCCGATTATTCTGCATTAGTTGTAATTGCTGCATCGCTTGTTCCTTTTAGTGTTTGCTTCTTCCCGGATAGGACGATGAGATGTTGTGAGCTTCGACAAGTTCTTCGGTTATGAAACTTCGACAATGTTTTCCAGACGAGCATTCTCCCCCTTTCTACTTATCTTACTTTTATAGTATTTATTTCCTCTTGTTGATCTATTGCTATCTATGTTGCGATGCTCTAGTTTTCGTACCCATGATATCCCTTGCAACCATTATATTGCTTTGGACACATCCTATTACCTGTTGTTCGGTAGATAGTCAGCCTTGAGAGTCGTAGTTGCTTACAGTGTTGTTGCTTCACCGTCAATGTTCCACAGTTGTTGGAGAAATGCCCCATGCTTAATGTTGAAGATGATCATGGCTTTCATTACCGTTTAATAACTAAAGTTGAAAGTAGGAAAATAATGCAGAGGCACAGGTGGACAATAGATGTTATTTGGTTTTTAACCGGCCACTTCTGTCCCGTAGGACCCCAAGTACTTGATACCTGTTCTTTGAATATTCGCACTATCCTCATGTGGGACCATGAATCCCCTTAGCATGAGTTTGAGTCATATATTATTTCTTGGGGCCACAAAGTAGTTTGGGGTTTTATTACTATCCTGTACTTATGCCATGTTTTACTGCTTTATTTACTATTGCTCGTGGAGCGCCTATGCTATTTTGGATAGCTAAACGATTACGTGGTATCGACAAGCCTAGTCACACTTTCGTGTTCCCAATAGTTTACAGCCGTTCTCGCAAGCCTCTAGGTCCGTCGCGGAGCCGGCCAACTTCATATCGGGTAGCTTAGTGGGGTGGCCCCTTGAAATATTATATGAATCTTGCGATTTCTTTGTCATGATGCCTCTTTGGGTTTTTATTTGGTTTTTCCGAGGTTGATCGTGCATGTGTTGCTATTTGTGCCTACTGCTGGGTAAAACTTTCTGAAAGTCGTGTCCGCGGTTATGGACGACTTGGAGCACAATATCTATATCATAGACAACTATAACTAAAGTAGTGCTATTATTTTGACCTTAAAATGACTAGTAATCAGCTTCAATACAACGGAATGGCTAAATAAAGTACCAACAACTATTGGGTTTTTGAATGTCTTCTGGTATATATATCTGACTAGTAAGTATTACAGCTACAATGGAATGATTACCTAAAACTGCCCACTGCTTATGTTATCAGGATGACTCATGCTATCTATATCTGACTAGTAATTGCTGCAACTATAACAGAATGAATAAAACTGCCAACAGTGTGAGTTCCTCGGTCCGACTTTCTTGTTTGGTCTCGAGGGGGAATCACCAGGATGGGTATGTTTGGTGTTAGTTTCAGTTTGGTTTCGGATAGGTGTTTCTTATCCCCCTCTGATAGCCGCTAGTTGTATCATCCCACCATAACTATGTAGGCGAGGACCGCCGAATTCCAAGACTCGCCGTGTACTGGCCTCAGTACTGACCGCTCTCTATTTCCTTTGCCCTTTGCCGGCACCCCTTTTGTTTAAGCAGGTTTGGGAACAATGTCGTTAGCAGGGTTACCCTTCTAGCTTGGCTCAAGGTGGTTATGATGCCATTGGTTATTCTTCGTGGCTCTAAGCCTAATTTTCTTCTTGTCCGCATCGGACGTGATCGCTTTCAAGGTGATTTGGATCTTTGTAAGAGATTCGTATTCTTGACTCATGGAGTCGTTGTTGTATATATTTGTTTCGTGGGTTCCATCGTGACTATTGTGTAATGATATTACTTCGTTTTCCACCCGCACGCAAGTGCCTGGTGGGCACATTTGATTCGTTTCTATGCGGATTTGGCGGGAATCGCTAAACTTGCATAGGGTCGTTCTGAGGGTGTTACAGGTGGCTCCATTGCACCTTGGAAAACCTGATCGTCTTGGTACGGGTAAACCTCTCCGCTGTCTCCAGTATCTTGATCGACCTCTCCTCATATGTCAAGTCACTCTCCAGATGAACCTCCTCTAGTGGTACAGTGTCTCTCAATGGTGTGTCCACCATCTCCAGATGGCACTTCTTCAGCTGGGACACGTGGAACACGTCATGAACAAAGGATGAGCCTCCGCAACTCCAACTGATATGCAACCTCCCCCTTGCGTGATAAGACCCAATATGGTCCTATGAATCGAGGTGCTAGCTTACCCTTGATTCCAAACCTATTAATTCCACGCAGTGGCGATACTCGAAGGTATGCTCGATCTCCAATCTCATACACTTCCTTGCTTGGCGCCGCCAGAGCTCTTCTTGATTGTTCTACCTTCAGCCTGTCCTGAATCAAACTGACCTTCTCTTCGGCATCCTTGATCAATTCCGGCCCAAACAATTGACGATCACCCACACCATCCCATAGCAATGGTGTTCTACACCTCTTACCATACATAACATTGAACGGTGACGCCTTGATGCTAGACCTGTAGTCGTTGTTGTAGGAAAACTCAGCATAGGGCAAATTCTCATCCCAACTAGATCCATGAGCTAGAGCATAAGCTATCAACATATCCTCCAAAATCTGATTCACCCTCTTTGTCTGTCCATCAGTCTGAGGGTGGAATGTTGTGCTAAACTCCAACCTCGGTTCCAACGACTCATGCAATGCCACCAAAAGTGAGAGGTGAATTGAGTACCTCTATCGACACAATGCTCTTGGGCACACCGTGCGCAACACAATCCTGTTCATATAGATCCCGCTAGCTTGGCATCATATAAGTGGTCTTCAAAGGTATAAAGTGAGCCACCTTGGTCAAATGATCCACCCCTACCTATATAGAATCATAACCAGACCTAGAAGTCCTATGATAAAATCCATTCCCACTTTATCCCACTTCCAATCCGGTACTGGCAATGGTTGTAGCAATCCTGCTGGCTTCTGGTGTTCTGCCTTCACTCTACTACACACATCGAATAAGGAAATATGCTCGGCGATATCCACCTTCATATTGTTCCACCAGAATCTTTCCTTTAAATCCATATACATCTTGGTATTTCCTGGATGTATCGAGTATGGTGAGTCATGGGCTTCCTGGAGAATCAACTTGCTTATTTCCGGATCGCCGGGCACACACAGACGATCACCATACCATAGGGTTCCTTGCTCATCCTCGCGAAATCCCTCCGCTTTGCCCTTGGGTATGTTTTCCTTTATTCCTTCCAAGTCACTATCCTTCTTCTGAGCCTCTCCAATCTTTTCCTGGAGTGTTGTCTTGACCTCCATTGACGCCAAATATCCATCGAATACTACCTCCAATCTAAGATCCTTGAATTGCTCGCACAAATCCCTCAGAAAATTTCCCACACTTAGTCCATTTGCATAAACCTTGCGGCTTAGTGCATCTTCCACTACATTTTCCTTTCCTGGGTGGTATGGCAGACTCGTGTCATAATCCTTTATGTGTTCCAACCATCTTATTTGCCTCATGTTCATCTCCTTCTGGGTGAATATGTACTTCAAGATCTTGTGGTCCGTGAATACATCGCAGTGCTTTCCCATCAGATAGTGTCTCCATACCTTGAGTGCATGCACGACCGATGCTAACTCCAAATCATGTGTGGGGTAGTTCCTCTCATGGTGCTTGAGCTGGTGCGAGGCATATGACACCACTCTTCCATCTTGCATCAACACACTACCCAGACCTTGTCGAGATGCGTCATAGTATACTTGGAAGTCCTTCTGTAGACCAGGCAAGCACAGAATAGGTGCGGTCACTAAGCAACACTTCAGGTCCTAGAAACTAGCCTCACATTCCTCGGTCCATTCAAAATTCTTCTCCTTATTCAACAATTCCGTCATTGGCTTTACAATCTTGGAGAAATTCTCTATGAACCTTCTGTAATATCCAGCAAGTCCCAAGAAACTCTGAATATTACGCACATTCTTGGGAACCTCCCATTCTGTAACCGATGATACCTTGCTTGGATCAACCGCGACTCCTTCTCCCGACACCACATGTCCTAGAACTCCAACAGTGCTCAACCAGAATTCGCATTTGCTAAATTTGGCATATAGCTTGTGTTCCCTTAGCTTTTCCATAATCATCCGCAAATGCCTTTCATGCTCCTCATCATTTCTGGAGTATATCAATATGTCGTCGATGAACACTACCACAAACTTGTCCAAGTACTCCATGAATACCTTGTTCATCATGGTCATGAAATATGCCAGAGCATTCGTTAGTCCAAAAGACATAACCGTATACTCATATAAAACATACCTAGTGGTGAAAGCAGTTTTTGGTATGTCTTCCTCCTGGATCTTCAGTTGGAAATATCCTGATCTCAGATCAATCTTGGAAAACACCTTTGCTCCTTCCAACTGATCAAACAGATCATTTATATTGGGCAGAGGGTACTTATTCTTGATAGTCACTTCATCCAGCGAACAATAGTCCACTACCAACCTCTTGATACTGTCCTTCTTCTCCACAAACAGAACAGGTGCACCCCATGACGACGAGCTGGGTTCAATAAATCCCTTGTCGAATTGCTCTCTCAATTGCTTCTTCAACTCCTTCAGTTCATCCACATCCATCTCGTATGGCCTTTTGGCAATTGGTTTAGTCCCCGACATAAAGTCAATAAGAAACTCCACATCACGGTCCGGTGGCATCCCTGGTAACTCCTCTGGAAACACGTCGGGGTATTCTCTCACTATAGGTACTGTGTCCATGCTAAACCCCTTAAGAGAATTTACCTCGGCACTCCTAAGACGTGCTAATGATTTAAACTTAATCCTCGTGCCCCATGGAGTCCTGAGTGAAATTGCTTTCCGTGCACAATCCACTTGGCCATCGTGCGCGGACAACCAATCCATACCTAGTATCACATCTAGTCCCTGTGACTCCAGAACAACTAGGTGTGCTAGAAAACTATGTGCTCCAATTCCCAGGGTCAAATCATGACAACCCACACTAGCTAACATTTCTCCTCCCGGTGTGCTCACTCTCATTGTCCCTTTTAGTTCCTCAGTGGGTAACTTATATCTATCCACAAATGCCCTTGCTATGAATGAATGAGATGCTCCAGTATCAAATAAAACAAGTGCAATATGGGAATCGACTGGAACTTACCAATCACGAGGTCTGACTCATCACGGATCTCTTCCACATCCACATGGTTCACATTAGCCTTCTGGTTGGTGCCAATCTTGGGTCCAACTCCTAGAATCTTCTCCGTGCAGGTGCTTGCATAGTGACCCAACTTCTTGCACTTGTAGCACTCCACATTGCTGAGGTCCTTCTTGCTCATATAGTTGTGTCCATTGTTCCTCCCAGAGCTGCTATTGTAGTTCTTGTGACCATTGTGGTGGCGGTCGTTCCCTCCACGGTGGTGGTTGCTGCTCCTGTGTCCATCGTGGCGATGTCCATTACCTCCGCGGTGGTAGCGGTCATCACCTCCATGCCTAGAGTGTCCAGAGTGTCCATCATAGGAGGTGCGAGCACGGTGGTGTGATCCAGAAGAGTGACTGCTGTCAACACCCAGATTTTTAATCCTAGATACCTGTTATACCATACATCGCAATCCCAGGATTACCATTTTTGCGAGACATAATAGATTGGATATCACAGTACATCATCCATTACAAACGATACATAAGGTCTTACAACAAATAAAGGATCTCATGATCCAGTCTTAGTACATGCAAAGCAGCGGAATAACGTAATAACGATAGCATGGGCGAGGCTCCATCTTCATAGTAACAGGCAATGCTGACGATGTGAGATGATCCTAGTTGTCGTAACCTTCCTGCGGTCCATCCTCCTGATAGTCCTCTTCATAGTCTGGCCACGGTAATAGCCATGGACAAATACATGAGTACTCTTTAAGTACTCACAAACTATTACTAGCAAGTAAGGTGGTTTCAAGTAGGAATACTAAGCTCTAGGTTGTTTTGCAAAAAACCAGATTTATCTCTCACTGAGTTTAGAAGCAAAGAAAACTAGTTCACGGTTTTATAACACCTAAGTGGGAACTTGAGTTTTCATATCACAACCCTGTTGTGGTCAAGTCAAAGTCATGGTTCATTTCATAAGTCATTTTTAAAACATCTGACGACAGAACAGTATGGCCACTCCATCTATCCATAACCGTGGACGCGGCTATTCGAATAGTTTGACATTCTGCAGAGGTGGTACAATTTCACCACAAAATTCGATACATCCGCTAGGAACAATCCTAAATTCACCATACTCAGTATGCGGATAATCAATCCTAACCTTTCAATTCCACGCCCTAGTATAGGCACCTCTCCTATGAGTTTGGCCTCCCAACCATGACCATCTATCATCTTGGGAACTACAAAGGTGTACAACCTTCACGAGGTAGCCTCAGCTTAAACCTCAGACACAAGGGGACCCATATTAAGGTATATATACTTCCAGTTAAGCCCTACCCAAATTCGGGTATTGTGGTTGTACGGTAAAATTGGAATGGTATCGCATCCAGACAACCATCTGTTTTATAAAGGGCTAAGGCTCATGCCTCAACATTTTCACCATAAAAGTCACCTTGTGTTCACTAACACATGTCAAAACATTTCATTAGAATGACTCATCATTCTAAGGTTTTCATAACCATTTTCACCAAGTATTCCTGTAACATCCCGGCATTAGAGCTTAGAAATAATGATGGAGGGGTTAACCTCTTGGGTGCCCGATCTTCACGGATCTCGTGGTCAAATCGATGGGAAAGCGAGGGTAAAGGGAGAAGGTAGCGGAAGCGAACACACACCTCGCGAAGAACACGATGAACACACGCAAAACTCACACGATACAAGGCCGATTGTTCGAACGGTACCGGTCCGATAGAATCCTCGCAAGGAAAGATCGGTCAACGTGCTCCCTCAGATCCACATCGGAGAGGGAAGAACACCTTGAGGAGGGTCTTGACGACTTGGGGGCGAGAAACAGAGAACCCAAGGCCTTGTTCAACGATGGATGCGTGATACAAAGTCTAATCGAGGTTGGTGACGATAGTCGGTCCCCTTGGTAAAGGGGATGAGGCAAAACTAGAGATTCCACAATGGGGGTTTTCTTTAGTCTATCATCTATGCGTAAGGGTTACATGAGGGGTGGGGGCTCTATTTATAGGCCAACCATAAAACAAGGGTAGTTTGGGGATAAAACTAGGGTTTGGTAAGTAAAGGGGGATACATGGGCTGTGGCCCAACTAGTGCACGCAGGCACTGCCAGGAGCGGTAGTACCGGACTTGGGACCGGTAGTACCGCTTGGTCCGGTAGTACCGCCAGGACCCGTAGTACCGCTTATGCCCCGGAGCTTCACCGAGCCGCTGGGAGCGGTAGTAAGGGGCGGTAGTACCGGGTCCGGATCCGGTAGTACCGCCGGAGACAGAGAGTATTTGGCTTCATGGCGTCTGTTCGGGCGTAGGGCGGTAGTACCGATGGCGGTAGTACCGTCCGTCCGGTACCATCGGCATGAGAGCATTTGGCGATCTCTTCTTCTTCCTCTTCCAAGCCTCCGCCTTGTCGGGCTTGATGTTCCGGCTTCCTCCCTTGCCTCCGCATTTGTCAATGTGAACCTATCATGCATATGTGACGGAGTATGAAGTAGCATGCCATTCAATAGGGAAGGAAGGGCTCACATAGAGGAACGGATTCACCTTTGGAGTCCATGACGACTTGGTGTGTTGGAGACCAAGATGTGGCAACGACCGTAGGTCGGGCTGCCACATCCCCCCCTTCAAAGAGTCGCCTCGACTCTACATGCTCATCACTAAGTAGAAGCGGTCGAGACCTTCTTGATCCTGGGTTCACCATATAGTCGCCCTCGAAGATTGACTTGACAACACTTCAATGTTCCTTCACCTTCCTTGAAGCCTACAAAGCTCACAACAAAAGCGAAGCAACACTCAAAGCGGAGCCAATTCACGAAGATTATAGCATGAGTCCTCAAGTAGAAGGAAGTCACCTTAGCTCGTAGAGATAGCTCGATGAAGGGTAGCCATAGGTAACTCTCTTCGGTTCTTCTTGTCAACATATAGTCCATAGAGGTTGACGTGTGCGCACTTGTACCTTCATACAACAAAGACCAAGCAACATATGTGTGTGTGTGATAGAGGAGCATGTCATTTGTGGCATGTCCATTCTTGTTCACAACACTATTAGTACAATGCATGTATAGCAAATGGAATGCATATGCAAGGTCAAAGTGCATGGAAATTTTTTGAACATCATCCAAATGTGGGAACTCAAAAACTCCATATAACATCTTATTGTGGCACTCAAAGCAATCGAATAGAAATTTTATCAACATCTTTGATGCAAAGCTTGGAGAATTTGGCAAAAACACAAAAGGAAGAATGTCCAAAGCAACAACAATATTATGTTTGCAAACAAACCAAATGAAAGAGCAAGTGGTCCTTATGTTTGTTGCAACAACAAGACGAGATTCTTGGAAGCTCTCATGACAATACATGTTCTTAAAGGAATTGTGGTTGCACACAAAACATCGGAAAGGTAAATTGTTCAACATTTTTGTTGCAACACACAAAGCATCATTATCTAAAGGCGAAGAAACATGCATGTCACAATGGAAGATAATACCATTAACATGCTTGCAATCAAACCATAGGGAAGAGCAATTTGCCAACATGAAAGATGCAAAGCATGCAAAAGGTATCAGAGCTGGGTTCGATCTTGAACTCACTTGTGGGATGCTCTCTAGAGCTCTTTTTGTCAACTCGTGCTCAACCGAGGTTGACATTCTCGTGCGGGTACCTACACACATCATATGTAAAAGGAAGAACGTAGGTGCATGGTAGAGATACACATCATCCATCATGACGTATCTCTTTTTGTGCACATCACCATTAATGTCAATCAAGTATGAAAGTGATGCATGGTGAGTATGCAAGTGGGGAACATGCTTATCATGGCAATCATCAAAATATCCAAAAATTGAGAAAGCTATGGGGGCCATCTCATTATAACGCATATGATCACTATTGTTGCAAGCAAAACAAGTGAAATAGCAAGCATTCATCTTATCGCAAGCAACGGGAGAAATTGAATGACTAGAATGACAAGGCAAGTCCAAAGCAATTGGAGGATACACACAAGATGCATAGCATGGCATGTTTATGGCAATGATATCGCAATCAAACAATTCCACATGATCAATATTATGCAAAGGCAAAGCATCACATGGGAATATGAGTGAAGCATATGTAATGTCACAAGTGTCATCCAAAACATGCATATCCTCACAATTCATCATGTCCACTAGTGGGATCATGGCATCATCAACACCCTTATTGTTACCTTGTTCATACCTCTCATATGAAGTGGGTGTTGTGGAAGTAGTGGCCTCCTTGTGGACGACTTCATCTTCTTGATGTATCCATGGCCTAGCATCTACCATATACATCTTCTCCATTCGAGGCATCATTGCTTCATAGATTCGGGCGTCTTCCTCCATGGAACCTAGCACAACACAATAGAACACACTAGAGGTAGAGGGTAAGTTGTTAGAAATCGAAATGGTCTCACTTGACCTATCAACTACCACTCTCAACTCACTAGGAGTATCACTCATGCCCTCCAAGTGGAAGCACTCAATCTCACATAAGGTGGAGTCACTCATCTCACTCTTGTTCTCACTCAAGTGGGCTAAGTGGCTCTCATACTCACATGGGATTGGTACCACATCATCACTCAAGCATATAGGGGTAGGCTCGGGTTCCTCAACTCCATGCGCCTCCTTTGGTGAAGGTAAAATCCCATGCTCACCATTCTTGACCTTGTCGCCTTCAAGGTTGGATGCCATAAGATGGGCATCATTGATCTCCTCCATGGTCGAAGGGAAAATCACATGCTCGACCGTCTTGTGGCCATCTCGTAGTAGTGGTGGAGGTAGGCTCATGCTATCCAACTTGGAGAAGTAGGCGTCTTCATTTTCCTCGTTCATGAGGTCTTCAAATGCAAGCGTAGTTGTTGAAGCTTTATGGCGTGGACGAAGGCTTGCTCTTGGTGCCATTTTGGTGGTGGCACAAGAAGTTTAAGGTGCCTTGTGATGGTGTCGACGGAGGTCATTGGCGTGCCTTGCCGATGGTTGATGTAGGTGGCGCACTTGGTCATCCACATGACGCTCGCAACGATGACCCTTGTCCTTGGCACGCTTCCTTATAAGTTCTTCTAATGAGCACAAGGCATCATTAGTCTTGGCGACCATGCTCATGTTTTTGTCGAAGTCATTGTCCATGTCCTTCTTGAAGTTGTGGAGGTCTCTCTCGAACTTGTCCATTTCATGGTGGACCTTGGCGCACTCGAGGTGTAGGCTGGCCTTGGCGGTGACTTGAGGAGCTTGTCGTTGTCGTTCTTGAATTCGCCCATGCTTGGGGAGTTGTTGTTGTTGTAGCACTCCATGTCACCCAAGCATGTGGAGACATTGTTGGTGTAGTGCTCCATCATGTTATCCATGCTTGTGGAGACATAGGCATGGTGGCTCATCATGGATTCTTCATGGAAATCATCCTCGGTCCCGGAGTCCCTAGACATGCTTCACAAGACCAAGCGGTGTATATGGAAGTGGTAGTGGGAGTTAGGGATACAACATCAAACCTTACTTTACCTTGGAAGATTGTATCGTGCAAGTGGCCACACTTGAGAGCAATAAACCAAGCAAAGTGAAGTTCACGCGGAACACCAAAACCAACTACGAACCAAAAAACACACACACACACAAGGCCTATGGTGGATAGGTATGGAAAGTGGCATGTCAAGAACCAATCCGAAATCAAGATGTTGTAATGGCAAGTAAAGAACCACAATGATCACAAAGCAAAACAAGTTAATCCACAAGATAGGAAATATGTACAAGGAAACACACACGGTGGGATAAATGGGACTTAAAGCGACGGAGAAAGTGAGCTAAGAACCAAATGATTAGCTAGCGAAGACTATAAGCTCGTGTCACACAAGTACAAGGAGAGACGCTAGTTCGATTGCACAAAATTTGGTGGGCTACAAGATATGCACAATAAGTACCACCTATATGATGTTCATCGAGCTTGCGCTTCCTTTTCTACGAGGCACATGTATATTTCTTTATTTTTCTCTTTTTATTTTTTTTCTATTTTTTTCTCTTTTTCTTTTTCTTTCTTTCTTTTTCACTAGTCTCTTCCTTGTGCCAACAACTATACAAGATAACTATATGAGATAGCGCTCACAATGTTTGCTCGGAATTCTTCAAGGTATCAAATGTGCATAGCCCAAGCAATCATAAGAGGAACTAGACTCAATATGTGTTTGTTGCTCGCAAAGATAGTGGGGTTCACAAAGGAATGCAAGTGGGGAGAAGTCGCGGAATGTTTATACCTTTCGTCGACGATCTTCACCCTTTATTGTTGGATTCCGCCTTGCTCACAGAATTTGGATGGAGTAGATTGCATGAACCACGTGGATGATGATGTAGAGCTCCTTGTCCTCTTCGAAACGAGCTAAAGAACACCAAAATCCGAGTTCGGATGCAAAAGTTATGCTCAAAACGGTGAGAGGCTGAAATCTGGAACTTGCTGTTTTCTTTCTCTTGGGCGGTAGATTTTGGGCCAGTAGTACCGGTGGGCAGTAGTAACCAGATTTTGGAGCGGTAGTACCGCCGGGACAGAAATCAGATCTGACGCGTTTTCGCGAGTTTGGGGCGATTTGAAGGAAAATCTTCAAGAAAAACACCAAATCGACGGGGGAAATCAAGGAATTAGGCTATGGGAACGCAAAGGAAGGTAGATCAACAAGTTTAGCAAGTAATCCACGGATCAAAACCTACCAAAAGCACTCAAATCACAGATCGATCCAACACACAAATTGGGGCTATTTTTGGTGGAATTTTCGAATTTATGGGGAAAAGACCAAATCGATGAGAAATCCGTGGCAACCAAAAGCTGCTGATACCAGATGATGGGAGGGGTTAACCTCTTGGGTGCCCGATCTTCACGGATCTCATGGTCAAATCGATGGGAAAGCGAGGGAAAGGGAGAAGGTAGCGGGCGAACACACCCCGCGAAGAACACGATGAACACACGCAAAACTCACACGATACAAGGCCGATTGCTCCCGAACGGCGGCCACCGGTCCGATAGAATCCTCGCAAGGAAAGATCGGTCAACGTGCTCCCTCAAATCCACATCGGAGAGGGAAGAACACCTTGAGGAGGGTCTTGACGACTTGGATGCGAGAAACCGAGAACCCAAGGCCTTGTTCAACGATGGATGCGTGATGCAAAGTCCAATCGAGGTTGGTGACGATAGTCGGTCCCCTTGGTAAAGGGATGAGGCAAAACTAGAGATTCCACAATGGGGGTTTTCTTTAGTCTATCATCTATGCCTAAGGGTTACATGAGGGGTGGGGGCTCTATTTATAGGCCAACCACAAAACAAGGGTAGTTTGGGGATAAAACTAGGGTTTGGTAAGTAAAGGGGGATACTTGGGCTTTGGCCCAACTAGTGTGAGCCACAGGCAGTAGTACGGACTTGGGACCGGTAGTACCGCTTGTCCTGAAGTACCGCTCGGGACCGTAGTACCGCTTGTCCGGAGCTTCAAATGGAGCGTCAGTGGGAGGCGGTAGTAAGGCGGTACTGGTCCGATCCGTAGTACCGGGAGACAGAGTAGTTGGGTTCATTGGCGTCTGCTGGCGGTAGCGGTGCTCAGTAGTACCGCTAGCGGTAGTACCGGTCATGCTGTGAGAGCATTTGGCAGTATGTCTTCTTCCGCCTCCTCTTCCAAGCCTCCGTCTTGTCGGGCTTGATGTTCCGGGCTTCCTCCCTTGCCTCCGTACTTGTCAATGTGAACCTATCATGCATATGTGACGGAGTATGAAGTAGCATGCCATTCAATAGGGAAGGAAGGGGGCTCGCATAGAGGAACGGATTCACCTTTGGAGTCCATGACGACTTGGTGTAAGTTGGAGACCAAGATGTGGCAACGACCGTAGGTCGGGCTACATCAAATAAGCTAAACAAAGATGTGTGCATTGCATTCATGCATAGAAAATCTAAATATGTTTTGCGCTTTTAAATAAAAACTTGTCAAAGTGATTAAAGCTTCTCTTAACTTGATGGAATTGAAGTAGATCATCAAGTTGACTGCAATAAGTTTCAATATGACCTTTGCTAAAACCTTATTTTGGTTAAGGGAGATTTGATCTAAGGGTAGATCAAATGTAACAAAAGTTAAACCCTAATATATTACTTAATTATTTATATTTGATCCTTAAGTAATCATATCCTAGTATTCATTACACAACTCATGAATACCAAGTTATAAATGTAACTTAAGTAATAGGAATGTAACAATTAAATATTGATCTATGTTAATCTCATCTACTTATACCATGAGTATCATGGTAATACCTGACTTTAATTCCTTAGTGAGATTGAGTAGGAAGGAAACCAAGTCAAGATCATTCACCATATATCTTTCTTTCCATATCAATCCTTATCAGCTCTAATAAATCTTATTCAAGTAGGTTGGTTATACTAGCCATTCCAAAAGTGAGACTAAAGGTTAGTCAAAACCAAACTGAGACCACTTTGTTTGAAATTATCCTATTACAATTGAGCAATTTGGGTAAATGTCGAGAGAAAGAATAGTTAAACCATTTAAGTGCTAAGTATCACGATGTAAACCTATATGAGGAGGTGTCATATACTACACAACTAAGCCTGAATTCTAGAGATATTATACTCAACTACTATATTTTGGGCTTAGAATATTGTGCGTTATATGTACCACGTTTGGATTTATTTGTTTTTCTTGGATCTTCTTGATTGACTAGATCTGTACATGAAGTTTGACTTGATGTGCAAATGCATGTTGCAACATCTAGTTACTACTTGATGTTATAGACCTAGATAGAGTAAGGGAATTCGTGTAAGGGAGTGACGAGTTCCAAAGACCAAGATGAATATTACATGAAGAATGAAGCAAAGTATAAGGAGTATCAACGCAATTTGAAGGATGGATCAAGTTCAGATCATTACTAAACAGTAATAATAAGAAAGTCTAGTGTAGGAAATATACGGAGCAACAAGGAGTGATGAAATTAATTTCACCCTGAATAGGTAATAAACTTAAAGTTCACCCAAAAATTGGTGATGTTGCTAAGAAGTTAATAAAGTAATTGTACCAAGTTTATGGAAGCATCATGAATGAATGCAAATACGAAGTTTCGGAGAAAAATGGTATTCAAGCTCTGACAGTTCAAAGAGAATGCCATAAGGATGTTGGAAGCCGTAGGATAATACCTACAACCTAGGATGATACGCAGCTGGTATTTGATCCATAGTTGGTATTTTGATCCACAGTTGGTATCTTGTCCGCAGCCGGTGTTGGTTGAGATAGTTAACCAGATCATCTTAATGGTTGCATAAAGAGCATACAACTTGGCCTAAGTTAATTAAGACATAAATGAGTATAAAATTTAAGCTATCGTCTTTCGAGGCACTTCGCGAAGTCAGACCTATCTAAGTGAAAATGTCCAAATAGTAAGTAAAACAAATAATGCTAAAAGATTCACTTCGGAGATCCACAATTGTGTGGATACACCGTACAGTCTTTCATAAGACCCTAACTAGGTAGAGTATAATCTAGATATAGACCAATATTCTAATTATAGAGCCAATGGTTACTATATAGGAATTTTACAGACCATTAGTAAAACCTAAGGGGGAGAGTTAACAGTAAAATGGAAGTATTGTTATCTGAATATCCGAGTAAAGGCTGGAGAGGAAATATTAACCTATGCCGACATTAAGCCTTATTTTCATAAGGTCAAAAGAAAACATCATTATAGAAGTATTTTCGGAAATGTGTCTAGATGAAAGACCAAAGTTACTTCAAGGTAGTAGTACTCAAACCTTAAGGTAGTTAATCAATGGAAGTAAAAGAAGTACTTGAGGTGATAATAAATTATTATTCAAAGCCTGCAAAAGTAAAAGCTTGAGGTAATAAAATAGAATAGTCCTAACAGACTAATTCTAAAAGAAATAACTCTTAAGTGACCCTTAAGAGGGAATAAAACATATCCAATTGGACATGTCTAGAGGAACTAGAAATTTTGATAGGTTTGGACTAAATGTGTTCAAAACCAATATTCGGAAGGATTACCAGTACAACTCATTCAATGACAAATCAAAGATTAGTCTTTTGACCACACTATTGACTAATAAAATTTAAAACATGTTTTAGTGAGATTTCCTAGACCTTACTTAGTATAGTAAGGAAGATTGATGATCAAGTTAAGGAGTTGGATTAGGATACCTAATCAGGATAAGGAACTAAAGTAAAAAGAATTTTGGAGTATTGGAGAACCCAAGTTAAAGATTGTTAAGTATGATGAGGATTAAAGGAAAAGATTTGGATATGGAATACTACAATTATTTCCATTTGAGGTTACCATGGAGTTGAGAAATATCATAACCAATACAAGTCAATTCCTTACTCCGAAACGTGAGAATTTACGAACTTCAAGGACGAGGTTGATTTTAAGGGGGAGTCTGTAACATCCCAGCATTAGAGCTTAGAAATAAGCTGAACACAGATGTGTGCATTGCATTCATGCATAGAAAATTCGAATAATTTTCGTGCTTTTAAATAAAAACTTGTCAAAGTGATTGAAGCTTCTCTTAACTTCATGGAATTGAAGTAGATCATCAAGTTGACTGCGATAAGTTTCAATATAACCTTTTGCTAAAACCTTATTTTGGTTAAGGGATATTTGATCTAAGGGTAGATCAAATGTAACAAAAGTTAAACCCTAATATATTACTTAATTATTTATATTTGATCCTTAAGTAATCATATCCTAGTATTCATTACACAACTCATGAATACCAAGTTATAAATGTAACTTAAGTAATAGGAATGTAACAATTAAATCCTCATCTATCTTAATCTCATCTACTTATACCATGAGTATCATGGTAATACCTTACTTTAACTCCTTAGTGATATTGAGTAGGAAGGAAACCAAGTCAAGATCATTCACCATATATATTTCTTCCCATATCAATCCTTATCATCTCTAATAAATCTTATTCTAATATCTGTTGTTCAGCAATTTTGAGTAATCAACTATTGATTCACCAATTCTTAATCTATCAAATCTTGTCCTTATCATAACATTCACCTAAGTCCTATTAAGAAAGAACTAACAAGATGTAGGTGGTAATGCTTGATTTAAATATCATCTATAGGATGGGAGTGTTGGAAGAGAATTAAATCAACATGATAATTTATGGAGTTAACTCACTCCTAAATGGATAGAAGATTTATTTGAAATAAAGATATATGTGGTAACAAAGAAGATTATAAGGATGAACATTGAAGATAGTTAACAAGGAGTAATCCTATTGGATGAAGTAGGTTTAGTCAAATAATAATACATTCTACTCAGCAATAGATACTGAGAAGATAATTATAATACAACTGTAAGGTTGTACTGATGAGACCTTGATTAGCCAAATGGGAACCTAAGCCATAAATGATCAAATGATTCTAATGATCATGCTTTTGTCACAAAGATTGAATGCTTATATCATGTATATGTGACATTGGTGGATAGAACATGATTGAATCCTAGTATAGGTATGTTACTCTAGGTTAGCCATGACAAGTCACATGATTGAACTCTAATATAAGATACTTAACTGAAGTAGATATAAGATAGTATGACTAAGTTAAAGCTAGAGGAGCATGGAGTTATTGAAGTAGTGTTGTTCCTCTTAAAGGATAGTAAGCTTTTGAGTAAAGTAGGATTTGATACATATATATATAAATCTATTAGAGTAATGTTGGTGATGGATGATAAAGGAAGAGCATGAATGGAGGTAACTATAAACATCTGTTGGATTGGAGATTATTAGTAGTAGAATAATTTGGTAATCAAGTATGGATATAAGAAGATTATGAAAGCTTCAGTGTGAAGCTCATTGGATTTACAAGTGGATTTAGACGAATAAAAGGTGGACAAGAATATTCTTGTGAAGTAAAGCTCATCATGTTAACACATGATGATGGATATGAAGAAGTAGCATATCTAGGAAAGGAATTCTTTAAGTAGAAGTCAAGAATTGTGAATTATGGAAGATAGGAATTCTTCGTAAACACTAAACCCAAAATCAATAATCAAGCTTAAACATTGTCACATCCCAAAATTTTCCAAATTTTGAAATATGAAAAATAAATAAACAAAATAAATAATTGTTGAAATTTAGGGTGAAAAGAAACTTTTTGATTCCAAATGGAAACATCATAGACCCATCTTGAACAAACTTTGAATGATAAGGGATTTAAAAAAAAGATAAACAAAAATTTAATAAAATTATAAAAGTTGGAATCACCATTTTTGGATCTTTAAATAAAAAGATATGGATTTTATAAGCAAAGGAAGAAATAAATAAATAAGGACTATTTTAAAAAGCCAAATAAAATCTTGGCCAAGCAAATAAAATAAAATATTATTGATTAATAAAAAGAGTAAACAATTATTTAAATAAAATCATTAGGATTGATTATTATCCAATTTTATTTAAATAAAGACAATTCCAAATTTAAATATAAATCATATTAAAGTATTTTAAATAATAATTCAAAGTGAATTATTTTTAAATAAAACCTACTGAAAAAGATTTGGTAAAATTTAGAATTCAAATAGAGTTTGAAAACAAATTAAAATCTTATTTGAAATAAAGACAAATGTCTATTTTAAATAAATAATAGACCCTAAAAAGAATAAAATAAATATTGTAAATTGGACTTTAGAATATGTTAATAAACAGTATTAAAATATACTCAAAGTTTGGTAAAGGATTGAATTCAAATAGTGTTTGAATTATTTGAACAAAAATCAAAACAGAAAAGGAAAAAGAAAAAGATTTAGAATAGAAAATGGAAAGGAAGCCAACTAGCCCATCTGGCCCAGTCCAGCCCAACTCGGAGCCCATCTTCTTTTTCTTTCTCGAAACGTTTTCTACCCAGACCCGCACCCACGTAGTCAATGACCACTGGACCCCACCATTCTTCTCTCTATCTGTCTCTCTCTCTCTCTCTCTCTCTCTCTCTATATATATATATATATATATATATATATATATATATATCTCAGACAACCAGACCACACCTGCCAGTCCTTCTTGTTCACCCGCCGCGACCCTTTCTCCCCCAAACCTCGTCGCTGTTTCTGGTTTTGAAACCACCGTTTAATTCACCATAATGCTGCAGTAATCCCTCACTGCAATGACTCCATCTTAAACGCCTGGTCCCTCTCTCCCGTTTCCCCCAGATGCCACTCCCCTTGGCCCCTAGGATGCATAGATTTCTCCATGCACCATCACTGGTCCGACGACCTTGTTCGGTAGATTCCAGATAGACCTCATCGCCCCAGAGCAAACAAACACGTTCCCCAGTGTCCCCTGCATCTCCCAGTGTCATCCACTCACTCGCGCGCGCCTTGAAACGTCGGTAGCAACGATGCCTCCTCGCCGCCGTCATCTGCCTCCGCTCTGACGAGCATTACCGGTGAGACCCGACCGTCCCCTCCTCTCTGGTTGAAACCCCTACGATCTACTCTCTCGCGTGCATCTAATTACACCACTGGCATGTCTTAGCGCGCACGACAACCTCGTCAACGACGTCACCAAGCTCGCCCGTTGACAGAGATGACTCCGGCGAGGAATTACCGTCGACCTCGAGTGCCCCTGCCTTCCGACGTCCACGTTGAGCATCAGCAAGATTCTGCGGTTTTGGTTATCTTATCCCCTCCTTCCCTCGTTTCCTGTATCGCCGGCACCATCCTCGTATGAGTATGCCGCCGCCACTCGCCGTTGCCAGCGCCTCTAGTTAGTGGCCAGCTGCTCTGGACCATTAGATGTAGATCCAATGAGTAGGATAGATTGACTTAACCGAAGAGGTATCATGTGCTGTGAGACGTCCGATGCACATTAGATCTGATGGCTAGAATCAAGCGATCCACGCGAAGTGGTATCGCCCAATCAAAATTAGACGCGTGGCACAGTTCTGATTTAAAAGACAGAAACTTTTCTATTAGATGTTTAAATTTGCAAAATTCATAACTTTTGATCTACACGTCCAAATTTTCCAAATTTTATATCACTGGATTCAAAAAAATGTGAACTTTCCAACCATGCACTTTGTTTAGTATTTTTCTTATATAAAATTGGTTGTTTATGCAGAAACCTATTCAGGATAATTTTGGATATAAAATTAATTCTAAAAATGTTATTAGGGTAAAATCTTTTGTAAACAGATTTTTTTGAACCTACTGACCATGGAAACCAACTTGTATGTAAGGGGTCCCAACCTTCAATAAGGTAGAGATCCCTGTGTTTACAATGCTAGTCCCTGGATCAATAGCTAGCATCCACAGTAAGATGTAATATCAAGAAACAAAGGTCATAATATAACTTTATAACCAGGAATAACATAATTTTATTACATCTTACATAGTTCATTTGGCTATTACATTACATTGCAGCAGAAAATCTATAAGCATGGGGTCCTTCATCTTCAAAGTGCCAGAGGCAAACATGTTGGTTGTAGACTTGTAATCCTAATCAATCAACTTTACTAATATCAAACAAACCTGCAACATAACAAGTTACAGCCACAAGGGTCAATACATTTGAATTGTATTGGCAAGTTTCACTACTATGTAGAATATAAGTGGATCCTATCAATACATGCATATTTGGCTAGGTAGGGTTTTAGGCTCAATTGCTGAAAGCAATAATTTATCCTATCTTTTCAAAATGGTTTTAATCTTTTATCAAATCTTTTTGAACTCCTTGGTAAAACCCCAAGTGTTTCAAGTTTTTGTCAAAATCTCTTGAGCTCCTTGGTAAATCCCCAAGTGTTTCAAGTCTTTGTCAAAATCTCTTGAGCTCCTTGGTAAATCCCCAAGTGCTTCAAGTTGTTATCAAAATCTCTTGAGCTCCTTGGCAAATCCCCAAGTGCTTCAAGTTTTTATCCAAATCTCTTGAGCTCCTTGGTAAATCCCCAAGTGCTTCAAGTTTTTATCCAAATCTCTTGAGCTCCTTGGTAAATCCCCAAGTGATCCAAGTCTTTTGTTATCACTTTAAAGTTTTCTTTTAGAAATTGGAATGTCGAGATTTCCCATAGCTTCAAGCTTTAGTTGCTCAGTATTGTCCATAACCGGGGACACGGCTAAGTACATAGATTTTATTATCTTCTGCAGAAGTTGTACACTTTACCCACATGACACACTCTCATCTTGTTGCCACCAGTGGCTGCTGGATAAGTACTCACCAAGATGGAGTACTGGCAGATTAAGAATGGGACGAAGTCTTTCCAGAAGGTCCTCCCATACACCATTGCTAGCTTGCCTTCAGGCACCCATGTAGGGTTTCGAGTTCCCTCATTTTCAGTACCTGAAGACAATGCATGGGTCTTCCCAATGTAGTTGACTAAGCCAGAGCCATATGTAGCATGTGGCTGTACACGAAAGCCACAATTGGAGAAACATGTTCAATCTCTAAGTCCCTGGGTGGTTTTCTTTTGGTGCACAACACAAAGAGATTGCCATAGACATGGTTCCTTTTGTTGCCACCTTAACCAAAACTCAAAGTATCCTTGTCCACCCAGGTGGTTCATTGAGTACTTGTTTTATTATATAAAACACAAGTCTTTTCTCATCTTTATAAAATCTCAACATGTGTCTCTTATAAAAAAAATAGCATGGCTAAGCATTTTACAACTACATTGTTTCCACTAAGGAATATATAAGGGTATCCTATTAGGATTTAGCATAGCATAAGTATAGAAATTCTTTTCATGCATGTTTCAAAATCCACTAAGTATAATGAAAATAGTAGGACTTTAGATGATAGTGTCACTTGCCTTTTTGGTAGGGAATGTTGGTTCACTTCTTGATCTTGCTAGTTTCACACTTCTCTAACTTCACTACAAATCAATCAAGCAAACACAATATCAACTAGCATTCCAACCAATATTCAAACAATCAAACACACATCACACATAAAATAATAGAAACCAAGTCATGCATGCAAGCATGCAAAACTTAGTTTTATTTGCAAAAGTGGTTTCTACTAGGCTCTAAACTTTGTAAGGTTCAAAGTGGTCATTTTCCAAAGTGGCAAATTCATTTGCAAAATGGTTTTTATCTATAAACCATTTTTAAATCCAATCATTATTTTATGTGGTGGAAAATGTTTTTAGCAAAGCAAAAACTTTATGTTGTTCACCAAATGAGTTGTTAATCTCAAAACTTGGTGTTTAGGGTCAGTAGGTTTGATTCAAATCATTTTCCCAAAGTTTTTACTACAAAATCATTTTCATAGCAAAATCACTATTTTTATTTGACTAGAAATGGGCTAATTTAATTAATCCATCCTAATCTTCACCAAATACATTTTTAAACCACAAGTTGGTTCCTAGGGTCAGTAAGTTCACCACAAACCAATCTGCAAATATTTCAACCGCAAAATCATTTTGGAATAATTTTTATAACCTAAACAAGCATACAAATGTTTCTGCAAAAACAAACATTTTACCAGAAGCTTTTTACTAAACAAATTGCATGGTTGGCTAGGGCTTGTTCCACTGATTCCATTGATATAAAGTTTGCAAATTTTGTACGTGTGGATCAAAAGTTACAAGGGTTTCAAATTTGCAAACTAATCTGATTCAAACTTTGTTTTAAATCAAAAGCTGGCCACGCGGCACGTTTCTACTGGTCGATACCGGTTCGGGTGGATCGACTGATGCGGTGCCTTGGATCTAAATAGATCGCGCGGCTCAAACGTGCTCGTACCCTTTCGTTAAATGAATCTATCGTGGCCGCCAGATGCACCCGCCGCGACCCTTTCTCCCCCAATGTGCAAGCGATCACAAGCCAAACATTACACTCAAACAATGAAGTTCAAGCACATTTTTAGGCAACAAATTATTTTTGTTACACCACATAAGTTGGTGTGTTTGTCTTAAACAAAATATGGTAGTCCATCTATATGGTTCACTTGTGATCTTTCCATCCTTCTTGGTTGATTCTTCTTGTATGAGATCATGGTTCCTTGGGAAAAACTCTTGGTCACAAAACCTCAAGTGATGTGGGCTCCTTCTATCTTGTGTTTCCTTATTCTCCAAATCTTGAGCAAGATTTCCTTGTCTCACTTGTCCTTAGTGATATCCAAGTTTGAAGTCCTTGGTGAATATGCTGAAGATGTTGAAGTCATTAGAGTTGAAGATGTTGAAGTCATTAGAGTTTGAAGAAGTTGAAGTCATTAGAGTTGAAGAAGTCCTTTGCACATGGTGTAGTCTTTGGCCATGGGGTAGGATTTATCCATCAAGTTGAAATATAAGAGATTTAGAATCAAAACCAAAACGGTTGAGGAAAGAGTTTACAAGATTGTTTGTAAATAAGTTTTGGAAAAAATACAACTCCTATTTTTCTAAGGGGTTTTGTCCAATCCTAGGTTTACAAATCCTACAGGCAACACAATGCTCTGATACCATCTGTAAGGGGTCCCAACCTTCAATAAGGTAGAGATCCCTGTGTTTACAATGCTAGTCCCTGGATCAATAGCTAGCATCCACAGTTAAGATGTAATATCAAGAAACAAAGGTCATAATATAACTTTATAACTAGGAATAACATAATTTTATTACATCTTACATAGATCATTTGGCTATTACATTACATTGCAGCAGAAAATCTATAAGCATGGGGTCCTTCATCTTCAAAGTGCCACAGGCAAACATGTTGGTTGTAGACTTGTAATCCTAATCAATCAACTTTACTAATATCAAACAAACCTGCAACATAACAAGTTACAGCCACAAGGGTCAATACATTTGAATTGTATTGGCAAGTTTCACTACTATGTAGAATATAAGTGGATCCTATCAATACATGCATATTTGGCTAGGTAGGGTTTTAGGCTTAATTGCTGAAAGCAATAATTTATCCTATCTTTTCAAAATGGTTTTAATCTTATATCAAATCTTTCTGAACTCCTTGGTAAAACCCCAAGTGTTTCAAGTTTTTGTCAAAATCTCTTAAGCTCCTTGGTAAATCCCCAAGTGTTTCAAGTCTTTGTCAAAATCTCTTGAGCTCCTTGGTAAATCCCCAAGTGCTTCAAGTTGTTATCAAAATCTCTTGAGCTCCTTGGTAAATCCCCAAGTGCTTCAAGTTTTTATCCAAATCTCTTGAGCTCCTTGGTAAATCCCCAAGTGCTTCAAGTTTTTATCCAAATCTCTTGAGCTCCTTGGTAAATCCCCAAGTGCTCCAAGTCTTTTGTTATCACTTTAAAGTTTTTCTTTTAGAAATTGGAATGTCGAGATTTCCCATAGCTTCAAGCTTTAGTTGCTCAGTATTGTCCATAACCGGGGACACAGCTAAGTACATAGATTTTATTATCTTCTGCAGAAGTTGTACACTTTACCCACATGACACACTCTCATCTTGTTGCCACCAGTGGCCGCTGGATAAGTACTCACCAAGATGGAGTACTGGAAGATTAAGAATGGGACGAAGTCTTCCCATACATCATTGTGGCCGCTGGATAAGTACTCACCAATATTCCAGAAGGTTCTCCCATACATCATTGCTAGCTTGCCTTCAGGCACCCATGTAGGGTTTCGAGTTCCCTCATTTTCAGTACCTGAAGACAATGCATGGGTCTTCCCAATGTAGTTGACTAAGCCAGAGCCATATGTAGCATGTGGATGTACACGAAAGCCACAATTGGAGAAACATGTTCAATCTCTAAGTCCCTAGGTGGTTTTATTTTGGTGCACAACACAAAGATATTGCCATATGTGGCATCCCGCAAAACCACTACTAGAAAATCGCGTTGTTTTTGTGCATTGCATCGTCATCATCATGCATTGTTTGTCTGAAACTATTTCGAAACGCTTAGTTTTGTCTTCTAAATAACCCCCATCTCTATTTCAAATTAAAACATCGGTCTGTTCCAATCTTGTATTTGTCTAACAAGTATTTACAAAAATGTTTTAAAAATAACACTAAAACAATAAAATATTTTTGTCGGGCAGTCCAGTCCATCCGGTCAGGCCAGAGGCCAACCGGTCCAGACCATCTGCGAACCAGCCCAACTAAACCCTGCAAGACCCTAGACCAACCTTTTTCCACCTAAAACTATTCTACCCACCAACCGCAGCTCGCCACCTCACCCCTGGACCCAATCCCCACCCACCTTGCCACCTCATCAATCCCAGACTTTTCCCCCCTTCTCTCTCTTTCTCACACTCCCCACTCCTACCCCCTCTCCCTTCCACCCTGGCCCCACGCCACCGGTCCCCCTGGCCCACCCGCAGCAACCCACCCCACCAACTCCCCGGCCCCACCACCGCCTCTCTCCCCTCCCCACCCGCTCTCTCTCCCCGACGCGCCCACAGGCCCTCTCCCACCGCCTCCGCCTCCACCGCCGAGCCGCCACTGTGGGCTCCGTCTGCCGTGAGCCGCCGCTGGTCTCCCTCACCAAGGCGCCTCCCGTGAGCTCTCCGCCTCGCCAACCACCGCCCCCTTCCCCACCGCCGCCCACCTCCACAACCCCGCCGCCGCCGACCTCGCCAGAGGCCCTCCTCCTCCGTGCCCAGGCCGCCTTCCAAGGTCACCGATCACGGCCGCCTCCCACCGACACCTCCTGCGGGCCTGCCGCGCCTCGCCCGTGTCCCTCGCTGCTGCGCCGAGGCGCTCCTCGAAACTTCTCGCCGAGTCCTCGTATGCCGACGATCGCCGAGTGGATGCCTCGCTGCAGTGGTACGACTCCAAGGACGACGTGGTCTGCCCAGCGGTCGTCGTCATCTTTCGTGATATGCTACTCAAGAAGATAATTGTTGCCGACCAAGGTCTGCTAGTGAACAAGCCCAACAAGTTAGACAAGGAGGTCCATCGACAAGTTGTCCAAGATCCTCTCGAGCCGCCCTGCTTGACCAAGGTCGACACCGAACAAATAGCGCCTATTCCAAGATCTTCGCCCTGGCCAACAAGATCTCCATCGGGCTCAAGTTCCCCTCGGATGCACCAAGATCTACTTCACGGATCCAAGACCGATCCGAACCGGCGCCAAGTACTCCTTCCAACCCGAACCCTCGAACCGCCAAGTTCGCAAGACCCGCTTCGATTCCGATTGTCGAGCCGAACCCGTGGAACCCCGAAACCTCCCCAAGATCTATGCTGCGGAACAACAAGGCCGTTTGAGTGGAATCGACAAGATCTACCGCCGGACGCCAAGTACTTCCCTCGGACGCCAAAACCTGCACCTGATGAACGCCAAGATCGCCACGAGGACGACAAGTTCTTCTTCCCGAACGCCAATACCGACCCGATACGTGGACCCGACAAGATCTTCTCGACGATAAGATCGACCGCTTGGAACCAAGATCTCCGGCACGTCACGACAAGTTCTCCATCTTGTAACCGATCCCGTCGAACCCGGAACCCTGAGACCGAACCCCGAACCCCTCGGAACCCCAAGATCGTTGAACCCTAATGCGTGACCCTTTTTCCGAGCCCCTATTTTTATAATGCCATCTATATAAAATGTTGCATATTAAAGTGCCATTCTCGCATGCATATTATCATGTGGTTTGGGGGCCTTAGGCCGATTCACCTAATTAAATATGAGGCCCATATGCGGGCAAATCTAGTCTTATATTGGCCTCATTTAAATTTGTGTAGCGAACCGGTAACTTATCTTGCCCTGTTATCACAACATTTAAATGGCGGGGTAGTCAAATAACTTGAACCGTTTAATTAATTGTCGGGGCCCTTGTTCCACTTAATATGACCTAATTGCATCGCACCTTTGCCATGTCATACATCATGCATGCATCATGCCCGATTTTCTACCGTAGTATTAAATATTGCATCCGGTGTTTATTCTAGCGTTTTGCTTCTTCGCGGATAAGGCCGTTGAGTTGATGTGAGCTTCGCCCCGATCTTCGGTTGAACCTTCGGCAATGTTTTCAGGCGAGCATCTCCCCCTTTCTACCTATCTTACTTTTATAGTATTTATTTCCCTCATGTTGATCTATTGCTATCTGTGTTGCGATGCTCTAGTTTCCGTACCCGTGATATCCCTTGCAGCCATATATTGCCTTGGACACATCCTATTACCTGTTGTGTGGTAGAT
Source organism: Avena longiglumis (assembly GCA_030063025.1). Lineage (NCBI taxonomy): Eukaryota > Viridiplantae > Streptophyta > Magnoliopsida > Poales > Poaceae > Avena > Avena longiglumis. The sequence continues at coordinate 229,134,553 of CP125978.1, forward strand.
AGTTGGACCTGCGCGTCGTAGTCGCTTGCTCAAGTGTCATATGGTCGTCAAGTACCACAGTGGTTGGAGTATTGCCGTATGTTGAATGTTGGAGAAGATCATGTCTTTAATTATCGTTTATTGCAATTATGGTTTAATAACTAAAATTGAAGTAGGTAAGCAGAGGCACAGGTGGACAATAGATGTTATTTGGTTGTTAACCGTCCACTTGTGTCCTGGGGACCCCGAGTTCTTGACACTGCTAGATCGAGCGTGCTAACCACATGTGGGGAGATATGGGCCCCCCATCGATTTAGTACCTGATTTCAAAGTACTGTACTGGGGGCCACAAGTAGTTTGGGGCTTTATTACTATCATGTACTTATGCCATGCTTTACTGCTTTATTTAAATTGTGCGATGGATAGCACACTGTACTGTTTTGGAAGCGGAGAGTTTTCGCGGTATCGACAGGCCCAGTTTTGGGATCCCCTGTCGTTTACCACCGTCATAAACCCCGAGTCCGTCTCGAGACCGGCCGACTTCTATGGGTGTACTTAGTGGAGTGGCCCCGTGCTTGCTTTGGTCCGGAACGTCATGACTTAGGCCCCGCCGACATACCGATGGGTGTATGTTAATTGATCTGGCAAAAAGGGTTGAAGTACGTGTGGATACTTTGGTGCACCCCTGCAGGGTTAAATCTTTTCGAGAAGCCGTGTCCGCGGTTATGGACGACTTGGAGCACAGTGCTTGATCATAGACAACTATAACTAAAGTTTACTGTTATAATTTGACTTGTATACGATATGACTAGTAATCAGCTTCACTACAATGGTTTGGCTAAATAAAAGTACCAACAACTGCTGGGTTTTGGGATATCTCATGCTAATTGCATCTGACTAGTAAGTGTCGCAACTACAACGGAATGGTTAACTAAAATGGCCCACTGCTTATTTTATCAGGATGATTATCTATACCTGACTAGTAATTGGTGTAACGATAACCGAATAAATAAAACTGCCAACTGTGTGAGTTCCTCGGTTGACTTCCTCGTTTGGTCTCGAGGGGGAATACCAGATGGGATTGTTTGGTGTTAGTATCGTTGGTTGGTCCGGATAGGTCTTTCTTACCCTCTCCGATAGCCGCTTATATTGAGTCTCTATAGGTTGTTTAGTGCATGCTTGCCGCTTGACCACCATACCTATGTAGGCGAGGACCGCCAAACTCTAGCCTCGCTGTAATGGCCTCATCGACCGCTTCTTTTCCTTTGCCTTTTGTCAAGACCCTTTTTGTTTAAGCAGGTTTTGAGATCGACGTCGTTAGCAGGGTTACCCTTCCGGCTTGGCCTGGGCAGGGTTATGTACGCCATTGGTTATTCTCCAGGGCTCTTAGCCCCATTTGCATCTTGTCCGTAGCTGGACGCTCTATCGTTTTCAAGGTGAGTTGGATCTTTGTTCTTCATATCTGTATTCTGGACTCATGGAGTCGTGCTGTATATATATCTGTTCTGTGGGTCCCATCGAGGACTGTTGTGTAATGTTATTACTTCGTTTTCCACCCGCACGCAAGTGCCTGGTGGGCACCTTTGAATCGTTTCTATGCGGGTTTGGCGGGAATCGCTGAAACTTGCATAGGGCCGATTCTGAGGGTGTTACAGAGTGGTATCAGAGCTCAGCAGTTACGATACCCCACAAGTCCAGCCTATAGGGTGACCTAGCTAACGGCCGAAGTAGAGTGTCAAAACTATTTTTGCAAAATCGGTTGGATAGTTCTGATTAGGTCTGAATTTACTCCTTACCCTCTGCTGCTCTCCTCTTACCTCTGCGTGTTTTGAATCCGCTCTCTTCTCGCTCTTCGAGTCCAGGATTTCTCGTGGTTGGGTTCCGCTGCACTTGTGGTTTCGCCTCCTCTGACAACGGTGTTTCTACATCCGGTCCTCCTGCTATCTGGGTGGTCCTTTATCTGTGGTACCATTCTTTGTTCCTTGTTTGTGCCTTCTGGTGTTTTCCGACGCGACGACATCATTTATGCCAGATCCGATGCAGGGTCTGCATCACTCCTTTGTTTCTAAACCTCGCTTCTCGAGATCTACAATCTGAATTCCGAGAGTTGGTTGCACAATTCGCTTATTCGTGTGCAGAGTAATGGTTTGGGTGCGCGATGGACTGATCACCATCCGACTACTCTTATCATTCGCTCTTGTACATCGAATCAGTGGATCCAGCAATTTTACTCCATCCACGGAAGCTAGAGGTGGATTTATTTGTTGATACCTCTACCTTCGACCTTTTGTTTCCGGAGTGTTTCCCTCGACGGTCACGGACAACAACCTCTTGTTAGTGGTGTCGTGATGATCTACCCGAAGCGAGGAGATGCAGATCACCGACCTTCCTTCCAGTACCATGAGGCGGATCTCGAGGGCGAGATCCATTGTTAGTGGTGTTGAATTGTGGCATCCCGCAAAACCACTACTAGAAAATCGCGTTGTTTTGTGCATTGCATCGTCATCATCATGCATTGTTTGTCTGAAACTATTTCGAAACGCTTAGTTTTGTCTTCTAAATAACCCCCGTCTCTATTTCAAATTAAAACATCGGTCTGTTCCAATCTTGTATTTGTCTAACAAGTATTTACAAAAACGTTTTACAAATAAAATTAAAACAATAAAATATTTTTGTCGGCAGTCCAGTCCGGCCGGTCAGGCCAGAGGCCAACCGGTCCAGACCATCTGCGAACCAGCCCAACTAAACCCTGCAAGACCCTAGACCAACCTTTTTCCACCTAAAACTATTCTACCCACCAACCGCAGCTCGCCACCTTACCCCTGGACCCAATCCCCACCCACCTTGCCACCTCATCAATCCCAGACTTTTCCCCCCTTCTCTCTCTTTCTCACACTCCCCACCCCTACCCCCTCTCCCTTCCACCCTGGCCCCACGCCACCGGTCCCCCTGGCCCACCCGCAGCAACCCACCCCACCAACTCCCCGGCCCCACCATCGCCTCTCTCCCCTTACCACCCGCTCTTTCTCCCCGACGCGCCCACCCGACCTCTCTCCCACTTCGCGCCTCCGGCCGCTGAGCCGCCACTGTGGGCCCGTCCTGCCCGGCCGCCCTGCCGGCCGCGAGCCGCTGGGTCTCCTCCTCCAAGGCGCCTCCCGGCGAGCTCTCCGCGCCTCCCTCGCCAACCACCGCCGGCCCTCCCCACCGCGTCGCCCACCTCCACAACCCCCGCCGGACCTCGCCGCCAGAGGCTCCTCCTCCTTCAGGCTGCCGCCGCCTTCCAAGGCTGCCGTCGCCGCCGTCTCCCCACCGGCACCTCCTGTGGCCTCCTGCCGCGCCTCAGGTCCCGCTGCCAGCGGCCAGCAGCCGCCATCGAAACTTCTTCCTCGCCGAGTCCCTGTATGCCGACGATCGCCTCGAGTGGATGCCTCTTCTCGTTGTGGGTACGGCTCCAAGGACGCACGTGGTCTGCTCCAGTTTCGGGTCGTCGTCATCTTTCAGGCTATGCTACTCGCAGTACAATTGTTGCCGACCAAGGTCTGCTAGTGAACAAGCCCAACAAGTTAGACAAGGAGGTCCATCGACAAGTTGTCCAAGATCCTCTCGAGCTGCCGTCTGTTTGACCAAGGTCGACACCGAACCCAAATAGCGCCCTATTCCAAGATCTTCGTCCTGGGCCAACAAGATCTCCATCGCGGGCTCAAGTTCCCCCTCGGATGCACCAAGATCTACTTCATGGATCCGAAGACCGATCCCGAACCCGGCGCCGCGCCAAGTACTCCTTCCGAACCCGAACCCTCGGAACCGCCAAGTTCGCCAAGACCCGTTCCCGGATTCCGATTGTCGAGCCGAACCCGTGGAACCCCGAAACCTCCCCAAGATCTACGTTGCGGAACAACAAGGCCGTTGGAGTGGAATCGACAAGATCTACCGCCGGACGCCAAGTACTTCCCTCGGACGCCAAAACCTGCACCTGATGAACGCCAAGATCGCCACGAGGACGACAAGTTCTTCTTCCCGAACGCCAATACCGACCCGATACGTGGACCCGACAAGATCTTCTCGACGATAAGATCGACCGCTTGGAACCAAGATCTCCGGCACGTCACGACAAGTTCTCCATCTTGTAACCGATCCCGTCGAACCCGGAACCCTGAGACCGAACCCCGAACCCCCCGAAACCCCAAGATCGTCGAACCCTAATGTGTGACCCTTTTTCCGAGCCCCTATTTTTATAATGCCATCTATATAAAATGTTGCATATTAAAGTGTCATTCTCGCATGCATATTATCATGTGGTTTGGGGGCCTTAGGCCGATTCACCTAATTAAATATGAGGCCCATATGCGGGCAAATCTAGTCTTATATTGGCCTCATTTAAATTTGTGTAGCGAACCGGTAACTTATCTTGCCCTGTTATCACAACATTTAAATGGCGGGGTAGTCAAATAACTTGAACCGTTTAATTAATTGTCGGGGCCCTTGTTCCACTTAATATGACCTAATTGCATCGCACCTTTGCCATGTCATACATCATGCATGCATCATGCCCGATTTTCTACCGTAGTATTAAATATTGCATCCTGATGGGGATACGCCTATTGGGGTATACTCAGCGGGACGTTTCCGACTGGTCCAAGGGCTGGCGAGTGGGCCTGCAGAACGGCGAGTGGACCGAAGCCCAGCAAGGTATCAGGCGACTGGAGGTTGAAGGCCCAGGCGAGCAGATAGGCCCATGGGTCTAGGTTAAATGATTACCAAGTTGTAACCAAATCGGTTGAGATATGTAAACCCTAGGGAGGTGAGCCTATATAAACCTCCCTATGGGGTGAGTAGAGACACGCCTCATACACCCAAGCAACTCGCCTAGTCGCCGAGTTCGCCCATTGTAAACACCTCCATAATACAATCTAACAGAGTAGGTCTTTATCGGGGCCGAACCTGGGTAAAACCGTGTCTTTGCCCTCATCTCGACCGCAGATGGCTGGCCGCCTTGCCCTCGTTTCTACTACTTCACGACAAAGATTCGCCATGGTCATTCCTTCGACGGGCGCCCACCATGGGGCCTGGCCGGTGCCGGTGTTCTCGCGGGCGAGATCCAATCTGCCCATCAACGACGGCCGCCACCGCCGTATGATAGCGATCGGCGAGATGCTCCGGATCTTGCCGAGCAGCTACGCCCGTGGCGCGACCACATTACACCTGCGGATCCCGCCAATCGGCACGACATTTCTTCGTCGGCCTCACCGACGCCATCACCGGAGGACTCGCTCGCATCCGCGAAGTCGCCACCACGCCGATCGGCTCCGAGAGCCAGTCCGCACGATCCACCGCCCGCCTCCAACTCGCCCACAAAGCAACGTGGCCGAGAACTCAGCCGCAGAAGACGCGCCCTCACCGACGACGCCGACTGGCGACCCCAGCCATTCACGGATCCATCACCGCTGCCTCATCCGCGGGCTCCATCGCCGTGTCTCCAACGCTGGAGATTTCGAGGACCCTCCATCCTCGGGATCTTCGACCGACCGGTCGGAAAATTCCGCCGACCTCCACGACGGAGCCGCCGCCATGCCGCGACCTACATGGCCACCAGCACCGATCCGGAGGACCCTTTCCACTCGATCCCTCCTAACGCCACGGCGCGAGGTCGAGGAACTCCGCCGAAATTGGCGGAGGCAAGACGAAAGAGCAGGCCGAAGCGCCGGTTTCCGAGCAGTGACAGCAGAACCGCCACGCTACCACCAGCGGATCAGGTCACGCCGAACCCCACCGCTCGTGCGCCATGAACTTCGATGAAGAAAACGACCCGCCAAGATAGCCGAGCGCGATCTGCGAGAACGCGCCACCAGGAGGAAGCAACCGCCCCGCCAGATCGACGGCGATGGTGCCCCACCACCCAACCGCACTCTCCTGTGGACCAGCCGGATAGTCGCTCCTCACGGAGCGAGACGCTAACGGCCTCCACGTTTCTCCACCCCGATGGACAACCTCGTGGCAGGCCGAGCAGCACCGATAGCATCACGGCCACCGCGACGGCGCCTTACAAATCCAAGACGTCAGGCCCTACTCGCCAAGGCCGTGGAACAGCAAAGAGCGGCCGACCGCAGGGCGAGTATACTGCCTCGAAGCAGGGCGGCTCAAGCGGCCGCCCAGCGGCAAACACCTCAATTGCCCGCCACGAGCCACCGCAGCCCAACGCCGATCGAATGCGGCACTTCCACCAACGATCCCAGGCCGCGACCAACTTCGCCGCTAACGGAGAACCGATCAACGCCGCACTCACATCATCAACAACTAAATCGGCGCGACGCCAGCCCGACGACTTGGCACACCCTAACTACACGCGATGGCGAGCCTATGGGTCGCCACCGATTAGGGCCTAAGTGCCCGTTTTGACCAATGATCCGAGGCGAAAAGTACCCACCAAACTTCAAGGCGCCAAAGGAGATCGAAAATACGACTCTCTCGACGACCGCTGCGGCTCGACACATACCTCATGGCAATGGGGATCGGGTCACACCGACCTACTCGCCACCCGTTACCTCCCATCGATGATGGAGGGACGGGCACAATGGATCAACACACGCCCCGTGATGACGACTCACGGGAGGAAATGCGAGACGCCGCAGCACTTCGAGTGCTCTTACACTCGCGCCACCACCATCGAGGACCGAGCGATGCGCCCAGGGACCCCGCGAGTCGACCGCAATCGGGTCCAACGGTGGCAAGAGCTCGCATAACGCGGTCGGCATCCACCCGGACACCGCGATCCATTGCTTCAAGACCGTGCCGCCACGAGCCTCTAGTTGCCAAGCAAGCGACACGCCCGACACTCGACAACATCCCCGACCTCCTCGAGATCGCCAAACCAGACGCCGAGGAGGATCCCAACCAAGACGCCGACGACGAGTCCGGAGGGCAACGCCAAGACGGGCGGTAACGACGGTGGCCGAACCGACCTACGCTACAGCAAGCACTCGCCACAGTAAGCGCCGCAACGACGGGCGAAGTCGCTTGCCGCTAACGCCGGGCACGCATAACGCGACCCCAAGAGCTACCGCCGCGACGGAGGGCAACGACGATGGCGGAACTACAAGAACAAGCCAAGGTTCGATCCCGCGCCCTCCTTAACCAACCATGTGCGTTTACGCAGGGAAGGAAAGCCCGCCACGCACACCACCGCCGACCGCCACACCCTCGTGGAGATCGAGAAGGCACGCACGCTGGAAGACACTGACAACGACCCGCCAAATGGCGGAAAATTCGCAAAGTAGCCGCTCGCCCATACCTTCACAGCTTCAACACGCGAGAAGAAGGTCATCGCCCGCCGCCAACGCTGGCCCAAACAGACGCCCCCGCTTCCTCAACTGGTCGGAACAGCCCATCACCGAGCCGGCAAGACCACTCGCCACGCATCGAGTACCTGTGATTTAGTCGCTTTGGTGGTCGCCAAGGTTGGCGACCATCGCTGCCCAAGACACCGATGGACGGCGGCAGCTCCATCAACATCCTCTACTCGACACCTTCAGCGGTTGCGCTCCGCAATGATGATCGAGACCACCCACACCACGCTCCACGGCATCGCCCCCGGTCGGAAGGCGCATCTGATCGGCAAGGTCACGCTACCCGTCACCTTCGCACTCGCAAACTTCCGCACCGAGCGGATCGCCTTCGAGCCGGTGCCATTCGACAGCCTTTACCATCGCTGGCTAGGGCGCCAGCGTCGCCAAATTCATGGCGGCGCCCACTACGCGTATAACGCGATGAAGCTCCCCGGCCATGCGGCGTCATCACCATCAACGGCGACTCGACATGGCCGCCAATGCGAGGCCAAAGGAGCCGAACTCGCCGACGCCATCGCGCGTAAACTAATCACGCCGACGAGCTCGCCAATACGCGAGCGGGTTAACAATGACGCACCCACGATACTCAAGAAGCCAAACTCGAGGGCGCAAACACCTCAACCTTTGAGGCTACGACGACACTCGCACCGCTGAGCTGGTCCCAGCGACTCCAATGCAAAGGACGATCGGGACAGCATGAGCCCAAAGATAGGAAGGCGCGCCATCGAAGTTCCTCCGTGAGAACAGGGACATCTTCGCATGGAAACCCTCCGACATGCCTCGGTGTCCCTAGGGAGCTCCGAGCACAAATTAAACGCCGACCAAAGTGCGACCCGTCAAGCCGCTAAGGCCCTTCAACGAAGAACGCCGGGCAATCGCCGAGAAGTGCAATGGTTTACCGCCGCCGGCTTCATCCGCCAATCAAATACTCCAAGTGGCTGGCAAACCCAGTCTTGGTCGAGAAGAAGAACGGACCGAGAATGTGTATCGACTACACAAACTCAACAGCCGCCCAAAGAGCGTTTCGTCCCGCGGATCAATCAGATAATCGATTCCACCGCTGGTTCGAGTCGGTTTCCTCGACGCCTACTCGGGTATAACCAGATCAAAATGGCTGTCGAGGACGAGGAGAAGACGGCGCTCATCACGCCATTCGAGCCTTCGCTACACCACCATGACCTTCGCCTCAAGAACGCCGAGCAACCTACCAGCGGTGCATGCAAGAATGCCTCGCGAGCCAAATTGGCCACAACATCCACGCTCACATCGACGACGTGGTCGTGAAATCCGCCGCCAAGGCGACCTACTCCACGACCTAGGAGACCTTCGCCAATCTGAAGGTACAAGATAAAGCTCAATCCAAGTGCACCTTCGTACCCGCCGGCAACCATCCGATACGCTGCTCCAAACGAGGGATCGAGGCAAACCCAACGAAGATCGACACGATCGCCTGCTCGGCAAACCCGAAAGTTCGCGCGACGCCCGTGGTTGGCCGGGTGAGTAGCGGCTCGCCGCTTCATCCCCTCGGGCGAAAACGCGATGCCCCTATACCGCCTGACAAGAAGAACCCCACCTTCCGAGGGGACAAGGAGGCGGACGACGCGCCGCGACCTCAAAAGGTGCTACTCGCCGACCACTACTCGCCGCACCAGCTGACAAAGAGCCTATGCTGGTTTACGCCGCGGCGTCCCAGCGCCGTCATACCGTGAATGGTCGCCGAACGACCAGAGGAAGGAAAGGAGCGCCCGGTCCAGCGGCCGGTGTACTACATCAGCGAGGTTCTCACCGAGTCGCGCCAGCGATAACCATAGTACCAAAAACTGGTATACGCGGTCTTCAGGGCTCAACGGCGCCTGCCGCACTACTTCCAGGAGCACCCGATCACGGTCGTCTCCTCAGCACCACTACAAGATATCATCCGCAATCGCGAGGCGACTGGAGTCGCCAAGTGGGCCGAGATCGGGCGCCCACAACATTAAATACGAGCCACAAGGCGATTAAATCGCAGGCATCGGCATTTCCTCGCCGACCGAAGAGGCCCAAGAGCCAGAGAAGCCGCCAGACTTCCATTACATCGAGCCTGCACTTCGACGGGTCCAAGAACGCGGACGGCGCAGAGCGGGATAGTGCCGACCACCGAAGGCGACAAGCTCCGCCACATCCTCCGCCAATGCACGCCCGCACCAATAACATGGCTGAATAGGCCCTACTCCACGGCATGCGAGCCGCAGGAGATGAGCGCCAATCGCCTTCGATGTTACGGAGATTCCGACCTTGTTGCGGGGCAAGTCGCCGCACCGCGACGCCGTCTCCCCACTCATGGCGGCGGCGCATCGCCAAGAGGTGGACAAGGTGGGCGCCACTTCATCGCTACTCGCCGAGTGGGTCGACAGGAGAAAACGAGGAGGCCGACGCCTCTCTCGATCGGGTCGGCTCGACCAAGACCACCCGCCGCGTTCCTCGACACAATCTTCACGCCATCGCCTCTCAAGGAGATCGACATCGGAGTCCCGCCCAACCAGAGGCAGCCTTGGTCGCACTTCATCACCGAGCCGACGATTGGACCAAGCCCTACATCGCCTACCCGAAACCGCACCGCCAGCAGACGAACAACAATGCTCGAATGATCGCCGATGCAAGTCTTACATCATCATCGGCGAGCTACACAAGCGCAGGCCACCGGCGTGTTCCAACGCTATGCCCAACCGTCAAGGACGCAAAATCCTCCACGACATCCACTCAGCGATCGCGCCACCACGCCGCCGCTTCCCTCGTCGCCAAGGCTATGCGACACGGCTTCATCGCCCATCACAAGACGCCGACGCTGTCGACATCGCCCAGCGATGCGCCGCCGAGGTACGCCAATCGACGACGCATCGAGCTCGGCCAAAACAATCCCCATCACCGCCATTCACTGTGGGGCATGGACATGGTAGGCCCTTCAAGAAGGCCCTCTCGTTACACCCACCGCTGGTCGCCACGACAAATTCACGGCGGGTAGAGGCCAAGCCAGTCCGAAATGCGACGGAAGACCGCCACTAAGTTCCTACGCGAGCTCATATACCGCCACGGGTTCCCCAACAGATCATCACGGACAACGGCACAAACTTCGCCAAGGAGCAATGGCCGAATTTTGCGAAGAGCACCACATCCGCTCGACCGCTCGCCGGCGCACACCCGAATCCAATGGCCAGCGGAACGAGCCAACCAGCATCCTCCACGGCCTCAAGCCGACCCAAGTACCACTCGAGCGCACCGGATGCCGGGTCGACGAGCCCTCCGCCATCCGGGAATCCGCACCTTCAACAGGTCGACGGATTCACCCTTCTTCATGGTCTACGGCCAAGCCATGCCCACCGACCTCGAACACGACTCGCTGGTCGCCCACTATACGGAGGCCGAAACGAGCTAGCCCGCCAAGATGGGCTCGACTAACTCGACGGCACGCGACCGCCCGATCGCGACCGCCATCTATCGCCAAGGACTCACACGTACCGACGGGTGAAAACCCGACCTTCCAGAAGGCGACTGTTACGCCTCATCCAGACAAGAAGGGCATGCACAAGCTCTCCTCCGTGGAAGGCCCGTCGCTATTGGGCGCAGATTGCAATGACGCTTACTACTCATCGACGTCTGCATGGACGGCGAACTCGACGCAAACGGCCATGGAATGTAAATCTCTCCGGAAGTTCTATTCCTAGAACCCCACATATGTACTCTCCAGCTATGAATAAAAGAAACTACATCGAAAATTCGCCTACTCTCCATGCCTTGTGCCACTCGACCAGAATTAACAAAGGCCATGCTAAAATACGTAAGTCAACCTTGGTATAGCGACCGCACGGCTAAGTAGTATGTAAGAGCACTGAGTCATTTCAGGTCTTGCATCGCCCAAAAACGCCAATCCGAGCCCCATTGAGTCGCTTAGCTCGACTGGTTTTACGAACCAAGACAACTGTCCTCGCTCTCACACGACTGTCTCCTCCGCATCCCCAGATAGCGACTCGAACGGCTAAGTACCACGCCGGGACTCAATACCAGTTCGTCGCGATCGGACAGTAAAACGCCAAGTAAGAGAGCATGCCTAGGACTTGCCACGCGATCGACCCACCGCCAGGCAGAGTGACGCGCCACACCAACGCTGGCCCTCAACCACCCTCGAGTCGCCGAACTACTAAGTACCACGCCGGGACTCGTTACCCGCCCCGTCACAGACGGGAAAACGGTAAAGCTGAGCACTCAAGGAGTCGCCATGATCGCTCTCCGAGCTCGGGCGAGTCGACTAAACCAACAACACACACGATAAACAACAAAACATCATATATGAGGTGAACCCACAAAGGGCGGACGCGCCGGGACTCACCCAAAATCAATCCAAAACACACAAACAAATAGCAAAATGAACACAACGCTCCATTCAATCGCATATCGCATTGTCTTACATTACAAAATATGCCTACTCGCGTAATCGCCGCTAACACATCTAGGCAACTACACTATTCTCGCAGGGTTGACGACGAGGCGCCAAAGATCCCGGCGCTTACGGATGAACGCGGTGTACGGGTTCGACGGATACGTCGCCACCACCCGCCATCGCCGAGCGGAAAGGTTGCTCAACCTTGAAGTCGCGATGCGCGCCGGGTCGCTTACGCGACGACCGCTTCGGTAGGGAAGGAGGTCGCCCATCGCAGACGGCCCGAGTACGCCAAGCAAGACGCTCCTCGCAGCTTGAGAACCTCGGACAGATCCACCGCGCCGACGAAGGGTACCCACTGTCACATCGTCGAGATCGAAGTCCTCGGGAAGTGGGCGAGTCCAAGGCTCATATCGCTGACGCTCATGACGAAACGCCGACCGCCATGAACTCTACGATCATGGCGCCTTTCTCCAAGTACTCCCACACCTCAACGAGGTCACCGAATAACCTCGTGGGCAACATCTCTTGAAGGTAGGCGCGATGCAGGTCGCCGACAGCCGCCGAAGTCGACGAGCATGCTTACGCATTCCTCGCCAAGAGAGTTTGCTTCTTCTTGGCAGCCAATAACACGACTCCGCGAGAAGGAGACAAGTATGAGTACCATGGAAACCACAAACAATACAACCAAAAAGACAGGAAGACGACTCACTAAGCAATGGGCGGCAAGTCCCGTGATGAAACTTTGAAGCGATGTATGATCGCCCCAAGCCCAACAATGAGGGCTTCCGACGCTTTCGGTCATCCTCCGCGTCAGCAATGGCGCCTTCGCCTGCTCACGAGCTTGCTTCTTCTTTGCCTCCGCAGTTCAAGGCCGAGGTCGGCGATCTTCGCGGCGGTGCCTAACGCAGACCGCACCGCCTCCAGCTTCCAAATAGGACAAGCTCTGGCGAGCCACCTCCGCTCACAGCAACAACTCAAGCTCCTTGTTTGCTTCGAGAGCGCCAGCCTTTCAAGACGCTGCTTCGCAGCCAATCGCATCTAGCGCGGTTGTCGCTGGACTCGCCTGGTCACCGCCGAGCTGAGCATCGAGCCTGCTGCTGAGTGTGGTGGTGAAGCCACCTTCGGCGGCTTCGTCTTCCTTCGTGGGGGCCCTCGCCCTTCTCCTTCTTCTAGTTCTTCTTCAGGAGTACCTGACGGCGCGAGGTGGTCTCTGGAGTTCGTCGTCGTTGCGACGCCGAGGCTCCGCTGGCCTCGATCGCTACCGACGCGTTCGGGTCTTCGACCAAGGGGCAATCTCCTCTCGACTCGCCCTCGTCGTCTCAAGTCTTCTTGGCGGGTGGCGACCGCTTGTATCCTGGCGGATGGCTCGGGCTCTTGTCGGCGGGTGGTAACCACCTTCCACCACTTGGAACAGCTGCGTTAAACACGAAACAGAGTTAGAGTTACCGCGATCGCACACGCCGCGATAACAAGATAAAAGGATTACCGTCGGAGCCGGACGCTCATGTGTAGGGAGGCACCAGCCTGCGCATCCACGTATGTCGCTTGGGTGATCTTCTTCTTCAGCGCGAGAGGTAGTCCTCCGCCTTCCACCGGCGCAAAGGCTTTCGTCGGGTCTCCCCGCGTACTGGTACATGTAATGCTACATTGGGCGGAACGAGCCGCCAAGCCAACAATTGTACAAGTTTACCGTCTGAGCCTTCTTCTTCGGACCGCGGATGGTCTGGAGCATCTCGTCGACAACCATCCGCTGGTCGCCGGGAGCTTGCCGACCGAGATGGCGTGGCTCGAACGATTAGCCGAGTACCGGATCGCCGCTTCTTCCGGAGTCGCCTCGGTCGCGTAGAACCATGACTTTTTCCGCCGCTTACCGGGCAAGATCAGGTCAAGAAGGAGGCTTTGGATTTGAGTTGAAAGTCAAGCCGCGGCTAGCATTGGGCCGCCATTTTCGCGCTGATCCGGCCCATGGAATGATCTTGCCACAGGGAAAGTAGGGCTCAAGTAGCACTCGCAGAACGCCACGAAGATGGCGAGCTGCTCGATGCTGTGGGGACCCAGATCTGAGGGCTGGATCCCGTAGTAGGCGCAGAAACGCCTGAAGAACAAAGATGTGGGGAACCCTAACCCCCGCTCGAGGTGGCTGGTGAAACAGACGAACTCTCTCGCGGGCTTGGGGTGGTTTCCCCGGCTGCGGGGATACGCCAGCAGCCGGCCCGTAGGATTCCGGCCTCCTCGAAGGAGGCCACCTGCTCGGTGCATTTGGATCTACCCAAGGTTCGTGGAGAGGGCCATGGCGAGGATCTGTTCGAGGTCGGAGGATTGCGGTCGATTGGATCGCGGAATCAAAGGAAGGAAGATGCGTACTCGGAGAAAATGGTGGGCGGTTGGCTTTACGATAGCCTACCATTCCTCTTATATAGTGGGAGTTGCCCGCCAAGTCAGGGCCATACTGCGATGATTACGCCAGTAGTTACTGGGTTACCTTAACGGCTAGTTTGACCACGCCGACGGCCCAACTCTAGCCACTCGGCTCGTGAGTCACTCCGAGACCGGTCCGCTGGATCGACTCGCCAAGACGCGACTCGGTTCACCGGATTTTTCCTTTATACAGAGCCCGCCGACGATTCAACCGGATGCCAACTTGAAGTCAGATATCGATCGCCAAAGAGCCACTCACGCCTAATCAACGACGGCCTGGGACTACTGATGGGGATACGCCTATTGGGGTATACTCAGCGGACGCTTCCGATCGTCCAAGGGCTGGCGAGTGGCCTAGAACGCGAGTGGACCGAAGCCCAAAGAAGGTATCAAAGCGATCGGAGGTTGAAGGCCCAAAGCAGATAGGCCCAATCGGTCTAGGTTAAATGATTACCGGTTGTAACCAAATCGGTTGAGATATGTAAACCCTAGGGAGGTGAGCCTATATAAACCTCCCTATGGGGTGAGTAGAGACACGCCCTCATACACCCAAGCAAATCGCCGCTTAGTCGCCGAAGTTCGCCCATTGTAAACACCTCCATAATACAATCTAGCAGAGTAGGTCTTTACCCCGGGGCCGAACCTGGTAAACCTCGTGTCTTTGCCCTCATCTCGCACCGCAGATGGCTGGCCGCCTTGCCCTCGTTTCTACTACTCGCCGATTGCAAGATCGCCGTGGTCATTCCTTCCGACACATCCGGTGTTTATTCTAGCGTTTTGCTTCTTCATGATAAGGCCGTTGAGTTGATGAGTCACCGATCTTCGGTTCAACCGGGCAATGTTTTCAGGCGAGCATCTCCCCCTTTCTACCTATCTTACTTTTATAGTATTTATTTCCCTCATGTTGATCTATTGCTATCTGTGTTGCGATGCTCTAGTTTCCGTACCCGTGATATCCCTTGCATCCATATATTGCCTTGGACACATCCTATTACCTGTTGTGTGGTAGATAGTTGGACCTGCGCGTCGTAGTCGCTTGCTCAAGTGCTGTTGCGTGTCGTCAAGTACCACAGTGGTTGGAGTATTGCCGTATGTTGAATGTTGGAGAAGATCATGTCTTTAATTATCGTTTATTTCAATTATGGTTTAATAACTAAAATTGAAGTAGGTAAGCAGAGGCACAGGTGGACAATAGATGTTATTTGGTTGTTAACCGTCCACTTGTGTCCCGTAGGACCCCGAGTTCTTGACACCTGTTCCGAGATCGAGCGCGCTAACCACATGTGGGGAGATATGGGCCCCCCATCGATTTAGTACCTGATTTCAAAGTACTGTACTGGGGGCCACAAGTAGTTTGGGGCTTTATTACTATCATGTACTTATGCCATGCTTTACTGCTTTATTTTTGTGCGATGGATAGCACACTGTACTGTTTTGGAAGCGGAGTGTTTTCGCGGTATCGACAGGCCCAGTTTTGGGATCCTCGTTACAAACATCGTCAGAACCCCGAGTCCGTCCTCGAGACCGCCGAATTCGCTATGGTGTACTTAGTGGGTGGCCCCCGTGCTTTGGGTCTGGAAACGCCATGACTTAGGCCCCGCCGACATACCGATGGGTGTATGTTAATTGATCCGCAAAAGGGTCGGGCGCGTGGATATTTTGGTGCACCCCGCAGGTTAAATCTTTTCGAGAAGCCGTGTCCGCGGTTATGGACGACTTGGAGCACAGTGCTTGATCATAGACAACTATAACTAAAGTTTACTGTTATAATTTGACTTGTATCCGATATGACTAGTAATCAGCTTCACTACAACGGTTTGGCTAAATAAAAGTACCAACAACTGCTGGGTTTTGGGATATCTCATGCTAATTGCATCTGACTAGTAAGTGTCGCAACTACAACGGAATGGTTAACTAAAATGGCCCACTGCTTATTTTATCA
Organism: Avena longiglumis; assembly: GCA_030063025.1. Lineage (NCBI taxonomy): Eukaryota > Viridiplantae > Streptophyta > Magnoliopsida > Poales > Poaceae > Avena > Avena longiglumis. The sequence goes on from CP125978.1 coordinate 229,150,652, forward strand.
GGATGATTATCTATACCTGACTAGTAATTGGTGTAACGATAACCGAATAAATAAAACTGCCAACTGTGTGAGTTCCTCGGTTGACTTCCTCGTTTGGTCTCGAGGGGGAATACCAGGATGGGATTGTTTGGTGTTAGTATCAGGTTGGTTCCGGATAGGTCTTTCTTACCCCTCTCTGATAGCCGCCAGTTATATCGAGTCTCTATAGGTTGTTTAGTGCATGCTGCCGCTGCCGCTTCAGTCCACCATACCTATGTAGGCGAGGACCGCCGAATTCTAGCCTTGCTGCATCGCCTCGATCGACCACTCTCTTTTCCTTTGCCCTTTGTCGGCACCCTTTTGTTTAAGCAGGTTTTGAGATCGACGTCGTTAAGGTGGTTACCCTTCCGGCTTGGCTCAAGGGTTATGGACGCCATTGGTTATTCTCCGTGGCTCTTAGCCCCATTTGCATCTTGTCCGTAGCTGGACGCCTATCGCTTTTCAAGGTGATTTGGATCTTTGTTCTCAGATATTCAGATTCGGACTCATGGAGTCGTGTATATATATCTGTTCTGTGGGTCCCATCGAGGACTGTTGTGTAATGTTATTACTTCGTTTTCCACCCGCACGCAAGTGCCTGGTGGGCACCTTTGAATCGTTTCTATGCGGGTTTGGCGGGAATCGCTGAAACTTGCATAGGGCCGATTCTGAGGGTGTTACACCATAGACATGGTTCCTTTTGTTGCCACCTTAACCAAAACTCAAAGTATCCTTGTCCACCCAGGTGGTTCATTGAGTACTTGTTTTATTATATAAAACACAAGTCTTTTCTCATCTTTATAAAATCTCAACATGTGTCTCTTATAAAAAAAATAGCATGGCTAAGCATTTTACAACTACATTGTTTCCACTAAGGAATATATAAGGGTATCCTATTAGGATTTAGCATAGCATAAGTATAGAAATTCTTTTCATGCATGTTTCAAAATCCACTAAGTATAATGAAAATAGTAGGACTTTAGATGATAGTGTCACTTGCCTTTTTGGTAGGGAATGTTGGTTCACTTATTGACCTTGCTAGTTTCACACTTCTCTAACTTCACTACAAATCAATCAAGCAAACACAATATCAACTAGCATTCCAACCAATATTCAAACAATCAAACACACATCACACATAAAATAATAGAAACCAAGTCATGCATGCAAGCATGCAAAACTTAGTTTTATTTGCAAAAGTGGTTTCTACTAGGCTCTAAACTTTGTAAGGTTCAAAGTGGTCATTTTCCAAAGTGGCAAATTCATTTGCAAAAGGGTTTTTATCTATAAACCATTTTTAAATCCAATCATTATTTTATGTGGTGGAAAATGTTTTTAGCAAAGCAAAAACTTTATGTTGTTCACCAAATGAGTTGTTAATCTCAAAACTTGGTGTTTAGGGTCAGTAGGTTTGATTCAAATCATTTTCCCAAAGTTTTTACTACAAAATCATTTTCATAGCAAAATCACTATTTTTATTTGACTAGAAATGGGCTAATTTAATTAATCCATCCTAATCTTCACCAAATACATTTTTAAACCACAAGTTGGTTCCTAGGGTCAGTAAGTTCACCACAAACCAATTTTCAAAGATTTCAACCGCAAAATCATTTTGGAATAATTTTTATAACCTAAACAAGCATACAAATGTTTCTGCAAAAACAAACATTTTACCAGAAGCTTTTTACTAAACAAATTGCATGGTTGGCTAGGGCTTGTTCCACTGATTCCATTGATATAAAGTTTGCAAATTTTGGACGTGTGGATCAAAAGTTACAAGGGTTTCAAATTTACAAACTAATCTGATTCAAACTTTGTTTTAAATCAAAAGCTGGCCACGCGGCACGTTTCTACTAGTCGATACCGGTTCGGGTGGATCGACTGATGCGGTGCCTTGGATCTAAATAGATCGCGCGGCTCAGACGTGCTCGTACCCTTTCGTTAAATGAATCTATCGTGGCCGCCAGATGCACCCGCCGCGACCCTTTCTCCCCCAATGTGCAAGCGATCACAAGCCAAACATTACACTCAAACAATGAAGTTCAAGCACATTTTTAGGCAACAAATTATTTTTGTTACACCACATAAGTTGGTGTGTTTGTCTTAAACAAAATATGGTGGTCCATCTATATGGTTCACTTGTGATCTTTCCATCCTTCTTGGTTGATTCTTCTTGTATGAGATCATGATTCCTTGGGAAAAACTCTTGGTCACAAAACCTCAAGTGATGTGGGCTCCTTCTAACTTGTGTTTCCTTAGTCTCCAAATCTTGAGCAAGATTTCCTTGTCTCACTTTTCCTTAGTGATATCCAAGTTTGAAGTCCTTGGTGAATATGCTGAAGATGTTGAAGTCATTAGAGTTGAAGATGTTGAAGTCATTAGAGTTTGAAGAAGTTGAAGTCATTAGAGTTGAAGAAGTCCTTTGCACATGGTGTAGTCTTTGGCCATGGGGTAGGCTTTATCCATCAAGTTGAAATATAAGAGATTTAGAATCAAAACCAAAATGGTTGAGGAAAGAGTTTACAAGATTGTTTGTAAATAAGTTTTGGAACAAATACAACTCCTATTTTTCTAAGGGGTTTTGTCCAATCCTAGGTTTACAAATCCTACAGGCAACACAATGCTCTGATACCATCTGTAAGGGGTCCCAACCTTCAATAAGGTAGAGATCCCTGTGTTTACAATGCTAGTCCCTGGATCAATAGCTAGCATCCACAGTTAAGATGTAATATCAAGAAACAAAGGTCATAATATAACTTTATAACCAGGAATAACATAATTTTATTACATCTTACATAGCTCATTTGGCTATTACATTACATTGCAGCAGAAAATCTATAAGCATGGGGTCCTTCATCTTCAAAGTGCCACAGGCAAACATGTTGGTTGTAGACTTGTAATCCTAATCAATCAACTTTACTAATATCAAACAAACCTGCAACATAACAAGTTACAGCCACAAGGGTCACTACATTTGAATTGTATTGGCAAGTTTCACTACTATGTAGAATATAAGTGGATCCTATCAATACATGCATATTTGGCTAGGTAGGGTTTTAGGCTTAATTGCTGAAAGCAATAATTTATCCTATCTTTTCAAAATGGTTTTAATCTTATATCAAATCTTTCTGAACTCCTTGGTAAAACCCCAAGTGTTTCAAGTTTTTGTCAAAATCTCTTAAGCTCCTTGGTAAATCCCCAAGTGTTTCAAGTCTTTGTCAAAATCTCTTGAGCTCCTTGGTAAATCCCCAATTGCTTCAAGTTGTTATCAAAATCTCTTGAGCTCCTTGGTAAATCCCCAAGTGCTTCAAGTTTTTATCCAAATCTCTTGAGCTCCTTGGTAAATCCCCAAGTGCTTCAAGTTTTTATCCAAATCTCTTGAGCTCCTTGGTAAATCCCCAAGTGCTCCAAGTCTTTTGTTATCACTTTAAAGTTTTTCTTTTAGAAATTGGAATGTCGAGATTTCCCATAGCTTCAAGCTTTAGTTGCTAAGTATTGTCCATAACCGGGGACACGGCTAAGTACATAGATTTTATTATCTTCTGCAGAAGTTGTACACTTTACCCACATGACACACTCTCATCTTGTTGCCACCAGTGGCCGCTGGATAAGTACTCACCAAGATGGAGTACTGGCAGATTAAGAATGGGACGAAGTCTTTCCAGAAGGTCCTCCCATACATCATTGCTAGCTTGCCTTCAGGCACCCATGTAGGGTTTCGAGTTCCCTCATTTTCAGTACCTGAAGACAATGCATGGGTCTTCCCAATGTAGTTGACTAAGCCAGAGCCATATGTAGCATGTGGCTGTACACGAAATCCACAATTGGAGAAACATGTTCAATCTCTAAGTCCCTGGGTGGTTTTCTTTTGGTGCACAACACAAAGAGATTGCCATAGACATGGTTCCTTTTGTTGCCACCTTAACCAAAACTCAAAGTATCCTTGTCCACCCAGGTGGTTCATTGAGTACTTGTTTTATTATATAAAACACAAGTCTTTTCTCATCTTTATAAAATCTCAACATGTGTCTCTTATAAAAAAAATAGCATGGCTAAGCATTTTACAACTACATTGTTTCCACTAAGGAATATATAAGGGTATCCTATTAGGATTTAGCATAGCATAAGTATAGAAATTCTATTCATGCATGTTTCAAAATCCACTAAGTATAATGAAAATAGTAGGACTTTAGATGATAGTGTCACTTGCCTTTTTGGTAGGGAATGTTGGTTCACTTATTGACCTTGCTAGTTTCACACTTCTCTAACTTCACTACAAATCAATCAAGCAAACACAATATCAACTAGCATTCCAACCAATATTCAAACAATCAAACACACATCACACATAAAATAATAGAAACCAAGTCATGCATGCAAGCATGCAAAACTTAGTTTTATTTGCAAAAGTGGTTTCTACTAGGCTCTAAACTTTGTAAGGTTCAAAGTGGTCGTTTTCCAAAGTGGCAAATTCATTTGCAAAAGGGTTTTTATCTATAAACCATTTTTAAATCCAATCATTATTTTATGTGGTGGAAAATGTTTTTAGCAAAGCAAAAACTTTATGTTGTTCACCAAATGAGTTGTTAATCTCAAAACTTGGTGTTTAGGGTCAGTAGGTTTGATTCAAATCATTTTCCCAAAGTTTTTACTACAAAATCATTTTCATAGCAAAATCACTATTTTTATTTGACTAGGAATGGAATTTTTAAACCACAAGTTGGTTCCTAGGGTCAGTAAGTTCACCACAAACCAATTTGCAAAGATTTCAACCGCAAAATCATTTTGGAATAATTTTTATAACCTAAACAAGCATACAAATGTTTCTGCAAAAACAAACATTTTACCAGAAGCTTTTTACTAAACAAATTGCATGGTTGGCTAGGGCTTGTTCCACTGATTCCATTGATATAAAGTTTGCAAATTTTGGACGTGTGGATCAAAAGTTATAAGGGTTTCAAATTTGCAAACTAATCTGATTCAAACTTTGTTTTAAATCAAAAGCTGGCCACGCGGCACGTTTCTACTGGTCGATACCGGTTCGGGTGGATCGACTGATGTGCCTTGATCTAAATAGATCGCGGCTCAAACGTTTCGCACTTTTCGTTAAATGAATCTATCGTGGCCGCCAGATGCACCCTCCGCGACCCTTTCTCCCCCAATGTGCAAGCGATCACAAGCCAAACATTACACTCAAACAATGAAGTTCAAGCACATTTTTAGGCAACAAATTATTTTTGTTACACCACATAATTTGGTGTGTTTGTCTTAAACAAAATATGGTGGTCCCTCTATATGGTTCACTTGTGATCTTTCCATCCTTCTTGGTTGATTCTTCTTGTATGAGATCATGGTTCCTTGGGAAAAACTCTTGGTCACAAAACCTCAAGTGATGTGGGCTCCTTCTAACTTGTGTTTCCTTAGTCTCCAAATCTTGAGCAAGATTTCCTTGTCTCACTTTTCCTTAGTGATATCCAAGTTTGAAGTCCTTGGTGAATATGCTGAAGATGTTGAAGTCATTAGAGTTGAAGATGTTGAAGTCATTAGAGTTTGAAGAAGTTGAAGTCATTAGAGTTGAAGAAGTCCTTTGCACATGGTGTAGTCCTTGGCCATGGGGTAGGCTTTATCCATCAAGTTGAAATATAAGAGATTTAGAATCAAAACCAAAATGGTTGAGGAAAGAGTTTACAAGATTGTTTGTAAATAAGTTTTGGAACAAATACAACTCCTATTTTTCTAAGGGGTTTTGTCCAATCCTAGGTTTACAAATCCTACATGCAACACAATGCTCTGATACCATCTGTAAGGGGTCCCAACCTTCAATAAGGTAGAGATCCCTGTGTTTACAATGCTAGTCCCTGGATCAATAGCTAGCATCCACAGTTAAGATGTAATATCAAGAAACAAAGGTCATAATATAACTTTATAACCAGGAATAACATAATTTTATTACATCTTACATAGATCATTTGGCTATTACATTACATTGCAGCAGAAAATCTATAAGCATGGGGTCCTTCATCTTCAAAGTGCCACAGGCAAACATGTTGGTTGTAGACTTGTAATCCTAATCAATCAACTTTACTAATATCAAACAAACCTGCAACATAACAAGTTACAGCCACAAGGGTCAATACATTTGAATTGTATTGGCAAGTTTCACTACTATGTAGAATATATGTGGATCCTATCAATACATGCATATTTGGCTAGGTAGGATTTTAGGCTCAATTGCTGAAAGCAATAATTTACCCTATCTTTTCAAAATGGTTTTAATCTTTTATCAAATCTTTCTGAACTCCTTGGGAAAACCCCAAGTGTTTCAAGTTTTTGTCAAAATCTCTTGAGCTCCTTGGTAAATCCCCAAGTGTTTCAAGTCTTTGTCAAAATCTCTTGAGCTCCTTGGTAAATCCCCAAGTGCTTCAAGTTGTTATCAAAATCTCTTGAGCTCCTTGGTAAATCCCCAAGTGCTTCAAGTTTTTATCCAAATCTCTTGAGCTCCTTGGTAAATCCCCAAGTGCTTCAAGTTTTTATCCAAATCTCTTGAGCTCCTTGGTAAATCCCAAAGTGCTCCAAGTCTTTTGTTATCACTTTAAAGTTTTTCTTTTAGAAATTGGAATGTCGAGAATTCCCATAGCTTCAAGCTTTAGTTGCTAAGTATTGTCCATAACCGGGGACACGGCTAAGTACATAGATTTTATTATCTTCTACAGAAGTTGTACACTTTACCCACATGACACACTCTCATCTTGTTGCCACCAGTGGCCGCTGGATAAGTACTCACCAAGATGGAGTACTGGCAGATTAAGAATGGGACGAAGTCTTTCCAGAAGGTCCTCCCATACATCATTGCTAGCTTGCCTTCAGGCACCCATGTAGGGTTTCGAGTTCCCTCATTTTCAGTACCTGAAGACAATGCATGGGTCTTCCCAATGTAGTTGACTAAGCCAGAGCCATATGTAGCATGTGGCTGTACATGAAAGCCAAAATTGGAGAAACATGTTCAATCTCTAAGTCCCTGGGTGGTTTTCTTTTGGTGCACAACACAAAGAGATTGCCATGGACATGGTTCCTTTTGTTGCCACCTTAACCAAAACTCAAAGTATCCTTGTCCACCCAGGTGGTTCATTGAGTACTTGTTTTATTATATAAAACACAAGTCTTTTCTCATCTTTATAAAATCTCAACATGTGTCTCTTCTCAAAAAAAATAGCATGGCTAAGCATTTTACAACTAAATTGTTTCCACTAAGGAATATATAAGGGTATCCTATTAGGATTTAGCATAGCATAAGTATAGAAATTCTATTCATGCATGTTTCAAAATCCACTAAGTATAATGAAAATAGTAGGACTTTAGATTATAGTGTCACTTGCCTTTTTGGTAGGGAATGTTGGTTCACTTCTTGATCTTGCTAGTTTCACACTTCTCTAACTTCACTACAGATCAATCAAGCAAACACAATATCAACTAGCATTCCAACCAATATTCAAACAATCAAACACACATCACACATAAAATAATAGAAACCAAGTCATGCATGCAAGCATGCAAAAGTTAGTTGTATTTGCAAAAGTGGTTTCTACTAGGCTCTAAACTTTGTAAGGTTCAAAGTGGTCATTTTCCAAAGTGGCAAATTCATTTGCAAAAGGATTTTTATCTATAAACCATTTTTAAATCCAATCATTATTTTATGTGGTGGAAAATGTTTTTAGAAAAGCAAAAACTTTATGTTGTTCACCAAATGAGTTGTTAATCTCAAAACTTGGTGTTTAGGGTCAGTAGGTTTTATTCAAATCATTTTCCCAAAGTTTTGACTATAAAATCATTTTCATAGCAAAATCACTATTTTTATTTGACTAGAAATGGGCTAATTTAATTAATCCATCCTAATCTTCAGCAAATACATTTTTAAACCACAAGTTGGTTCCTAGGGTCAGTAAGTTCACCACAAACCAATTTGCAAAGATTTCAACCTCAAAATCATTTTGGAATAATTTTTATAACCTAAACAAGCATTCAAATGTTTCTGCAAAAACAAACATTTTACCAAAATCTTTTTACTAAACAAATTTCATGGTTGGCTAGGGCTTGTTCCACTGATTCCATTGATATAAAGTTTGCAAATTTTGGACGTGTGGATCAAAAGTTACAAGGGTTTCAAATTTGCAAACTAATCTGATTCAAACTTTGTTTTAAATCAAAACCTGGCCACGCGGCACGTTTCTACTGGTTGATACCGGTTCGGGTGGATCGACTGATGCAGTGCCTTGGATCTAAATAGATCGCGCGGCTCAGACGTGCTCGTACCCTTTCGTTAATGAATCTATCGTGGCCGCCAGATGGAAATCTAACGGTGCTGGTTGGCTTGACCAAAGACGAGCGGCGCTGACGGCGGTGAGTGGCGGCGCATGGTCGGACGATGAGCTAACGGCGGTTACAGGAAGCAAAGAAGCCAGAGGAAGGTCTCACCATGCTCAGGGGATCGTGGCGATGCTCAACGTGGTTGCGAGGATGCGAGGGGCGCTCAGGGTCCGTCGGGATTCCTCGCCGGTGTGGGGAACGGCGTCAGGCGGCTCTGGTCGTTGTCGGGGGCGGTTCTGCGGTTCGCCCCGAGGGAAAACAAGGGCATGGTCAGATGCGGCCGAGTGTGGCGAGTGCAGGAGCATGAACGAGGGGGCGTGGGGCGGTCTGTCTTACCAGGGTAAGGTCACCGGAGAGAGACGCAAACGCGGCGGCGCTCAGATGTTTGTCGAAGTCGACGTTCTGGGGCGCCCGCGGGTGAACGGACAGCACAGGGAGAAGCGCCAGAGGCTGGGGAGTGTTCCCGTGTTCTCGGGAGGCAATGGGTGGTGCGGGGTCGTCGGAATTGGCTGGGGACGGTGGTCGGAGCAGTGGCGGTGCAAATCCAATTCAGGGCAGCCTGGTGGCTCTGGTGGTGCGGGGTCTGGGGGAAACAGAGGTAAGTCGCAGGCGGTTAAAAGGGCATGGTCGCGGGGTGGAGTAATGGCCGTTAACAGCGCGAATTGATCGCCGGAGTAAAGGACAGGAAACGGCGAGGAGGAATCAGCGCGGGTTTGAAGACGATGAACAGTGGTGTGGGGTCCTGTCGTCAGTGGGGGAGAGAGAGGGGAAGGGGGCCACTGGTCAGTGTCTGCGAGGGTCAGTTAACAGGTGTGAATCGTTTTCCTCGGGAGAGAGGGAGTGGGCTGGTTGTTGGGCTTATTGGGCTGGCCAGCTGGGCTGTGTCCTGATTCTATTTTTTTCTTTCTGAATGATTTATCTTTTTCTATTTCTATTTTCTATTTTGAAATTCAATCAAACAAATCAATCAACAATTCAATTCAAAATTCCTCCAAACTTTGCATTGAGTTTTGGTTCTGTTTTAACAACAATAAACCAAAGTCCAAAGACAAAAATAATATTTTTTTTATTTTAGGGTCCATTTATAATAAATAAAATGGACATTAGTTAATAAATCAAATGGGTTTTAATTTATTTAAAATCTCCATTTGAAATCTAAATGTTTTCAAAACCAAATAAGTAGGTTTTATTTGGAAATAAAGAAAACTTGGAAATCTTGTTTAAAATAAAATAACAAGTTTTTTAATGTTTAATTAAAATAGTAAAACCTTTATATTTAAATAACTTGGATATTAAATCCTTATTATTTTATTTAAATAAACCTTTACTATATTTTAATCAAATAGAAATATTTTATTTCAAAGGCTTGGCCAAGTTTTATTTGTCTTATAAAATAATCCTTATTTAAATTTCTTCCTTTTCATTTGAAAACCAAATCTTTTTATTAAAAGATTCAAAAATAGTAATTTCATATATTTTTTTATTTCCTTTATTAAATGTTTATCTTTTTAAATCCCTTTAGGATTTATCTTGATCAAAATAGATTTGAAGTTTTCCAATTGGAATTAAAAAGTTTCCTCTCACTCTGAAAATCATCAAAGTTTTATTTCATTCATTTATTTTTCACATTACAAGATTTGGAAAATCTTGGGATGTGACATTGTAGATTTAAAAATATATTTGGTGACACTTAGGAATTAAATCTTTGAATAAAAGCATTTCTAGCTAAATAAAAATATTGATTATGGTTTAAAAATGCTTTTTGACTAAAACCTTTGGGAAATGAATTGATTTAAACTCTATGACTCTAAGCACAAAGTTTTTAGATTTGAAAACATATTTGACGAACCTTAGTAAATTATTACTTTGTTAAAGGAATTTCTAGCAAATAAAAATATTGTTTGATTTCAAAATAGAATTTAGGTGAAACCTTTTGTAAATGGATTAATATTAAACCCATTAACCATAAACGCTAACATTTGTGTTTAAAGAATATATTTGACTAAGACTACAAAATATTACTTTGATTTAAATCACTTCTAGCAAAACAAAATGATTTAAATGGCCATTTTCACCAACTTGAATTTAAATGGTTTTACCACATTTGTAAATGACCAATAGGAGCTTTAAAATGTTTAGAGCCTTTAGAAACCACTTTTCCAAATAAAACAATCTTTTGCATGCTTGCATGCATTTCTTGATTTTATTATTTTATGTGGTGAATTGTTTGAATGTTAGTTTGAATATTGCTTGCTTGATTGAATTGTAGTGAAGTTTGAAGAGTGTGATATTTGCAAGATCAAGGAGTGAACCAATATTCTCTACTTAAAAGGCAAGTGACACTATCATCCATGTCCTACTATTTTCACTACACTTAGTGGTATTTTTGTAGTATGCATGATAGGGCTACTATGTTATTATTCTATGCTATGTCCTATTAGGAAATCCATCTTCCTTAGTGAAAACATCATAGTATGCTTAGACGTGCTATAGACTTGGGGTAGAATACCATATCATGATTATATGAAGTGTTGGAAAAAATATATGTTTTATATAATAAAACAAGTACTCAATGAACCACCTGGATGGAATGAGGATACTCAATTTTGGACAAGGTGGCAACAAAGGGAACCATGTTAATAATGCTATGTTTTTGTGTGTGCACTAGAATAAAACCACCCAGGGACTTAGAGATTGAACAAGTTTCTCGTACAGTGGCTTCCGTGTACAGCAACATGCTAAATGGACTCTGGCTTAGTCAACTACATAGTGGAAGAACCTTGCATTGGCATCTTCAGGTTAACTAGAATTGTTTAATTGGAAATATATCCTTACATTGGTGCCTGGTAGACAAGCTAGCATTGTGTATTGGGAGGACTTCTATGGAAAGACATTGTCACATTCTCGATCTGCCGGTACTCCATTTGGTGTGTACTTATCCAGCGGCCACTGGTGGCGTCAAGACGAGATTGTGTCATGTGGGTAAAGTGTACAACTTCTGCATAAGATCAAATTCTAAGTACTTAGCCGTGTCCCCGGTTACAGACAACTCTGAGCAACTAAGGCCTGAATCTATGGATGATCTCGACATTCCAATTTCTCAAAGTAAAACTTGATGGTGTCAACAAGGGATTAGAAGCACTTGTAGTTTTCCAAGGAGTTCAGAAAGATTGTCAAAAGATCAAAACTATTTTGAAAAGATAGGATAAAACTATATTGCTTTCTGCAAATGAGCCTAAACCCTACTTAGCCAAATATGCATATATTGACAGGTTCCACTTATTTCTACATAGTAGTGAAACTTGCCAATACAATTCAAATGTATTGACCCTTTTGGGTGCAACTTATTATGCTGCAAGTTTGTTTGATGTTAGTGAAGTGTGTTGATTAGGATTACAAGTCTACAACCAACATGATTGCCTGTGGCATTTTGAAGATGAAGGACTCCATGCTACAGTTATTTCTGTTGCACTGTAATGAAATAGCCAAATGAGCTATGTAAGATGTAATGAATTATTTTATTCCTGGTTATAAAGTTGTATTATGACCTTTGTTTCTTGATATTACATCTTAACTGTGTATGTTAGCTATTGATCCAGGGACTAGCATTGTAAACACAAGGATCTTAACTGTGGATGTTAGCTATTAAAGGTTGGGACCTCTACAGATGGTATCAGAGCACTGTGTTGCCTGTAGGATTGTAAACCTAGGATTGGACAAAAACCCTTAGAAAAATAGGTGTTGTATTTGTTCCAAAACTTATTTACAAACAATCTTGTAAACTCTTCCCTCAACCTTTTTTGGTTTTGATTCTACATCTCTTCCTTTTCAACTTAATGGACAAAGTCTCCACCATGACCAATGACTTCAACTTTAATTCCACCAAGGATTTCAACTTAGACATCACTAAGGACCACAAATGAGAACCAAGCAACATTAGATTGCCTACCAACTCTCTAAGACATTGATATCATGATAGTGTGTGGATCATATTGACCTATGAAGTATGACTATACTAGGTTGATTGTTTCAAAGAAAACTTGTTGTTTCCTTCAACTCATGAGTTAATTTCATAAGTTTTTAAGTGAATAGTTTCTTTTTGATTGTTTGATTGAAATTGATTATTTGTGGTTGTGTGTTAGAACTTCTTTAGGTCTATCTATCATTACGTATCCCTATCAAACCAACAGATGCCTCCCTGTCGTGCCAACCCCAACCAAAACAACAACAACATCACTCCCGAGATGCAGCAGTTGATGACATATCAAGCTCAACTGATGCAGACGATGACGCAGTTTGTGCAAAATCAGAATCAGAACAACAATAAGAACAACAACAATCAGAATAATCCTCCAGCACATGACATGCTCACCAGATTTCTGAAACTAAGGCTTGCAAGGTTCTCTGGAACAACTGATCCAATGGTAGCCAATGACTGGTTACGCTCGGTGAACAAGGACTTAGTGACTGTTGGCTGCACCGACGAGGAAAAAGTCAGGTTTGCAGCATATCTGCTTGAAGGGCCAGCTGCAACATGGTGGGACAACTTTCAGATCACCACTCCCCTTGAGGATGTGACTTGGGATATTTTTGAGGATGGCTTCCGTACAGCTCACATCTCATCTGGAGTGATGAACTTGAAGAAAAAGGAGTTCCACAATCTGAAATAGCGTCACCTCAGTGTGGCTGAGTACATTGTGGAGTTCAACAATCTGGAAGCTATGCACCGGATGAAGTTGATACAGATGCTTTGAGGAAGGAGAAATTCCTCGAAGGACTTAATGATGACTTGAACCTGCAGCTGTCTGTTGCCTATGTTCCAACTTATCAATCACTATGTGACAAAGCCACCATCTTGGAAAACAAGATGAATCAAGTTGAGAATAGAAAGAGGAAGCATAAACTCATGTATCACTCAGGATCATCACAAAAGAAGCGTTCATTCAAAAAGATCAATGAGGATTCTGAACCACATCAGCATCACCACAACAACAATGGAAGTGATAATAATGGAAATGATACTGACAATGGAGATGACCTTGGGCAGAAACAACATGGAAAATCCAGGAAGAAAGATATTAGCCAGTTGCAGTGCTATAATTGTAAGGAACTTGGACACTATGCATCAGACTGTCCTGAGAAGAAAAAAAAAGTATGCTAGAAACTCCAATGGAAATGACTCCAATGTGACCCAGAAAGGACATGTGAACCACATTGACATGTATGGGACCCTTGAATAAATAGAGGATGTGGATGTCAGGAATTAGTTAACTCAGAAGAGTCAAATAAGGATTCCTTGTTTGGATATCAATCATTAAACCCATAGTCAAGTGAACCATCAATGTAACCCTATAAGACTTTCTTTTAAGGGTGGTAGTACCCTAGTTGTCTTCAAGCCAACTTGTAACCTCTAGCCTTCCCAAATCTCGGGAAGAGATTTTTTTTAAGAGTGGTAGCCTGTCACATCCCAAAATTTTCCAAATTTTGAAATGTGAAAAATAAATAAACAAAATAAATAATTGTTGAAATTTAGGGTGAAAAGAAACTTTTTGATTCCAAATGGAAACATCATAGACCCATCTTGAACAAACTTTGAATGATAAGGAATTAAAAAAAAAGATAAACAAAAATTAAATAAAATTATAAAAGTTGGAATCACCATTTTTGCATCTTTAAATAAAAAGATATGGATTTTATAATCAAAGGAAGAAATAAATAAATAAGCACTATTTTAAAAAGCCAAATAAAATCTTGGCCAAATAAATAAAATAAAAGATTATTGATTAATAAAAAGAGTAAAGAATTATTTAAATAAAATCATTAGGATTGATTATTATCCAATTTTATTTAAATAAAGACAATTCCCAATTTAAATATAAATCATATTAAAGTATTTTAAATAATAATTCAAAGTGAATTATTTTTAAAGAAAACCTACTGAAAAAGATTTGGTAAAATTTAGAATTCAAATAGAGTTTGAAAACAAATTAAAATCTTATTTGAAATAAAGACAAATGTCTATTTTAAATAAATAATAGACCCTAAAAAGAATAAAAGAAATATTCTAAATTGGACTTTAGAATATGTTAATAAACAATATTAAAATATACTCAAAGTTTGGTAAAGGATTGAATTCAAATAGTGTTTGAATTATTTGAACAAAAATCAAAACAGAAAAGGAAAAAGAAAAAGATTCAGAATAAAAAAAAGGAAAGGAAGCCAACTAGCCCAGTCCAGCCCAAATCGGAGCCCATCTTATTTTTCTTCCTCGAAACGTTTTATACCTAGACCCGCACCCGCAAAGTCAATGACCACTGGACCGCACTGTTCTTCTCTCTCTCTCTCTTATAGACAACCAGACCCCACCTACCAGTCCTTCTTCTTCACACGCCGCGATCCTTTCTCCCCCAAACCACGTCGTCGTTTCTGGTTTTGAAACCACCATTTAATTCGCCATAATGTTGCAGTAATCCCTCGCTGCAATGACTCCATCTTAAACTCCTGGTCCCTCTCTCCCGTTTCCCCTATATGCCACTCCCCCTCGGCCCCTAGGCTGCACGGATTTCTCCACGCACCATCACTGCTCCGACGACCTTCTCCGATCAATTCCGGCCAGACCTCATCGCCCCATCGCCCCAAAGCAAACAAACACGTTCCCTAGTGTCCCCTGCATCTCCCAGTGTCATCCACTCACTCGCACGCGCCTTGAAACATCGACAACAACCATGCCTCCTCGCCGCCGCCGTCTGCCTCCGCTCTGACGAGCATTACCGGTGAGACCCGACCGTCCCCTCCTCTTTGGTTGAAACTCCTACGATCCACTCTCTTGCGCGCATCTAACTACACCACTGGCTTGTCTTAGCATGCACCAAAGCCTCGCCAACAACATCGCCAAGCTCGCCCGTCGACAAAGACGACTCCTACAAGGAATTACCGTTGACCTCGAGCGCCCCTGCGTTCGGACGACCACGTTGAGCATCAGCAAGCTTTTGCGGTTCTGGTGAGCTTCTCCCCTCCTTCCCTCGCTTCCTGCATCACCGGCACCATCCTCGTCTGAGCACGCCGCCGCCACTCGCCGCCGCTAGCACCGCCAGTTAGTGGCCAGCTGCTATGGACCATTAGATGCAGATCCAATGAGTAGGATAGATTGACTTAATCGAAGAGGTATTGTGTGCTATGAGCCGTGCGATGCACATTAGATCTGACGGCTAGAATCAAGCGATCCACGCGAAGCGGTATCGCCCAATCAGAATTAGATGCGTGTACGCTTGATTTAAAAAGAAAACTTTTCTATTAGATGTTTAAACTTGCAAAATTCATAACTTTTGATCTACACGTCCAAATTTTACAAATTTTATATGACTGGATTCAGAAAAATGTGAACTTTACAGCCATGCACTTTGTTTAGTATTTTCGTTCGGAAAATTGGTGTTTTATGCAGATACATATTCAGGCGTATTTTGGATATAAAATTAATTATAAATTTTTTTTAGGGTAAAATCTTTTGTAGATGGATTGTTTTGAACCTACTAACCATGGAAACCAACTTGTAGATTTAAAAATATATTTGGTGACAATTAGGAATTAAATCTTTGAATAAATGTATTTCTAGCTAAATATAAATATTGATTATGGTTTAAAATGCTTTTTGACTAAAACCTTTGGGAAATGAATTGATTTAAACTCTCTGACTCTAAACACCAAGTTTTGAGATTTGAAAACATATTTGATGAACCTTAGTAAATTATTACTTTGTTAAAGGCATTTCTAGAAAATAAAAATATTGTTTGATTTAAAAATAGAATTTAGGTGAAACCTTTTGCAAATGGATTAATATTAAACCCATTAACTATAAACACTAAAATTTGTGTTTAAAGAATATATTTGACTAAGACTACAAAATACTACTTTGATTTAAATCACTTCTAGCAAAACAAAATGATTTAAATGGCCATTTTCACCAACTTGAATTTAAATAGTTTTACCATTTTTGTAAATGACCAATAGGAGCTTTAAAATGTTTAGAGCCTACTAGAAACCACTTTTCCAAATAAAACAATCTTTTGCATGCTTGCATGCATTGCTTGATTTTATTATTTTATGTGGTGAATTGTTTGAATGTTAGTTTGAATATTGCTTGCTTGATTGAACTGTAGTGAAGTTTGAAGAGTGTGATATTTGCAAGATCAAGGAGTGAACCAATATTCCCTAATTAAAAGGCAAGTGACACTATCATCCATGTCCTACTATTTTCACTACATTTTTATGCTATTTTTGTACTATGCATGATAGGGCTACTATGTTATTATTCTATGCTATGTCGTATTAGGAAATCCATCTTCCTTAGTGAAAACATCAGAGTTGTAGTATGCTTAGACCTGCTATAGACTTGGGGTGGAATACCATTTCATGATTATATGAAGTGTTGGAAAAATATATGTTTTATATAATAAAACAAGTACTCAATGAACCACCTGGGTGGAATGAGGATACTCAATTTTGGACAAGGTGGCAACAAAGGGAACCATGTTAATATGGCTGTATTTTTGTGTGTGCACTAGAAGAAAACCACCCACGGACTTAGAGATTGAACAAGTTTCTCGTACAGGGGCTTCCATGTACAGCCACATGCTAAATTTGCTCTGGCTTAGTCAACTACATAGTGGAAGACCCTTGCATTGGCATCTTCAGGTTAACTAGAATTACGCAATTGGAAATATATCCTTACATTGGTGCCTGTTATACAAGCTAGCATTGTGTATTGGGAGGACTTCTATGGAAAGACTTTTTCACATTCTCGATCTTCCGGTACTCCATTTGGTGTATACTTATCCAGCGGCCACTGGTGGCGTCAAGACGAGATTTTGTCATGTGGGTAAAGTGTACAACTTTTGTAGAAGATCGAATTCTAAGTACTTAGTTGTGTCCCCGGTTACGGACAACTCTGAGCAACTAAGGCCTGAATCTATGGAAGATCTCGACATTCCAATTTCTCAAAGTAAAACTTGATGGTGTCAACAAGGGATTAGAAGCACTTGGAGTTTTCCAAGGAGTTCAGAAAGATTGTCAGAAGATCAAAACTATTTTGAAAAGATAGGATAAAACTATATTGCTTTCTGCAAATGAGCCTAAACAACTACTTAGCCAAATATGCATATATTGATAGGTTCCACTTATTTCTACATAGTAGTGAAACTTGCCAATACAATTCAAATGTATTGACCATTGTGGCTGCAATTTATTATGTTGCAGGTTTGTTTGATGTTAGTGAAGTGTGTTGATTAGGATTACAAGTCTACAACCAACATGATTGCCTGTGGCATTTTGAAGATTAAGGACTCCATGCTATAGTTATTTCTGCTGCACTGTAATGAGATAGCGAAATGAGGTATGTAAGATGTAATGAATTATTTTATTCCTGGTTATAAAGTTGTATTATGACCTTTGTTTCTTGATATTACATCTTAACTGTGGATGCTAGCTATTGATCCAGGGACTAGCATTGTAAACACAGGGATCTCTACCTTATTAAAGTTTGGGACCTCTAAAAACATCCATCTCAACTATTGGATAAATCATTGTATTTTCACAATGCTTTATGGGACTATTTTCCTATAGCAAATTACTTAAGCACATATTTGGCAATTCCAATTATCATAACCATATGTGCTTAGGAGTTATTTTTATCAACTCTTTTCCACAAGACATTCTAGAAAATAACTTTCTATCTTAAAGGGTGATCTCATTAAAGATCATAGACATAAGGGCAATATGTCTTAACCATTCACCTCTATTCACAATTATAAAAAGATATAAAAATATTAAAACACCCAGAATTCATGGTAGACATTATAATCTCAAACCTAACTTCTATGTAAGTTATAACAAAACATATACCTTTATATCACCAAGCTCATGTGATTAATATTAGCCATACTAATTCCTTAGAATTTGATGCATCTTATAAAAATAAAAATAAAAATAAAGGATCATCATATAAAATTTCCTTAATATTATGAGTTAATGAGAATAAAATCTTATGAGTTAATAGTAATGCATTCTATAATAAGTTTATGGATATTAGCTCAATTAAATTCATATCAAAAGCCCTTACAAATAATAATAGGAAAAGTATATATATATAAATAAATAAAGAAACTATAGCACTATATAATAAAAACTCACAAAATGACTTTAAATACCATTTATCATTGCTGCAAGTATTAGCAAAGGAATTCCATAAAGATAAGTCAAAATTATTTCTTAAATAAAAAGGTTAGAAAATAAAACAGATAATAGAAATCGAAAAAGAAAAACAAACAGAGACAAAAAATAGAGAAACCAGCTCCTGGCCCATGGCCCATTCCCCCTCTCTCTTATTCGTCGCCCACAAGCAGCAGCCTCTAGCTTCCTCTTCCTCTTCGCTACGGTCCACCTGGCCTAGTTGCAGCCCAACACCGCCCATACCTCTTCCCGTCTCTTTCTTTTCTTCTTCCTTGCGTCTGGCGACAAGCAGCTGTCTGGCGGTGCTCTCGCCGTCATCTTCCCGATGCTAAGATCCTCTCCCCGCCGCCCTGGAGTTGGGGATAAGAATACCGACATTGTTCTCTCTCTCCCCATACCTATCTCTCTTGATCTCGTTTCCCCTAGCGCATTTCCCCATTCTGCCGAAACCCTAACCCACCATGGCTCGAGTTAGAGCTCGCTTCCGGCCTACCCTTGCCATTCTGAGGCCACCACGGAGACCGCGATGCTCGACTTCGTCATTTTCCCCAAAGCGCGCTAGTCAGTGAGTTCCCTAACCGCGGAATTTAAGTCGTCTTCCCCGACACCGACGTTGTTCGCCGACGTCAATCGACGCCGTCTCCAGCTACACCTCGCCTCTACGACCGCTCCTCTGCGTTCAGGTGAGATGGTGGTCCCCTAGGACCCACCCTTCCTCCCATCCCTCTCTGGTTCGCTCCAGCCTCGAGCGCCGTCGTGCGGTCTCCGCTCTGGTCACCGCCGGCGAGGATCCCGGTCACCCGAAGACCCTGGGACACCCTAGTTAGGTTGCCCTTGTTTATATGCTCCCAATACGCGAACGTGTGCATCGACGCGCGTGTCGTAGCACCGCCGCTCGGTGGTCGCCGGCGACGGCCACCGTCCACCGTGCCGGTCAGGACGAGTCAACTCGGTGCAGGCCCCGTCGCTGAGGTGGCTTGCTGATGTGGCCACGGTCCCACCTGTTCGTGTCTCTGGCTAGAGTAGCTAGGTGTGTAAAAGGAATTATTGGTCCATGATGATGTCATCGAGGCGTCACGCCTGCGTCACCCTTGACTAGTCCACTGCCCATGTGTTATCCAACATGGCCCCTGGCCCACTAGTCAGTGACTAGGGCTAGGTAGATGTGCGGTATAAAAAGTTCAGTGTTTATTTAGCAAATTGATAAAACAATATTCGTTCAAATATAATCATTCTAGAAATTGAAATAAATTAATTAAATCTTATAACTTCCATATCTTTGGTTTTGTAATTCAGAAAAATGTGTATAATATATGAAAAGTTGTAGAAAATAAAATCTATAACTTAAAACTATTATCAAACATTATTATCTTAACAATTTCAATAATAATTATTTAATAAAGATTTTATAATTAATAAAACTTTGATAATTCATATTTTAATAAGGGTAAATGTTAAAAATATAAATAAAATACCAAAAATCTTAGAAAAGTAAGAACTATAATTTAAAACTATAATCATGCACTATTATTTCACTTAATTAAATATTTATTATTTATTAAGTATTTATAAAGTAATAAATCTTTTAAAAATCATATCTTATTATTTATAAATCAAAAAATAAATGTAATATACCAAAATGATCACAAAAATAATAACTACATGTTAAAAATATAATATTCCACTTTTGAGGTAAATACAAATTTAAACACTTTAATAACTTGAATTTAAACATATTTCCTTAATTAATAATTCATATAAAGGTAAATAAAATTTGTTAATATTTCTAAAATTAGCTAATTGAGTCTAATAAATAGTATCACTCTTAAATACTAATATTATGAAGTCAAAATGATTTAACACAATTTAAATATAATTTTATTGAATTATCATATATATGTAGTTTATTTTCTAAAAAGATCTTTATTAAGTATAAAACCTTCAAGAATAATTAGGGTTAAATGAAACATCTTTACTTACTTCAACCACAAGTTTATAAACATATCAAAACACTATAGTGAATCCATTAGTAGTTCAAGTGATATTATTTCCTTGTTTACAAACTATAAAACATTCATTCACAAGAAGATAAATAATTCCATTCCATTATAAAATCAAGAAACCACTAAACCAAATAAAAGTATAACCATTCTTAAGTAACTTTAAGGAAACATTATAAAGTGAACAAGATAAAAATATCATAAGAATTACACCCAAATATTATGTTAAATATATTGTTATGTGTTTTATAGTTACTTTGGTCTCTTATAATTAAGTTATAAAGCATCTCAAATCCAAACTATTCAAGCAAGCACAAACAACATCGACCACCTCTGATTAACCACAAATATTGTTTAGACCTTAGAAAAGAAACCTTTTATTCAAATGTTATTCTTTTTGCCACTTCAAACAACAACTCTAATATAAGAAATTTTGAGTAGAATTTCACATTTGTGTGTATCTCATTGTTTTATGATATTGTAATTACATGTTGTTTCACACACACTCACAAGCCTTAATAAGAAGCACAAGTATGAAACTTATCTAAAAAGGATAACACATTCTAAAGGACAACACATGTTGTTTCACACACACTCACAAATGATGCTGATTTCAGATATTGGATCTTATATTGTCTCGAAGACCGTGAGTGCATAATCTTGCAATCACAAAAGGCAAGTTCACAATTGCTCATGTCCTTTGATTACTTTCTGTAAAGTATTTTACAAATCCAGTGTTGTCATCACCTGCATTTGAAAAAGGTCAGAAAACACTATTTTCATAATAATATGATGATATGTTATTTACCACGAGTTAATAACCTAATATGAATGTTCCGATGGTAAAGGAACATATTATCTAGGACTTAACGACCAATATCGCTAGTGATTCTTGCGCCGTATATTACGCGTTAACCATGAGATTTGGAATGGGACAGAGAAGTTAGTTGTATCTTTTTCCTCTTGTATGGAGGCAATACGACCTTAACATGACGTTGTGATTCCTTGTGCGGATCCAACATATGGATGGGCACCCTTACGCCCCACACTTTTGCTGTCTAGATTATCTATGAATGGTGTTTAGGGATATAGTCCACTTAAATGGTACTTTTCCGGGCATCACCAGGTTATAGAGTCTTTGGGAACTCATCAGGGTTTTAGCCTGCCCGAAAGGGGGCTTAACGGAGGTGAGCCGGCCCCGAAGGATCATGCAAACATATGAGGTCGCGGAGAGGGCAGTGATTGGCTTGGATCATCTACTAGGCCCCACACCATAGGAAGTGTGGATGGGAAAGATCGCCCGGTCGTGCAACAAGGATTTTTTCTCTCATGGGTAAAGTAATGAACCTCTGCAGAGTGTAAGAACTGTAACTTGTTACTCCCTGTTCTGGGAAGGAGCTGCGAACGCGGCGGGAAAGGAACTCCATGAAAGTTCTGGTAAACCCGTGAAGGCCGACGGACATAGATTTTCAGAATAAAAGCAACCTTTGAAGAAATGTTTATGAAAACCTGCATTGCCTACGACCTATGGTCTGTGGCTGTAGATATAGTGCATCAAACACTCCTTTTATAGTGAACTTGCTAATTACGCTCGTACTCAACGTATCTTCTTAACCCTTGCTAGATTCTGAAGCCATTAAGACGACGTCTACATCAAGTTATGCTCCAGAAATCATCATCAAAACCTAAAGCTCTTCAATGAAGTCGAGAAGGTCAACATGTACACCAACTCAAGTGAAGACGAAGTTACTGATTAGATAGGAATATAATCTCTAGCCATAGAACCTATTTCTGTAGTGTATTGCGATAGCAGCAATGACATACCATTAGTTAAGATAATAGTCTTAATAGTATGATAGTTTTTGAGTTATTTATTTCTGATTCTTCTTTGTAAGAAGTTTCTTTCTCTCTCTTTAACCTAGAGTGTTCTCTGGATCTTGTGTAAAGAGTTGAGTTGTAACCTATAGTCATGTCTTGGACCTGTTGTGTTTCTATTGTACCACTTTGAGGGATGTAATACTAGTGAACGGTGTTTCATTAGTGTTATATCAACTACTATAGTGTACTACATCATGCAGTGGTATGCTGGGTCACTGCAGTTCCCATCTAAAGTGATCAAGTTTTATGCTTATAAGTAGCCACTAAAGTTGGGGGTAAACACTAATAAGGGGTGGTAAACAAGTGTGACTTATCTAAGTTCAATCTCATGCCTTAGGATGACATCAAGATCTATATAACTTAGGCCAAATTGTATGCTCTTTATTCTACCTCTAATATCTTTCCAAAACTTACAAATCACTAAGCTAAAGTAATAAGGAGCTTTGATAAAGAAATAAAAATAAACAAGCTTGCAAGTAAAACTAGGATTTGGTATCATCAATTGGTATAACTAATGCATGCCTCATGCATTGCATAGGGTATCTAGATTTCATAGATGCAAGTGTTAGCTTTCTTTGTTAGTAGCTTGCCTTGTGCAGAGCGGTGGTTGTAGTTCTCCTCGGCTTCTTCCTCGTAGTAATCTCCTTCCTCTTTGTATCCTTGGTCGGTACTAGCTTCTATAAATAAATACGAGGTACACAATCACCAAATGTTTGTTAACTACTTCTATTTATCACACCAGGGTTTTCACTAGATGATCTAGCATCATCACAATCATCACAAAGATTAAGGCACTAGTTTCATTTATTTTAATTTAGAAAAGTAATTTCTAATCATTGAAAAACTACTTAAGATTTAATATTCTCCAACTAAAACATGGGGTCATGTTGACACATGTCATCACCACATATTTCAGTACTTGGGAATGTGATTTAAAGTGGTGTCACAATTTAATAAGGTTTAACCTTTTATTTTAATTAAATAAAGTGGCTAGAAATGCCTATGATTCAAGGTCTTGTCAAATGTGATTTTTGAGAGTTGGAATCAACTCAAAATCATTTATGTTTGAATTCTGAAAAATATTTGAATGTAGAAAAGGCTCTGCCTTGTTATTTTTACTATAGGTGATCTATAAATCCAAATGGCTTGAATCCAACGGGCTTGGATTAAGAATTTCAATACCTTTCTAAAAAATTGGTTTCATGCAATTTGGTTCAGCGAATCTATCTGAAATGATTTTTGAATCAACAGACAGATCTAAGTTTGAAATTAAATAGATAAACCTAATTTCAAACGAACTGGGTCACGCGGGAAGTTAACTAGGCCGGCCCACTATGCACAGCGCGCGCGAGGGTGGTTTTAAGTGGTTGTCCCCACTCATTAGTGAGACAGAGAGTGGCGAAGGGGTACGGGCGATTATCATCATATGATTAGAAGTAAGATCTGCGGCTGAGGTTCATCGTCCACGTCTGAATAGAACGCGGCGAGCTTCAACCCTAGTGCGGCCAGTGGGGGTCAGTGGTGGCTCGCCGGGGCTCATGCAAGGGTCGGCGATGAGGGAGAATGAAGAAGTCGACAACGATGATCCTCCTGGTACTGGTGGCTCCTCCTGGGGTGGCTCCAATCAGCGGCGCCCTTCTCCTCCAGCAGCGGAAAGCTCCGACGAAATTCCGGTGACCTGGTGCTCGCCTTGCTCTAGGGAAGAAGTGAAGTGGTTCTAACAGAGAGGGGAGTGGAATGGTATGCTGAATTCGAACGGGGGAGGCCTCTATTTATAGTGCGACGAGGGAACTGAAGGGTGCGGGCGGAGCTCGTCGGGGGGTCGTCTTCACAGTGAGCTAACGGCATGGCCGAAGGTAGGGGACAGTGCGCTGCATCCTGGCGAAGCTCAACGGCTTGATGGCCTAGCGTGGGGCGACGCGGTTCGGTCGGAACACGTTGACGCTCTAGGCACCACCAAAAGAAGTTTTAATGGCGTACAATGGCTACGGGTCGCGCGGCGGCGAACGAGGTTGTCTGGGAGGTTCCTGGGCGATGGTGATCACGTACGCGGGTGGCAAAGGCGGGGTGCGGTCTGTGCAAGAATGTCGACCGCGGCGCTCTGGCGTGCTCTCGGCATGGTCGCAGAGACATTGGGCGCGAGCGTTTCATGTGGTCCAGTGGCTGGCAGTGCTCGAGCGCTGGACAAGGGGTGGCGATGGACGGTGGCGTGCGTCCCAGACAAGTTTGGCGAGGCTAGTTAGGCTTGTAGCTTGCTGTCGACATTGGGGGTGGCAAGTGTGCTCGGCCATGGTGACCATTGTGGCATGGTTGAGTTCACAGTGAGCTAGAGCTGCTTAAACAAGTTAGATGATCTACTGGGAGTGTAGTGAGAGCTTGAGAGGGAACAAGTTTGGCATAAACACTGCTCATAATAGTGTTTATTGTTTATTTTCATTTGTGCTTAGAAGGTGTTTGAGGAAATGGCCGCAAGAAATTCAAATTTGAATTTTTGGATGAAACTTGGTGGGTGCAATGGTCACATACTAGGTAGTCTTTGTTTTCTTGGATTTGTCAAGGTTCACTGATTTGGTTGGGTTTTGAGAAATGGTGATCTTCCCATATGATATAGATTCAATTTTCAAATGTCATTTGAATGAGGTCGCCAAATGTTTCTGTGGGTTTGCAAGGTGGGCTTGGGTTCACTTTCACTTGGTCTAGCAAGGGGTAAAAAGAAATGGATTTGTTTCTATTTGAAATCTTGGACTAGAAACACTCAAAGTGGTCTAGTGAGAAAGATTGGCAAAAATGACCATTTTCTTATTTTGTTTGTTTTTGAATTCCTCTTAATTTGGTTCTGCTTGGAAATGAGTTAGATGAAGTTTTTTTCATATTTAAACCATTCCTTGCCATTCATAAAAATCACACAAGTCCATTCAAGCATTCATGCATTCATCACATACACACATGCATTCATAATGATTTAATTAAAAAAATTTTTGTTAACCCTAAATTTGGGTGATTGGAATTGATAACCTTGATCAATATTTTTGGGATGTTACAAACCTTCCCTCCTTAAACAAAATCTCATCCCGAGATTTGATTTAAAGAAAACTAGGATTTAAAGAGATCTGGAAACTCCATCCTAATATAGTCTTCTCGCTCGCAGGTAGCTTCTTCTTTAGTATGGTTACTCCACTGGATCTTGAGAAACTTGATATTCCGGGTCCTGGTGGTTCTGAAAGCTTCCTCCAAAATACGGATGGGTACTTCAGGATAGGTCAGGTCATTGTTGATCTCAATAGTCCTGTGATCAATATTCTTGAATACTTCAGTCTTCTCCGGGACTTTTAGGCATTTGCAAAGTAACGATATATGGAACACATTATGCATGTCTGACATATCCTCTGGGAGTTCTAGTTGATACGATACTTCTCCTTGGCGATTCAAAAACTTGAAGGGTTCGATATATCTTGGGGCTAACTTTCCTTTGAGCTGGAAACGTTGCATTCCTTTCAAAGGTGACACTTTGAGATACACAAAATCTCCGATATTGAAGGCTAGGTCTCGACGTCTCTTGTCTTCATAACTCTTCTGTCTGGATTGGGCGGTCTTGAGGTGCTCACAGATCTTGTGAACTTTCTCTTCTGCTTCTCGTAGGATGTCGGGTCCGAAAATCTGACTTTCTCCTACTTTCGACCAATTCAAAGCGGTATGACACTTCCTTCCATACATGAATTCAAATGGGGCCATTTGCAAACTGGCTAGATAACTGTTGTTGTATGAAAATTCTACGAAAGGTAGACAGTCTTCCCATTTAGATCCATATTCTAACACACAAGCTCTCAACCTATCTTCGAGTATTTGACTCACGTTTGTCCATCAGTCTGAGGGTGATAAGATGTGATGAAATCTAGTAGGGTTCCTAACCCTTCTTGTACTTTCTTCCAAAATCTCGAGGTAAACTGGGTTCCTCGATCCGACACAATGTTCTTGGGGACTCCATGCAAACTGACGATTCTAGCAATGTACAACTCTGCTAGTTTCGAACTCTGGTAGGTGGTCTTGACTGGTAAGAAATGGGCGACTTTAGACAGTCCATCAACTATGACCCAAATAGAGTCATTTCCTCTACTAGATGTAGGCAAACCGGTGATAAAATCCATTCCAACTGAATCCCATTTCCATTTCGGAATCTGCAATGGTTTCAATAGTCTTGCGAGTCTCTGATGTCCCGCCTTTACTCTCTGACAAATATCACGCTTGGCTATGTAGCTTCCGATTTCTCTCTTCATCTTATGCCACCAAAATTGCTCCTTCAAATCCTAATACATCTTCGTTCCTCTGGGGTGGATAGAATCAAGAGTATCATGGGCTTCTTTCAAAATAGCTTGCTTAAATTCTGAATCCGCTGGCACACAGATGCATCCTTCATACCACAAAACTCCTTCATCTTCCGTAAATCCGGGTACTTTGCCTGTACCGATACGACGTTTGATTCCGTCGATACTAGCATTTCCTTTCTGTGCCTCCTTGATTTGACTGATCAAGGTGGGTTGAATTTCTATGCTAGCCAAAAATCCTTCACTTACTAATTCTATTCTGAAATCTTCCAACTCCTTGTGCAAACTTGGTTGCTCTTTCAGAATCATGGAGTTTAAGCGACACGGCAATCTGCTAAGGGCATCTGCTACCACATTGGCTTTACGTGGGTGATAGTGGATGTCCAGATCATAGTCCTTGATTAACTCTATCCATCTCCTTTGTCTCATATTCAGCACCTGCTGAGTGAAAATATACTTCAGGATCTTGTGATCTGAATAAATCTCACAACGGTTTCCCATGAGGTAATGCCGCCATTTTTTCAAGGCTAAAACTACGGATGCTAGTTCCAGGTCATGGGTAGGATAATTCTTCTCATGTTGCTTCAGTTGTCGAGATAGATATGATATGACCTTGCCTTCTTGCATTAGCACACATCTGAGGCCGATCTTGGATGCGTCACAATACACATTAAAAGGGTTCGTGATATCCGGCATGATCAAGATTGGGGCTGAGATCAATCTCTTCTTAAGCTCTTGAAAACTTGCTTCACATTTGTCCGTCCATTCAAACTTCTTATCTTTCTTCAACAATTGGATCATGGGTCTTGCGATGCTCGAGAATCCTTCTACAAACTTGCGGTAATATCCTTCTTAGTCGAGAAATGCACGAAGTTGGGTTTGAGTGGTT
Organism: Avena longiglumis; assembly: GCA_030063025.1. Taxonomy (NCBI): domain Eukaryota; kingdom Viridiplantae; phylum Streptophyta; class Magnoliopsida; order Poales; family Poaceae; genus Avena; species Avena longiglumis. Next base: position 229,178,347 of record CP125978.1, read on the forward strand.
GGGGCTTACCATTCTTCCACATCCTTAACCTTTGCAGGGTCAACCACAATTCGGCCGACTGATACGATATGTCCGAGGAATCCTACTTCCTGTAACCTGAATTCACATTTGCTAAACTTGGCATACAACTGATGCTCCCTAAGGGTTACAAGGATGGTCCTTAGGTGTAGCTCATGTTCTTCTTCTCATTTGGAATAGATCAGAATGTCATCGATGAAAACAACGACAAACTTATCCAGGAAGTCCATCAAAATCTTATTCATGAGGTTCATGAAATAAGCGGGGGCATTGGTTAATCCAAAAGACATGACAATGTACTCATACAGTCCATATCTGGTGGTAAAGGCAGTCTTTGGAATATCCTCTACGAGAATCTTGAGTTGATGATAACCAGTTCTAAGATCAATCTTAGAAAACACTTTGGCACCAGTCAACTGATCAAACAGGTCTTCTATCTTCGGCAGTGGGTACTTGTTCTTGATGGTGACATCATTCAACTTCCGATAATCCGTACACAAACGGTTACCTCCATATTTCTTGTCCACAAACAAGACAGGTGATCTCCATGGCAACACACTTGGTTGAATCAATCCAATCTCCAGCATAGCATCCAGTTGCTTCTTCAGCTCCACTAATTCAGATGGGTTCATACTATATGGTCTCTGGGCTTTGGGTTCGGTTCCAGGGATTAGTTCAATGATAAACTCGATATCCCGATCTGGGGGCATACCGGGCAAAACATCTGGAAATACATTGGGGTATTCACAGACTATTCTGACTTGTCAATGGTTGGTTGGGCTAGACTCTTGTTGCACTTGAATTGACGGGGCAAGGTTTCAGATACATGCTCTAATGATACTCCGGTTGTACTAGTCATGGTTATGGCTTTCTTGGCACAGTCGATTAATCCTTGATGTTTTGCCATCCAATCCATTCCTAGTACTACTTCCAAACCTTTTGTTCCAAGTACTATTAGATTAGCACAATAATCTATGCCATGGATTCGGATAGGTACGGCCTTGCAAATTTGTCTAGCTTTGGTGGTTGAACCAGGTATTTGAACTATCATAACATGCTTCAATTTTGTTGGTTGAATCTTACTAGTGCATGCAAATTCTTCTGTAACAAACGAGTGTGATGCTCTAGAATCAAACAACACTCTTGCAAGTACTGAGTTAAAAGAAAACATACCCAGCACGACATCTGGTGCTTATTGGGATTCTTCAGCATTCATGAGAAACAGATGGCCGCTACAGTTGAGCGGATTCCCTGGGGCAAATATCCTTCCAGGATGAACACGACGCTGCTGCTGAGCTGGGGCATTCACATTAGCGGCTGCGGCAATCTTCTTGGGGCACTCATTGGAATAGTGACCCTTGGTTCCGCATTCATAACAAGTCACATGAGACTTTTCCTTTCCTGCAACAGGCACAACATTGCTTCCAGTCCTTGGGGCAGTATTGGTGTTGGTGGCGACATTGTTACAGTTGAACTTGGCCGGAGCACGATTGAAATTGATGGGGTTGCCGGGGTTGTTGTTGTGTCCTCTGGGCCTTGGCTTTCCTCCTCCACGGTTGGGATAGGTTGGACGGTTCATCAGGGGTCTATTGTTTCTTTGGGAAAATACTGTAGACGGGTTGGGGCGATACTTTGGAGTATGGTGGGTTGCTGGTTGATTCATCATTCTACGCTTGCGGTTCTCATTGGCTTGGTTGATATTTCCTTCCATATGAATGGCAGAATCTGTAGGGGTTCGTAGCATGGAAAAAAAAAATTTCTACCGCATGCAAACAAACAAGCCAAGATCTATCTACTAGATTGTAGCAACTAGTCGATAGAGGAACTCACCCTCGAAGATTCCAAAGCGGTTAACGAGAGCAGATTCTCATGGGTGATGTAGTCGTACTCTTGCCGATCTCAAGATCGCGTAGACGATCCTTCCGGCGTTGCCTTCCGGCATCGCTTCCGCAATCGGTCACACGTTCGGTACTCAATGAAGACCTTCCTCTCCCTTGTTCCAGCAGTCAACGGAGGTTGTAGCACTCTCCTCGTGATTCCGGCAGCATGACGGCGTGGTACCGGAAGTAGAGGGGAGATCTCACAGGGCTTCGCCTTAAGCGGGAGCGAGTATGGCGGACTATGAGAGAGGCCTTAGTGGTCTAGGGTTTAGAGGCACCAAGGGGAGAGGTGTAGCCGGCGGCTAGGGCTTGGGGAAGCCCTAACTCGGCGAGTTGGGAGGAAACCCTAGGCGGCGGCAGCACTTGTGTGTAGGCGCCAGGAGCTAGGGTTTTGGTGTAGAGGAGAGAGGTGTAGGGTAGAGGGGGCACCCCTGCCCCTTCTTTTATATGTGGGAGGGAGGCGGCTAGGAGGAGGGAGTCCTCCTCCAACTCCTCCTACTTGGCCGGCGGGTGGAGGGAGTGGGACTTCCTCCCCAAGTAGGTTTCCTACTCTCCCTCCACCAAGCAAACTTGCCGTTTGACTTTTCAAATTGGCGTTTGACTTTTCAAACTAGGATTTGATTTATACCTTTATTTTGCTCAGTGATGACACCTAGTACATGATGCAACCATTCCAACTTGTTATGACACATTCATGTACCCTTCCCCTCCGGAGTGTCGGACCTTCCAGACCCTTCTAGAACATTCCTGATGAAAACACCGGAATCATTCTTCAACTCCGAAACAGGACTTTACTTATATGAATCTTATTCTCTGGATCTCTTCGTGATATCTCGGATCCCATCCGAGACTCCGAACAACATTCGGTCTCTTACTATCATTCCATAACTACTCAACAACATCGAATCCTTAAGTGTATCTCCCTACGGTTCGTGAATTATGCGGACATGACCGAGACACTTCTCCGATCAATAACCAATAGAGGAATCTGGAAATTCATATGGCTCCCACATATTTCTACGATTACTTTGCGTTCAAATGAACCACTTACATACGATAGAAATTTCCCTTTGTCTCACGATAGTTTACTTATCCGAGGTTTTGATCGTCGGTATCTCTGCATACCTAGTTCAACCTCGTTACTGATAAGTACTATTGTCTCGTTCCCGTAGTATGTGATCCCTTGTGAGATAGTCACATGCTTGCAAGATAATTGGATGACATTCCACCATGAGGGCCCAGAGTATATCTATCAGTCATATGGATGGACAAATCCCACTCTTTATCCATGTGCCTCAACACATACTTTTCGAATACTCAATGCCACCTTTATAGCCACCCAGTTATGGTGTGGTGTTTGATGTCATCAAAGCATCCTTCCGGTGATGGTGATTAGCATGATCTCATGGTAGAAGGAATTAGGTTACTATGTATCAGAAAGCTTATAGCAAATGAACTATATTAAATGACTTGATCTTTATGATATGCTTAACTATAGGAGTATGTCCATCATATCATTCATCTATTGATATGACCCTGTTTTTAATAACATCTCTATGTTCATGATCAGGAAACAATGATCATATATTAACGGACAAGCTAGTTTAACAAGATGCTTTACTAGGGACTCTTTTATGTTTACAAATCACACAAGTATTAATGTTTCCAGTTAATACAATTATAGCATGGTATGTAAAAATTTATCATAAGTATGAAGATATGATAATAACCACTTTATTATTGCCTCTTGGGCATATCTCCAACAGTCTCCCACTTGCACTAGAGTCAATAATCTAGTTTCAAACCTTTGTGTATTCAACACCTATGGCTTTCTAGTGTCGTATGTACATGATTGCTAGTGGTCAACTGATCTCCGGATCTGACACTTCCAGGTCCGTGTGTAACTGCATGTCTTTGCGTCTCTACGCATCACTCATTCCCTAATGAGATGGCTTTGTATAAATTTGGTCCTTTGGTGAGACCTTTAGTTCTTTGGGGTTAAAACATGTTGATAATATTGTCGTACAATATATATTTATAGTACTATCCCGTTGTGAACCACATCTAGTTTGATAACAAACTACTTGGCACAAATGCCCTCTTTTGCTGCTATAACAGCAGTCATATACTTAGCCTTTTGTTGTAGTATCTGTCACAATGTCTTAACTTTGGAACTCATCCAAATTCAATATGAAACTCACTTTCCATCATATTGTGCCACCCTTAGTTTAGATTGATATAAACTTAATTTGTACTTTGTGACAAAACTAGTATCAATGTAGCACTTTTACAATGAACTAACCATCTATTTGTCATTTCTACAAAATAATATACTCTTAGTTCTTCCAAAAGATCATAAGAATATCCTTACTATCGTCGATGATCATCTTATGAATCATTCTGGTATATGCTCATAACATTTAGAGCATAGGACATATCTGGATTTGTACATATCATAGTATGATTGATATAAATACTCTTTGTGATTTCATACATCAAGTATCAGTCTATACTTGAATCTTTGTTTCACTTACCAAGTGTTAATACACTTGAATATATCATCAATATTGAACTCATTCAATCCTTTCTGTGCGACAAGAATATTTCTTGTAGTTTCTATATTGAACTCATTCAATACATCATCTATGCACTTTCGGCACAACCATATTAGCGTTTATTGATGCCAAATATTTGGGTTTTTCCTAAGTCTTTCATCGGGATGAAATTCTTAACATGTGTTAATAAAAGATACATCATTTCCAATCAACAATATGTCTTCCACATAATGTATTAGAAACATGTCTTAGAGCTCCCACTTAATCTCTTGCAAATGCAAGCATCTTCATCATCTCCGATGAATTTAAACTCCTTTAACAGTTTCATCATAGTGAAGATTCCATCTCCGCAATGCTTACTTCAACAATTGAAGTTTCATATGCTTTTAGCATCCTTTGAATTAACAAAAACCCTATGGACCGTGTTATGCACATGTCCTAGGTAATAATTCTACTAGAAGAACTTGTTTTGCTTATTCAACTACCACATAACAAAATTATATGTAGTGGTTGCTACATTAATCCGTCCAGACTAAATATCGCTATGAAAGATCAAATCTTGTCATAGTCAACCTTTGAACATTGTTGTGAACTCTTTCCCACCATGTCGATTATTTCATAGATGTGCAACATCCATGTCTATTTCTTTATAGATCCAAACACAACTGTAAGGTCTTACACCTTTCTCGAGGGTCCTTCAAGTTCAAAACTTGATTTCTCGTGTATGGAACTATCACGGATTTTATGGCTTCAAGCCACTTTACGGAGTCAGGGACCATCATCGCTTCTTTGCATGTAGTTTGTTTATTATTCTCAAATAATGATCCAACCCTCAAATCTTGGTATTTGATTGTTTACTCGACCTACTTGGTTCAATAGAAACTTTGACCTTCGTAACCACAACCTTTGAGGCATGTGAGCCATGAGCATTGTTGCTGCCTCCGGAACACTTTTCGGCGCTGCACAACTTTGCACATATAGCTAAGGTTCTTTTAACCTTATCAAAGTTCTATTGTCCTCCCACTTATCTTTTCACGAAAAATTTCTTCTCAAAGAAACTTGACGTTCTAAGCGACAAACACTTTTGTCTCCGATGTTATGGAGGAACAGTTATTCGAAATAACATACAAAGACAGGGTTATCCGACTTTGGTTGCAAACATCTTTCTTATGCATAGCATGCCAATGTTTAATAAAGGACAACTTGGGTTTTAATCCCAAACCATAACTTTATATGGTGTCATTTCAGCGGATTATGATCGAGCTCTTTTCAGTGGAAAACGGTAGTCTCTAAAGCTTATAATCTTTAAAATATAATAGCAGTTTTATGAATTACACCTTTGTTTTTACCATGTCAAACAAGGTTTTAATTTCATATCTCGAATGCTCCATACTCTTATGGTGTTTCGGGAAATGTAAATCCACGGAACAATTCCTTAAATCTTAGGTATTATGCTAAACTTGTAACTCAAATATCTTCCTTTATGATCTTATCATAAACTATTTATATTCTTGTTACAATGATTTTGCACTTCATCTTTAAAGTCTTTGAACTTTTCAAATGTTTCATACCTCATCCTTATTAAGTAAATATTTATATATTCACTCAAATTTTTGGAGAAAGCATATGAAGTTGAAATCCATCGCTCTTGACTACACATAATGTACTTTATACAACAATATGTACAAGTTCCAATAAGCTAGTTATTCGTTCCCTTTCAGCCTATGAACGAAGTTTTAATTATCTCTAGGAAAGTTTCACAAGCGTCATTTGATCAAAAATCAAAAGACTCCAAAATTCCATCCACATGGAGTTTCTTCATGATTTCTTTCCAATATAATTTAAACGGCGATGTCACTTCCTAATTGATCTTTCAATCAATTTGTCTTTTGACATTTTTAGCACTAGTTTTATGGATGTGATTTCTCCAACGAGATTTGTAAATCATCCATCTTTTATGGATTTCGGCAATTATTTGAACAACCCTTTTGTTCTCATAATACCTGATAAAACAAATCTTGAAGCCAAGCTTTGATGTTTAACAAGAAGCATAATAACCCTTTATTTGTTCTTGATGAACATCATCACATATTCTTTTGCTATTTACTTAGGCCATTGTAGTTCATGAATTGTGTTGTTTCGTATGACGATTCACACCAACAAATTCAGTATCAAAAACTTAAGAACTACATTTTTTAACTAGCAAAGAATACAACCATAACATGTATATCCTCTATATACCTAAGCTGAACAATTCTATTCTTTTCTTTTCTGCCATATATTTATGAGATTCTCTTTCAGTATTTCCTTTTCTGTTTGAAAGAATCTATCAACATCAATAGTGGAGCCATATACATGACACATAGTCCAAAGTGTGTATAGTTAAATACCAATGTCTTTGGACTTGCACTTTGAAGTAGATCACCATCATCAAATGTTTGGTGTTCTTTCAAATTCCTTTCTTTAGTGATCTCTTGGTGTAGTAAACATTTTACCTACATCAGATATTCACCCTTATCATGGAATTATCCATGATCAAGCTACTTTTATCTTATAACGGTGAATCGCAAGTATAATGTTGCTCTCCAAATCCTTTTGGAGAATTAAGACGACAAGCGTCTCCAACCTTTTGCAAATTTTCATCAAATATGAGAACATGCCTTTTTCCATATTATACTCTATCATGTTACAACCAAAACTTTGTTTCAGATATCACAATATCTTCCACACATCATGGTTTCTGAAGCAACTCTTTCAACTCCTAGATTACCTTGATATTGAAACTATCTTTCGAATATCAAGAATCATGGAGACAAACATGATATTTATACACTAACACTGGAATTGTCACTCTTGTGTTAATACCAATTATTAAACTTCATGGAGTAACCGTAACTTACTGAAAGTTTGCAATAGGACTTTTAAACTTTAGATTAACACTTCAAAACAATACGATACCAGTTCGTAAAGTAACTAACCAGAATTCTATAGTTCTATCATCTCAATTAAAACTAAGCGCAAGGTGGTAAACGGATGCCAATGACTACAACAATTATGCAAATTCACTTTGATTTAATTTATGATAAATAGTGTTCAACGTTTAATCATATTTCCGTTGAACTCCCACTCAAAACAATATCCCTCACATTGTTTTAGTGATCACACGAACCAAATCCACCACATCAAAACCGATCATCACGAGAGTTGATGTAGCTTCAATGGCGAACAATCAACATATTCATCATATCTACTATATGACTCATGCTTTACCTTTCGGTGATCCATGTTCCGAGACCATGTCTGTACATGCTAGGCTCGTCAAGATCAAACCTTAGCTTCTGCATGAGCAAATCTGGCTTGCTCACGTTGTATACACTCGCAAAATCTAACACACCCGATCATCACGTGGTGCTTCGAAACAACGAGCTTTATCAACGGTGCTTACTAAGGATGAACACTTTAAAACTTGAAATTTCTGTGCTTGAGGGATCATCTTATAATGCTACCATCGTGAACTAAGCAATACAAAATGCATAAAAGGATTAACATCACATGCAATTCATAATATGTGATATGATATGGATTTTCTTCTTGTGCTTCCGATCTCCATCTTCAAGCACGAACATGATCTCCATCATCACCGGTGTGGTGTCAAGGTCAATGGCGCCGCTTCATGGTTGTCTTCCACCAGCATCAACTATTACAACTACTTTGAAAAATAGACACGAAGGACTTAATGGAAACAACCATATGGCTCCTGCAGTTGCCAACTTACAATAAGGAACATTGCATACATCATATATAATCACAATCATGGCCATATCACATCACAGCACACCCCTGCAAAACAAAGTTAGACGCCTCTAATTTTCTTTGCATGTTTTACGTGGTTTGGGGCTTTCAATAAGTGTCGTTCTAACTTACGAACAAGAACCACAACATTGATACTAGTATTGTCAATCACCCGTTGTAAATTGAATCTTAACTATGTTGGTAGAAACAGGCACCCGCAAAGCCACTTATGCAATACAAGTTGCATGTCAAGCGTGTAGCAAGTCTTATGAACGATGTCATGTAAGGTTAGCCCGGGCCGCTTCATCCCACCATCCCGCAAGATGCAAAGTACACAAGAAGCAATCGACAACAAAAACATCAATGCCCACAATGACCATCGTGTTCTACTCGTGCAACAGATCTACATATAAACACGGCTCTGATACCACTGTAGGGGTTCGTAGCATGGAAAACAAAAAATTTCTACCGCATGCAAACAAACAAGCCAATATCTATCTACTAGATTGTAGCAACAAGTCGATAGAGGAACTCACCCTCGAAGATTCCAAAGAGGTTAACGAGAGCAGATTCTCGTGGGTGATGTAGTCGTACTCTTGTCGATCTCAAGATCGCGTAGACGATCCTTTCGGCGCTGTGTTCCGGCAGCGCTTCCACAGTCGGTCACACGTTCGGTACTCGATGAAGACCTTCCTCTACCTTGTTCCAGCAGGCAGCGGAGGTTGTAGCACTCTCCTCGTGATTCCGGCAGCACGACGGCGTGGTACCGGAAGTAGAGGGGAGATCTCGCAGGGCTTCGCCTTAAGCCGGAGCGAGTATGGCGGACTATGAGAGAGGCCTTGGTGGTCTAGGGTTTAGAGGCCCCAAGGGGAGAGGTGTAGCCGGCGGCTAGGGCTTGGGGAAGCCCTAACTCAGCGAGTTAGGAGGAAACCCTAGGCCGCGGCAGCACTTGTGTGGAGGCGCCAGGAGCTAGGGTTTTGGTGTAGAGGAGAGAGGTGTAGGGTAGAGGGGGCACCCCTGCCCCTTCTTTTATAGGTGAGAGGGAGGCGGCTAGGAGGAGGGAGTCCTCCTCCAACTCCTCCTCCTTGGCCGGCGGGTGGAGGGAGTGGGACTTCCTCCCCAAGTAGGTTTCCTACTCTCCCTCCACCAAGCAAACTTGTCGTTTGACTTTTCAAATTGGCGTTTGACTTTTCAAACTAGGATTTGATTTATCCCTTTATTTTGCTCAGTGATGACAAGTAGTACATGATGCAACCATTCCAACTTGTTATGACACATTCATGTACCCTTCCTCTCCGGAGTGTCGGACCTTCCAGACCCTTCTAGAACATTCCTGATGAAAACACCGGAATCATTCTTCAACTCTGAAACAGGACTTTCCTTATATGAATCTTATTCTCCGGACCATTCCGGATCTCCTCGTGATATCCCGGATCCCATCCGAGACTCCGAACAACATTCGGTCTCTTACTCATCATTCCATAACTACTCAACAACATCGAATCCTTAAGTGTGTCTCCCTATGGTTCGTGAATTATGCGGACATGACCGAGACACTTCTCCGATCAATAACCAATAGAGGAACCTGGAAATTCATATGGCTCCCACATATTTCTACGATTACTTTGTGATCGAATGAACCACTTACATACGATACTAATTTCCCATTGTCTCATGATAGTTTACTTATCCGAGGTTTTGATCGTCGGTATCTCTGCATACCTAGTTCAACCTCGTTACTGATAAGTACTCTTTTCTCGTTCCCGTGGTATGTGATCCCTTGTGAGCCAGTCACATGCTTGCAAGCTAATTGGATGACATTCCACCGAGAGGGCCCAGAGTATATCTATATGTCATATGGATGGACAAATCCCACTCTTGATCCATGTGCCTCAACACATACTTTTCGAATACTCAATGCCACCTTTATAGCCACCCAGTTACGGTGTGGTGTTTGATGTCATCAAAGCATCCTTCCGGTGATGGTGATTAGCATGATCTCATGGTCGAAGGAATTAGGTTACTATGTATCAGAAAGCTTATAACAAATGAACTATATTAAATGACTTGATCTTTATGCTATGCTTAACTATAGGAGTATGTCCATCATATCATTCATCTATTGATATGACCCTGTTGTTAATAACATCTCTATGTTCATGATCAGGAAACAATGATCATATATTAACCAACAAGCTAGTTTAACAAGAGGCTTTACTAGGGACTCTTTTATGTTTACAAATCACACAAGTATTAATGTTTACGGTTAATACAATTATAGCATGGTATGTAAACATTTATCATAAGTATGAAGATATGATAATAACCACTTTATTATTGCCTCTTGGGCATATCTCCAACATAATCCACTAAGGCTTCAATATCAACAAACGGGATATTGACTAACACTGTCTGCATCTCATCATGTAGACCATTCAGGAATCTCTCTTTCTTCTTGGCCTCAGTGCTAATCTCATCGGGGGCATACCTAGACAGAGATAGGAATCGGTCACGGTACTCTACCATAGTCATTCTTCCCTGTTTCAGCTCCTTGAATTCATCTCTCATCCACAGAATCAAACCTGGTGGCACATGGGTTCGGCTGAACTTGAGTTTGAATTCATCCCAAGCCATCATCTGTCCTCCATTCATGGTTCGAACGCTGTTCCACCAAGCTCTTGCATATCCTGCCAGATGGTGGGTGGCAAACAATACTTTCTCGTCTTCCTCTACTCCTGCGACTTCTAAGTTGTTCTCCATGGTTTGCAGCCAATCATCTGCATCTAAGGGCTCTTCAGATTTACTAAAGATGGGTGGATTGGTGTTCTGAAAGTTCTTGAGCTTTGATCCATGGTTGTCCTGGTTTCCATGGCCTTGGTTGTTGTTGGCCATCTGAGCTATGTGTTGAAGGGTGGCTAAGTTTGCTTGACGTTCGTCTCTTTCAGCTTCGCGGTCAGAAACCAACATTTGCAAGATCTGCAACACTGGGTCTGGGGATGAACTGCTTCCGCGAGGCATCTGAAGATTGAGATAGATCATGATAAAAGGGGGAAATTTTCTAAGGTTTAGGGGTTTTTTTTGGAAAAGTTTTTGAAGTTTGAATCATATTTTTCTAGCAACTTGCTTTTCATTCATTCATAGCACACGATACAAACACACACCACAACAAGGAAACATATGGTTTTAAGAACCATTATTTGAAACTACGATACAGTGGGACCGGATAAACAACTTACTAACGCTAGTGCTCTGAGTGCTAGTACTCCTCGGAATTGGTGTCTTCATCATCCTCCTCATCATGATCATAATCAATAAAGGCAAAGTCATCCTCATCGGTGAAGAAGTCCATGGCTTGATCCTCTAGAAAGTCATCATCGTCACTGACATAAGAGTAGGTGTCTCCACGGATATATTCCCCTGCATTCTCCCTCTCCTCAAGCTGCATGTCCCTCTCGTGGATGGTCTCCTCCAAGTCGGAGATCCTGTGACGAAGGCGGGCAATGATGCGCTCCTTTTTTTCAAGATGACGACAACGAGACCGGCGATCCTTCACCAGCATGGCGATGGTCTTGTCCTTCTTGACTGAGAGGGCGTAGTTGTGGTTGGTGTAGGAACGGGCATTGTCCAACTCCTTCTGCCGGTCGTACATCATGAAGCTGAGATGGCCCACTTGATGCTTCAGCTCAGGGTGACGTGGTACCTCCAGTGGCTTCCCCATAACATCACGCCTGGGATAGAACTCAAAGTGTGTGCCCTTGATCTGATTGATACTCTTCCCACACAGACGGACAAGAGCTTCCTGCATGGCCCTAGCAAGTCCATTGAGCCAGTTGTTCTCCCTTAAGGTGAACTGGACCCCCTCTGAGGTGGGGGCTTCAATCTTTCCTCTAAGACTTGCAACAATCAGCCATTGCAATTCTCCTCCTTCCTGATCATTGAGCTGGGCTCCGAAGAACTCGGGATGCGGGCGCTCTAGAAGTTCCGAAAGCTGTTCCAAGTCACGCTCAAAGATGAGATCTCCTCCATTTCCCAGCTGATAGAACTTGCTATACTTCACGTCCATCTATAATATTGTAGGATGAGTAAGTTAGTATGGTGATCAAGTGTGTCATATTTTATGTAAGTTTGCAAGATTTTTTTTTGAGGAACATGAATTTTCATGAAAGAATCTAAGTGATAAGTATTAGAATAGGTTTTCATAAATACTCACTTCTTTTGTTTGAAACTAAGTTTTTGATTCAAGCGTCCATTCTAACTAGGGTCTCCTATGGTCATGATGGCTCTGATACCAACTTGCCAACATCCGGATTTTTAATCCCAGATGCCTGTTATCATACATCGTAATCCCAGGATTACCATTTTTGCGAGACATAACAGATTGGATATCACAGTACATCATCCATTACAAACCATACATTAGGTCTTACAACAAATAAAGGATCTCATGATCCGGTCTTAGTACATTCAAAGTAACGGAATAACGTAATAACAATAGCTTGGGCGAGGCTCCATCTTCATAGTCAAAGGCAATGCTGACGATGGGAGATGATCCTAGTTGACGTAACCTTCCCGCGGTCCATCCTCCTGATAGTCCTCTTCATAGTCTGGCCACGAGAATAGACAGGGACAAAGCCATGGGTAGTCTTTAAGTACTCGCAAACTATCACTAGCAAGTAAGGTGGTTTCAAGTAGGAATACTAAGCTCTAGGTTGTTTTGCAAAAAGCAAGATTTATCTCTAACTGAGTTTAGAAGCAAAGAAAACTAGTTTACGGTTTTATAACACCTAAGTGGGAACTTGAGTTTTCATATCACAACCCTGTTGTGGTCAAGTCAAAGTCATGGTTCTTTCACAAGTCATTTTGAAAACATCTGACGAGCGTGTATAACTCCAACTATCCATAATCATGACGCTATTCGAATAGTTTGACACTCTGTAGAGGTGGTACACTTTCACCACAACATTCTATACATCCGTTAGGAACAATCCTGAATTCACCATACTCAGTATGCGGATAATCAATTCTAACCTTTCAATTACACGCACTAGTATAGGCACCTCTCCTATGAATTTGGCCTCCCAACCATGACCATCTGTCATCTTGGGAACTGCACAGGTGGACAATCTTCATGAGGTAGCCTCAGCTCAAACCTCGGCCGCAAGGGAACCCATACTAAGGTATATAAAGTTCCAGTCAAGCCCTACCCAAATTTGGGTATTGTGGTTGTATGGTAAAATTGGAATGGTATCGCATCCAGACAACCATCAACTTTATGAAGGGCTAAGGCTCATGCCTCAACATTTTCATCATCAAAGTCACCTTGTGTTCACTAACACATGTTAAAACATTTCATTAGAATGACTCATCATTCTAAGGTTTTCATAACCATTTTCACCAAGTATTCCCATCTAAAGTGATCAAGTTTTATGCTTAGCACTAGCCACTAAAGTTGGGGGTAAACACTAATAAGGGGTGGTAAACAAGTGTGACTTATCTAAGTTCAATCTCATGCCTTAGGATTACATCAAGATCTATCTAACTTAGGCCAAGTTTTATGCTCTTTATGCTACCTCTAATATATTTCCAAAACTTACAAGTCATTAAGCTAAAGTAATAAGGAGCTTTGATAAATAAATAAAAATAAACAAGCTTATAAGTAAAACTGGGATTTGGTATCATCAAGTGGTATAACTAATGAATGCCTAATGCATTGCATAGGGTATCTAGATTTCATAGATGCAAGTGTTAGCTTACTTAGTTAGTAGCTTGCCTTGTGTAGAGCAGTGGTTGAAGTTCTCCTCGGATTCTTCCTCGTAGTAATCTCCTTCCTCTCCGTATCCTTTGTCGGTACTAGCTTCTATAAATAAATACGAGGTACACAATCACCAAACAATACTTAACTACTTCTATTTATCACACCAGGGTTTTCACTAGATGATCTAGCATTATCACAATCATCACAAAGATTAAGGCACTAGTTTCATTTATTTTAATTTAGAAAAGTAATTTCTACTCATTGAAAAACTACTTAAGATTTTTTTCAACAAAAAAGAAAAACTACTTAAGATTTAATATTCTCCAAGTAAAACCTGGGGTCATGTTGACACATGTCATCACCACATATTTCAGTATCTGGGAATGTGATTTAAAGTGGTGTCACAATTTAATAAGGTTTAACCTTTTATTTTAATTAAATAAAGTGGCTAGAAATGCCTATGAGGCATTCTTTTATTACTTGTCCATTATTTCTGCAAGTAAACCTAGATATTTTTATATATTCAGAAAGGTCTTGTCAAATGTGATTTTTGAGAGTTGGAATCAACTCAAAATCATTTATGGTTGAATTTTGAAAAATGTTTGAATGTAGAAAAGTCTCTGCCTTGTTATTTTTACTATAGGTGATCTATAAATCCAAATGACTTGTATCCGACATGATTGGATTAATAATATCAATACCTTTCTAACAAAATTGGTTTCATGCAATTTGGTGCAGTGAATCTCTCTGGAATGATTTTTGAATCAACAGACAGAACTAAGTTTGAAATTAAATAGATAAACCTAATTTCAAACGAACTGGGTCATGCGAGAAGTTAATTGGGACGGCCCACTATGCACAGTGCACGCGGGGGTGTGTTTAAGTGGTTATACCCACTCGTCAGTGAGACAGAGAGTGGCGAAGGGGTACGAGGCGATTATCACCGTAGGATTAGAAGTAAGATCTACGGCTAAGGTTCATCGTCCACGTCTTAACAGAACGCGGCAAGATCGAACCCTAGAGCGGCCAGTGGGGGTCAGTGGTGGCTCACCGGGGCTCAGGCGAGGGTTGGCGATGGGGGCGAATGACGATGTCGATGACGGCGATCCTTCTGGTACTGGTGTCTCCTCCTAGGGTGACACCAATCAGCGGCTCCCTTCTCCTCCAGCAGTGGCAAGCTCCGGCGAAATTTTGGCGACCTAGTGCTCGCCTTGCTCCGGGGAAGAAGTAGGGTGGTTCTGAGAGAGAGGGGAGTATAATGGTGTGCTGAATTCTGTAGGGGTCTCAACCTAATAAGGTAGATTCCTCCTGTGTTTACAATGCTAGTCCCTGGATCAATAGCTAGCATCCACAGTTAAGATGTAATATCAAGAAACAAAGGTCATAATATAACTTTATATCCAGGAATAACATAGTTTTATTACATCTTACATAGCTCATATGGCTATTACATTACATTGCAGCGGAATAACTATAAGCATGGGGTCCTTCATCTTCAAAGTGCCACAAGCATATGTTGGTTGTAGACTTTGTAATCCTAATCAATCAATCTTCACTAAAATCAATCAAACCTGCAACATACAAGTTACAGCCACAAAGGGTCAATACATTTGAATTGTATTGGCAAGTGATACTATGGCAGTATAGTGGAGTCTATCATCTATATGCATTTGGCTAAGTGGAGTTGAGGCTTGCATTGCTCAAAATAGATTTTTCCTTAACATTTTGAAAATACTAAGTTTTTTGCTTGACAAACTCATTTTTCTCGATCAAAGATTGAAGATCCTTTCCAAGGCATCTATCAACCAAAGATTGAAGATTTCAAACAACCCTTGTTCAATCCACAAGTTTTAACTTTAGAAATTTTAATGATGAGATTCTTGATTGTTTCCATGTCTTGATGCTCAAATTGTCCTTTACTGGGACATGGCTAAGTAGTTAGGTTTTACACTGTAGAGGTGGTGCACTTTCCCACAAGACTTGGTTTCCCAAGACAAGATCTTTCAAGCCTTCCCTTAGACCAAAATGGACGCGCTCCAACCTATCAAACACTACCACCCACTATCCATATGGCTAAGTTCTTGCAACCTATATGATCATGGCAGAGCCCATATTGCCAAGTGGTTGCACTTGAAGCTTCTCAACATTTGACATCTCCAATCTCTTTGTTTCTGGTGGCCATCCACAAGTGAGACACACAAGGTCAACCATAAACATGGGCCTTGTGAACCACTCAACATAACCCAATCCTTCCATTCCACCCAGGTGATTCATTAACTTAGTTGTTTTATTAAACAAAACATAAGTCCTCAGACTTAGAATATTTTCCATAGTGTGAATATATATTCCACCCATGTTTTCTATTAGCTAGGCTAAGCTTGATAGTAGTAGGAATCTTAACTTAGGAAAATCCTACTAAGGATTCATCTACTAGTTTTTCTTATAGCAAGGTATATACATAGCAAAATCCATGCAAGTTTTACTTAGAGAAAAATCACTAATGCATAGTGAAAGTAATGGGACAAAAAGTATGAAGCATCACTTGCCTTTTTGGTAGGGAATGGTGGTTCACTCCTTTATCTTGCTAGTCTCACACTTCTCTAACTTCACTACAAGTCAATCAAGCAAACACAAAATCAACTAACGTTCCAAACCAAGGTCAAACAAACAATTTCACACTCACAAAGCAATGGAATCTAAGTCATGCAAAGGATGGTTCTATTGCAAGGATGGTCTCTACTAGGTTTCTAAACTTTGTAGGGTCCAAATTGGTCATTTAACATAATGGAAAAGTCATTAGTTAGAGGGTTTTGTCTAAAAACTATTTTTAAATCTATTCATCATTTCATGTGGTGAAAATGTTTTTATCAAGGAAAAACTCTTAAGTTGTTCACCAGATGAATTGTTAATTTGCAAAACTTGGTGTTTTGGGTTAGTGGGTTTGATCAAACCATTTTCCTAAAGTTTTCTTTCCTTAAACATTTTCATAACAAAAACCATTCTTTTTATTTGGCTAGAAAATGGCTAAGTCAAGTAATCCAATCTAAATTTTACCAAAATCATTTTTTAACACCAAGGGTTGGTTCCTAGGGTCAGTAAGGTCACAACAAACCATTTTGCAAAGGTTTTAATCCAAAAATCATTTTTAAACATTTTTCTAATCTACACAAGTACACAAATGTATCTTCAAATTCAAACAAGCTAATAGATACTATTTGCTAAACTAAGGGCATGGTTGGCTAGGTATTGTTCTCCTGAATCCTACGACATAAAATTTGTAATTTTTGGACGTGTGGTTTGGAAGTTACAGGGGTTTGAAGTTTGCAAATAATTCTGTTTTCAAATCTGTTTTTAAACGGAATAGGTGACACGCGGCACACCCTGGTTGGACGGTACCGGTTCGGCCGGATCACGCACTGCAGACCGTTAGATTTAAGTTAAATCGTGCGGCACAGGATCACCACTTACCCCTTCGCTAACGTTCTATCGTATCCGTCAGATTCAGATCCTGCGGTTGCTACTGCCTGGCCAAAAACGGGCGGCGCTCAACGGTGGCAGGCGCTCGAGATGGTGACGGTGCGGCGATGAGGGAAGATAGAGGAACAGAGGGTGGTTTACCGATTTCGCCGGCTGATGCTCAACGTGGTTCTGGTTGGTGAAGGGGCGCACGGGGCTGTCCTTGATTGCTCGCCGGAGTGGAGCTGCGCCTCGGGCGGTTTAGGAGGTTGTCGAGGGCGAGGATAGGAGGCGTCCTAGGACAAACGGAGGATGCGGTTAGGTTCGCATGAGCCTGGAGATCATCATCGTGTCCACGGGGAAAGGGGGGAGGTCAGGTTCTACCTGGGGACGTCGTCGGAGAAGAGGGCAGACGGCGGTGCTGCAGGTCGTCGACGTTGCCGACGCTGGGAGGCATGCGCAAGTAAGCTGTGGCTGCAGAAAGGTTCTCTGGGAAATGCTGAGCACAGCTGCGTGCTCGAGGAAGCAGGAGGGGGCGTGTGTTGGCCGGAATCGGCGAGAAAGGTCGTCGGAGACAGAGGGAGTGTCTGGCGAAATACGGCAGCCTGGGGGCGTGCTTTGGGGAGGGGGCAGAGGGGAAATGAAGAAGGAATGCTGGCGTTTTATCGAGCTTGGTCAAGGTGAGGTAAAGGCCCGGCATTATGATGAATTGAAGCCGCGGGATTACTGCAGGAAACGGCGACGAGGGGGGAAGAAGGGGTCGTGCGGGTGGGGAGGAAGAACAGGAGGAGTGGGGTCCGCTGGTCAGTGGGAAAAGAAACGAGGGGGAGGTCCACCGGTCAGTGTCTTAACGGGTTGCTTCTGTGGTGGGGAAAAACAGTTCGGGGGAGAGGGCAGATGGGCTGGACTGGGCTTTAGCTGGGCTGGTCGTTTTACTCTTATTTTTTTCCTGTTTGCTTTGTTTTATCTTTTCTATTTTCTATTTTCTTATTTGAATATCATCCAACTATTCAAGCATTCAAATAATTCAAACAATTCAACAATTGTAATGAGTTTTTGGTTCTGTCTATCAACATAAACCAAATATCAAAATAAAATAATATTTTTATTCATTTTAGGATCTATTTAATAATTAAATAAAATAGACCATAGTTATTTAATCAAATATGGTTTGATTTATTTAATAAACTCCTCATTTGAAATCCAAATATTTTCAAAACCAAATCAGTAGGTTTTATTTGAAAATATTGAATACTTGGAAACTTGTTTAAAACAAATTAACCTTTTATTTAAGGGTCCATTATTAATTAAATACAATAGACCTTCATTATGAAATCAAATAGGATTTGTTTTATTAAATCTTTATTTTGAAATCTAAACCAAAACACTTCAAAGAGGTTTTATTTGAGTATATCAAATATTTGGAAAACTTAAAATAATTTAATAAGTTTTTGATGTTTTAATAAAAATGGTAAAACCTTTTATTTAAATAAAATTTGATATTAAATCCTTATTATTTTATTTAGATAAACCTTTGCTAATTTTTATTAAAAATAAAATGTTTTAATTCCCAAAGCTTGGCCAAGGTTTAATTTGGCTTTATAAAATAATCTTTATCTATAAAACTTTTATTTCAATTGAAAACCAAATCCTTTTATTTTAATGATCCAAAATAGTAATTCAAAAACATTTTAATTTCCTTTAATAAATGTTTATCCTTTTAAATCCCTTTAGGATTTATTTAATCCATATAGTTTTGAAGTTTCATTTAAATTCAAAAAGTATCTTCTGGTTCTGAAATCAAACAAAGTTTTATTTTATTCATTTATTTTCACATTAGGCTACCACCCTTAAAATAAATCTCGTCCCGAGATTTGGGGAGGCTGGGGTTACAAGCAGGTTCAAAACAACTAGGGTACTACCACTCTTAAAAAAATTTCAAACAAAAAATACACATTGTCCTTCTTGGGATCCTGGAAAAACTCTAAGCAAACAGTTGCATTGAGTCCTTTGTTTCCATTCTTGACTCATGGGCCGAGGTTGAGTTTCTCCATAGGCTTGTTCAACTTGTTCTTCATCTTTTCTGGACAGTTGCTTGCATAATGTCCTGGATTCTTGCAGTTGAAACAATGGATATCCTTGAGTTCCTTACGTGGCTCTTGTGGACAAGTTGCTACATAGTGGCCTGGTTCTTTGCAGTTGTTGCACACCACTTGACCAATCTCTTTATTCTTCTTGTTCTCTGGGCACTCACTGGAGTAGTGTCCCATTTCTTTACATTTACGACATTGCACAAGGTTCATGTCTGGTCTTGGTTTCTTGGGTTTCTTTGATCCTTTGAAGTGGGTCGTCTTGGTTGGAGGTATAAGTGGTCCTTTTCCTTTGGTAGACTTGGATCTTTCTTGTTTCCTCTATTCTACCATGGAGTAGATAGGGCATTGGATAGGAGTATGATCGCTTCCTTCACATAGGTAGCAAGTAGCTTGAGAGGTGGGACATTGTCTAACAGGATGATTTTCTTCACAGTTAGGGCATTGACCTTCATGCTCCTTGGAAGTATGGTCCTTGTCTCCACAAATAATGCAAGCTGGGGCTCCATCTATAATAACATTCTTGTCATCCTTGTATCATAAACTCCTTTAGGATAGCTTTCTTCCATGTTGATCATTTGATTAGTCACCTTAAGCATCAGTTGGGATTGTTCTTCCTAAAACTTTTGGAGTGCTGGATCTTTATCACTATTGTTGGCTATGAACTGAGCTGTCAGTTGGTTCAACTGGTGTTGGTTTGCTATGAGCTCCTTCATGCTATCAGCTTGGTTGGTGTTGGTGTCATCAACCTTGATGTTGGAGTTTCTTGGAGTAGTCATATGTGTGGGTTGGATTGGGATTAGAATAGGCAAAATATTTCTAAGGAATTATTTCTAATCACACACATCACAATTCACACAAACAATGTGCATGCAATCACAAACCAAACACTCACAAACAACTTTGCACTCAAACAATAAAGTTCAAGCACACACTTAGGCAACAAAATATTTTTGTTACACCACATAAGTTGGTGAGTTTGACTTAACTAAAATATGGTGGTCCATCTATATGGTTTACTTGTGATCTTTCCATCCTTCATGATTCTTCTTGTATGAGATCTTGGTTTCCTTGAGAAAAGCTCTTGGTTACTAATACCTCAAAGTTGTTGATGGCTCCTTCTTATTTTGCATTCCCTTAGTCTCCAAATCTTGAGCAAGATTTCCTTGTCTCACTTGTAGTCCTTAGTGGTATCCAAGTTGGAGGTCCTTGGTGAATATGCTGAAGATGTTGAAGTCATTAGAGTTGAAAGTGTTGAAGAAGTCTTTTGTACATGGTGTTGTCTTTGGCCATGGGTAGGTTTTTATCCATCAAGTTTGAAATAGATGAGATGTAGAGTTGAATCCAAAATGGTTGAGGAAAGAGTTTACAAGTGTTTTTGTAAATAAGTTTTTGGAACAAAATACAACTCCTATTTTTCTAAGGGTTTTTGTCCAATCCTAGGTTTACAAATCCTACAGGCAACACAATGCTCTGATACCATCTGTAGGGGTCTCAACCTAATAAGGTAGATTCCTCCTGTGTTTACAATGCTAGACCCTGGATCAATAGCTAGCATCCACAGTTAAGATGTAATATCAAGAAACAAAGTTCATAATATAACTTTATATCCAGGAATAACATAGTTTTATTACATCTTACATAGCTCATATGGCTATTACATTACATTGCAGCGGAATAACTATAAGAATGGGGTCCTTCATCTTCAAAGTGCCACAGGAAGATGTTGGTTGTAGACTTTGTAATCCTAATCAATCAATCTTCACTAAAATCAATCAAACCTGCAACATACAAGTTACAGCCACAAAGGGTCAATACATTTGAATTGTATTGGCAAGTGATACTATGGCAGTATAGTGGAGTCTATCATCTATATGCATTTGGCTAAGTGGAGTTGAGGCTTGCATTGCTCAAAATAGATTTTTCCTTAACATTTTGAAAATACTAAGTTTTTTGCTTGACAAACTCATTTTTCTCGATCAAAGATTGAAGATCCTTTCCAAGGCATCTATCAACCAAAGATTGAAGATTTCAAACAACCCTTGTTCAATCCACAAGTTTTAACTTTAGAAATTTTAATGATGAGATTCTTGATTGTTTCCATGTCTTGATGCTCAAATTGTCCTTTACCAGGGACATGGCTAAGTAGTTAGGTTTTACACTCTGTAGAGGTGGTGCACTTTCCCCACAAGACTTGGTTTCCCAAGACAAGATCTTTCAGAAGCCTTCCCTTAGACCAAAATGGACGCGCTCCAACCTATCAAACACTACCACCCACTGTCCATATGGCTAAGTTCTTGCAACCTATATGATCATGGCAGAGCCCATATTGCCAAGTGGTTGCACTTGAAGCTTCTCAACATTTGACATCTCCATTCTCTTTGTTTCCTGGGTGGCCATCCACAAGTGAGATACACAAGGTCAACCATAAACATGGGCCTTGTGAACCACTCAACATAACCCAATCCTTCCATTCCACCCAGGTGATTCATTAACTTAGTTGTTTTATTAAACAAAACATAAGTCCTCAGACTTAGAATATTTTCCATAGTGTGAATATATATTCCACCCATGTTTTCTATTAGCTAGGCTAAGCTTGATAGTAGTAGGAATCTTAACTTAGGAAAATCCTACTAAGGATTCATATACTAGTTTTTCTTATAGCAAGGTCTATACATAGCAAAATCCATGCAAGTTTTACTTAGAGAAAAATCACTAATGCATAGTGAAAGTAATGGGACAAAAAGTATGAAGCATCACTTGCCTTTTTGGTAGGGAATGGTGGTTCACTCCTTGATCTTGCTAGTATCACACTTCTTTAACTTCACTACAAGTCAATCAAGCAAACACAAAATCAATTAACATTCCAAACCAAGGTCAAACAAACAATTTCAAACTCACAAAGCAATGGAATCTAAGTCATGCAAAGGATGGTTCTATTGCAAGGATGGTCTCTACTAGGTTTCTAAACTTTGTAGGGTCCAAATTGGTCATTTACCAAAATGGCAAAGTCATTAGTTAGAGGGTTTTGTCTAAAAACTATTTTTAAATCTATTCATCATTTCATGTGGTGAAAATGTTTTTATCAAGGCAAAAATCTTAAGTTGTTCACCAAATGAATTGTTAATTTGCAAAACTTGGTGTTTTGGGTCAGTGGGTTTGATCAAACCATTTTCCTAAAGTTTTCTTTCCTTAAACATTTTCATAAGAAAAACCATTCTTTTTATTTGGCTAGAAAATGGCTAAGTCAAGTAATCCAATCTAAATTTTACCAAAATCATTTTTTAACACCAAGGGTTGGTTCCTAGGGTCAGTAAGGTCACAACAAACCATTTTGCAAAGGTTTTAATCCAAAAATCATTTTTAAACAATTTTTCTAATCTACACAAGTACACAAATGTTTCTGCAAATTCAAACAAGCTAACAGATACTATTTGCTAAACTAAGGGCATGGTTGGCTAGGTCTTGTTCTCCTGAATCCTACGACATAAAATTTGTAATTTTTGGACGTGTGGTTTGGAAGTTACAGGGGTTTGAAGTTTGCAAATAATTCTGTTTTCAAATCTGTTTTTAAACGGAATAGGTGACACGCGGCACACCCTGGTTGGACGGTACCGGTTTAGCCGGATCACGCACTGCAGACCGTTAGATTTAAGTTAAATCGTGCGGCACAGGATCACCACTTACCCCTTCGCTAACGTTCTATCGTATTCGTGATTCAGATCCTGTGGCTACTCGCCAAAATGGGCGGCGCTCAGCGGTGGCGGCGCTGCTCGATGGCAGGACGCGGCGCGGGAAGCTAGAGGAACAGGGGTGGTTTACCAGATTCGCTTCGCTGATGCTCAACGTGGTTCTGGTTGGTGAAGGCGACGGGCTGTCCTTGATTGCTCGCCGGAGTGGAGCCTCGGGCGATTCAGAGGTCGCCGAGGGCGAGGATAGGAGGCGCCTAGGACAAACGGAGGATGCGGTTCGCATGAGCCTAGAGATCAGATCATCCCACGGAAAGGGGAGGTCAGGTTCTACAGACGGCGTCGGAGAAGTGGGCGACGGCGGTCGTCGGGCAGTCGCCGACGCCGGGAGGCACGCTGCAAGTGCGGCTGCAGAAAGGTTCTCTGGGGAATGCTGATCACATCTGCGTGCTCGAGGAGGCAGAAGGGGGCGTGTGCTGGCCGGAATTGGCGAGAAGGGTCGTCGGAGACAGAGGGAGTGTCTGGCAAAATACGGCAGCCTGGGGGCGTGCTTTGGGGAGGGGCAGAGGGGAAATGAAGAAGGAATGCTGGCGTTTTATCGAGCTTGGTCAAGGTGAGGTAAAGGCCCGGCATTATGATGAATTGAAGCCGCGGGATTACTGCAGGAAACGGCGACGAGGGGGGAAGAAGGGGTCGTGCGGGTGGGGAGGAAGAACAGGAGGAGTGGGGTCCGCTGGTCAGTGGGAAAAGAAACGAGGGGGAGGTCCACCGGTCAGTGTCTTAACGGGTTGCTTCTGTGGTGAGGAAAAACGGTTCGGGGGAGAGGGCAGATGGGCTGGACTGGGCTGGGGTGGGCTTTAGCTGGGCTGGTCGTTTTACTCTTATTTTTTTTCCTGTTTGCTTTGTTTTATCTTTTCTATTTTCTATTTTCTGATTTGAATATCATCCAACTATTCAAGCATTCAAATAATTCAAACAATTCAACAATTGTAATGAGTTTTTGGTTCTGTCTATCAACATAAACCAAATCTCAAAATAAAATAATATTTTTATTCATTTTAGGATCTATTTAATAATTAAATAAAATAGACCATAGTTATTTAATCAAATATGGTTTGATTTATTTAATAAACTCCTCATTTGAAATCCAAATATTTTCAAAACCAAATCAGTAGGTTTTATTTGAAAATATTGAATACTTGGAAACTTGTTTAAAACAAATTAACCTTTTATTTAAGGGTCCATTATTAATTAAATACAATAGACCTTCATTATGAAATCAAATAGTATTTGTTTTATTAAATCTTTATCTTGAAATCTAAACCAAAACACTTCAGTAGGTTTTATTTGAGAATATCAAATATTTCGAAAACTTAAAATAATTTAATAAGTTTTTGATGTTTTAATAAAAAAAATGGTAAAACCTTTTATTTAAATAAAATTTGATATTAAATCCTTATTATTTTATTTAGATAAACCTTTGCTAATTTTTATTAAAAATAAAATGTTTTAATTCCCAAAGCTTGGCCAAGGTTTAATTTGGCTTTATAAAATAATCTTTATCTATAAAACTTTTATTTCAATTGAAAACCAAATCCTTTTATTTTAATGATCCAAAATAGTAATTCAAAAACATTTTAATTTCCTTTAATAAATGTTTATCCTTTTAAATCCCTTTAGGATTTATTTAATCCAAATAGGTTTGAAGTTTCATTTAAATTCAAAAAGTTTCTTCTGGTTCTGAAATCAAACAAAGTTTTATTTTATTCATTTATTTTCACATTACAAGATTTGGAAAATCTTGGGATGTGACAAATTCAAACTGGGGAGGCCTCTATTGATAGTGCGACGAGGAAACCGAAGGGTGCGGGCGGAGCTCTTTGGGGTCGTCTTCACAGTGAGCTAACGACATGGCCAAAGGTAGGGGATGGTTCGCTGCCTCCTGGCGAAGCTCAATGGCTTGATGTCGAGGCGTGGTGAGGTGCGGTTCGATCGGAACACACCGACGCTCTGGGCGGCACCGACGGAAGTTTTAATGTTGCACAATGGCTATGGGTCGTGCGGTGGCGAACGGGGTTGTCTGGGAGGTTCCTGGGGCGGTGGTGATCACGTACGCAGGCAGCGAAGGCGGGGCGCGGTCTGTGCGAGCGTGTCGAGCGCGGCGCTTTGGCGCGCTCTCGGCATGGTCATAGAGACATTGGGCACGAGCGTTTCGTGTGGTCCAGTGGCTGGCAGTGCTCGAGCGCTGGACAGGGGGTGGCGATGGACGGTGGTGTGTGTCCCAGACAAGGTTGGCGAGCCTAGTTAGGCTTGTAGCTTTCTATCGACATTTGGGGTGGCAAGTGTGCTCGACCATGGTGACCATTGATGGCATGGTCGAGTTCACAGTGAGCTAGATCTGCTTAAACAATTTAGATGATCTACTGGGAGTGTAGTGAGAGCTAGAGAGGGAAAAAGTTTGGCACAAGCACTGCTCACTTTAGTGTTTGTTGTTTATTTTGATTTGTGCTCAGAAGGTGTTTGAGGAAATGGCCGCAAGAAATTCAAATTTGAATTTTTGAATGAAACTTGGTGGGTGCAATGGTCAGATACTAGGTAGTCTCTGTTTGCTTGGATTTGTCAAGGTGCACTGATTTGGTTGGGTTTTGAGAAATGGTGATCTTCCCATATGATATAGATTCAATTTTCAAATTTCATTTGAATGAGGTTGCCAAATGTTTCTGTGGGTTTGCAATGTGGGCTTGGGTTCACTTTCACTTTGTCTAGCAAGGGGTGAAAATAAATGGATTTGTTTCGTTTGAAATCTTGGAATAGAAACACTCAAAGTGGTCTAGTGAGCAAGATTGGCAAAAATTACCATTTGCTTATTTTGTTTGTTTTTTAATTCCTCTTAATTTGGTTCTTCTTGGAAATGATTTAGATGATGTTGTATTCATCTTTAAACCATTCCTTGCCATTCATAACAATCACACAAGTCCATTCAAGCATTCATGCATTCATCACATACACACATGCATTCAGAATGATTTAATTAACAAAAGTTTTTGTTAACCCTAAATTTGGGTGATTGGAATTGATAACCTTGATCAATATTTTTGGGATGTTACAAACCTTCCCTCCTTAAACAAAATCTCGTCCCGAGATTTGAGAAAAAGAAAACTAGGATTTAAAGAGATCTGGAAACTCCATCCTAATGTAGTCTTCTCACTCCCAGGTAACTTCTTCTTCAGTATGGTTACTCCACTAGATCTTGAGAAACTTGATACTCCGGGTCCTGGTGGTTCTGAAAGCGTCCTCCAAAATACGGATGGGTACTTTGGGATAGATCAGGTCATCGTTGATCTCAATAGTCCTGTTGAAAGGACATTTATTGTCATAATCACTTTTGGTGTTCGTTAACAACAAGTAGATCATTTTACAGTTTGTCACTGTCCACAGGTTGCTATTATGATAAGTGAAAAGTACCCTCACACTTTGGAAAGATTACTGCAAGATTGACATAGTTCTAGAAATTCCAGACCGGAGTCTCCGGTCTGCCTTTCCCCCTCTGGTGTACAGACCGGAGTCTCCGGTCTGGTTCTTGTCCAACGGTCAGAAAATGGTTCGTGGAGGGGGCTGCTTATAAATAGGGAACATTATCAAGAACACAAACTCCATTAGAGCCACCAAATCCACAAGATCTCTTCATTCAACCATCCAAAGTCATTGATCTTTGGAGAACCGAAGGAGGAGTCCTTGATCCATAGCTTCACCAAGAGAGATCTTCATTTCCCCCTCATTCACTTGAGGGCCCCCATGCTCTATTGTTTCATTGGAAACCCTAGCTTTGATTTGGTTCTTACAAGCTTGTCTTTGATTGTTTTGACAGCTTGCTTGCATTTGGGAGCCTCCAATTAAGTTGTGGATGTGTGCCCCAAACTTTTTGTAAAGGTGCCGGCTTCCACCTCGAAGGTTGCCAATATAGTGGAAGGTGGATTGATCCCCTTGGGGTGAGGTTCATCGGAGAACAAGGGAGGCCTCTCGTGGCGTTGGTGGTTTGAAACCACCCCCTCTCCAAACGTAGACATACTTCCCCTCAAAAGGAAGGAACTATGGGAAACAAATCATTGTGTCTCCGCATCCACCACTTTGGTTACTTCTATCCTTTACCGCACTTTACTTACTTGTTCTTGCTTAGTGTTGTGTTAGTTGTTGCTTGTTTGACATATAGGTAAATTCACCTTAGTTGCATAATCTAGAGAATTTACCTTTCTTGTCAAACCCTAAATTGAAAAAGAAGAAAATTTGAAGTAGCACCTATTCACCCCCCCTCTAGGTGCCCATACGATCCTTTCAATTGGTATCAGAGCCTCGGCTCTTTATTCGGGCTTTTCCACCTAAGAGTATATGGGTAGCAATGATGGTGAAGGTGGTGGTGAGCATACCACGGTGACCATGGATTATCTCAATAACTTGTAAACAAGATTGAGCTCCACCATGGCCAATGAGATCAAACAATTGCAGAAGTTAATTGAGAAAATTGTTAATGATAAGGTAGGCTCATCATCCCCTTCTCATCAAGAGGAACTACCACCTTCATCCAAAGAGAATGCCCCGACATCTCCCACGGATAAGGTGGTGGGGGATAATCAAGGCAACATTAACTCCTCCACTAAAAGGGTTGGTGAGAAGGGAGAGCATCATGAATCTCATGCATGGTTCTCTCTCGACCCTCCAATTCCTCACCCTCATGTAAACAATAGAGGTGACCCACCTAAGCTTGAAGCATCTACTACTTTTGCTCAATGGAAATCTCTAATGAAAACTCATGTGCGCAGCTCTTGCATTGAACTATGGAACATCATCGAACAAGGACTCTATATTGGGGATCCAAACAACTTGACAAGAAGAGAAGTTGTCAATAGTCAACTCAATGCCACCGCCTTGCACATGATTCAACAAGGATTGGGTACAAAGGATTACCCACACATTGAGCACCTCAGCATTGCCAAGCTTGGCATGCTCTCACGGTGTTGTTTGTTGGGAATGAGAGCATGAGGAGGAACCGGTATGATGCACTAAGCAATGAAGCCAAAGGCTTCTACATGAAGGAAGGTGAAAATCATGAAGACATGTATCATAGGCTCAAGACCACCGCCACCGCTTTTAGAAATGTGGGTGCCTCACATGTGGATGATGCTTGGATAAAAAGGAAATATGTGAGTGCACTCATGCCTTTTGAGCCCACCGACTTGAAGAGCCTACAAGGAAGACACAACTATCCTCTCATGACCTCCAATGAAGTTATGCAAGAGATGGCCTATTTCAAGGTTGCCGCCAAGAATGCCAAAGATGCCCGTGCTCGAGCCCTTGGTATGAGCAATGTTGTCAACCTTGCATTGAAGGCCAAAGTTGTGGAACATGGAGATGAAGATAATAGTGATGAAGGACTCTCCATGGACCACCACGATGATGTCAAGATTGCTCATGGTCAATACATGGCATTCTATGCAAAAACTTTTGGAAGAACCCCGCCAAGGCCAAGATGGAAATGCAACGAAAAATCAACCCAAGTGGGAGAAAAGAAAATGTCACTAAATTGAGAACTTGCTTCAAATATGGTGACCGCTATCATTTTGTGGAGGGTTATACCTATGAGAAGAGAGAAGATCATGGGGGTAATCTCGTGTTGAAGACAACTCCCAAAGCACCTTAGAAGAAAACCTTCATCAAGAAGGATCCAATCAACAAGAAGTCGGGAGAAATTGTTTTTATCACTCATGAAGAATACTCCTCCAACAATTAAGATGAGGAAGAGGAAACATCTAATGGTGTGGCCTCTCTAGCCACTACTTCTACTCCGACATTCTCACTCTTCGATTCTCCAAATGAGAATGCTCCCATCAAGAACGTCACTTGACTTATGGCAAGAGGAACGGAGGTATCCTCATCATCTCACTCCACTCCCTTAGCTAATGATGAAATTGATGATGAGATGTCTCTTGATGTAAAAAGGGAATTAATTGATTTCGATGATTTTATGACTAACTTACTAGGGGATGCTAAGATACATTTTGGGAACATCTTAGATTAACTTTCCCACACACAAGAACTTCTAGATGTAAGGTGTAAACTTGGGCATGAAGACATGATTGAGAAAGAGGCTTTAAACAATGCTCTAGAAGAAGAACAAGAGACTAGGATGTCTCTTGAACTAAAACTTGAAGGGATTGATGAGGCTAATGACATTATTGTCAATAGACTCATCAAAGAACGTGATCATGCTATTGCTAAATGCAAAAGAGCTAAAAAGGACAAGATTGAGTTTGGTGTGGTTCATGAAAAACTTGCCGAGGACTTTAGTTTGCTTGACAAGGCTCACAAGGCCTTGGAAAGTGAACTGTTGTCACTCACAAAGTCCCATGAAACGCTTCAAACTCAATTGGCCAATATTCCTTCACCTAGTAACTTCATTCCATCTAGTAGTACAACTATTCTTGAAGAAAATGCTAGGTTGAAGGGGGAGCTAGCCAGGACCACATTTCCACAAGGTAACAAGTCCATTGATGATCTCTTGAGTAAGCAAAGGCCTAGTGGTGAGAAAGGGGGCATTGGTTTTGTCTCCAAGGCCAAGAAGAAGAACAACAAGAAGAAGGCCAAGCCCGCACAAGAGAACAAGGCCATTGTAAGGTTCCCAACCTATAATAAGGTAGAGATCCCTGTGATTACAATGCTAGTCCCTGGTTCAATAGCTAGCATCCACAGTTAAGACGTAATATCAAGAAACAAAGGTCATAATACAACTTTATAACCAGGAATAAAATATTTCATTACATCTTACATAGCTCATTTGGCTATTACATTACATTGCAGCAGAATATCTATAAGCATGGGGTCCATCATCTTCAAAGTGCCACGGGCAAACATGTTGGTTGTAGACTTGTAATCCTAATCAACACACTTAGCATCAAACAAACCTGCAACATAATAAGTTGCAGCCACAAGGGTCAATACAATTGAATTGTATTGGCAAGTTTCACTACTATGTAGAAATATGTGGATCCTATCATTACATGCATATTTGGCTAAGTGGGGTTTAGGCTCATTTGCAGAAAGCAATATAGTTTTATCCTATCTTTTAAAAATAGTTTTAATCTGTTGTCAAATCTTTCTGAACTTCTTGGAAAAACTCCAAGTGCTTCTAATCCCTTTTTGTCACCCTCAAGTTTTTAACTTTAAGAAATTGGAATGTCGAGATCTTCCATAGCTTCAGGCCTTAGTTGCTCAGTATTGTCCATAACCGGGGACACGGCTAAGTACTTATAATTTGATCTTCTGCAGAAGTTGCACACTTTACCCACATGACACAATCTCATCTTGATGCCATCAGTGGCCGCTGGATAAGTACTCACCAAGATGGAGTACTGGCAGATTGAGAATGTGACAAAGTCTTTCCATAGGAGTCCTCCCAATACACAATGCTACCTTGTCATCCAGGCACCAATGTAGGGTTTCAAGTTCCCTCACACTATCCTAGTTAACCTGGTGATGCCAATGCATGGGTCTTCCACAATGTAGTTGACTAAGCAAGAGCCCATTTATCATGTGGCTGTACACGGAAGCCACTGTACGAGAAACATGTTCCATCTCTAAGTCCCTGGGTGGTTTCCTTCTAGTGCACAACAAAAAGAGATTGCCATATAAACATGGTTCCTTTGGTTGCCACCTTGTCCAAAACTTGAGTATCCTTGTCCACCCAGGTGGTTCATTGAGTAATTATTTTATTATATAAAACATAAGTCTTTTCAATACTTCATATAATCTTAACATGTATCCCATCCCAAATATATAGCTGGGCTAAGCATACTACAACTACATTGTTTACACTAAGGAATATATAAGGGTATCCTATTTGGATTTTAGCATAGCATAAAATATAGTAAACTTCATCATGCATGTTTCAAAAATCCACTAAGTATAATGAAAATAGTAGGATTTGGATGATAGTGTCACTTGCCTTTTTAGTAGAGAATGTTGGTTCACTTCTTGATCTTGCTAATATCACACTCTTCTAACTTCACTACAAATCAATCAAGCAAACATAGATTCAACTAGAATTCCAACCAATATTCAAACAATTTATCACACATAAAATAATAGAAAAAAAGTCATGCATGCAAGCATGCAAAATATAGTTTTATTTGAAAAGTTGGTTTCTACTAGGCTCTAAACATTATAAGGTTCAAAGTGGTCATTTTCTAAAGTGGTAAAACCATTTGCAAAAGGTTTTAACTATAAACCATTTTTAAATCAAATCATTATTTTATGTGGTTGAAAATGCTTTTATCAAAGCAAAATTTTATATTGTTCATCAAATAAGTTGTTAATTCACATAACTTGGTGTTTAGGGTCAGAAGGTTTGAATCAAAACATTTCCCAAAGGTTTTACTCAAAAATCATTTCCATATCAAAATCAATATTTTTATTTGACTAGAAATGAGCTAATTCAAGTATTTATTCCTAAACTTCACAAAATTCATTTTTAAATCCATAAGTTGGTTCCTAGGGTCAGTAGGCTCACAAAAAATCATTTTTCAAAGATTTCACATTAAAATTTTATCTAGAACAATTTTTATATTCAAAATAAGCCTACACATGTTTCTGCAATTTAAACCAATTTACCAGAAGCAAATCATTAAACAAATTGCATGGTTGCAAAGTACTTGTTCTACTGATTCCATTGATATAAAATTTGCAAAATTTGGACGTGTAGATTTTATGTATGAATTTTACAAGTTTGTATACAAATCAGATTCATAATTCTGTTTTAAATCAAACCAGTGCCACGCGGCGCAATCTTATTGGCCGGTACCGCTTCGTGCGGATCGAGCTCTCTGGACCTCATGATATAATTAAAACGCATGACGCTGATCAACTCGTACCCCTTCAGTCAAGATCTAATCTCAGCCAACGGTTTCTGATCTAACGGACATGGTCGCGTGGTCAAGCACTGGCGGCGCTGCGCGGCGGCTGGCGGCGACGACACTCGGTTAGCGGCGCTGCGGCGGCTACAGGAAGCGAGGGAGAGGAAGGAGGTGCTCACCGTGTTCGCCTTGACATGCTGATGCTCAACCCGTTCACGAGGAGGCAGGGGGCGCACGGGGAAAAATGAAATTGCTCGCCGAAGTTGGGTTCACCATCGGGTCCGTCTGGTCATTGTCGGAGGCGAGGTTATAGGCCATGACAAAGCAAAAGAATGACACGGTTAGGTGCGCGTGAAGACGCTGAACATGTGGCTTACAAGCAGAGAGAAAGGGGCGATATGTTCTTACGGGGAGGGGTCGCCAGAGAGGTGGCAGGCGTCGGTGGCGCTCAGAGTTCTTCCTTGCCGACGCTCTGGGGAAAGCGCGGCTAAGATGGAACCACCGGTAGATACGCACTGGTCTGGGGAGTAGTCTCGTGTGCACAAGGGGGCAGGGTACGGCAGGCGTCGCCAGAATCGACGGAGGAGCTCGTCGGAGCAGTGGTTGCTTGGGCGTGCAATTCGTGCAGCCTGGTGGCCGAGAGGGAGCGTGGCTTGGGGGGAAAGAGAGAGGGGACAGGGGCGAGTAAATACGCATGGTCACCGGAGGATTTAACGCAGGCATTAACTGGTATTCATCGCCGGAATTACTAACAGAAACGGCAAGGCGACGAGGTCGCGAGGTTGATGACGCCTAGCTGGCGCTGTGGGACCTGTCTGTTAGCGAGGGAGAGAGAGAGGGAGTGGGGTCCTGCTGTCTGTGACTCTGCGGGTTGGTTTTTCAGTGGAAAACGATTCACAGAGAGGGGGGAAGATGGGCTGCGAGCTGGGCTGGTGGGCCAGATGGGTTGGCCTGAGTTCGATTCACTTTTTTTATGTAGTAAACTTTTTCTTTTTCTATTTGATTTTCTGTTTTGTTTTTCAATCAAACAATTCAAACACGAAATGAATTCAAACTTCCACCAAACTTTGTATCCTTTTTAGTTCTGTTTATCAACACAATTCAAAGTCCAAAATAAAATAATACTTTTATTCTTTTAGGATCTATTTAATAATTAAATAAAATAGACCTTAGTTATTAATTCAAATAGGATTTGTTTTATTAAAATCTCCATTTGAAATCTAAATAATACCAAAATCATTTCAGTAGGTTTTATTTGAAAATATAAAACACTTGGAAAGATTATTGAAAATAAATTAATAGGTTTTAGTGTTTATTTAAAATGGAAAAGCCTTTACTTAAATAAAATTGGATATTAAATCCTCATTATTTTATTTAATTAAACCTTTACTCTTTTATCAAATAGGAATGTTTTATTTCAAAATCTTGGCCAAGATTTTAATTTGGCTTTAAGAAATAATCTTTATTTATAATTCTACCTTTTGCTTTTGAAAAACAAATCTTATTATTAAAAGATCTAAAATAGTAATTCCAACTATCAAAACTTTCTTTATTAATTGTTTATCTTTTTTAAATCCCTTTAGGATTTATTTGATCAAAATAGGTTTGAAAGTTTCCAATTGGATTCAAAAAGTTTCTTCTCACCCTAATTTTCAACAAAGTTTTATTTTGTTTATTTATTTTTCACATTTCAAAATTTGGAAAATTTTGGGATGTGACAGGCTACCACCCTTAAAATAAATCTCGTCCCGAGATTTGGGAAGTCTAGGGTTACAAGTTGGCTTGAAAACAACTTGGGTACTACCACCCTTAAAAATAAAGTCTCATAGGGTTACATTGATGGTTCACTTGACTATAGGTTCAACACTTAATATCCAGACAAGGAATCCTTATTTGACTCTTCTGAGTTAACTAGTTTCTGACATCCACTTCTTCTATCTCTTCAAAGTTTCCATCCATATCAATGTGGTTCACATGTCCTTTCTGGGTCACATTGGAGCCATTTCCATTGGCTCTTCTAGCATCCTTTTTCTTGTTCTTCTCAGGACAGTCTGATGCATAGTGTCCAAGTTCCTTGCAGTTATAACACTGCAACTGGCTAATGTCTTTCTTGGAAGTGTCATGTTGGTTCTGATCAAGGTCATCTCCATTGTCATTATCATTTCCATTATTCTCATTTCCATTGTTGTAGTGGTGATACTGATGTGGTTCCGAATCTTCATTGCTCTTTTTGAATGAATGCTTCTTCTTTGATGATCCTGAGTGATTCTTTAGTTTATGCTTCCTCTTTATATTCTCAACTTGATTCATCTTGCTTTCCAAAATGGTGGCTTCGTCACAGAGTGATTGATAAGTTGGGACATAGGAAGCAACTAGCTGCAGGTTCAACTCATCATTAAGTCCTTCCAGAAATTTTTCTTTTCTCTTAGCATCTGTGTCAACTTCATCCGGTGCATATCGTGCCAGATTGTTGAATTCTTCAATATACTCAGCCACACTGAGGTGACGTTGTTTCAGATTGTGAAATTCCTTTTTCTTGAAGTACATTACTCCAGGTGAGATGTGGGTTGTTCTTAATTCATCCTCAAAAATAGCCCAAGTTACATCTTCAAGGGGAGTGGTGATCTGAAAGTTGTCCCACCATGTTGCTGCTGGTCCTTCAAGCAGAAATGCTGCAAACCTAACTTTTTCTTCATCGGTGCAGCCAATAGTCACTAGGTCTTTGTTCACTGAACGTAACCAATCATCAGCTTCCATTGGATCAGTTGTTCCAGAGAACCTTGCAGGCCTAAGTTTCAGAAACATGGTGAGCATGTCAAGTGCTGGAGGGTTATTCTAATTGTTGTTGTTGTTGTTATTGTTGTTGTTGTTGTTGTTCTGATTCTGTATATGCGTGGTCATCTGCTGCATCAACTGTGTCTGCGCTTCCATCATCTGCTGCATCTCAGGGGTGATGTTGTTGTTTTGGTTGGGGTTGGCACGACGAGGAGGCATCTGTTGGTTTGATAGGGATAAGTATTGGTGGATAGGTTTTTAAGGAGTTTTAACACACAACTCAAAAACCACCAAGTTCAATCAAACAATCAACAATCAAAAAATCAACAAGCAACTATCCACTTAACAACTTATGAGCTTAACTCATGAGTTGAAGGAAACAACAAGTTTTCTTGAAAATATTAACTTAGTATAATCATACCTCATAGGTCAATATGATCCATACTCTAACTTGGTATCAATGTCTTTGGTAGGCAATTCTAATGTCTCTTGGTTTTTCACTTGTAGTCCTTAGTGATATCCAAGGTTGAAGTCCTTGGTGAAAAATGTTGAAGATGTTGAAGTCATAAGAGTTGAAGATATTCTTAGCTCATGGTGAAGTCTTTGTCCATGGGGTAGGTTTTGTCCATCAAGTTTGAAATAAAAGAGATGTAGAATCAAAATCAAAAAGGTTGAGGAAAGAGTTTACAAGATTTTTTGTAAATAAGTTTTGGAACAATTTCAACTCCTATTTTTTTTCTAAGGGGTTTTGTCCAATCCTAGGGTTACGATCCTACAGGCAACACAGTGCTCTGATACCATCTGTAAGGTTCCCAACCTATAATAAGGTAGAGATCCCTGTGATTACAATGCTAGTCCCTGGATCAATAGCTAGCATCCACAGTTAAGATGTAATATCAAGAAACAAAGGTCATAATACAACTTTATAACCAGGAAAAAAATATTTCATTACATCTTCCATAGCTCATTTGGCTATTACATTACATTGCATCAGAATATCTATAAGCATGTGGTCCTTCATCTTCAAAGTGCCACAGGCAAACATGTTGGTTGTAGACTTGTAATCCTAATCAACACACTTAGCATCAAACAAACCTGCAACATAATAAGTTGCAGCCACAAGGGTCAATACAATTGAATTGTATTGGCAAGTTTCACTACTATGTAGAAATATGTGGATCCTATCATTACATGCATATTTGGCTAAGTGGGGTTTAGGCTCATTTGCAGAAAGCAATATAGTTTTATCCTATCTTTTAAAAATAGTTTTAATCTTTTGTCAAATCTTTCTGAACTTCTTGGAAAAACTCCAAGTGCTTCTAATCCCTTGTTGTCACCCTCAAGTTTTTAACTTTGAGAAATTGGAATGTCGAGATCTTCCATAGCTTCAGGCCTTAGTTGCTTAGTATTGTCCATAACCGGGGACACGGCTAAGTACTTAGAATTTGATCTTCTGCAGAAGTTGTACACTTTACCCACATGACACAATCTCATCTTGATGCCACCAGTGGCCGCTGGATAAGTACTCACCAAGATGGAGTACTGGCAGATTGAGAATGTGACAAAGTCTTTCCATAGGAGTCCTCCCAATACACAATGCTAGCTTTTCATCCAGGAACCAATGTAGGGTTTCAAGTTCCCTCACACTATCCTAGTTAACCTGGTGATGCCAATGCATGGGTCTTCCACTATGTAGTTGACTAAGCTAGAGCCCATTTAGCATGTGGATGTGCACGGAAGCCACTGTCCGAGAAACATGGTCAATCTCTAAGTCCCTGGGTGGTTTCCTTCTAGTGCACAACAAAAAGAGATTGCCATATAAACATGGTTCCTTTGGTTGCCACCTTGTCCAAAACTTGAGTATCCGTGTCCACCCAGGTGGTTCATTGAGTACTTGTTTTATTATATAAAACATAAGTCTTTTCAATACTTCATATAATCTTAACATGTATCCCATCCCAAATATACAGCTGGGCTAAAAATACTACAACTACATTGTTTCCACTAAGGAATATATAAGGGTATCCTATTAGGATTTTAGCATAGCATAAAATATAGTAAACTTCATCATGCATGTTTCAAAAATCCACTAAGTATAATGAAAATAGTAGGATTTGGATGATAGTGTCACTTGCCTTTTTAGTAGAGAATGTTGGTTCACTTCTTGATCTTGCTAATATCACACTCTTCTAACTTCACTACAAATCAATCAAGCAAACATAGATTCAACTAGAATTCCAACCAATATTCAAACAATTTATAACACATAAAATAATAGAAACAAAGTCATGAATGCAAGCATGCAAAAGATAGTTTTATTTGCAAAGGTGGTTTCTACTAGGCTCTAAACATTATAAGGTTCAAAGTGGTCATTTTCTAAAGTGGTAAAACCATTTGCAAAAGGTTTTAACTATAAACCATTTTTAAATCAAATCATTATTTTATGTGGTTGAAAATGCTTTTATCAAAGCAAAATTTTATATTGTTCATCAAATAAGTTGTTAATTCACAAAACTTGGTGTTTAGGGTCAGAAGGTTTAAATCAAAACATTTCCCAAAGGTTTTACTCAAAAATCATTTCCATATCAAAATCAATATTTTTCTTTGACTAGAAATGAGCTAATTCAAGTATTTATTCCTAAACTTCACAAAATTCATTTTTAAATCCATAAGTTGGTTCCTAGGGTCAGTAGTCTCACAAAAAACCATTTTGCAAAGATTTCACATTAAAATTTATCTAGAACAATTTTTATATTCAAAATAAGCCTACACATGTTTCTGCAATTTCAACCAATTTACCAGAAGCAAATCATTAAACAAATTGCATGGTTGCAAAGTACTTGTTCTACTGATTCCATTGATATAAAATTTGCAAAATTTGGACGTGTAGATTTTAAGTTATGAATTTTACAAGTTTGCATACAAATCAGATTCAGAATTCTGTTTTAAATCAAACCAGTGCCACGCGGCGCAATCTTATTGGCCGGTACCACTTCGTGCGGATCGAGCTCTCTGGACCGCATGATCTAACTTAAAATGCACGGCGCTGATCAACTCGTACCCCTTCAGTTAAGATCTAATCTCAGCCAACGATTTCTGATCTAACGGACATGGTCGCGTGGTCAAGCACTGGCGGCGCTGCGCGGCGGCTGGCGGCGGCGACGCTCGGCTAGCGATGCTGCGGCGGCTACAGGAAGCGAGGGAGAGGAAGGAGGTGCTCACCGTGTTCGCCTTGACATGCTGATGCTCAACCCATTCACGAGGAGGCAGGGGGCGCACGGGGAAAAAGGAAATTGCTCGCCGGAGTTGGGTTCACCGTCGGGTCCGTCTGGTCGTTGTCGGAGGCGAGGTTATAGGCCATGCCAAAGTAAAAGAATGACACAGTTAGGTGCGCGTGAAGACCCTGAACATGTGGCTTACAAGCCAGAATCGGCAACTATTTATACCTCTTGCCCGTTTTCAGTTTAGTTAGCTTCTTCCTCTTCTATGAGGCTAAGCTTTGTCCACACTTGCTCTAGATTTTGAAGCTTGCCTAATATCTTCCCCTCCGATGATTCTTTCCCATATTTGAGTGGAAGAGAGAGGAGATCTAGATCCACCTTTTCATCTAACCGATTCATCTCTTTGTGAGTGTATCTTTGGGGATCTAGATTTTGGGAGATTTTGTGTCCCTCCTTGATTCCTCCTCTCTTCTTCCCCCAATAGCTTTAGTAGCTTTGTTGGAACTTGAGAGTGAGGGATTGGAGCATCTTTTTGGTGTTCTTGCCATTTGCATTCGATGCATTGGTTTGAGTTCTCCTCGCAGGATTTGGTTTGAGTTACTCATTGGATCTTGTCCCTCTTGGGTTCTTGGAACCCTAGACGGTTTTCTGGTCTTGGTGGCGTTGTGGACTTGGTGGCGTTTGTTGAGGCCTGGTGGCGTTTGTTGGGAGCCTCCAATTATGTTGTGGAGAAGTGCCCCAACCTTGTGAGAGGTTCCGGTTGCCACCGACAAGTGCACCAATAGTGGAAGCGTGGATCGATCCCATTGGGGTGAGATTCACTGGAGAATAAGGGAGGACTTTTGTGGCGTAGGTGGTTAGATACCACCCCCTCTCCAAACGAGACGTACTCCATGTTGGGAGGAACTCGGTAAAATATCATAGATTTTGGGAGATTTTGTGTCCCTCCTTGATTCCTCCTCTCTTCTTCCCACAATAGCTTTAGTAGCTTTGTTGGAACTTGAGAGTGAGGGATTGGAGCATCTTTTTGGTGTTCTTGCCATTTGCATTCGATGCATCGGTTTGAGTTCTCCTCGAAGGATTTGGTTTGAGTTACTCATTGGAGCTTGTCCCTCTTGGGTTCTTGGAACCCTAGACGGTTTTCTGGCCTTGGTGGCATTGTGGCCTTGGTGGCGTTTGTTGAGGCCTGGTGGCGTTTGTTGGGAGCCTCCAATTATGTTGTGGAGAAGTGCCCCAACCTTGTGAGAGGGTCCGGTTGCCACCGACAAGTGCACCGATAGTGGAAGCATGGATCGATCCCATTGGGGTGAGATTCACTAGAGAATAAGGGAGGACTTTTATGG
The DNA here is from genome assembly GCA_030063025.1 of Avena longiglumis. Classification (NCBI taxonomy): domain Eukaryota; kingdom Viridiplantae; phylum Streptophyta; class Magnoliopsida; order Poales; family Poaceae; genus Avena; species Avena longiglumis. The sequence goes on from CP125978.1 coordinate 229,217,824, forward strand.
CGTAGGTGGTTAGATACCACCCCCTCTCCAAACGAGACGTACTCCATGTTGGGAGGAACTCGGTAAAATATCGTCGTCCCCGCGTGCCTCGGTTATCTCTATACCCAAGCTCTTTACTTATGCACTTTACATTGTGATAGCCTTCGTGCTTGAAGTAATATATATCTTGCTATCACATTGTTGCCTGTATTGCTTAGCATAAGTTGTTGGTGCACATAGGTGAACCATAGTTGTTCTAGGTTGTGCTTGACAAAGTAAACACTAGTTTAATTCCGCCTTTGTCGAGCCACTCTCAGAAAAGTTTTAATCGCCTATTTACCCCCCTCTAGGCGACATCTGTATCCTTTCAGCCAGCAAGGACACAAGAGCAGGTCACGCCATGACCCTCCATGTCCGACAAGCAACCGCGACAAATGCAAGGCATCACAAGAGGGTAATAGCAAGACGGCTAACCCTACCGCCACCTCCGCCTCCGTCGCCACCATGGCGGAGGGGGAACGCGTAGTTCACGCAGTCCATCCCCTAGCGGCAAGAAGAAAAGAGCAAACCCAGAGCCATACGATGCACGTTCACACCTGGACAAGATTCATGAGGCCTGGGAAGGACAATACCTAGGACCATGTTGCTTTGGACCTGTAATACGGACCGCAACTTACCCCGAGGGTTTCCAGATTGACAAGACGATTAAGCCCTATGCCGACACACCAAACCATCTACATGGTTGCAGGATTATGGCAACACGGTGGAGATCACTGGGGGAAACCCCAACATTGCCGTCAAGTACCTCCCACTGATGTTGACGGGCACTGCCTGCTAATGGATTGATGACTTGCCGGAGAAGTCCATATGTAACTAGTTGGACATGCAAGAAGCATCCACAAAAACTTCGAGGGTACGTATAAGCGTCCTTGCACTATTGGCGATCTACAACGGTGCGTGCAAGAGAAAGACGATACATCTCGAGCCTACCTCTCCCTCTAGCTAGACACGAAGAATTCCTGCGCAGGAGTGCACGATCAGACCGCCATGGCCGCCTTCATTGATGGGTTGGAAAAAGGTACATTGCTCCGACATAATTTGGCTAGTGAGTTCGCTGTTGTCGACGACGATGCTCGCGGCTCTTTGCCGACGGTATCTATCCCAACCCAAGGTAAGAGGAACAACAGCACCAAGCGGAAGAGCCCACCAGAAGAAAAGCAAACCTCCGACATGGTCGTCATGACCTCAAAGAGGATCTAGAGTCCGGCTACAAGCAAAGCTGGAAGAATAGACCGCGAGGAATGGGCAAAGGGAAGAAGAAGGAAGAGGAGTCCAAGGATTCAAGTGACATGGATGAGTATGTTGACCCCAAGCACGCCGACAAGGGCGATGCCAAAGGCAAGAACCCCTTCGAGAAGAAGGCCGTTGTCTACCACACTTTCCTTGGAACCCCTACTGTTCGGGCATAGAAAACATCCATGAGGATACTGATGGCCACCCTACTCCCAATTCCCCAGTACTTGTGCTGGTTGGAAATTCCAATCACTTGGGACAGGAAGGATCACCCAGACCTCATCCCTGCGGAGAACCAGTACACCATGGTCATCAACCCTTTGATTGTCGGCAACGAGTTCACCAAATGCATGGTGGACAGTAGAAGCATCATCAACATCATGTACCTGGATACACTACACAAGATGAACTTGACGGAGGCCAACCTAAGGCGTACCAGCACTGTGTTCCATGGCGTAGTTCCTGGCCGGGAGGCTCGGTCCCTTGGGTGCATCATGCTTCAGGTCGCTTTTGGCGATGTTAATAATTACCGCCAAGAATGCATGACCTTTGAAGTGGTCCCCTTCAAGAGCGTGTACCACGTCATAATCGGACGCGACATCTTCCACGCCTTCATGGCCAAGCCATGCTTCGTCTACAACAAGCTCATGATACCTGGACCAAACAACTTCATCACCATATCCGGAAGCTTTACAAAGGCAAGGGACTGCAAGATTGGAGAAGCAGCCTTTGTAGAAGCTGTCCTCTACATCTAAGAATTCAGGGAGATCTAGAGAAAGGTCGATGACACGGATATGGCGGCATGGAAGAAGCAGATTTCTGACTCCGATCCCGCCTTCAAGGCCTCCATCGAGACCAAGCCTGTGGAACTTGTGGTAGGCAATGCCTCCAGGACCACCATCATTGGGACGAACCTGGACCCTAAATAGGAAAGCGCGCTCGTCGAGTTTCTCCATGAGAATAGGGACATGAAAGGTGTACCTAGGGAACTTGCCGAGCACAACTTGAATATTAATCCAAAATGCAAATAGGTGAAACAACCTCCACGACGCTTCGGAGCCGAGAAGATATGTGCCATAGGCAAAGAGATAGCTAGGTTACTTAAGGCTAGTTTTATCCGAGAAGTCCTTTACACCCGATGGGTGGCCAATCCTGTACTTGTCCCCAAAAAGGGAACCAAAGATTTAAGAATGTGCGTTGATTACACCGGCTTGAACAAAGCATGCCCGAAAGATCCATTTGCTTTGCCTCGCATTTACCAAGTCATTGGCTCGATGGCTGGCTCGGAACTTCTATGTTTTCTCGATGCATACTCAGGATACCACCATATAAAAATGAGGAAGTCGGACCAATTGGCCACTTCGTTCACCACACCTTACGACACGTTTTGCTATGCCACAATGCCCTTTGGCCTGAAGAACGCAGGTGCTACCTACCAGCGGACTATGCAACATTCCCTACACGATCAAATTGGTCGTAATGTTCGCGCCTATGTGGACGATATAGCGGTGATGTCTAAAAAGTCAAACGACTTAATCTCCGACTTAAAATAAACCTTTGATAATCTCTGGAAATACAACATGATTCTTAACCCTAAGAACTGCATCTTCGGGGTTCCAGCTGGCAAATTGTTGGGCTTCATAGTTTCACAACATGGAATTGAGGTCAACCCGGAGAAAAATCAAAGCTATCCTAAACATAAACCGTCCGACATGCCTGAAGGACATCCAACGACTAACAGGTTGCGTTGCAGTAGTAATCCAGTTCGTCAGCCGACTTGGAGAGAAGGCTCTGCCGCTGAAGAAGGTAGACAAATTTACATGGACGAATGAAGCAGATGATGCACTAAAGAAGCTAAAGGACATACTTTCCTCGGCACCTATACTTGCAGCACCCGAGCCTATGGAGCCTATGTTGATCTACATGGCGGCCACCAATCGGGTAATCAGCATCATCGTCATGGTGGAGCTGAAAGAAACAACACATGAGTACGGAGTGCAACGTCCAGTTTACTATGTAAGCGAGATCTTGACGGAGTCCAAGCTGCATTACCCACACTACCAGAAGCTAGCTTATGGAGTGTTCCTTGCTTCTCGGATGTTGAGGCACTATTTCCAAGAGCACCCCATCACAGTTGTGAGAAAAGCTCCACTGTCCAACATCATCAATAATAGCGACGCTACAGGAAGGGTTGCAAAGTGGGTCATTGAGCTTGCCGCCTTCGAGATCACCTACAAGAGAAGTGATGCTATCAAATCATAGGTATTGGCGGATTTCATTGCAGATTGGATGGAGATACCAGATGCTACCCCTGTACTAGAGCCAGAATACTGGGTGATGCAGTGTGATGGATCAAAGCGACTCAACATCTCGGGGGTTGGTGTACTACTACAGTCACCAACAGGGGAAAAGCTACACTATGTTCTGCAGATCCACTTTGAGGCTACAAATAACAAGGCGGAATATGAAGCACTCATTCACAGACTCCGCGTAGCCAAGGATATAGGCATCAAGCGCATAGTTTGCTGTGGAGATTCTAACTTGGTTGCCCAGCAGGTGGCTGCCACTGGAACACGCGGAACCCTATGATGGCGGCATATCGAGACGAAGTAGATGAGATAGCCAAGTGCTTCGAGGGCTACGAAGTCAAGTATGTCAAGAGGTAGGACAATGAGGCGTCTGATCTGCTGTCAAAGCTTGGATCAGGGCGTAAACCAATTCCTCCTGGCGTTTTCATGGATCATATATGGACACCATTTGTGAAGGGAGCGGATCCATCTAACCCGGATCGAATTGACTCTTTTGTTCACATAGTGACAAAGGTCCCTCCTGCTTGGACAAAACCGTTCATGGAATATATCGTACACGGAACTTTGCCCATCAATGAGGTCGAAAGTAGGCAACTAGTATGTCGAGCGAAGGGCTATACCATAATCAATGGACAACTCTATAAAAGAAGAACCACTGGTGTATACCTAAAGTGTGTTTCCCAGCAAGAAGGTATTGAAATCCTTCGTGAGATTCATCTCGGATATTGCGAGCATCACGCCGCTCCTCGATCGTTGGTCTCCAAAGGATTCTATGGTTGAGACATGCATGGGTAGCCAGTACTATGCCCGACAACCACATGTTCCAGCTCAAGAATTGCGAACAATACCAATAGCTTGGCCGTTTGTAGTCTAGGGGCTAGCCATGGTTGGTCCACTACATATGGCACCATGTGGGTTTACGCATCTGCTAGTAGCAGTTGATAAATTCACCAAATGGATAGAAGTTAAACCCATTAGAAATCTTGATGGGGCAACTGCCCTTAGGTTTGTCCGGGATCTAGTGGTGAGATTTGGTCTCCCACATAGCATTATCACCGACAATGGCATCAACTTGTCACTCGGAGAAGTGGAAGCCTATTGTTGGGAGAAGGGCATCCAACTTGACTTAGCATCTGTGGCACATCCACAGTCCAATGGGCAAGTCAAGAGAGACAAAGGATTAATTCTGCAGGGAATCAAGCCACGTATAGAGGCACCGCTACATAGAGCAGCTAGAGCATGGGCGGAGGAGTTACCATCTGTTTTGTGGAGTTTACGAACTACACCAAACCGGTCTACCGGCTACACCCCTTATTTCATTGTATATGGAGCAGAAGCCATCCTTCCTTCGGACATCCTTCACGATTCACCAAGAGTTTCCGCCTACGACGAAGATGACGCTGAAGAATCTAGACATCTAGACATGGACCTTCTCGAGGAAGAGCGCGCATTGGCATGCCAAAGATCTGCCATCTACCAGAGGGTAAAAACATACCATAGTAAGTCACACAAATTATCCCCGCCATGGGAAGGACCGTTCATCATAAGCAAAGAGCTACTCAATGGGTCTTACTACCTCATTGACAATCGTGAACTTGAGGATAAACCAAATGAGGATCATAAGCATAAGTGACGTGACCCGGATGATGACTACCCGGAGCTTGATCGGCCATGGAACATAGCACAACTACGTCCTTTTTACACTTAGCATATTTTTATCTACTCTGTACCTCTTATATGATCAATGAAATAAAGCTCGTTGGTTCACTCATATTCTTGAGCCTTTTACCTCCTTTAGTGTTCATTTTTGGATCACGAGAAATCTTTATGCGTAAGTTTTGCATTTGCACTTGTGAAAATTCTGCCTACGGGTGTTAGCTTAAGTTTCCTGGTCTACATGTTCTTTGTCGTTTTTATGTGCATTCTGGAGTAGTGACTTTCGGCACTCGAAGTTGACGATTTTTTGCTTAGGTTCTTGACGGTGCCATTGGGCATCATCGCCTGAGCGCATAGTTCCGACTATGAGTCTTCCGACTCACAAAAATTCAAGCATAAAAAACAAAATAATGGATGAGCTAGCACTTTCTTAAAAAATATATACATGCTGAAGCTAGAACTTAAGTAGCAGAAGCATATAGATATTGTTTTCCGCCTTAAGGTTAAACCGTAGTTTTTTCCGCATACATACAACATATCCAGAGGAAACAAATATTACATGAGTGTTTTTTATTCCTCTGGTGCAGGGGACTTTGAGGTAACGTCGTTGGCAGCAGGAGAGTCATCCTGATCATCAATGAAGTCGTTGGTCTTGAGGGACTCGGAAGAATTGGGCTGGTCGGTATCAATAATTTCAAGAGGCACAAAGGTGTTTGGATCTACCAACTCGGTCATAACATAGCTTTGTGATCAATCTTTCATCGATGTTAGCATCCTCATAGTGGGATTTGACCATAGTCAGCGACATTCTTGCACCAGCCCGAGTACATGAAGCTTTCTAGCTTACGATACGCTTGGGGGCTTGGCTTAGAATATCCGAGTACTTTATGATGGAATCCACCGCCTTGATGTTGATGTTCAGGGGCTTGGCAATTTCCTTTGCTTGCTTGATGGTGGTGCTGATGAATTTGCCGGCAAGGACCATGCATTCCTTTGGCAGAGGAGGGGTATTGGTTAAACCAATAGGAGCTGCATTGCCAGCCACGCAATGGTGTACATGAGTTCAACATAAAAAAGGTTCAGAGTACCTGGCATACATAAGTAGAAGACAGAGATTGCTTACCAAAGATGCTCGCCTTAGCTTGTTGGAGCGTCTCCTCCATGGAGTCTTGTTCTTGTCGATGGACCTTGTAAGCCTCAAGGTTGCGTGTATTATGCTCGGCGGCAGCTTTGTTCTTCTCCTTGAGGATCGCAATTTCCTCTTTCAGCTGATTAATCTCTGTGTTGGCGGACTCCTGCACGGCCTTCATCGCATCTTCATGCATCTTCAAGGATTCATCCCTCTCCTGCTTGAGGATTTTGTTCTCGCTATCCAGCAGCTATATGTGCTTGGATTGCTTGACAATATCCTTTGCCTTGGCAATAGCTTCTGCATGTCAGAGAAATAGCACCGCACGATGAGTAGTCGGAAGTTAATGGCGCAATACCAAGATTAAGTACAAAATTGAAAAGAAAAACAGAATCTTGCTCTTGGTGAATTGATCCTTCAAGAAGGCAGTTTTACCCTTTTCAGCTTAAAGGTCAGAACGCATCTTGTGAAACTTCTCGTTAACGACACCACTTCGAGCATTCTCATTCTGCAAAAAAGATCAATGTTACTTAGTCTACTTGGAGCATCTAGCCGGATAAATATCCACCTAGAGGCTTGATGGCGCCCATTGTTGACGTGGGAGCGCTTCGTTGGAAACCCCAAGAGCAAGGTGTGAAGAGCATAACAACAAGTCTTCCCTCGGTAAGAAATCAAGGTTATCGAACCAGTAGGAGGAAGGAAACGTCTCAAAGGTGTTGCAAGAAACGTGGAAACCTGAACAACACAAACTCAAGACTTTGCCCCAACGAATAGTGAGGTTGTCAAGCTCACAAAAAGGATTAACTATATGGTGGAAGGTGATGATGGTTTGCGCAAGTAAACAAGTAACATGGAGGATGTATCAATGGTAAAGATTGGACCGTCCATAGTTCACTAGAGGTGTTCTCCTTAGATAAACAAACATGGCATGAAGGGTAAACAAATTACAAACAATGCAATACTAGACAAAAATTCCTATGAGATTCAATTGGGCAATACAACAATATATATAGACCGCCATCCAACTGCATCTATGACTAGAAGTCCACCTTCAGGTTATCATCCGAACCCACTCCAGTATTAAGTTGCAACCAACAAACAACTGCTTTAAGTAAAGTGTGTAAGGTAAACAATCCACTTGTTCCATGAACAAGAGACCATTGTTTTCTCCCTAGTGGCAATAGCAAATCTACAGCCGAAGAGATTTCTGTCACTTCCCTTGGAAAATAGAGGCACGAACCCACTATCGAGCATAAATACCCCCTCTTGGAGCCACTAGAAACTACTTGCCCAAGATAGCTACTAACAATGGAGAGCATCCAAGATCACAAATAACATAGAGATGATAGAATCAATAAGACAAAACCATTAATCAATCTGACATAGTAATCTCAATATCCATCAGATCCCCGCAAACACAACATGCATGATTACAAATAGATGAGATCTTGATCATGAACGGACCTCACAAGATCTAGACATGAAAGCACAAGGAGGAGATACAACCATCTAGCTACTACATGGACCCGTAGTCCAAGGTGGAACTACTCATGATTCATACCGGAGGCTGGCATGATGAAGAAGAAGGCCTCCGGGATGATTTCCCCATCGGCAGGGTGCCGGGAAGAGCTTCATATCCCCCCGATCTAGGGATGATGGTGGCTCTGGCTAAAGTCAGTTTCGTGGAATATTGATTGGGTGCTTAGGGTTTCGCCATCGGGGCTTCTTATGGGCGAAGAGGTGAGGCTTGGAGGCTGGGGGAACACACCACCCCCCCCGCGCCGCCACCCTAGGCCGCGGGGGTGTCCACCCTGTGGGCGCCCCTCCATCTCTCCTGTTCTCCTCGATGAAATATTTACTTTGGCTTTGTCAATTCGATAATATTTCCTTACTAGATTTTCGGAACCAAAAACAGGCAACTTGTTAATAGGTTAGTACCATAAAACATGTAAAAAGCACCTCAAAGTGTGGAAAAAGCAAAGCAAAGTAGATACTAAACAAGCATGAAACATCAAAAATTATAGATACGCTTCCGACGTAGCAAGCATCCCAAGTTTAACTCATGCTCGTCCTCGAGTAGGTAAGTGATAAAAGAATAATTTTTTAGGTGACATGCACCATCCAAACCGTTTGCAAGCATTGAAAGCTGGGATCAAAGAACTCTAAATATGTGCATGAAAGATGGAGTTCTAACAATAAGATAAAGTAACTATGCATGCAACATGAAAGGCTACAAACAAAGATCATGAATAACATGCATTAAAAACCGTTTGTTTATTTCACATATAGAAAACATGGCATAGTGGCATTCATCTTATCCCTCATAGAGTAGCAAATAGATGCATAGGACACCTTCAAAGTTCATAAGAGTGACTAGATACAAATAGCACAAGAATAAGAAATATCAACAATATGCATCAATCAATAAGTTTTGGGACATTGCACATAGAACTAAGAATGGTAACTATTCTCTCTTAATGGTGCCTAAAGGTAGAAGGTGGAGACTCAATATAATAGTGGAAGAAAGGCCCTTCATAAAGGGAAGCAGTGATTTCAAGTTTCAAAAAGAGCTTCCAAAAATTATGGTACTTGTTAGCTTTCAATCCTCATTGCCCCTATCATAAGCATCTTGAAGTGATTAAGGTTAAAGTGAACAAACTATGAAGTATATGCTTGACAAAGTATAAGTTGGCAATCTCATGTCCCTTGAATACGAGGGCCGCACCTCATGCTACTCAACTTCAGTCACTTGTAAGTTCTTGTCATAGTAAGTACATGTATATCATAGCGAACCACCAACAGGGTACCCCTTGCACATGGTACTGGAGCTATCCCATAACCAAAATGACAAGACAAGCAGACAATAAGCATCTCAGCAATCTTTTTATTTACTATATGCATAGCTTTTTATTGAGGATGCTTCACAGATTGCTAATTATGGTGATGCTGCAAGTTTCAACCATGATTAGGCATGGCTTAGGCTAGCAGCCTAGGCGTTTCTCTAACACAAAATACATAAATCCATGGAATTACAAGCTCCCTCTTTATTTCACACCGGCGACATCCATAGACAAAAGAGCATGATATCAACTGTGTACAAAGTACAAGTGTAGTATTGAAAACGTTACCCATGACAGCATGTGTTAGACCCCTCCTTTGTAAAGGAAAAGGATCCCTGTGATTGCAATGCTAGTCCCTGGATCATTGCTAGCATCCACAGTTTAAGATGAAGTACACAGATACAAAGGTCGTTTATTACATTCATTCCAGAGATAAAACATAGTCTTTTACAACTCAGGCCTAATACAAGAGTTTTGGAATAAATAAATAAACACAAGTCTTCATCTTCATGTGCCAAGCATGTTGAGTGTAGACTCATGACTCCTACTCATCATCGGAGTAACCTGCAACATCACAAGTTACAGCCACAGTGGGTCAATACTTTGGAATAGTATTGGCAAGTGATACCGTAGTATATTTTAAGTGGACTATACTACTATATGCATTTTGGCTAGTGTGGCTTGGCTTGCTTTGCTTGAAAATAGGTTTTTCCTATTAGTTGAAATCACTAAGTTTTTCTTTGTCAAAAACTTTCCCAAGGAACCACCAATCGACATTGGGGTCCTTTGCCCTTGTTCACCCACAAGTTTTACTTAGAAGTTGGAGTGATGAGATTCTTGTAGCTTCCATGTCTTGATGCTCAAATTGTCCATTGCCAAGGACTTGGCTAAGTACTTAGGTTTTCCATCTACAGAGGTTGTGCACTTTCCCCACCAGACTTGGTTTCCCAAGACAGGACCTTTCAGAAGCCTTTCCTTAGTCAAATGGACGCGCTCCAACCTATCATTCCCACTACCACCAACTGTCCAAGTGACTAAGTTCTAGCAACCTATATGATCATGGCAGAGCCCATATTGCAAAGTGGTTGCACTGTAAGCTTTCTCAACACTTGGCCTCCAAATCCCTTTGTGCCTGGGTGGCATACCACAAGTGAGATACACAAGCCAAGTCCATGGCCTTGTGTAACCACTCAACATAAACCAAATCCTTCCATTTCACCCAGGAAATTCATTGACTTAGTGGTTTTATTAAGAAAACTTAAGTCTCATGACTTAGAAATATAGTCAATATAGCATGAATAGATTATACCACCCTTGTTTGCTATTAGCTAGGCTAAGCATGATAGTAATAGGAATCTTAACTTAGGAAGATTTCTACTAAGGTTTCATCTACTAGGTTTTCCTATAGCAAGGTTTATACTTAGCAAAATTCCATGCAAGTTTTACTTAGAAAATCACTAATTCATAGTGAAAGTAATGGGACAAAAAGTATGAATCATCAATTGCCTTGGTAATGGTGAGAGTAGCACTCTTCACATCACAATCACTAGCAAAATCTACACAAAATTTGTAGCATACAATTACACACAATTATATACAATCAAAAATATGAATGCATGCATGCAAGATTTACTAAGTGATGAATTTGAAAACTCTACCAAGCATGTGCATGTTACAGAAACTTAACAAGTCACAAAGTTTGCCAATTCAAACTTATTTGACACCAAAACAATTTACTAAACTAAATCTATACTCAAAATAGCCTTAAACATGTTTCTACAAATAAAGTCATTTTAACTGTTACTATTTGGTAAACACATTGGATATTCAGAAAGGTCATGTTTCACTGAATCCAACAGTATAAAGTTTGTAAAATTACAACGTGGCATTCAAAAGTTATAGCTGTTTGAAGTTTGGATCTAAATCTGATTCGAATTTCTGTTTTTGAATTATCCCTAGCCACGTGTCGCAGCCTCACTGGCGCATACCGATTCGGTTGGATCGCGCTCTGCGGACCGTAGGATCTAAATGGGATCTAGCGGCTCAGATGCGCGCTTACCCCTTCGTTTACAATCTATCCTAGCCTTACGATCTGGATCCAACGGACACAACCATCAAGCCACAAACTGGCGGCGCTAGCGGCGGCGCGTCTGACTACGGTGGTGCCGACGCTCTAGGTCGTCCAGGGAAGAAAGAAGGCGCTTACCAGGACCGCGGTGGCGTGCTGAAGCTCGAGGTGGCTCTGGTTTGTCAAGGGGCGTGCTGACGCGGTGCTGATTCATCGTCGGAGTTGAGTCTGGCGACAGGTGGTTCTGTTCGAGGTCGAAGACGATGTTCTAGATTGCTAGGAGGAAAACGGAGGGTGTGGTCAGATGCAGAAGATCACGGAGAACACATGTGTGTGGAAGATAAGGCTTGGGGCGGTCTGGACTTACCACTGGAGGTCGTCGGAGTTGAAGCCGAAGACGGTGGCGGCCAGTCGTCGATGTTGACGGAGCTACGGGTCATGCGAAGGTAAGTGGGGTGTGTCAGTAGATGCGCCGAGACTTACTGAACAAGATAGCTTGAATGAGAGGTAGAGGGGAACACGAGGCTCACCGGAATTTGCCGGCGCGGTCGTCGGAGCAGCGGCGGAGTCGTGCGAGTCGTGGACAGCCTCGTGGCGTGAAGGCAAAATTGACTGGGGAAAATGGTCGTGGGGAGGTGGGGATCTTATAGCCCGAGGCTCGACAGGTAACGCTTGCTGAATCAATGCCCATTAAGCTCACGAGATTAGCGCTGCAACGGGCAGCGGCGAGGTCGTGCGCGGAATCTGGGGGAAGACGATGCTAACGTGGAGAAGGCCCGCTCGTCAGCGAAGGGCGTGAGGTGGAGGTGGGGTATGGCTGTCAGCGACTGAGTGCATGCGCTCGCGCGTGAGAGAGGAAAAGAAAACCCCCGGGTGGGCTAGTTGGGCTCGATTCGATGATGGGCCAGAAACCTGGCGCGCGGCCTTTTTTTTGTTTATTCCTTTTCCTTTTCTATTTTGGTTTTCAGAAATGATTTAGATATGAATTCAAATCCTTTTTGAATTCAAACAATTATGGGGATTTTTGCAGGGTACTGTGGTTTCAAAAATCAGTTATTTAACCATGTGGTTACCCTGCAAGGGCTTGGTCAAGCTTGGACTTAAAACAATCAGAGACTTTGCCTCTGGTTTGCAAATGTTTTAAAAATAGGGTTTTGAATTTATTTCCAAGTTTGAAAACTTTGGTCAAACTTTTACACCTAGACTTTCCAACGATGGAGGCAAGCAAACAAGTTCCTAAACATTCAAGTTTAAAAGGGTGATGGACATTCAAATTAAATTTTCTCACATGAAATCATAGCATCAAGTTTCTGTTTTTCTGAAATGGTTTTGACTTTGAAACCCTAAATGATGATGGATGCATGGATGATATGAATGAGTTTTGGAATATGAATTTAGGGATGTTACAAATCTAACCCCCTTAAGATGAATCTCGCCCTTGAGATTTGGATTGGCTAGCAAATAGGTGAGGGTGGTCTTTCCGAAGATCATCTTCTCTTTCCCATGTTGCTTCTTCCTCGGAATGATGATTCCATTGTACTTTGCAAAACTTGATAGTTTTTGTCCTTGTGACTCTTTATGCGGTCTCAAGAATCTTGACAGGCTTTTCTTCATAGGTGAGCTCACTTTCTAATTGAACTTCTTCCAAAGGTATGGTATCCTTCAAAGAGGACTCTTCCATTTCTGGGTGACATTTCTTAAGCTGACTCACATGAAACACATTATGGACAGCTGATAGAGATTCAGGCAATTCGACTTCATATGCAACTTCTCCCTTGCGACTTATAATTTTGAATGGCCCAACATATCTTGGTGCCAACTTTCCTTTGACTCCAAATCTTTTCACTCCACGAAGTGGTGATACTCTAAGATAAGCTCTATCCCCAACTTAGTAGGTTACTTCTCTACACTTAGAATCCGTGTAGCTTTTCTATCGGGACTGTGCTATCTTCAACCTGTCTTTAACCAATTTGACTTTCTCTTCAGCATCTTTGATAAGATCGGGTCCAAACAGACTCCTTTCTCCCACACCATTCCATAGTAATGGGGTGGTACACTTCCTTCCATAGAGAAACTCAAATGGTGCCATCCCAATACTAGATTGATAACTGTTATTATAAGAGAACTCTGCGTATGGCAGACTTTCATCCCAACTTGCTCCATAGTCTAAGGCACATGCCCTCAACATGTCTTCAAGAATTTGGTTAGTCCTTTCCGTTTGTCCATCAGTTTGAGGATGAAAGGCAATACTGAATTCCAACCTCGTTCCCAAAGATTCATGAAGCTGTCTCCAAAAGTGAGAAGTAAACTGAGTTCCTTTATCAGACACAATACTCTTAGGCACACCGTGAAGGCACACAATTCTGCCCATGTAAATTTTGGCTAACTTGGCACTTGTATAAGTGGTCTTCACGGGTATAAAATGTGCCACTTTAGTTAGGCAATCCACTACTACCCATATGGAATCATACTCTAACCTAGTCCTTGGTAATCCGGTAATGAAATCCATACCAATATTTTCCCACTTCCACTCAGGAATAGGCAGTGGTTGAAGCAAACCTGCTGGTTTCTGATGCTCCGCTTTCACTCTACTACACACATCACACAAAGCAATATGTTCGGCGATGTCCCTTTTTAGATTGTTCCACCAAAATCTTTCTTTCATGTCCATGTACATCTTGGTGTTTCCCGGGTGAATAGAATACGGAGAGTTGTGGGCTTCCTGTAAAATCAGTTTCCGCAACTCCGGGTCTTGTGGAACACAAATACGTTTCCCGTGCCATAAAGTACCTTGTTCGTCTATATGGAAACTTGTAGCTTTCCCTTGGCTAATCCTTTCCTTGATCTCTTCGATTTCTTTATCCGTCTTTTGGGCTTCTTTAATCTTATCCAACAGGGCAGGTTGAACATCCAAAGACATGAGATGTCCTTCTGGCACAATCTCTAATCTGAGTTCTTTGAATTGCTTACACAAGTCATCTGGCAATTCTCCTTTGGTAAGGCCATTCACAAATACCTTACGACTTAGAGCATCCGCTACAACATTTGCTTTACCGGGGTGGTACTGCAAACTTAAGTCGTAATCCTTGATAAGTTCTAGCCATCTCCTTTGTCTCATATTGATTTCCTTCAGGGTGAAGATATACTTCAAACTTTTGTGGTCCGTGAACACTTCACAACGTTTTCCCAAAAGGTAATGTCTCCATGTTTTGAGTGCATGGATGACAGAGGCTAACTCTAAATCATGAGTAGGATAGTTTACTTCATGCGTTTTGAGTTTTCTCGAGGCATAGGACACAACTTTACCGTCTTGCATAAGTACGGCACCCAAACCTTGATGAGACGCATCACAATATACTTGGAAATCCTTTTCCAAATCTGGAATATAGAATCTGTGTCACAAGTCTCTTCTTTAATTCTTGGAAGCTGACTTCACAACCTTCAGACCAAGCAAATTTCTTGTCCTTCTTTAACAATTCAGTCATTGGTTTTGCAACCTTTGAGAAATTTTCAATGAACCTTCTGTAGTAACCTGCTAAGCCAAGGAAACTACGAACTTCTTTCACATTCTTTGGAGATTCCCATTCTGTCACAACTGAAACCTTAGCAGGATCAACTGCTACACCATCTTTTGTCATAACATGAACAATAAAACCAACTTCCTCTAACCAAAACTCACACTTGCTGAATTTGGCATAAAGCTTATGCTCTCTCAACTTCTCAAGTATCAAGCGTAAGTGCCCTTCATGTTCTTCTTTGCTCTTGGAGTAAACTAAGATGTCATCGATGAAAACGACAACAAACTTGTCGAGAAATTCCATGAACACCTTGTTCATCATATTCATGAAGTATGCTGGAGCGTTGGTTAAACCAAAAGGCATCATAGTGTACTCATACAATCCATACCTCGTGGTGAATGCTGTCTTAGGTATGTCTCGCTCTCTTATCTTGAGTTGAAAATATCCTGACCGGAGATCAATCTTCGAGAACACACATGCTCCTTCTAGCTGATCAAACAAGTCGTTGATTCTTGGCAAAGGATACTTGTTCTTGATGGTTACCTCATTGAGTGAACGGTAATCTATGCATAACCTTTGGCTTCTATCTTTCTTCTCCACGAACAATACTGGGGCTCCCCAAGATGAAGAACTTGGTTGGATAAATCCCTTCTGCAACTGTTCTCCTAGTTGCTTATTGAGCTTTTTCAGTTCATCAACTGACATTTTGTATGGTCTCTTGGCTATTGGTCCCGAACCTGGTACCAAATCTATCAGAAACTCCACATCTCTATCCGGTGGCATTCCTGGCAACTCTTCCGGAAATACATCCAGATACTCACAGACGATTGGCACACTGTCCATGCTAACCCCCTTAATAGAATTCATCTTACTTCCTTTGGATTCAAAGTTTGACCTGAATTTTATTCTTTTTCCCTCTGGGTTGTGAGTGCAACAGTACGATTAGCACAATCTAGTACTCCTTCATACTTAGCCATCCAATCCATTCCCAATATTACATCTAGTCCTTGGGAATTTAGGATTATCAGGTTCACTTGAAACTTATGCTTTCCAAACTCTATGACAAGATCCCGGCATCCAAGACTTACTATCATATCTCCACCCGGAGAACTAACTTCTATTGGAAACCCAATGTTTTCATATGCAAGCCCATTTCTATCAACAAATGCTTTTGATATGAATGAATGAGATGCACCAGTGTCAAAGAGTACAAATGCTGGAATGGAATTGATTCTGAACTTACCAGCAACAGCATCAGGCTCCTCATAGACCTCCTCCACATTGATGTGGTTAACCTGTCCTTTCTGAAAAGGATTGGGCTTGTTAGGTCCTTCAACTTTCTTCTCAGGGCACTCATTAGCATAATGCCCCAGTTTCTTGCATTTGAAGCACTCAACGTGATGTCCTTTTTAGCGGTGACTTCCACTTCCACTACCATTCCACTGGTGGCTCTTATGTCCACTCTTGTGGTTCTTGTACTTATCATTGTCATGATCGGTGGTGCTTGTTGTCATGACGGGTGTGGTTGTGCTTGTTGAATTTCCCATGCTTGTGGGATCATGATCTTCCATCGTCATCATAGTGAGATCGTTTGTGACGATCCCGAGCTGTGTTTGTCAGTGTTTCCTCTTCCTACTCTCGACTTGCTTCATTTTACTCTCCAAAATAGCAGCCTTGTCACACAAAGACCGATAAGTTGGAACATATGCCCTGAGACAAGCAGATTCAGCTCATCATTCAAGCCCTCCAGAAACTTTTCCTTTCTTTTGGCATCTGTGTCAACCTCATCTGGTGCATAGCGCGCCAGATTGTTGAACTCTTCCATGTATTCAGCCACGCTGCGGTGGCGTTGCTTCAGGTTGTGAAACTCCTTCTTTTTCAGGCTCATCATTCCGGATGAGATATGAGCAGTGCGAAAGCCATCTTCAAAGATAGCCCAAGTCACCTCATCCAAAGGAGTGGTGATTTGGAAGTTGTCCCACCATGTGGCGGCTGGTCCTTCCAACAGATGTGCTGCGAACCTGACTTTTTCCGCATCCGTGCAGCCCACGGTCACTAAGTCCTTGTTCACTGAACGTAGCCAGTCATTGGCCACCATGGGATCAGTTGTCCCTAAAAATTTTGCTAGCCTCAATCGCGGAAATCTGGTGAGCATATCAAAACCCGGACGGTTGTTGTTGTTGTTGTTGTTGTTGTTATTGTTGTTATTGGGGTTGATGTTGTTGTTATTCTGGTTTTGGATGAATGTTGTCATCATTTGCATAAGCTGTCTTTGCGCATTCATCATTTGTTGCATTTCCGGGGTGATGTTGTTGGGGTTGGGGTTTGCGCGACGGGGAGGCATCTGTGGTTTGTTCAAATAGATAAGAATGAGATACCCATACATGATTCATGCACAATACATCACATAAACAAACACATAGTATGCAACACAAGGATAAAAGCTCAACAACGGAATAACAAAGTCTCAAAGTAAAACACACAAGTGGCAAGCCATCCACATGTCGGATGGTCCAATAATAAGTTCACAAATAACAAGTACGCATATGAAAGACAAACGAGTAGTCAAGTCTACTCATCAGCATCAATCTCCTCCTCGACGAAAGTAAGACCTGCGTTCTCCATCGCGGTCTTGTTCTCCTTAATAGTAGTGGTCAAGGAATCGACCTTGGCCTTGAGAGCCCTCTTCTGGGAGCGAAGTCTCTCAATAACCATCTGCTTCTGCTCTAGCTCGAAATCCTTGGACTTCAGTTCCTCGGTCATGTCCCGGATTCTCTTGTTCCTATCCTGGACGCGTTTCTCCTGACTCTTGAACTTGCGGTCCTGGGCCTCGAACTTCGTCTCCATTTCCTTGACCATCTCATCCTGCTGTGCGAAAAGCTTGTCCTTCTCACGAAGCTGCACCTAGAGCTCGTCATTGCTGAGCATGACGTTCGTCCTGTCCGTGTCCACGTGCCTGATAAGAGACTCTAAGTCCTGGAGATAGAGACGTATCGGCTCTGTCGCGTCCCTCGAGTCGTCCTCAAAGTCGATGGACTCTCCATCAACATCACGTCTTCCGAAGACGTGGAAGTGAGTGCCCCTAACCTGTCGGGAGTGACGGCCTAACAGACGTCCTATCAGGTCCTGCATGACTACCTCCATGCCTCTCTCCCTGTCGTCGTGCATAAGCTTGAAGACGATGGCCTCCGTAGTAGGCTCCGTCTGGCGTCCGGGCTGGTTCACCTTGAAGCCCCAGAGGTCCTTCCTCTCGAACTTGGTGAGTGGGTACACCGTGATGGTGGGAAGAGGGAGATCGAGCAAAGTGGTAAGCTCAACGATACGAGGGCCAAAACGGGTAACCTGGAACTCCTCAACAGTGCTGACGGTAATCGGCATCTATTTATAAGATAGAAAAGTTAGAACAACACTATATAAGATAAACAAAGACAAACATCACATACACATCCTTGGAACACAAAATCACACAAGTCATGCATACATGAATCCATTACATCAATCAAGGTCCAAACTTATTTAAGGTATCATTTTGGAAAGTAAAGTGATAGATGGTGGTCCAACTAAGGAAGTGTGCTCACAATCCTATCTCATTGGATCTGGTGGCTATCACAGTGTTCCTAGAGACAATCCACCTATCTTGTTCACATGATTCCATCACTAAGTCTATAATATCTCCCCTTAATTCTTGGTTGGTGGCTTCCAACTCTTGGGTAAGCTCCTTCTCTTTCTCTAAGTCCTTCTGGAGGTTGAGCATCCTGCACTTGACTCTATCACTTAGTTCTTTGATAGTCCTCCAAGCTGCATCTCTGGCTGACTCAAAGAATGTGGTGTGCATTACAGTGTTGGTGTACATGCAGAATCCCCTTTATTTGTGGTTGTCTTCCTTGTTTTTGTACAAGTGAAGTTGCACCCACCAATACTCCACTCCTTCATCCATCACTGGAAAGCCTTTGTATATAGCCGCACCATGTGCTTCCATTGCCACCATGAGGTCCTTGAGAATCTTGGGAAACTCAGTTTCACACTCCAAGGTCATGGTCATGAGTGGCCCTTTCTTCACGGCTTCGTTGATGGAGTTCATCTACAAATGGAGATCAGAATGAGAAGATTAGAAAAGTTTTACGAGAAGAATAGACAAGTGTAGAAGTAGTTGAAAAATTTTCCTTAGTGGTTTTCAAATCCTAGGGTCATAATCCTACAGGCAACACAGTGCTCTGATACCATGTGTTAGATCCCTCCTTTGTAAAGGAAAAGGATCCCTGTGATTGCAATGCTAGTCCCTGGATCATTGCTAGCATCCATAGTTTAAGATGAAGTACATAGATATAAAGGTCGTTTATTACATTCATTCCAGAGATAAAACATAGTCTTTTAGAACTCAGGGCCAAAGGCCTAATACAAGAGTTTTGGAATAAATAAATAAACACAAGTCTTCATCTTCATGTGCCACAGGCAAGCATGTTGAGTGTAGACTCATGACTCCTACTCATCATCGGAGTAACCTGCAACATCACAAGTTACAGCCACAGTGGGTCAATACTTTGGAATAGTATTGGCAAGTGATACCTTAGTATATTTTAAGTGGACTATACTACTATATGCATTTTGGCTAGTGTGGCTTGGCTTGCTTTGCTTGAAAATAGGTTTTTCCTATTAGTTGAAATCACTAAGTTTTTCTTTGTCAAAAACTTTCCCAAGGAACCACCAATAGACATTGGGGTCCTTTGCCCTTGTTCACCCACAAGTTTTACTTAGAAGTTGGAGTGATGCGATTCTTGTAGCTTCCATGTCTTGATGCTCAAATTGTCCATTGCCAAGGACTTGGCTAAGTACTTAGGTTTTCCATCTGCAGAGATTGTGCACTTTCCCCACCAGACTTGGTGTACCAAGACAGGACCTTTCAGAAGCCTTTCCTTAGTCAAATGGACGCGCTCCAACCTATCATTCCCACTACCACCAACTGTCCAAGTGACTAAGTTCTAGCAACCTATATGATCATGGCAGAGCCCATATTGCAAAGTGGTTGCACTGTAAGCTTTCTCAACACTTGGCCTCCAAATCCCTTTGTGCCTGGGTGGCATACCACAAGTGAGATACACAAGCCAAGTCCATGGCCTTGTGTAACCACTCAACATAAACCAAATCCTTCCATTTCACCCAGGAAATTCATTGACTTAGTGGTTTTATTAAGAAAACTTAAGTCTCATGACTTAGAAATATAGTCAATATAGCATGAATAGATTATACCCACCCTTGTTTGCTATTAGCTAGGCTAAGCATGATAGTAATAGGAATCTTAACTTAGGAAGATTTCTACTAAGGTTTCATCTACTAGGTTTTCCTATAGCAAGGTTTATACTTAGCAAAATTCCATGCAAGTTTTACTTAGAAAAATCACTAATTCATAGTGAAAGTAATGGGACAAAAAGTATGAATCATCAATTGCCTTGGTAATGGTGAGAGTAGCACTCTTCACAGTCACAATCACTAGCAAAATCTACACAAAATTTGTAGCATACAATTACACACAATTATATACAATCAAAAATATGAATGCATGCATGCAAGATTTACTAAGTGATGAATTTGAAAACTCTACCAAGCATGTGCATGTTACAGAAACTTAACAAGTCATAAAGTTTGCCAATTCAAACTTATTTGACACCAAAACAATTTACTAAACTAAATCTATACTCAAAATAGCCTTAAACATGTTTCTACAAATAAAGTCATTTTAACTGTTACTATTTGTTAAACACATTGGATATTTAGAAAGGTCTTGTTTCACTGAATCCAACGGTATAAAGTTTGTAAAATTCCAACGTGGCATTCAAAAGTTATAGCTGTTTGAAGTTTGGATCTAAATCTGATTCGAATTTCTGTTTTTGAATTATCCCTAGCCATGTGTCGCAGCCTCACTGGCGCATACCGATTCGGTTGGATCGAGCTCTGCAGACCGTAGGATCTAAGTGGGATCTGGCGGCTCAGACGCGCGCTTACCCCTTCTTTTACAATCTATCCTAGCCTTACGATCTGGATCCAACGGACACAACCATCAAGCCACAAACTGGCGGCGCTAGCGGCGTTGACTGGCGGCGGCGCGTCTGACTACGGTGGTGCCGGCGCTCTAGGTCGTCCGGGGAAGCAAGAAGGCACTTACCAGGACCGCGGTGGCGTGCTGAAACTCGAGGTGGCTCTGGTTTGTCAAGGGGCGTGCTGACGCGGTGCTGATTCCTCGTCCGAGTTGAGTCTGGCGACAGGTGGTTCTGTTCGAGGTAGAAGACGACGTTGTAGATTGCTAGGAGGAAAACGGAGGGTGTGGTCAGATGCAGAAGATCACGGAGAACACATGTGTGTGGAAGACAAGGCTTGGGGCGGTCTGGACTTACCACTGGAGGTCCTCGGAGTTGATGCCGAAGATGGTGGCGGCCAGTCGTCGACGTTGACGGAGCTACGGGTCATGCGAATGTAAGTGGGGTGTGTCAGTAGATGCACCGAGACTTACTGAACAAGATAGCATGAATGAGAGGTAGAGGGGAACACGAGGCTCACCGGAATTTGCCGGCGCGGTCGTCGGAGCAGCGGCGGAGTCGTGCGAGTCGTGGACAGCCTGGTGGCGTGAAGGCAAAATTGACTGGGGGAAAATGGTCGTGGGGAGGTGGGGATCTTATAGCCCGAGGCTCGACAGGTAACGCTCACTGAATCAATGCCCATTAAGCTCGCGAGATCAGCGCTGCAACGGGCAGCGACGAGGTCGTGCGTGGAATCTGGGGGAAGACGATGCTGACGTGGAGAAGGCCTGCTCGTCAGCGAAGGGCGCGAGGTGGAGGTGGGGTATGGCTGTCAGCGACTGAGTGCGTGCGCTCGCGCGTGAGATAGGAAAAGAAAACCCCCGGGTGGGCTAGTTGGGCTCGATTCGATGATGGGCCAGAAACCTGGCGCGCGGCCTTTTTATTTTGTTTATTCCTTTTCCTTTTCTATTTTGGTTTTCAGAAATGATTTAGATATGAATTCAAATCCTTTTTGAATTCAAACAATTCTGGGGATTTTTGCAGGGTACTGTGGTTTCAAAAATCAGTTATTTAACCATGTGGTTACCCTGCAAGGGCTTGGTCAAGCTTGGACTTAAAACAATCAGAGACTTTGCCTCTGGTTTGCAAATGTTTTAAAAATAGGGTTTTGAATTTATTTCCAAGTTTGAAAACTTTGGTCAAACTTTTACACCTAGACTTTCCAACAATGGAGGCAAGCAAACAAGTTCCTAAACATTCAAGTTTCAAAGGGTGATGGCCATTCGAATTAAATTTGCTCACCTGAAATCATAGCATCAAGAGTCTGTTTTTCTAAAATGGTTTTGATTTTGAAACCCTAAATGATGATGGATGCATGGATGATATGAATGAGTTTTGGAATATGAATTTAGGGATGCTAATGCCAACTTTTAAGTGCAAGAATATAGAACTTAGATGACACAATGGTTCAAGTTTATTAGGGGCAAGGAATAAAAAGTGTGCCATCAAGTTCGTGAGGGATTTAATCAGTAAGTTTTCCCATAAGAAAATACTTTTTAATTGGAAGATAGCTGAAAACAAGAATATACTTGGAATGGTGTAACACACCATGCATAGGAGTTTATAGTGGACACTTTGGAATAACTTGGTTTCTTGGGAGTTGGAAGCATGAGTAGAGCTTACTCATACAAGTGGAGTCTAGCAAAAGACTGGGAGCAACCGACTAAGAGAGCAATAATGACCATAATCATGTAGAGCAACAAAACATTACTAATCAAAGCATAGAGTGGTACTAAAAGTCAAGGACTAAATGATCAAAGAGGCTATGGTGACTTGTTCATAGTCATAACATGGTGTGAGCATGTGCCAAGTCAACCCAAACAAAGCGTCAAAGGAGAATACCACAATACTATGCTTTTGTATGCCAAAACAACGCATGATTCTTTCAAGGCACACTAAGCAATCTCAATTGTTTGGAACAAGTCATGCTACAGTAATAATCACTAAGCATAAAAACAACACCTAGCATGTCATGCAAAAGTCTAAGTCACAGTCAATGCAAGCTCCTCTTGCACTTTCAAGCAAGAACTTTCTACTCCTTTCCAACACCAATCAACTTATTTGAAGCAACACAATGAGAAAGGGGGTCCAAACTACTTTATTCAAGAAGACTAAACAACTAAGCAAATCAAAAGAAAACTAAGACGCTCCAAGAACAACACAACAGTGCATGAAACAATAAAAACGAAGTGTCTAGAAAGACCTGAGCTTTTTATTAATGAAGGGGATGCCCAAGGCATCCCCAAGCTTTGACGCTTGTAACTCTTGTATATTTCTTGGGGTGACATCCCCAATCTTGAGATTTTGTCCATTATTCATCTTATTACATCATTCTCTCTCTACACCTGAAATTTTCCTTCATACAAAACTTTATACAATCTTCATTAGCAATATTAGTGTATTCAAAAGATAATAGACCATTGGGTTTATCTTTAGAACAGCAAAACTTTTCACTAAAAACACAAACTATTGTAGCAACTCCTTCAAAAAGCTCAATTTCCCAAAAGAGAACTAAAAAAGGAATCAATAAGAAGCAAATGCAAATAATGGCAGAAATCTGTCAAAACAGACCAGCAGGTAGAAACCTATTTTTTCGAAGACCTTCTGTTGCTCAAATCAAAAAGTGTTGAACTAATGAAAGTTATATAACATACTGGGGATTTATTCGTAAATTGTCAGATCAATCCGACTTATAGAGACTCCTCACAAATATTTATGGTGGAGGGCATAAATCTGTTTCGGGAGAGCAACTCCCCAAATCTTACTTCCCTCTAATTAGAGGTCATTCTTGGCACAAAAAACAAAAAAAAATGATAAGGAGAGGTCATTACTGAAGTAATAACTAACAAGACTCAAGGAAACTCTTGGGTTATCTCCCAACAAGTACTTTTCTTTAACGCCTTTAAGTTATGCACAAGAAGCAAGAAATCAAGTATTTTCAAATGAAGAAGCATTAACATCAAACCTTTCTTTCAAAGGAGGAGAAAAAACAACTTCTCTCTCCTCATAGGGAAGTGTTCAATACCTTTCTTGAATGGAAATTGATATTTAATGGTGCCTTCTTTCATATCAACGATGGCACCAACAATTCTAAGAAAAGGTCTTCCCAAAGTAATAGGACAAGAAGCATTGTATTCAACATCCAAAACATAGAAATCAACAGGGACATAAGCATTGTTAACCATAATGATAACATCATTAATACTCCCCATGAGTTAGTTCTTAGCATTATCATCAAGTGGGACATCCAAATAACAATCTTCCAAAGGTGGCAAATCAAGCATTTCATAAATCTTCCAAGGCATAATAGTGACACTAGAACCAAGATCACATAAAGCTTTGAGATCAAAGTCATTCACTTGCATATTAATAATGGATTCCCAACTATCTTCTACTTTCCTAGGAATAGAAGCTTTGTGTTTTAACTTCTCTTCCTTAATCTTAACAAGAGCATCTGTAATGTGTTTGGTGAAAGCAACATGCATATCACTAGCATCAGGACTCCTAGCAAGTTTTTGCAGAAACAGAATCACTTCAGAAATGTTTCAACCATCTATATCAAAATCAAACATAGTATCACTAGTAGCAGACTCAATAGGCTTAGGCATTGTAGGAGGAGGAATAGGGACTTCTTGTGGTTTAGTGGTACCCATTCTAGTGATGGTGCACACACTATTGTTTCTATCAATTTCAGCTTCCCTTTCCCACTTAGCATTAAGTTGGGCTAACAATCTAACATTTTCATCAATAGTGACTTGTATGGCATGAGTAGCAGCAAAGGTACTATCCATGGTTTCAGGTTTAGCAACCATTTTATTAATCAAAGAGGACTGTGCTTTAGACAAAGAGGAAATATTTTTCTCAACATTTAAAAGCTTTTCCTCCACGGTCTTGTTGAAAATGGTATGTTTAATAATAAAGTCTTTGAGCATTACTTAAAGTATAGAGGGGGCACTTCTAGCATTGTTTTAGGAGTTTCCGTATGTATTGCCATTATTAGGAGGATAAGGCCTATAATTGTTGTTACTACCAAAATTATTCCTATAGGCATTGTTGTTGAAATTGTTGTTTCTAATGAAGTTCACACCAACTTGCTATTCTTGAGCAACCAAAGAGACTAAGGGAACATTATTTGGATCGAAAGGAGCTTTCCCATTAACAAGCATAGCCATAATAACATCAATCTTATCACTCAAAGAGGAGGTTTCTTTAACAGAGTTTACCTTCTTACCATGTGGAGCTCTCTCAGTGTGCCATTCAGAATAATTAACCATCATATTGTCAAGGAGTTTTGTTGCAGCACCCAAAGTGATGCCCATAAAGGTACCTCCAGCAGCTGAATCCAACATGTTTCTTGAAGAGAAGTTCAAACCTATATAAAAAGTCTGGATAATCATCCAAGCAGTGAGTCCATGAGTGGGACAATTATTAACCAAAGATTTCATTCTTTCCCAAGCTTGAGAAACGTGTTCATTATCAAGTTGTTTAAATTTCATAATATCACTTCTCATAGATATAATATTACCAGGAGGATAGTACTTTCCAATAAAAGCATCTTTGGACTTAATCCAAGAATCAATACTATTTCTAGGCAAGGATAGCAACCATTCTTTAGCTTTTCCTCTCAAGGAGAATGGAAACAGCTTGATCTTAATAATATCTCCATCTACATCCTTATACTTTTTCATCTCACAAATGAACAAAACTATTGAGATGGGCAGCAGCATCAGAGCTAGCACCAGAAAATTGCTCTCTCATCACAATATTCAACAAAGCAGGCTTAATTTCATAAAAGGTAGCATCAGGAGCAGGTGGAGCAATAGGAGTGCTTAGGAAATCATTGTTGTTTGTGCTAGTGAAGTCACACAACTTGGTGTTCTCAGCAGAGTTCATTTTGGCAAAAGTGGAGCAAGCCAAAAACAGCAGCAGCAGAGCAGGAACTAATTTTTTGGTGTTTTTGATAAGAGAAAGCAAACCAAACTAAACTAAATTTTTTTGAGTTTTCTATAAAAAGAGGCAAACAAAACCAAGCAAAAGAAACTAAGAAAACTAAAAACAAAGTAAAGATAAAGGTTCAGGAGGACTCCCCTTGTGAAGACATCCTTAGCCTCCCGGCAACGGCGCTAGAAAGCTTGATAAGCGCCCAGTGTTGATGTGGGAGTGCTTCGTTGGAAACCCCAAGAGCAAGGTGTGAAGAGCACAACAGCAAATCTTCCCTCAGTAAGAAACCGAAGTTATCGAACCAGTAGGAGGAAGGAAACGTCTCAAAGGTGTTGCAAGCAACATGGAAACCTGCACAACACAAACTCAAGACTTTGCCCCAACGAACAGTGAGGTTGTCAAGCTCACCAGTTTGCTGAAAACATAGGATTAACTGTATGGTGTGGAAGGTGATGATGGTTTGCAACAAGTAAACAAGTAAAAGTGCAGGATGTATCAATGGTAAAGATTGGACCGGGGTCCATAGTTCACTAGAGGTGTTCTCCTTAGATAAACAAACATGGCATGAAGGGTAAACAAATTACAGAAGGGCAATTGACAGGACTGAGCAAGGCATAACAATGCAATAATAGACAAAAATATCCTATGAGATTCGATTTGGCAATACAACAATATACATAGACCGCCATCCAACTGCATCTATGACTAGAATTCCACCTTCAGGTTATCATCCGAACCCCCTCCAGTATTAAATTGCAAGCAACAGACAACTGCTTTAAGCAAAGTGTGTAAGTTAAACAATCCACTTGTTCCATGAAAGAGAGACCGTTGCTTTCTCCCTAGTGGCAATAGCACATCTACAACCGAAGAGATTTCTGTCACTTCCCTTGGAAAATAGAGGCATGAACCCACTATCGAGCATAAATACCCCCTCTTGGAGTCACTAGCAACTACTTGGCCAAGATAGCTACTAACAACGGAGAGCATGCAAGATCACAAACAACACAGACATGATAGAATCAACATGACCAAACCATTAATCAATCTTACATAGTAATCTCAATATCCATCGGATTCCCGCAAACACAACATGCATGATTACAAATAGATGAGATATTGATCATGAACGGAGCTCACAAGATCTAGACATGAAAGCACAAGGATATACAACCATATAGCTACTACATGGACCCGTAGTCCAAGGTGGAACTACTCACGCTTCATACCGGAGGCTGGCATGATGAAGAAGAAGGCCTCCGGGATGATCTCCCCTCTGGTAGGGTGCCGGGAAGAGCTTTAGATCCCCCCGATCTAGGGACGATGGTGGCGGCGGCTATAGACGATTTCGTGGAATATTGATCGGGTGCTTAGGTTTTCGGCATCGGGGGCTTCTTATAGGCTAAGAGGCGAGGCTAGGAGGTGGCCAGGGGGCCCACACCCTGCCTAGGCACGGGACCACCCTAGGCCGCGTCTGGGGGGTGTGGACACCCTTTGGCGCTCCTCCGTATCTCCTCTGGACTCCGTGTTCTCCTTGATGAAATATTGACTTTGGCTTTTGTCCCGTCCAATTCCGAGAATATTTCCTTACTAGCTTTTCTGGAACCAAAAACAGCAGAAAATAGGCAACTGGCACTGTGGAAACTTGTTAATAGGTTAGTACCAGAAAACATGTAAAAATCACCTCAAAGTGTGGACAAAGCAAAGCAAAGTAGATACTAAACAATCATGGAACATCAAAAATTATAGATACGTTTCCGGCGTATCAAGGCTTGGGGGCTACAATGAGGGTTTTTAACTCAGCAATATTCTTAGTCTTTCTTTAAGCATATAATCGGAATTAATTGTATTTCAACTAGAAGCTTGGGGGCTACAGTATTGAAATTTACTAAACACTGCGTATGCTACTCTAAAAGTATCTAGTCGGAATAATTCATTCAAACTACATACTTGGGGCCTATTGTGCGAAGTTTCTAACTTAGTCACTCTTAGAGCATTCAGACACAAAGACCTATGTTTTTCCGTCTAAATCATCAGGGGCTATAGTGGGATACTACATATGAAATGCAAAAGGCATACAAAACTTACAAGTGCAATGATCTTGAGGTTGGTGGCGCTCTCGGCAAAAATCTTGCTGAAGTCAAGACTGTTTTCACACAGGATATCCGCCTTCTTGAGAAGCTCCTCAATACCACATGTCTCAGAAGTCGGCGCTGCACTAAGAACTAGAGCTGAGCTACTCGGTGTAAGCACCGGGTAGAGGATCTTTGGAGGCTTTGCTGGCGTCTTGGGTGCAATGGCTCCGCCTGCGGCAGAAGTTCCGCCTTCCACCATCGCCTTACCGCTACCAGTGGCATCCTTAGCTGGAGCTTCAGCCACTATAGATGATATGCTTTCTTGTGTCGCCTGCTCACTGACAACACCAAGTTCCGTGGCAACGCCTGGGTCCGCTTCCATGGCGGAAGGTTTAGGCGTTACCTTTGCTGAAGAGCTTGTCGGTGCGATAGCAGGATGGACACTTGGAGTAGGATGGGAAATGGTGGGAGAGGACTGACTAAACATTTCTTTGATGTTTTTAGAAGCCCTCGATGTTTTGGAGGTCTTCTTCAAACTCATACTGGCCTTCTTCCTAAAACGTGCAGAAGTATAAGTACAGGAACAAGACAAGAAAGAGACAATGTCGGATGTTAAGAAGCTTACACAATGGTTGGTGCCTTGGTCAACGGAATACCAATTGTTCTTCTTTTCTCCGCCTCTAGGGAGGCGATAGATCTCTTGGAGGCTCCACCCCCGTCTTCTTCTTCTTGCCTCCGTTGGCAGCGCCAGAGGTGGAGCTCTTCTACTTACGCGCCAGCGGGACATCGTCGTCGGACACGACGGTGACTTCCTTCATCTTGGGGTCGTAGACTTGGGCAGCCATGCTACCTTCGTCTATTTTCTTAAGCTATTAAGTGAATCCCAACATGTTAGACGCAATGGTTAAAGAAAGACGGAAGAACTGGAGTATATGCCATACACTAAAAAATATGTAAGTACCTCTGGGTACTTGCCTCCCTAAAACATGTCGTAGGTGATGGCGAAGCTGCGCTTCCTGTCCTTCACCTTAACTATGTCCTTGAGGTGGAGCTTGATAGAGTCACTCGAAAAGTTGTCCTCGCAGATGCGTAGGCTATCCTTCCTATCCTTGGAATATTCGTGCATGAGCTTCGCGCGGTGCTGTAGAGGCTGAATCCGCCCGATGAACCAACACATGGCTAGGTCCAACCCAGTCAGACCCGTGTCTATGATCCACTCGATCCGCCTTACAACACGGGAGGCTTCGTCGTCGGTGGGAAGGAGGGCTTGGGATCTCCATGTCGGGGCTTCAGCGGCAGCTTCATTTACAAAGTCTGGGTACGTTCCTTCTCGGCCATCCAGAGGGATATCTAGGCCGTAGAAGTATGTCCTTTGCCAGTTCTTGTAGGACTCATGGCATACAATGTCGGGGAACCGCCGGCAAGGCCGGATCGAAGCTAATGGTTCCACAATTTCTGAGCTCATCCTTTCTCACTCCGGCTTCCCTCTTGACGGTGAAGAAATATATAAACAGATCTAACCTAGGCCTGATTCCTAGGTAACCCTCACAAAGCGCCACATAGTTGCTAAGCGCGAGGATAATATTCGGAGAAAGATTCCGAGGTTGAACCCGGTAGTGGCTAAGGACCCCTATGAAGAAGTCAGAGATTGGGAGGGAGACGCCGCGTACCAGTTGGGCTTTGAGGTACACCTTTTCTCTGGCTTGGGGAGAAGGGACGAACTCGCCGGCCGGTGCCGCCCGCCAGACCAGCCCCTCCGTCATGGGGAGATACCCTAGGCGAGCATCTCTTTGAGATCGCCTTCAGTAATATCAGAGCCATGCCGTTCCCCTTTGTGGGAATCGGCTTCCTCTTCCAGCAGTTCCAGCCTTGCTAGAATATGGTCACAACCAGTGGTTTCCACCACCGCCGTATGTGGCACCACCACGCCCTCTGGCGGAACGTGGACGGAGCTTGTCGGATTCACCGTGGCCTCGCCTGACGCCGCCATGGATGAGGTGCTGCTGCTACTGGCCATTGGTGTAGAGGAGGACTGGCAGTGAGATGGGAAAAGCTAGGGTTTTTTCCTTCGTGTGCGCGAAGAGCTCGAGGAGGCATTTGCTAGAGGAAGAAGACGATGCGAGGAAGAATGCGGTGAAAATATAAAAATCACCACGGTTATAATTTATAGTACTCGGCATTAAGATTCATGCAAGTTGATCGAATGGTTGCTGCGTGGACAGCGCGTGCGTGCGCTTGCGTGGAAATTTCTCCATGTTCCCACCGCCGCCGGCAACGTTTTGCATCCTTCACACGGGAAAAACGGCTATGATTGCGTTCTCTGCATGTGTGAGTTACGAGGCATCGCTGACCTATGGTCTATGTTTCTCTACTGACATAGGCAGGTGAACCATCCTATCTTAAGATTCGGCCATGGACGGATTCAGTCCGGCTACGAGAAGAGTACGATGGAAGATTCAGCAGTTCTCCGACTTACATGTTGAAGACGGAGAGCATTGCAGGGTTATTGGGAGGACTACAAGATATTGCTTGTCGATTTTCCGACATTCATCTAGACGAAGCATTCGACCTGACGAGGCAAGACGGCGCAAGATCTCGGAGTTCTCCGGGGGCTACTATTGGCGCTATGCTAAATGGGTATCACCATTGCATGTCTCTAATCCGGCTAAATCAGGTGGCCCACCATTGGTAGCAAGTTCTATGGCCTGCTGGGCGGCCCAGTTAAACGGATCTAGAAGGGAGGCTGTAGCATCCCAGTTGTCTAACACCTGTAATGCTACTTGTGATAATAATAAAAAGGGCCACTTCCAACATATAATTGTTGCATCATCATCATATCATGCTCATGTCATCATGTCACCTTGCATTTGAGCATCATATAAAACCCTTTCTTGTTTGGTTCTTATCTCATGTGCATGATTAATTGTAGTTGCCTCTTGATATTGTATTTGGCTCTTGATATATTGTTAAATGCCCAAGTTGAGTTGAGGGCATCTCTCTTATTGACTCCACCACCTTTTCTTTCACCACCTTATATTCCACCATCCAATTAATATGAGCTTGGCATTTTATTTGAGTTATCTCTAGCTCATGTTGGTTGGTTGGAGTCCACCATAATCTTTTGCTTGGCCTTTGCCCACCTTTTGGGAATGCAAGGATTAATGCCACATGGAATAATGTTGTTTTCACAACATAACCACATGGCAAATATTGTTGCATGGGCCATGCAAGTGCCACCTTTTTCTTGGCTTTGGGAATGTTTTAGCTTTGATTGCATGGATCATCTTTTCTTGGTTTAGATCTTGTTTTGGGCTTGTAGTTTTCTTCACCATAACATCTATCTCTATCTCCCTTAGCTAACCTCTATCCCCATGCCCCATGCACACACATGTGCTCATGAGGCATGCACCAACCTAAAACCACCTCTTCTCTTGGATCTTGCTTGGTCATTGTTGGAGCATGCATGGACCAAAGAAAAACCCCATCATCATAATCATCTCTCCCTACCTTTCCCTCCTTTCTCCTTTTTCTTGATCTTGTGTGTTTGTATACGAAGCATGCTTGATCAAGTAAAGTACCACCTCCCTCTATCCATACCCCCTCTTAGCTAAACCCTAAACCTACCCCATTCCATACCCATCCTAGCTAAAAACCCTAGATCACACCTATGCTATCACAACCCAAGGTGCCCCCTCTTTCTCTCCTCTTAGTCAGTTCCCCCCTCTATCCAAAACCTCCTGGTATAAATGCTCCAAAAATATTTTTTTTGAAATTACAAAACTAGTTCAAAATTGAAATAGAATCAATTAACAAACAAATGTCTAAAGACAAATAAATAAGATAGAACAAAAAAAAGAGAGAGGAGCAGCCGCAGCAGCCCAAGAGCAAGCAGCAGCCCGTCATACCCAACTTCCCCCCGGCCCAACTCGCCTTCCCGGCCCAGTACCTCTTCAGCCGTCGCTCGCCCTGTTCTTCTTCTCCATCCGCCTGACGCCGTTCGACCGCTGGCTTCGGCAGCAGACGGAAAGTGGCAGAGGAGCAGGTGGCCGTCTTCGCCGTCAATCGCGTCACCCTCCTGCCCCTCTTCTTATCCCCCCGAGCGCTGCAGCCGTAGAACCCTAGCTCCCCCTCGTTCCTCCCTTTTCCCCCTTCTCCACCGAGCCGCACCGCCGCCAGACCGGGCGTCGCGACGACGTGGCCGCCCGCCGGAGGCCGAGCGTACGCCGGGGAGCTCCGCCGTGGGCCGTGGATTCGATCCTGCTGCCGGGGGAACGCCAAGCACGCCCGAAGTTTTCTCCCCGTCAGCGAGCCGCCAGTACCGTCGCAGCGACCTCTCCGTTCCCGACGCTCCGACCACCTCCTGCCCCGATTCCGGTGGGAATCGACCGAGGTAAGCTCCTCCCCCAAGCCCCTACCGTTTTACCCCCCCCTCTGTTTGCCTTGCGCCGCCCGTTTGTGACCCCCGCCGACGAGCCGCCCCGCCGACGCACAAGCCCAGACCGGCGATTCCCCCCTGTTTCCCCGACGTGCCCATTCCCGCACAACGCGCCGCCGTCGATCCCTCCTTGTGAGATCTGTAGCCGGAGCCACCCTCTGCGTTTTTCGTTTTGGTAGCCAGGGCCACCTCGCCGTGGACGCGACGCCATCCTCGCCGGAAAAACTCGCCGTCGCCAGGGGTCAACGAGCTTCAGAGATCTGCGTCCGTCAGACAGAGCTTGAGGCGCTTTGTAAACCCCCCAAGTTTCGGTCGAGCACGCTCAGATCCGTAGCCGCCCAGAACCCCACTTGTCAGTCGCCCAGAGCTTTGACCAAAAACCCCCCAGCTTTTTCCAGGCCTCACCCCGCACTCCTTCCTCGCTGCGCGTCTTAGCTCACCCAGGCTCTCGGCAGCGGGACCGGCCTTCTTTGGGCCCATACGGTAGGGGCTAACCCGCAGTAGCAAACGTCGTCCAGCACCACCGTGGCCCCTTACGCCTCTGACCCCACCTGTCATACTCCTGGGTAGATCTGCCTGGGTAATAAAAGCCTGTAAAGTCATTCGATTGAAATTAAATTCTTTGCAAATTTAATTCAAATCAAATTCAAATACAAATCTGGCCAAATTCAAATAAATTCATAACTTATTCCTGGTTTAGAATTTGAATTCAAACCTTATATGAAAAATGATTTGTTTTTGAATGTTAATTCAAATCTTTATTCAAATATTTTCAAAAATTAATTTAATTAATTAACCTTTGACTTTGACCTAATTTGACTAATTTTGACTAAAAATAAAAATTAAATTCATAATTCCAAATAATACAAATAATATATGTTTTTGAATCAGAAAAATGTGAGGATTTCAAATATGCCATCCAATTTGCCTTTTGCACATTTAAAATTCCAAGTTGTTGAAATTACCACAAATGGCACTAGAACTAAAATAATTAATAACTTTTGTTTTATAATTCCAAATTTCACAAATGATATGTCTAAAATGATCAGCTCGACGAGACCTTTCTGTTTATGCCATCCATGACTTTAATTGTAGCATGCATCATATAAAAATATAGGGTACAGCAAATGTTATGACAACAAAATGTGAACCAAAACTCTATTAAAAATGTTGTTACTTGTCTTCAACACCTCACCATGCCATGCTACCTCACTGCCATGTAAATTGTGCATCATTCATCATGGCATGATTTTTTGCTTGACGCATCTTATTCATATGCTTGTGCTCTATATTCATGTTGGCCTTGTTTGTTTGGTTTTTCTCGGATAGACACCGGCGGGGTTATATCAAGAGAACCAGGAGCACTACCAGATCCGTCCTCGAGTTAACAGGCAAGCACTTCCACATGCTTGCATACATACAGTACCTATTGCCTCTATCTTATTCCTGCATCATAGAGTCGCGATTGCATTAAATTGAATCCCAAGTATGCATAGCCTTTACTTTCAAACTCCACCGAGCTTGTTCCTCCATCCCATGAGCCATTACTATAGGAGTTGTTTGAGCCATGCGAGTCGTAGAACAGCATGTGTAGGGTATGTGAGCGTCTGTTGGATAATGAGGTACCTAAACAACTTAACCTGAGTAGTTCTGGGATAACTAAAGAAAGTGGCACCGGTGAGCAACATCTGCTATTTGGTTTTTCCTGCTCACTTGTGTCCCGTAAGACCCCGAGTACTTGATTCCTGTTCCTTGATTTATCGCGCTATCCACATCCGGGAGGTATATGGGACCCCCCTGAGCCAGAGCTTGATTCCGTCTTATTTCTTGGGGCCACAAACTAGTTTGAGGTTTTATTTACTATCCTGTACTTATGCCATGATACTTTCTGTATTTAAATTGTGCGAGGGCACCTTTGTCTTTGTTTAGGATCGGGTCACGCTTCTGCGGTATCGACAAGCCACACTTTCGGGTTCCCGATCGTTCTGGCCAACCCAAACCTTGAGTCCGTCTCGAGTCGCTATCTCCGCTATGGATCTACTTAAGGGTGGCCCCTCAAATATTTCTGAATTGTGATTGTTAAGTCGTGAAAGCCTCGTTGGGTTTTGATTTGGTTTTTCCGAGGTTGATCGAGCGTGTGTTGCTATTGGTGCACCCCGGCCGGGTAAAACTTTCTGAAAGCCGTGTCCGCGGATATGGACGACTTGGAGCACAGTATCTCGATCATAGACAAGCATAACTAAAGTACCGCCTTAATTTGACTAAGTAACTTGACTAGTAAATAGTGCAACACTCATGGAATGGTTAATAAAATTGCCAACGGATGGGGTTGTTCGTCCGCTTCCTTGTTGGTAGCAGGAGGAGGATGGATCGATGAGATTACCATTATAATGTTGTTCTTAATTCACGGACATCCGCCTATCATTGGTTAGGCGGATGGTTAGCGCTTATCCAGAACTGCTAGGGTTTATCTTTCGCTGCAATTGCGTCACCCTGTGTTGTGTCCCCTTTAGAGGCATTAAGACTTGCCGAGTACCATTAGGGTCTCACACGATAAATTCTTGATTCAGATGAATGTACCTTCACGGATTGGATCTTGGGTGGAAGAAGCCAAGATGTGGGCAACGATCGTTCGGTGTAGAGATTCCGGAACGGGATCCGTGAGACCTGTAGTTGGGATGTGCTTATTTCTATGGCATCTTATGCCGATTTGCTTCTTATCCGCATCGGATTTTGTTTGCCGCCCGCATGATACTCGATGTGTGTTGTATGAGGAAGTATCCTAAAATATAGATCTATCTAGGTCATTTGAATCTTGCCGTATGGCGCTATATATTTCCTTTCTTTCTAGATGGTATGGCTCGATGTACTCTTGTATGGTGGCTTGCGTACATACCCACTTGTGTACGTAGTTGATCCTTCGCCGCCGACACGCCGCCTGCAGAGGTCCCGTTGAGAGGGTAGTGGTTGGGACGTCTGAAAGGACTACCAAAGGAGTGGCTTTTGGGGCCCCAATTGCACTATTTCAACCACTACCACTCATCCAGGCTTGTATCTAGGAGCGTAATTCACCGAGGTAGTTACAATTGGTATCGAGCCATCCCGACCTTCGTGGTTTCAGCCAAACGTTGTCAGTCTAGCAAATATTTTGGTAGTTATGTATATTAGGGAAAAACAAAACGCGATAGTAGGACTGCTTCCACTTTTCTTCTTACCCTCCCACCCACCCTTTTCTGGTAAGGAAGTGCAACGTTTTCAATCCTCTTCTCAAAATTCAAACTAGGATTCACGTGTTCTGGGTTTCCGTAGTACCATAGGTTGTGTGTGTGTGTGTGTAATCCCTTGTCTATCTGTTGCATCCAAGTTGTTATCTTATCTGCCTTTGGTTATCAACTGTTGGTACATTCCATACCGACAGGCTTTTGCAAACCGACGCAATCTATCTTCCTCTTGTATCCGACGCTATCTTGTTTGGGGTGTTCGTTTCCGTAGTTACCAATCTTTAGGTTCAACGTGAGAAGAAGGGGTTAGGATATGTGTTCCACTTGTTCATGTGCGGAGTAATGATTTGAGTGCGGGATGGAGTCGCGACCATACCACTACTTTTATCATTCGCTTTTGTATATTGAATCGGTAGAGTCACTAATCTTGATTCGTTAAGTAATTTTGCGCATCTATTGGTATTTTAATGCCGAAATTTGTGGAAAATTTTTCTTTGATATATTTGTTTACCACACTCCTTTTCATTCGTGTGCGATATGCTTAATATCTTCTAGGTGCTATGAACTTTGTTGATATTTTAATATCATCTCAGTAAATTGTATCCTTTAATCTTGGTTAATTCCATCTTGGTACTATTTTGGATTATTATCATTCTCCATTATAGTACTGACTTGAGTTTTATATCAATGACAGGATGGCTCCACCACGCCGGACTGAGGAGGACATCCCTCCGAATCGGCTCAATATTTCAAACATCGCTAATGCTTTGGCAGCTATGCAAGAGAACCAAAGCGCTTTGAGGAGAGCGTCAAGAAACGAAGTTTGCTCCACTTCCTCCACCTCCCAAGCGTGGAGACATCAAGAGCTTCCTCAAGTTCAACCTCGCTTTGATGTTTCGACCGACCTGACGCGGATGATTGGCTGCGTGAGATCTCAAGGTTGCTCGAGATTGCCGATGTTCCGGAGTGGGTCAAGTGTGCTACTCACCTTCTCAAGGGAGACGCAGCTTTGGTGGGAAAACTACTTGAAGGCAAGCTGCACCGGGTTCCAGCCAACTTGGGAGAGGTTCACTGCAGCTTTCAAGGAGCAGTTTTCTCGAGATTGTGATGGAAAGGATGAAGGAGGCTTTCCTCAACTCAAGCAGGAAATGATAACGTCAACACCTATATCAGAACTTCATGAATCTATCCGTTATGGTGGTGATGAGGTATCCGATGACAAGAAGAAGCGTAAAAGGTTCGTGCAAGGGCTCAATGCGTCGATCAAGTATGCAATCACACATGCAAGACCGCAACCTTCCTGAACTACAAAGACACAAAGACTGCAAGAGGAGGCAAGGTGCAAATGTTTGAGGAGTCCAAGAAACACAACAGGATGCATCAAGCTCTGCGATTATGGCAGCTCCTTCTAAGCGGTCCGGGTTCCTAACACCCCACCGCCGCCTCCCGGCCCACTAAGACCTGCGAAGTTTCACAAGGCCACCAAACTTCACCATCGGCTCCTGTGGGCTACAACAACCACTACCCTGAGCGCTCAAGTGAGTCCCCGCTACTCTTCCACGCCCACATGGTGCTTGTTTCACATGTGGAGATCATGGACATCCAAACTGAACTGCCCAATGAAGAACAAAGCTCTCCACCCCCGCCAAGATCTTCAACAAGCTCTCCTTCGTTCGTGCACCACCGGCTCTCAACATCAACACTAAGCCCGGTTCATGTTGTTCGCGCCAATCGCTAACGCCTCGCCAAGCCGAGCTCGCACTGAGTTGTAATGGGTATGCTATCCGTTAACTCAGCCTCGCACGAGTTCTCTTTGATTCGGTGCATCGCATTCTTTTGTGTCACACAAGTTTGCGTAAAAGAATGAGTTAGTCATGGTTCCTCTCTCTAAGCGGTTGGTGGTACAATCACCGGTTCAAACATGAGGGCTGCATATCAGCCATGGCAATCGATTGAGATTGGTGGTTCTTCATTCTTGGCTTCTTTGATTGTTCGGGCAACTCGACATTGATGTCATCTTGGGCATGGATTGGTTGATGAGAAATGCAGCTGTGATTGATTGTGCCGAGCGCCGGTGTCTCAAGATTCCTCAAGGCCATATAGTCTTTTCTCCAAGTCCGACTCCTGTCCAGCTCTATTCCTTGGCGGCTCAATGATGATGCTATGGAAGCTATTCAGAGTGTACCAGGGTCCGTGAGTTCCCAGATGTCTTTCCCAAGAGTTGCCGTATGCCTCCGGATCGCGAGGTTGAATTCGTGATTGAGCTTGAACCTGGAACGGCTCCTATCTCTAAGCGGCCATATAAAATGGGTCCTTCTGAGTTGGCTGAACTCAAACGACAACTTGATGAACAAGAGAAGTTGGGTTTCATTCAACACAACACTTCTTCTTGGGGTAGCCCAACAATCTTTGTGAAGAAGCGTGACAGAACCGATAGACTCTGTGTTGACTACCGGGCTCTAAATGCTAAAACCATCAAGAACAAATATCCTCTCCCACGGATAAATGATCTTTTTGATCAGCTGGCAGGAGCTGTGGTGTTCTCTAAGCTGGACTTGAGAAGTGGTTATCACCAAATCAAAATTCGCAAAGAAGATGTGCCCAAGACAGCTTTCACCACCCGCTATGGCCTGTATGAGTACACGGTCATGTCTTTCGGTCTCACCAACGCACCTGCTACCTTCTCGAGGCTGATGAACTCCGTTTTCATGGAGTACCTTGATAAGTTTGTGGTGGTATATCTGGATGACATTCTGGTTTATTCCAAGTCAAAGGAGGAGCATGAAGAACACCTGCGGTGTGTCTTAAACAAGCTTCGTGAGAACCGCTTATATGCAAAGTTCTCTAAGTGTGAGTTTTGGCTGCCTGAAGTAACATATCTGGGTCATGTTATCTCTGCCAAGGGCATTGCAGTCAATCCGGAAACCGTGAAGACAATAGTTGAATGGCTACCTCCTGCTAATGTCAAGGAAGTGCGGAGTTTTCTCGGCTTGGCTAGCTATTGCCGTCGCTTTGTTCAGAACTTCTCGAAGATAGCAAAGCCTCTTACCGATCTTCTCAAGAAAAGTAAGAAGTACCTGTGGACTCCTGCTTGTCAAGAAAGTTTTGAGACACTCAAAGAGAAGCTCACTTCCACGCCAGTCTTGGTTCCTCCGGATACATCTAAGCCTTTCCAGATATTCTGTGACGCCTCTTTGCAAGGATTGGGTGCGGTCCTTATGCAAGAGAGACAGGTGGTTGCTTATGCTTCTCGTCAGTTGAAGACGCATGAGATCAACTATCCCACACATGACCTCGAGCTAGCAGCAGTTGTCTTTGCTTTGAAGCTATGGAGGCACTACTTGCTTGGTAACCGTTGTGAGATCTTCTCGGACCACAAGAGTTTGAAGTATATCTTCACTCAGCCTGATCTCAACCTTCGGCAAAGGAGATGGATCGAAGCAATAAATGACTTTGATGTGACCATCAACTACACCCCGGGCAAAGCAAACGTCATGGCAGATGCGCTTAGCCGTAAAGCTTATGTCAACAACCTCATGGTGGAAGAGAAACAACCTCTCTTGTGCGAGGAATTCCGTCAGCTCAACCTGGAAATTGTGGAACAAGGGCATCTCCTGAACCTTCTGGCTACTCCTCTCTTGGAAGAACAGATTCGCTCTCGTCAGCTTGGTGATCCGCACACCAAAAAGCTCATCTCTAAGCTTGACCTTCCGAAGTATGAGTCCTTCCACGTTGATGATCAAGGCACGCTCTTCTTTGAACACCGGATGTTTGTTCCAAACTACCCGGTCCGAGAGACCAAGTTCTCAAGGAGGCACATGATTCGGTTCTTTCTATCCATCCCGGCAGCACAAAGATGTACATGGACTTGAAAACACAATACTGTGGCCTGGTTGAAACGGTATTGCGCCAAGTATGTCTCGTAATGTGATGTCTGCCAGAGGGTGAAGGCTGTCCATCGAAACCATTTGGTCTTCTACAGCCATTGAAACCTCCTAATGGAAATGGGAGAAAGTAGAGATGGACTTCATCACGGCTTTCCAAGGTCGCAAGGGCAACAATGCAATTTTTGTTGTCATCGATGTGCTTTCTAAAGTGGCTCATTTCTTCCCAAATAAAGAAACAATTTCGGAATTCAGTTGAGCTCTATATCAACAGAATTGTCTCTCTGTATGGGGTTCCACTGAAATCAGTTCGCACCGGGAGCATCTTCACCTCAAAGTTCGGGAGAGTTTCCAAAAGCTTTGGGAACAAAGTTGAACTTCAAAGATCGCTACCACCCTCACCGCAAGGACAAGTGGAGAGGATCAATCGATTCTAGAGGATATGCTTCGGCTTGCGTCATCTCGCTTGGCATGAAGTGGGAGGAATGTCTTCCATATGCTGAATTCTCCTACAACAACAGCTTCCAGAAGAGTCTGAAGATGGCACCATTCGAGGCTCTATATGGTCGCAAGTGCAGAACTCCGATTGGTTGGTCAGGTGCAGGAGAAAGAATCTGGTTTGGCCCTGATATTGTAACCCAAGCAGAGGAGAAGGTGCATATCATTCTGGAGAACCTGAAGATTGCTCAAAGCCGTCAGAAGAGCAACTATGACAGGAAGCACACGGATATGGTATATGCACCTGGTGATCTCGTCTACCTTCGTGTCACTCCCATGAGAGGAACACACCGCTTCGGTATCAAAGGAAAGTTGGCCCCTAGATACATCGGTCCTTTCAAGATACGTGGTAGAAGAGGAGAAGTTGCTTATGCACTGGAGCTTCCGGAAAAGCTCAAAGTCCATGATGTTTTCCACATCTCCCAGCTCAAGAAGTGCTTCAAAGATCCCGGCAGGACCGTGGACCATGAGCTAATCGACCTTCAAGAAGATCTATCTTATCAAGAACACCCAACCAAAATCCTTGAGACCATGAGCGAAGGAGGACCTGCAACAAGTCCATCAAGTTACGCAAGGTGCAAATGGTCACACCATTCTGTTGATGAAGCCACATGGGAGCGTGAAGATGAACTCCGTGCCAACCATCCTTCTCTCTTTGTATCTTCTTCTTCTTCCTAGAATCTCGGGGCGAGATTCCTGTTTAGTGGGGGAGAGTTGTAGCATCCCAGTTGTCTAACACCTGTAATGCTACTTGTGATAATAATAAAAAGGGCCACTTCCAACATATAATTGTTGCATCATCATCATATCATGCTCATGTCATCATGTCACCTTGCATTTGAGCATCATATAAAACCCTTTCTTGTTTGGTTCTTATCTCATGTGCATGATTAATTGTAGTTGCCTCTTGATATTGTATTTGGCTCTTGATATATTGTTAAATGCCCAAGTTGAGTTGAGGGCATCTCTCTTATTGACTCCACCACCTTTTCTTTCACCACCTTATATTCCACCATCCAATTAATATGAGCTTGGCATTTTATTTGAGTTATCTCTAGCTCATATTGGTTGGTTGGAGTCCACCATAATCTTTTGCTTGGCCTTTGCCCACCTTTTGGGAATGCAAGGATTAATGCCACATGGAATAATGTTGTTTTCACAACATAACCACATGGCAAATATTGTTGCATGGGCCATGCAAGTGCCACCTTTTTCTTGGATTTGGGAATGTTTTAGCTTTGATTGCATGGATCATCTTTTCTTGGTTTAGATCTTGTTTTGGGCTTGTAGTTTTCTTCACCATAACATCTATCTCTATCTCCCTTAGCTAACCTCTATCCCCATGCCCCATGCACACACATGTGCTCATGAGGCATGCACCAACCTAAAACCACCTCTTCTCTTGGATCTTGCTTGGTCATT
This sequence comes from Avena longiglumis, assembly GCA_030063025.1. NCBI lineage: Eukaryota > Viridiplantae > Streptophyta > Magnoliopsida > Poales > Poaceae > Avena > Avena longiglumis. The sequence goes on from CP125978.1 coordinate 229,259,160, forward strand.
GTTGGAGCATGCATGGACCAAAGAAAAACCCCATCATCATAATCATCTCTCCCTACCTTTCCCTCCTTTCTCCTTTTTCTTGATCTTGTGTGTTTGTATACGAAGCATGCTTGATCAAGTAAAGTACCACCTCCCTCTATCCATACCCCCTCTTAGCTAAACCCTAAACCTACCCCATGCCATACCCATCCTAGCTAAAAACCCTAGATCACACCTATGCTATCACAACCCAAGGTGCCCCCTCTTTCTCTCCTCTTAGTCAGTTCCCCCCTCTATCCAAAACCTCCTGGTATAAATGCTCCAAAAATATTTTTTTTTGAAATTACAAAACTAGTTCAAAATTGAAATAGAATTAATTAACAAACAAATGTCTAAAGACAAATAAATAAGATAGAACAAAAAAAGAGAGAGGAGCAGCCGCAGCAGCCCAAGAGCAAGCAAAGAGTCATACCCTTCTCCCGCCTCCCTCAATACCTCTTCAACCTCGCTTCTTTCTCCATCCGCCCACGCTCTTCAGACCAAATCGCGCCACCTCCCCTCTTCTTATCCATCCGCTGAACCCTAGCTCCCCTCGCTCTCCTTTCTCCACCGCTCAGCGCCGCTCGACCGCCAAAGTGGCAGAGCTGTGGCCACCTCACCGTCAATCGCGACCTCTCCGCTCTTACGCCCGACCACCTCCTGCCCGATTCCCGACAGGTAAGCTCCCACCCCTCGCTTACCCTCCTCTTGCCTTCCGCCGCTTCACGACGAGCCGCCGCCAAGCCTGCACCGCGATTCCGCCGACGTGCATTCCGGCCAACGCGCCCGATCCTCCTTGAGATCAGGCCGAGCCACCTCTGCGTTTTCGCTGTAGCTGGCCACTCGCCGTGGACGCGACGCCATCCTCGCCGGAAATCCGCCACCGGGGTCAACGAGCCAGAGCAGCCCGCCGAGGCTCATGAGCCGCTTTGTAACCCCAAGTTTCGGCCGACGCCCGATCCGACGCCTGTAACCCCACTTGTCAGTCGCCCAGAGCTTTGACCAAACCCCCCCCAGCTTTTCCAGGCCTCACCCCGCACTCCTTCCTCGCTGCGTCTTAGCTCACCCAGCTCACTGCACGCTGGACCGCTTGCATCGCTGGGCTCAAGACGACAATGCTGGTCAAGCTAACCCGCAGAGCAAACATCGCCCAGCACCACTGGCCCCTTACGCCTCGACCCCACCATACTCCTGGGTAGATCTGCTCACTGGTAATAAAAGCCCAAAAAGTCAGTTCGATTCAAATTAAATTCTTTGCAAATTTAATTCAAATCAAATTCAAATACAAATCTGGCCAAATTCAAATAAATTCATAACTTATTCCTGGTTTAGAATTTGAATTCAAACCTTATATGAAAAATGATTTGTTTTTGAATGTTAATTCAAATCTTTATTCAAATATTTTCAAAAATTAATTTAATTAATTAACCTTTGACTTTGACCTAATTTGACTAATTTTGACTAAAAATAAAAATTAAATTCATAATTCCAAATAATACAAATAATATATGTTTTTGAATCAGAAAAATGTGAGGATTTCAAATATGCCATCCAATTTGCCTTTTGCACATTTAAAATTCCAAGTTGTTCAAATTACCACAAATGCCACTAGAACTAAAATAATTAATAACTTTTGTTTTATAATTCCAAATTTCACAAATGATATGTCTAAAATGATCAGCTCGACGAGACCTTTCTGTTTATGCCATCCATGACTTTAATTACAGCATGCATCATATAAAAATATAGGGTACAGCAAGTGTTATGACAACAAAATGTGAACCAAAACTCTATTAAAAATGTTGTTACTTGTCTTCCACACCTCACCATGCCATGCTACCTCACTGCCATGTAAATTGTGCATCATTCATCATGGCATGATTGTTTTCTTGACGCATCTTATTCATATGCTTGTGCTCTATATTCATGTTGGCCTTGTTTGTTTGGTTTTTCTCGGAGAGACACCGAGGTGGGTTATATCAAGAGAACCAGACCACTACCAGATCCGCCCTCGCTTCAATCGAGTTAACAGCAAGCACTTCCACATGCTTGCATACATACAAGACCTATTGCCTCTATCTTATTCTGCATCATAGAGTCGCGATTGCATTAAATTGAATCCCAAGTATGCATAGCCTTTACTTTCAAACTCCACCGAGCTTGTTCCTCCATCCCATGAGCCATTACTATAGGAGTTGTTTGAGCCATGCGAGTCGAGAACAAAGATGTGTAGGGTATGTGAGCGTCTGTTGGATAATGAGGTACCTAAACAACTTAACCCGAGTAGTTCGGGATAACTAAAGAAAGTGGCACCGTGAGCAACATCTGCTATTTGGTTTTTCCTGCTCACTTGTGTCCCGTAAGACCCCGAGTACTTGATTCATGTTCCTTGATTTATCGCTATCCACATCCGGAGGTATATAGGACCGAGCCGTAGCTTGATTCCGCTTTATTTCTTGGGGCCACAAACTAGTTTGAGGTTTTATTTACTATCCTGCACTTATGCCATGATACTTTCAGATTTAAATTGTGCGAGGGAACACTGTCATCGTTAGGATCGGGTCATGTTTACGCTGCATCGACAAGCCACACTTTCGGTTCCCAATTCTGCCATCGCCCACCCAAACCTTGAGTCCGCCTCGAGTCACTATCTCCGCTATGGATCTACTTAAGGGGTGGCCCCCTGAAATATTTCTGAATTCTGTGATTGTTCAGTCGTGAAAGCCTCGTTGGGTTTTGATTTGGTTTTTCCGAGGTTGATCGAGCGTGTGGTTAATAATTTGACTAAGTAACTTGACTAGTAAGTAGTGCAATACTCATGGAATGGTTAATAAAATTGCCAACGGATGGGGGGTTGTTCGTCCGCTTCCTTGTTGGTAAGCAGGGAGGAGGATGGATCTGATGAGATTACCATTATAACTGTTGTTCTTAATTCACGGACATCCGTCTATCATTGGTTAGGCGGATGGTTAGCGTTATCTCAGAGAACTGCTAGGGTTTATCTTTCGCTGCAATTGCGTCACCCCGTTGTGTCCCCTTTAGAGGCATTAAGACTTGCCGAGTACCCTTAGGGTCTCACACGATAAATTCTTGATTCAGATGAACAGTACCTTCACAGATTGACATCGGGTGGAAGAAGTCAAGATGTGGGCAACGATCGTGTAGAGATTCCGGAACGGGATCCGTGAGACCTGTAGTTGATGTGCTTATTTCTATGGCATCTTATGCCGATTTGCTTCTTATCCGCACTGATTTTGTTTGCCGCCTGCATGATACTCTGATGTGTGTTGTATGAGGAAGTATCCTAAAATATAGATCTATCTAGGTCATTTGAATCTTGCCGTATGGCGTTGCTATTTCCTTTCTTTCTAGATGGTATGGCTCGATGTACTCTTGTATGGTGGCTTATGACATACCCACTTGTGTACGTAGTTGATCCTTCACTGCCGATTACGCCTGACATGGTCCGTTGAGAGGGTAGTGGTTGGGACGTCTGAAAGGACTACCAGTGAGTGGCTTTTGGGGCCCCACCGTACTATTTCAACCACTACCACTCATCCAGGCTTGTATCTAGGAGCGTAATTCACCGAGGTAGTTACAGAGGCACATGCCAGATAAAGGAAGGCTACGGAGGAGTCACCAGCGTACCCGGAGCCTTGAAGTGCAAGACACATTAGACTAGTTGTGTATCGTGTAGGACTCTGTAAAATGTCCGGTTAGTGAAAGAACATTTCATAATCCCTAGTCTTTTTTGTGTTAGATAGCAATATCAAGGATTATTTAATGTGTGTTGAAGTGCTGCAGATCTCTACCCTGAAAAGGAAACAGAAACTGTTTTTGGGGGGCTGATAATCCGCACCAACCAGGGAAATCCGCCCCTCCCCAAACTCAGAAGGGCGTAACCCTCAAAATGGGGGCAGAGTATCTGATGGATTTTCTAGCCAGGCCAGATAGTCCGCCCCCCAGGATTTTCTCCAAGTAAAGTTCAGCGCGACCTTCTGTATGGGGGCGGATTTTTCCCCACAGTTTCCATCCTGGGGGTGGATTTTTCCCCCAGGGTGGATAGTCCTCCCCTTGAGGGGGACGGATAATCCGCCCCTCGAGGATTTTCACCATGTCAAGACCAGCATCACCTTCTGTGTGGGGGGCAGACTTTCCATCCAGGGGGCAGTTTTTTCCCCCAGGGCGGCTAGTCCGCCCCTAGTGGGGGCGGATAATCCACCCCCAAACTTCACCAACGGCAAGATCTGTGCAGGGGGTATTTAAGCCAGTATCCCCTCACCTTCCAGAACCTTTGGTTCATTCGAAAAAGTCAAGATCTGTTCTTCAACCTTCATCCAAGAGAGCTCCACCTTCATCCACCCAAAGGCCCCGTCCATTGGGGAATCGAAGGAGGAGAACTCGATCTTCAACTACTGCAATCAAGCGCTTCATATTCTCTCCATTCATTTGGAGAATCACCGATCTAGTATTTCTTGCAAATATCTAGATCCTTGCTTTTGTTTATATTCATAAACCTTGTTCTTGTGACATCTTGTTGTCATTACGGGAGCCCCCATTTCAGTTGTGGGTGTGTGTGCCTCGGTAGTGTTGTAAAGGAACCAGTTCCCGCCTCGAAGGGTACCAATAGTGGAGAAGGTGATCAGGCCTTTCGTGGCAAGATTCATTGGAGAATAGGGTGAGGCCTATTGTGGCGTGGCGGTCTTAGAACCGCCCACCCCTCCAACGCAGATGTACTTCCCTTAACAAGGAAGGAACTGCGGTAAAACAAATCCCTGTGTCTCCGCGTGCTCCACTACGATTTCCTCGCTCCTCTCTTTTCGTGCTTAGTAGCTAGATTTGCATATAGGGAAATTCTCATAGTTGCATATCTAGATAATTCACTTTGTGTCAAGCCTAAAATTGAAAAAGAACTAAAGAATTGAGTAGCACCTATTCACCCACCCTCTAGGTGTCCATACGATCCATTTCAAAAAGTAGCAGAGCCCCGACTCTTTATTCGGGCTTAACCGCCTAAGAGAAGTATGGGTTCCAAGGGAGGTGGGTGTGATGCTCCGGAGGTAGTCACCATTAACGATCTCAAGACGTTGGAAACAACCTTGATTAGTTATATGGAGACTAAGATGGAAAAGATGCATCAAATGATAATGTGTCTCTCCCCATCTGCAGCATCACCTCCATCTGCCTCAGAGGCTACCACTCCGCAATCCAAGGAAACGGGTAAAACCGATTCCAAAGATAACAAAGTGGTTGGTGATGGCACTAGCAAGATCTCCTCCTCCAAAAAGGATAGTGGTAAGGAAGGATACAATGAGGTTTCTCATGTGTATTCTCCTGATCGGCCTATCCCACATCCACATATACATAATTGGGGTGATCCACCCAAACTTTCAGCATCTACTTTTAATCAATGGCAATTTTTTATGAAGTCTCATGTGTGTAGCTCCTCCATTGAGTTGTGGAAAATCATAGAGAATGGTCTTCATGTTGGAGATCCCCACAACCTAACAAGAAGAGAGGTTGTTGATAGTCAACTAAATGCTATGGCTCTACACATGATTCAACTTGGTGTGGGTGACAAAGACATGCCACACATTCAGCATCTTAACACAGCTAAGGAAGCTTGGGATGTTCTCACCGAGCTCTTCATTGGAAATGAAAGCATGAGAAGAAATAGATATGATGCTTTGAGTAATGAAGCTGAAGGATTCTATATGTTGGATGGAGAAGACAACGAGGACATCTATAGGAGGCTCAAGTCAATAGCCACCACTTTCAGAAATCATGGTGCCTCTCATGTTGATGATGCTTGGATCAAGCGCAAGTATGTCAGTTCTCTTATGCCATTTGAGCCCACAGATTTGAAGAGTCTCCATGATATGGGGTGGCCCGATCTTCTCAGCAAGCACTTGTCGATGATGATGGTGGATGATAGATAACTAGCCTGTAGCTATGAACTCTCCCACTCGAACCCTGAAGCCAATGCAACAGATCTCGAACCCTATGGGATAATCACAACACCACGCTCTTGCGCACGCAGCCGTCGACCATGAACGGTAGTTTGCAATCTACTGATTCCCAGTGGAACAACACATCACACTCAATTGCAACTGTCTAACTCGATCACATGTAATTCCAGAGGTTCTAGATAGAAACAACTCCAAAATATTTTAACGTGGTCTAACCGGAAAGAAACGGTACCCCCATCTCTTTAAGAGAGAGGGGCGGCTAGGCTAAGAGTCCAAGACGCAAACGACTACAACTAAGATACATGCCGACCTAGGTGGGACATCTCTCTAGGTGCACAGGCCTATTTCCTCCGTGGCAGCATATTGGGCCTAAAACGTGTCGCGACAGGACTCTTCTGCCGTGGCAGTATTTGGCATCGTTTCTCTGCCAGGTGTTGATCCCTTCCTTTGTAGCTCCTTGCGCTTCCTCCCTATCCTCCCTCACGCTTGCTTCATTGATCAACACACCTTTCTCCATGTGCTTCACCTCCTTGCTCCGTGCTATACCTTCTTCTCCAATATACCTAATCATACAATAACACAAAGACTTAGGCAGTATAAAATTCTCATTAAGTAAAACATCAGGCTCATTAAGAATCAAATTCAGCTGTTGTTCTAGTAGCTTAGCACGAGCTCTTCTAATTGGTCCAATTCTAACCTCATTGGACTTATCCTTGTTAGTAGCAGCTGGAACATCATCAGTAGTAACTGGGCTAGGTGTAAGTATAGGGATGTCCTCATCATCTCCCCCCCTTCAAAAGGCGTCGACCTCGACGCTCCAAGGTCTTCTCCATCGTATGGTGATAAATCAGCAACATTGAAACTGTTGCTAGCTCCACCAAATTCAGCAATAGGTATATTCAATCGAGTAGGCATTATCATTAATCTTGGCTAACACCTTGTAAGGACCAGCACCACGCGGCTTCAACTTGGATTGGCGCAGCAATGGAAACCTATCCTTGTGCAGATGTACACAAACCATATCACCAGGCTTGAACAACACTTCCTTCTTTGCTTGATTTCTGGCAATAGCAATGTTCTTGCCTTTCTTCTCAATAGCCTCTCGAGTCTTCTCATGAATCTTATTCACATATTCTGCACGTCTTGATGCCTCCATATCAACTCTCTCATGTAATGGTAGAGGCAACAAATTTAGTGGCGTCAATGGCTTGAAACCATACACCACCTCAAAAGGACAAAGCTGAGTGGTTGAATGCACTGCCCTATTGTAAGCAAACTCGATATGTGGAAAACACTCTTCCCACTCCCTCAGATTCTTCTTTATCATAGTTCTTAATAGTTGTGACAATGTTCTATTCACCACCTCTGTCTGACCATCTGTCTGGGGATGACAAGTAGTACTGAATAGTAGCTTCCTCCCCAGATTCCCCCATAAAGTCTTCCAAAAGTATCTCATAAACTTCACATCCCAATCAGAAACAATTGTTCTTGGTACTCCATGTAATCTCACAATGTCCCTGAAAAACGGGTTAGCAACATGCGACGCATCGTCGTTTTTGTGGTAGGCAATAAAATGAGCCATCTTAGAGAATCTATCTGCTACCACAAATATAGAATCATGCCCTCTCTGGGTTTTAGGTAGACATAGCACAAAATCCATACTAATGTCTTCCCATGGTGTAGTTGGCACAGAGAGAGGGGTATACAAACCATGAGGCTTCAATTTGGATTTCGACTTGTGGCATGTAATGCATCGGCTTACAAATGTACACATCACGCCTCATCTTGGGCCAATAAAAATGATCAGTAAGAATGAGTAATGTCTTCTCACGCCCAAAGTGATCCATCAAACCACCAGCATGTGATTCCTGCACTAAGAACAAACGCAACAACGATTCCGGAATACATAGTTTGTTAGCTCGAAACAAATATCCATCATGTATATGATACTTATCCCATGCGTTTCTAAGAGCACACAAACGATATGGTTCAGCAAAATCATTGCCAGTTGCATAAAGTGCACAAATACTCTCTAATCCAGGAATTTTAACATCAAGATTCGTTAATAGCATGTTTTTCCTACATAAAGCATCAACAACGACATTCTCTTTTCCCTTCTTATATGGAATGATGTATGGAAAAGATTCAATAAACTCAACCCATTTAGCTAATCTCCAATGCAAGTTTGATTGATCTTTTAGATACTTTAAAGCTTCATGATCAGAATGTATGATAAACTCTTTTGGCCACAAATAATTTTGCCAAACTTCTAGTACTCTAACAAGTGCATACAATTCTTTATCATATATAGGATAGTTCAATCTAGCACCATTAAGTTTCTCAGAAAAATATGCTATAGGGCGACCCTCTTGCATCAAAACGCCACCAATACCTATACCACTAGCATCACATTCAACTTCAAATTGCTTTGAAAAATCAGGCAATGCAAGTAATGGTGCAGAAGTAAGAAAACGTTTCAATGTATCAAATGCAATGTCTTGGGCTGCTCCCCACACAAATGGCACACCTTTCTTAGTCAAATCATTCAATGGTGCAGCAATAGTGCTAAAATCCTTCACAAAGCGTCTATAGAATCTAGCTAATCCATGGAGACTACGCACTTGACTAACATTCATGGGAATAGGCCCATTCTAAATTTATTCAATTTTAGATTGATCTACTTCTACCCCATGCTTAGATACAACATACCCCAAAAATATGACCTTATCTTTTGCAAATGTGCACTTCTCAAGATTAGAATACAACTGATTATCACGCAACACTTGCAAAACTTGTCGGATATGATTACAATGTTCAGTTTCGTTGTGGCTATAGATAAGAATATCATCAAAATAAACAACCACAAAACGACCAATGAATTCTATCATAACATGATTCATTAATCTCATGAATGTACTAGGTGCATTAGTAAGTCCAAAAGGCATGACTATCCATTCATATAAGCCAAATTTAGTTTTGAAAGGAGTTTTCCACTCATCCCCTTCTTTCATCCCAATTTGATGATAACCACTATGCAAATCAATCTTAGAAAAAATAGCAGCAGCACTCAATTCATCAAGCATATCTTCTAAGCGGGGAATAGGATGACGATATCGAATAGTGATGTTATTAATAGCTATACAATCTACACACATGCTCCATGTACTATATTTCTTAGGAACTAAAATAACAGGAACAACACAAGGGCTAAGAGAAACACGAATGTACCCTTTGTCGAGTAGTGCTTGTACTTGTTTCTGTATCTCCTTAGTTTCGTCGGGGTTAGTTCTGTAAGGCGCACGGTTAGGTAATGTGGCGCCTAGAATAAGATCAATCTGATGCTCTATGCCGCGCATGGGCGGAAGTCCAGCGAGCACCTCCTCTGGAAACACATCACCAAAGTCCTGCAAAACAGTAGAGACACCAAGAGAAATAGGGGTCATGTTGTTAGAAACTAAAACCTCGCCTTTATACATGAGTAAAAGTGGCATGGCACTAGGATCCTCTCGAAACTCTCTCATATCTTCCTTGGTGGCTAGCATTAATAGGTTAGGCACTCTCTCTCTTTTCTTTATATCACTCTTTGTAGGCTCTATGACATCATGTACAACTACAACATTCTCACGGACTCCAACAGATGCATCTTGCAAATTCACCTCTATTTTCTGTCTAGACTCATTGACAATCTATTGTGGTGACATTGGTTGCAGGTTAATCTTCTTGCCTTTAAACTCCAAGTGATAGGTATTGGTACGGTCATTGTGTTGCACATGGAGATCATATAACCAAAGGCCTACCCAATAAAAAATGGCAAACAGTCATAGGAACCACATCAAAATCAATAGAATCTTTGTATGGCCCTATTTCAAAATTCACTCTCACCATATGGTTTACCTTCATCTCACCACTGTCACTTAACCACTGAATGTAGTATGGCTTGGGATGAGGAAAATAAGATAAATTCAGCTTGGCACATAACTCCTTGCTTGCAAGATTCCTGCAGCTACCTCCATCAATAATTACTTTGCAAGATTTGTTAGGGCCAACGAGAGCTTTTGTTTGGAACAAATTGCAGCGCTGAGAGTCAACCATTGGTTGCACACTAAGAATGCGTGGAGATACCACTATAGTAGGTGCATGCTCAGGAAAGGCATCCATACCTTCCTCTTCAGAATCAGCACCATGACCATCAGGGTCAACATCATCTCCACTATCATACTCTCCTTGATCATTGACAAACATCACCTCGAGGTTTGGACAATCTCTCTTGTAGTGACCTCTACCTCCGCAAGTGTGACACTCCACATCGCGAGTACGTGCAGTTGATATATTCGAACCTGAACTAGCCGTAGTAGCAGCTGGTTTCTTAGCATTAGAACCAAAAGAGGGCGAGTTAACATGCTTGTCCAATGATGTAGTAGGGTAGCTGGTCGCTGCAGGAGGCGCCATAGGAGATGGCGTGGCCCTGGGGAAACGACTAGTAGATGGAAAACGATGTGCCTTAACTTCCTCCGCGAGCTATGACTCGGCCTCTCTAGCATGATGCAACAGCTTGTTCATGTTCTCATACTTGTGATGACGCACTATGCTCTTGATTCGTAACCTCAAATTGTTGAGAAATCACTGCATGGTCATCTCAAGTGATTCTCGGATTCTAGCACGTTGCATAAGCATCTCCATCTCCATGTAGTACTCATCAATTGTCAAGTTCCCTTGCTTCAATTGTGTCAACTTTTCAAAAACGGAGCGCAAGTAATTGGTGGGTACAAAACGTTCCTTCATGATATGCTTCATCTCTCGCCAAGTCATCACTGGAAGGTCATTGTCATCCCTTCTATGCTGAACAAGAGCATCCCACCAACGCAAAGCATAACCATCAAATTCTGACGCTGCAAGCTTGACCTTCTTTTCTTCAGTATACTCATACAATCGTCAGAGCTTCTCTATCTTCAACTCCCATGTCAAATAATCTTCAGGATCAATGGAACCATCAAACTTGGGAATTGATAATTTAGGCTTGCCCAAACCATCATCAACCGGTTGTATAGGTACAAGCTGAGAACGATCGATAGGGGCAAAACCACGACCATGTAATGGTGCAGGTGCAGGAGCATTAGGGCGTCCCCTTCCTAGTGGCGCAGCACCAGCAACACTGCCATCAGCTTCATCCTCGAGCTCCTCATGCATTGGTTGCTGCTGCCATTTCTCAATAGCAAGTGTCAAGGCCTCGACGGAATGCTGCAAAGCTGTCACATTCGTGTTGAGGTCTATCACTTGTGTCTTGATAGTAGCCACGTCCTGAACGTTTTCTTCCAAAGTCACTTGCAGGTCCTGAAGACTCTTGTCAATGGCATCTGTTGTGTTGTTAAACACTAGTGTCAAATGGGATCTCAATGCTTCATATCCCCGCCAATTGACAAGCTCATCATCCTTCTTTTTCTATCCTATAACATCAGAAGCACTAGTAGACATGATTAGTAGATTAGTGCAATAAAGAAAATCTGTTTGGTGGAACACTCAACTCACTCACAACTGACAAGAAAGTAGATCTTACTGTTCCAAAGTGAATAGATATGCGTAACCAAAACGAGATCAAGACTGATGCACTGATGTGATGAAGTGAATATCAAGGGTATAGAGAATGATCACGGAGCACACAGGTTATTAATGTGGAGTTGTAGGTATGGAATCCTAACTACACCGCAAACAAGTCCTAGTGCTGATCGTACAAACACCCAAGAAACACACATGTGAAGATAAAAGTGGGAGTGCAACTATGAAGGGTGTTACACTATGCTGGAAAGACACTAGCAAGGATCAATGTCACAGGCACAAGATTGCTCAATCTACCGATGCACAAAGAAATCAGTAGGCCTCTTGCGCAATTCAGTTCTCCTTTGCTCTTTTTTTATATAATCCTTTTTATTTTTGCTTTTTCTTTTGCTCTGTTCTCTGTTTTTTTTATACTATGAAGCACACTTTGATCACAGCCAATTCACAAACACAGCACCACAACCTATGAGCAGCCTGGAGGAGCGGAAACTAGTCTCAGTGGGCAAGTTCCTAACACGTAAGTATGAATGGTTGTGGCTAAAGGTTGCAAGAAAACAATGATCAAAAGTCTTATGTGTCAAGTTGTCGCGGCAGAAAAACAGGGCAAAAACGTGCCGTGGCAGAAATCTGGCAGCCTTGTTGCGGCAGAAAAAGAGGCGTTTTCTCTGCCGTGGCAGACAAGGACTCAATTTTTTTTGATAATTCGAATTGGCAATAGTAATCTAAGAGGACTCTTTGCTTGAATCGGATATGAGGTGATGGCGGCGGAAAAAAGGATGGGAATTACGACTAGAAACAGAAACTAACTATTAGAAGAAATCTATATTGGATCTAACGGAAGAACACGACCAGCAACTAAAACTAGAAAGAAATGTAATCTAGTCTATGGCAAATCTTTTTGTGAGGCTTTTTTGGATAGGACGAAAAATAAACTAATCTATGGATGGATTTGTGGATGCTCACAAAGTAAACGAGGAAATCTGATACCAAGATGATATGGGGTGGCTCGATCTTCTCAGCAAGCACTTGTCAATGATGATGGTGGATGATAGATAACTAGCCTGTATCTATGAACTCTCCCACTCGAACCCTAAAGACAATGCAATAGATCTCGAACCCAATGGGATATTCACAACACTGCGCTCTTGCGCACGCAGCCGTCGACCATGAATGGTAGTTTGCAATCTACTGATTCCCAGTGGAACAACATATCACACTCAATTGCAATTGTCTAACTCGATCACAGGTAATTCCAGAGGTTCTAGATAGAAACAACTCCAAAATATTTTAACGTGGTCTAACCGGAAAGAAACGGTACACCATCTATTTAAGAGAGAGGGGCGACTAGGCTAAGAGTCCAAGACGCAAACGACTACAACTAAGATACATGCCGACCCAGGTAGGACAGCTCTCTAGGTGCACAGGCATGTTTCCTCCGTGGCAGCATAATGGTCCTAAAACGTGCCGCGGCAGGACTCTTCTGTCGTGGCAGTATTTGGCATCGTTTCTCTGCCAGGTGTTGATCCCTTCCTTTGTAGCTCCTTGCGCTTCCTCCCTCTCCTCCCTCGCGCTTGCTTCATTGATCAACACACCTTGCTCCATGTGCTTCACCTCCTTGCTCCGTGCTATACCTTCTTCTCCAATGTACCTAATAATACAATAACACAAAGACTTAGGCAGTATAAACTTCTCATTAAGTAAAACATCAGGCTCATTAAGAAACAAATTCACCTATTGTTCTAGTAGCTTAGCACGAGCTCTTGTAATTTGTCCAATTCTAACATCATTGGATTTATCCTTGTTAGTAGCAGCTGGAACATCATCAGTGGTAACTGGGGTAGGTATAAGTATAGGGATGTCCTCATCACTCGAAGGAAGGCATAACTACCACCTAATGACATCCAATGAGGTAATGCAAGAGATGGCAGCTTTCAAAGTGGCTGCCAAGAATGCCGAAGATGCTCGTGCACGAGCAATGGGGATGCAAAAGGGAGTCAATATGGCCTTGAAGACAAGTGTGGCTGATCATGATGAAGATGACATAGAAGGTATGGATTGTCCCGAGGATGTAAAAATAATTCATGAACAATACATGGCCTTCTATGCTAGAAACTTTTTGAAGGATCCAGCCAAGGCCAAATCTAAACTAGAACACATGAGTGGAACATATGGAAGAAAACAAAACGGTCCCAAGCTGAGAACTTGTTTCAACTATGGAGATCGGCTGCACTTTGTAGCCGAGTGTCCATATCAAAGTAGGGAAGATAATGGAGGAAGACTCATTATCAAGGAAAAGTCAAAGTCCCCATGCAAGAAACAATTTGTAAAGAAGAATGCTCCTTTCAAGAAGCAACCAAAGATTGTTCTAGTGGCTTAAGAAGAATATTCTTCGGGAAGTGAAGATGAAGACGAGGATGATAGCTCTCGAGAGGTGGTTGCCATAGTCACCACATCTACACCAACATCTTTGTTCGACTCTCCGAATGAAAACCTCATCAACAAGAATGCTACTTGTCTCATGGCAAGAGGTTCCAAGGTATCAACTTCTAACACTTATTTTCCTAAGGCTATGATTGACATGGATGATCCTACTAGTCTTAAGGTTAAAGAAGAGATTATTGATTTGGACTATTTCTTCACTAACTTGCAAGGTGAGCACAAAATACATTTTGAGGCTCTTATGGACCAGCTGGCCCAAAATGAAGTGCTTCTTGAAGAAAAGGGCAGGATTGAAAGGGAGGATGCATTGGAAATTGCGTCCTTACAAGTGCTCTAGAAGAAGAAGAAGAAGAAGAGGCTCGGGCTTCTCTTGAAGAGAGGCTTGATTCTATTGAGGAGTCACATGAAGAAATGGTAACAAAGCTTGTTAAGGAACGTGGCAATGCAGTAGCCAAAGCAAAGAAGTTAAAGAAAGAAAAGATTGACTTTGGGGCTGCTCATGCTAGACTCTCCGGGGAATTGGAGAAACTTGACATCGCTCACAAGGATTTGAAAAGTGCACTCTTCATTCTCAATGAGTCGCATGATCAGCTCCAAATTTGATTGACCAAGTATGATGTTCCTAGAACATCTAAATCAACATATATTCACAAGGAAAATGCTAGTGTGGAAGATGAGCCTGTCAATGACACCACTCCCAAAGATAAGGGTGTACTTGATGAGAAACTTGGCAAGCAAAGGCCAAATCTTGGAAAAGAGGGACCTGTATATGTAACCAAGTCCAAGAAGAAGAAGAACAAGAAGAAGAAAACCAAGATTGAACAAATAAAGACAAACACCGTTGAGAAGAATGTCACAAAATACAAAACTAACCATATTGGTTTTGCAGGGTCTCACAATCCAAATTATAAACTCTTTTGTGATTATTATGGAGATGTGTATGCTTATTATGTTGGTCCTTTTGATGAATATGTTGCTTGGTCTATTTGGGTTCCAAAGACCCTTGTTACTAACATGAGAGGACCCATTGAAAAATGGGTACCAGAAACCAAGAAGTAATTCTCTTGCAGGGCTATGCTTCTGGTGGGTCTAAATGGGTGCTGGATAGTGGATGCACTAGTCATATGACCGGAAGCAAGGAGATCATCACGGAGATGCGACCCAATCATGATAATGTTATAGTCTCCTATGGTGATAAGTCTAAATCTCAGGTATTGGGTCTTGGCAAGGTTGTGGTCGCCCATGATATCTCTCTCGTGGACGTCATGCTTGTTGAGACCCTCGGTTACAACTTACTTTCTGTTTGTGCCCTTGGTAAGATGGGCTTTGTTGTTTTCATTGATGATGATTTGGTGGTACTCTTGTGGAGCAAGTCTCTAAAGGTCGCTTTCGTTGGGCACGTCAAAAATGACCTGTATGTGGTGGACTTTTCGGGGAAAACCACTTTGGGTCCGATGTGCTTATTTGGAAAGGCCGACGTGGGCTGGTTATGGCATCTCCGTTTAGCCCATGTCAACATGAGAACTTTGCAAAGTCTTCACAAGGGTGGCCACATCCTTGGACTAAAAGACAATGTTTCCTTTGCCAAAGATCGTGTTTGCAGGGCTTGTGTTGAAGGAAAAATGCATGACTCTCCCCACAAGAGGAAAACTATTGTTTCTTCAAAGAAAATCTTTGAGTTACTTCATGTGGACTTATTTGGTCCTCCATCTCATGCCAGTCTCGGTGGGAAGAAATATTGCTTGGTGATAGTCGATGATTACTCAAGATACGCATGGGTCTATTTCTTCAAGTTAAAGAGTGAGACTCAACAAATGGTCATTGACTTCGCCAATGAGGTTCAGCGTCAACACAATGGTCCCATATTGGCAATAAGAAGTGACAACGGATTCGAGTTCAAGAACTACACATTACATGAATTTCTAAGTGAAGAGGGGATAAGACATCAATATTCCCCTGTGTACACCCCTCAACAAAATGGTGTAGCCGAGAGGAAGAATCACACTTTGATGGATATGGCCAGATCAATGTTGGCTGAATTCAAGTCTCCTTACAACTTCTGAGCTGAAGCCATATCCACCGCTTGTCACTCATCAAATCGGCTCTACCTCCGCAAGATCTTGGACAAAACTCCATATGAAATACTTACCGGTAACAAGCCCAACATTTTGTACATCAGGGTATTCGGTTGTAAGTGTTTCGTTCTCATCAAAGGAGTACGCTTGTCTAAATTTGAGTCTAAGGTTTTAGAAGGTATTTTTGTTGGTTATGGTGCCAAATCCCACACTTATAGAGTCTACAACAAGCTCTCTGGTATTGTTGTAGAATATTGTAGTGTGGAATTCAATGAAAATGATGGCTCCCATGTGGGGCAAGTTGATGTTTGTGATGCAGATGTTGAAATACCCCAAGATGCCATAAGAAGAATGGGCGTGGGATTTTTCCGCCCCAATGAGGAACCCCTTGTGGCAGATCGGGAAGGACAATGTTCCACTCAAGTGGAGCCCTCATATACACAATATCAACAAGCTCCCACTACTGGAGAAACCTCTACACCAACACCTCAACCTGTTGAAGATCATCAGTCTTCTGGGCAAAATGATAGTCTTAGGCCGGACTATCCGCCTCCTCCAAGGGTCGGACTCCAACTCGCTCCAGTGGACATCAAGAAGAACAAAACGCCCAAGAAAATTACAGGCCAGATTATCCGGCCCTAGAACTCCTTGTTTTGCCAGAGACACTCAGGAAGAAGAAGTTGCAGCCGCATCTCCCAGTCCGGATAGTCCGGCCCCACCCAGGGGTGGATTGTCCGGCCCTAAAGAACATGAGCAGCAACAGTCGCCTGTTTCAAGCTCAGATCAGAATCAAGGGCAATGTAGTGGCCAAGACAAGGATCCAAATGTTGAATCAACACCTTATGGAAACAACAAGGAAATTTTGGCTCGTCGTAAAGCTCGCGTTGATCGAAACCTTGAGTTAAGGGGTCACACTCTTGACAAGGTTGTTGGTGATCTAAGAAGAAGGGTTTCTACTAGAAGAGAACTTGCTAGCTTCTGTGATCATCAAGCACACATTTCAATGGTTAAACCAAAGAAGGTCTTTGATGCTCTTGAAGATCCCGATTGGGTGGTTGCAATGCATGAAGAGTTAAATAACTTCGAGGCCAACAAGGTTTGGAAGCTCGTAGAGAAACCCAAAGAGTGCCGCAATGTTATCGGCACCAAGTGGATTTTCAAGAACAAACAAGATGAAAATGGCATTGTTGTAAGGAATAAAGCAAGGCTAGTGGCTCAAGGATTCACTCAAGTGTAAGGCATTGATTTCGATGAAACTTATGCTCCTATGGCTCGTCTTGAGTCCATCCGTATCATTCTTGCCTATGCCACTCATCATAATTTCAAATTACAGCAAATAGATGTTAAGAGTGCATTTCTTAATGGTCCACTACATGAGTTGGTATACGTCAAGCAACCCCTGGTATTTGAGGATCCCAAATTTCTGGACCATATCTACAAACTCGATAAGGCGCTCTATGGCCTTAAACAAGCCCCACGTGCGTGGTATGAGCACCTTAAAGAGCTTTTGTTTGACCGTGGATTCGAAGTTGGGCAAATCGATCCCACTCTTTTTACTAAGAAGGTTAATGGGGAGCTTTTTGTATGACAAATATATGTAGACGAAATTATTTTTGGATCTACTAACCAAGCTTTTAATGATGAATTTTCAAAGCTTATGACTAATAGGTTTGAGATGTGTATGATGGGATAATTGAGGTTCTTTCTTGGATTCGAGATCAAACAACTTAGAAAGGGAATTTTCATTAATCAAGCTAAGTACATTCTAGACATGCTCAAGAGATTCAAGATGATGGATCTCAATGGCGTTGCTATTCCAATGCAAAACAAGTGTCATCTTGAGCTTAATCCAAAGGGTAAAGACATGGACCAAAAGGTATACCGACCCATGATAGGCTCTCTCCTTTACCTTTGCGCATCTAGGCCCGATATCATGTTGAGTGTAGGAGTGTGTGCAAGGTACCAAGCCTCTCCTAAAGAAAGCCACTTAGTGGTGGTCAAGAGAATCTTCAGATATTTGGTTCATTCCCCAAATTTGGTTTATGGTATCCCAAAGGCTCCAGTTTTTCTCTATGTGGTTACACTGATTCAGATTGGGCTGGTAACAAAGATGATCGAAAATCAACTTGTGGTGCATGTCAATTCTTGGGCAAGTCTCTAGTGTGTTGGTCTTCAAAGAAACAAAATTGCATATCTCTCTCAACTGCTGAAGCTGAATATGTTGCTGCTGCAAGTGCTTCTACACAATTATTATGGATGAGGCAAACTTTAAAGAAATATGGTGTCAATTGTGATAAAGTGCCTCTTTTATGTGATAATGAAAGTGCTATCAAATTTTTTTCCGGTGCAGCATACAAGAACAAAACATATTGAGATTCGCAATCATTTCATTCAGGATCATGTTGCTCGTGGAGATATTGCACTATCTTTTGTGAGCACGAAGAACCAACTTGCCGATATCTTCACGAAGCCTCTTGATGAAGCAAGATTTTTTTTATTTGAGGAATGAGCTAAATATCATAGATTCAAGGAGCTTGGCTTGACTACCCTTGCATACTCACTTACTCTTCGTCGTGTATTTGGTTTAGATGCGGGCATAGACATAGGGGAGTCTGGTCCTAATTGATTGGGCTAACCCTCCCCCATAATGCCGAAAGCAAGAAAAATCATTTCCCTTAATATCATTTTTTGATATGAGGGTCATCGATGAGCATTGGTTTTGAACTCAAGATACATCTTCGCGGTGTCATGCCATACACTCCAACATGGTGGCTTCGGCCACCACCTCTTCCTTGAGAAGAGTTGGTTTCTAGTGGATCTCTTTGGATTTTCTTGCATATCTTTTGTTCTTATGGAAAACACACCCAATTTTGGCTTTTGGTTGATTTGTTCTTGCAAGTTTGGGTGTGTAGTACCATCTCAGTTTTTTGCTCTAAACCCAAGCCTTTTTCCCTCCTTGAACCATCTATTCTTGCACACAAGTCCTTCATACACTTTAGAAGGGTTTTGCAAGGAGTGCTCCTGCCTAAATCTGTGTTGACAGAATTTCAGAAGGGGGGGGGGACTATCCGCCCCAAGTGGGGGCCGGATTATCCGCCCTGGGCAAAATCTGCCTCTGTAAGATCCCTCCTTTGTAAAGGAAAAGATCCCTATGATTGCAGTGCTAGTCTCTGGATCAATAGCTAGCATCCACAGTAAAGATGTAATATCAAGAAACAGAGGTCATAATATAACTTTATAACCAGGAATAAAATAATTCATTACATCCTACATAGCTCATTTGGCTATCTCATTACAATGTAGCAGAATATAACAATAGCATGGGGTCCTTCATCTTCAAAGTGCCACAGGCAGACATGTTGGTTGTAGGCTTGTAATCCTAATCAATAAACTTCACTAACATCAAACAAACCTGCAACATAATAAGTTACAGCCACAAGGGTCAATACATTTGAATTGTATTAGAAAGTGATACTATGGTAGTATAGTGGAGTCTATCATCTATATGCATTTTGCTAAGTGGAGCTTAGGCTTGCTTTGCTCAAAATAGATTTTCCTTATCATTTGAAAACACTAATTTTTTGCTTGACAAAATCACCCAAGGCATCTCCCAATAGAAATTGGTGATCCTTCATCCCTTGTTCAACCACAAGATTTTAACTTAGAAATTGGGATGAGGAGATTCTTGATAGCTTCCATGTCTTGATGCTCAAATTGTCCAATACCAGGGACTTGGCTAAGTACTTAGATTTTGCACTCTGCAGAGGTGGTGCACTTTCCCCACAAGACTTGGTTTCCCAAGACAAGATCTTTCAGAAGCCTTCCCTTAGACCAGAATGGACGCGCTCCAACCTATCATTCCCCTACCACCAACTGTCCATTTGGCTAAGTTATTGCAACCTATATGATCCAGGCAGAGCCCATAATGCCAAGTGGCTGCACTTGAAGCTTCTCAACATTTGACATCTCAAATCTCTTTGTTCCTGGGTGGCAAACCACAAGTGAGATACACTAGGGTAGTCCATAGATATGCGCCCTGTGTAACCACTCAACATAACCCATTCACAACCATTCCACCCAGGTGATTCACTCACATAGTTGTTTTATTAAACAAAACACAAGTCATAGACTTAGAAATATTTCATAGCATGAATATAATTCACCCTTGTTTTCTACTAGCTAAGCTAAGCATGATGGTAGTAGGAACCTTAACTTAGGAAATTTCTAATAAGGTTTCATCTACTAGGATTTCCCCTGGCATAGTTTGCACTTAGCAAAAATTCCATGCAAGTCTTACTTAGAAATATCACTAATGCATAGTGAAAATAATGGAACAAAAGTATGTAGCATCACTTGCCTTTTTGGTAGAGAATATAAGTTCATTCCTTGTCTTGCAACATTCACACTTCTTCAAATCACTACAATTCAATCAATCAAGCAAGGCACAATTTCAATCTACCATTCAAGCAAACATCACATAAAATAATAGAAACAAAACAATGCATGCAAGCATGCCAAAGATTGTTTTATTAATAAAATTGGTTCCTAATGGGTTATACACATTCTAAAGACCTAGTGGTCACTTTATAAAAGTGGCAAAACCATTTGCATAATTATCTTACTTATAAACCATTTTTAAACCAAATCATTATTTTATGTGGTTAGAAATGCCTTTATCAAAGTAGCAATATTTATAGGGTTCACCAAACACATTTTTAAATCATTAAACTTGGTGCTTGGGGTCAGAGAGTTTAATTCAAAACATTTCTCAAAGGTTTCCTCCAAAAGCATTTTTAATAAATAAACATTATCTTTATTTGTCTAGAAATGGTTTAAATCAAAGATTTATTCTTTTGCTTCACCAAATATATTTTTGAAACCACAAATTGATTTCTATGGTCAGTAGGTTCAAAACAAACCATTTGCCAAAGGTTTTATCTCAAAAATCATTTTAGAACAATTTTTATATTCCAAATATGCTTACACAAGTTTCTGCAAAAACATTCAATTTAACAGAAACATTTTACTAAACAAAGTGCATGGTCAGAAAGTACTTGTTTTGCTGAATCCATTGATATAAAATTTACAAAATTTGGACATGTGGTTTGAAAGTTATGAATTTTTCAAATTGGCACATCTAATAGCAAATCTTGTTTTTAAAACAGACTCTGGGCCACGTGGAGCAATTTGATTGGCTGAAAACGTTTCGCGTGGATCGACAGACATAGACCGCAGGATCCAACTTGATCGCACAGCACAGATCGCATACCCCTTCATTTATAAGTGATTCTATCGTATCCAATAGATCAACATCTAACGGTCCTCAACGCTTTGACCATTAAGCAGCGGCGCTGGCGGCGGCGTGTGGCGGAGCGCGGTCAGACGGTGGCAGTGCTGGCGATGCAGGAAGCAAGAGAGGGTGAGGAGAAGCTCACCAGGTTCGCGGCATCGTGGTGGTGCTCGAGGTGCCTTCTGTTTGTCGAGGGGCGCGCTGGAGGTGCGGGGATTGCTCGCCAAAGAGATGTCTAGCGACGGGCATGCACTGTTGTCGTCGGGGACGTCGATGTGGAGCACGGGAGAGGGAACAGATGGTGCTATTAGACGCGTGAAAGAGTAGGGAGTATGGAAGCATCAAAGAGAGAGGGCGGCGCGGTCTGAGACTACCTGTGGAGCTCGTCGGAGATATGGCAGACCACGGCGGCGCTCAGACGTGGATGAAGTCGAAGTTTTGGGGCGCGCGCGGCCAAGCGGGCGATACTGGGAGATGCAGTGAACAATGGGGAGAATGCTCGTTTGCTGCAGCGAGCAAGAGGTGGCGTAGACTAGCCGGAATCGTTGCTGAAAGGTCGTCGGAGACAGTGGCTTGCCGCAAGGAATTGACGCAGCCTGGGGGCAAAGAGGGGGAGGCGAGTGAGGGAAAATGGGGAGGAGAGGCAGGAGTTTAATCGTGCATGGTCGCGGCGAGGTTTAAGCGGGGCATTGGCGCGTATTGATGCCAGTTAAGAACTAGCAGAAACGGCCGGCGAGGTTGGCGCTGGTGGGAACGACGATGAGGTGGCGGTGGGGTCGTTTCATCAGCGAAGGAGAGACAGGGGAGGTGGGGTCCGAACGTCAGTGACTGCGCGGGTCTTTCTGCGTGTGAAGAAAAACATTTCGGGGGTGAGGGAGAGGTGGGCTACTGGGCCTTCGTGGGCTAGCTGGGCTGGGCTTGTTCCTTTTCATTTTTTTGTACAAAATCTTTTTCTTTTTTCTTTTTCTATTTATCTATTTTGATTTTGTTTAAACATTTCAAACATCAATTTGATTTCAAACCTCAACCAAAATTTGTGTAGGTTCATATACTGATTAATATCACATTCCAAAGTCAAATTTAGAATAATATATTTATTCTTTTTAGGGTCTTTTAATTATTTATAATAGGCTCTAGTATTAATTAAATAAGATTTAATAATATTTTTCAATCACCATTTGAATTCAAATTACCACCAAACTTTGGGTGAATTTTTATTCTGTTTATCAACATATTTCAAAGTCAAAAATAAAATAATTATTTTATTCCTTTAAGATCTATTATTAATTAAATAAATAGACCATAGTCTTTAATTCAAATAGGTTTTAATTTATTTTTAAAACTATTTTTGAATTCTAAATAATAACAAAATATTTTCAGTAGGTTTCAATTGAAAAACTAAAACACTTGGAAATCTTATTTAAAATAAATTAACAAGTTTTAGTGTTTATTTAAAATGGAAAAAACTTTTACTTTAATAAAAATGGATATTAATAAATCCTCATTATTTTATTTAAATAAACCTTTACTCTTTTTATCAAATAAAAACATTTTATTTCAAAAACTTGGCCAAGATTTAATTTGGCTCTATAAAATAATACTTATTTATATTTCTACCTTTGCTTTATAAAAACCAAAAAGATTCAAAAAATAGTGATTCCAATTATTAAAACTCTTTATTAATTGTTTATCTTATCTTTTTTTAAATACCTTTAGGATTTTATTAATCAAAATAGGTTTTGATGTTTCCAATTGGAATTAAAAAGTTTCTTCTCACCCTAAAAATCAACAATTGTTTATTTTGTTTATTTATTTTCACATTACAAGATTTGGAAAATCTTGGGATGTGACAGCCTCTTAAGGGCTGGGTCAGGGAGGAAGGGCTCAAACAGAGTAGCTAGTACTCCCCCAACCCGTGCTCTGCCCCAAGCCGCCGCAGGAGCCTCCGCCCTTCCCTGGAGTCGATTCGACCACCCGATTCTCCGGGCCCTCCCCAGATCTTCTTCCCCATGCCTCCGGGTACCTTCTCCTCTGAGCTCTTCCTCCAATGAGTGAGGGTAACTCCCTCATCCATCTCTTTTGTATGGGATTCATTGTTTGGTGGAAATCTCGTTGTAGAAGATACTTTGTCTTTCCCATGTCTGTTAGAATGAGTAGTATTGCAACACTAGTGCCCGATCTATGTTGCCTTGGTGAATCTGGGCCAAATCACATTTTTTTGTGGGGGGTGGATTATCCACCCCTGGCAGGGACGGATAATCCGGCCTGGAGATTCAATGTATGTTCTGGTTTGGTTCAGCTTTTCACAATGCACATCTCTAGACCATGGATTGTTTTCCTACTATTTCTAATATTCCTCTTGGACTTGTGTGTCTGCTTATCCCCATGCTACCTCTCCCATGATTTTCACAGGTGGTTCAAGTGATCCTAAGACCTACAAGCGTCATCCCCGTGCCTGTTATGTTAAACCAACTGCAGAGGGTAAGTTTGTTGACGAAACCAAGTTCCGCAGGTTGGCAAGAGTCTGAACGGATGGCCGAGGCAGCAAAGAAAGCCAAGAGGCTTGCATATCGCAAGGGAAAGGGCAAGGGCAAGCAGTCTCGGCCCAACTACAAGGCCATGAACAGCTTTGAGTACTCCATTCGCCAAACCGATTATTATGCCGATGCTGACAGTGATGGCTCTCCGGAGGATTCCATGTTTTGGTGCTCTCATTTTTGGTCCATTCATGATGATGTTTATGTCCCTCTCAAGATTCGCCCTATGCATCCTCTGGATATGACTGAGGCCCAAACCAAGGCAAGACTTCGTGAAGACTTGGATGTGGCTAATAATATGGGCTTCATCACCTTATGACTCTTCAGTGTCACTATGACTTGATGCAGCCCGACCTACGGTCGTTACTACATCAAGGTTTCCAACTTACGCCAAGTCGTCATGGACTCCAAAGGTGAATCCGTTCCTCTATGCGAGCCCACTTCCTACCCTATTGAATGTTATACTACTTCATACTCCGCCCTATGGCCATGATAGGTTCACATTGACAAGTATGAAGTCAAGGGGGGAAGCCCGGAGCATCAAGCCCGACAAGACGAAAGCTTGGAAGAGGAGGAGGAAGAAGACAGATAAGCAGCTGCCAGGTCTCGGCGGTACTACCGGTCGGCGAAACCGGTACTACCGGTCAGCGGTACTACCTCCCCTAATACCGCTCACTACTGACGGCTCCAACTGATGCTCCAGGACTGCAAGCGGTACTACCGGTACAAGAGCGGTACTGCCGGTTACGACCGGTACTACCGGTCCTGAGTCCGGTACTACCGGTCGTGTCTGAACCTGCACGCGCCAACTCGGCCCAGCGCCATGTACCCCTTACTATTCGCCTAGTTTATCCCCAAATTACCCTTGTTTAGTGGCTGGCCTATAAATAGACCCCCACCCCTCATGTATCCCTTAGGCATAGATGATAGACTAAAGACAACCCCCATTGTGGAATCTCTAGTTTTGCCTCATCCCCTTTCTCAAGGGGACCGACTATCATCACCAACCTCGATTGGACTTTTCATCACGCATCCATCATTGAACAAGGCCTTGGAGTTCGGTGTCTCATCTCCAAGTTGTCAAGACCCACCCCAAGGTGTTCTTCCCTCTCCGATGTGGATTTGAGGGAGCACGTTGACCGATCTTTCCTTGCGAGGATTCTATCGGACCGGTGGCCACCGTTCAGGAGCAATCGGACTTGTATCGTGTGAGTTTTGCGTGTGTTCATCGTGTTCTTTGCGAGGTGTGTGTTCACTTCCGCTACCTTCTCCCTTTCCCCTCGCTTTCCCATCGATTTTACCACGAGATCTATGAAGATCGGGCCACCCAAGAGGTTAACCCTTTTATCATGACTCCTCGGTGGTGAAGCAGTTTTTCTCAACACTTGTGATCTGCGGAGATGAGCTTCGCACCATGAAGTGGATGAACGGGACAACAATGATTCAGTCAGACTTCTGCACCTTTGGTCAGGTCCTTGGGTATGTTTTTGATGGGCATGGCACAGCTTCTAGCCACCGCATTATCTCTCCGCTCAGGCCATCCAAGGACACTATTCTTGCTCCATGGCTGACATCTGATGGCATTGCTGGTGCCTTTTCTGGCCTCTCTCCTTTGTATTCATCTCTTGTTGGCATGTTTCGGGATAGCATCTCTCCGAGTGGGGGAAACAATGATAAGATCTGTGGTCACCTGGTTCCCCTGCTTGCTTTTGCTCACGACTGTGCCACCAATGCTGGTTTGTCTACAGGTTATAAGATGGATGTTATGGACTATATTCTATCATGAGATGACCGATGCTATGCTCAACCGGCTCTCCATCCCATATGCTCCTTTTATTAGGATGCTCATCAAGCACATGTTGCCACATGAGGACTTTGGTACTGGTTTGGATGGTGTTCACAAGCCAAAGAAGATCTACAACAAGGCTCAGAAGACCTCTCACCCTTCCACTACCCCTGAGTCCTTCATGCATGATGCAAGGTCTAGTGGTCGTCGTCCCGCGGTGTCCCTAATTGTTAGGGGTGATCCCTTAGGGAGGCCCGATCTTTCACGAATCCCAAGGAAATCGAGGAGGGAGTGAGGGGGATGAGGAGGGAGGAGAAACCCACGAACTCACACGCGAATAACTCGATGAACACACACACGAAAACACGATACAAGCCTATAGCTCACGCCGGTGGCAACCGGTCCAACATAATATCTAGGATCGGCGTTGGGCAAGACACTCTCCCACGACCAACAACGGGGTGAGAGGCTTTATGAGATCTTGACTACTTGGAGACGAACACCGAACTCCAAGGACTTGTACAACTTGAACGCACGAGGAAAAATCGAAGAGGAGGTGGGGGATAATTGGTGCTCTTTGTCAAGGAGCATGAGACTAGTAAGTGGTAGATCCTCTAGGGGTGTCTTCAATTACAATTATCCAAGTATAGGGTTTACAATAGAGGGTGGGGGCTATTTATAGGCCAGCCACATAAACAAGGGCAGTTTGGGTATGAAATGGTAAAGTCTAGGCGAAATAAGGGGTTACACGGGTCAAGCCCGAAAGTGGACTTGTCTCTGGGGATTTCCGGCGAGAGGCCGGCGGCGCCGGAGTGGTATCCGGAAATTCCGGTGGCCGACGACATTTCCGGTCGCGAACCGGAAAGCCTTACATAACATGTTTTCGGTTGTCGCCGGAAGTTTCCGGTCGTTGCCGGTATTGTCGGTGAGGGGGTCGGTTGACCGGGCCTGTCGCTAGAAGTTTCGGCGAAGGAACCGGTTTGCCGAGCCTGGCACCGGTTTGCTCTAGGGTATCTCCTCGGGATGCCTTTGGTCCCTCCCTTGACGATGCTTCATTGGGTTCATAGCTGAGACTGCACAAAGTTTGGTAATGAAGTAGCAAGCCATCCACGGGTATCGAAGTCACACGAGGAAAGGAGCGAGTTAACCTTAGCTTGTAGTAGCTTGGCTCGAGCGCGGGTCATCGGTCCACTTGGGGGACTAGTTGGCGGCGATGTAGAGCATCTGTAGGACGGGCTGCATCAGCTCCCCCCCTTGGGAAAGAGTCGTCTTCGACTCTTCAACCTTCTCAACTTCATCTTCTCCATGGAAGGGTGAAAGGTCCTTGACATTGAGCGTCGGGCTCACAAGGTAGGCGTTGTTGTTGATCCTCTTGAGTACTTTGAACGATCCATCACCTCTTGGCTTGAGTTTGGAGTCGCGACCGGAGACGATTGTTCGTGGTACACCGTGAAGACGGATTATTTCCCTGAGAAACAAATGTGTCACATGTGAAGCATCATCGGTCTTGTGGCATGGAATGAAATGTGCCATTTTGGAAAAACGATCCACTACCACAAATATAGAATCATGACAATGTTTAGATCTAGGTAAACCTAGCACAAAGTCCATTCTAATGTCCGACCAAGGTGCATGAGGAATTGGCAATGGCATATAAAGACCAAAAGGGTTAGACTTAGACTTAGCTTGGACACAAGTAGTGTATCGTTGGACGTGGTGTTCCACGTCGCGCTTCATCTTGGGCCAATAGTAGTGAGTGGCGAGAATGTCATATGTCTTTTCACGGCCAAAGTGACCCATAAGACCTCCACCATGGGATTCTTGAAGAAGAAAAAATTGGAGAGACAACTTCGGAATGCAAAGCTTGTTTTGTTTGAATAGAAAACCCTTATGCAAATAGAAATCATCAAATCCATTCTCTATTGAACACTTTGGAAAAAATTGGTCAAAAGAACGGGTTGGAAGCATACAAAGATTTTATGTCATCAAGACCCAAAACATTTACTTCGAGTCGCGTAAGAAGGCTTGTAATTTTGCGAGACAAGGCGTATGCTACTATATTTTCTTTGCCTTTCTTGTACTTGACAATGTACAGAAAAGACTCCATGAATTCAGCCCATTTGGCGTGCCTTTTGCTCAAATTGGCTTGACCCTTAAGATAAATTCTTTGGGCCAAAGGTAATGTTGCCACACTTGAAGGACACGAACCAAGGCAAAAAGCTCTTTGTCATAAATTGGATAGTTAAGGCGTGCACCATCAACTTTATCTCTATGGTATGCAATAGGACGCCCATTTTGCATAAGGACGCCTCCAATGCCAATTCCACTAGCGTCACACTCGATCTCAAAAGTTTTTGTGAAATCCGGTAAAGCGAGGAGTGATGCTTCAGTTAGCCTCTTTTTGAGCTCATCAAACGCTTTTTGTTATGCTTTCCCCAAACGAATGTGACATTTTTCTTGGTCAACTTGTTGAGAGGGCAAGCAATGGTAGAAAAGTATTTCACAAAGCGACGGTAGAAACCGGCCAACACATGAAAACTACGAAGTTCACTAACATTGGTAGGTATGGGCCAATCCTGTATGTCCTTAACTTTTGAGACATCAACTTCAATGCCATTGGAAGACACAACAAAACCAAGGGAAATCAGTTTGTGTTTTGCAAAAGTGCACTTTGGGGGATTAGCATAGAGCTATTCATGACGAAGGATTTGGAGAACCTCCTTAACATGAGTAACATGCTCCTCTAGTGACTTTCTATAGACAAGAATGTCATCAAAGTAAACAACGACGCTCTTCCCAATGAGAGATCTCAAAATATGGTTCATAAGGCGCATGAAGGTGGATGGGGCATTAGATAAGCCAAAAGACATAACCAAACATTCATAGAGGTCAAGTTTGGTCTTGAAGGCGGTTTTCCACTCATCACCCTCGGCCATGCGTATTTGATGGTAACCACTACGAAGATATTTTCGAAAATATAGTGGCTCTACACAACTCATCAAGCATGTCATAAAGACACGGTATAGGATGTCGATAACGCACGGTGATAGGATTGATTGGACGACAGTCCATGCATAACCGCAACGTATCATCCGTCTTTGGGACTAGAATCACGGGTACCGCGCTTGGGCTAGTGCTTACTTGGATCAAACCTTTGGAGACGAGGTGGTTGATTTGTCGTTCTATCTCCTTCGTCTCTTCTGGGTTCGTGCGTGTAGAGGTCCCAACCTTTAATAAGGTAGAGATCCCTGTGTTTACAATGCTAGTCACTGGATCAATAGCTCGCATCCACAGTTAAGAAGTAATATAAAGAAACAAAGGTCATGTTACAACTTTATAACCAGGAATAAAATAATTCATTACATCTTACATAGATCATTTGGCTATCTCATTACAATGCAGCAGAAATAACTATAGCATGGAGTCCTTCATCTTCAAAGTGCAATAGGTAATCATGTTGGTTGTAGACTTGTAATCCTAATCATCATACTTCACTAACATCAAACAAACCTGCAACATAATAAGTTACAACCACAAGGGTCAATACATTTGAATTGTATTGGCAAGTGATACTATGGTAGTATAGTGGTAAGTATCATCTATATGCATTTGGCTAAGTGGAGCTTGGGTTTGCTTTGCTCAAAATAGATTTTCCTTATCATTTGAAAACACTAAGTTTTTGTTTGTCAAAATCACCCAAGGCATATACCAATAAAAGATTGAAGATCCTTTAACCCTTGTTCAACCACAAGTTTTTAACTTAGAAATTGGGATGAGGAGATTCTTGATAGCTTCCATGTCTTGATGCTCAAACTGTCTATTGCCGGGGACACGGCTAAGTACTTAGATTTTACTCTCTTGACATGCATCGAGACACGATATTTCAGAAGCCTTCCATTAGAACAGAATAGACGCGTTCCCAAACCTATCATCCCCTACCACCAACTGTCGATTTGGCTAAGTTATTGCAACCTATATGATCCAGACAGAGCCCATAATGCCAAGTGGCTGCACTTGAAGCTTCTCAACATTTGAAATCTCAAATCTCTTTGTTCCTGGGTGGCATTCCACAAGTGAGATACATAGGGTAAACCATTGAAAAATGGGCCCTGGTAACCACTCAACAAAAATCCAACCAAGCAATTACCATTCCACCCAGGTGTTTCATTCACTTAGTTGTTTTATTAAACAAAACATAAGTCCTTGACTTAGAAATATTCCATAGCATGAATATAATCCACCCTTGTTTTCTACTAGCTAAGCTAAGCATGATAGTAGTAGGAATCTTAACTTAGGAAAATTCTACAAAGGTTTCATCTACTAGGATTTCCCATGGCATAGTTTATACTTAGAAAATTCCATGCAAGTTCTACTTAGAAATATCACTAATGCATAGTGAAAATAATAGGACAAAAGTATGAAGCACCACTTGCCTTTTTTGGTAGAGAATATAAGTTCACTCCTTGATCTTGCAATAGTCACACTCTTCAAATTTCACTACAATTCAATCAAGGCACAAATTCAATCTACCACTCAAGCAATTCATCACATAGAATAATAAAAACAAAGAAATGCATGCAAGCATGCCAAAGATTGTTTTATTTTGAAAAGTCGTTTCTCATAGGTTATAAACATCTTAAAACACCTATTGGTCATTTATAAAAGTGGCAAAACCATTTGATATTAAGTTAGTGAAAATGGCCACTTTGAATCATTTTTGTTTTGCTAGAAATGATTTAATCAAGGTAATAATTTCTAGTGTTTCACAAATGTATTTTTAAGCACAAATGTTAGTGTTTTAAGGTCAATTATTTAATATTAAAACCATTTTCAAAAGGTTTTACCTATAAACCATTTTTAAATCAAAGTCATATTTTATTTTGTTGGTAATGCCTTTAAACAATGTAATAATTTTATAGGGTTCACCAAATATATTTTTAAATCCTAAAACTTGGAGTTTAGGGTTAGAGAGTTTAAATCAAATCATTTTTCAAATTTGTTACTCAAAAAGCATTTTTAACATATAAACAATATTTTTATTTAACTAGAAATGCTCTTATTCAAAGATTTATTCTTTAACTTCACAAAATACACTTTTAAATACACTAGTTGGTTTCTATGGTCAGTAGGTTCAAAACAAACCATTTACCAAAGATTTTACCTTAAAAATATTTCTAGAATAATTTTTATATTCAAATTATGCCTACACAAGTTTCTGCAAAAACAACTAAGTTTACAGAAGCAATTTACTAAAAAAAGTACATGGTTGGATAGAATTATTTTTTCTGATTCCATTGATATAAAATTTGTAAAATTTGGAAGTGTAGATTTAAAGTTATGATTTTTGCAAGTTTGAACATTCAATAGAACAAAATGTGGTTTTTAAATCGAAGGCTAGCCACGTGTCAAGACTTTACTGGACGATACCATTTCGCGTGGATCTCATGCTTTGGATCGTTAGATCTAACTAGTATCCTATGGCATAGATCAAACATACCCCTTCGGCTTAGGATTCTATCGTGTCCACCCGATCAAGATCCTACGGCTCACATGCGATTGACCAAAGGTTGGCGGCGCAGCGATGGTGGCTGGCGGCGGCACGGTCAGACGAGGACGGTGAAGGCGATACAGGAAGCGAGGGAGCAAGGGAAGATGTTCGCCGAGTTCATCGTGGAGTGGGGATGCTCGAGGCATCCTTGGTTAGCGAAGGGAGCAAGGGATCGAAGGGGATTCCTCGCCGGAGTTTGCCGCGGCGTCGGGCACGTCCTGTTGTTGACGGGGGCGAGGCTGTAGACCACGAGAAGGAGATTGGGAGGGGACGTTAGAATTGCGTGGCAACAAAGAACATCTGTGCGTCATCTAGAGAGAGAGGGGGGTCAGGGTTCACCTGGAGAGGTCGCCGGAGCAAAGCGGAACAACGGCCTTCGGGTGTTGAAGTTCCGAGCCTCCGAGCCTGTAGTGGGGGGCTATCTTGTGGTGCACTTGATGATGGGGATCACTCTAGTAGGTACTGGGAGTGGAGGGGTGGTCGGGGTTGCTAGAATTTGGTGGGAGAAGGTCTTCAGGGCGGAAGTGTTGTGGCTCAAAATCCGAGCAGCCCCGGGGCATAGAGAGCATGTCGAGCGAGAGGAATGGTAGAGGAGAGAGGGGCGACTAAGTACACACGGTCACGGGGCAGTTTCATGCCGTCATTAACGCGTATTAACTCCAGCATTCATATGGTCGTAATGGCGGAGGAGAGGGGCGTGGCGGTGAGAAGAAAGGCAGCTTGCGTGGCGGTGAACTGGCAAGAGAAGAGAGGGTGGGGCCAATCGTTCAGTGACTGCATGGGTGAGATTGCGAGTGCGAAACGTTTTCCTGCGGGGGAAGAGGGATGGGCTAGCTGGGCCGGAATGGGCTAGGTTAGATGGGCTGTGTTGTTTCCCCTTTTTTTATTCTAAATCATTTTTATTTTTCTATTTAGATTTTCTATTTTGATTTTATTCAAATGATTTCAAACCCTTTTTCTTTTCAAATCTTTTCAAACTTTTCAGTAAGTTTCTATTATGTTTAAACATGTGTTTTTAAGACCATTTTTAGAATAATTTCTTTATTCTTTTTATGGTTTTATTCTTTATTAAAATAAGCACTTTTCTTTATTCAAATAAGATTAAATATATTTTCAAACTCTTTATTTGAATTCTAATTTTCACTAAACCTTTTTCAGTAGGTTTTATTTATTTAATAGGGTGTTAAATAATTCATTTTGAATTATTTGAATTATTTCTATTATTATTTATCAATCATTTAATTTGGGTATTTGTCTTTACTTAAATAAAATTTGATTATGGTTTTAATACCATATAAATTTTATTCAAATAATTCTTTTAGGTTAATTGATAACTTTTTAATCCACTTGGATAAATTTCCATTTATTACTTTCTCATGATTTAATTAATCATTTCTATTAGGAATTTTATCTTTATCCATATATAATTAGAATAAGGTTTAATGCCATATAATGTTATTGGAATAATATTTATCCCTTTATTTTATTTGGATTATCTTTATTTCATTTGCTCATGGATTTGGCCAAGATTTAATTTGGCTTTTAAATATTCCTTATTTAATTATTTCTTTCTTTGTCTTATAAAATCCATATCTTTTTATTTATAGATCCAATATTGGTGATTCCAATTTGTATAATTTTATTTAATATTTATTTTTTCTTTTTAAATCCTTTAGGATTAGTTTGCTCACAATTTGGTATGGATTTTAGATAGGAGCTTTATTAGCTTTGTAAATTATTTCCTTTCAACTTATTAAATTCATAAGTTTTTTATCTATGGTTCCAAATTATGTGAAACCAATTTATATGGTTTTATACTATTTTTATTTATAAATATTGATCATTTATAAATGTTTCTTGATAAATTTTTTATATGGATCAAATCCATAGTCTTAGAGAGATCTTGGAATGATTTATTCCATCAGGGTTTAAGGTTTTGGTTTAACTTTTCCAAGTGTTTAAATTTCAAGATTCATTCTTTGATGAATGCATTTCACTTGATTTGAATTTTGTTGGATTCACTTTTCATTCAAAGTTTGTTCAAGTTGGGTTTTGATGTTTCCATTTAAAAGCAAAAAGTTTCTTTTCACCCTAAATTTCAACAATTATTTATTTTATTTATTTATTTTTCACATTTCAAAATTTGGAAAATTTTGGGATGTGACAGTGCGGTATGTGGCGCGGTTTGGAAGGGGTGCGTCGGTTATGAGGTCAATGCGGTGCTCGATTCCACGAAGAGAGGGTAGTCCATGAGCAAGCTCTTCGGGAAACACATCTTGGAATTCCTTTAAAATAGTCATCAAAGGAGGAACAATTGTCAAGTCATTAGTTCCTTGCGCTAGTCCCTTGCATATAAGAACATAGTGCAAGACAGATGGGTTGTTCCGCACTTCTCTCATCGCACTTTTGGTGGCAAGAAGAACACTCTTAGTTTTTCCACTCGAGTT
The DNA here is from genome assembly GCA_030063025.1 of Avena longiglumis. NCBI lineage: Eukaryota > Viridiplantae > Streptophyta > Magnoliopsida > Poales > Poaceae > Avena > Avena longiglumis. The sequence continues at coordinate 229,292,822 of CP125978.1, forward strand.
TGGCTTGTGGCTCTCACTCACTATAGTGTGGTTCTCTTGCTCACCGCTCTTCTCACAAGATGATGTTGTGCTCTGCGCCCTCGCTAAAGCCTTTGCATTGTCCGCAATTATTTGGGTAGGAGTCATTGGTTTCAAAACACAAGTCTTGTCAAGCCATTTGAAGGTATAAGCGTTTGCATGACCATTATGTAAAGCACGCTTGTCATATTGTCAGGACCTACCTAGCAACATATGGCAAACCGTCATGGGGACCACATCACACTCCACCGTGTCTTTGTATGGTCCAATTGAGAAAGTTACCAAGACGGTGTGCTTGATCTTGACGGACCCTTGGTCACTTAGCCATTGTATATGGTAGGGATGCTTATGTGGATGGAGGGTGAGGTTGAGCTTCTCACAAAATTCCGTGCTTGCAATATTGTGGCAACTCCCTCCATCGATGACAACTTTTATGGACTTCCCATTGATACTGACACGAGTTTGGAAGATGTTTGATCTTTGTTCTTCATTCTCATTGACTTGAGTAGTTAATACCCTTGTGACCACAAGCGATGGACTTGCGTCATGCTCACACACAAGTAGTTCTTGGTCATCTTCCAAATGTCGCCTAGCCAATGCTTCCTTGACCCTTGCATCAAACTCATCTTCACTCAAGTATTCTTCATCGCCATTGTCGTGGATGAACAAAACTTTCTTATTTCCACATGCGGCCGACTTGTGTCCTTTGCGTCCACAATTGTAGCATTCACCATTGAATGGTTGATCATCCTTTGTGTATTTGCCACTTGGGGCGGTTTTCCTTGAGGAAGTGTTTGCTTGAAGGGAAGCTTGGTGGTACTTGATGAGCTTCCACTTGGTGTTGTTGATGTAGTGGTTGGCTCTTGCTTGTAGGTGAAGTACGTCTTTGGCTTGTTGTACTTGATGTCATCTTGTACTTGACGTTCGGCTTTTGTTGCTATGTCAACAAGCTCAACCATGTTGTTGTACTTTTGGAACTCATTGATGCGCTTGATTTGGTGGTTCAATGCATTAAGGAAACGTTCCATTGTTTGTTCATCACGCTCTTCAATGTTGGCACAGATCATGTTGAGCTCCATTTGCTTGAAGTACTCCTCCACGGTCTTTGTCCCTTGACTAAGCGTTTGAAGCTTGTTGAAGAGGTCACGCGTGTAGTGCGAAGGAACAAAGCGGGATCTCATATGAGCCTTCATATCTTGCCAAGTTGTAATTGGAGGATCTTCTATTGCTTAACAAGCGAGTTGGACTTGTTCCCACCAAAGGTTGGGATAATCATAAAACTCGAGGGATGCCATGGCCATAATATTCTCATTGCTATAGTTGTGCAGGCAGAAGATTTTGTCAACCTTAAGTTCCCACGAGAGATACTATTCGAGTTCATTGGAACCGGTGAACTTGGGCATGGTGAATTTGAGCTTGCCGAAAGTTTCTTCTTCGTTGCGGTTCCGGTATCGGCATTTGCCATGATTTGGGCGGCCATCTTCATCATTCGAGCTCCAATGTCTTGCTTGGTGATGGTTGCATTGCCCTTGCGGTTGTTGAGGTGTCGTGTTTGGTGGTGGAACTTGATTTTGACGACGAGCTTGGGGAGCTTGCTCGTGCTGTTGGCGCGGTTGAGGATGAGGTGGAGGCCCTTAGTCCTCACAATGAGCTTGGGGAGCCTGCTCTTGGTCATGGTGTGGTTGATGACGATGAGCATTGTCTTGCGCCAAGTGGCGAGGAGGACGGCAAGCCGCATGTACAATGGGCTGCTCCCTCTCTTCATGATGTGGAGGAGGCTCATCATGGTGCTCATGTTGTCGACATTGACGTTCATGTCGATGATGATGCCTTGGTGGGTCTTCGAGTGCTTCACGTCGACGGAGGCCTTGTTCATCCAATTCGGAGGCTTCACTTGTTGTTGAAGGGATGTGTCATTGACGATGGGCTAGGGGGTCCAGGTGAGGTTGCTCTTGTTGAATTACGAGTGACCTTAGTTGTTGATGGTTCGCTTCACGTCTTGGAGGTCTTGCGGAGAGGTCACCGACATAGCTTGGCATAGCGGTGTGTCGTGGCGATGATACCGCTTGAGAAGAGCTCATGGAGTGAAGGATGGGTCCATCTTGGTGCCTTGGAGCATGATGGCGTGATGAACTTTATTCACTTGAGGAGTGTCGTGACGAGCTTGAGTCGCGAGATCACGGTCTTGTGAGCCCATCAATGAGGCCTTGAAGCTTTTCATCTGTTGCAGCGAGAGCACGACCAAGAGCTTCATTTTGATGGACGAGGTTGTGTTGCATATCATGCATTTTTCCTCGGACCTCTTTAAAGCGGTTGTCGATGTTCTTGAATTCCACTCGGGTTTCGCTAATTTGTTCGTCTTGGAGCTGCTCAAGGGCTTAACAACGGTAGTTGAATTCTCCTCGGACCTTCCAATCATAACATCTTGTCATTGTTGTGTTTCTTCCTCTTGAGGTGCCGTTGGTTGGGACGACTCACCATTCATGTACATGATGCAAAGCCTTCAAGAGTTATATATGGAGAAGAAAACGTGGGAAGTTAGCCTTTTACCTCACCTTGGAGATTGTATCAAACCAATTGCCACACAAGAGAGCTAAGAGCTTGCAAAGTGAAATCGCAAAGAAACTCACACACCAATAAACTACAACTCTCAAAATCTTTTGGTGGAAGGTTAGGATTGTGGAAAACCAAACGAAACGATCCAAGACAAAGTTTATTGTTCTAGGTGGTAAAGAACCAAAGATGAAGCAAAAAGTACATGATCGAAAAAACACGAGGAAACACACACGTGGAGATGACAGGGGTTAACACGACTATGAAAGTGAGCACCAAAATTTCCTAGTGTACACTAAGCTCGGTGTCGTGCCAACGCAAGGAGAGACCGCAACTCATTTTCCAAAAGACGGTTAAGCAACGGATTTGTGCACTTGCCTTGGCGCGCTTTTTCCTCTCTCTTTGCTTACAAGCTTGATACTCTATTTTGTATTGGGAGACTTTATCTTTCTATATTTTTTTGATTCTTTTTCTCCCTTTCTATACTTCTATGTTAACTTTTGCATTTGCCCTCACACTCTCACTTTACAATGGCAAGTGCACCATGCTTAGACAAACACAAAAAGAGTTTCTCTCATAGGATAGATACACACAAAGAAATATATGGGGCTGTCAAAGTGGCGCAAGTTATACCTTTGGTATTGTTGACGACTTGCAACCGATGTTGGGGAAGATGTTCGGATGGCGCGGTGTCGAGGAGCGCGTGGTTTATTTACTTGCGGAAGCTTGTTGTTAGTTTTGGGCAACACTCACACAAAAAACAAACAAAAAAACAAACAAACAAAAGAAAACTGGCAAAATTTGTGATCTGCAAAATTTTCGGCGCAGGAACCGGCAGAGTCGGGTCTAGCCCCAGAAATTCCGGTCGTCGGTCCGGTCATGCCGGAGCTGTTGCCAGAAATTCTGGGTGCATAACCGGTTCGCCGGATCTGGTGCCGAAACCTGTTCGTGACGAACTCCAGAAAGTCAAACTGAGAAATCCGTCCAAATTTCGACAAAATTGGGCTAGGGAAAGGTCAAGGGATGTAGATCAAGACCCAAAGCAACAGATCCATGGACCAAAACCACGAAAAACTCACCAAATCCATAGATCGATCCGAAGCCAATTTGGGGCTCTTTTTTGGGGAATTTTCGATTTTATGATGGATAGAAGAAAAATTGAGGGGAAATTCGTGATCAACCTTGCTCTTGATACCAATATGTTAGGGGTGATCCCTTAGGGAGGCCCGATCTTTCACGAATCCCAAGGAAATCGAGGAGGGAGTGAGGGGGATGAGGAGGGAGGCGAAACCCACGAACTCACACGCGAAGAACTCGATGAACACACACGCGAAAACACGATACAAGCCTATAGCTCACGCCGGTGGCAACCGGTCGAACACAATCTCTAGGATCGGCGTTGGGCAAGACACTCTCCCAAGGCCAACAAGGGGGGTTAGAGGCTTGATGAGGTCTTGACTACTTGTAGACGAACACCAAACTCCAAGGACTTGTACAACTTGAACGCACGAGGAAAAATCGAAGAGGAGGTGGGGGATAATTGGTGCTCCTTGTCAAGGAGGATTAGACTAGTAATTGATGGATCCTCTAGGGGTGTCCTCAGTTATAATTATCCAAGTCTAGGGTTTACAATAGAGGGTGGGGGCTATTTATAGGCCAGCTACATAAACAGGGGTAGTTTGGGTACAAAACGGTAAAGTCTAGGCGAAATAAGGGGTTACACGGGTCAAGCCCGAAAGTTGACTTGTCTTTGGGGATTTCCAGCGAGAGGCCCGGTGGCGCGGAGTGGTAGCCAGAAATTCCGATGGCCGCCGACATTTCCGGTCGGGAACCGGAAAGCCTTACAGAACATGTTTTCCTTCATCGCCGGAAGTTTCCAGTCGTTGCCGGGATTGTCGGCGAGGGGGTCGGTCGACCGGGCCTGTCGCCGGAAGTTTCGGCGAGGGAACTGGTTCATCGAGCCTGGCGCCGGTTTGCTCTGGCGTATCTCCTCGGGCTGCCTTTGGTCCCTCCCTTGACGATGCTTCATTGGGTTCATATCTCAGAATGCACAAAGTTTGGGAATGAAGTAGCAAGCCATCCAAGGGTGTATCAAAGTAACACGAGGAAAGGAGCGAGTTAACCTTAGCTTTTAGTAGTTTGGCTCGAGCGCGGGTCATCGGTCCACTTGGGGGATTAGTTGGCAGGGATATAGACGCATCCGTAGGACGGGCTGCATCACTAATGGCACGTGAGGTCAAGCAGCTCAATTGGTTTCAGCGGCACATTCTTTGCATGGGCATAGATACTCACAAGGGCCAGTATGAGGAATACCGAAGGAGCCATGATATGGCCCACACCCAGCAGCTCATTCTTCACCACGTGTCTGGTGCAACTGGCCACCCACCACCTCCTATAGCTCCGGAACCATATGCTCAGTGGAACACGTCAGGGATCAACTATGGAGAGCTCGAGAGTCACCTATTTCCTCCACCAACGAGGGCACCTACTCCTCCAGTTGACGATGATGATGAGTATGATGACGAGGAAGGGGATGGGGATGAGTACGACAAGGATGAGGAGGAGTGATCTTATCGGATGCTAGAATCGCTCATCTTCCTTTTTGGCATTTCGATGCCAAAGGGGAAGAAGTAGTTCTATTAGGTAACAGATTTGCATGGGTCGGGCGCAAGCAGTTGCCTATTTTTCATTTGTTTTTTGCTTGCTTGTGCCCTCTTAGCATTGAACTTTGTGTGCTTGGTTTGTATAAGACTTTGTCGTGTGTTACTTTGTGCTCGTGTATGGATCTCTGGAATTCTGGATTTATCTTGTGGAACTACTCATATGGAATTCTGGATTTATCTATGGAGTATGGTATTGTATTGATGGCATATGGAATTATGGAATTATCTATTGATTGCATCAATATTGTGGGATGTGCTTTAGGCCTAATAATCTCATTATTCACATTGTCCATTTTCACATCCCGGTGGTATGAGTTTGTTTCCTAACTCACCTTGTTTTAATTGTCTTTGTTATGAAATTGGCTTGCTCTTTAGTGTGCATTTGTATTCAAAAGCAAATTATAAATACGCACACATTTAGGGGGAGCCTCTTTCATTTCCCTAAGGTGCTATTAGTAGGTTTCATTGCAAATCCTAATATTGTCATCTAACACCAAAAAGGGGGAGATTGAAAGAACATTTCATAATCCCTAGTGTTTTGTGTGTTAGATAACAATATCAAGGATTATTTAATGTGTGTTGAAGTGTTGCAAATCTCTACCTTGAAAAGGAAATGAAAACTATTTTTGGGGGGATGATAATCCGCCCCTCCCCAAACTCAGAAGGGCGCAACCCTCAGAATGGGGGCGGAGTATCTGACGGATTTTTCGGCCAGGACAGATAATCCGCCCCTCCAGGGGACGGATAGTCCGCCCCCCAGGATTTTCTCCAAGTCAAGTTCGGTGCGACCTTATGTATGGGGGGCGGATTTTCCCCCAGAGTTTCCGTCATGGGGGTGGATATTCTGCCCCTTGAGGGGGGTGGATAATCCGCCCCCTCGAGGATTTTCACCAAGTAAAGACCGGTGACACCTTCTGTGTGGGGGCGGACTTTCTCCCGGACTTTCCGTCCAGGGGGCGGTTTTTTCCCCAAGGGCGGATAGTCCGCCCCTAGTGGGGGCGGATAATCCACCCCCAAACTTCACTAACAGCAAGATCTGGGCAGGGGTATTTAAGCCAGTCTTCCCCCTCCTGCCAGAACCCTTGGTTCATTCGAAAAAGTCAATATTTTTCCTTCAACCTTCCTCCAAGAGTGCTCCACCTTCATCCACCCAAAGGCCCCATCCCATGGGGAATCGAAGGAGGAGAAATCGATCTTCAACTACTGCAATCAAGCGCTTCATCTTCTCTCCATTCATTTGGAGAATCACCGATCTAGTATTTCATGCAAATATCTAGATCCTTGATTTTGTTTATATTGATAAAACTTGTTCTTGTGACAGCTTGTTGTTATTACGGGAGCCCCCAATTCAGTTGTGGGTGTGTGCCCCGATAGTGTTGTAAAGGAACCTGTTCCCGCCTCGAAGGGTACCAATAGTGGAGAAGGTGGATCAGGCCTTTCGTGGCGAGATCCATCGAAGAGTAGGGTGAGGCCTATTGTGGCGTGGTGGTCTTAGAACCGCCCAACCCTCCAACGTAGATGTACTTCCCTTAACAAGGAAGTAACTATGGTAAAACAAATCCCAGTGTCTCTGCGTGCTCCACTACGGTTTCCTCGCTCCTCTCTTTTCGTTCTTAGTAGCTAGGTTTGCATATAGGGAAATTCTCGTAGTTGCATATCTAAAGAATTCACTTTATGTCAAGCCTAAAATTGAAAAAGAACTAAAAATTGAGTAGCACCTTTTCACCCCCCTCTAGGTGCCCATACGATCCATTTCAGTTAGGACTTTCCCTGTAACCCTAGGATCTAGCGACTATAAAAGACGGACCTATGGGAGCCTTCAGGGCACGATACAACTCATACCTCTCACATCGAACCAATCCCTATAACTCGGCGTATTGCCATTATAGTGATTTATAGCAGGAGTAGGATTCCGCCACCGTCGTGGGATCTGAACCTAGGTAAGCTGTGTTACCTCATACACGCCAACCTACCGCCTTACCCCACGTGTCTAAACACGCTTTGTGAGGACCCCTCTATGGCGTAGTCGTCGGCAATACCACGACACGGAGCAGGGTCCTTGCCCTGGACGTCACTATGTCGACGAGGCTGTCATCTTCTGCTGGTGTAGGAGATGTAGTATCCTTTAGTTTTCCGTTTCACAGCTGGACTGTGAGGAAGACTATCATGGATGTCTGTAAGCGGATCTTCGCGCTTGTTGTTTCTCCTTTTGCATGTTTTTGCCATGATGCTTGGAGTTTTGTCAATGGCCATGGCGTTGCGCCCGCTCTATGGAGCTGGCAGTAGCCATCCGTGAGGCCCTTCCAGGCGATGGACCTCACGAGCCCCCCACTGATCCTATCGAGGGGATGGAGTGCTATAGGCGACGCCCTCACGAGGGATGGGGGCTCGTAGAGGCTGCACCCGAGTAACTTTCTCCTGAAGGTGGCGTCAGGGAGGCGCCGTTCGCATGGATCTCTTCTGGCCGATGGCCTTGACTGACATGCGGTGTGTCCCATGCAATGGATTGCGAGGAACTTGTGCGTGTTTCTAGGGGTGTAGCCCCTACACTCGCGAAGGGTCTTTGGCCTTTCAGTCGTAAGTTGTTCTGGCGCGTGCTCTTACGAGGGAGCCATATACTGGTCTCTAGGCCCAGATATTTGAGCAGCTCTATCCTCGCAAGGCTTGCGCATTCCCTTACTTTGTGAGCCCCTTCTCGAGGGAAAGGTGTGCGAGCTTTGACGCTTGCCGTGGCTATTGGTTCTACCGGCGTCTAGGCTTATGATGATGATTTATCTTGTGAACTGGTCTACAAGCCTCCCGAGGGGAGTGCCGTAGGGCAGGCGCCTTGCCATGGATGAGGTAAATTAGGTCCCTTTGGGGTCATAGGTATAGTGGTTGCACCCTTAGAAGGCTTTGCCTCACGTGACCTCTGTAGAGCCTCTCAAGGAGATTATTGTGGAGAAAACACGCATGCCGAGGTTGACCTGAAATGCACTCGTGAAAAGTTTATGATCGTCAGGAGCCGTGGGTGAGGTGACTTACTGCCGAAATTGGACCGCAAGTTCAGAGCTCAACACTTTATGCCCTGCTTAGGTCTGTATGCTAGAGGGGGTGTGCCTCATGAGCTGCCCCATAAACCTCTCGAGGAGAACATCGTAGGGAAAATGTTTATTTTGTTGGCCCCTTGTAATGGGTTGTAGGTTTAGCGTGAGAGGCTTTTTAAATACTAGGAAGCGCAGGTGAGGTGACTTACTACGGAAATCGATCAGCAAGTTCAGAGCTCGACACTTTAGGTCCTGAGACTTGGGCCATGGAGGGGCAGTGCCTCACGAGCCGTCACGATGATGTCTTTTTTAAATATCAGGAACCATGGGTGAGGTGACTTAGTATTGAATCTGGTCAGCAAGCTCTGAGCTCGACACTTTAGGTCCTGAGAGCTTGGGCTGCTGGAGGGGCAGTTCCACATGCTGTGCCCCGTAGGGCAAAAAACGCACACCAGTGAAATCCTACGCACATGACATGCGAGAACTCAGGACCTAGAGTATACCTAGTTTAGATATACTCTGGTCCCTCTCGGTGATATCACATTGGTTAGCTTGCAAGAAAGTGATTTGATCACTAGAATATTATATCACGAGAACGAGAAAAGAGTGCATGTCAGTAACGATATCAAACTAGGTATGGAGATACCGATGATCGAATCTCGGACATGTAATATATCGTGAAACAAAGGGATTAAGATACAAGCGTAAAAGGTTCCGACGATCACAGGAAAGTCATCGTTGAATGTGTGGGAGTCAGTATGGATCTCCAAGTCCCGCTACTGATTATTGATCAGAGAAGGCTCTCCGATCATGTCCGCATTATTCGCGAACCGTAGGGTGACACACTTAAGGTATACTGACATCCAGTTGGATCAAATGTTTCATGCCGAAAGAATAAACAAGCGCAGGAATTTATTTCACTAGATACCGAAACAGGTTTTCGGGTGAAATTGCATAAAGAGGTTAGGCATGTGAAATATAATTCTAGCAAGGGGTTATATGTGGATGTTTGTCATTAAAGTAATTGATAAAATTCTAAATAAATAAAAGAGTTTTATTTAATGAGAGTTTGCATTAAATTTGGTGGAAATTTAATAGCAAGTTTGAGTGGGATTTTGAGTGAAGGGATTTGAATGGATTTTTGTGAGTGGAGTGTCCACCCACATGAAGAGGGGAGGGAAAGGGGGCAGCCCCCATGCGCCGGCCACCCCCTTGGGGTTCCCCCTCCTCCTATAAAAGGCACCCCTCTCCTCACTTCTTACACACACCTCCTCGTGAAGGATCTCTCTCCCCCTCTAGAATTTATCCCCCATGGTCTCGGACTAGCGAGATACATGTTCCTGGTGGCTATTCGGAAATAAAGGGTTGTGCTTCCGCTGCATCGCTGGAGTGAGGAGGTGGAGGTTGCTCAGTGTCTTGTACGTGTGTGCGAGCACGGATGCACAGCCGCTTTGCGGCGCTAGGACTTCCTCTCGATCTTGAGATCAGCAAGAGATCGTCTACATCAACCACGAGTTGGACTCGTTAAGCTTTGTCGGTGTTCAAGGGTATGTTTTCTACGGATATACATCCGCCTGTTGTTTGTATCTAGTAGATAGATCTTGGTACATAGTTCCCATCGTAGGAAATTTTTTGTTTTCTATGTTGTGAACCCTACAGTGGTATCAGAGCCGGATCTATGCGTAGATGATTTACACGGGTAGTACACATATGAGTATGTGGGCGATGATGATCATGTTGTTGCTCCTTAGTTGTAATTTTGGATATTGGTGGCATAGTGGGATGAAGAGGCCCAGACAAACTTTACATGTCCTCGCACATGGGACCTGTTCCACGCTTGGCATGCAACTAGTTTGCATAAGTGGCTAGCGGGTGTTTGTCTCTCCTACTAGAGTCAATATCTATTTTGCAACGAGTTGTCAACAATTTGGTTATCCTCATTGTGGTTCATGTTCGTAGGTAAGAAAGGTTCTATCTTCGAAAGCCCTAAGCCACGTAAAACTTGCAATGGATAAATTAGAGGCGTCTAGTTTAGATTGTTGCTGGGCTAGTGTCATGATATGGTGATGTTGTAAGTAGAAGTATGAGATGATACTCTTACAACACACATAGCGTGTAAACTCCATAGACCTTGTACTTACACATAAAGGTATGATAGTGATCATACCACGACGCACATGATAGAGATCATATGCGGGAACCATATCATTTCACTAATAAACATGTGATGTTTGATAGCATCTTATATTTCTTGTTTAGCGCTTTGTTAGCATAATAAGATGATCCCTCATTTAAATATCAAGATAAGAATGTGTTCTTTCTTTAGTATGCACCGATTATGTTTTCGTCGCTCATAGACATCACGTGATGATTGGGTGTTCTTGGATCCACGACCATATATCGGGTGTAAAACAGTTACGCACGCGAATACTAAGGTTCTAACTTGGCGATCCTAGCATGTACAGACATGGCCTCGGAACACGGATCGAAAGGTTAAGCATGAGTCATATAGTATATATGATGCCCATTTGATGCTCGCCTTTGAAGCTACACCGACTCACATGATGATCGGACTTGGTGTAGTGGGTTTGGTTCATGTAGTCACCTAAAAGGCACGAGGGATGTCGTTTTTGTGTGGGAGTTCATTCATAATATGGATTAGTTGAACTCAATCTATCATAAACTTAGTCTAAACTTTAAAAATTATGTTTTAGATGGCACCACCTTCTTTTAATTTCAATGTGTTCATGGAGAAAGAGAAACTTGCAACGAACGGCAGCAACTTTATCGAATGAGCCATGAATTTAAGGATTCTCCTCACTGCTGCACAAAAGCAATATGTGATAGAAGCGCCACTAGGCCCCCCACCTTTTGAGGATGCCCCTGACGAGGAGAAGAATGTCTATCAGACTCGTCAGGGGGACCACAACTTAGTTCATTGCGGCATATTGTATGGGCTAGAGCCAGAACTTCGAAAGCGTTTCGAAAACGGCAATGCATTTGATACAATGGGTGAGTTGAAAATGATTTTCGACACACATGCTGCTGTATAGAGCTACAACATTTCAGGAAAGTTCTTTAGCTACATGATGGAAGAGCACAGCTCCGTTAGTGAGCATGTACTCAAGATGTCGGGTTACGCCGATAAGCTTGTGTCCTCGGGAATAATGATTCACATTGACTTAGGCATCCATCGTGTTCTGCAGTCTCTGCCACCTAGCTATAAGAGCTTCGTGATGAACTATAATATGCAAGGCATGAAGAAGTCTCTCCCCGAGCTTCTGTCAATGCTTAAAACTGTAAAAGTGGAGATCAAAAAGGAACATCAAGTGTTGATGATCAATAGGAACACATGTTTCAAGAAAGACAAGAAGGGAAAATGGAAGGGAAGTAAGGGCGGCAAGCCGGTTGTCGTGCCTGAAAAGAAACCCCGAGTTGGACCTAAGTCTGATACCGAGTGCTACTATTTGTCGGGGGGATAACCCCCGGGTGGGGAAAGCCAGGCATAAGTAAGCCGGCTCCAGAAGATGCAGGCTGCCTGGCCTCCAAGAAATACAACTCTAACCATCTGGAAAGCAAGCCCGGCTGGGCTTATAACCTTCCCAGCTGGCCCGTCTAGCCGGTGGCCAGAAGAACCGGCCGGGTGGCCGTTCCCACCCGGGTCACCTTGGATTCGATGGTGAGCACGAAAGGACTGGCGCTCCGTGCGGGGTACGCTTCTATCTCTCCCTCGTCATCAAAGAAGCTGGCGTGCCGTCATGTCTAGCGCTACCCGACGAAGATAAAGCAAGACGATCGGATGGACTGGCGAAAGTAGTCCGGATGACCATTAAAGCAGGGGTGACGCCCCAAAGGAAGCCCGGGTGACAACTAAATAGAAGGATGACGCTAAAAGAAGGGCGGACTGGGTCCTGGCCCACCGGCTGGGCCCTGTAGCTGGCCCTTCCCTGTAACCCATATCCAAACAGTAAACCCTAGGACCCGAACTGTAATCTACCCCCTAGACCAGTATATAAGGGAGGGAAGAGCCAGGGTTCTAGGTAGAGGCAACAACAGAAGGATAGAAGTGTTAGCATCTAGTTCCCATCTTCCTCTAGCCATCGATAGTAGCTAAGGAAACATCTCAAGGAGCATTTGTACTGAGCATCAAGCTCCCATACATAGTTCATCTTGCAGGAGTAGGGGTGTTACCTCGCCAACAGGGCCCCGAACCTGGGTACGTCCCTGTGTTTGCAGTGCACCGTGCCCAACCCGTTGCGTGAGACACGGAATGCATCCGTGTGTCCCTTCTTTGCCATCCCTAATGGCTTTGCCGTGTTCCACACCACGACAGTTGGCTCCCACCATGGGGCACAGCGCATCGGCTGGGATAATCTTCCGCAAGGGACTTCCGCTCGTCGCCGGCGAACACGTGGCCTCTGGCCTCGTTCTCACGCTCGGTGCCTTCGACTGCGTCATCGACAACGAAACATATTTCGCTGGGAACACCTTCCCCGCCGGCGGCTCCATCATGCATTTTGGAGACGTCCGCATCTACGTCGCCACTGTCGCTGAGGGTTTTCCCAGCGTGGTCACTCCCGTCCTTGACGTGCCCCTCGCCCGCGTCCTAGCCGCAGGGAGGGTTTGCATCGAAGTCATGATGGTGAACACTCGCGAAAACCATCGGCATCCTCAAGAACGTCAGGCGGGAGGAGAAAACTCCACGCTCGAGCAAGAACAAGACCTGCTCACCGCCTCCATCCTGCATCTGCGCGCTCCGGTCGTCGTCGAGATGGATCCAGCCAGAAGCTCCTGGAGGAAGCCACCAAGGTCGGGGCTAACTAGCGTCGGCTGAACGCCACTGTGCACGAGTACAACACAGCTCATAGCTTTGTCAGGAAGATACAACCCTGAGGACGCGACCTGGCGTTGGAACTAGACCGTGCCGTCGACTCACATGCAGGTGTGGCGCGGCCCGTCTACAACACTCCCGCCAAGAGGGCGACGAACTTCGTCGCCAGCAGGAGCGCGTGCAGCTCCTCGTGGACACTTCTAACAAGCAGCAGGCCGAGGGCGTCCCTAGCCAGGTGGGCAACTCCCGCGACATCGTCGTCCGCAAAGGTGCAGACCAGACGGTGCATGGAGGAAGCAAACATCAACAGGCCTCTTCTCCGGGAGGGGTCGGGCAAAACAGTCGCCACAACCGTGACGCCGCAGCCTCCAACGTTAGTCGCGCAGGCGGAGCCTCCCAGGGGAAAAAGACGCGAGCACCAGAGGAGGAAGCGGACGCGAACAAGGACCCGCATGCGTCACATTTGAAGGGCCAGCTCGGTCCCAGAGAACCAGCTGATGCGCGGGAGCGCATCGACCTCCTGGTGCAGTCGCGCACCTTGGAGGAAAGTCTGGCTGGCCCAAAGTGTTTTGCCCTGCGCATCCGGAACGAGTCATTTCCAAAAGGATTTTCGCTCCCAAGAGACACGCCAAAGTACAACGAAACCGTCAAGCTTGAGGATTGGTTGGTTGATTACACCACCGCGGTGGGAATCGCCAATGGCAACCTCCGCTTGGCCGTCCGCTACGTCCCCCCTCATGCTCGTCGACTCGGCGAGGACGTGGCTCAACAGCCTCCCTGACAACAGCATCAACGCGTGGATGGACTTCGAAGAGGTGTTCATCTGCAACTTCACCGGTACATACAAGCGGCCGGGTCGACCTCGTGAGCTCGCCCTTTGCGTACAAGGCAAGGACGAGTCGGATCGTGCCTACCTAACCCGGTGGACCAGCATGCATAATTCGTGTGAAGGGGTGCGTGAGCACCAGGCGATAGACTTCTTCACCAACGGCTTCCGAGACGGCACCATGCTGAAGCATAAACTCAGCCGGGCAGACCCGCAAACCATGGCTCAGGTCATGGCCATCGCAGACAAGTACGCCACCGCGGACGCGGCAATGAAGAAGCCCATCGTGGTGGACGACCAGGGCCAAATCGTCACGGACGAGCAGGCGGAGCGACGCCAGCCGGGCGACCATCATCCTAGGTGGCACGGTCACGACAACCGCCACGGAACAAGGAAAGATGACCAGCCGGATAGCCGGTACGGTACCAAACAGGTAGCCGCAGTGCATGAGGATCCGGCTGCAGGAGGCATTCGGAGGCAGAGGCCGGACGACAGGCCGCCTCAGCCTAAGTACACCATGGATTCCATGCTCAACAGGCCGTGCAAGTTTCACAGCGGCGGCAACAAGCCCGCGAACCACACGATGCGCCAATCCAACTGGACAAACAAAATGGCCGAAGCCGGTGGACTCCCACCACCACCTCCACCGCCATCCGGAGGCGCACCGGATAACAGGGAACGACGCAACCGCCGCGAAGATGACGAGGATGGTTACCCGCGGCAGGTGGGTAATTACCACATATTCCTGGCGGAGCCGGAAACGAAGCATGCCAAGCGGAGATGTGAGGCGGAGGTGAACGCAATCGTCCCACCTGTCCCCCAGTACCTGCACTGGTCCGATCAAGCGATCACCTGGAGCAAGGAGGATCAGCCGGCCGTGTTACCAAGCCCTGGTAGCTACGCGTTGGTCCTGGACCCCATCATCTTCTCCAAGAAGCATTCATGCCGCTTCTCTCGGGTACTGATCGATGGAGGGAGCAGCATCAACCTCATTTATCAGAGCAGCCTCGAGAGGCTGGGCATCAGTGAATCCCAGCTGGAACCCTCAAGCACTTCATTACATGGAGCAGTACCAGGGCCGTCGCACTCCCCAATCGGCAAGATCCGGCTGGACGTCATCTTCGGCAGCGAGAACAACTTCCGCCGCAAGCCAATTCGGTTCGAGCGCGTGATTCTCTCCATCGCCTACCACGCCATACTAGGGCGCCCAACTCTGACCAAGTTCATGGGAGTACCGCACTACGCATACCTCAAGATGAAGCTGCTGGGCCCAAAGGGGGTGATCATCGTCGATGTATGCTACAAGCGTTCGACTGAATGCGCTTCAGACGGCTCTAAGTTGGCCGAGGCAATGATCATCGCTGAAGAGAAGCGTGTCATAATGCAGAACGTGGTGGCTCTGCAGAAGGACATGCCGGCTGGAGAGCCCAAACAGGCTGGAGAATCACAGTTCAAGCCCTCATAGGGAACAAGGAAGATCCTGCTGAACGAGGAGGACCCAAGCAAGTTCGTCCTGGTCGGAGACGGCTTGGACATCAAATAGGAAAGTGCGCTCGTCGATTTCCTCCGTGAGACTCGGGACATTTTCGCATGGTGCCCCAAAGACATGCGAGGTGTCCCGAGGGAACTCGCTGAGCACTCCCTTCATGTTCGACCGAACGCGAAGCCGGTCAAACAATCTTTACGCCGCTTCACAGAAGAAAAAAGAAGAAACATCAATGAGGAGATCACCCGGTTGCTCGTGGCCGGCTTCATCATGGAAGTTTTCCACCCGGAATGGCTAGCCAACCCAGTGCTGGTGCTGAAGAAGAACAAGACATGGCGCATGTGCGTCGACTATACCAGTCTCAACAAGGCTTGTCCCAAAGATCCTTTCGCCCTACCGCGAATTGATCAGGTCATCGACTCCACTGTTGGGTGCGATTTTTTTCTTTTTTGGAAGCTTACTCGGGCTACCACCAGATCAAGCTCAACGTGACCGATCAAATAAAGACATCGTTCATAACCCCGTATGGAGCATACTGCTACACCACCATGCCCTTCAGATTGAAGAACGCAGGCGCAACCTATCAGTGTTGCATGCAGAAATGCCTGCAGACGCAGATTGGAAAGAACGTACACGCTTATGTCGATGACATTGTCATCAAGACCAAGGAACAACACACGTTCCTTGAGGATATGAAGGAAACGTTCGACAACCTCCGCAATTTCCAGATCAAGCTGAACCCGGAAAAGTTCGTGTTCGGCGTCACAACCGGCAAGTTCCTGGGCTTTCTTATCTCCGAGCGAGGAATCGAGGCGAACCCGGGGAAGATCGGAGCCATCGAGCGCATGGATCTGCCATAGAACCTGCGCGACGTACAGAAGTTCACCGGGTGCCTCGCTTCACTCGGCCGGTTCGTTAGCCGGCTGGGAGAGAAGGCTCTCCCCCTGTACCAGATGATGAAGAAGACAGACAAATTTGTCTGGACAGCTCAGGCGGATGAAGCTTTCCGAGACCTCAAGCGCATGCTGACCTCGCCACCCGTCCTGGAGGCGCCAGCCGCAAAGGAGCCCATGCTGATGTACATCGCTACCACAAACAGAGTGGTCAGCGTTGTACTGGTGGTGGAGCGGCCAGAGGAAGGAAAGGCTCAGATGGTCCAGCGCCCTGTATACTACCTGAGTGAGGTGCTCTCGCTATCCAAGAAGAACTACCCTCACTACCAGAAGCTGGTGTACGGTGTGTACATGGCCGCCAAGAAACTCAAGCACTACTTCCAGGAGCATTCCATCCGGGAGGTGGCATTGGCCCCACTCGCGGAGATCATCGGCAACAAAGACGCCACTGGCCGCGTGGCGAAATGGCCATCGAGCTCGCTGCGCATAACATCCAGTACGAGCCACGCATAACTATCAAATCGCAAGCATTTTCTGATTTCATCATTGATTGGGCGGAGACACAATACATGCCCCCAGTGCCAGACTCAACCTACTGGAAGCTGCATTTCGACGGGTCAAAAATGAGGGGAGGACTCGGAGCCGGAATCGTGATAACCTCACCCAAAGGCGACTGGCTGGAATATGTTCTCCAGATCCACTTCAAAGCTTCCAACAACATCGCCGAGTACGAAGCACTCATCCATGGGCTCAAAATGGCCAAGCAGATATGCATTCAGAGGGTGTTGTGCTTTAGAGACTCGGACTTGGTGGTACAACAAGTATCCGGCGAATGGGACGCCAGGGTCGCGAACATGGAGCTTTACCGTTTCTTCGTCCAGCAGCTGTATGCCTGCTTCGAAGGATGTGAGTTTCACCATGTACCCAGGGCCAACAATGAAGCCGCTGACGCTTTGGCCAAGGTCGGGTCAACAAGACAAGCCATACCGCCTGGAGTCTCCCTCGAGTACCTGCGTAAGCCCTCCATCACGCCCTCACCAGAGTCCGACTCCATCGTGCTCGACGCAGATCCAGGAACGGCTGGTGCCACGCCGCACCCGGGGACTGCCGTGCCACACCCGAGGACTGCTCCACCACACCCGGGGAGTGCCTCGCCGCGTCCAGAAGCTACCTCGACGCGGCCCGCAGTCGACATCAACACCCTTCCACCCGGCAGACCTCCCGACGCTCCGGAGTCGGCCGTCCGCGAGGAGATCAAGCTCATTATACAGACGGTGCACACCATACGGGAGGCGCCCGACTGGGAAAAGCCGTTCATGGATTTCCTGGCCAAGGGTGAACTCCCAAGAAGAGGTGACAACACGACAAGTGCGACGCAGGGCAAGCGCCTACACCATCATCAACAACGAGATGTACAAGCGCAGCGTCGGAGGCAACTAACAGTGATGCATCAGTCGGGAGGAAGGAGCCAAGCTTCTAATGGACATACACCAGGGCGAGTGTGGCCACCATGCCTCGTCAAGGGCGATAGCAGCCAAGACCCTTCGGCATGGTTTCTATTGGCTGACGGCGCTGAAGGACGCCAAAGAAATAGTCAAGACATGCAGCGGCTGCCATTGATTCAGCCAGTTGAAGCACCTGCCGTCTGCGGCGCTCAAGGCAATACCGATCACCTGGTCGTTCGCGGTCTGGGGCCTGGACATGGTTGGGCCATTCAAGACAGCTCGATCCGGTATGACGCACCTACTCGTCGCCATGGACAAGTTCACCAAGTGGATCGAGGCAAAGCCAATCAAGAAGCTGGATGGAGCGACGGTGATCAAGTTCTTCACAGACATCATCGTCCGGTTCGGCTACCCTCACAGCATCATTACTGACAATGGAACCAACTTTGCGAAAGGAGTCTTTGCTCATTTCTATGGGGAAAAAGGGATCTGCTTGGATCTGGCATCAGTCGCACACCCATAGTCCAACGGACAATGCGAGCGCGCTAATGGTTTGGTGCTAGACGGAATCAAGCCGAGGCTCATCGAACCGCTCGTTAGGTCACATGGATGCTGGAAAGAGGAGCTGTCAGCAGTGCTCTGGAGCCTACGCACCACACCCAATCGCTCAACCGGCTTCACGCCATTCTTCCCCGTCTATGGGGCAGAAGCCATTCTCCCCACAGACATCCAGTTCGACACACCTCGCAAGCAGCTCTACACGGAGCAGGAAGCCAAGGAGGCAAGGGAGGACAACGTGGACTTGCTCGAGGAGGCACGCGAGTTGGATCTGTCCAGATCAGCAATTTACCAACAAGACCTGCGCCGATACCACGCCAGCTGGATCCGGCCCACCTCTTTCCGCGAGGGAGACCTGGTGCTGCGCCTGGTCTAGAGCACCAAAGGAATGCACAAGCTGGCCCCGCCATGGGAGGGACCATTCATTGTCAGCCAAGCACTCCACAGCAATTCATACTATCTGAATGACACACAGCAGCTGATGAAGAACAAAGCAGATCGCTCGGATGAGGAGACGGAGTGCCCATGGAATGCTAGCCTGCTCCGGACATTTTATACTTAGAAAAGTGTATGTATCTTCCCTTTTTTATGTAACAAGTGAACAAGAATGAGAGCCTTGGCGCAGCGCTAAGGACTTCGTCCCAATTTAGTGCACCATCTGCATTTTCGTACCGGCTGGCCTAGGCCCCACGATTTCTACAGACGGCATAATATTGCACGCGGTGCCTAGAGTAACCTCTTCGGTTCCAGCTGCAGTACGCACGTCGGCTGTCGACCTGACAAGAGCAAAAACTCAAAGCGCGCGTGGCAAGAAGATGCTGGCTTAGAAAGGAAGGGTGTCCAGGCGAACCGGTTGCACCCTACAAAAGTTAAGCCAACAACAGCGAACCGAAGTATCGCGAGGCACGCCAACATAGCAAGTCCTTCGGTTCCGGCTGCAGACCGCAACCCGGCTGACGACCGGCAAGGAAAAATGCTTGAAGGGCCAATACTCGCTGAGAAAAGGGGAGTTGCTCGTGGCCTAACTCGAAGTGCCGCACATCTATTTTCCTCCTACGATAATTACCAACTAACGCATGAGCATATGCACAAGAAAACTAACCCAAAGCAACGCTTTGTCTTGTACGAACCGAGTCACAAGTTCTGCAGGAAACAAGGTGGCAAGAGAGCTTCGCCCCGGCTGGCTACCCCAGCCAGCCCGAACCACGGGGACTACACCTAGTGGACGCGCTCCCGCGCACCCACGAACTCAAGTCAAGGTAGCCAAATGAACTTCGCCCCGGCTGGCTACCCCAAGATGGTGCTGAAGTCACGCTCTCCGGGGCTCTCCGGGCTACCTCGGGAACGGCCGTGGCTCTCCGGGGGCGCTGAAGTCACGCTCCAAGTCCACGTAGGTGCCAATCTTCACCCCGCAGGCCTAGAGCGCAGGAATGCTCTCGTGAAAACCCTCGTAAGTTGTCCCAAGGCGGAATCCGCGGGCGACCACGCTCAGGTCGACACCAGGATACCACGACTTCACCATGGCAAGCGCCATCTCCGCCCCGCCTCGAGCAGCCCACTCCTTGTGCACGTCCAGCATGTCGATGCCCTTGGACAGCCCCCTGGCCATGTCGTGCACGTCGCCCACGTCCGGCCAGATGTAGTGGAAGAGATCATTGCCAACGGCACACAAAGCCATTGCTCTCCTCCGCCACCTTGACCAAGTCGAGGGCAGTCAGGTCATGACCAACCTCTTCCATCGGCAGCTTCTCCATGGCCATCTCGGTCGCCTCAGGATAGTGAGCTGCAGCTAGACACAAAGCAGAATAAAACGACAAGATCGAGTAAGTCATGACACAACAGAAGAGGGTAGCTGAAAAACTTACTAATGACCATCTCCAAGACGTTCTGGAGGTGTAGTTTGAGCTCCTCCTCCCCGCGGCGAAGAACCTTGATTGTCCCCTCCTTCTGGGTGGAGATCATCTCAAATTTCTTCAGCACCCCCGCCCGGATATCAGCCGTCTTCTTGCCCTGCTCCATACTAACCTCAAGCTGGTGCTTGGCCGCGGGAAGTTGATCAAACTGCGCCTGTCGCGCTTGTTCGATTCCTCTAGCCGGACAACCTCATCCTTGAGGCGTTCCACATCCTTCTCCTTGTCCTGGATCATGGCTGTAGGAGGATACCTGATGGTCAACTAAAAACGGGAAAAGGGAGCCAATCGCCAAGACAGATCTGAAGAAGAAATCTTATGGCCAAGGTCCCGGGTGTTCTTCACAGACTCCATAAACGCTTTTTGCAGCAAGAAAGCAAATGAGCAATAGAGGAGCAAACCGGATGAAAGAGTGGAAAACGTATGAAGGGCAACGACTTACCTCCATCAAAACAGACAATTTTTTGGCCTCGCCAAGGCCCTGTTCCATTCCCTCAACCAGGTGGCGAACCTGGCTGAGTGCGACGGGCGCCGAGCCAGAGAGCTGGGCAAGGATCGCAGTCGGTGTCAGCACAGCCAAAGCTGGCCTGGAGCCAGTGATGATAACCTCGTCATCATCGGCAGCTACACCTGAAGGTGCAGCCACCACCAACTCCCTCCTAGCCGGTTGACCACCATCCGGCTGGCCGGCATCCACCGTAGCCGCCTGCGCGGCCCCCGGTCCCTCCGTCACCTCCGTAATGATGGGCCTGGCAGAGCTGCTTGGAGAATCGCTCCAAGCCGGGTTCACGCCAGCCCCGGGGCGAAGGAGGGGGCTCTCCGGGTCCTATGCAACCGCAAACAGCAGGCCCAACCGCGAGGACACAGGCGCCTGGTGTAGCAGCCCCGTGGTCGGGGAGCCCTTAGGCGCCCTGGGTGGAGATGGCACGGCTGGCACAGCCGGGCTGGACGCAGCTGGGCCAGCCACAGCCGGTGCGAGCGCAGCCGGCGACCTCGCCACCTCTTGAACCGGCAGAGGAGGCATGATAGCGGCACCACCATCGCCAAGCACCATGGCCTCGCTGCTCGGAACGAGGAGTTAGAGGAGAAACCAGCAAAACTGCAGAGTGGCAAGAAAGGGCAAGAGATCTACTAACACAGCGACGGACGGTGGAGCAACAACCTGACGCACTCGGCGCGTCTTTTTCGTCTCAACTGGAGCGGGAGCGGCAACAGGTGTCGCCCTCTTTCCCTGGGCTCTCACCGCGGGTTTTTCTCGGCCACCCTCCTCGTCGGTGACATCGACTACGGCACAAGCAACGAATAAAGACCATAACCTCAAGAGCAAAGGGGAAAGAAAAAGCTACGGTCATAAATCTACCATGAGGATCCGAGGTGCCGTCATCCGCCTGGACGAGAAACCCTTCGGGTTCCGTCTGGGGGTACTTCTTTGGCTTCTTGTCCTCCAAGAAGGACGGAAGCGGGAATTCGCCCATGCCATCCTCAGCCAGCTGCGCCGTGAACAGCTAATCAAAAAGGGGGGCATAAGGCACCCAAGGAAATCTAGCAAATACAAGAAGCAGGACGCAAAACAACCAGAGAAAAACTCACCGACGGCGGCAGGCGGACGCGATGGTAGGGGGCAGGAGTATGCGCATTTGGCCTCAATGCGGAACTTGGAGATCATGGAGATCTAGTTCCGCAGGTCCTGGTAAGGCACATCCTTCCGCGACGTCCTCGTCGGATCATTGGCGGTCGAAAGGTGGCACATCTTGTGCGACCGTTTCTGCAGCGGAAGCACGTGACGCACCATCCACGACAAGGTGATGTCCCAGGAGGTGAGCCTCTCCGTCCCCACAATCGTCTCCAGCCGGGCGGCCATCCGATCGAGATCTGCCATCGCGCCCATGCCCTTCGTCGTCGAGGCCTCCTGCGATGAGGGCACTTCGGTAAAGGGCGGAAGACATATCCAGTCAATCTCCGTGGCATTTCTCACATATAAATATGAGTGCTACCATAGCTTGACGGTGTCGGGGAGCTCGAACCGTGGCATCGGCGAGGAGGACTGCGAGTAGATGGCGCAGTAGCCCGTCCGCGTTAGAGGGCCACCCTTGGTGATGTTCTGGGCCTTGAAGTGGAAGAACTTGAGAAAGTTCGCCACCTCGGGCCACACCCCAAGATATGACTCTCAGCAGGCCACAAAGTACGACAGCTGCGCCATGGCGTTGGCACCTAGGTGATGAAGCTGGAGGTCGAAGAAGCCGAAGAGCTGGAGGAGGAACGGGCTGACGGGGAGGCCGAAGCCACGCATGAAGTGCGCGAGGAAGACGACGCGCTCCCCCATCGGCGCAAGCCGGTGCTTCACAAGGATCGACTAGGGAAGAAACCTTCCTCGCCGGTACTTGTTTATGAGCTCGTCGGTCACGAAGGACCCGCACCAACCGCCGCGTTGCTCCGACAGCATTTCGAAAGAGGAGGAGGCCGTGGTGGATGGAAAAAAGTGGCCGGCGCCGACAAGGAGAGGGCACGCAATATCAAGGAGCGCTGGGGAACGAGCGGAAGATGAGCCGGAGGATGTACAAGTGTGGGAACCGATTCCCCTCAGAAACCTATTTATCCCTGCAAGCGGCAGCGTCGCCCCTTCGGCTTCTGCGCAACGCGTGGCATCACGATGCCACAGCCGCGTGACGCTTCGGCTCCAGATCTTCTACGCCGTCGTGACTGCCAAAGAAGATCCCCAGGCTTCAGCAGGAGACGAGGCGTGCACACTCGCCCCGAGGAAACGCTGCGGCAGGTTTGCGTGTGCAGTTGCCAAAAACTTACGCAGCGACGCGGAAGTCAAACTGACGCGACGTGCGCCAGAGCCACAGTCGTGGGTGATGACATCAACGACATCATCTAGCCAAACATTTCGTCTTCAGCTCCGCCAGCCGGAGCCTGCCTTCTCTGTTTACACCCAGTGGATAGCCATCGATTCCGCAACCGGTTAACTCCAGCCGGAAAGCAAAAGCAAAAGCCGGAGCAGGAGAAAATAAAGCAACCTCTCAGGATAGGAAGGAGCACGGAAGATCTTGCCCACCGGCCAAGCCCATATGTGCTCGGGGACTAGTGTCGGGGGGATAACCCCCGGGTGGGGAAAGCCAGGCATAAGTAAGCCGGCTCCAAAAGATGCAGGCTGCCTGGCCTCCAAGAAATACAACTCTAACCGTCTGGCAAGAAAGCCCGGCTGGGCTTATAACCTTCCCGGCTGGCCCGTCTAGCCGGTGGCCAGAAGATTCCGGCCGGGTGGCCGTTCCCACCCGGCTCACCTCGAATTTTATGGAGAGCACGGAAGGACTAGCGATCAGTGCGGGGCATGCTTTTGGGTCTCCCTCGTCATCAAAGAAGCTATCGTGTTGTCATGCCTAGCGCTACCCGATGAAGATAAAGCAAGACGGTCGGCTGGACTGGCGAATGTAGTTCGAATGACCGCTAAAGAAGGGGTGACGCCCCAAAGGAAGCATGGGTGACAACTAAAGAGAAGAATGACACTAAAAGAAAGGTGGACTGGGTCCTGGCCCACCGGCTGGGCCCTGCAGCCGGCCCTGCCCTATAAACCCATATCCAAACAGTAAACCCTAGGACCTGAACTGTAATCTTCCCCTAGACCAGAATATAAGGGAGGGCAGAGCCAGGGTTCTAGTTAGAGTAAACAACAGAAGGATAGAAGTGTTAGCATCGAGCTCCCATCTTCCTCTAGCCATCGATAGTAGCTAAGGAAAAAGCTCAAGGAGCATCTGTACTGAGCATCAAGCTCCCATACATAGTTCATCTTGCAGGAGTAGGGGTGTTACCTCGCCAAGAGGGCCCCGAACCTGGGTACGTCCTTGTGTTTGCAGTGCACCGTTCCCAACCTGTTGCGTGAGCCACCGAATGCATCCGTGTGTCCCTTCTTTGCCATCCCCGATGGCTCTGCCGTGTTCCACACAATGACACTATTGTAAGGGCACTGGCCACTAGAAGCGCAATTGCCCCAAGTATTTGGCATACAAGAAGGCCAGCAAGGCAAACAAAGGTATATATGATATACATGTTATTGATGTGTACTTGACTAGTGCTCGCAGTAGCACTTGGGTATTTGATACCGGTTCAGTTGCTAATATTTGTAACTCGAATAAGGGGTTGCGGAACAAGCGACCGCTAGCAAGGGGTGAGGTCAAGATGCGTGTCGGCAATGGATCAAATGTTGATGTGATCGCCATCGGAACGCTACCTCTCCACTTGTCGTCGGCATAAGTAATAATCTTTAAGAATTGTTATCTGGTGCCAGCACTTAGCATGAACATTGTATCTAGATCGTGTTTAATGCGAAGTGGTTATTCATTTAAATCCGAGAACAACGGTTGTTCCATTTATATGAATGAAATCTTTTATGGTCATGCACCGATGATGAATGGTTTATTTCTTTTGGATCTCGATAATAATGTTACACATATTCACAATGTTGATGCTAAAATGATAAAACTTAATGATGATATATCCTCATATATGTGGCACTGCCGTCTAGGTCATATTGGCGTTAAACGCATGAAGAAGCTCCATTCGGATGGACTTTTGGAATCACTTGATTTTAAATCATTTGATACATGTGAGCCATGTCTTATGGGCAAGATGACTAGAACGCTGTTTTCCGGTTCAATGGAACGGGCGACAGATTTATTGGAAATCATACATTCTGATGTATGTGGTCCAATGAGTGTGTCGGCGCGAGGTGGATATCGTTATTTTGTTACTTTCACGGATGATTTGCGTAGATACGGTTATATCTACTTGATGAAACACAAGTGTGAAACATTTGAAAAGTTCAAAGAATTTTAGAATGAAGTGGAAAATCATCGTAATAGAAAGATCAATTTCTATGGTCCGACCGTGGAGGTGAGTATATAAGTTACGAGTTTAGCACTCAGATGAAAGAGTGTGGAATTGTTTCACAACTCACACCTGCCGAAACACCACAACGAAATGGTATGTCGGAACATCGTAATCGTACTTTTTTAGATATGTTTCGATCTATGATGTCTCTGACGGACTTGCCGTTGTCATTTTGGGGTTATGCACTAGAAACTGATGCATTCACTTTAAATCGGGCACCATCTAAATCCGTTGAAAATACACCGTATGAATTATGGTCTGGAGACAAACCTAAGCTATCATTTCTTAAAGTTTGGGGATGCGATGTTTATGTGATGAAACTTCAACCGGATAAACTCGAACCCAAAGCGGAAAAATGTGTCTTCATAGGATACCCTAAGGAAACAATTGGGTATTCCTTCTATCACAGATCCGAGGGCAAGGTTTTTGTTGCCAAGAATGGATCCTTTCTAGAGAAAGAGTTTCTCATGAAAGGCGTGAGTAGTCGGAAACACTATAAGAAATGTGTTCATCTATGACCTTTTGATAGTGACCATGGAAGAAATTGTCATATATCCATTTTGATTTCACAACTGATGGACTCAAGTGGTTTGTAGGCGTAAAAAACCTAGAAAATTAAGACGATTTGGTCCGAAAACGTCATAGTTTTATTAGGTAAAATCGTCATAGTGCTAGGAAGGACAAAATATAAGCGGAGGGAAATACAGCCGTTGGATCTCAATAGGATGGACGGTTGAGATATGATCTGTGGGAACTTGCCGTGGATCGATGACCTGGCACCACCCACCGCGCGCGGCCCAGCAAAATTTTGAGTCCAATAGGCGCAAGCGTGAGATGAACCAAGTTAGCGAACCCTACCCTCCCGGACTCACAATGCCAAATTTACTCCTCCATGGTTCCCCTCCCCCACCTCCGCCGCCGGCTAAAATCCCGGCCAGTTCTATCCACCCCCTGCTCCTCCGAACACATCCCCTGAATCCCCTCACCCCCTCTCTATTCCACCGCATGGAACCACCAATCCTTACCTCCAATCGAAACCCTAGGCCAAGACCCGGATCTACAGAGAATAGTAGGCGGTAGGATTTCGACCATTCCAAACATGGAGGCTGCGCCACGTCGATGGGTGGTGGTGGGTCGTCACGGTGACCGACTAGACCATCACCGCCATCTAGGACGCTAGCGACACCAATGACTTCAAGGAAGCGGAAGTTCTTCCCATGGACACCAAGGTCGAGCTCGTCGACCCAGATCCACGGCAGGTGGCTACTCCCGCTTCCTCCGCCTCCGTGTCCCCCTCCTCCACGAGCAAAGCGTCGCCTCTAGCCAAAAAGCACAATGACGAGTTCATATACGATGCAGGTGGGCGTCCGGGTCTGTTCTTCAGTGTTGTCCTGGCCCTTGTCTTTCCAGCAGGTACAAATCACTCGTTCTTTTTGTGTTCCTCTTTTGAGTACAACTACATAGACTGTTTGGTACGCTTCAACTTTTTAGTACATCGTCTGCCCAACCCAATTCCTCTTCATCTTTGTTTCATCTCCCCAGCTAGATCTTCCAAGCAATTTAATGTGTAGTTTGTGAGAATCCCTAGTGATGTTATGTATCATGCTAGCTCTTACTTTTACTTAATCTGATGTATTTACTGGAGTTTAGAGAATTGAGAAACTCTAAATTTGTTGTGGCGTTTTTGAATGTCGTTATCATTTCTAAATTGTAGATAAGAATACATGTGCCTTTTGTAAAAGAGTTGCTTGGCTGGCATCCATGAACCATGGTCCTAGTTGTTGTTTATGGACCACCCAGATTTATGATTGCAGATGTTCTTTGATCTTTCCTGTAATCCTGATACAATAGTTCTACACAATTCCATCCTCTTGTGCAGATTCTATACCCAGTGCATTAAAAAATTATGTGATCTAGCTATACACCATTCCATGCCTCTTGTGCAGATTCTGTTTATAATACACTTAAGTATTAAAAAGTATCTGCTCTAGCTATAACAGATTAAGTTTTCTGTGTGCACTTTCTTGGTGCTTGTGTACTGCAAAATATAGTGTTGTATGCTGATCATTTGGGCTCATTCTTTCCATATACTGCTTGTTGGCAGTTATGTGAAATTTTCATATTACCTTTTTACCCTTAAAACAAGCAAAACCAAGGAAAGAATGCTTCATAAATTAATCCAACCTGCGATTTATATGGTAATCATTTGCTTCCTTAGTTGATAAAATCTATGGCACCCTTTATAAGTGGGTTCCTGAATTGGCAGCAGACAATAATTGCTATGATGTACATAATTTAAGTATTTTCTTGATGAAGCGGGTAAAGTGCTATTAGGATAAGCAGAAAGTTCATCGGGACTGAAGAACATCAGTTTACCTTAAGATAAGATATCACTATATTTGTGGAGGGACATGGCATGGAATATTGTTGGATACAAGGAGAATAGTCAGAGAAGATCTGTAAATTAATGTGTGTGGAGGATCTTTTTAGTCAATTCATATGATTTTGTTTCGAGAAAAAAAAGTATGTTTAAAGGCATGTGTTTTCATTGCTCATTTCTACTGTACTGCTACCGCTCCTTGGGTTGAGAATACTCATCAGCGGAGATGCTTCTGATACTTGTGTGCACTGTTGTACTTAGATGTGTGTTGTTGCTGATGTGTTCTTCATTACCCTATAAATCTTAATTTGTGTTAGCATGCTTTACTTGTTTCTGCTGATGTATGCTTTAGGTGTGTCGTGTGCTAGCTACTACAATTATTAGTCATGAGAGGTTACTAGCTATTATTATATTGCTAATTGATGTAATGTTCTTTTGCAAATTTTGCAGTTTCTTTGCCACAACTAAATGAGTCGTCTCTCGTGCCTTCGAGTCTCTATCGACGAAGTGGCCACCAGGAGCAAGGGGCTGGCAAGGTGGATGGGTGAAGGAGATAACCGGGTGAACTATTGGCCTATCATAACCTCTATGACAAGCTCCGAGCTCCCAGCGCGTCTGACCCAGGGTGCGTTAGGGCCAATCCCTTCCAGAAGGTCACGCTCACGAGCCCCTAAATCAAAATAGGTATCACTCTCTCCCATCTCTCACTGGATTGGATTGATGGGCCAGTGATGGTACTGTGATTTGAAGTTTGGTCCTTGTTTACTTTTGTAATTGATTGCTTGCTTGATCGGTGAAAAATCACTGTCGGTGCTACCTGATGTTCTTGCATGTGTAACTATACTTTTCATGTGTAACTGTTCTTTGAACCTTTTGTCTAGAATATGTCATCTAAAAGTATAATAGGGGCAGAATATTCCCCTTATTGTTTATAAGTGAGGGTACTACATATCTTTATCAGAAAACTATCTACAAAAAGAGACGAGCCAAGCATCCGTTAGGGCCCATGCTACATAGAGAACTATGTTAGAGGTTTAGAGCCAGCTAAAATAATGCTGCTGCTCATTACAGTATTTATCCAGTCTTGCAATAATCAATTAACACCTTGGTCAATTGACCGTGTAAGTAAACACTCTATGATCCTAGAATTTGTGTGACTTCATATTTTTTTAGGCTGCATTCTTTCAATTCTTACTGTAGCTCATAGTATACCTCTTCTTTCAGGCAGGATCCATGGTAGCGACTCAGATGGAGATCATCCAGATCCTGGCTAGTGTCATGCTACAAGCCATGTTGGGGAAGCTGCAACTTCCATGATGTACTTTTCATGCTTAATACATCTATTTATTCGTGTGTAGTTGTGACACAATGCTGCTTAATAGACAATAAGTAGAAGATGTGATGATTGCCATGGTATCATATTTTGTTGAATTAGGTACATGCCTTTGGTAGCATTTTTTGTATGCAAGATAGTTATATCTTTGTTTGGTTAGGATATGTGGAATACAAGTTCTTCCCTGTTGCACATAGTTTTGATCTGATCCACCACTTTCATATAAACAAAGGACTATGAAATATTGCACTTGAATACAGTAGTATATCGTTTATGATGTTGATTTTCATACCTGGGAATTATGAATTGTTGTGAGGTAGTACTTGCCATCTTAATAAGTTTGTTGCTAAAGAAGTTCTAGTTATGAATATACTAGCACCTTTACCATGAATAATGTTCTGATGATTTTCTATAGATTGATCTTGTGTGTTGAACCGTGTCGTATTATACTACTGCAGTTTTGGTGCTGAACCTTTGCTCATTAGTTTTGCAGATTTATCTTGGAAGATGGAAAGGGTTGGAGTACTCTACACATTATTTGTGTGCGACTGGTCCTGGAGCGGCATATGCAAGTCTGTCGACAGGATGAGGGTCATCTACAGCGCTACCGAGGGCTTAGAGCAAGATGGAACTTTGTCGCGACCAAATTGAACATGACAAAGTGTATGCGCAGATCCGCCACTGGTGCTACCCAAATGGGAGCTATATTTAATTATATGTTTTGTTCTTTCTGGTAGAACAATTAATTGACAATTCTACTTTATCTATTGCATTTGTCGTAATTCTTGATAGTATTTGCCTCCTTAGCATAAATTGAAGTCAGTTATGTATACTGATATGTGCCTTCATTCTAGATAGTAAATTGCCAATTTATACTGAATATAAATTGAAGTTAGTTTTTTCCAAATGTGTTCTTACTCCTTTTTATAATGATTTTATAGGAGGATGATAGGAGGTCTTCAATGAGACGCCAAACACAAGATACAGATTATGTCATCAAATCTTGGATGGAAAAAGGTTGTGTACTCTGCTTGTGTATAACTGTATTGTGTCCCTTAGATGGATAGGAGGATGATTTAGTAGGATGTGTACTCTGTTCCTTGTGTATAACTTGTATTTTGCTGTGATGTAATTAGCCCTGTTATAATTCTGTATTGTAATTCGAATTCTGGTTCATATATATTGTGATAAAAATAAGTGTGATGACTCGTTGTTTGGTTGCATGAGTGGATCAAGTAAAAGTTGGAATATCAAAAATAAAAATTGTAATATGGTATATGCTCAGAATTAAAGCGGTATGTAAAAGGCCATGGCCCATATTTAAAATGGACTATAAAAAGGTCAAGGCCCAAAAGGAAATCGACTATAGCAAGGTGAATAAACAAATTGAAATGCCCTGTAAATGTGCTTGGCCTAGAAAAGAAAATGCTGGAATTATTGGGCTTAGCCCATTTAGACCATAAAATGGACTGGGCTGATTTTGATTTAAGACAATTTCATTTCGTCACAATTTTGCCACGTAGGATCTGAGCTGGCCTGGCCAGATTGTCTGTGACGATATGAGATCGTCATAACTCTTATGACAATCCAATATCGTCATAAACGGTTATGACGATTTCACAAAAAACGTTGTTATAGTTCATCTGCGACGCCCAGCTTTCGACAATCTCAAAATCGTCATAAACGGACTATTATGACGATTCTGTGACGAAAATGGAGGGTCATAGAAGCCTAGATTCCTTGTAGTGAAAGTAGAACTCAAAGAGGTTATTGAACCTTATATTCAAAGTA
Organism: Avena longiglumis; assembly: GCA_030063025.1. Lineage (NCBI taxonomy): Eukaryota > Viridiplantae > Streptophyta > Magnoliopsida > Poales > Poaceae > Avena > Avena longiglumis. The sequence goes on from CP125978.1 coordinate 229,323,425, forward strand.
TGGAGAGTAGCGCAGCACCGGAAGTTGTTCTGGAGTTGGCTTCACCAGTTAAAGAAGTAACTAATGATAATGATCATGAAACTCCGAAAGAGAGTACTACCGAACCTCGTAAGTCTAGCAGGACGCGTGTAGCTCCCGAGCTATACGGAAATCCTATCATGAATTTATGGTTGATGAAAATGATGACCTGCGACGTATGAAGAAGCAATGATGAGCCCGCATTCCAACAAATGGTTAGAAGCCATGAAATCCGAGATGGAATCCATGTATGAAAATCAAGTTTGGAACTTGGTGGAATTACCTCATGACCGAATGGCCTTGGAGAACAAATGGATTTTCAAAAGGAAAACTGATGTTGATGGTAATGTAACCGTCTATAAAGCTCGACTTGTCGCAAAGGAGTTACGACAAATTCAAGGAGTTGACTACGATGAGACATTCTCTCCCGTAGCGATGCTAAAGTCAGTTAGGATTATGTTAGCAATTGTTGCATATTTCGATTATGAGATATGGCAGATGGATGTCAAAACCGCGTTTCTCAATGGTAATATTGAAGAAGAGTTGTATATGATACAACCAAAGGGTTTTCTCGATCCCAAGGATGCTAACAAGGTGTGCAAGCTTCAGCGATCCATCTATGGATTGAAGCAAGCATCACGAAGTTGGAATCTCCGCTTTGATGAGGTGATCAAAGAGTTTGGATTTGTCCAAACTTATGGAGGATTTTGTATTTACAAGAAAGTGAGTGGGAGCGATGTGGCATTTCTGATACTATATCTGGATGACATATTATTGATCGGAAATGATATAGATCTTTTAAACAGTGTTAAAAGTTATCTAAAGAGCAAATTTTCAATGAAGGACCTAGGTGAAGAGTCATACATATTAGGCATAAAGATCTATAGAGATAGATCTAGGCGCGTAATAGGTTTATCGCAAAGTACATACCTTGATAAGATATTAAAGAAGTTTAAAATGGAAGATAGTAAGAAGGGGTTCTTACCTATGACACAAGGCACGACATTGAGTAAGACTCAAAGTCCGGCTACGGTGGAAGAAAGAGAGAAAATGGACAAAGTCCCCTATGCTTCAGCCATAGTCTCTATAATGTACGCAATGCTATGTACAATACCGGATGTGGCACATGCTATTAGTTTGACTAGTAGGTACCAATTGGATCCAGGTTCGGAACACTGGAAAGCGGTCAAGAATATCCTTAAATACTTGTGAAGAACTAAGGATATGTTTCTTGTATAGGGAGGTGAAGAAGAGCTCGTCGCTAAGTGTTATGTAAACGCTAGCTTTGACACCGATCCGGATGACTCTAAGTCTCAATCCGGATACGCATTTCTCATGAATGGCGGAGCGGTTAGTTGGAGGAGCTCCAAACAACGTGTGGTGGCGGGATCAACCACGGAGGCCGAATATGTTGCTTCTTCGGAAGCGGCTCAGGCAGCAGTTTGGATGAAGGAGTTCATATCCGAACTAGGTGTGGTTGCAAACGCGTTGGACCCAATGGTGATCTATTGTGACAACAATGGTGCCATTGCCAATGCTAAAGAGCCAAGGTCTCACAAGCATTCCAAGCATATTAAGCGCTGGTTTCACTCCATCCGCGAGCATGTTAAGGCTGGAGATATAAAGATTTGTAAAGTAAATATGGATCTCAATGTAGCAGATCCGTTGACTAAAACTGTCCCTAGAACAAAACATGATCTACACTAGAACTCCATGGGTATTAGATACATTACTATGTAACTATATTATTGTCTCTAGTGCAAGTGGGAGACTGAAGGGAATATGCCCTGAGAGGCAATAATAAAGTTTTTATTATGTGTATTCCAAGTATATTGTCGTGGGAATGGTCACGGCAGATGCTGCAATCGGCAGCGAGTAGTAGAACGAGGGGCAAGGGCGGCCAGCCATCTCATGGTGAGATGAGGGCAGACACAGGTTTTACCTGTGTTCGCCCCGAGGGTAAATACCTACCCTGCTAGATTGTATTATGGACGTGTTACAATGGGCGAGCTCTCAGGGCTAGGCGAGTCGCTTGGGTGTATGAGGGAACGATTCTCACCCCATAGGGAGGTTTATATAGTTTCACCTCCCTAGGGTTTACATATCTCAACCGATTCGATTAAAGCTTGGTACTGCTTAACCTAATCCGATCGGGCCTATCTACTGCCTGGCCTTCACTTCCAACCGCCGGTTCTTTTGTCGGGCTTCAATCGATCGCCGTCTCGCAGCCCACTCGCCGGTTCTTGGGCTCGGAAGCGTCTGAACGCCCCTGGTATACCCCGTAGGCACATCCCCATCAAGAGTCCCCGAGGCCGCCGCCGATTAGGCGAGGTGGTCGCCGGCAATGGAGTATACGGCTTCGTAGTAGGCATCCAAATAATCGTCATGGATCCTCGTATAAAGGAGGAAACCAATGATCCGTGTCGCAGCTTGGCGAGTCGAGTCGGCAAACACCGCATAGTGATTGGGTCGGCGAGTAATGGCCGTAGTTGGACCGTCAAGTGTCAAACTAGCCGCTGGGGTAATCCAACGGTAACTTTGGCGTAATCATCGCTGTAACGGTTCTCGATTTGGCGGGTAACATCCACTATATAAGGGAATGGCAAAGCGATCGAGAGCCACCTTCTCACCATTTCTTCCGACTGCACGCATTTTCGCCTCCCCTCGCATCGCGATCCAGCCGACCCGAAATCCCCCGACCCCCAACAAACTTCTCGGCCATGGCCCTTTCCACCGAACCATGGGGTAGATCCAAGTGCACGAGGGCGCAACTGGCCTCTTTCGAGGAGGCCGGGATCTTGCGAGACGGTTGTTGGCGTATTCCCGCAGCCGGAGAGACGACCCCGAATCCGCGAGAGAGGGAATTCATCTGTTTCACCAGTCATCTCGAGCGGGGGCTAGGGTTTCCTACGTCCCTGTTCTTCCGCACTGCTACTTACCACGGATCCAGCCTTGGATCCGGGTCCCCATGATCGAGCAGCTCGCCATCTTCGTATGCTCGCGAATTCTACTTGGGCTGCCGCCCTACTTCCCTTGTGGCAAGATCTGTTCCACGGACGGATCAGCCGCGAAAGCAAAGCGCCCAATGCTAGCCGCGCGGCCCGACGCTCTCAAGTCAAAAGCTTCATTCTTGGATCTGATGCTGCCCGCCAAGGCAGCGAGCGACTGGAAGAAGTCGTGGTTTTACGTGGCCGAGGCGACGCCGGAGGACGAGGCGGCGATCCCGCGGTATTCCGCCAATCGGTCCGAGCCGCGCCATCTCCAAGTTGGCAAGCTCCCCAACGATCAGCGGATGGTCGTCGACGAGATGCTCCAGACCATCCGCGGTCTGAAAAAGAAGGGCCCCCAGACAATAAACCTGTACAACTGCTGGCTCGGGCGGCTCCCGCCGCCCAGCGCGACCACTACATGTACCAGTACACGGGCCGGGGAGACTCGACGAAGGCCTGCCTCGACGAGTGGAAGCTGGAGGACTATCTCCCAGCACTGAAGAAAATTACCCAGGCGGTGTACCTGGATGCGCAGGCTGGGGTCGCCCCTTATACCGCAAAGCGTCCAGCTCCAACGGTAATCATTTTACTTCGCTCGCAGTCGCAGTTTATGCAGTCACAGTAATTCTGATTTCATTTTGTATTCATCGCAGCTATTCCAAGTGGTGTAAGGGTGGCTCCCACCTTCGGACGACGAGAATTGGAGCTCGTCCGCCCAGGACGTAGGAGAGTCGCCACCCGCTAAGGGCGACGAGGACGACGACGACGTGTCCGAGGAGGAGGTCGCCTGGTCCGAAGACCATGGACAACGACAGCGAGCTCGAGGCAGCAGAAGCCTCGGCGTCATGACGACGACGAGCTCCCAGAGACCACCTCGCCGCAAGCCACTCCATCAAGAAGAAGAAGAAGAAAGAAAGGGAGGTAAGGGCCCTCCGAAGAAGAAGACAAAGCCATCGGTTGGCCTCGCCAAGACTCGCGAAAAGCTCGACGCCCCAGCCCGGCCGACGATTTGCGCCACTGACAGATGTGGCCGGACGCGGGCGACCGTGGAAGTGCTGCTGGCTTCAATACCTCCGCCATTCTCCGCCTGGCTGGGGATGCTCGGCCGCAGCCGCTTCGCCTCAGGAGGCTCGCCAAGATATCCTGTAGGCTCCAAATTGGCGTCAACGACGAAGAATCCGTCTGAGTCTTGGGCACGCGACGTCCTGTAGATGGGGCTCAGTCGCTGACTGGGCCCTGAACTGGAAAAACCAGCCGGCCTCCGTACGGGGCTACGCTTTATTCCAGTCGCCAAGTGAGTACACTCACCCTTCTTTGTCTTTCACAACCACTTTAATTATTTTTACTTATATGACTGATGCACAGGACCGGAGTGAAGAGGATGGGTCATCCGACCGTAGCTAAGGTGCCGCCCGTCGTTAGCGAGGAGGATCCTTCCCGCAAGAGGAAGGTGGACAAGGTCGTCGTCTCTGCGGATGGCAGCAAGAAGGCCAAGGGTGACGACGTCGTCGCTATTTCTGACGACACGACGGTTGCGCCAGCCGGACCCGTGATGGAAGCAGCCGCGTCTACAAAGGAGGGCGCTCCCTTGCCTGGACCGGCTGAACCGACCTCTTTTGGAGCGGGTGCCTCTATCGCTACTTTCCCATGCTTCATGACCAAGGCGGCTACGGTGAGTGGGACTTCGCCCTCAAGACACGCTCCTGGGACCGCCGATGCTGAAGTCGACCAACGTCGTGGGCATACGCCGGCTCTCCTCGCGTCCGTGGATGCGATACAACTCCACGGCATGCTTGGCGCAGCCATCCAGGTACATCCAGTCCCCGAGGATCAGGTCGGTGCTTTGCAGCGGCCTGATTCTTATAATATCTTAACTTTATTTTTCGCATCCAGTCCCCGAGTGCGCACGCACTAAATTTTAGCGGGTGGGCACTTAGGAATTTCTTTGAGTACCAGTCCCCGAGTGCGCACTCGCTGAATTTCAGCGGGTGGGCACTTAGGAATTTCTTGATTGCCAGTCCCCGAGTGCGCACTCGCTGAATTTCAGCGGGTGGGCACTTAGGAATTTCTTGATCGCCAGTCTCCGAGTGCGCACTCGCTGAATTTCAGCGGGTGGGCACTTAGGAATTTTTGTTTTGATTAACCTTGTTGATGATATGCAGGGTCTACAGCTTGAATCGGCTGATCGATTGGCCGCAAGCGCTACGGAGAAAGAATTGGCCATCGTCCAGGAGGCGAACAAAGGGCTTCAGGCTGTTGCCGCGAAGGCAGAGGAAGCTCGCCAGGGGCTTGTCCCCGCTGGTGATTTGGTGGCGGCGCAATCGGCTTTGAGTGCGGTTGAACAGCGGGTCGCCAACCTCGAGCGCGAGCTACGGGAGGCAAAAGAAGAGGCGAGCTCGACTGACGGGCGAGCCAAGGCCGCCATTGCAGCCTCCGAAGAGGATCGCAAAGTGTCCGATGCCCTTGTTGCTAGGCTTCAGGACGACCATACGTCGCTTCAAAGCTTCATCATGGAACTCGCCCGCTCGTTGATTGGTAAGTGTATCTGCCCCTTCCGGTGGTTGTGTCTTTTGTGGTGTCCGTCGTACTCATTATTGTCTTCTACTCACAGGTCGCATCATCGATAGCGAGGAAGAGGCGAGATCGTTCGATGCGAGGCAGTGTGTAAGCATGCTTGTCGACTAGGCAACGTTGTCGGCGACGTGCATCCGTGCCTACCTCCAAGAGATATCACCCACAGAGGTGATTCCCAGCGACCTCGTTGAGGTGTGGAAGTATTTGGAGAAGGCGCCCGCGGTCGTTAAGTTCATGACGTGGTCGGCGTTTCGGCGCGGAGCGTCGACGGCACTTAGTCTTGGACTTGCCCACTTCCCCGAGGACTTCGACATCGACGATGTGACGAGTGGATATCCATCATCGACTGGCGCGGTGGAGCTGTCCGAGGTTCTCAAGTTGCAGACCGCCGCCACGCATCGAACGGTTCGGGCAATGGGTGACCTCCTTCCGTACCAGGAGACGGTCGTCGTGCCGAACGACCCCGAGCCGCCGCATCGTGACTTCAAGGTCGAGCAACCTTTTCGCGCGGCAATGGCGGGTGAACTGACGATGTATCCGTCAAACCCGTACACGCCGTTCATCCGCAATCGCCGGGATGTTGGCGAGTCGTCATCAAAGCCTGCAGAGTAGGATAGTTTGCCTTGTGGCGTTAGCAGCAGGTCTGCCATGCAGGCATATTTTGTAACATGAGATAATGCAATATGCAATCGAATGAGTCGTCGTGTCTATTTTGGTATTTGTCGTGTGTATGTGATTGATGTTTGAACGAGTCCCCGAGCGCGTCCGCCCTTTTTGTGGGGTTTACCTCGTATGCGATTTGTTAGTGTTATGTATCTTATTATTGTGGTTGACTCGCCTGCTCAAGAGCCACCGCCGGGCGACTCCTTGAGTGCTCAGATTTTACCGCTTTCCCTTGCGAGCGAGGTCGGGTGGCCGAGTCCCCGAGCGTGGTACTTGGTTGTTCTAGGCGACTCGAGGGTGGTTGAGGACTTAGCGTTGGTTTGAGCGCCACTCCCTGCCTGCCCGTGGGGTCAGCTGGCGCAGTCCCGGCATGCTCTCCTACTTGGCGTTTCTCGACCGCGATGAACTGGTCTTCGCCCCGAGCGTGGTACTTAGCCGCTCGAGTCGCTATGCCGAGGATGCGGAGGACCAAGGTCGCTATGAGAAGCGAGGCGTTGTCTTGGCTCAGAGAACCATCGAGCTAGGCGACTCCAATGGGGCTCCGGTAGGCATTTTTCATGGACGATGCAAGACCTGAGGTGATTCAAGGTTTTACACCGCACTACTTAGCCGCGTGCGATCGCTGTACCAAAGGTTGACTTCTGCGGTTAGCGTAACGCTGTTATTACGAAAAGCGAATGGCACAAGTCATGGAGAGTAGGCGCAATTTATGTAACCGCTTTTTATTTCATAGCGACTGGAGAGTACATGTGTGGGGTTCTAGGAGTAGAACTTCCGTAGGAGGTTTACATTCCATGGTCGCTTGACGTCGAGTTCGCCGTCCCCGCGGACGTCGATGAGGTAGTTGGCGTCGTTGCCGAGTACACGCCCGATGGCAAATGGGCCTTCCCACGGAGGGGAGAGCTTGTGCATGCCCTTCTTGTCCTGGATGAGGCGTAACACCGGGTCGCCTTCTTGGAAGGTGCGAGTTTTCACCCGCCAGCTGCGGTAGCGGCGGAGTCCCTGCTGGTAGATGGCGGTCCGTGACCGAGCCAGGTCACGTGCTTCGTCGAGTTGGTCGATCCCGTCTTGGTGGGCAAGCTCGTTCGCAGCCTCCATATAGTGGACGACCCGCGGCGAGTCGTGCTCGAGGTCGGTGGGCATGACTGCCTCGGCGCCGTAGACCATGAAGAAGGGGGTGAACCCTGTCGATCTGTTGACTGAGGTGCGGATCCCCCAGATGACAGAGGGCAACTCCTCGACCCAGCACCCGGCGGTGCGCTCGAGTGGTACTTGGAGTCGCGGTTTCAGGCCGTGGAGGATGCTTTCGTTGGCCCGTTCTGCCTAGCCGTTAGATTCCGGGTGGGCGACTGACGCGAGGTCGAGCCGAATGTGGTGCTCTTCGCAGAATTCGGCCATGGCTCCCTTGGCGAAGTTGGTGCCCTTGTCCGTGATGATGCTGTTTGGGAACCCATAACGATATATGAGCTTGCGTAGGAATTTAGTGGCGGTCTTCCCGTCGCATTTCCGGACTGGTTTGGCCTCCACCCACTTCGTGAATTTGTCGATGGCGACTAGCAGGTGGGTGTAGCCGGAGGGGGCCTTCTTGAAGGGGCCTACCATATCCATGCCCGACACAGCGAATGGCCAAGTGATGGGGATTGTTTTGAGCGCCGAGCTCGGCACGTGCGTCTGGTTGGCGTACTTCTGGCACCCGGCGCACCGTTGGACGATGTCGACAGCATTGGCGTGTGCGGTGGGCCAGTAGAAGCCATGTCGCATAGCCTTGGCGACCAGGGAGCGAGCGGCGGCATGGTGGCCGCAGTCACCAGAGTGGATGTCGTGCAGGATCTTGCGTCCTTCGGCTGGTTGGACGCAGCGTTGGAACACACTGGTGACACTGTGCTTGTGGAGCTCGCCGTCGATGATAGTGTAGGACTTGCGTCGACGAGCGATCATCCGAGCGTCCGTCTCGTCTGCCGGCAAGGTGCCGGCTTCCAGGTAGGCGATGAAGGGCTTGGTCCAGTCGTCTGGCTCGTTGACGAGTGCGAACAAGGCTGCCTCTGGTTGGAGTGGGACTCCGATGTCGATCTCCCTCGGGGGAGAGACTGATGGCTTGGTGATCGTGTCGAGGAAAACGCCGGTGGGTGGTGCGAGTCCAGCCGACCCGATGCGAGAGAGTGTGTCGGCCTCCTCGTTTTTCCGTCTGTCAATCCACTCGACGGAGTAGCCGGTGAAGTGTCCGCCCAACTTTTCCACTGCTTGGCGGTACGCCGCCATGGTAGGGGAGACGCGCCGCAGTGCGCCGACTTTCCCCGACAAGGTCGGAATCTCCGTAGCAGCGGAGGCGATTGACGTTCATCTCCTTGGCAGCTCGCATGCCGTGGAGTAGGGCCTCACTCAGCCATGTTGTTGGTACAGGTGTGAAGCCGAGGCGAGGATGTAGCGGAGCTTGTCGCCTTTGGTGAAGTTAGCACTATCCTCGCGCTGCGCCGTCCGTTCTTGGAGCCATCAAAGTGCAGGCTCCGAATGGAGGTACGGCAGCTTCCGCTGCCGGGCCTCTTCGATCGGCGATGAAGTCTGCCAGTGCCTGCGACTTGATCGCTTTTCGTGGCTCATATTTGATGTTGTGGACTCCGATCTCGACGGCTCACTTGGCGACCCGCCCGGTCGCCTCGCGGTTGCGGATGATGTCTTGCAGTGGCTCCTTTCCTTCCTCTGGTCGCTTGATGGCCATCACGGCGCTGACGACACGCTCGGAAGCCGCGACGTAAACCAGCATGGGTTCTTTGTCGGCGGGGGCAGCGAGTAATGGTGCGGCGAGTAGCACCTTTTTGAGGTCGCGAGCGCCGTCCGCCTCCTTGTCCCACCGGAAGGTGGGGTTCTGCGCATCAGCGGTATAGGGCATCGCTTTTCGCCCGAGCGGGGATGAAGCAACTGAGAGCCGCTACTCGCCCGGCCAGCTTCTGGATGTCGCGCAGGAACTCGGGTTTGCCAAGACGGGCGATCATGTCGATCTTCGTGGGGTTCGCCTCGATCCTCGCTTGGAGACGACGCACCCGAGTTGTCTAGCAGGTACACCAAGGTGTGCGTTTACTGGGTTGAGCTTTATCTTATATCTTCGCAGGTTGGCGAATGTTTCCGCCAGTCGGCGAGTAGGTCGCCTTGGCGGCGGACTTACGACCATGTCGCCGATGTAGACGTGGATGTTGCGCCAATTTGGCTCGCGAGGCATTCTTGCATGCACCGCTGGTAGGTCGCCCGCTCTTGAGGCCAAGGTCATGGCGGTAGCGAAGGCTCGAATGGCGTGATGAACGCCGTCTTCTCCGCCTTCGACAGCCATTTTGATCTGGTTGTACCCGGAGTAGGCGCCGAGGAAACATAGCGACTCGAGCCCGCGGTTGAATCGATTATCCGGTCGATCCATGGAGGACGAACTGCTCCTTTGGGCAGGCGCTGTTCAGGTTTGTGTAGTCGATACACATCCTCCCGGTCCCGTTCTTCTTCTCGACCAGGACTAGGTTTGCCAGCCACTTGGAGTACTTGATTGGCTGGATGAAGCCGGCAGCGAGTAGACGCTGCACCTCCTCGGCGATTGCTCGACGGCGTTCTTCATTGAAGGGCCAGCATCGCTTGACAGTCGCACTTTGGGGTCGGCGTTAGCTTGTGCTCAGCCGAGCTCCCTAGGGACACCGGCATGTCGAGGGTTTCCATGCGAAGATGTCCCTGTTCACGGAGGAACTCGGCGAGCGCTTCCTATGCTGGGCTCATGCCCGTCCCGATCGTCACCGTTCGCCGAGTCGCCGGGACCAGCTCGACGGCGGGTGTGTCGTGGCCTCAAAGGTTGAGGTGTTTGCGCCTCCGAGTTGGGCTTGAGTATGGTGGGTCGCGTTGTTGACCCGCCGCTGCATTTGGCGAGCTCATCGGCGTGGTTGGTCTCGCCGATGACGGCGGCCGAAGCTCCTTTGGCCTCGCACTCGGCGGCCATGTCGGGGTCGCCGTGGATGGTGATGATGCCGCACGGCCCGGGGAGCTTCATCGCGTTGTACGCGTAGTGGGGCGCTGCCATGAATTTAGCGAACGCCTAGCGCCCCAGGACGCAGTGGTAGGGGCTGTCGAAGGGCACCAGCTCGAAGACGATCCGCTCGGTGCGGAAGTTTGCCGGTGTGCCTAAGGTGACTGGCAGCGTGACCTTGCCAATCGGGTACGCCTTCCGACCGGGGACGATGCCGTGGAATGTGGTGTGGGTCGTCTCGATCATCGACTGCGGGAGCCGCAGCCGCCTGAAGGTGTCGAGGTACAGGATGTTGATGGAGCTGCCGCCGTCCATCAATGTCTTGGGGAGCCAGTAGTCGCCGACCTTGGGCTTGACCACCAGGGCGACTCGTCCTGTGTACTCGATGCGTGGCGAGTGGTCTTGGCGGCTCCAGGTGATGGGCTGCTCTGACCAGTTTAGGAACTGGGGAACGTCCACCTGGGCCACCGCGTTAACAGCGACAGCGCGGGCGATGACCTTCTTCTCGCGCTTCGTGTTGAAGCCTGTGAAGGTGTGGAGCGAGCCGGCCACTTTGCCGAATTTTCCGCCGTTTGGCGGGTCGTTGTCGGGGTCCTCCTGCGCTCGCCGTGCCTTCTCGATTTCCCTGAGGGTGTGGCAGTCGGCGGTGGTGTGCGCGCGGCTTCCTTCCCTGCTATGAAACGCACATGGTTGGTTAAGGAGAGCCGCGGGGTCGAACCTTGGCTTGGCCTTGTAGTTGCCGCCGTCGCGGCGGAAGCTCTTGGGCTCGCGTTGCACGTGCCCGGCGTTGGCGACGAAGTCGACTCGCCCGACACTGCGGCGCTTGCCGGTGAGGCGAGTGTTGCTGTAGTGTAGGTCGGACCGTCGTCCGCTGTCGTTGTCGCTTATGCGGCGTTGACCTCCTGACTCGTCGTCAGTTTCCTGGTTTGGATCTTCCTCGGCGTACCGTTTGGCGATCTCGAGGAGGTCGGGGATGTTGTCGAGTGTGCAGGAGTGTCGCTTGAGCTTGGCGACCAGGGGCTCGTAGCAGCACGAGGTCTTGAAGCAGTGGATCGCGGTGTCCGGGTGGATGCCGACCGCGTTGTACCAAAGTTCTTGTCACCGTTGGACCCAGTTGCGGGTCTACTCGCGGGGTCCCTGGACGCATCGCTCCAGGTCCTCGATAGTGGTGGCGCGGGTATAGGAGCACTCGAAGTGCCTGACGAAGGCGTCGCGCTTCTCCTCCCAGGAGTCGATACTGTCCTGGGGGAGGGTGTTGATCCACTTCCTGCACGTCCCCTCCATCATCAGCGGGAGGTAACGGGCGGCTAGCAGGTCAGTGTGGCCTGCGATCCCCATCGCCATGAGGTATGTGTCGAGCCAGACGGCGGGGTCGTACGAGGAGTCGTACTTTTCTATCTCTTTTGGCGCCTTGAAGTTTGGCGGGTACTTCTTGCCTCGTATCATTGGTCCGAAGCACTTGGGTCCGAGTCGACTGAGCGACCCCATGGGCTCGCCGTCGCGGCGATTAGGTATGTCGTGGGTCGCGGCCGGGCGCGGCGCGCCAACTTTGGTTGTTGATGATGTGGGTGCGGGCGTTGATGGGTTGCCCGCTCGCGACAAAGTTGGTTGCCGCCTAGGGTCGCAGGAGAGTGCTCGCTGGTCGGTGTTGAGCTGCAGTGGCCTCGTGGCGGCAGTTGAGGGTGTTTGCCGCCGTTGGGTGGCCGCTGGAGGCTGCTCTGCTTCCCGAGGAACGCGAGTATACTCGACCTTGCGAGTCGGTGCCCGCTCTTTGCTGCTCGACGGCCTTCGTGAGCAGGGCCCTTACGTATTGGATCCAGAGGGCGCCGCCGTGGCCGTGATGTCAAGCCGGCTCGCCTGCCACGAGGTTGTCCATCGGGTGGAGAACAGGAGGCCGTTTGCGCTCGCCTCCGTGAGGAGACTACTATCCGCGGCTGGTCCTCAGGAGGGTGCGGTTGGGTGGAGGTGGGGCGCCCATTGCCGTTGATCCTGGCGGGGGCCGGGTGCTTCCTCCTGGTGGAGCGTTCTCGCAGATCGCGTGTTCAGCCACGCGGGCCGGGTCGTTTTCGTCGTCGAAGTTCAGGACATGCCCCTGAACGGTGGGGTTCAGGCGCGACCTGATGCGCTGCTGGTGGTAGCGTGATAGCTCCTGCGCCGTCACCTGCTCAAGGCGAAATTTTTCGCGCTCGGCTTGCTCCTTGCGCACCACCTCCGCCAGTTTCAGGCGGAGTTCCTCGACCTCCGTTGCCGTGGCGTTAGGAGGGATTGGGGTGGAGAATGGATCCTCCAGCGGATCGGTGCCGGTCGCCATGTAGGTCACGGCGTGGCGACCGGTTCCGTCGCGGAGGTCGGCGGAGTTCTCCTACCCGGAGTCAAACTCGAAGATCCCGAGGATGGAGGGGTCCTCGAAGTCTCCCACGTTGGAGACCTGGGCGATGGAGCCCGCGGATGAAGCCGCGGTGATGGTTCCGGCGAGTGACGCCGGGGTCGCTGAGTCGGCGTCGCTGAGTCGGCGTCATCGTTGAGGGCCGCGTCCTCTGCGGCCGCTGAGTTTTCGGCCACGTTGCTGTGGGCCGAATTGTACTCGGAGGCAAGGCGATGGATCGTGCGGATCTGGATCTCGGAGAGCCGATCGCGTGGCGGCGACTCGCGGATGCGAGCCAAATCCTCCGAGACGATGACGTCGGTGAGACCGACGAAGAGGCTGATCGTGCCGATCGGCAGGATCACGCTGTGCGTGACGGGTCGCGCCGCCAGGACGTAGCTGCTCGGCAAGATTTGGAGCATCTCGCCGATCGCTATCATGCGGCCGGTGGCAACCATCTCGTTGATGGGCAGATTGGATCTCGCCGCAGAGCACCGGCCAGACCGGCCAGGCCCCACGGTGGGCGCCACTGTTGTGGGAATGGTCACGGCAGATGCTGCAATCGGCAGCGAGTAGTAGAACAAGGGGCAAGGGCGGCCAGCCATCTGCGGTGCGAGATGAGGGCAGAGACACAGGGTTTTACCTAGGTTCGGCCCCCCGGAGGGTAAATACCTAATCCTGCTAGATTGTATTATGGAGGTGTTACAATGGGCGAGTTGCTTCGGCTATTTAGTCGCTTGGGTGTATGAGGGAACGTATCTCTACTCACCCCATAGGGAGGTTTATATAGGCTCAACTCCCCTAGGGTTTACATATCTCAACCGATTCAGTTAAAGCTTCAGTAGTTGTTTAACCTAATCCGACTGGGCCTATCTACTCGCCAGGCCTTGACTTCAGCCCAGCCGGTTCCTCATTGGCTTCAATCCGATCGCCGTCTGTGCCCACTCGCCGGTTCTTGGGCGATCGGAAGCCCCTCTGGTATACCCAGTAGGCACATCCCCATCATATATGATAGATGTTTATTTTGCATGCTATAATTGTATTAATACGGAAACGTTAATACATGTGTGTTTAATAAACAAACAAAAAGTTCCTAGTTATGCCTATCTCATAAACTAGTTCGTTGATTAACAAGATGATCACAATTTCCTGATCATAGACATTGGATGTTGTTAATAATGAGATCACAACATTAGTGTAATGGTGTGATGAACATTCATCCTAAGTATAGCATTACGATCAAAGTCATTGAGTTTATATTGCTATAAACAACTTACGAAGTAATCCTAATCCTTAGACCATGAGATCATGCCAATCACTAACACCGGAAGAGTTTCTTGTTGACATCAAACGTCACACCGTAACTGGGTGATTATAAAGATGGCTTCAAAGCTACTAAAGTGTTATGTTGAGAATCATGGATCAAGAGTGGAATTTGTTCATCCCGATGACGGATAGATATACTCTAGGCCCTCTCGGTGATATCACATTGGTTAGCTTGCAAGCAAGTGATTTGATCACTAGAATGTTATATCATGGGGACGAGAAAAGAGTGCAAGTCAGTAACGAGATCAAACTAGGTATGGAGATACCTATGATCGAATCTCGGACATGTAATATATCGTGAAACAAAGGGATTAAGATACAAGCGTAAAAGGTTCCAACGATCACAAGAAAGTCATCGTTGAATGTGTGGGAGTCAGTATGGATCTCTAGGTCCCTCTACTGATTATTGATCGGAGAAGGGTCTCGATCATGTTTGCATTATTCGCAAACCGTAGGGTGACACACTTGAGGGACACTGAAATCCAGTTGTAGCAAATCTTTCATGCCGAAAGAATAAACAAGCGCAGGAATTTATTTCACTAGATACCAAAACAGGTTTTCGGGTGAAATTTCATAAAGAGGTTATGCATGTGAAATAGAATTCTAGCAAGGGGTTATATGTGAATGTTTGTCATTAAAGTAATTGATAAAATTCTGAATAAATAAAAGAGTTTTATTTAATGAGAGTTTGCATTAAAGTATGTGGAAATTTAATAGCAAGTTTGGGTGGGATTTTGAGTGGAGGGATTTGAATGGATTTTTATGACTGGAGTGTCCACCCACATGAAGAGGGGAGGTCAAGGGGGCAGCCCCCATGCGCCGTCCACCCCCTTGGGGTTCCCCCCTCCTCCTATAAAAGGCACCCCTCTCCTCACTTCTTACACACACCTCCTCGTGAAGGATCTCTCTCCCCCTCTAGAATTTATCTCCCATGGTCTCGGACTAGCGAGATACATGTTCCCGGTGGCTATTCGGAAAGAAAGGGTTGTGCTTCTACTGCATCGCTGGAGCGAGGAGGCAGAGGTTGCTCGGTGGCTTGTACATGTGTGCGGGCACAGATGCGCTGCTGCTTTGCGGCGCTAGGACTTCCTCTCGATCTTGAGATCGGCAAGAGATCGTCTACATCAACCACGAGTTGAACTCGTTAAGCTTTGTCGGTCTTCAAGGGTATGTTCTCTACGGATATACATCCGCCCGTTGTTTGTATCTAGTAGATAGATCTTGTTACATAGTTCCCATCGTAGGAAAATTTTTGTTTTCTATGCTGCGAACCCTATAGTGACTTATTGCTGGAACTAGTCCATAAGTTCAGAGCTCGACACTTTAGGCTCTAATGCTGATGGGGAATGACCCGGTGATGAGAACGGTGCCTAGCCCCCTGCTCGTGTGGTGTATGTGAGGGAACTCAAGTGGCATGGTTTTTGGAGAAATGTTGTTCTGAGGGAAAACCAAATAGCAAGACATGCGCGGAGCACAAGATCCAAAAAAGAGCCAAAATATCAAGCTTATTGCAATGCCTCCATGGCTCACACGAGGTCTTATAGGAGATAAAGCTGTGAGAGATGATAATTTTTCGGGGGTCACCTTCAATAATTCAAGGAGCTAGGCACGCTGTACGGAGAGGTTTTTCCACCTTCCAGCAGCCCGATCCCCCTACTCAGCTGCTAGCTTAGCTGTTGTAGGGAGGTGGTTGATGTTGTATGTCTGTTGAGTGTAGTCCACCAGGAAGTCCGGAGTCCCGGGGTCAACGCAGTTCTTGGAGGCTTCCCCATCACTCGTGAGGGTGGGCTATGGTGGCCCCTAGTCCCTCTTGAGGGCGTGTGCACCGATCGCGCTCTACTCCTCATGAGGCGGGAGCAGAGTGGTTGCCGCCCTCTTCGCCATGGGGTTTTCCTAGGCCACCATTTTCTTCCTCCTTGTGGAGTCCCCAGCGTAGTCCAGGGCGTCCATGTCATACGGGGAGGTGGCTGCTGCAGTCTTGTAAGCGAGCTCGAGGGAGCGGAATGCTTCTACCTCGTTGCATCGGAATATGATGACTCCTCTATTACCCCCAGGCATCTTGACTATATTGTAGGCATGGTGAGTGGCCGCCATGAACTTGGCCAGCATAGTGTAGCCGGGGATGACATTGTACGGAAGATCGATGTGACCACGTCAAAGTCGATGAGCTCGGTGCGATAGTTGTCACGCGTCCCGAATGTGATGGAGAGGCGCACCTGTCGATGGGTATGGTGGTCCTCTTGGTCACTCCGAAGAATGGCATGGTCGGCATCAGCCGGTCATATGGCACCTTCAGCTTGGTGAACGTATCGGTGGAGATCACGTTCAGGCCTAGGTCGCCATCAATGAGGGTCTTCACGATTGCGATGTTGTTGATGGTGGGGGTGTAGATCATGGACAGAGTGCCCACGGGCCTGGTAGAAGTGGGGTGGTCGCCGGTGTCGAAGGTGATGGTGCACTAGGACCAATTGAGTTTCGGGGATGGATCCCCTCGTATAGCGGCAGCGACCTCACGAGTGAGCAGCTTGAAGTGTCAGTTGGATGCTGGAGCCTGGAAACCACCAAGGATGCAAGCTATGGTGCCCTGCGGCACTTGGTAGCCCCCGGGATCCTCGGTATGACCTTTCCCCTTACGGTGAGGGTGCTACTGCACTGTGTTAGCTTGGGGACTAGCCTGGCGGATGCCGTGACTGCCAGATTTGTTGTTCCAGCTCTCGCCCCCTTGGTTGCCACCTCACGGGCCGCTTGGCTCGCAGACCTATCTCCCCCTCCTCTAATTTCTATGCATGTAGAAGAGTTTCTTGAGCTCGTAGCAGTCATCGGTGGGGTGCCCATGCTTCTTGTGGAGGAGGCAGTACGAGTGGTCGTCCCACTCCCTTTCGACGTTCCCCTCGCGAGGGCTCTTCAGTTCCGGCTCCACGGCAAGGACAACGGCGATCTTGTGCTTGGGTTCCTTGTCCTTTCTCTTGGATGAGCTCAAGGCCTTGGGGGTGGTCTCTTCCTCGTCAAGGCTGAACATTTGCCTCGCCTTCGTCTTGGCACACTTTTTAGCCATGACAAAGAGCTCGACGGCCATCGTGAGGCTCTCACCTCGGATTCCAATCTTCTCCCTCATATTGACGTCCTTGACACCCTCGAATAAGGTGGTATTGATGTTGGAGTCCGAGATCTTGGGGATCTTATTACGTACTTGACTGAACCTATGCAGGAACTTGAAGAGGGTCTCTCCCGATTATTGGCATACCTGTCAGAGGTAATAGTAGGTGAGTGGGCCCTCGTAGGTTCCCTTGAAGTTGGCGATGGAGAGGAAGCTTAGGTTCGCCCATGAGTCGATGGATTCCTTGGGAAGATTCATCAGCCAGGTGTTGGTTTGTCCTTCAGGCATAGGGGAACCAATTAGCCATGACGCGGTCATCGCCTCCCACGGCCTCGATGCCTGGGGTGTAGAGCTGTAGGAACTTGCATGGGTTGTTCATTCTGTTGTAGTGCGAAGGCGTCTCTGGGCGGAACTTGTGCGGCCAGAGCACATGATGAAGCCCCTTGGTGAAGCCGAAGCAGCCGTTGGCCTACACCACCTTGCCGTTGGCAAGGATGATGCATGTA
Organism: Avena longiglumis; assembly: GCA_030063025.1. NCBI lineage: Eukaryota > Viridiplantae > Streptophyta > Magnoliopsida > Poales > Poaceae > Avena > Avena longiglumis. The sequence continues at coordinate 229,340,958 of CP125978.1, forward strand.
AAATTCATACATGAACTTTTTAGTTTGTTAACATGTTTTCCCACATATGTGCATCATATATAATGTTATATCCATTTTTTATATTCATTTTTGGGGATATACGAATGATCCCCTTTATTTTGGCAATAACCCGGAAGTGCAGAAAAACCCATTTTGCAATGTTTTTGATGTTTCAAGACCTATGAAGTCAAATGGACTTGCACTTTTGGAAATGCCATTATTTATCCACAACAAGTATCTGGATCACAAAAATCCACCCAGGAGGTCCAAGTTAGCTTGCGGTCGCGCCCAGCCTAGGCGAGCACGCCACCTATGATATCTCCCTCCTCAGTCGTCTGATCGCCTCGATTCTTTCGCCCATGGAGTTCTCTTGACCTAAAAATCCCTATATAAGGACCCCCGGGCAGTCCTTGACACAAAGCACACCTAAGATGAAAACACCAACAAATAGAGTCAGATCTAGCAAATATTGGAGGGGAAACTCCGCCGGAGCCACCTCTAGGGAGATCTCCACACTCTCCAACATCTTCGGCATCATCACCATGATGAAGAGAGAGTAGTCCACCGCCGGGCTATGTGTTTTTGATAGTATCTTGATCAATTTGTCTCTTGTTCTTCATAGATCTAGTACCATATGAGTTGCCCTACATGATTGTCAACACCCGGATTTTTAATCCCAGATGCCTATTATGCCATACATCGCAATCCCAGGATTACCATTTTTGCGAGACATCACATATTGGTACCATAGTTCAGCATCTATTACAAACCATAATAAAGGTCTTAGAAATAAAGGATCTCATGATCCAGTCTTAATACAATCAACGCAGCGAAATAATATAATAATGGTAACATGGACGAAGCTTCATCTTCGGGGTCACAGGCAATGCTGACGATGGGAGATGCTCCTAGTTGTCATAGACTTCCTGTTGTCCATCATCCTGGTAGTCCTCCTCATAGTCTGGTCATAGGAATAGCCAGGGATAAAGCCATGAGTACTCTTTAAGTACTCGCAAACTATCACTAACAAGTAAAGTGGTTCAAGTAGGAATCCTAAGCTCTAGGTTGTTTTGCAAAAATCCAGGTTTATCTCTAACTTAGAAGCAAAGAAAGCTAGTGTAATATCTTTCAACACCTAAGTGTAAACTAAGTTTTCACTTCCACAACCCTGTTGTGGTCAAGTCAAAGTCATAGTTCATTTCACAAATCATTTTTAAAACACCTGACGACAGAACAGTATGGCCACTCCAACTGTCCATAACCACGGACGCAGCTATTCGAATAGTTTGACACTCTGTAGAGGTGGTACACTTTCACCACAATATTTGATACATCCGTCAGGAACAAACCTGACTCACCATACTCAGTATGTGGATAATCAATCCTAATATTTCAATTACACACCCTAGTATAGGCACCTCTCCTATGAGTTTGGCCTCCCAACCATGACCATCTGTCATCTTGGGAACTGCAAAGGTGGACAATCATCACGAGGTAGCTTCAGATCAAACCTCGGCTGCAAGGGAAACCATACTAAGAAATATAAACTTCCAGTCAAAGCCTACCCAATTTCGGTTATTGTGGTTGTATGGTAAATTGGAATGGTATCGCATCCGAACACAACCATCAGTTTTATAATGGGCTAAGGCTCATGCCTCAACATTTTCATCATCAAAATCATCTGGTGTTCATAACACATGTCAAAACATCTCATTAGAATGACTCGTCATTATAAGTTTTTCATAACCATTTTCACCAAGTGTTCCCATCTAAAGTGATCAAGTTTTATGATTAGCACTAGCCACTACAATTGGGGGTAAACACTAATGAGGGGTGATAATCAGGTGTAACTTATCTAAGTCTAATCTCATGCCTCAGTATGACATCTAGTTTTATCTAACTTAGGCCAAGTTTTATGCTCTTTCTGCTACCTCTAATATCCTTCCAAAATATCACAAACACTACCTAAAAGTAAACAAAGAATTTTGATAAAGAAATAAACTAATAAAGCTTGCAAGTAAAACTAGGATTTGGTATAATCAAGTGGTATAACCAAACCATGCCTAATGCATTGCATATGTTCATTGGTATTGTGGGTCTTGCATGTATTAGCTAGAATTTTTTTAGCTTAGCTTGGGTTGTGCAGTGAAGTGGTTGAAGTTCTCCTCTGCTTCCTCTTCGTAGTAGTCTCCTTCCTCTTTGTATCCTTGGTCGGTACTAGCGTCTATAAATAAATATGAGATACACAATCACGAAAAAATACTTAACTACTTCTATTTAGCACACAAAGGTTTACACTAGATGATCTAGCATCATCACAACCATCACAAAAAATAAAGACCTAGTCTTATTTATTTTATTTTAGAAAAGTAATTTCTACTTATTAAAAAACTACTTAAGATTTAATATTCTCCAATTAAACCATGGTATCATGTTGAAACATGACATCACCACATATTCTAATACTTGGGAATGTGATTTAAAGTGGTGTCACAATTTAATAATGTTTAACCTTATTATTTTCATTAATTAAAGTGACTAGGAATGCCTATGGGGCATTGTTTTATTACTTGTCCATTATTACTGCAAGTAAACCAATATATTTTTATATATTCAGAAAGGTCTCATCAAATGTGATTTTTCAGAGTTGGAATGAAATCAAAAGCAGTTATGGTTGAATTTTGAAAAATATTGAATGCAGAAAAGTCTCTGCCTTGTTATTTTTACCGTACGTGATCTATAAATCCAAATGGTTTGAATCCAACGGGATTGGATTAAGAATTTCAATACCTTTCTAACAAAATGGATTTCATGCAATTTGGTTTAGTAAAACTCTCTGAATTGATTTTTGAATCAACAGACAGTTTAAATGAAAAATCTAAATTTAAACTAACTGGATTGCGCGGGAGAGTTACTGGGCCTGCCCACTGTGCACAGCGCGCGTGGGCTGCTGACAGATGGGGTCGACTTGTCACCAGAACTAACTAAACGAAACAGTACCTATGAATCTGAGCCTTACGATCTAATTCTAATCTAACGGCTGAGGGTCGTCGTCGACGACGAGCTACTCCGGCGAGGAACTAACCCTAACGCGACCAGTGGGGGTAGGGGAGGCTCATCGGGGCTCAAGCGAGGGTTGGCGATGGGGTGAATGAGGTTGTCGACCACGACGGTTCTCCTTGTACTAGAGGCGTCTCCTGGGGTGGCCGCAATCGATGGCGCACTTCTCCTCCAGCAGCGGCGGGCTCCGGCCAAATTCCGACGGCCTGGTGCTTGCGTTGCTCCTGGAAGAAGTGGGGAAGGATCAGTGAGAGGTGGGGAGTGATATGGTTTAGAGAAAACAAGCTGGGGAGGCCTCCTTTTATAGGCGAGCGAGAGGGGAAGCACGGCGTCGGCAGAGGTCGTCGGAGGCGACGGTACAGGTAGCTATCGGCATGGATGAGGCTAGGCGATGATGTGTGGTCTCCTGGCGGTCGTTGCTATCTTAATTGCGAAGCCTGGGGTGGTCAGGTTTGGTCAGGAACGTGTGTGAAATAACATTTCATAATCCCTAGTGTTTTGTGTGTTCGATAACAATATCAAGGACTATTTAATGTGTGTTGCAGTGTTGCAGTTACCTCCAAGGATAAAAGGAAAAGGAATCTGCCTTTGGGGGGCGGATAATCCACCCCCACCAGGGGCGGATAATCCGCCCCACCCTTTTCCCAGATAGGCGCAAGCCCCAGAAGGGGGGTGGTGTTTTGGCCGGATTATCCGGCCACGCCGGATTATCCGCCCCTTACGGGGGCCGGATAATTCGCCCCTCATGCTCATTGCCAAGACGCAAGCCCTAGAGGGGGGGCGGAGTTTCGGACAGACTTTCCGGCCAGGCCGGATAATCCCCCCCCCCAAGGTCTTCATCAAGTTCTTTAGGCGCCATTCCGAGAGAGGGGGCCGATTTTCTAATCGGAGTATCTGTCCTAGGGGCGGATTTTTCCCCGGGCGGATAGTCCGCCCCTAGAGGGGGGCGGATAGTCCGCCCCTAGTGGGGGGCGGATAATCCACCCCCAAACTTGTTCAACGGCCAGATCTGTGCAGGGGGTATTTAAGCCAGCCTCCCCCCTCCTGACACATCCCTTGGTTCATTCGAAAAAGATCTGATCTACAACCTTCATCCAAGAGAGCTCCACCTAGATCCACCCAAAGGCCCCGTCCCTTTGGGAATCGAAGGAGGAGAACTCGATCTTCATCAACTTCAATGAAGTGCTTCATCTCCTCTCCATTCATTTGGAGAATCACCGATCAAGTATTTCTTGCAAATACCTAGATCCTTGTTTTGTTTATATTGATAAACCTTGTTTTTGTGACAGCTTGTTGTCATCTCAGGAGCCCCCCAATTCAGTTGTGGGTGTGTGCCCCGGTAGCGTTGTAAAGGCACCGGTTCCCTCCTCGAAGGGTACCAATAGTGGAGAAGGTGGATAAGGCCTTTCATGGCGAGATCCATCGGAGAATAGGGTGAGGCCTATTGTGGCGTGGTGGTCTTAGAACCGCCCACCCCTCCAACGCAGATGTACTTCCCTTAAAAAGGAAGGAACTGCGGTAAAACAAATCCCTATGTCTCCGCGTGCTCCACTACGGTTCCCTCTCTCCTCTCTTTACGTGCTTATTAGCTAGGTTTTCTTATAGGGAAATTCTCGTAGTTACATATCTAGAGAATTTACTTTGTGTCAAGCCTAAAATTGAAAAAGAATCAAAAATTGGGTAGCACCTATTCATCCCCCTCTAGGTGCCCATACGATCCATTTCAATTGGTATCAGAGCCCCGACTCTTATTTCGGGCTTAACCGCCTAAGAGAAGTATGGGTTGCAAGGTAGATGGGAGTGATGCTCCGGAGGTAGTCACCATGAACGATCTCCAGACGTTTGAAAAAACCTTGGTGAGTTCAATGGAGGCTAAGATGGAAGAGATGCGTCAATTGATAATGTGTCTCTCCACATCCGCAGCATCACCTACATCTAACTCTGAGGCTACCACTCCGCAATCCAAGGAAACGGGTAAAACCGATACCAAAGATAACGAAGTGGTTGGTGATGACACTAGCAAGAGCTCCTCCTCGAAAAAGGATAGTGGTAAGGATGGATACAATGAGGTTTCTCATGTGTATTCTCCTGATCCACCTATTCCTCACCCACATATACATAATAGGGGTGGTCCACCCAAACTTTTAGCATCTACTTTTACTCAATGGCAAATTTTCATGAAGTCTCATGTGTGCAGTTCCTCAATTGAGTTGTGGAAAATCATCGAAAATGGTCTTCATGTTGGAAATCCCAACAATCTCTCAAGAAGAGAAGTTGTTGATAGTCAACTCAACTCTACAGCTCTACACATGATATAGCTTGGTGTGGGTGACAAAGATATGCCACACATTCAGCATCTTAGTACAACTAAGGAAGCTTGGGATGCTCTCACAGAGCTCTTCATCGGAAATGAAAGTATGAGAAGGAATAGATATGATGCTTTGAGCAATGAAGCTGAAGGATTTTATATGTTGGATGGAGAAAACCACGAGGACATGTATAGGAGGCTCAAGGCAATAGCCACAACTTTCAGGAACCATGGTGCCACTCACGTGGATGATGCATGGATCAAGCGCAAGTATGTCAGTGCTCTTATGCCATTTGAGCCCACAGATTTGAAAATTCTCCAAGGTAGGCATAACTACCACCTTATGACATCCAATGAGGTAATGCAAGAAATGGCCGCTTTCAAAGTGGTTGCCAAGAATGCCGAAGATTCTCGTGCACAAGCTATGGGGATGCAAAAGGGGGTCAACATGGCCTTGAAGACTAGTGTGATTGATCATGATGAATATGCCATAGAAGGTATGTACTTTCCCGAGGATATAAAAGGGATCCACGGACAATACCTAGCTCTTTATGCTAGAAACTTTTGGAAAGACCCGGCCAAGCCAAAGCTGAACTAGAACGCAAGAGTGGAGCCTATGGAAGAAAGGAAAATGGTCCCAAGCTAAGAACATGTTTCAACTGTGGAGACCGGCTGCACTTTGTAGTTAAGTGTCCATATAAAAGTAGGGAAGATAATGGAGGAAGACTTATTTTCAAAGACAAGTAAAAGGCCCCATGGAAAAAAACAGTTTGTAAAGAAGAATGCTCCTTTCAGGAAGCAACCAAAAATTGTTCTAGTGGCTCAAGAAGAATATTCTTCGGGAAGTGAAGATGACGACGAGGATGATAGCTCTCAAGATATGGCTGCTATAGTCACCACATCTACATCAGCATCTCTCTTCGACTCTCCGAACGAAAACATCATCAACAAGAATGCTACTTGTCTCATGGCAAGAAGCTCCGAGGGCTATGCTTCCGGTGGGTCGAAATGGGTGGTGGATAGTGGATGCACTAGTCATATGACCGGAAGCAAGGAGATCATCATGGAGATGCGTCCAAATCATGATAATATTACAGTCTCCTACTGTGATAAGTCTAAATCTCAGGTATTGGATCTTGGCAAGGTTGTGGTTGCCCACGATATCTCTCTTGTGGATGTCATGCTTGTTGAGACCCTCGGTTACAAACTTCTTTCTGTCTGTGCCCTTGGTAAGATGGGTTTTTCTATTTTTATCGATGATGATTTGGTGGTACTCTTGTGGAGCAAGTCTCTCAAGGTCTCTTTTGTTGGGTACGTCGAAAATGACCTGTATGTGGTGGAATTTTCGGGGAAAACCATTCGGGTCCGATGTGCCTATTCGGAAAGGCCGACGTGGGCTAGTTATGGCATCGTCGTTTAGCCCATGTCAACATGAGAACTTTGCAAAGTCTCCACAAGGGTGTCCACATCCTTGGACTAAAAGACAATGTCTCCTTTGCCAAAGATCGTGTTTGCAGGGCTTGTGTTGAAGGCAAAATGTATAACTCTCCCCACAAGAGGAAGACTATTGTGTCTTCAAAGAGGATCTTAGAATTACTTCATGTGGATTTATTTGGTCCTCCATCTCATGCCAGTCTTGGTGGGAAGATATATTGCTTGGTCATTGTCGATGATTACTCAAGATATACATGGGTCTATTTCTTCAAGCTAAAGAGTGAGACTCAACAAACGGTCATTGACTTTGCCAATGAAGTTAAACGTCAACACAATGTCCCTATCTTGGCAATAAGAAGTGACAACGGCTCCAAATTCAAGAACTACACCTTGAATGAGTTTTTAAGCGAAGAGGGGATAAGACATCCATATTCCGCTGCGTACACCCCTCAACAAAATGGTGTAGCCGAGAGGAAGAACCGGACTTTGATGGACATGGCAAGATCAATGTTGGATGAATTCAAGTCTCCTTACAACTTTTGGGCTGAAGCCATATCCACTGCTTGTCACTCATGCAACCGGCTCTACCTCCGAAAGATTTTGGACAAGACTCCATATGAAATACTTACCGGTAACAAGCCCAACATCTCATACTTCAGGGTATTCGGTTGTAAGTGTTTCTTTATTATTAAAGGTGTCCACTTGTATAAATTTGAGTCCAAGGATTTAGAAGGTATTTTTGTTGGTTACGGTGCCGAATCCCACACTTATAGAGTCTACAACAAGCTCACTGGGACTGTTGTAGAATCTTGTAGTGTGGAGTTCGATGAAAATAACGGCTCCTATGTAGGGCAAGTTGATGTTTGTGATGCAGATGTTGAAATACCCCAAGATGCCATAAGAAGAATGGACGTGGGATTTTTCCGCCCCATTGAGGAACCCTTGTGGCGGATCGGGAAGGACAATGCTCCACTCAAGTGGAGGCCTCATCTTCACAAGATCAACAAGCTCCTACTGCTGAAGAAAACTCTGCATCAGCACCACAACTTTCTGAAGCTCATCTGTCTCCTGGACAAAATGGCAATCCTAGGACGGATTATCCGCCCCCTCCAAGGGGCGGACAGTCCGCCCCTGGCACTCCAACTCGTCCTAGGGATCCTAAGAAGAAGAGAACAGCCAAGATGACTCTAGGCCGGATTCTCCGGCCCCCGAGAGCGAATTATCCGGCTCTAGATCTCACAACTCTGTCAGGCATTCTCAGGAAGAGGAAGTTGTTGCCACACCTCCCAGGCCGGATAGTCCGGCCCCACCAAGGAGCGGATTATCCGGCCCTGAAGAAAATATTCAGCAGCAAGCTCCTGTTGTAAACTCAGAACAAGATAAAGGGCAAGGTAGTGGTCAAGACAAGTATACCAATGTTGAATCAACTCCTCCTACAAACAATAAGGATATTGAGACTCGTCGCAAGGCTCGTGCTGATCGGAACCTTGAGCTTAGAGTACACACTCTTGACAAGGTTGTCGGTGATCTTCGAAGAAGGGTGTCTACAAGAAGAGAACTTGCAAGCTTCTGTGATCATCAAGCTCACATTTCTATGGTTGAACCGAAGAAGGTCTTTGATGCTCTTGAAGATCCCGATTGGGTTGTTTCAATGCATGAAGAATTAAATAACTTCGAGCGCAATAAAGTTTGGAAGCTCGAAGAAAAACCCAAGGATTGCCACAATGTTATCGGTACCAAGTGGATTTTCAAGAACAAATAAGATGAAAATGGCATTGTTGTGAGGAATAAAGCAAGACTCGTGGCTCAAGTATTCTCTCAAGTGGAAGGGAATTGATTTTGGCGAGACTTATGCTCCTGTGGCTCGTCTTGAGTCCATCTGTATCCTTATTGCCTATGCCGCTCATCATAATTTTAAATTATAGCAAATGGATGTTAAGAGTGCATTTCTTAATGGTCCACTACATGAGTTGGTATACGTCAAGCAGCCCCCGGGTTTTGAGGACCCCAAATTTCCGAACCATGTCTACAAACTCGATAAGGCGCTCTGTGGCCTTAAACAAGCCCCACGTGCGTGGTATGAGCACCTTAAAGAGCTTTTGTTAGACCGTGGATTCGAAGTTGGGAAAATCGATCCCACTCTTTTTACTAAGAAGGTTAATGGGGAGCTTTTTGTATGCCAACTCTATGTAGATGACATTATTTTTGGCTCTACTAACCAAGCTTTTAACGATGAATTTTCAAATCTTATGACTGACAGGTTTGAGATGTCGATGATGGGTGAATTGAGGTTCTTTCTTGGATTCGAGATCAAACAACTTAGAGAGGGAACTTTTATTAACCAAGACATGCTCAAGAGGTTCAAGATGACGGATCTCAATGGCGTTGCAACTCCAATGCAAACTAAGTGTCATCTTGAGCTCAATCCCAAGGGTAAAGATGTGGACCAAAAGGTATACCGATCCATGATCAGCTCTCTCCTTTACCTTTGCGCATCTAGGCCCGATATCGTGTTAAGTGTAGGACTGTGTGCAAGGTACCAAGCCGCTCCTAAAGAAAGCCACTTAGTGTCGGTCAAACAAATCTTTAGATATTTGGTTCATTCCCCAAATTTTGGGTTATGGTATCCCAAAGGTTCAAGTTTCTCTCTATGTGGTTACACTGATTCAGATTGCGCTGGTGACTAAGATGATAGAAAATCAAATTCTTGTGCATGTCAATTCTTGGGAAGATCTCTAGTGTGTTGGTATTCAAAGAAACATAATTGCATTTCACTCTCAACCACCGAAGCTGAATATGTTGCCGCTGCAAGTGCTTATACACAGTTATTATGGATGAGGCAAACTTTAAAGGAGCATGGTGTCAATTTTGACAAAGTTCCTCTATTATGTGACAATGAAAGTGCTATCAAAATTGCTTACAATCCCGTGTAGCATACAAGAACAAAACATATTGAGATTCGTAACCATTTCATTCGGGATCATGTTGCTCGTGGTGATATTGCCCTATCCTTTGTGAGCACGAAGAACCAACTTGCTGATATTTTCACGAAGCCTCTTGATGAAGCAAGATTTTGTTTTTTGAGGAATGAGCTAAATATCATAGATTCAAGGAGCTTGGCTTGACTACCCTTGCACACTCACTTACTCTTTTCATGTATTTGGTTTAGATGTGGGCATAGACATAGGGGGAGTGTGGTCCTAATTGATTGGGATAACCCTCCCCCCATAATGCCGAAAGCAAGAAAAATCATTTCCCTTAATATCATTTAGTGATATGTGGGTTCTTGATGAGCATTGGTTTTAAACCCAAGATACATCTTCGCAGTGTCATGCCATGCGCTCCAACATGGTGGCTTCGGCCACCGCCCTCTTCCTTGAGAAGAGTTGGTTTCTAATGGCTCTCATTGGATTTTCCTGCATATTTCTTGTTCTTATGGAAAACACACTCAACTTTGGTTTTTGTTTGATTTGGTTCTTGAAAATTTGGGTGTGTAGTACCATCTCAGTTTGTTTCTCTAAACCCAAGCCTTCTTTCCCTCCTTGAAGCATCTTTTCTTGCACACAAGTACTCTATACACCATCGAGGGGTTTTGCAAGGGTGCTCCGGCCTGAATCTGTACTAAATAGAAAATTCAGAGGGGGGGCGGACTATCCGCCCCAAGTGGAGGGAGGATTATCCGCCCCTGGCGAATTCTTCCTCTTAAGGGCTGGGTCGGGGAGGCCAGGCTCAAACATAGTAGCCAACCCTCCCCCAACCCTAGCTCTGCCCCCAGCCGGCGCCGGAGCTTCCGCCCCTCCCCGGAGTCGATTTGACCACCAGATTCTCTAGGCCCTCCCCGGATCTTCTTCACCTTGCCTCCGGGTATCTTCTCCTCCGCGATTTTCCTCCAATGAGTGAGGGTAACTCCCTCATCTCTCTCCTTTTGTATGGGATGCATTTTTTGGTGGAAATCTCGTTGTAGAAGATCCTTGGTGTTTTCCTTGCTATCTAGAATTAGTAGTATTGCAACCCTAGTGCCCGATCTGCTTTGCCATGGTAAATCTGGGCCATTCCAGAATTTTTGTGCGGTGGCCGGATTATCCGCCCCTGCCAAGGCCGGATAATTCGGCCTGGAGATTAACATCTGGTCTAGTTTGGTCCTGATTTCTGCAATGCACATCATTGGCTTATGGATTGCTTTTCTACTATTTCTACCTTTTCTCCTGGACTTGTGTGTGTGCTTATCTCCATGCTATCCCTCTCATGCTTTTCATAGGTGGTTCCAAGGCTACTAAGACCTTCTCTCGTCGTCCCCGTGCCCGTTATCTCAAGCCCACAGCAGAAGGGACATTCATTGACGAAACAGAAGTTAGCAGAGCAGCAAGAGAGGCTGAACGAATGGCTAAGGCAGGAAAGAAAACAAAGAGGACTGCATCTCGCAAGGGCAAACAGTCTGCCCAACTACAAGGCTATGGACAGTATTCAGTATGCCTCCTTTTGCCAGACTGACTCCTATGACGAGGCTGACAGTGATGGTCCCCCAGATGACTCTATGTTTTGGAATGCCCACTTTCGGGCTATTCATGATGATGTGTATGCCACTCTCAAGCTTCGCCCCATGCACCCCATCAATATGACTGAGGCCCAATCCAAGGCAAGGCTCCTTGAGGCATTGGATGTGACCAACAAGATGGGACTTCACCACCTTATGACTCTCCAATGCAACTATGATTCCTCCATGGTGAGGCCGTTTTTCTCGACACTTGTGATTTGCGGTGATGAGCGTCGTACCAAGAAGTGGATGACCCGAACAACAATGATTCAGTCATACTTCCGCATTTTGGGGCAGGTTCTTGGGTATGATTTGCATGGCCGTGACACTACTTCTGGCCATCGCATCATTTCCCCACTGAAGCCATCCAAGAACATTGTGCTTGCTCCTTGCCTTTCTCCTGATGGTATTGCTGGTACTTTCGCTGGACTCTCTCCCTTTTATGCCTCCCTTGTTGTCATATTTAGGGACAACATTTCTCCGAGTGGAGGCAACAATGAAAAGATCCGTGGCCACCTGGTTCCTCTCCTTGCTTTTTCTCACGAGTGTGCCACCAATTCTAGTTCATCTACAGGTTACAAACTGGATGTCATGGACTACATATATCATGAGATAACGGATGCTATGATCAACAGGCTCTCTATCCCATATGCTCCTTTCATTATGATGCTCATCAAGCATATGTTGCCTCTTGAGGACTTTGGCACTGAGTTGGATGGTATTCACAACCCCAAGAAAATCTACAACAAGGCTCAGAAGACCCATCACCCTTCCACTGCCACTGAGTCCTTCATGCGTGATGCATGGGCTAGTGTTCGTCGTTCCGCGGTGTCCCCAATGGCACGTGAGGTTAAACAACTCACTTGGTTCCAGCGGCACATCCTTTGCATGGGCATTGACACTCACAAGGGCCAGTATGAGGCGTACCGGAGGAGCCATGAGAGGGATCACACTCAGCAGCTTATTTCACCATGTCTCAGGTGACACTGGCAATCCACCTCCTCCCACTGCTCCAGAACCGTATGCTCAGTGGAACACTTCAGGGATCAACTATGGTGAGCTTGAGAGTTGCCTGTTTCCTCCACCTCCGAGGGCACCCACTCCTCCAGCTGATGATGATGATGAGTATGATGAAGAGGAAGGGGACAGGGATGACTACGACGAGGATGAGGAGGCGTGATCTTCTGTGGCGTTAGGATCGCTCTTCTTCTTCCTTTTTGGCGTTTCGATGCCAAAGGGGGAGAAGTAGTTCTATTAGGTCTCGTGGATTTGCAAGGGTCGGGTGCAGGAACTTGTCTTTCGGTCGTTTTATTTGCTTGCTTGTGCCCCTTTAGTGTGAACTTATTTGCTATTTGTGCTTGGTTTATGTAAGACTATGTCGTGCTCTACTCTGTTTGGTCTTCTGGAATCTCAGATTTATATTGTGGGCCTACTCTCATGGAATTCTGGATTTATCTATGGAGTCTATTTGATGGCATATGGATTCATGGGATTATCTAATGTATGCATCAATATTATGGGATGTTCTTGGAGTCTAACAATCTCATTATTTTCTTTGGCTATAATCACATCCCGGTGGTATGACCTTGTTTCCCAACCCACCTTGTTCCAATTATCTTTGCTATGAAAGTTGTGTTATCTCTAGTGTGTGTATTTGTATTCAAATGCAAATTGTAAATATGCACACATCTAGGGGGATCCTCTTTCGTTTTTGTTAAATTGGCGTTAGCCCGTTTCATTGCGAATCCTAGTATTGTCATCTAACACCAAAAAGGGGGAGACTGAAAGAACATTTCATAATCCCTAGTGTTTTGTGTGTTAGATAACAATATCAAGGATTATTTAATGTGTGTTGAAGTGTTGCAATTCCCTCTAAGGATAAAAGGAAAAGGAATCTGCCTTTGGGGGGCAGATAATCCTCCCCCACCAGGGGCGAATAATCTGCCCCATCCTTTTCCCAGATAGGCGCAAGCCCCAGAAGGGGGGTGGAGTTTCGGCCAGATTATCCGGCCACGCCGGATAATCCGCCCCTTATGGGGGCCGGATAATCCGCCCCTCATGCTCATTGCCAAGGCGCAAGCCCCAGAGGGGGAGGAGTTTCGGACGGACTTTCCGGCCACGCCGGATAATCCGCCCTAAACCCTAAACCCTAAACCCTAAACCCTGAACCCTAAACCCTAAACCCTAAACCCTAAACCCTAAACCCTAAGGTCTTCATCAAGTTCTTTAGGCGCCATCCCCATAGAGGGGGCGGAGTTTTCCCCAGGGCGGATAGTCCGTCGCTAGTGGGGGGCGGATAATCCGCCCCCAAACTTGTTCAACGGCCAGATCTATGCAGGGGGTATTTAAGCCATCCTTCCCCCTCCTGCCAGATCCCTTGGCTTATTCGAAAAAGTCAAGATCTGATCTGCAACCTTCATCCAAGAGAGATCCACCTAGATCCACCCAAAGGCCCCGTCCCTTTGGGAATCGAAGGAGGAGAACTCGATCTTCATCAATTGCAATTAAGCGCTTCATATCCTCTCCATTCATTTGGAGAATCACCGATCTAGTATTTCTTGCAAATACCTAGATCCTTGTTTTGTTTATATTGATAAACCTTGTTTTTGTGACAGCTTGTCGTCATCTCGGGAGCCCCCAATTCAGTTGTGAGTGTGTGCCCCGGTAGCGTTGTAAAGGAACCGGTTCCCGCCTCGAAGGGTACCAATAGTGGATAAGGTGGATCAGGCCTTTCGTGGCGAGATCCATCGGAGAATAGGGTGAGGACTATTGTGGCGTGGTGGTCTTAGAACCGCCCACCCCTCCAACGCAGATGTACTTCCCTTAACAAGGAAGGAACTACGGTAAAACAAATCCATGTGTCTCCGCGTGCTCCACTACAGTTCCCTCGCTCCTCTCTTTACGTGCTTAGTAGCTAGGTTTGCATATAGGGAAATTGTCGTAGTTACATATCTATAGAATTTACTTTGTGTCAAGCCTAAAATTGAAAAAGAATCAAAAATTGGGTAGCACCTATTCACCCCCCCTCTAGGTGACCATATGACCCATTTCAGTGTGGTGCTCTGCGCGGTACCAACGGCAAACTTCGCGGCGTGCGGCGGCTATGGGGCACAGTCCAGGAAACGAGCATGTCTGGTGGTCTCCTAGGATGGTGGTGATCATGTAGACGGGTGGTGAGTGCGAGGCGCGCTCGGGTTGAGTGGGAACGAAGCGTGTACTGTGGTGTGCGTCAGCATGGTCGACAGCGGCACGGGCACCGCGTTTCTGGTAGTTCCTCTCTCTGTCTTCAAGATAGGGCTGGTCTAGAGGGGGCAGTGAGGCACGGACGGCATGGTAAACAAAGTTGGCGAGGCTGGCTACGCTTGTAGCTTGCTGTCGATGGTGGGGGTGGCAAGTGTGCTCAGCCATGGTGGCAAGTGTGCTCAGCCATGCTGGCTATTGATGGCATGGTCGTGTACATAGTGGGATAGAGTTGCTTAGACAATGTTGATGACCTACTGGGAGTGTGGTGAGGGCTGGAGAGGGAACAAGTTTTGCAAGAACACTGCTCACAATAGTGTTTTTTGTTTTATTTGATTTATGCTCAGAAGGTGTTTGATGAAATGGCTGCAAGATATTTATATTTGAATTTTTGGATGAAATTTGGTGAGTGCATTGGTCACACACTGTGTAGTATCTGGTTGTTTGGATTTGTCAAGGTGAACTGGTTTGGTTGGGTTTTGAGAAATGGTGATCTTACCATATGAACTAGATTCAATTTCGAATTGTCCTTGGCATAGATTTGCAAAATGTTTCTATGGGTTTGCAAGGTGGGCTTGGGTTCACTTTTTGATGAGGATACAATCATGGATCATGCTAATTCTAGTTATCTCAGCTGGAATGAAATATTGAACCTTATTGAAAAATATCACAAGGTGACTTCATTCCTAGTTGGACAAGATACGTTTATTTATAAGAACTTTATACTACCTAAATCATAGTGTTATTGTTTGACCAGATTTAATATCCATCGGACTAACGGCAGCGGGAAGGAGAGGGAGGAAGGCAAGGAGTCCGACATGATGATCTCCAAGGATGCGCGAGGGAGGAGCGGGAGGAAGGCGCAAGAGAAGATCATCAAGAAGGAAGGTTCAGTTCAGACACACAGAAGCCCTGAAATTGAAACGAACGTGGATTCTTCATATGAAATCCAAATCAAGCAAATAATTACTTGTTTGAAAGATAATTCTGAGAGATTTCCAACGAGTACTTACACGTCTGCAGGGGGCGGATAATCCGGCCCCCACACCACCGGATAATCCGGCCCTGCTGCAGAAATTTTATTAAGGACATCAGGCGCAACGCTCAGTATGGGGGCGGATAATCCGGGGGGGCGGATAATCCGCCCCTACTTAGGGCGGAAAGTCTGACCCTGAGAGTTACCATCAGATCTAGACGGATCTGACTGTATCAGACACGTTTTGTTTCGCGATTTTGGCCGCCCCAGCCGCCCTTATAAGCCCTGGGACGTCCCCATAGTTAGGGTTAGACCACGTTAAAACTATTTTGGAGTTGTTTCTTATCAAGAACCTCTGGAATTACCCTGTGATCGAGTTATACTACTGCAATTAAGTGTGACCTGTTGTTCCATTGGGAATTAGTAGATTGCAAACTACCGTTCGTGGTCAACGGCTGTGTGTGCAAGAGCGTGGTGTTGTTAATATCCCACAGGGTTCGCGAGCTGTTGCATTGGCATCAAGGTTCGAGCGGGAGAGTTCATAACTACTGGCTAATTATCTATCATCCACCTTCATCATCGACAAGTGCTTGCTGAGAAGATCGGGCCACCCCATATCATCTTGGTATCGGAGTTCCTCGTTTACTCGGTGAGCATCCACAAATCTATCCATAGATTAGTTCTTGTTTTCGTCCTATACAGAAAAAGGCATACAAAAAGATTTTCCCTTTGCATCGTTTTTCAGGTTTTAGTTGCTGGTCATGTCTTCACGTAGATCCGATCTTCAGGTTTTTCTCGTAGGAGTCTAGTTTTCGTTTGTGTTTAAGTTTAGGGTTTGATCTTGTTTTCAGACGAGTCCACCATCACCGCTTTCCGCAAGTTTCCATCTACTTTTCTGAGTCCACATAGCGTACCCACGATACTAGTTGCTTTGCTGTGACAGGCTGCTCATTAGGGTTTTGAAAGTGCACAATTTTTGCCTTGACAGACCGGATTATACGGCCCCCGACAAACCGGATTATCCGGGCCCCTAGTTTGTTCAGAAGTTTGCATTCATTTTGCATTGAGTCATATAGTTGAAAAATCAAAAACAAAAATAGAAAAGGAAAAGAGATTCAGTATAAAAAATAGAAAAGAGCTACAAGCGTGACAAAAAGAGATATCAAAGTGTGCATTATTGGAGGCCTAGTTGATCATAGAACTTGTAGATTGAGCAATCTTGTGCCTGTTTATTTTGAGCTATTACTAGCGTCTCTCTTGTGCATTGCAATATTCCTATTCATAAATTGCTTTGCCACGTTTATCTCCATCGTGTGTGTTTCTTGGGTTATCATAATGATCAGCACTAGGACTTGTTTGCGGTGTAGTTTGGATTCCATACCTACAGCACCACCATAAATAACCTGTGTGCCATGTGATCGTTCTCTATACCCTTGATATTCACTTCATCACATCCGTGCATAAGTTGTTGATTCGAATTGGTAAGCATCACTATTCACTTTGGAACGGTAAGATCTACTTCCTTGTCAGTTTTGAGTGAGTTGTGAGAGTTCCACCACCAGATTATATTTTGTGCACTAACGTACTAATAATGTCTTCTAATAGTGTTGATGTGATGCAAAAGGATGCAGATGATTATCCCTTTCCATTACGATACCACTGTAGTAATACATTCTAGGAGGAGGAGTCAGGAGTAGTGCCCAATCCGGGTTTGTTCCACTTCACGACGGAAATTTGTGGTAGACATGCTGCTAATACCATTGATACTTGTTCTTTCATAAATTTGGTTAGGGTTGAGGTTGTTGAAAAGCTACAATTATACACACGTGCATTAACAACCTCATTTATGTTAGCAACTTCTAGTCATGCACTACCAGTTACTCAGATCGCTTGTGTTCCACTCACCATTTATGGCCCTAGTAGGTATGTTTCTTGTTTTGTCGTTCCTAGATCGTTTAACTCCTGCCATATCATGTTGGGAACAAAATGGTGTAATAAATTCCAGGTTGTGTTTGGTAATGAGTATTCTGATCCTTACATCTTTTGGAATGATAAGCACACTTGATTATGACGTACACGTATTAAGCAATTTCAGGAGATTAGGCATCAAAACCTCTGTCCACCTGTAACCAGCAACATAAAAACACATGTTTATCCTATCGTACAAGAACCGAGAGTGGAAGTTGATGAGATAAATGAGGTTTCTACTAATGTAATTATCTCTACTCCTAGTGTTGTTTCTTGTGATATTTGTAGGGGTTCGTAGCATGGAAAAAAAAATTCTATCGCATACAAAAAAACAAGCCAAGATCTATCTACTAGATTGTAGCAACGAGTCGATGGAATAACTTACCCTCGAAGATTCCAAAGTGGTTAACGAGAGCAGATTCTCGTGGGTGATGTAGTCGTACTCTTTCCGATCTCAAGATCGCGTAGACGATCCTTCCGGCGCCACGTTCCGGCAGCGCCCATGATCGGTCACACGCGATTCGCGACGAAGACCTTCCTCTCCCTTGTTCCAGCAGGCAGTGGAGGTTGTAGCACTCTCCTCGTGATTCCGGCAGCACGACGGCGTGGTACGGGAAGTAGAGGGGAGATCTCGCAGGGCTTCGCCTTAAGCCGGAGCGAGTATGGTGGAGTATGAGAGAGGCTTTAGTGGTCTAGGATTTAGACACACCAATTAGAAGGCTCTAATCCGAAGGCTAGGGCAATTAGAAGCTCTAAACCAAAGCAGCTCTAAACCGGAGTCTAGGGCTAGGATTTAGATTAGAGGATAGGAACTTGTGTGTCTAGAGGAGGAGGCCCTGCCCCTCCTTTTATAGGTGGGAGGGGCGGCCAAGGGGAGGGAGTCCCTCCCCAACTCGGCCTAGGTGGTGCGCCGGCTTGGAGAGGAGGGACTCCTCCCCCAAGTCGGTTTCAACTCCTCTTGCTTGTTTCCCTCAGTTTCCTGTTTTAGCCGTTTGACTTTCAAACTGGCCATTTGACTTTTCAGTTTTAGGATTCAATTTAATCCTTTATTTGGAACAGCGAGAACACTTAGTACATGATGCAATCATTCCAATATGTAATGACACATTCATGTACCCTTCCCCCCGGAGTGCCGGACATTCCGGAACCTTCTAGAACATTCCCGATGAAAACACCGGAATCATTTCCGAACTCCGAAACGGGACTTTCCTTATATGAATCTTATTCTCCGGACCATTCCGGATCACCTCGTGATATCCCGGATCCCATCTGAGACTCCGAACAACATTCGGTCTCTTTCTCATAATACCATAACTACTCAAACAACGTCAATCCTTATGTGTCTCCCTACGGTTCGTGAATTATGCGACATGATCGAGACACTTCTCCGAAAATAACCAATAGAGGAATCTGGAAATTCATATGGTTCTACATATTTCACGATTACTTTGATCGAATGAACCACTTACATACGATACCAATTTCCCTTTGTCTCACGATAGTTTACTTATCCGAGGTTATGATCGCTGGATCTCTGCATACCTAGTTCAACCTCAAGTCTTGATAAGTACTCTTTTCTCGTTCCTGTGATATGTGATCCCTTGTGAGCCAGTCACATGCTTGCAAGCTAATTGGATGACATTTCACCGAGAGGGCCCAGAGTATATCTATCCGTCATATGGATGGACAAATCCCACTCTTGATCCATGTGTTTCAACCAATACTTTCGGAACACTCAATGCCACCTTTATAGCCACCACATTACGGTGTGGTGTTTGATGACATCAAAGCATCCATCCGAAAAGGTGATATGCATGATCTCATGGTCGAAGGAATTAGGTTACTATGTATCAGAAAGCATATAGCAATTGAACTATTGAAATGACTTGATCTTTATGCTACGCTTAACTATAGGAGTATGTCCATCACATCATTCTCCTAATGATATGATCCCGTTGTTAATAACATCTCTATGTTCATGATCAGGAAACCATGATCATATATTAACCAACAAGCTAGTTTAACAAGAGGCTTTACTAGGGACTCTTAATTTAGTTTACAAATCACACAAGTATTAATGTTTCCGTTTAATACAATTATAGCATGGTATGTAAACATTTATCATAAGTGTGAAGATATGATAATAACCACTTTATTATTGCCTCTTGGGCATATCTCCAAAAGTCTCCCACTTGCACTAGAGTCAATAATCTAGTTTCAAACCTTTGTGTATTCAACACCTATAGCTTTCCGATGTTGTATGTACACGATTTCTAGTGGTCAACTCATCTCCGGATCTGACACTTCCAGGTCCGTGTGTAATTGCATGTCTTTGCGTCTCTACGCATCACTCATTCTCTTAATGAGATGGCTTTGTATAAATTTGGTCTTTCGGTGTGACCTTTAGCTCTTTGTGGTTAAAACATGTTGATAATATTGTCGCACAATATATCTTCATAGTATTATCCCACTGTGAACTACACCTAGTTTGATAACAAACTACTTGACACAAATGCCCTCTTTTGCTGCTAAAATAGCAGTCATATACTTAGCCTTTTGTTGTAGTATCTGTCACAATGTCTTAACTTTGGAACTCATCCAAATCCATTATGGAACTCACTTTCCATTATATTGTGCCACCCTTGGTTTATATTGAGATAAACTTAATTTGTACTTTGTGACAAAACTAGTATCAATGTAGTACTTTTACAATGAACTAACCATCTATTTGTCACTTCTACAAATAATATACTCTTAGTTCTTCCAAAAGATCATAAGAATATCCTTACTATTGTCCAATGATCATCTTACGAATCATTCTGGTATATGCTCACAACATTTAGAGCATAGGACATATCTGGATTTGTACATATCACAGTATGATTGATATAAATACTCTTTGTGATTTCATACATCAAGTATCAATCTATACTTGATTATTTGTTTCACTTTACCAAATGTCAATACACTTGAATATATCATCAACATTGAACTCATTCAATCCTTTCTGTGCGACAAGAACCTCTCTTGTAGTTTCTATATTGAACTCATTCAATATCTTGTCTATGTACTTCTGGCACAACCATATTAGCGTCTATTGATGCCAAATATTTGGGTTTTGCCTAAGTCTTTCATCGGGATGAAATTCTTAATATGTGTTAATAAAAGATACATTATTTCCAATCAACAATATGTCTTCCACATAATGTATTAGAAACATGTCTTAGCGCTCCCACTTAATTTCTTGCAAATGCAAGCATCTTCATCGTGTCTGATGAATTTAAACTCTTTTAACAATTTCATCATTGTGAAGATTCCAACTCCGCGATGCTCACTTTAACCATTGAAGTTTGCATATGCTTTTAGCATCCTTTGAATTAACAAAACCCTATGGACCGTGTTATGCACATGTCCTAGGTAACGATTCTATTAGAAGAACTTTTTTTGTTTATTCAACTACCATATAACAAATTATATGTAGTGGTTGCTACACTAATCCGTCTAGACTAAATATCACTATGAAAGATCAAATCTTGTCATAGTCAATCCTTGAACATTGTTGTGAACTCTTTCCCAACATGTCGACCATTTCATAGATGCAAAACATCCATGTCTATTTCTTTATAGATCCAGACACAACTATAAGGTCTTACACCTTTCTCGAGGGTCCTTCAAGTTCAAAACATGATTTCTCGTGTATGGAACTATCACGGATTTTATGGCTTCAAGCCATTTGACGGAGTCAGGGCTCATCATCTCTTCTTTGCACGTAGTCGGATCATTATTGTCAAATAATGATTTAACTCTCAAATCTTGGTATTTGATTGTTCATCCGACCTACTTGTTTCAATAGGAACTTAGATCTCCGTGACCATAACCTTTGAGGCACGTGAGCCATGAGCATTGTTTCTGCCTCCGGAACAATTTCCGGCGCTGCGCAACTCTGCACATATAGCTAAGGTTCTTTTAACCTTATCAAAGTTCTATTGTCCTCCCACTTTACTTTTCATGAAAAAATTCCTTCCCAAAGAAACTTGACATTCTACGCGACAAACACTTTTGTCTCTGGTGTTATGGAGGAATACTTAATAGTTATTCGAAATAACATACAAAGACAGGTTCATCCGACTTTGGTTGCAAACATCTTTCTTATGCAAAGCATACCAATGTTTTAAGAAAGGACAACTTGGGTTTTATCCCAAACCATAACTTTATATGGTGTCAATTCAATGGATTATGATGAAGCTCTTTTCAGTGGAAAAACGGTAGTCACTAAAGCTTTTAATCTTTAAAATATAATGGCAGTTTTATGAATTACACCTTCGACCTTACCATGTCAAACAAGGTTTAATTACATATGTCGAACGCTCCATACTCTTATGGTATTTCGGGACATGTAAATCTACGGAACGATTCCTTAAATCTTAGGTATTATGCTAAACTTGTAAGTCAAATATCTTCCTTTATGATCTTATCATAAACTATTTATATTCTTGTAACAATGATTTTGCACTTCATCTTGAAAGTCTTTGAACTTTTCGAATGTTTCATACTTTATCCTTATTAATGAAATATTCATATATTCACTCAAATTCTCGGAGAAAGCATATGAAGTTGAAATCCATCGCTTTTGACTACACATGATGGACTTTGTACAACAATATGTACAATTTCCAATAAGCTAGTCATTCGTTCCCTTTTGGCCTATGAACGAAGTTTTAATTATCTCTAGGAAAGTTTCTGGCGTCATTTGATCAAAATCAAATAGACTCCAAAATTCCATCCACATGGAGTTTCTTCATGTTTTCTTTCCAATATAATTTAAACGGCGATGTCACTTCCTAAGTGATCTTTCAATCAATTTGTCTTTCGACATTTTTAGCACTAGTTTTATGGATGTGATTTCTCCAACGAGATTTGTGAATCATCCATCTTTTATGGATTACGGTAATTATTTGAACAACCCTTTTGTTCTCATAATACCTGATAAAACAAATCTTGAAGGCAAGCTTTGATGTTTAACGAGCAACACAATAACCCTTTATTTGTTCTCGATGAACATCATCACATATTCTTTTGCTAGTTACTTAGGCCATTGTAGTTCATGAATTGTATTGTTTCGTATGACGATTCACACCAACAAATTCAGTATCAAATACTTAATAACCACATTGTTTAATAAGCAAAGAATATAGCCATAACATGTATATCATCTATATACTTAAACTGAACAATTCTAGTCTTTACTTTTCTGCAATATATTTATGAGATTCTCTTTCAGTATTTCCTTTTCTGTTTGAAAGAATCTATCAACATCAATAGTGGAGTCATACATATGACACATAATCCAAAGCATGTATAATTAAATACCAATGTCTTTGGACTTGCACATTGAAGTAGATCACCATCATCAAATGTTTGGTGTTCTTCCAAATTCCTTTCTTTAGTAATCTCTTGGTGTTGTAAATATTTTACCTACATCAAATATTCATCCTTATCATTGAATTATCCATGATCAAGCTACTTTTAGCTTATAACGGTGAATCATGAGTATAATGTTGCTCTCCAAATCCTTTTGGACGATTAGGACAACTAGTGTCTCCAACCTTTTGCAAATTCTCATCAAATATGAGAACATGACTTTTGCCATATTATACTCTATCATGTTGTAACCAATACTTCATTTTAGATATCACAATATCTTCCACACATCATGGTTTCTGAAACAACTCTTTCAGATCCTAGATAACCTTGATATTAAGAGAATCCTTTGAATATCAAGAATCATGGAGACAAACATGATACTTATATACTAACACTTGGAATTGTTACTCTTGATTTAATACTAATTATTAAACTTCATGGAGCAACCGGAACTTACTGAAAGTTTGCAATAGGACTTTTAAACTTTAGATTAACACTTCAAAACAATACGATACCAGTTCGTAAAGTAACTAACCAGAATTCTATAGTTCTATCATCTCAATTATAACTAAGCGCAAGGTGGTAAACGGATGTCAATGACTACAACAACTATGCAAATTCACTTTGATTTAGTTTATGATAAATTGAGTTCTAATTAATAATTAAATTAATCTAGGTGAACTCCCACTCAAAACAATATCCCTCACATTGTTTTAGTGATCACACGAACCAAATCCACCACATCAAAACCGATCATCACGAGAGTTGATATAGCTTCAATGGCGAACAATCAACATGTTCATCATATCTACTATATGACTCATGATCTACCTTTCGGTAATTCGTGTTCACGAGGCCATGTCCGTACATGCTAGGCTCGTCAAGATCAAACCTTAGTTTCCGCATGAGCAAATCTGGCTTGCTCACGTTGTATACACTTGTAGAATCTAACACACCCGATCATCACGTGGTGCTTCGAAACAACAAGCTTTAGAAACGGTGATAACTAAGGGTGAACACTTTATGACTTGAACTTCATGTGCATGAGGATCATCTTATAATGCTACCGTAAATCTACTAAGCAATACAAGATGCATAAAGGATTAACATCACATGCAATTCATAATAAGTGATATGATATGGCCTTTCTTCTTTGTGCTTCCGATCTCCATCTTCAAGCACGAACATGATCTCCATCATCACCAGCATTGCATCAAGGTCAATGACGCTACTCCATGGTTGTCTTCCACCAGCTTCAACTACTTTGAATAGACACGCGGGTCTTAATAGAATTTAAAGACAACCATATGGCTCCTGCCGGTTGCCAACTTACAATAAGGAACATTGCATACATCATATATAATCACAATCATGGCCATATCACATCACATCACACCCCTGCAAAACAAAGTTAGACGCCTCTAATTTTCTTTGCATGTTTTACGTGGTTTGGGGCTTTCAATAAGTGTCGTTCTAACTTACGAACAAGAACCACACCATTGATACTAGTATTGTCAATCACCCGTTGTAAATTGAATCTTAACTATGCTAGGAGAAACAGGCACCCGCAAAGCCACTTATGCAATACAAGTTGCATGTCAAGCGTGGAGCAAGTCTCATGAACGATGTCATGTAAGGTTAGCCCGGGCCGCTTCATCCCAACATACCGCAAGATGCAAAGTACACAAGAAGCAATCGACAATAAAAGCATCAATGCCCACAATGACCATTGTGTTCTACTCGTGCAACAGATATACATATAGACACGGCTCTGATACCACTGTAGGGGTTCGTAGCATGGAAAACAAAAATTTTCTATCGCATACAAACAAACAAGCCAAGATCTATCTACTAGATTGTAGCAACGAGTCGATGGAATAACTTACCCTCGAAGATTCCAAAGTGGTTAACGAGAGCAGATTCTCGTGGGTGATGTAGTCGTACTCTTTCTGATCTCAAGATCGCGTGAGCGATCCTTCCAGGTATACGTTCAGCAGCGCTCCCGCAATCGGTCACACGTTCAAGATTGCTCGAAGACCTTCCTCTCCTTGTTCCAAAGTGATGGAGGTTGTAGCACTCTCCTCGCGATTCCTGGCAGACGTAATGCCGGAAGTAGAGGGAGATCTCGTGAGCTTCGCCTTAAGCCGGGCGAGTATGGTGGAGTATGAGAGAGGCTTTAGTGGTCTAGGATTTAGACACACCAATTAGAAGGCTCTAATCCAAGGCTAGGGCAATTAGAAGCTCTAAACCAAAGCAGCTCTAAACCGAGTCTAGGGCTAGGATTTAGATTAGAGGATAGGAACTTGTGTGTCTAGAGGAGGAGGCCCTGCCCTCCTTTTATAGGTGGGAGGGCGGCCAAGGGAGGAGTCCCTCCCAAGTCGGCCTTGGGTGGCGTCTTGGCTTGGAGGAGGACTCCTCCCCAAGTCGGTTTCAACGTCCTCTTGCTTGTTTCCCCGGTTTCTGTTTTAGCCGTTTGACTTTCAAACCGCCATTTGACTTTCAGTTTTAGGATTCAATTTAATCCTTTATTTGGAACAGCGAGAACACTTAGTACATGATGCAATCATTCCAATATGTAATGACACATTCATGTACCCTTCCCCCGAGTCGGACATTCCGAACCTTCTAGAACATTCCGATGAAAACACTAATCATTTCCGAACTCAAAGCAGGACTTTCCTTATATGAATCTTATTCTCGGACCATTCGGATCACCTCGTGATATCCGGATCCCATCCGAGACTCGAACAACATTCGGTCTCTTTCTCATAATACCATAACTACTCAAACAACGTCGAATCCTTAAGTGTGTCTCCCTACGGTTGTGAATTATGCGGACATGATCGAGACACTTCTCGAAAATAACCAATAGAGGAATCTGGAAATTCATATGGCTCCCACATATTTCTACGATTACTTTGCGATCAAATGAACCACTTACATACGATACCAATTTCCCTTTGTCTCACGATAGTTTACTTATCCGAGGTTATGATCGTCGGTATCTCTGCATACCTAGTTCAACCTCCTTACTGATAAGTACTCTTTTCTCGTTCCCGTGATATGTGATCCCTTGTGAGCCAGTCACATGCTTGCAAGCTAATTGGATGACATTTCACCGAGAGGGCCCAGAGTATATCTATCCTTCATATGGATGGACAAATCCAACTCTTGATCCATGTGTTTCAACCAATACTTTCTGAACACTCAATGCCACCTTTATAGCCACTCTGTTATGGTGTGGTGTTTGATGACATCAAAGCATCCATCTGGAAAAGGTGATATGCATGATCTCATGGTCGAAGGAATTAGGTTACTATGTATCAGAAAGCATATAGCAATTGAACTATTGAAATGACTTGATCTTTATGCTACGCTTAACTATAGGAGTATGTCCATCACATCATTCTCCTAATTATATGATCCTATTGTTAATAACATCTCTATGTTCATGATCAGGAAACCATGATCATATATTAACCAACAAGCTAGTTTAACAAGAGGCTTTACTAGGGACTCTTAATTTAGTTTACAAATCACACAAGTATTAATGTTTCCGTTTAATACAATTATAGCATGGTATGTAAACATTTATCATAAGTGTGAAGATATGATAATAACCACTTTATTATTGCCTCTTGGGCATATCTCCAACAATATGCAGGTTGCTTTTGAAGAAAGGGAGCCATCTGTTTTACATCCTGCATCGCTGGACTGTGCATTGTCACTTGAGGAGGATGTTCTAGTGCCTACTACATGTGAGGAGCATACTAAAGATTTCGGTACTGATTTGGAGCTACAGCCAACAAGCACAACATTTCGTGAGTCTATTCCTTTGTTGCTACCTCCTTGTGACTTGTCTTGCAATAATGTTACAACACCATGTGATAGTTTACCAAATTCGCATTTTCATCATGTGGTACTGATTACACATAAGGAAATAATTGCTCGAATACCACCTACTGATATTGTATATTCCATCATGCTAAATGAACCTATGAATATGAGTTGTGTTGTGGATAAGATTTCTGAAATTTCATGTCTGAATTCAAGCACATATTCTCCATATTTCATCTTTAATATAATTGGTGAATATAGCATGGATGAAAATTTTCTTGTGGATCACA
This sequence comes from Avena longiglumis, assembly GCA_030063025.1. NCBI lineage: Eukaryota > Viridiplantae > Streptophyta > Magnoliopsida > Poales > Poaceae > Avena > Avena longiglumis. The sequence goes on from CP125978.1 coordinate 229,368,029, forward strand.
TATGCATTACATGTGATAGAATTGCTAAATTGAAACTTGCTGTGTTTAGCCATATATGCTATCTGTCAAGATATCTTTGTGGTGGGATAGATACTACAATTTTTGATAATATGAAAGTACATTCTCATCTACTTGATATAGTCCACCCAACAAAAGTAACTTTACCTATGTTGGATTGTTCCAATCTTTCTAGATTTGAATCATATTTTTCATACCCTTTGTGTTTGTTCCATAATGTGTTGCATAAGTGTGCTACTTCTATATACTTTAGTCATATTTGCAAATTGAGTTGCATGTTACATATTGAACAAAATGGTTATGTTCATAATAATCAGAGTAGCGCAGTTGAGGCATGGTCCGAATCAGTTCGATTTTCACATATTTTGAATTGGTTTGATCTTGTTCATCACAAATTTGATCATAGATCTTCTTTGAGAAAACTGAATTTAATAATGAACAACAATACTATATATCTATTTGTTTTTCAACATGATCATGATTCTTTGTACTTCACTTATACCTGCAATTTAAGTTGTTTGATGTATAGTAGACATATTATTCACGTGAACACAAATGATACAACATGTTATGTATACATATACTCTGCGTACACATTGTTCTTTTTGTTCATTCCACTTTTGTAACTACCTCGGTGAATTACGCTCCTAGATACAAGCCTGGATGAGCGGAAATGGTTGAAATAGTACGGTGGGGCCCAAATGCCACTCACGGGTAGACCTTTCGGCCGTCCCAACCATTTCCAACTCATCGGGACAAGTACGGGCGGCGTAATCGGCAGGCGAAGGGATCAACTACATACACAAATGAGTATGTATGCAAGCCACCATACAATAGTACATCAGAGCCATACCATCTAAAAAGAAAGGAAATATAGCAACGCCATACGGCAAGATTCAAATGACCTAGATAGATATAATAGTTAGGATATTTCCTCATACATCACACATCAGAGTATCAGGAGGAAGCGGCAAACAAGGTCCGAGTACGGATAAGAAGCAAATCGGCATAAGATGCCCAGAAATAAGCACATCCCGCCCACAGATCTCACGGATCCCCGTTCCCGGAATCTCTACACCGAACGATCGTTGCCCACATCATCATCCTCTTCCACCCAGTATCCTTCCTGCGTTTGTACATGTTCATCTAAACCAATAATTTATCGTGTGAGACCCTAGGGGGCTCAGCAAGTCTTTATGCCTCTAAAGGGGAGACAACCTGGGGTGACGCAATTGCAGCAAAAGATAAACCCTAACAGTTCTATAGATACTCGCTAACCATCCGCCTAACCAAAGATAGACGGATGTCCGTGAATTAATGAAAACAGTTATAACAGTAATATCCACAGATCCATCCTCCTCCTCGCTTACCCACGAGGAAGCGGACGAACAACCCCCCATCCGTTGGCAATTTTTATTAACCATTCCATGAGTGTTGCACTATTTACTAGTCAATTACTTAGTCAGGTTAAAGCGGTACTTTAGTTATGCTTGTCTATGATCGAGAAACTGTGCTCCAAGTCGTCCATAACCGCGGACACGGCTTTCAGAAAGTTTTACCCTGCAGGGGTGCACAAATAGCAACACACACTCGATCAACCTCGGAAAAACCAAATCAAAACCCAACGAGGCCTTCACGACAAAGCAATCACAGGATTCAGAAATATTTCAGGCCACCCCATTGAGTAGACCCATAGAACGGTTAGCGACTCAGACGGACTCAAGGTTTCACAATGGTCGAAACGACCGAACCGAAAGTGTGATCGGCTTGTCGATACCGAAATCACTCCACTTACCTAACGATGCAGGTCCTCCTCGCACAATCGTAAATAAATCAGTAGCATGGCATAAGTACAGGATAGTAAACAAAACCTCAAACTAGTTTGTGGCCCCAAGAAATAAGACTGAATCAAGCTCTGGCTCAGGGGGGGTCCCATAAGCCTCCCGGATGTGGATAGCGCGAATATTCTTGGAACAGGAATCAAGTACTCGGGGTCTTACGGGACACAAGTGAGCAGGAAAAACCAAATAACAGATATTGCTCACCGGTGCCACTTTCATTAGTTATCACATTACTACTCAGGTTAAGTTATTTAGGTACCTCGTTATCCATCAGACTCTCACATACCCTACACATGCTGTTCTACGACTCGCATGGCTCAAACAACTCCTGTAGTAATGGCTCATGGGATGGAGGAACAAGCTTAGTGGGGTTTAAAAGTAAAGGCTATGCAATACTTGGGATTCAGTTTAATGCAATCGCGACTCAATGATGCAAGAATAAGATAGAGGCAATAGGTACTGTATGTATGCAAGCATGTGGTAGTGCTTGCCTGGCAGCTCAGTTGAAGCGAGAGAAGGATCTGGGTAGTGCTCCTGGTTCTCTTGGTATATCCCCTGCTCAGAGTCTATTCGAAGAAGAACCAAACAAACAAGGGCCAACATAAATAAAGTGCACAAGCATAGGAATAAATTGCGTCAAGCAAACAATCATGCCATGATGAATTATGCACAAGTTGCATGGCAATAATGTAGCATGGCATGGGTGAGGTGTAGGATACAAGAAATAACATTTTTATTGGGCTTTGATCAACTTTTATTGTCATACAAGTTGCTGTATACTATATATTTATATGATGCATGCTGCAATTTAAGTCATGGATAGCATAAACATAAAGGTCTCGTCGAGCTGATCATTTTAGACATGTCATTTGTTGAATTCGGAGTTATAAAACAATAGTTATTAAATAAATAAGGAAAAGGGCATTTTATGTAATTTTACTCAACTTGGAATTTTAAGTGTGCAAAAGGTAATTTGAATAGCATATTTGAAATCCTCACATTTTTCTGATTCAAAAAGATATATTATATGCATTATTTGGATTTATAAATTAAAAGTTATTTAAATCAGATTTGAATTTGAATTTGAATTAGTTTGAATTAAATTTGAACTAAAACAGACAACACAGAAACTTTTTACACTCAGGCTGGGCCAGCCAAAGCCGCAGACAGATGGGGCCATGCTGACTTGGCAACAAAGGCCAGAAACACTTTTGTCACCACAGCTAGCTAGCCCACGGATGACAAGCGGGCCTGAGGAGCCGGAGGCCACCTGCGTGAGCGACTCCGGCGAGGACACGTGGGCGATCCCGAGGACCACGGGTGGAAACAATGAACCAAGACCCTTTTGCAAAGTTCCTCAGCGCCGGGTGGGGTCGGTGGGCTGCGGGTTTAGGCGGGAAAAAGGGGGAGGGTTTCTTTGCAAAACGCGCAGGGCTGTCGCTGTCTGCTGCTGGCCGTGGTGCCGCGGCGGTGGATCTGGCCGGAACTTTGGTTGACGATGGCGACGCACCTAGCGAGATTCAGACGATGATGCCAAAACAAAAGATGGAGGGGGCAGTACGGTCTACAACTTTCGTTCGGAGTGCTAGCGCGGAGAGAGGCTGCAGCGCGCGGGGCACGGCGGAATGCAGAGGGTAGACGGGCGCTGCAGCTGTCTGACGGCGCGCGGCGAGCGGCCGAGCGTGCGCGCGAGGTGCTCGACGACGGCCGGCGACGCTACGGTGCGCGAGAGAGGGAAGGGCCATGTCTGGGAGGAAGAGGGGCTCACCCGGGGCTTGTCGGTGGGGTGGGTTTGGCCGGAGAGGCTGACGATCGGCGGCGACAGCTAGGGTTTGTGTCGGCTCGCGTCGTTTCCGCCGTCTTGGGGCTTCCTCGCCGTCTGCAGGCTGCTGCGAAGGGGTCGTGGGCTACCTCGACACTGATCGCCACGCCATCTACTGGTAGAGGATGGGGAGGAGGGAGGCGGTGGGCGTCGTGGGGGTGTGGGCGGTGGCGAGGTGAGGAGGGAGAGGCAGGCAGGGCCTCTGGGGAGATCTGGGAGAGGCCAGAGGGTGGGGAGGGAGGTAGATAAGGACGGGGTGAGGTGGGGATGGCGTGGGGGAGGGGAAGGTGGCTTCGGCCACCTTTTTCCTCTCCTTCACGTGCACGGCATGGGGCCAGGGGAGGGGGTAGCTAGGCAGGGAGAGCTGGGGGAGAGGCTGCTAGGTGGGCCAGGGAGGAGGGAGCTCGGGGTGGGGCAGGTCAGGCAGAGGGAGAGCAAGAAAGGAGAGGGGGTTGGTTTTCGGCTAGGGTTAGATGGTTTGGGTAGGAGAGAGAAGAGAGTAGATGGAGGTGGGACCTGGGAGAGGGTGGATGTGGACAAGCATGGTGAGAGGGAGAGAGAGGCCGAGAGGGAGAGAGGGGAAACTTGGGGTCTAGGTAGGAGAGGGGTATGGTGATTAGGGTTTAGATGAGAGGGTGAGATGAGAGGGGAAAGCCTCTGGTTAGGGTTTGCTTAGAGGGTGATTAGGGTTTTAGTGTAACTTAGGGGTGAATGGTAGATGATGTTAGTGGTCAGTTGATTAGGTTTAGGATTTAGGGTTAGTTGGGGGTATGGTGAGGTTTGGTGTGATGGTGGTTTGGGATTAGGTTAGCTAGGGTAGATTATTTTGGCCAAAACAATTGATCTCACTCTTTTAGATAAAACCCAAATAACACCAAAACAAAAATAGAAGTAAAGGGGTAGATGGTGCCCATATTGCATGTACCATGCAATGCCTCCATGATGCATGTAGGCAAGCAATGGAGCATGCAAGGGGAGGTGACAAAAGAGAAAAGTGATGAATAAGAGATATAGAGAAAAATGATCCACTTAAATATGCAACTAAAAACAAGGGAACCAAAGGTGGTAAGGTTGCATGGCCCATGCAAATGCATTAAATGCTAGGTCTTATCTTGTGAAAACAAAATAATATCTCATGGCATTTATTTATTTGCATCCTCCAAAGTTGGAGTAAGGGCCAAGCAAAAGAACTTGTGGGATTGGACCCACCCTATCTCTCATGAGCTTGATTAAACACCAAAGAAAATAATTACAAGCTCATGGATAATGGGATGGTGGAATTGTAAAGTGTTGAAAGAAAGGGTGGTGGAGTCAATAAAAGATATGCCCCCAACTCAACTTGGGCATTTAACAATATATCAAGAACCAAATACAATATCAAGAGGCAAATATAATTAATAATGCATATGAGGTAAGAACTAAAGCACAAGGGTTTTTGTATGATGCTCAGATGCAAGGTGGCATGATGGCATGAGCATGATATGATGATGATGCGACAATTATATATAGGAAGTGTCCCTTTTATTACTAAACCAAGTAGCATTACAGTCGTTAGACAAATGGGATGCTACAACTCTCCCCCACTAAACAGGAATCTCGCCCCGAGATTCTAGGAAGAAGAAGAAGACACAAAGAGAGTAGGATAGTTGGCACGGAGTTCTTCTTCATGCTCCCAAGTGGCTTCATCAACGGAATGGTGCGACCACTGCACCTTGCAGAACTTGATGGACTTGTTGCGAGTCCTTCTTTCTGCGGTCTCAAGGCTTTTGTTGGGTGTTCTTGATAAGACAGGTCTTCTTGGAGATCGATTAGCTCATGATCCACGGTCCTGCCGGGATCTTTGAAGCACTTCTTGAGTTGAGAGATGTGGAAAACATCATGAACTTTGAGTTTTTCCGGGAGCTCAAGAGCATAAGCAACTTCTCCTCTTCTACCACGAATTTTGAAAGGACCGATGTATCTAGGAGCCAGCTTTCCTTTGATACCAAAGCGGTGCGTGCCTCTCATGGGAGTGACACGAAGGTAAACGAGATCACCAGGAACATAAACCATGTCCGTGTGCTTCCTGTCATAATTGCTCTTTTGACGACTTTGAGCAATCTTCAGGTTCTCAAGGATGATATGCACCTTCTCCTCCGCTTGAGTTACAATGTCAGGGCCAAACCATATTCTTTCTCCTGCACCTGACCAACCAATCGGAGTTCTGCACTTGCGACCATAGAGAGCCTCAAATGGTGCCATCTTCAGACTTTTCTGGAAGCTGTTGTTGTAGGAGAATTCAGCATAGGGAAGACATTCCTTCCACTTCATGCCAAAAGAGATAACGCAAGCACGAAGCATATCCTCCAGAATCTGATTGATCCTTTCAACTTGTCCTTGCGACTGAGGGTGATAAGCTGTGCTGAAGTTCAACTTTGTTCCCAAAGCAATTTGGAAACTTTCCCAGAACTTGGAGGTGAAGATGCTTCCCCGGTCTGAACTGATCTCAAGCGGAACCCCATACAGAGAGACAATTCTGTTGATATAGAGCTCCGCCAACTGAATTCCAGAAATTGTTTCCTTGACGGGGAAGAAATGAGCCACTTTAGAAAGCCTGTCGATGACAACAAAGATTGCATTGTTGCCCTTCTGCGACCTTGGAAAACCAGTGATGAAGTCCATCTCTACTTTCTCCCATTTCCATTCGGAGGTTTCAATGGTAGAAGACCGAAAGGTTTCGATGGACTTTCACTCTGCGCACATCACATTCGAGACATACTTGGCACAATATCGTTTCAAACCAGGCCACCAATATTGTGTTTTCAAGTCCATGTACATCTTTGTCTTTGCCGGGATGGATAGAAAGAATGTAATCGTCGCCTCCTTGAGAACTTGCTCTCTCAAACCGGGTAGTTCGAACAAACATCCGGTGTTCAAAGAAAAGCGTGCCTTGATCATCAACGTGGAAGGACTCATACTTGAAGCTCAAGTTTAGAGATGATCTTTTTGGTGTGCGGATCACCAAGTCGTGAGGCGAATCTTTTCTTCCAAGAGAGGAGTAGCCGAAGGTTCAGAGATGCTCTTGTTCCACAATTTCAAGGTTGAGTGACGGAATTCCTCGCACAAGAGGTGTTGCTCTTCCATCATGAGGTTGTTGACATAAGCTTTGCGGTGAGAGCATCGGCCATGACATTAGCTTTGCCGGAGTGTAGTTGATGGTCAAATCAAAATCATTGATTGCTTCAATCCATCTCCTCTGCCAAGGTTGAGATCAGGCTAGGTGAAGATATACTTCAAACTCTTGTGGTCGAAAAAGATCTCTAGCAGTTGCCAAGCAAGTAGTGTCTCCATAGCTTCAAAGCAAAGACAATCGCTGAGCTCGAGGTCATGTGTGGGATAGTTGATCTCATGCGTCTTCAAATGTCGAGAGGCATAAGCAACCACTTGCTTTTCTTGCATCAGACCGCACCCAATCCTTGCAAAGAGGCGCCAGAATATCTGGAAAGGCTTAGATGTATCCGGAGGAACCAAGACTGGTGTGGAAGTGAGCTTCTCTTTGAGTGTCTCAAAGCTTGCTTGACATGCAGGAGTCCAAAGGTATTTCTTGCCTTTCTTGAGGAGATCGGTAAGAGGCTTCGCTATCTTGAGAAGTTACGAGCAAGCGGCGCCAATAACTAGCCAAACCAAGGAAACTCCGCACTTCTTTGACATTGAGGAGGAAGCCATTCAACAATTGTCTTCACAGTTTCGGGTTGATCGCAATGCCCTTGGCGAGAGATGACATGACCAAGATAGGTTACTTGAGGCAGCCAAAACTCACACTTTGAGAACTTTGCATACAAGCGGTTCTCACGAAGCTTGTTTAGGACACACAAGGTGTTCTTCATGCTCTTCCTTGGAATTAGAATAGACCAGATGTCATCCGGATAGACTACAACGAACTTATCAAGGTACTCCATGAAAACCGAGTTCATAAGCCTCGAGAAGGTAGCAGTGCGTTGGTGAGACCGAAAGACATGACCGTGTACTCATACAGCCATAGCGGGTGGTGAAAGCTGTTAGGAACATCTTCCTTGCGAATCTTGATTTGGTGATAACCACTTCTCAAGTCCAAATTAGAGAATACCACAGCTCCAATAGTGATCGAAGAGATCATTAATCCGCGGAGGATATTTGTTCTTGATGGTTTTAGCATTGAGAGCCGATAGTCAACACAAAGTCTATCGATCTGTCCCGCTTCTTCACAAAGATTGTTGGGCTACCCCAAGAAGAAGTATTGTGTTGAATGAAACCCAACTTCTCTTGTTCATCAAGTGTCGCTTGAGTTCAGCCAACTCGGAAGGACCCATTTTATAAGGCCGCTTGGAGATAGGAGCCGTTCGTGTTCAAGCTCAATTACAAACTCAACCTCACGATCCGGAGGCATACCCGGCAACTCTTCAGGAAAAACATCTGGGAACTCACAGACCACCGGTACACTCTGAATAGCTTCCATAGCATCATCATTCAGAGCCGCCAAAGAGAAAAGCTGGATAGTAGGAGTCAAACTTGGAGAAAATACTATATGGCCTTCAGGAATCTTTAGAGAGACTGAGCGTTCAGCACAATCAATGACAGCTGCATTTGTTGTCAACCAATCCATGCCCAAGATGACATCAATGTCAGAGCTGCCCAGAACAATTAAGGATGCCGAGAACGAAGAGCCACCAATCTCAATTTGATTGCCATGGCTGATTTTAGAAGCTGCCATTGTTGCTCCAGGAGAAAGAACCATTAACCGCTTGAGAAGAGGATCCGACGCTAACCCATTCTCACTTGCAAACTTGATAGAAACAAAAGAATGCGATGCACCAGAATCAAACAAAACTCGTGCAGGGACTGAGTTAACTAAAGCATACCCATCACAACTCGGTGCATGCTCGGCTTGAGCGTTGACACAGTTAGCACGAGCAACACTAGACCCTGGCTTAGTGTTGATGTTGAGAGCCAGGTGGTGGTGCACGAACCAAAGGAGAGCTTGCTGCAGATCTTGGCGGGGTGGAGGAAGAGCTTTGTTTTTCAACAGATGCCAGTTCAGATGCCTGGGTCTCCACATGAAGCAAGCACCTGTGGACGTGGAGCAACGAGCTGTGACTCCGCCAGCGCTCCAGGTAGTGGTGGTTGTAGCCCCGGGAGCAGCAGATGATGAAGTTTGGTGGCCTTGGCGTAGCTTGCGTGTCTTGGTGGGCTGGGAGCGACGGTGGAGTGTTAGGAACCCAACCACGCTTAGAAGGAGCCGACATAGTCAAGAGCTTGGTGCATCACGGTTGTGTTTCTTTGACTCCTCAAACACTTGCCTACTTGCTTCCTCCTGTGCTGTGTGAAGTTCGTGAAGGACGCCGGCCTTGCATGTGTGATTGCATATTTGATCGATGCATTGAGCCCTTGCCTGAACCTCTTTTGCTTCTTCTTGTCATCAGATATCTCATCGCCACCATAACGAGAAAGATTCATGAAGTTCCTGATGTAGGTGTTGACGTTATCATTTCCATGCTTAAGGTTGAGAAAAGCTTCCTTCATTCTCTCCATGACAATTTCGATGATATCGCGCTTTGAACGCTCCAAGGAACTGCTCCCAAGTAGGTGAAAACCGGTCAGCTTGCCTTGGTAATTCTCCCACCGTAGAGCTGCATCTCCCTTGAAGGTGAGTAACACACTTTACCCACTCTTGCTCGGGAACATCGCAGCCTCGAGTAGCCTTGACATCTCACGCAACCAATCATCCGCATCCAAAGGGTCGATCGTAAACATCAAATTGGCGAGGTTGAATTTCAGGAAGCTTTGATGTCTCCTCGCTTGGGAGGTGGAGGCGTGAGCAAACTCATTCCTCAACACTTTCCTCAAAGCGTTGTTGGTTCTGCTGCATTGCTGCCAAGGCATTGGCGATGTTTGACAACGGAGCCCGATTCAGTGGTATGTCCTCATCGAGCAGTGGTGGAGCCATCCTGTGATTGATATAAAACACAAGTCAAGACTATAATGGAGAATAATAATAATCCAAAATAGTACCAAGATGGAATTAACCAAGATTAAAGGATACAATTTACTAAGATGATATTAAAATATCAACAAAGTTCAAAGCACCTAGAAGATATTAAGCATATCGCACACGACTGGAAAGGAGTGTGGTACACAAATATATCAAAGAAAATCTTTCCACAAATTTCGGCATTAAAATACCAATAGATGCGCAAAATCGCTTAACGAATCAAGATTAGTGACTCTACCGATTCAATATACAAAAGCGAATGATAAGAGTAGTGGTATGGTCGCGACTCCATCCCGCACTCAAATCATTACTCCGCACATGAATAAGTGGAACACATATCCTAACCCCTTCTTCTCACGTTGAACCTAAAGATTAGTAACTACGGAAACGAACACCCCAAACAAGATAACGTCGGATAACAAAGTAAGACAGATTAAGGCGGTAAAACAACGAATCAGATAGATCGCGTCGGTTTGCAAAATCCTGTCGGTATGGAATGTACCAACAGTTGATAACCAAAGGCTGATTAGATAACAACTTGGATGCAACAGATAGACAAGCGATTACACACACACACACACACACATATAAACACACAACCTATGGTACTACGGAAACCCAGAACACGTGAATCCTAGTTTGAACTTTTAAGAAGAGGATTGAATACGTTACACTTCCTTACCGTAAAAGGGTGGGTGGGTGGGTAAGAAGAAGAAAATGGAAGCAGTCCTACTCGCGTTTTGTTTTTCCCTAGTATACATAACTACTAAAATATTTGCTAGGACAACGACCATTTGGTGAGACCACGAAGGGCGGGATGGCTCGATACCAATTGTAACTACCTCGGTGAATTACGCTCCTAGATACAAGCCTGTATGAGCGGAAATGGTTGAAATAGTACGGTGGGGCCCAACTGCCACTCATGGGTAGACCTTTCGGCCGTCCCAACCATTTCCAACTCATCGGGACAAGTACGGGCGGTGTAATCGGCAGGCGAAGGGATCAACTACATATACAAATGAGTATGTATGCAAGCCACCATACAATAGTACATCAGAGCCATACCATATAATAAGAAAGGAAATATAGCAACGCCATACGGCAAGATTCAAATGACCTAGATAGATATAATAGTTAGGATATTTCCTCATACATCACACATCAGATTATCAGGCGGAAGCGGCAAACAAGGTCCGAGTACGGATAAGAAGCAAATCGGCATAAGATGCCCAGAAATAAGCACATCCCGCCCACAGATCTCACGGATCCCCGTTCCCGGAATCTCTACACCGAACGATCGTTGCCCACATCATCAGCCTCTTCCACCCAGTATCCTTCCTGTGTTTGTACCTGTTCATCTGAACCAATAATTTATCGTGTGAGACCCTAGGGGGCTCAGCAAGTCTTTATGCCTCTAAAGGGGACACAACCTGGGGTGACGCAATTGCAGCAAAAGATAAACCCTAACAGTTCTATAGATACTCGCTAACCATCCGCCTAACCAAAGATAGACGGATGTCCGTGAATTAATGACAACAGTTATAACAGTAATATCCACAGATCCATCCTCCTCCTCGCTTACCAACGAGGAAGCGGACGAACAACCCCCCATCCGTTGGCAATTTTATTAACCATTCCATGAGTGTTGCACTATTTACTAGTCAATTACTTAGTCAGGTTAAAGCGGTACTTTAGTTATGCTTGTCTATGATCGAGAAACTGTGCTCCAAGTCGTCCATAACCGCGGACACGGCTTTCAGAAAGTTTTACCCTGCAGGGGTGCACAAATAGCAACACACACTCGATCAACCTCGGAAAAACCAAATCAAAACCCAACGAGGCCTTCACGACAAAGCAATCACAGGATTCAGAAATATTTCAGGGGGCCACCCCATTGAGTACCATAGCGAAGTTAGGCGACTCGAGACGGACTCAAGGTTTCGACAATGGTCAGAAACGACGGGAACCCGAAAGTGTGGTGGGCTTGTCGATACTGAAAATCACTCCGCTTACCTAAACAAGATGCAGGTCCTCCTCGCACAATCGTAAATAAAGCGGTAGCATGGCATAAGTACAGGATAGTAAACAAAACCTCAAACTAGTTTGTGGCCCCAAGAAATAAGATCGAATCAAGCTCGCTCGGGGGTCCCATAAGCCTCCGGATGTGGATAGCGAATATTCTTGGAACAGAATCAAGTACTCGGGGTCTTACGGGACACAAGTGAGCAGGAAAAACCAAATAGCAGATATTGCTCACCGGTGCCACTTCCATTAATTATCCCATTACTACTCAGGTTAAGTTGTTTAGGTACCTCGTTATCCATCAGACTCCCACATACCCTACACATGCTGTTCTACGACTCGCATGGCTCAAACAACTCCTGTAGTAATGGCTCATGGGATGGAGGAACAAGCTTAGTGGGGTTTAAAGTAAAGGCTATGCAATACTTGGGATTCAGTTTAATGCAATCGCGACTCAATGATGCAAGAATAAGATAGAGGCAATAGGTACTGTATGTATGCAAGCATGTGGTAGTGCTTGCCTGGCAGCTCAGTTGAAGCGAGAGAAGGATCTGGGTAGTGCTCCTGGTTCTCTTGGTATATCCCCTGCTTGGAGTCTATTCGAAGAAGAACCAAACAAACAAGGGCCAACATAAATAAAGTGCACAAGCATAGGAATAAAATGCGTCAAACAAACAATCATGCCATGATGAATGATGCACAAGTTGCATGGCAATAATGTAGCATGGCATGGGTGAGGTGTAGGATACAAGAAATAACATTTTTATTGGGTTTGAATCACCTTTTATTGTCATACAAGTTGTTGTATACTATATATTTATATGATGCATGCTGCAATTTAAGTCATGGATAGCATAAACAGAAAGGTCTCGTCGAGCTGATCATTTTAGACATATCATTTGTTGAATTCGGAGTTATAAAACAATAGTTATTAAATAAATAAGGAAAAGGGCATTTTATGTAATTTTACTCAACTTGGAATTTTAAGTGTGCAAAAGGTAATTTGAATAGCATATTTGAAATCCTCACATTTTTCTGATTCAAAAACATATATTATATGCATTATTTGGATTTATAAATTAAAAGTTATTTAAATCAGATTTGAATTTGAATTTGAATTAGTTTGAATTAAATTTGAACTAAAACAGACAACACAGAAACTTTTTACACTCAGGCTGAGCCAGCCAAAGCCGCAGACAGATGGGGCCGCTGCTGACTGGGCAACAGGCGCTCAGGAAACACTTTTGTCACCCTGGCTCTGGCTAGCCCACGCGGATGACAAGCGGGCCCAGGGAGCCGGGAGGCCCATCAGACGTGGCTCAGCGAGGACACGTGGGCGATCCCGAGGACATGGTGGGAAAGCAATGAACCAAGACCTTTTGCAAAGTTCCTCAGCGCTATCGTGGGGCTGGGGCGGGTTTAGGCGAGAAAAAAAGGGGAGGGTTTCTTTGCAAAAGCAGGTCGTCATTGTCTGCCGGCCGTGGTGCCGCAGTGGATCTGGCGAACTTTGGTTGACGATAGACGCACCTAGCGAGATTCAGACGATGATGCCAAAACAAAAGATGGAGGGGGCAGTACGGTCTACAACTTTCGTTCGGAGTGCTAGCGCGGAGAGAGGCCGCAGACGCTGGCGGGATGCTGAGGGTAGGCTGACGCGACAGCCTTGGCGCAAGCGCGCGAGGTGCTCGATGACGGTCGGCGACGCTACAGTGCGCGAGAGAGGGAAGGGCCATGTCTGGGAGGAAGAGGGGCTCACCCGGGGCTTGTCGGTGGGGTGGGTTTGGCAGGAGAGGCTGACGATCGGCGACGAGGTAGACGGCGGCGACAGCTAGGGTTTGCGTCGTTTCCGCCGGTGCTGGGGCTTCCTCTTCGCGTCTCCGTGTACGGGTTGCTGCAGGGGGTCTGCGTGGGCTACCTCGACGACCCGGATCGCCACGCCACCGGCTGGTAGAGGATGGGGAGGAGGAGGCCGACGGTGGGCGTCGTAGGGGGTGTAGACGGTGGCGAGGGTGAGGAAAGAGGGCAGGCGAGGCAGGGCCTCTGGGGAGATCTGGGAGAGGCCAGAGGGTGGGGAGGGAGGTAGATAAGGACGGGGTGAGGTGGGGATGGCGTGGGGGAGGGGAAGGTGGCTTCGGCCACCTTTTTCCTCTCCTTCACGTGCACGGCATGGGGCCAGGGGAGGGGGTAGCTAGGCAGGGAGAGCTGGGGGAGAGGCTGCTAGGTGGGCCAGGGAGGAGGGAGCTCGGAGTGGGGCAGGTCAGGCAGAGGGAGAGCAAGAAAGGAGAGGGGGTTGGTTTTCGGCTAGGGTTAGATGGTTTGGGTAGGAGAGAGAGAAGAGAGTGGATGGAGGTGGGGCCAGGGAGAGGGTGGATGTGGACAAGCATGGTGAGAGGGAGAGAGAGGCCGAGAGGGAGAGAGGGGAAACTTGGGGTCTAGGTAGGAGAGGGGTATGGTGATTAGGGTTTAGATGAGAGGGTGAGATGAGAGGGGAAAGCCTCTGGTTAGGGTTTGCTTAGAGGGTGATTAGGGTTTTAGTGTAGCTTAGGGGTGAATGGTAGATGATGTTAGTGGTCAGTTGATTAGGTTTAGGATTTAGGGTTAGTTGGGGGTATGGTGAGGTTTGGTGTGATGGTGGTTTGGGATTAGGTTAGCTAGGGTAGATTATTTTGGCCAAAACAATTGATCTCACTCTTTTAGATAAAACCCAAACAACACCAAAACAAAAATAGAAGTAAAGGGGTAGATGGTGCCCATATTGCATGTACCATGCAATGCCTCCATGATGCATGTAGGCAAGCAATGGAGCATGCAAGGGGAGGTGACAAAAGAGAAAAGTGATGAATAAGAGATATAGAGAAAAATGATCCACTTAAATATGCAACTAAAAACAAGGGAACCAAAGGTGGTAAGGTTGCATGGCCCATGCAAATGCATTAAATGCTAGGTCTTATCTTGTGAAAACAAAATAATATCTCATGGAATTTATTTATTTGCATCCTCCAAAGTTGGAGTAAGGGCCAAGCAAAAGAACTTGTGGGATTGGACCCACCCTATCTCTCATGAGCTTGATTAAACACCAAAGAAAATAATTGCAAGCTCATGGATAATGGGATGGTGGAATTGTAAAGTGTTGAAAGAAAGGGTGGTGGAGTCAATAAAAGATATGCCCCCAACTCAACTTGGGCATTTAACAATATATCAAGAACCAAATACAATATCAAGAGGCAAATATAATTAATAATGCATATGAGGTAAGAACCAAAGCACAAGGGTTTTTGTATGATGCTCAGATGCAAGGTGGCATGATGGCATGAGCATGATATGATGACGATGCAACAATTATATATAGGAAGTGGCCCTTTTATTACTAAACCAAGTAGCATTACGGTTGTTAGACAAATGGGATGCTACAACTTTCAACTTACCCAAAGCCGAGGATGGATTTTCTTGAAGAAAGGGAGGATGATGAGGATACAATCATGGATCATGCTAATTCTAGTTGTCTCAGCTGGAATGAAATATTGAATCTTATTGAAAAATAACACGAGGTGACTTCATTCCTAGTTGGACAAGATACGTTGATTTATAAGAACTTTATACTATCTAAACCATGGTGTTATTGTTTGACCAGATTTAATATCCATCGGACTAACGCCAGCGGGAAGGAGAGGGAGGAAGGCAAGGAGTCCGACATGATGATCACCAAGGATGCGCGAGGGAGGAGCGGGAGGAAGGCACAAGAGAAGATCATCAAGAAGGAAGGTTCAATTCGGACAGACAGAAGCCCTGGAATTGAAACAGACGTGGATTCTTCATACGAACTGAAAAATCAAGCAAATAAGTACTTGTTGGAAAGATAATTCTGAGAGCTTTCCAACGAGTACTTACACGTCTCCAGGGGGCGAATAATCCAGCCCTCACACCACCGGATAATCCGGCCCTGCTCCAAAAATTCTTCTAAGGACTTCAGGCGCAACGCTCAGTATGGGGCGGATAATCCGCCCCAGGGGAGAATAATCCGGGGGGGCAGATAATCCTCCCCTACTTAGGGCAGAAAGTCTGGCCCTGAAAGTTACCATCAGATCTGGACGGATATGATAGTATCAGACACCTTTTGTTTCACGATTTTGGCCGCCCCAGCCGCCCTTATAAGCCCTGGGACGTCCCCATAGTTAGGGTTAGACCACGTTAAAACTATTTTGGAGTTGTTTCTTATCAATAACCTCTGGAATTACCCTGTGATCGAGTTATACTACTGAAATTAAGTGTGATTTGTTGTTCCATTGGGAATTAGTAGATTTCAAACTACCGTTTGTGGTCGACGGCTGCGTGCGCAAGAGCGTGGTGTTGTGAATATCCCACAGGGTTCGAGAGCTGTTGCGTTGGAATCACGGTTCGAGCGGGAGAGTTCATAGCTACAGGATAGTTATCTATCATCCACCATCATCATCGACAAGTGCTTGCTGAGAAGATCGGGCCACCCCATATCACTTTTACTTGGTCTAGCAAGGGGTGAAAAGAATTGGATTTGTTTATGTTATAAATCTTGGACTAGAAACACTCAAAGTGGTCTACTGAACAAGATTGGCAAAAATGTCATTTGCTTATATGGTTTGTTTTTGAATTTCTCTTCATTTGATTCTGCTTGGAAATGATTTAGATGATGTTGTTTTCATCTTTAAACCAAACCTTGCCATTCATAACAATCAAACAAGTCCATACAAGCATTCATGCATTCATCACATACACACATGCATTCATATTGGTTTTAATTCTCAAAAGTTTTTGTTAACCCTAAATTTCGGTGATTAGAAATTGATAACCTTGATTAATATTTTTGGGATGTTACAAACCTTCCCTCCTTAAACAAAATCTTGTCCCGAGATTTGAGAAAAAGAAAACTAGGATTTAAAGAGATCTGGAAACTCAGTCCTAATGTAATCTTCTCGCTCCTAGGTAGCTTCTTCTTCAGTGTGGTTACTCCACTGGATCTTGAGAAACTTGATACTCCGGGTCCTAGTGGTTCTGAAGGCTTCCTCCAAAATATGAATGGGTACTTCGCGATAGGTCAGGTCATTGTTGATCTCTATGGTCCTGTGATCAATATTCTTGAAAACTTTGGTCTTCTCCAGGACTTCTAGGCATTTGCGAAGTAGCGAGATAGGAAACACACTATGCATAGCTGACATCTCCTCTGGCAGTTCTAGTTGATACGATACTTCTCCTCGGCGATTCAAAATCTTGAAAGGTCGGATATATCTGGGAGCTAACTTTCCTTTGAGTTGGAAACGTTGCATTCCTTTCAAGGGTGATACTTTGAGATACACAAAATCTCCGATATTGAAGCCTAGGTCTTGACGTCTCTTGTCGGCATAACTCTTATGTCTGGATTGGGCGATCTTGAGGTGCTCACGGATCTTGTGAACTTTCTCTTCTGCTTCTCGTAGGATGTCGGATCCAAAATTTGACTCTCTCCTACTTCCGACCAATTCAAAGGGGTACGACACCTCCTTCCATGCATGAATTCAAATGGGGCCATTTGCAAACTGGCTTGGTAACTGTTGTTATATGAAAATTCTGCGAAATTAAGACAATCTTCCCATTTAGATCCATATTCTAACACACAAGCTCTCAGCATATCTTCGAGTATTTGGTTTACTCGCTCCGTTTGTCCATCAGTCTGAGGGTGATAAGTTGTGCTGAAATCTAGTATGGTTCCTAATCCTTCTTGGACTTTCTTCCAAAACCTCGAGGTAAACTGATTTCCTCGATCCGACACAATGTTCTTCGGGACTCCATGCAAACTGACTATTCTAGCAATGTACAACTCTGCTAGCTTCGAACTTTGATAAGTGGTCTTAACTGGTAAGAAATGGGTGACTTTGGACAGTCTATCTACTATGACCCAAATAGAGTCATTTCCCCTACTGGATGTAGGAAAACGGTGATAAAATCCATTTCAACTGAATCCCATTTCCATTCTGGAATCTGCAATGGTTGTAACAGTCACATGGGTCTCTGATGTCCCGCCTTGACTCGCTAAAAAATATCACACTTGGCTATGTAGCTTCCAATTTCTCTCTTCATCTTATGCCACCAAAATTGCTCCTTCAAATCCTGATACATCTTCGTTCCTCCGGGGTGGTTAGAGTAAAGAGTATCATGGGCTTATTTAAAAATAGCTTGCTTCAACTCTGAGTCTGCTGGCACACAGATACGTCCTTTGTACCACACAACTCCTTCTTCAGCTTCGGTGAATTCAGGTACTTTTCATGTACCAATACGACGTTTTATTCCGTCAATACTAGCATTTACTTTTTGCGCCTCCTTGATCTGACTGATCAAAGTGGGTTGAAGTTCTATGCTAGCCAAAAATCCTTCACTTACTAGATCTATTCTGAAATCTTCCAACTCCTTGTGCAAACTTGGTTACTCCTTCAGAATCATAGAGTTCAAGCGACATGGCAATCTGCTAAGGGCATATGCTACCACATTAGCTTTACCGGGGTGATAGTGAATGTTCAGATCATAGTCCTTGATTAGCTCTATCCATCTCCTTTGCCTCATATTTAGCTCCTTCTGAGTGAATATGTACTTCAGGATCTTGTGATCCGAATAAATCTCATAGTGGTTACCCATGAGGTAATGCCGCCATGTTTTCAAGGCTAAAACTACGGCTGCTAGTTCGAGGTCATGGGTAGGATAATTCTGCTCATGTTGCTTCAGTTGTCTGGATAGATATGATATGACTTTTCCTTCTTGCATCAACACACATCCGAGACCGATCTTGGATGCGTCACAAAACACATCAAAAGGCTTCGTGATATCCGGCATGATTAAGATTGGGGCTGAGATCAATATCTTCTTAAGTTCTTGAAAACTCACTTCACATTTGTCCGTCCATTCAAACTTCTTATCTTTCTTGAAAAATTGGGTCATGGGTCTTGTGATGCTCGAGACTCCTTCAACAAACTTGCGGTAATATCCTGCTAATCCAAGAAATGCACGAACTTGGGTTTGAGTGGTTGGGGCTTGCCATTCTTCAACATCCTTAACCTTGGCAGGGTCGACAGAAATTCCTCCCGTCGACACGATATGTCCGAGGAATCCTACTTCCTGTAACCAGAACTCACATTTGCTAAACTTGGCATACAACTGATGCTCCCTAAGGTTTCCAAGGATGGTCCTCAGGTGTAGCTCATGTTCTTCTTCTGATTTGGAATATATCAGAATGTCATCGATGAAAACAACGGCAAACTTATCCAGGAATTCCATAAAAATCTTATTCATGAGGTTCATGAAATATGCGGGGGCATTGGTTAATCCAAAAGACATGATAGTGTACTCATACAGTACATATCTGGTGGTAAAGGCACTCTTTGGAATATCCTCTCCGCGAATCTTGAGTTGATGATAGCCAGTTCTAAGATCAATCTTAGAAAACACTTTGGCACCGGTCAACTAGTCAAACAAATCTTCTATCTTTGGCAGTGGGTATTTGTTCTTGATGGTGACATCATTCAGCTTCCGATAATCCGCGCACAAACGGTTACCTCCATATTTCTTATCCATGAACAAGACAGGTGATCTCCATGGCGACGCACTTGGTTGAATCAGGCCTATATCCAGCATAGCATCCAGTTGCTTCTTCATCTCCACTAATTCAAAACTGTTCATACTATAAGGTCTCTGGGATATAGGTCTGGTTCAGTTCAATGATAAACTCGATATCCCAATCTGGGGGCATACCAGGCAAAACATCTGGAAATACGTCGGGGTATTCACAGACTACTCGGACTTGGTCAATGGTTGGTTGGGATAGACTCTTGTTGCACTTGAATTGACGGGGCAAGGTTGTTGGAGATATGCCATAGAGGCAATAATAAATATAGTTATTATTATATCTTTGTGTTTATGATAAATGTTTACATTCATGCTATAATAGTATTAACAAGGAAACATTAATACTTGTGTGATTTGTAAACTTAAATTGAAGTCCCTAGTAAAGCCTCTATACATCACTAGCTTGTTGGTTAATAAATGATTGTGGTTTCCCTATCATGAACATTGAGATGTTATTAACAACAAGATCATATCGTATGGTGGACATACTCCTATAGATAAGCGTAGCATAAAGATCAAGTCATTTTAATAGTTCAATTGCTATATGCTTTCTGATACATAGTGAACTAATTCCTTCGACCATGAGATCATACATATCACCTTTACCGGATGGATGCTTTGATGACATCAAACACCACACCGTAACTGGGGTGGCTATAAAGGTGGCATTGAGTGTTCGGAAAGTATTGGTTGAGACACATGGATCAAGAATGGGATTTGTCCATCCATATGACGGATAGATATACTCTAGGCCCTCTCGGTGAAATGTCATCCAATTAGCTTGCAAGCACGTGACTGGCTCACAAGGGATCACATATCACGGGAACAAGAAAAGAGTACTTATCGGTAATGAGGTTGAACTAGGTATGCAGAGATACCGACGATCATAACCTCGGATAAGTAAACTATCGTGAGACAAAGAGAAATTGGTATCGTATGTAAGTGGTTCATTCGATCGCAAAGTAATCGTAGAAATATGTGGGAGCCATCTGAATTTCCAGATTCCTCTATTGGTTATTGTTCGGAGAAGTGTCTCGATCATATCCGCATAATTCACGAATCGTAGGGAGACACACTTAAGGATTCGACGATGTTTGAGTAGTTATGGAATGATGAGAAAGAGACCAAATGTTGTTCGGAGTCTCGGATGGGATTCGGGATATCACGAGGAGATCCGGAATGGTCCGGAGAATAAGATTCACATAAGGAAAGTCTTGTTTCGGAGTTGGAGAACGGTTCCGGTGTTTTCATCGGGAATGTTCTAGAAGGTTCCGGAATGTCCGGCACTCCGAAGGGGAAGGGTACCTGAATGTGTTATATCAAGTTGGTATGATTGCATCATGTACTAGGTGTCATCGCTGAACAAAATAAAGGGTTTAATCAAATCCTAGTTTGAGAAGTCAAACGCCAATTTGAAAGTCAAACGACTATTTTGGGAAGTGGAGAGGGAGGTGGAAACCGAGTTGGGGAGGAGTTCCTCCCCTCCACCGCCGGCCCACCTCCAAGCCGAGTTGGGGAGGGACTCCCCTCCCCTTGGCCGCGCCTCCCACCTATAAAGGGAGGGGCAGGGCTGCCCCTCCTAACACACAAGTTCCCTACCTCTAAACCCTAGCACCAAGCCGCCGCCGCCCTCCATAGCCGCCGCCGGCCCTAGGGCACTCGCCGCCGCCTAGGTCCAACCCTAGCCGCCGGTATAGCCCCCTTCTCGGCGTGTCTAAACCCTAGATCATCGAGGGACTCTCTCATACTCCACCATACTCGCTCCGGCTTAAGGCAAAGTCCTGCGAGATCTCCCCTCTACTTCCGGTACCACGCCGTTGTGCTGCCGGAATCGCGAGGAGAGTGCTACAACCTCCACGTTCTGGAACAAGGGAGAGTAAGGTCTTCGCCGAAATCGAACGTGTGACCGACAAGGAGGCGCTTAACGCAGCGGAAGGATCATCTACGCGATCTTGAGATCGGGAAGAGTACGACTACATCACCCACGAGAATCCGCTCTCGTTAAACACTTTGGAATCTTCGAGGGTGAGTTATTCCATCGACTCGTTGCTACAATCTAGTATATAGATATTGGCTTGTTTGTTTGTATGCGATAGAAATTTTTGTTTTCCATGCTCTGAAACCCTACAAAGGGTATCGAGAGCGTGTCTATATGTAGATCTGTTGCACGAGTAGAACACAATGGTAATTGTGGGCGTTGATGCTTTTATTGTCGATTTCTTCTTGTGTACTTTGCATCTTGCGGGATGTTGGGATGAAGCGGCCCGGGCTAACTGTAACACCCTCAGAATCGGACCTATGCAAGTTTGAGCAAAATTCGCCAAACCCGCATAGAAACGATTCAAAGGTGCCCACCGGGCACTTTCGTGCGGGTGGAAAACGAAGTAATAACATTACACAACAATCCTCGATGGGACCCACAGAACAGATATATATAACAGCGACTCAAAGAGTCAAGAATACAGATATATTATACAAAGATCCAAATCACCTTGAAAATGATAGAGCGTCTAGCTACGGACAAGATGCAAATGGGGCTAAGAGCCCTGAAGAATAACCAATGGCGTCCATAACCCTGCCTGCACCAAGCGGAAGGGTAACCACGCTATGGCGTCGATCTCAAAACACTTAAACAAAGGGTGCCAAAGGGCAAGGAAAAGAGGAGCGTCGATCTTGAGGCCAAGACAGCGAGGCTAGAATTCGGCGGTCCTCGCCTACTTAGGTATGGTGGGTCGAGCGTGACAAAGATGCACTAAACAACCTATAGAGACTCGAATCAATGGCGGTTATCGAGAGGGGTAAGAATGACCTATCCGGATCCAACAAGCTAACACCAAACAAACCCATCTGGTGTTTCCCCTCGAGACCAAACGAGGAAGTCAACCGAGGAACTCACGCGGTTGGCGTTTTATTCGATTATCGTTGCAGCAATTACTAGTCAGGTATAGATGATCGTCCTGATAAAATAAGCAGTGGGCCCTTTTAGTTAATCATTCCGTTGTAGTTGCAGCAATTACTAATCAGATATGAATAGCATGAGATATCCCATAAAACCCAAAGGTTGTTGGTACTTTTATTCAGCCATTCCTTGGTTGCAAGACTTACTAGTCGATACAATGGTCGCATGGCGACAAACAAACAAGCAATTGTGGGTAGTATTAATTAGTCATTCCATTATAGTGAAGCTGATTACTAGTCATTATAAGTCAAATTTATAGCGAAGAACTTTAGTTATGCTTGTCTATGATCGAGATCGTGCTCCAAGTCGTCCATATCCGCGACACGGCTTTGAAAAGTTTTACCCGCCGGGTGCACCAATAGCAACACGCCGATCAACCTCGGAAAAACCAAATCAAAACCAACGAGGCTGTCACGGTGAACAATCACAGGATTCAAATATTTCAGGGGCCACCTTTGAGTAGATCCCATAGCGAGTAAGCAAGCTCGGAGGCCTCAAGAAGGTCCAATGGTACATGGCGGGAAACCGAAAGTGTGGCTGGGCTTGTCGATACCGTAATCACTCCGCATACCTAAATAATCAAAGGTGCTCCTCGCAATTTAAATACGTAAAGTAGCATGGCATAAATGGATCGTAATAAAACCGCAAACTAGTTGTGGCCCCAAGAAATAAGATCAATCAAGCTCGCTCGGGGTCCCATATACCTCCCGGATGTGGATAGCGCGATAAAACAAGGAACAGGTATCAAGTACTCGGGGTCTTACGGGACACAAGTGGGCGTTCGGAAACCAAATATTATCTATCACCCACCGATGCCTCTGCTTATTTCAATTTTAGTTGTTAAACAGGAATTAAAATATGCGATAAGTAAAACTATGATCATCTCCAACATCAACATGCGGCAATACATCAGCAACTGTGGCATATGGCGACACACATCAGTACTTGAGCAAGCAACTACGACGCGCAAGTCCAACTATCTACCAAACAACAGGTGATAGGGTGTGTCCAAGGCAATATAGGCTGCAGGGAAATATCACGGTACGGAAACTAAAGCATCGCAACACAGATAGCAATAGATCAACAGGAGGGAATAAAGACTATAAAAGTAAGATAGGTAGAAAGAGGGAGATGCTCGCCTGAAAACATTGTCGAAGGGTTCATCCGAAGATCGGGGCGAAGCTCACATCAACTCAACGGCCTTATCCGCGAAGAAGCAAAACACTAGAATAAACACCGGATGCAATATTTAAGATCGGCAGAAGATCGGCATGATGCATGCATGATGTATGACATGACAGAAGGGCGGTGCAATTAGGTCATATTAAGCGGAACCGGGGTCCCGACAATTACTTAAATGGTTCAAGTTATTTAGAACCCCCGCAAATTAAATGTTGTTTAGCAATGCAACAGGTGGAACCGGTTCGCTACACATGTTTAAATGAGGCCAATATAAGGCTAGATTTGCCCGCATATGGGCCCCATATTTAATTATTAGTGAATCGGCATAAGGCCCCAAACCACGCAAGGATGCATGCGAGATGAATGATTAATATGCAGTTGTTATTATGTTATGAAATAGGGTTTGAAGGGGTTCACACATTAGGGTTCTCGGCGATCTTGGGGTTCCGGGTTCGGGGGTTCGGGTTCGACGGAACGGTCTCGACGAGCGTTCTTGGATTATCGGGTCGTTCTTGTTCGATGAAGCACTTGTCGCACCGAGGAGCCGGACTTGGTTCGGCGTTGGGGCGCTTCGGATACTTCCGGGCCGATGCCGTTCTTGTTGTTGTTCCGGTCTTGTCGGGTCCCACGGGATCGGTCTTGCTGTCGCGAGGATCTTATCGGGCTCGCGCCATCGAGTCGGTGTCAACATTCGGGCGTTCGTGGCAATCTTGGCGTTAAGGGATGATCATGTCGCATCCGCGGTCTACGGTCATGTTGTCGGTCTTGGCGTCCGGGGGGGAAGTTCTCGGTGTCCGTGGCGGAGATCTTGAAGGTCCCTGAACTCGGCGAACTTGGCGTACGAGGGTTCGGCCATCGGGGTTGGACTCCGGGGTTCGACGCTCCGCTCCGGGGACGGTCTTGATGTCGATGGAGAACTTGGATCCAATCCGGTGGTCATCGAAGATCTTGTCGATGACGCCCATGACCTTGTCCAACTTTTCGTTCTCGTTCACCGGAATGTTCAGATCGCAGCCCGGTGGATTGTAACACCACTTTTTTAGCATCGTACCTCACCGCGTCCATCACCTTCACATCTCTCTGAAGGGAATATGCCCGAGAGGCAATAATAAAGTGGTTATTATCGTATTCCTTATTTATGATAAATGTTTATTTTACATGCTATAATTGTATTAATACGGAAACGTTAATACATGTGTGTTTAATAAACAAAAGAAAGTTCCTAGTTATGCCTCTCTTATAAACTAGCTCGTTGATTAACAAGATGATCAAGGTTTCCTGATCATGGACATTGGATGTTGTTAATAACGGGGTCACAACATTAGTGTAATGGTGTGATGAACATTCATCAGTATAGCATTACGATCAAAGTCATTGAGTTTATATTGCTATAACAACTTACAGTGATCCTAATCCTTAGACCATGAGATCATGTCAATCACTAACACCGAAGAGTTTCTTGATAACATCAAACGTCACACCGTAATGGGGTGATTATAAAGATGGATTCGAACTACTAAAGTGTTATGTTGAGGCCCATGGATCGAGAGTGGAATTTTTCATCCGATGACGGATAGATATGCTCTGGGCCTCTCATTGATATCACATTGATTAGCTTGCAAGCAAGTGATTTGATCACTAGAATGTTATATATCAGGAACGAGAAAAGAGTGCATGTCAGAATTGAGATCAAACTAGGTATGGAGATACCGATGATCGAATCTCGGACATGTAATATATCATGAAACAAAAGGATTAAGATACTAGCGTAAAAGGTTCCGCGATCACAAGAAAGTCATCGTTGAATGTGTGGGAGTCGATATGGGTCTCGGATCCGCTTCGATTATTGATTCGAGAGGGTCTCGATCATGTCCGCATTATTCATGAACCGTAGGGTGACACATAAGAGACACCGACATCCAATTGGAGCAAAAGTTTCATGCCCAAAAAAAAAAGAAAGCGCAGGAATTTATTTCACCAGACACCGAAACTGTGTCGGTTGAAATTGCTGAAACTGGTTCTGCATGTGAAATGGAATACTAGCAAGGGGTTTTATGTGAATGTTTGTTAATTAAAGTAATTAACAAAATTCTGAATAAATAAATAAAGGAGTTTTATTTAAATGAGAGCTTGCATTAAATTTGGTGGAAATTTAATGCATGTGAGTGGATTTATGAGTGGAGGCTTTTTAATGGGAGTGGAGGCTTTTCATTTTTGAGTGGGAGCTCCACCCACATGAATGTGGAAGAGGTGGGGGCAGCCCCATGGCTGGGCGCATGGCCCCTTGGGTGCCCCCCTCTACCCTATAAAAGGCCCCCCTCTCCTCCTCTCACAACACACCTCCTCGTGAAGGATCTCTCTCCCTCTCTAGATTTTATTCCCCATGGTCTCGGACTAGCGAGATACATGTTCCCGGTGGCTATTCGGCAAGAAAGAGTTGTGCTTCCGCTGCATCGCTGGAGCGAGGAGGCGGAGGTTGCTCGGTGCCTCGAACGTGTGTGCGAGCACGGATGCGCTGCTGATTTGCGGCGCTAGGACTTCCTCTCGATCTTGAGATCGGCAAGAGATCGTCTACATTAACCACGAGTTGAACTCGTTAAGCTTTGTCGGTCTTCAAGGGTATGTTATCTACGGATATACATCCGCCCGTTGTTTGTATCTAGTAGATAGATCTTGGTACATAGTTGTTCCCATCGTAGGAAAATTTTTGTTTTCTATGCTGCGAACCCTATAGTGGTATCAGAGCCGGATCTATGCGTAGATGCTTTGCACGGGTAGTACACATATGAGTATGTGGGCGATGATGATCATTTTATTGCTTATTAGTTGTACTTTGGATATTGGTGGCATAGTGGGATGAAGCGGCCCGGACAAACTTTACATGTCCTCGCACATGAGACCTGTTCCACGCTTGACATGCAACTAGTTTTGCATAAGTGGCTAGCGGGTGTCTGTCTCTCCTACTATAGTCAATATCTAATTTGCAACGAGTTGTCAACAATTTGGTTATCCTCGTTGTGGTTCATGTTCGTAGGTAAGAACGGTTCTATCTTCGAAAGCCCTAAGCCACGTAAAATTTGCAATGGATAAATTAGAGGTGTCTAGTTTAGATTGTTGCTGGGCTAGTGTTATGATATGGTGATGTTGTAAGTAGAAGTATGAGATGATACTCTTACAACACACATAACGTGTAATCTCCATAGATCTTGGACTTACACATAGAGGTATGATAGTGATCATACCACGATGCACATGATAGAGATCATATGCGGGAACCATATCATTCCACTAATAAACATGTGATGTTTGATAGCATCTTATATTGCTTGTTTGGCGTTTTATTAGCATAATAAGATGAACCCTCATTTAGATATCAAGATAAAAATGTGTTCTTCCTTAAGTATGCACCGACAATGTTTCGTCGCTTCAAGACATCACGTGATGATCGGGTGTACTTGAATCCACGAGCATATCTCGGGTGTAAGCATTACACACCGAATACTAAGGTTCTTACTTGGCGAGCCTAGCATGTACAGACATGGCCTCGGAACACGGACCGAAAGGTTAAGCATGAGTCATATAGTAGATATGATGCCCATTTGATGCTCGCCTTTGAAGCTACAGACTCACGTGATGATCGGACTTGGTGTAGTGGATTTGGTTCATGTAATCACCAAAAGACACGAGGGATGTCGTTTTGAGTGGGAGTTCATTTCTAATTTGGATTAGTAGAACTCAATTTATCATAAATTAAATCAAAGTGAATTTGCATAATTTGTTGTAGTCATTGGCATTCGCTCACCACCTTATGCATAGTTGTAATTGAGATAATAGAACTATAGAATTGGATATTTACTTTACTGGTATCGTATTGTGTTGAGTGTCAATCTAAAGTTTAAAGTCCTATTGCAAACTTTTCAAAGAAAATTCTATTTACTCCGTGAAATTTAATAATTGGTATTAAATCGAGAGTAACAATTCGATGTTAGTATCTTAAGTATCATGTTTGCCTCCATGATTCTTGATTTAAACATCAAGTTTATCTAGGAGCTGAAAGAATTATTTCAGAAACCATCATGTGTGGCAGATATAACGATATCTGAAACAATGTTTTGGTTGCAATATGATAGAGTATAATATATGTTCTCATATTGGATGAGAATTTACGAAGGTTAGGAGATGCTAGACATCCTAATCATCCAAAAGGGTTTTGGAAAGTAATGTTATACTCACGATTCTCCTTTATAAGCTAAATTGGCTTGATCATGAAAGTCGTCATGATAAGGGTGAATAGAATATGTATGTAAAGTGTTTACTACACTAAAAGATTACTAAAGAATGGATTTTGAAAGAATACCGATCATTTGATGATGGTGATCTACTTCAAAGTGCAAGTCCAAAGGTATTATTATTTGAATATACACGCTTTGGACTAGGTGTCATGTATATGGCGCCACTTTTGATGTTGATAAATTCTTTTAAAAGGAAAAGGAAATGCTGAAAGAGAATCTATAAAATATATTTGGCAGAAAAGAAAAGATTGGAAATATCCAATTTAGGTATATATATGATATACATGTTATGGTTGTATTCTTTGCTTGTTAAACAATGTGGTTCTTGGGTATTGGATACCGAATTGGTTGGTATGAAATTTCATACGGAATGACGCAATTCATGAACCACAATGGCCTAAGTAACTAGCAAGAGAATATGTGATGATGTTCATCGAAAACAAACAAACCGTTGTTTGTATTTCTCGTTGACATCAAAGCTTGACTTCAAGATTTGTTTTAATAATTGTTATTTGAATCAGGTATTATAAGAACAAAGGTTGTTCAAATAATTACCGTATTCCATATAAGATGGGTGATTTACAAATCTAGTTGGAGAAATCACATCCATAAAACCTAATGCTAAAATGTCGCAAGACAAATGATTAAAAGATCACTTACGAAGTGACATCGCTATTTAAATTATATTGGAAAGAGAACATGAAGAATCTCCATATTCATGGATTTTTGGAGTCTTTGATTTGATCAAGTGACGCTTGTGAGACTTTCCACGTGATAATTAAAACTTCGTTCAAAGGCCAAAGAAGAGCGACTAAAATATTGGAATTTATACATATCGATGTATGTAGTCCATTATGTGTAGTAAATGGCGATGGGTTTCAACTTCATATACTTTCTCCTAATTTTGAGTGAATGTTCACTTAATGAGAAAGAAGTATGAAATATTTGAAAATGTTTCAAAGACTTTCAAGATGAAGTGGAAAATCATTGTAACAAGAAAATAAATGAATTATGATTTGATCATAAAGGGATTTATTTGAGTTACAAGTGTAACAAGAAAATAAATGAATTATGATTTTATCATAAAGGGATTTATTTGAGTTGCAAGTTTAGCAAAACACCTAGATTTACATCTCCCGAAACACCATAGGAATATGGAGTGTTTGAGATTTGTAATGAAACCTTGTGAGACATGGTTGGATCAAAGGTGTTATTTATAAAACTGCCATTATGTTTTAAAAGATTAAAGCTTTAGAGACTACCGCTTTTACACTGAAAAGAGCTCCATCTAGATCCGTTGAAATGA
This sequence comes from Avena longiglumis, assembly GCA_030063025.1. Taxonomy (NCBI): domain Eukaryota; kingdom Viridiplantae; phylum Streptophyta; class Magnoliopsida; order Poales; family Poaceae; genus Avena; species Avena longiglumis. Next base: position 229,397,101 of record CP125978.1, read on the forward strand.
CACCATGGAAGTTATGGTTTGGGGTAAACCCCAAGTTGTCATTTCTTAAATTTTGGTATACTAAACATAAGTAAGATGTTTACAACCAAAGTCGGATGGGCATGTCTTTGTAGGTTATTTCGAATAACAATTGGTTATTCCTCCATAACACCAAGGACAAAAGGGTTTGTCGCTTGAAATGTAAAGTTTCTTGAAGAAGGAATTTTTCATAAAAGTTAAGTGGGAGGACAATAGAACTTTGATAAGGTTAACGAACCTTAGCTAAATGTCTTTGAGTTGGCGCATAGGAAATGGTTCTGGAGGCTGCCATAATGCTCATAGCTTATGTGCCTCAAAGGTTGTGGTCACGGAGATCTAAGTTCCTATTGAACCAAGAAGGTCGGTTAAACAATCAAATGCTAAGATTTGAGAGTAAATCATTATTGTTTGACAATGATGAACCGAATACATACAAAGAAGCGATGATGGTCCCTGTCTCCGTCAAATGGCTTGAAGCCATAAAATCCGTGATAGTTCCATACACGAGAAATCAAGTTTTGAACTTGGAAGACCCTCCGGATAGGTGTAAAAACCTATCGGTCGTATTTGGATCTATAAAGAAACAGACATGGATGTTTCACATCTATGAAATAGTCGACATGTCGTAAAGTATTTTATGATAATGTTCAAAGAGTTGACTATGACAAGATTTGATCTTTCATAGCGATATTTAGTCTGAACGGATTAAAGTAGCAACCACTACATATAATTTGGTATATGGTAGATGAATAAACAAAACAAAGTTCTTCTAATAGAATGGTTACCTAGGACGTGTACATGACACGGTCCAAAGGGTTTTGTTAAATTCAAAGGATGCTAAAAGGGCATGCAAACTTCAATGGTTGAAGTAAGCATCATGAGTTGGAATCTTCACCATGATGAAAAGGAGTTTTTCATCAGGAGACGATGAAGATGCTTGCATTTGCAAGAAATTAAGTGGGAGCGCTGAGACATATTTCTAATACATTATGTGAAGGACATCTTGTTGATTAGAAATGATGTATCTTTTATTGACAAAGGTTAAGAATTTCATTTCGATGAAAGACTTAGGCAAAACCCGAATATTTATCATGAATGTCTATAGTGGATAGACTGTAACGCTAATATGTTTATGCCAAACGTACATATATGAGATATTGAAGGAGTTCAATATAGAAATGACAAGAAATAGTTCTTGTCACATGGAAAGGAATTGAATCAAGATTCAAGTGTATCGACACTTGATAAGTGAAACAAGATTCAAGTGTTTTGACACTTGATGAGTGAAATCACAAGAATGTTTTGATCAATCATACCATGATATGTACACATCCAGATATGTCCTATGCTCTAAGTGTTATGAGCATATACCAGAATGAATCATAAAATGATCATTGGACTATAGTAAGGATATTCTTATGATCTTTTGGAAGAACTAAGAATATATTTGTGTAGAGGTGACAAACAATTACAAATAGTTCATTGTAAAGCGTTACATTGATACTAGTTTTGTCACAAGATACAAATTAAGTTTATCTCAATTTAAACTATGGGTGGCACAATGTAATGGAAAGGAGATTCCATGATGGATTTGGAAGAGTTCCAAAGTTAAGACATTGTGACGAATACTACAACAAAACGCTAAGTATATGACTGCTATAGTAGCAACAAAGGAGGGAATTTGTGTCAAGTAGTTTGTTATCAAACTAAGGTGTGGTTCGCAACGGGCTAACACTAAAGATATATTGTATGACAATAGTATCGACGTGTTTTAACCCCAAGGAACTAAAGGTCTCACCGAAAGACCAAATTAATACAATGCCATCTCATTGGAAAATGAGTGATGCGTGAAGACGCAAAGACATGCAAATACACACCTGACCAAGCGCCACCAGAGATTATGTTAACCACTTGCAATTGTGTATATGGAACACCGAAAGCCATAGGTGTTCAATACACAAAGTTCTCAAACTAGATTATTGTCTCTAGTGCAAGTGGAGATCAAGGAATATGCCCGAGAGGCAATAATAAAGTGGTTATTATCGTATTCCTTATTTATGATAAATGTTTATTTTACATGCTATAATTGTATTAATACGAAACGTTAATACATGTGTGTTTAATAAACAAAAGAAAGTTCCTAGTTATGCCTCTCTTATAAACTAGCTCGTTGATTAACAAGATGATCAAGGTTTCGATCATGGACATTGGATGTTGTTAATAACGGGTCACAACATTAGTGTAATGGTGTGATGAACATTCATCCAAGTATAGCATTACGATCAAAGTCATTGAGTTTATATTGCTATAACAACTTCAAGTGATCCTAATCCTTAGACCATGAGATCATGTCAATCACTAACACCTAAGAGTTTCTTGATAACATCAAACGTCACACCGTAATGTGGTGATTATAAAGATGGATTCGTAACTACTAAAGTGTTATGTTGAGGCCCATGGATCGAGAGTGGAATTTGTTCATCCCGATGACGGATAGATATGCTCGGGCCCTCTCGGTGATATCACATTGATTAGCTTGCAAGCAAGTGATTTGATCACTAGAATGTTATATCACGGAACGAGAAAAGAGTGCATGTCGATCGAGATCAAACTAGGTATGGAGATACCGATCGAATCTCGGACATGTAATATATCGCTAAACAAAAGGATTAAGATACTAGCGTAAAAGGTTCCGACGATCACAAGAAAGTCATCGTTGAATGTGTGGGAGTCGATATGGGTCTCCAGATCCCGCTCGATTATTGATTCGAGGGGTCTCGATCATGTCCGCATTATTCACGAACCGTAGGGTGACACACTTAAGAGACACCGACATCCAATTGGAGCAAAAGTTTCATGCCGAAAAGAAAAGGAAAGCGCAGGAATTTATTTCACTAGACAATCAAACTGCTTGCTGAAATTGTCAAACCTGGTTCTGCATGTGAAATGGAATACTAGCAAGGGTTTTATGTGAATGTTTGTTAATTAAAGTAATTAACAAAATTCTGAATAAATAAATAAAAGAGTTTTATTTAATGAGAGCTTGCATTAAATTTGGTGGAAATTTAATGCATGTGAGTGGATTTATGAGTGGAGGCTTTTTAATGGGAGTGGAGGCTTTTCATTTTGAGTGGAGCTCCACCCACATGAATGTGGAAGAGGTGGGGCAGCTGGGCATGGCATGGCCCCTTGGGTGCCCCCTCTCCCTATAAAAGGCCCTCTCCTCCTCTCACAACACACCTCGTGAAGGATCTCTCTCCTCTCTAGATTTTATTCCCATGGTCTCGGACTAGCGAGATACATGTTCCCGTGGCTATTCGGCAAGAAAGAGTTGTGCTTCCGCATCACTGGAGCGAGGAGGCGGAGGTTGCTCGGTGCCTCGAACGGTGTGCGAGCAACGGATGCGCTGATTTGCGGCGCTTAGGACTTCCTCTCGATCTTGAGATCGGCAAGAGATCGTTTACATCAACCACGAGTTGAACTCGTTAAGCTTTGTCGGTCTTCAAGGGTATGTTCTCACGGATATACATCCGCTGTTTGTATCTAGTAGATAGATCTTGGTACATAGTTGTTCCCATCGTAGGAAATTTTTGTTTTCTATGCCATAACCCTCAAAGACCGAGAAACACCAACACAGGGGCTCACGCCAATCAAGAGCTGAACGGAACGTCGACGGTGGCCTCGAAGATGTGGGACCGCGGGAGGACTCGGCGGCGCCGCTCGGAGGGGTCGGCTTCTGCAGTACTTGACGGCGGCAGGGGACGAGCCGTTAGGGGCGCTGTCATGAGGTACGGACGCGTGGAGCTGACAGCTGGAAGGCCGGAGGTGACGGCGGTGTAGCGGTCATGGGAAGGCAGCTGAGGGACGCTGCTGGCAGCGCTTGGAGGCGAGGCGGTTGAGGCAGGCGCGCGGGAGCCGGTGGAGGTGGGGCGGAGGAGCGGGGCTCATGCTGCGGGAGGCGCTGCCACGGCCTCGGGCGAGGAGAGCCTGTGGCGAGAGAGGGCTCGGCGCCGGCTGGGATGGCGGGACTTGGAGGAGCGGAGGCGGGAGGATGGCGCCGACGAGCCTTGCGAGGCGACGGGCGCGGTCGCTCGGAAGAAGGAGGCCCGGCGGTCAGCGTCCAAGTCGGCCTGGACGGAGCCAGCGGAGCTCCGCAGGAGGTCGACGGCGACGGGGCAGCACGGGCGAGGTGGAGGCGGCCTGGGCGGCCATGAGGCGGGGGCGCAGGCGGCTTGCGCACTGGGCGAGGGAGGCCGGGCGAGGCGACGCTGTGCGGCCTGGGCGGAGGCTGTCATGTGGGCGAGGAGGCACACAAGGGAGAAGGAGAAGGTGGGGAGGAGCGTGCGAGCTGCGGGGGCTGCTCGGGAAGAAGAACAGGGGCAGGTGGGGTGAGGGGCCTGCAAGGTGGGCTCGGGGTGGAAGGGTCTCTGGGTATGGTATGAGCGCGGTGAGAGAGAGGGACAAAGGCGTGGGGCTGTGAGCAGGTGAGAGAGGGTCCAGGGGCGGGTGTGGCGCGTGCGTGTAGCTGGGTGGGTTGAGAGGGTCCAGGGAGAGAGAGGGAGGGACAAGTGGCGGCGTGGGATTGGTGGGGGTTTGGGGTGTGCTGAGGTGGCGAGAGCTGATTGGGTGGAGTGAGGTGGCCAGGGGTGTGGGTAGGAAGTTGGGTAGATGTAGGATTTAGAGGGGCCGGGATGGATGGACCGATTAATTTTCTGGGGCGGTCGTTCGGGACAATCGGCCCGTTCGACTGCCCCGCCCAAAATAATTTAATATTTTTAATTGATTGCGACGAATTTTGTAAATAGTTTTTGACAACAAAATATCCGGTTGCATCCGGGGTTTGACGTTTAATAAAGATGGGGCGTTTTTAGAAAATAACACGGGCTTTGCAAACATAGTTTTAAACAAACAATGCATGATGCTGACGATGCAATGCACAAAACAACGCGATTTTCTAGTAGTGGTTTTGCGGGATGCCACAATTCGACACCACTAACAAGGGATCTCGCCCTCGAGATCCGCCTCATGGTACCAGAAGGAAGGTCGGCGGTCTGCGTCTTCTCGCTTCGTGTATCTTCTCGCGACACCACCAACGATGGTTCATTCTTCATCTTGAAAACGGCGACACCACCAACAAAGGGTCTTTGCTCCTGATCGTCGAGAGAACACTCCGGGGAAACAAAGGACGAAGTTGAAGGTAAGGCCACCTCTAACTTCCATGGATAGAGTAAAACTGCTGGATCCACTGATTCAACGTACAAGAGCGAATGATAAGAGCAGTGGTAGGGTAGCTACTCCATCCCGCACTCATACCATTACTCTGCATACCTAATAGGCGGATTAAGCAACCAACTCTAATCGATCAAGATCTCGACAAACGAGGTTCGGAAACAAGGGAGTATTGCCAGCAGATATCGTATGAAAGACACACTGATTAGGTTTCGCGGTGGTTCCATTGGCATGAACAACACATGCTCAAGGTCGACTCCAACTTCACCAAAGCTCGTCCTTCTCATATGTTTTTCAACGACACAGATATCCAACAAGGAACACATATGGATAAAGAGCTCAAGAACAAGAGATTGGAGGAAGGTTACAACAGACAAGTTGCAGATTGGTGATCGTAGCACCTCCGTTACAAAAAGGGAGAAAGAGAAACCCTGAAGGTACGACGGAAACCCAACCACGAGAAATCGTGGACTCGAAGAGAGAGAAGAGAGCGGATTTAAAACGCGTAGAGATAAGAGGAGAATAGCAGAGGGGTAAGGAGTAAAATCAGACCTAACCAGAACTATCCAACCGATTTTGCAAAAATAGTTTTGACACTCTACTTCTAGTTAGCTAGGTTATCCTCTGATTTGGACTTGTGGGTATCGCAATCGCTGAGCTCGATACCACTCAGAACACCCTCGAATCGGACCTATGCAAGTTTGAGCAAAATTACAAACCCGCATAGAACGATTCAAAGGTGCTCACCGGCACTTTCGCAAGGGTGGAAAAGCAGTAATAACATTACACAACAACCTCGATGGGACCCACAGATATATATATAACGACTCAAAGAGTCAAGAATACAGATATATTATACAAAGATCCAAATCACCTTGAAAATGATAGAGCGTCCATTCTGGACAAGATGCAAATGGGGCTAGGAGCCCCGAAGAATAACCAATGGCGTCCATAACTGCCCTGTGCCAAGCGGAAGGGTAACCGCTAACGGCGCCGATCTCAAAACCGCTTAAACAAAAGGTGCCGACAAGGCAAAGGAAAAAGAGGAGCATCGATCGAGGCCAAGATGCAGCGAGGCTAGAATTCGCCAGTCCTCGCCTACTTAGGTATGGTCGAAATGGCGTGCAAGATGCACTAAACAACCTATAGAGACTCGAATCAATCAAGCGGTTATCGAGAGGGTAAGAATGACCTATCCGGATCCAACTCAAGCTAACACCAAACAAACCCATCTGGTGTTTCCCCTCGAGACCAAACGAGGAAGTCAACCGGAACTCACGCGGTTGGCGCTTTATTTATTCGCTTATCGTTGCAGCAATTACTAGTCGTATAGATGATCGTCCCGATAAAATAAGCAGGCCCTTTTAGTTAATCATTTCGCTAGAAGGCAGAATTACTAATCGATATGAATAGCATGAGATATCCCATAAAACCCAAAGAGCTTGTTGGTACTTTTATTCAGCCATTCCGCTAGAAGTTGCAATACTTACTAGTCGATACAATGGTCGCAAGCGACAAACAAACAAGCAATTGTAAGGTATTAATTAGTCATTCCATTATAGTGAAGCTGATTACTAGTCATTATAAGTCAAATTTATAGCAGAACTTTAGTTATGCTTGTCTATGATCAAGATATCGTGATCCAAGTCGCCCATATCCGCGACACGGCTTTCGTAAAGTTTTACCCGGCCGGGTGCACTAATAGCAACACACGCTCGATCAACCTCGGAAAACCAAATCAAAACCCAACGAGGTGTCACGATCGAACAATCACAGATTCGTAAATATTTCGGGGCCACCTTTGAGTAGATCCCAACGGTAAGCAAGCTCGAGGCGCTCAAGGTTGCGCCAATGGTCAAGCGATCGGGAACCGAAAGTGTGGCTGGCTTGTCGATACCGTAATCACTCCGCATACCTAAAGACAAAGGTCCTCGCACAATTTAAATACGTAAAGTAGCATGGCATAAGTACAGATCGTAATAAAACCGCAAACTAGTTGTGGCCCCAAGAAATAAGACCGAATCAAGCTCGCTGGGGGTCCATATACCTCCGGATGTGGATAGCGCGATAAAACAAGGAACAGGTATCAAGTACTGGGTCTTACGGACACAAGTGGGCTCGAAACCAAATATTATCTATCACCCACCGATGCCTCGCTTATTTCAATTTTAGTTGTTAAACAGGAATTAAAATATGCGATAAGTAAAACTATGATCATCTCCAACATCAACATGCGGCAATACATCAAGAATCGTGGCATATATGACACACATCAAGACTTGAGCAAGCAACTACGACGCCGCAAGTCCAACTATCTACCAAACAACAGTGATAGGGTGTGTCCAAGGCAATATAGGCTGCAGGAAATATCACTGACGGAAACTAAAGCATCGCAACACGTATAGCAATAGATCAACAGAGGGAATAAAGACTATAAAAGTAAGATAGGTAGAAAGAGGAGATGCTCGCTGAAAACATTGTCGAAGGGTTCATCCAAGATCGGGCGCTCACATCAACTCAACGGCCTTATCCGAAGAAGCAAAACACTAGAATAAACACCGGATGCAATATTTAAGATCGGCGGAAGATCGGCATGATGCATGCATGATGTATGACATGTATAAGGCGGTGCAATTAGGTCATATTAAGCGAACCGGGTCCCGACAATTACTTAAATGGTTCAAGTTATTTAGAACCCCCAAATTAAATGTTGTTTAGCAATGCACAGGTGGAACCGGTTCACACATGTTTAAATGAGGCCAATATAAGGCTAGATTTGCCGCATATGGGCCCCATATTTAATTATTAGTGAATCGCATAAGGCCCCAAACCACACAAGGATGCATGCGAGATGAATGATTAATATGCAGCTTGTTATTATGTTATGAAATAGGGTTTCGGGAAGGGGTTCACACATTAGGGTTCTCGACGATCTTGGGGTTCCGGGGGTTCGGGGTCCGGGGTTCAGGGTTCGACGGAACGGTCTCGACGGAAGCGTTCTTGGATTACTGGGGTCGTTCTTGTTGTTCGGGATGAAGCACTTGTCGCACCGAGGAGCCGGACTTGGTTCGGCGTTGGGGCGCTTCGGATACTTCCGGGCCGATGCCGTTCTTGTTGTTGTGCCGGTCTTGTCGGGTCCCACGGGGTCGGTCTTGCTGTCGCGAGGATCTTGTCGGGCTCGCGCCATCGAGTCGGTGTCAACATTCGGGGCGTTCTCGTGGCAATCTTGGCGTTCTGGGGATGATCCTGTCGCATCCGCGGTCTACGGTCATGTCGGTCTTGGCGTCCGGGAAGTTCTCGTCCGTGGCGGAGATCTTGAAGGTCCTCGAACTCGCGAACTTGGCGTCGAGGGTTCGCCTTCGGGTTGGACTCGGGTTCGACGGTCCGCCGGGGACGGTCTTGATGTCGATGGAGAATTTGGATCCAATCCGGTGGTCATCGAAGATCTTGTCGATGACGCCCATGACCTTGTCCAACTTTTCGTTCTCGTTCACCGGAATGTTCAGATCGCAGCCCGGTGGATTGTAACACCACTTTTTAACATCGCACACCGCCCATCACCTTCACATCTCTCAAGACCGAGCAACACCAACATCAACACAGGGCTCACGCCACGCAAGAGCTGAACGGAACGGTCGACGGTGGCCCGCGAAGATGTGGGGACCGCGGGAGGACTCGAGGCGGCCGCTCGGAGGGACGGTCGGGCTTCGCGGTACTTGACGGGCAGCGGCGGGGACGAGTCACCGTTAGGGAGCGGTCGCGGAGGTACGGACGTGAGCGTCGGCGAACGCAGCGAGCCTCTGCAATGGGAGGCGGAGGTGGACGGTCAGGCCGGTCATGGGAAGGCACACGAGGACGCTGCCGGGCAGCGCTTGGAGGCGAGGGCTAAGTCGAGGCAGGCCAAGCGGGAGCCGGTGGAGGTGAGGCGAGGGAGCGGGGCTCATGACGAGGCGAAGGCTGCCACGGCCTGGGAGGGAGAGCCCAAGGAGGGCGCAGCAAGGAGAGGGCTCGGCGCCGGCTGGGATGGCGGGACTTGGAGGAGCGAGGCGGGAGGATCGCCGACGAGCCTTGCGAGGCGACGGGCTGGGTCGGCTCGGAAGAAGGAGGTTCGCAAGTCCGGAGTCGGCCACAAGGGCGGACGGAGCCGGCAGCGGAGCTCACAGAGGCGACGGGTGCAGTGCAGGGCAGGAGGCGTTGGGCGGCCAGGAGGCGGGAGGGCGCAGGCGGCCATGGGAGAGGGAGGCCGAGGCGAGGCGCACATGGGCGCGCCGGAGGCTGGGCCGGCGAGGAGGAGCTGCAAGGGAGAAGGAGAAGGTGGGGAGGAGCGTGCGGGCTGCGGGGGCTGCTCGGGAAGAAGAACAGGGGCAGGTGGGGTGAGGGGCCTGCAAGGTGGGGTCGGGGTGGAAGGGTCTCTGGGGTAGGCGGGTATGAGCGCGGTGGGTGAGAGAGAGGGGACAGGCGTGGGGCTGGGGTGGAGTGTGAGCGAGGGTCCAGGGGCGGGGGTGGCGCGTGCGTGTAGCTGGGTGGGTTGAGAGGGTCCAGGGAGAGAGAGGGAGGGACAAGTGGCGGCGTGGGATTGGTGGGGGTTTGGGGTGTGCTGAGGTGGCGAGAGCTAATTGGGTGGAGTGAGGTGGCCAGGGGTGTGGGTAGGAAGTTGGGTAGATGTAGGATTTAGAGGGGCCGGGATGGATGGACCGATTAATTTTCTGGGGCGGTCGTTCGGGACAGTCGGCCCGTTCGACTGCCCCGCCCAAAATAATTTAATATTTTTAATTGATTGCGACGAATTTTGTAAATATTTTTTGACAACAAAATATCCGGTTGCATCCGGGGTTTGACGTTTAATAAAGATGGGGCGTTTTTATAAAATAACACGGGCTTTGCAAACATAGTTTTAAACAAACAATGCATGATGCTGACGATGCAATGCACAAAACAACGCGATTTTCTAGTAGTGGTTTTGCGGGATGCCACACTAACCTTACATGACATCGTTCATGAGACTTGCTCCACGCTTGACATGCAACTTGTATTGCATAAGTGGCTTTGCGGGTGCCTGTTTCTCCTAGCATAGTTAAGATCCAATTTACAACGGGTGATTAACAATACTAGTATCAATGTTGTGGTTCATGTTCGTAAGTTAGAACGACACTTATTGAAAGCCCCAAACCACGTAAAACATGCAAAGAAAGTAGAGGCGTCTAACTTTGTTTTGCAGGGGTGTGCAGTGATGTGATATGGCCATGATTGTGATTATATTTGATGTATGCAATGTTCCTTATTGTAAGTTGGCAACCGGCAGGAGCCATATGGTTGTCTTTAATTTATGTTAAGACCCGCGTGTCTATTCAAAGTAGTTGTAATAGTTGAAGCCGGTGGACGACAACCATGGAGAAGCGTCATTGACCTTGATGCAATGGCGGTGATGATGGAGATCATGTTCGTTCTTGAATATGGAGATCGGAAGCACAAATAAGAAAGGCCATATCATATCACATATTATGAATTGCATGTGATGTTAATCCTTTATGCATCTTGTATTGCTTAGTAGACGACGGTAGCATTATAAGATGATCCCTCATGCACATGAATTTCAAGTCATAAAGTGTTCACCCTTAGTTAGCACCGTTGCTAAAGCTTGTTGTTTCGAAGCACCACGTGATGATCGGGTGTGTTAGATTCCGCAAGTGTATACAATGTGAGCAAGCCAGATTTGCTTATGCGGAAGCTAAGGTTTGATCTTGACGAGCCTAGCATGTACAAACATGGTCTCGGAACACGGATCATCGAAAGGTAAAGCATGAATCATATAGTAGATATGATGAACATGTCGATTGATCGCCATTGAAACTATATCAACTCTCGTGATGATCGGTGTTCATGTGGTGGATTTGGTTCATGTGATCACTAAAACAATGTGAGGGATATTGTTTTGAGTGGGAGTTCACCTAGATTAATTTAACTATTAATTAGAACTCAATTTGTCATAAACTTAGTCTAAACTATTGCAAATATGTTATAGATCAATGGCGGCCCATACCATCAATTTTATTGCGTTCCTAGAGAAAGAAAAGTTGAAAAACAATGGAAGCAACTTCGAGGATTGGTTCCGCAATTTGAGGATTGTCCTCACAGCTGGTAATTTGACCTATGTCTTTGGATGCATTGGGTGACCCGCGGTGATTGCGCCGATTTAAGTAAAGAATGTTTACCTCGCCTAAGACTCAAGATCCAGCTCAGTGTGCTATCTTGTATGGTTTAGAATCGGAGCTTAAAAGGTTTGAGAATTCAGACCACATGATATTGTCCGTGATCTCAAATTGATCTTTGAGACTCACGCGGCAATTGAGAGCTATGGGGCTTCTGAAAAGTTCTTTAACTGCAAGATGGAAGAGGGCAGCTCCGTCAGTGAGCATGTGCTTAAGATGTCTGGGCACACAAACAAACTTCAAACCTTGGGTATAGTGATTCCTAATGCTTTGGGGATTTACCGTGTCCTCCAATCACTACCACCAAGTTACAAGAACTTTGTGATGAACTACAATATGCAAAACATGAACAAGCAGTTGCCAGAACTGTTTGCTATGTTGAAATCTGCGGAAGTGGAGATCAAGAAAGATCACCAAGTGTTGATGGTCAATAAGACCACCAAATTCAAGAAAGACAAGTCTAAGAAAAATGAACACTTCAAGAAGGGTGGTAAGAAAGTTACCGCGCCGACGAAGAAGACCAGGGCTGGACCTAAGCCTAATACTGAGTGCTTTTACTGCAAGGGAGAAGGTCACTGGAAGCGGAATTGCCCAAAGTACTTGGCGGATTTGAAGAACGGCAACATCAAGAAGAAAGGTATATCCGATATACATGTTATTGATGTGTATCTCACTAGTACTGTAGTAGTGCGGTATTTGATACTAGTTCGTTGCTCATATTTGTAACTCAAATGTGTTGCGAATAAACGGAAGCTAGCGAAGAACGAGGTGATGCGCGCTGGGAAACGGATCAAAGGTTGATGTGATCATGGGTCGACGCTACCCCTTCATCTACCATCGGATTAGTTTTATACTTAAATAATTGTTATTTGGTGCTGCGTTAAGCATGGACATTATATCGATCTTGTTTATTGGCAGAGGTTACTTGTTTAAGTCCGAGAATAATGGTTGTTCGATTTATATGAGTAATATGTTTTATGCACATGCACCTTTGATAGATGGTCTATTCTTATTGAATCTCGATAGTGGAAATACACATATTAATAACATTGAGGCGCTACTGCAGAAAGGCTTATAGCCTCCAGATGATTAGTGACAAGCAAAATTTTGTCTGTCACTAGTAAGTTTTCCTAGTGACGGGCAAGGATAAGTCTGTCACTGGCACGAAACACTAGTGACAGGCGCATAAAATTAACTGTCACTAGTACTATTTGTGGAGACCGTCAGAATGGAATAATTACTTAGTGACGAGCGTCTATAAATTCCTGTCACTAAGGATGCTATGAGTAGTGACGGGCCCAAGATTTGACGGTCACTAGTATCTTTCATGGGGACGACTGAAAAGGGCAATTTGTTAGTGACAGGCAACTCTAAAGGCATGCCACCGATAATAGGTCATTTTTTCCTTACAGCCGTCCGACCAGAATGACCGATGCCACCATGTTGCTATGGGTCGGCCCACACACGTGCCTACTCCGCTTACTACCTACCCGTGGCCTCCAATCCCTGGACCTACCATAGGGGATCAAACTACGTTATCCATCACACATCTCTTCAAAAGATAAAGTCAGTCCGAGTGTTTAACGTGTATCCGTAAAAAAACTAAGACTACTATAAAAGGATTGTTGAAGATGACAAAATCAAAATTTAATTTGTTTTGAGGAGAGATGTTATGAACTATCCTATATATCATGATTTTTTATGTTTTTTTATGTTTTTTTATGTTTTATAGGTGTTATATGCATTTTTAGTTTATCTACATCTACACTAATATAAAAAGATCTAGGGGTCAGATCCAACCAATCATGATCATCCGATCCAATAATCTAGCGCTTGATATCTAGGTCGTTTTTATTGGCTCATCGCCGTCGAGCAGACAATTCCATATAACGAAAGAAGTGGGTAACCTCTACCCTCTTTTGTACAAAGAAATAAACCAGTAAGTTTTTTAAATCATGATATTTTGGGATACTAGACTAAAAATATGGAATACATATAATCCCACATCTCGCTAATTGTTTTTTCAACGCAAACAGTTTCACCCAGAACATCGCAGTCGCAATCCAGGAATCCAACGACGCGGCCGCCTGCCTCCGCCCTCGTCGCTGGATCCACCGCCACCGCCTCCGCCGCAGAGTCTACCGCCGCCGCGTCCGCCGCGGAAGCCACCGCCTCCGTCCCCGCCGCGTACGACTCCACCCCCATCCCCCGAGACGCCATCGCCGCTCGCTGCCGTCTCAATCCCAGGTCGCGCGATGAGCACATATAGCAGACGCGGGCGATCCGCACAACAATGCCGCCGGCCAGGCGTCTACAGGAAGCCATCAGAGGACGTCGTATTAGGAGGCTGCCTCTGCAGTTTCAGTTCGCCATGTAGGTTTGCTGTTTTTATTTTAGTTTTCATCACTGAGAAGTGCTCATGGTCGGAATGTCCATTAGTTTTTCTACCTAGATTAATTCACCCAGTTACATTATTTTGTCCATGATGCCAATTTTCTTAAATTCGTTAATCTTTCCACTTCTATACTGGTCTAGAAACAAATAGTGGCATGGTGTAGCAGGTATTGGTTCAAGATAGTAGCGACCAGTTAGAAATATTGATGCCCCGTCTGGTAGCAATTCTTTCAAATCCAAAACTGGTTGATGGGAACTGACTATGGACCTACGCTGTGTGAAATGAGCACTTTTTAAGCTTTTTCAGATAAATTGTCATCTGTGTTTCAGATATATGGCCACCAATCATTCAACCGATAATCAACATAGCGGTGTTTAGAATACGTCTTCATTGACCTATAGACTCAATGGAACTTAGCCATGAATAGACGTTCTAGAGGATGTTGTCTGTCTATTTTTTCTATGTAATATCCAATTCATGATTTTTGATTGGTGCGAGCTTTCTTTTTGGTGCAATTGTTATGCATACCTCAGGTCATCCCAGCCTTTTCTTTCCTGATTAAAAATGAAAATATATTATGATTGTCTTTTCTATACAGCTATCTTTGAGTTAGCTTGCATCCAACGACGTGCTCCGATTTTTTTTTTCACCATACTCTCTTCAGTCATGTATGCCTGTTGTTCACATGTCACATTGTTTGTCAGATTTGTTTTTGTTTTAGTAAATAGATATTGCAATTGCTGCCTTAGTGGTTTTAAAAGGGGCTCTTACAGTTTTATAATTTATAGATATTAAACTTTTTATGGAACAGGGAAGATTCTTCTCTTTGTGCTTGAACACACCTTTGGTTCTACTTTTAGCTGCTAATGAATTAGCCTTAATGTCAGGTCTCCTTAAATAAAACGTTGCCACTTTTGGAATGCCATGAACATGCACCCTTGTCTCTGCAGATTTTAACACGACTGAGAAGTGCTAAACCTGGCTCTAGAATAGTTTATAGCGACTATTAGCCTCTTATATGCTATGTTAGATTCACTCGTTAATGAAACCAATTTGGCATCAAAAATGATTTTATTATCTGCAATATTAAACAACAGTATGCCTATTTGACCGGAAAAAATAGTTTACATGCATCAAATACATTTGTGCAAAAACCATCAGCACATAAGTTGCCTCAGAATCCATAGTTTTCTATGGTGGTGATGACTCGCCAGAGGTTCATGATTCACGCACAAAGGTAGCTGGAAACCAGTTGATCAAGCATGCATGATCACATAATGAGGTATTGTGCAAGATATCATAGCGTAACTTACAAATGTGTCATGTCATTCTCTTTAAAACATTATTACTAAAATATTGTATATAGGATGTGGCAATTTGTATAATGCATCAATGCAGCAGCACAAGTACTTTCTTCAGTCCAAACTAATGTGTTCTCAGGAAATAGCAGCATAAGAAGGATTTCATATTTTTTACCTCGCTTTTTCATAATACAAAAATATAAAATGAATGTTAAATTTCTGATCATTTCTATTTGATTGAGATACACTGTCTTAATCATATAGTTGCTTTGTTTGTAGGAATATGTTCATCATACAGTAATGTGGGGCACTTCATATCTGCAGTTCCAAATCCTGCCACTAATTGGAAGACTTCTGTTTGCATGTTTAAGCACTAGTATTTCTTTAAGCAAGTTCTATAGTCTGAGCATGACGAAGGAGCAGAAGTGCTCACTTCAATTTAGCGCAGGACAAAACTAGTATTAAAGCTTGTGTTTCCTCGTAAGTCTGACTCCCTTAATGAACATGGAGAAGGCACGTTCCTCGTAGCTTGATAGGTGTTATTACTATTTTATTAGGAAAATTATATAGTCTAAATATGGTGAAAAGGCTCATAAGTGCTCACTACTATTTAGTACAAGATAAAACTACTTATATTAAAGCTTGTTTTTCCTCATAAGTATGACCTCATTATTGCATCTTTTGTTTTCATGATGCAGATGGACTATCTTGACCATTGGGAAGTGTTGCAAACAGATCATTCTGCTTCATTGTCGGGTGCAACTAAAGCTCTTAGAGCAAGTACATTGCGCCTTCCCGTTCCAGGAGGAGCAAAGGTATTGGCAGTTCCCTTCCCAAGACATGAACCCTTTCTAGAACTATAAAATATAATATTCGAAGTATGATGACTCCTAGAGTAAACTAACTTGTCTACATGCTAAAAAGCTTCCTTTTGAATATTGATTTTTGCTGCTTTAGCTATGAAATGTGAAATAATGCTCATTGTGTGTCTCTTGCAGGCTGATGTACTTACTGTTAAGAACACTGTTAGTTCAGCAGTTGACATTATGCAAGCAACGGGCTCTCCAGTTTGTAACTTGGTAACAAAGGTAAAACTAATAAGCTTTTATGCTATTGTTGCATGACAACTCGCAACTTTGGTGACTGCAGTGTTTCAGTACATACAAATAACTTAGTTGTTTTTTCCCAGAATGATACCGTATGTTGAACTTATGCTTTTCGTTGTAATTTGATATTTTAAATCATACAAGTACATAGCTTAATAGGATGAAAGAATATCTTCTAGTGGTTAGGAAAAAACTATTTTATATATATTATAGGCAGACTGACATTTCTTGAGTACATATACATATATAAATTATCTTTGAAAAGTGTATTCACAAATGATGATAGCTGGTCGGCAATGATTTTTGATTCATGCCTGGTAGCAATGCTATTATAAAATACAAAAGAATTCAAAATTCCCCCTATAGTCCGTATGCATGTAATATAGAAAATAGACTTTATATTCATGAGCAATACCTATGATGGCTAGGGATCAAAATTTATATGTGTCCACTATTGACCAATTGACAAGAACTTGATGTTTATACTAGGGAAAGTACTCCCTCTGATTTTTCTTTTGACTTTGCTCGCGCCTCGCCCCTATTATCAAATCCTGGCTCCACCCCTGTGTATATCACTTTAATGGCATTTGGTAGCTGCACTCTGTATCCAGTCACTATGCTACAAACACTTGTGCCGTTGCTCAATTATATGCTCATTTCCTTGTTTGTATCAGGTTAAGCACGTTATCAATGTCCTGCGGGATTTAGGTCTATACAAAGAAGACATAATGAGAGAATTTGCACCTCAACAAGATGATGGAAATGTAGAACAGTGAAATGAACTTGCAACTATGCATATGACCATCATAAATGTACCATGGTGGTCCTCTTCTTTGGAGTTCAAACTCCTTGCTAGATAACTCATCGAGGAACTATTCTTCCTTAGTCTATGATAGATTACAAGTTCTTATGCAAGTGCGTTATTTTTGAAAATATTTTGTTATATTGGTTTATGTGAGTATCATTACAAAATTTTATTGTGCTATCCGAAATATTCATGGAAAATGCATTTTATATTCTATAACATCTTATTCTGCTATTTGGAATATTCGTGGAAAATGCATTTTTTTATTACTAAAATTCAAACCAGTGACGGGCAACATAATGGGCCTGTCACTACAAACACCCACATGGTTGTGGAATTTGATCACAATCAGTGACAACTATCTTTTTTGCATGTCACTAGTATACACATATCAGTGACTGGCATGCGTAAATGTCTGTCACTAGTATGTCACTAATAGCGTCATACCAGTGACTAGTCATCAGTGACAGCCGTTTTGACTATCACTAATGAGGGTTTTGAGCCTGTTACTGATAGCCTATTTTGCAGTAGTGAGGCTAAACGTTTGAAATCGAGCGATAACTCGACCTATATGTGGCACTGTCGTCTTGGTCACATTGGAGTGAAGCGTATGAAGAAACTCCATTCTGATGGACTTCTTGAATCACTTGATTTCGAATCACTTGAAAGATGCGAAGCATGTCTGATGGGAAAAATTACTAAGACTCCATTTTCTGGTATGATGGAGCGAGCTACGGACTTATTATAAATCATACATACCGATGTGTGTGGTCCAATGAGTGTAGCATCGCACGGTGGTTATCGTTATGTTCTTACCTTCACGGATGGCTTGAGTAGATATGGGTATATCTATTTCATGAAACATAAGTCCGAAACTTTCGAGAAGTTTAAGGAATTTCAAAGTGAGGTAGAAAATCAACGTAACAAGAAGATTAAATTTTTACGTTCTGATCGTGGAGGTGAATATCTAAGTTACGAGTTTGGCGAGCATTTGAAGAAATGCGGAATACTTTCACAATTGACACCGCGGAACACCACAACAGAATGGTGTGTCCGAACGTCAGTGTCGAACTCTCTTAGATATGGTTCGTTCTATGATGTCACTTACAGATTACCGCTATCATTTTGGGGTTATGCATTAGAAACACCGCATTCACTTTAAATAGGGCACCATCTAAATCTGTTGAAACGACACCGTATGAATTATGGTTTGAGAAGAAACCTAAATTGTCGTTCCTTAAAGTTTGGGGTTGAAGCCTATGTAAAGAAGTTACTGGGGACAAACTTGAACCCAAAGCGGAAAATGCGTCTTCATAGGATACCAAGGAAACTATTGGGTATACCTTCTATCATAGATCCGAGGCAAAATCTTCGTTGCAAGAATGGATCCTTTCTAGAGAAGGAATTTCTCTCGAAGAAGTGATGGAAGGAAAGTAGAACTTCGACGAGGTTGTCGAACCTTCTCTCGAAATTGCGAGTAGCGCAGACCTGAAGAAGTTCTGTGGTGCTGCACCAATAAGAGAGGAAGCTAATGATGATGATCATGAAACTTGGTTGTAGTTGCTACAGAGCCTCGCAGTCAACGAGAACTCGTACCACTCCAGTTGGTATGATCCGTTATGAGTGTCATGTTGGTGGACAACACCGATGACCGAGACATATGAGGAAGCAATGATGAGCCCAGATTCCAATAAATGGCAAGAAGCCATGAAATCCGAGATTAGATCCATGTACGAAAACCAAGTATGGACTTTGGTGGACTTACCGATGGCGGAAGGTCATCGAGAACAAATGGATTTTCAAGAAGAAAACAGATCTTGATGGTAATGTTAATGTCTATAAAGCTCGACTTGTCACAAAGGGTTTCGACAAATTCAAGGAGTTGACTACGATGAGACTTTCTCACCGATGGCAAGCTACAGTCTGTGAGGATTATGTTAGCAATCGCTGCATATTATGATTATGAGATATGGCAGATGGATGTCAAAACATCATTTCTCAATGGAGACATTGATGAAGAGTTGTATATGATGCAACCCAAATGTTTTGTCGATCCTAAAGATGCTAACAAGGTATGCAAACTTCAATGGTCCATCTATGGATTGAAGCAAGCATCCCGAAGTTGGAATCAACGTTTTGATAAGGTGATCAAAAGTTTTGGTTTTATACAAACTTATGGAGAAGCTTGTATTTACAAGAAAGTGAGTGGGAGCTCTGTAGCATTCTTAATACTATATGTAGATGACATATTGTTGATTGGGAATGATGTAGACCTTCTTAATAGTGTCAAGGAATATTTGAATAATAGTTTTTCAATGAAAGATCTTGGTGAAGCACCTTACATATTAGGCATAAAGATTTATAGAGATAGATCAAGACGCCAAATATCATTGTCACAAAGTACATATTTGGACAAAGTTCTAAAGAGGTTTGGAATGGAAGATAGCAAGAAAGGGTTCTTGCCCATGTTGCCCAATACGACCTTGAGTAAAACTCAAAGTCCTGCAACGACAGAAGATAGAGAAAGGATGAGTAAGACTCACTATGCCTAAGCCATAGGATCTCTAATGTATGCCATGCTATGTACTAGACCCGACATTGCATATGATGTTAGTTTAACTACCAGATATCAAAGTGATCCAGGAGTGGATCATTAGACAACGGTCAATAACATCCTTAAGTACTTGAGAAGAACTAAGGATATGGTTCTTTCTTATGGAGGTGATGAACAGCTCGTTGTTAATGGTTACACCGATGCTAGTTGGAACACCGATCCGGATGATTCTAAATCACAATTTGGATACGTATTTATTTTGAATGGTGCAACAGTTAGCTGGAGGAGTGCAAAGCAAAGCGTTGTGGCGAGATCTTCAACTGAATCGGAATACATGGCTGCTTCGGAGGCTTCACAAGAAGCGATATGGCGAGATCTCGTTATCAAGTCATTTTAATAGTTCAATTGCTACATGCTTTCTGATACATAGTAACCTAATTCCTTCGACCATGAGATCATACATATCACCTTTACCGGATGGATGCTTTGATGACATCAAACACCACACCGTAACTGGGTGGCTATAAAGGTGGCATTGAGTGTTCGGAAAGTATTGGTTGAGACACATGGATCAAGAATGGGATTTGTCCATCCATATGACGGATAGATATACTCTAGGCCCTCTCGGTGAAATGTCATCCAATTAGCTTGCAAGCATGTGACTGGCTCACAAGGGATCACATATCACGGGAACGAGAAAAGAGTACATATCGGTAACGAGGCTGAACTAGGTATGCAGAGATACCGACGATCATAACCTCGGATAAGTAAACTATCGTGAGACAAAGGAAAATTGGTATCGTATATAAGTGGTTCATTCGATCGCAAAGTAATCGTAGAAATATGTGGGAGCCATATGAATTTCCAGATTCCTCTATTGGTTATTGTTCGGAGAAGTGTCTCGATCATGTCCGCATAATTCACGAACCGTAGGGAGACACACTTAAGGATTCGACGTTGTTTGAGTAGTTATGGAATGATGAGAAAGAGACCGAATGTTGTTCGGAGTCTCGGATGGGATTTGGGATATCACGAGGAGATCCAGAATGGTCCGGAGAATAAGATTCATATAAGGAAAGTATTGTTTCGGAGTTGGAGAATGGTTCCGGTGTTTTCATCAGGAATGTTCTAAAAGGTTCCGGAATGTCCGGCACTCCGAAGGGGAAGGGTACATGAATGTGTTATATCAAGTTGGTATGATTGCATCATGTACTAGGTGTCATCGCTGAACAAAATAAAGGGTTTAATCAAATCCTAGTTTGAAAAAATTAAACGCCAATTTGAAAGTCAAACGGCTATTTTGGGAAGTGGAGAGGGAGGTGGAAACCGAGTTGGGGAGGAGTTCCTCCCCTCCACCGCCGGACCACCTCCAAGCCGAGTTGGGGAGGGACTCCCCTCCCCTTGGCCGCGCCTCCCACCTATAAAGGAAGGGGCAGGGCTGCCCCTCCTAACACACAAGTTCCCTACCTCTAAACCCTAGCACCAAGCCGCCGCCGCCCTCCATAGCCGCCGCCGGCCCTAGGGCACTCGCCGCCGCCTAGGTCAAACCCTAGCCGCCGGTCTAGCCCCCTCCTCGGCATGTCTAAACCATAGATCGTCGAGGGACTCTCTCATACTCCACCATACTCGCTCCGGCTTAAGGCAAAGCCCTGCGAGATCTCCTCTCTACTTCCGGTACCACGCCGTTGTGCTGCCGGAATCGCGAGGAGAGTGCTACAACCTCCTTTCTTTGGAACAAGGGAGAGGAAGGTCTTCGTCAGTCCGAGCGTGTGACCGATTCGGGAGCGCTTGAACACGCCGGAAGGATCGTCTACGCGATCTTGAGATCGGGAAGAGTACGACTACATCACCCACGAGAATCCGCTCTCGTTAAACACTTTGGAATCTTCGAGGGTGAGTTATTCCATCGACTCGTTGCTACAATCTAGTAGATAGATCTTGGCTTGTTTGTTTGTATGTGATAGAATTTTTTTGTTTTCCATGCTACGAAACCCTACAAAGGTTTCAGATACATGCTCTACTGATACTCCAGTGGTACTGGTCATGGTTATGGCTTTCTTGGCACAGTCGATTAATCCTTTATGTTTTGACATCCAATCCATTCCTAGTACTACTTCCAAACCTTTGGTTCCAAGTACTATTATATTAGCATAAAAATCTATTCCATGGATTCTGATAGGTACGACCTTGCAAATTTGTCTAGCTTTGGTGGTTGAACTAGGTATTTGAACTATCATAACTTGCTTCAATTTTGTTGGTTGAATCTTACTAGTGCGATGCTCCAGAATCAAACAATACTCTTGCATGTACTGAGTTAACAAAAGACATACCCAGCACGACATCTGGCGCTTCTTGGGCTTCTTCAGCATTCATGTGAAACAGACGGCCGTTGCGGTTGAGCGAGTTCCCTGGGGCAAATCTTCTTCCAGGATGAACATGGCGCTGCTGCTGAGCTAGGGCATTCACATTAGGGGCTACTGCAAGCTTCTTGGGGCACGCATTGAAGTAGTGACCCTTGGTTCCGCATTCATAACAAGTCAGCTGAGACTTGTCCTTTCCTGCAATAGGCATAGCATTGCTTCCAGTCCTTGGGGCAG
Organism: Avena longiglumis; assembly: GCA_030063025.1. NCBI lineage: Eukaryota > Viridiplantae > Streptophyta > Magnoliopsida > Poales > Poaceae > Avena > Avena longiglumis. The sequence continues at coordinate 229,419,315 of CP125978.1, forward strand.
TATTGGTGTTGGTGGGATTGTGGATTTTGGGAGGTGCACGGTTGGAATTGTTGGGGTTGCCTAGGTTGTTGTTGTGGTTTCCTCCGGGCCTTGGGTTTCCTCCTCCATGGTTGGGATAGTTCGGATGGGTCATCAGGGGTCTATTGTTTCTTGGGGCATATCCTGCAGACGGGTTGGGGCGATACTTCGGGGTATGGTGGGTTCCTGGTTGATTCATCATCCTACGCTTGCGATTTTCATTGGCTTGATTGATCTTGCCTTCCATCTGGATTGCAAAATCCACTAAGGCTTCAAGGTCAGCAAACGGGATATTTACTAACACTGTCTACATCTCATCATGCAGACCGTTCAGGAATCTCTCCTTCTTCTTGGGCTCAGTGCTAATCTCATCAGGGGCATACCTAGACAGAGATAGGAATCTGTCACGGTACTCTACCACAGTCATTCTTCCCTGCTTTAGCTCCTTGAATTCATCTCTCATCCGCAGAATCAAACCTGGTGGCACATGGGTTCGGCTGAACTTGAGTTTGAATTCATCCCAAGTCATCATTTGTCCTCCATTCATGGTGCGAACGCTATTCAACCAAGCCCTTGCATCTCCTGCCAAATAGTGGGTGACAAACAGTACTTTCTCATTGGCCTCCACTCCTGCAACTTCTAAGTTATTCTCCATAGTCTGTAGCCAGTCATCAGCATCTAATGGCTCTTCAGACTTACTAAAGATGGGTGGATTGGTGTTCTGAAAGTTCTTGAGCTTGGATCCATGGTTGTCCTGATTTCCATGGACTTGATTGTTGTTGGCCATCTGAGCTATGTGTTGAAGGGTGGCTAGGTTGGCTTGACGTTCAGCTCTTTCAGCTTCACGGTCTAAAACCAACATTTGCAAGATTTGCAGCATTGGGTCCGGGGATGAACTGCTTCCTCCGCGAGGCATCTGAAGATTGAGATAGATCATGAGAAAAGAGGGAAATTTCGAAGGTTCAGGGGTTTGTTTTTGAAAAGTTTTTAAAATTTAAGCTTGACTCAGGTTTTTCCAACTAGCAACTTGCTTTTCATTCGTTCATAGCACACAATACAAACACACACCATACTAAGGTAACAGATGGTTTTAAGAACCATTCTGTGAAACTACGATACAATGGGATCAGATACAACTTCACTAACGCTAGTGCTCAAGTGATACTACTCCTCGGAATTGGTGGCTTCATCATCATCATCAATGAAGGCGGAGTCATCGTCATCGGTGTGGAAGTCCATAGCTTGGTCCTCCAGGAAGTCATCATCGTCACTGAGGTAGGAGTAGGGGTCTCCATGGATAGCTTCCCCTGCATTCTCCCTTTCCTCAAGCTGCATGTCCTGCTCGTGGATGGTCTCCTCCAAGTCTGTCACTTTGTGACGATGGCGAGCAATAATGCGATCCTTCTTGTCAAGCTGACGGCGACGTGACTGGCGACCCTTCACAAGCATGGCGATGGTATGGTCCTTCTTGACTGCGATGGCATAGTTGTGGTTGGCGTAGGTGCGGGAATTTTCCAACTACTTCTTCCTGTCATACATCATGAAGCTGAGATGGTCCACTTGATACTTCAGCTTCGGGTGACATGGTACCTCCAATGGTTGTCCCATAGCATCACGCCTTGGGTAATACTCAAAGCGCGTGCCCTTGATATGATTGATGCTTTGCCCACACAGACGGCCAAGAGCTTTTTGCATGGCCCTGGCAAGTCCGTCTAGCCAGTTGTTCTCTTTTAAGGTGAACTGGATTCCCTCTGAGGTGGGGTCTTCAATATTCCCTCTAAGACTTGCAACAATCAGCCATTGCCATTCTCCTCCTTGATGATCGTTGAGATGGGCTGCAAAGAACTCGGGGTGCGGGCGCTCCAGAAGTTCCGAGAGTTGGTCCAAATCACGCTCAAAGATGAGATTTCCTCCATTGCCCAACTGATAGAACTTTCTATACCTCACGTCCAACTATAAGAATATAGGATGAGTAAGTTAGTAGAGTGATCAAGTGTGTCAAATTTTATGTAAGATTTTGCAAGAATCTTTGAGGAACATGAATTTTCATGAAAGAATCTAAGTGATAAGAATGGGAATAGGTTGTGGCGCCCCGCAAAAACCACTACTAGAAAATCGCGTTGTTTTTGTGCATTGCATCATCATGACCGCATGCTCATGTTATCATGCCACATTGCATTTGAGCATCGTCATCATCATGCATTTGTTTGTCTGAAACTATTTCCGAAAAACATATTTGGTTTTCTAAATACCCCGCCTTTATTTCAAAATCCAAAACCCGGGTCTCCGGATTATTTTGTTTCGTCTACCAATGGATTTCAAAAGCCCCATTTTAAAATAATAAAATATTTACTTTATTTTTTTTAGGGGCAGCCGTACCGGGCCGATCCGACCCAGTCGGCCACCCCAGTACAAAAACCAGAGCCACCCCAAACCCTTTTTCTACCTAAACCTAGTCTACCCGCCTTCCTCCACCAACCAGCCACATCACCTCCTCCACTCGCAGGCCACTCACGCCAGCCTGACACCTGGTACCACCACCCGCACCCACCGCCGCCACCCTGGCACCCCTCCACCTCACTCCATCCTCTCCCATCACGCCACCTCACCCCAACTCCCTCCCTCTCCCCACCTGCCGCAACACACACAACACACACAACGCACCGCACCCGACCCAGCAGCCACACACACGCAACACACACAGCACGCACACCACACAGCGGCCGAAACCACCCCACCACTCATCTCCCTCCCCGCATCGGATCCCCACCCCGTGTCCCGCACCCACTCCCCACGACCCCGTCCTCCTCGCCTCCGGTCTTCCCCGCCGCCGGCGCGCCCTCCCCGTCGCCGCTCGTCGCGTCCCTTCTCGTTCCTATCGGCCACCAACCGCCGCCACGGGAGGCCCCCCTGACCCGACCTCGCCGCCAGCAGCACGCCACCGCCCCGCGTCAGCGTCGTCGACCCCGCGCCTCCTCGTCGCCGACCCGGGCCCCGTTCCCCTCCTCCCCGTCGAGGCCGCCGCCGCCGCGGTTCACCCCCGCTTCCTGGAGCCTCCCAGGCGTCCGCGGCCGCCTCTTCTTCCTCCACCGGAGACGCCGCCGCCGGCGTCCCCTCCGCATCGCGTCGGCCCGGTCCTTCACCGCCAAGCCCTGAACCCCGGCCTTCCTCCTCCACGGGCCCTGCCGTGCTTCCGCCCGAGAATCCCTGCAAGCTCGATCGCCACACCAACCCTGCGCCGTTTCCAGCGGGCTCTGGCCCGAGCTCTGCCTCCGGTCACCGCCCCGCCCCTAGCAACCGCCGCCTCCCCGTCGACCCCTGAGCTCGCAGCGTCTCCAAGGACGCCACTGGCCTCCTTCCCCAGCTCCCCCAGGACCGTGCGTCCTCCTTGATCTGCCAAGGTCGCTGTCGTCTTCCGCGGAACCCTCTGCGACGCCGCCAAATAACCGTCTTCGAGCGCTTCACCCCGTCCACGAAACTACAGCACCACCACCCCGTGTCCTCTGCTTCCTGCGTTGTGCTAGGATGGAGTGGCTTCTACCGCTCAGCACCAAGATCTTCGGCAAGGACCCAGAGAATCCGAAGACCGATCCCGGTGTTTGAAGACCGAACCCCAAGATCTGCCTCACGGGACCGAACCCCTCGGAACTCCATGTTCTCCTACCCGGAGACCCCGATGCCTTCGACACGGAGCACCGAGGATGCCTTCATGGGACGCCAAGACACCCGTCGAACCCCGAAGACCGAACCCCGTGGACCGACATGAACTTCTTCACGGATACGACAAGTACTTCCTCGAGGATGCCAAGTTCTTCACCCCGAATGCCAAGACCGACTTGATGGCGCGGACCCGACAAGATCTTCGCAACGACAAGATCGACACCGACCAGGACGAATCCGATGCGCCCCGACACTGAACCAAGTCCTTCTTCGCGGAACGCCAAGATCTACTCTGTTATCCGAGAACAATCCCGCCGAGACCGAACCTCGCCCCCGTCGAACCCTGTCAAACCCCGAACCCCTCGGAGCCCAAGTTCGTCGACCCCTATGTGTGACCCCTTTATCCGAGACCCTATTTTTATAATATTACATTATCATCTTGTTGCATATTAATTGTTCATCTCGCATGCATATCATGTGGGTTGGGGCATTATGTCGATTCACCTCATAATTAAATATTGAGTCGGTATGCAGAATACCTTTGTCTTATTCTGGACTCCATTTAAATTGGTGTAGTGAACCGATACCATGATTTGCCATGTTAAGACAACGTTTAAATTGCGGGGGTAGTTAAATAACTTGAACCATCTGAATAATTGTCGGGACCCTGGTTCCGCTTAATGTGGCCTAGTTGCATCGCATCCTTGCCATGTCATACATCATACATGCATCATGCCTGATCTTCTGCCGTAGTATTAAATAGTGCATCCGGTGTTTCTTCTAGTGCTTTGCTTCTTCACGGATTAGGCCGATGAGTTGATGCGAGAGTCGACCCGATCTTCGGATGAACCTTCAGCAATGTTTTCAGGCGAGCATCTCCCCCTTTCTACCTATCTTAATTTTATAGTATTTATTCCCTCCTGTTGATCTATTGCTATATGTGTTGCGATGCTCTAGTTTTCGTACCCGAGATATCCCGTGCAGCCTTATATTGCCTTGGACACATCCTATTACCGGTTGTTTGGTAGATAGTTGGACTTGCGCGTCGTAGTCGCTTGCTCAAGTGCTGCTGCGTGTCGTCAAGTACCACAGTTGTTGGAGCATTGCCGCATGTTTAATGTTGGAGATGATCATGGCTTTAATTATTGGTTAATAACTAAAATTGAACGTAGGTAAATGCAGAGGAACCGGTGGGTAATAGATGTTATTTGGATTTTAACGCTCCTTTGGTGTCCGTGGGACCCGAGTTCTTGACACTGTTAGAGATCGAGCGCTATAACCACAGGTGGGGTGTATGGGCACCCCCATCGATTAGTACCTGATTTCAAAGTATTGTACCGGGGGCCACAATTAGTTTGGGGCTTTATTACTATCCTGTACTTATGCCATGCTTTACTGCTTAATTTAAATTGTGCGAAGTACTGCACCTGTACTGTTTAGGTAAGCGGAGTGTTTCAGTATCGACAAGCCAGTCTCATTTCGGGTTCCCGATCGTTTCTGACCATTGACGCAAACCACGAGTCCGTCTCGAGACCGGCCGACTTCGTTGGGTAGCTTAGTGGGGTGGCCCCATGTACTTGCTTTGGGTCAGGAAGCGTCATGACTTAAGCCCGCCGACATACCGATGGCTGTATGTTAACCGATCGGCAAAAGGGAAGTGCGTGTGGATACTTTGGTGCACCCTGCGGTTAAATCTTTTCGAAAAGCCGTGTCCGCGGTTATGGACGACTTGGAGCACAGTTCTCGATCATAGACAACTATAACTAAAGTTTACTGTTATAATTTGACTTGTATCCGATATGACTAGTAATCAGCTTCACTACAACGGAATGGCTAAATAAAGGTACCAACAACTGCTGGGTTTTGGGATATCTCATGCTTATTGTATCTGACTAGTAAGTGTTGCAACTACAACGGAATGGTTAACTAAAACTGCCCACTGCTTATTATATCAGGATGACTCATGCTATCTATATCTGACTAGTAATTGCCGCAACTATAACAGAATGAATAAAACTGCCAACGGTGTGAGTTCCTCGGTTGACTTCCTCGTTTGGTCTCGAGGGGGAAACACCAGGATGGTTATGTTTGGTGGTAGTATAAGGTTGGATCCAAATAGGTCTTTCTTATCTCTATCTGATAGTCGCCAGTTATATTGAGTCTCTATAGGTTGTTTAGTGCATGCTACGCTGCCGCTTCAGTCCACCATACCTATGTAGGCGAGGACCGCCGAATTCTAGCCTCGCCGTGTACTGGCCTCAGTACTGACCGCTCTCTTTTTCCTTTGACCTTTGTCGGCACCCCTTTTGTGTAAGCAGGTTTCGAGATCGACGTCGTTAGCAGGGTTACCCTTCCGGCTTGGCCTGGGCAGGGTTATGGACGCCATTGGTTATTCTTCAGGGCTCTTAGCTCAATTTGCATCTTGTCTGTACTCAGACGCTATATCGTTTTCCAGGTGATTTGGATCTTTGTATTGTATATCTGTATTCTTGACTCAATGAGTCGCTGTTGTATATATATATGTTTTGTGGGTTCCATCGAGAACTATTGTGTAATGATATTACTTCGTTTTCCACCCGCACGCAAGTGCCTGGTGGGCACCTTTGAATCGTTTCTATGCGGGTTTGGCGGGAAGCGCTGAAACGTGCATAGGGCCGATTCTGAGGGTGTTACGTAGGTTTTCATAAATACTCACTTATTTTGTTTTGAAACTAAGTTTTTGATTCAAGTGTCCATTATAACTAGGGTGTACTATGGTCAGGATGACTCTGATACCAACTTGTCAACACCCAGATTTTTAATCCCAGATGTCGGTTATGCCATAATCGCAATCCCAGGATTACCATTTTTGCGAGACATAATAGATTGGTACCATAGTACATCATCCATTTCAAACCATAATAAAGTTCTTACAAATAAAGAATCTCATGATCTAGTCTTAATACAATCATCGCAGCGGAATAATATAATAACGGTAGCATAGACGAAGCTCCATCTTCGGGGTCATAGGCAATGCTAACGATGGGAGATGATCCTAGTTGTCGTAGACTTCCTGTTGCCGATCATCCTGGTAGTCCTCCTCATAGTTTGGCCATAGTAATAGCCAGGGACAAAGCCATGAGTATTCTTTAAGTACTCGCAAACTATCACTAACAAATAAAGTGGTTCAAGTAGGAATCCTAAGCTCTAGGTTGTTTTGCAAAAATCCAGGTTTATCTCTAACTGAGTTTAGAAGCAAATAAAGCTAGTGTAATATCTTTCAACACCTAAGTGGAAACTTAGTTTCACTTTCACAACCCTGTTGTGGTCAAGTCAAAGTCATAGTTCATTTCACAAATCATTTTGAAAACATTTGACGACGGAACAGTATGGCCACTCCAACTGTCCATAACCGCGGACGCGGCTATTCGAATAGTTTGACACTCTATAGAGGTGGTACACTTTCACCAAAATATTCGATACATCCGTCAGGAACAATCCTGACTCACCATACTCAGTATGCGGATAATCAATCCTAACCTTTCAATTACACACCCTAGTATAGGAACATCTCCTATGAGTTTGGCCTCCCAACCATGACCATCTGTCATCTTGGGAACTGCACAGGTGGAAAATCATCACGAGGTAGCTTCAGCTCAAACCTCGGCCGCAAGGGAAACCATACTAAGAAATATAAACTTCCAGTCAAGCCCTACCGAATTTCGGGTATTGTGGTTGTACGGTAAATTGGAATGGTATGGCATCTGAACACAACCATCAGTTTTGAAAAGGGCTAAGGCTCATCCCTCAACATTTTCATCATCAAAATCATCTGGTGTTCATAACACATGTTAAAACATCTCATTAGAATGACTCGTCATTCTAAGGTTTTCATAACCATTTTCACCAAGTGTTCCCATCTAAAGTGATCAAGTTTTATGCTTAGCACTAGCCACTACAATTGGGGGTAAACACTAATGAGGGGTGATAATCAGGTGTGACTTATCTAAGTCTAATCTCATGCCTCAATATGACATCCAGTTTTATCTAACTTAGGCCAAGTTTTATGCTCTTTCTGCTACCTCTAATATCCTTCCAAAGTATCACAAAACACTACCTAAAAGTAAACAAAGAATTTTAATAAAGAAATAAACTAATAAAGCTTGCAAGTAAAACTAGGATTTGGTATAATCAAGTGGTATAACCAAAGCATTCCTAACACATTGCATAGGTTCATTGGTATTGTGGGTCTCTCATGTATTAGCTTGCATGTTTTATCTTAGCTTGCGTTGTGCACTGCAGTGGTTGAAGTTCTCCTCTGCTTCCTCTTCGTAGTTGTTAGGGGGTGATCCCTTAGGGTGGCCCGATCTTTCACGAATCCCGTGGAAATCATGGGTAAGCGAGAGGGTGAAATACGGGGTTACATGGGCGAAGCCTGAAAGTTGACTTGACTCAGGGGATTTTCGGCGAGAGGTCCGACGGTGCCGGATTGGTAGCCGGAAATTCCGGTGGCCACCGATATTTCCGGTCGCGAACCGGAAGGCCTTACAGTAAGCGTTTTCGGTCGTCACCGGGAGATTCCGGTCGTCGCCGGGATTGTCGATGAGGAGGCCGTTCGACCGGGGCTGTCGCCGAAAGTTCCAGCGAGGGAACCGGTTCGCCGGGCCTGGCGCCGGTTTGCTCTGGTGAATCTCCTCAGGCTGCCTTTGGTCCCTCCCTTGGCGATGCTTCATTCGGTTCATAACTGAGAATGCGCAAGGTTTGGGAATGAAGTAGCAAGCCATCCAAGGCCGTATTGAAATCACACGAGTAAAGGAGCGAGTTAACCTTAGTTTATAGGAGCTTGGCTCGAGCACGGGTCATCGGTCCACTTGGGGGACTAGTTGGCGGGGATGTAGACGCATCCGTAGGACGGGCTGCATCAGCTCCCCCCTTTGGGAAAGAGTCATCCTCGACTCTTCAACCTTCTCAACTTCATCTTCTCCATGGTAGGGTGAAAGATCCTTGACATTGAACGTCGGGCTCACAAGGTACTTTGATGTTGGTATGTCGATGATGTAGGAGTTATTGTTGATCTTCTTTAGTACTTTGAACTGTCCATCACCTCTTGTCTTGATTTTGTAGTCACGATCCTTGGGGAAGCAGTCTTTACTCAAATGTATCCACACAAGGTCGCCTTCTTTGAAGATCATCTCTTTCTTGTTCTTGTTTAGCCATGATGCTTGGCGAAGGACTTGTTGCTCGATCGTAGATCTTGTGTCTTCATGTAGCTTTTTCATTGCTTGGGCACGCTTGTCAACGTCCATGTTGGTGCGGTCGTGTAGAGGAAGAGGTAATATGTCGAGCGTGGTGAGAGGCTCGAATCCATAGACGATCATGAACGGGCTCATCATGGTGGTGGAGTGCTTTGCGTGATTGTAGGCGAACTCGGCATGTGGAATACATCCTCCCAATCTTTAAGATTCTTCTTTATCAACACGCGGAGAAGGGTGCCAAGGCTTCAGTTGACGACCTCGGTTTGTCCATCGGTTTGAGGATGCGAGGCGGACGAGAATAGGATCTTTATTCCGAGCTTGGCCATGAGTGTCTTCCAAAAGTAGCTCATGAATTTGACGTCACGATCGGAAACGATTGTTTGTGGTACACCGTGAAGACGGATTATTTCCCTGAAAAACAAATTTGCCACATGTGAAGCATCATCGGTCTTTTGGCACAGAATGAAATGTGCCATTTTGGAAAAAAACGATCCACTACCATAAATATAGAATCATGACCATGTTTGGATATAGGTAAACCTAACACAAAGTCCATGCTAATGTCCGACCAAGGTGCATGAGGAATAGGAAATGGCATATAAAGACCAAAAGGGTTAGACTTAATCTTAGCTTAGACACAAGTAGTGCATCGTTGGACGTGGCGTTCCACGTCGCGCTTCATCTTTGGCCAATAGTAGTGAGTGGAGAGCATGTCATATGTCTTGTCATGACCAAAATGACCCATAAGGCCTCCACCATGGGATTCTTGAAGAAGCAAAATTTGGAGAGACGACTTCGGAATGCAAAGCTTGTTTTGTTTGAATAGAAAACCCTTATGCAAATAGAAATCATCAAATCATTTCGCTAGTTAACACTTTGTCAAAATTGGTCTAAAGAACGGGTCAGAAGCGTACAAAGATTTGATGTCATAAAGACCCAAGACATTTACTTCGAGTCGCGTAAGAAGGCTTGTATTTTTGTGAGACAAGGTGTCTGCTACTATATTTTCTTTACTTTTCTTATACTTGACAATGTAGGAAAAAGACTCCATGAATTCAACCCATTTTGCGTGCCTTTTGCTCAAATTGCCTTAACCCTTAAGATATTTCAACGACTCATGGTCGGAATGGATGATAAATTCTTTGGGCCAAAGGTAATGTTGCCACACTTGAAGAACACGAACCAAGGCAAAAAGCTCTTTGTCATAATTTGGATAGTTAAGGCGTGCGCTATCAAGTTTCTCGCTATGGGACGCCCATTTTGCATAAGGAGGCCTCCAATGCCAATTCCACTAGCGTCACACTCGATCTCAAAAGTTTTTGTGAAATCCGGTAAAGCGTGGAGTGGTGCTTCAGTGAGCCTCTTTTTGAGCTCATCAAACGCTTTTTGTTTTGCTTTGCCCCAAACGAATGTGACATTTTTCTTGGTCAACTCGTTGAGAGGGCAATCAATGGTAGAAAAGTCTTTCACAAAGCAACGATAGAAATCGGCCAACCCATGAAAACTACGAAGTTCACTAACATTGGTAGGTATGGGCCAATCTCGTATGTACTTTGCATCTACAATGGTAGAAAAGTCTTTCAACTTCAATGCCATTAGAAGACACAACAAAACCAAGGAAAATCAGTTTGTCTTTTGCAAAAGTGCACTTTGGGAGATTAGCATAGAGCTTTTCATGACGAAGGATTTGGAGAACCTCCCTAACATGAGTAACATGCTCCTCTAGTGACTTGACATAGACAAGGATGTCATCAAATTAAACAACGCCACTCTTCCCAATGAGAGATCTCAAAATACGGTTCATGAGGCGCATGAAGGTGGATGGGGCATTAGAGTGGCCACGTTTCTTGCCATCAAGACAATTTTCTAGCGCTATTGCCGGGGAGTTGGCGAAGGTTTATCACGACTGCATCCTCATCAAGTTTGAAGAGCAAGTTATTTCCCATTGCAACTGCCAGACATTTTTCTGGCGCCGTCATCTTCATCAACTTGTGCAACAACCCAAGCTTGGGGAGGTTGCACCACTGTGAGCTTTTTCTTCTCCATTTAGATTTTTAAAGTATTTTTATTTTTTCTTGTTTTTAATCTTTTTATGTTTTCCTTAAAAGATAAAAATACATAAAAAATTAGTATCAACTTTTTATTTGCAAACATGGGAGAAAGCGGAACAAAACTTTGTGTCTACAGAAACACTCCTAATGATGAATTAATGGCTAGATCTATTACCACTCCTGACATCACTGCTAAAAGTTTTGAAGTAAGTCTTGGTCTTTTAAATCTTATAACTAAAAAAATTTGGGGAGTGCTAGTGAGGATGCCTCTATGCATTTGCATGATTTCTATCAATTTTGTGATATGCAAATGTTTAAAAATGTGGAAAATGACATTGTCAAACTTAAACTATTCCCATTTTCACTAAGAGGCAGAGAAAAATAATGTTATTATCACTTCCTACTTCTAGTATAAACTCTTGGGATGACTTAAAAAAATCTTTCATTAATAAATACTACCCACATGTTAAAATCCTACAAAGCAGAAATATTATCCTATCATTTAGACAAAATGATAATGAACATGTAGCAACAGCTTGGGAGAGAGTTAAAACATGCTTAGATATTGCCCATCACATGGAGTAAATTAATGGATTATATTGCATTCTTTTTTATAATGGAGTAAATATCATGTCAAGAAGTATTCTAGATTCCGCTGCGGGGGTGCATTTATGAGTAAAACTGTGTCTGAAGCTAAAACTATCCTAGAAAGCATGCTCCACGACCAGAGCCAATGGAATATTGAAAGAGAACCAAACCCATCTAAGAAAGTTAACTCTATTAAAGAATTAGACTCCACAAGAAGTAAACTTGATGCTATATTTGCCTACATATCTAAGTAAAATACCGATAATATTCCTCTACAAAAACTAGTAACAAACACCAATGAAAGTGTATATGTCAACTACATAAGAAACTTTGGTACTAATGGATATGGGAGAAACTACAATAAATCATATGGATGGCCGCCTTTTGTTCCTAATAAATATGCTAGTGGTAATAATGCTTCTAATGATCTAGAAAGCACCATGAGATACTTTATAGCCACTCAAAAGGAACTTAACAAGGAATTTATAACTAATTTTGAAAGACAAGATGCTTTGTTTGAAAGGGTAAATATCCTAACACAAGAAGTCACATCATTTTAAAAACTTATTCAAGCTCAAAAGAACCATGAGGAAAGTATTAAATATGTGCAAGAAGTGATAGATAAATCATGGGAAGCTTTTAATATGAAGGAGGAAAATGAAACACTAATGATAAAAAATGATAAACAAGTAGAAGAAGTTAAAATGCTAAGTGAAACAAAAGAACCTCTACTTGATCTTGATAAATGTAGCTTGCATGAACTCATTAACTTGTTGCAAAAGTTTTCTAATGATCCATCTTTTAATGGTCATCAAGCAGGATTTGGTTCCTACCTAGAAAATTATGTCATAAAAGAAAATATTGAAAGACACAATAATGAAGATATGATACCACCTAAGCTTGGGGATGTATGGATCCCCAAGGTATTAATCACTGTTGGAAAAGGGACACATCATGCTATTCTAGATTTAGGATCTAGTGTCTTAGTTTTATTTAAAGAACTAAATGATTTACTTGATTTGAAACCTATGGAAAAATGATCTATTGATCTTTTACTTGATGATGATTCAACTAAACAAGCTATTGGAAAAGTTCAAGATATTATGGTTTAATTACATATGACATTTTTGCCTGTTGATTTTATTGTCATGGACATGGGGAGCAATACCTCAAGTCCTATGATACTTGGTAGACCCTTTTTGAGAACCACTGGTGCAACCATTGATACAAAAGAAGGAAATGTGGAGTTTAAATTTCCTCACAAGAAGTGTATGGAACACTTTCCAAGTAAGAAGGAGGTAGCAAAGAAGTACAAGCTATCCAATGAATTCCATATCACCTAAACCAAGTAAGTAAAGCCTAGCTATATGGCTATAAATAAAGCGCTTTGCGGGAGGCAACCTGGTATTATTTTGGATTTTTGTTTTGACTCTTGCTGTAGCAAGAGAGTTTTTGTTTTTGTTTTATTTATGTAGTTTTTACTAAAGTACCAAGTGGAACCCATTTTGGATGTTCTAAAAGTTGCTAAACATATGGAGTAGCAAATTTCTACATAACAGTTTTCAGTGCAAGAATTTTCTAAATTTTTTCTATAACTACAATTTCTCTCAAATTTATATAGAATTTACAACTTTTCATCCTCTGTATACACAAAAATTGGATAAACCTCCTTACATGTCTAAGTGGGCGAATTTGTTTTGATTTGGTGCTGTTGATAATCTGGACAGATTCTGCCATGTTTTGTTTTAACCAATCCCAAGTGTCCTAAAATGGTTTGTATGAGTCATATTATATGCTAGGGATATGTAGGAACATTATATTATTGCTGGAACATTTATAAAGAATTTTCATTTTATATATATGCAGCAACTATTATACTCTTGCGCCACTAATGTCACCACTCAGAAACGAGATGGGAGAAAAAGTTTTGTGTTGAGGTTTTTTAACAGGGAATAAAGGAACATCACACCAAGAGCAATCCAAGGATGGTAAAAACCATAAGCTTGGTGATTCCCAAGGCACCCCACTGGACTTACTCAACTCTCGGTTTGCAAACCTCTAAACTTTGTTTTTGAGCAACATAGAACTATCATAGAAACTTGAAGCGTATGTTTTGTCATTTTAATTTTTCTTTCATAAAAAAGACCACCATCACCATTATTATAAAAGTTTATGATCATCTACTAAAAATAAACTTTACATTAATGATATTAAAACTGAATAAGAATGCCATGGAATAAAAGAAAAGGGGAGATAAAAACAAAATTAAAAGTTCATGTTGTGTCTGTTGGGGATATACTTTTCTGGTATACCCACAGGACTTGCTGACCAGGGTGGCTCACCAACGGGTTAGAGCTTTGCTTCACGGGAGGCCTAGTCAGACAAAGGGAGGAGTCAGTTCCGGCTACGACAAGTGTCGTGGTATTGCCGACGAGTACGCCATGGAGGGGTCCTCACAGTGCATGTTTAGAGACGTGGGGAAAGGCGGACGGTTGACGGGTAGGAGGTAACACAGTCTACCCAGGTTCAGATCCCACGACGGTGGCGGAATCCTACTCCTGCTATAAATCACTATAAGACATCGCCGATTCTGAGATAGGTTCGTCACGAGGTTCTCTGAAGTTGTCTATGAACATGCCCTAAAGTCTCCCATAGGCCCGACTTATATAGTCTCCAGGTCCTAGGGTTACAGGGAAAAGTCCTAGCCGGACAGGTTACAGAGTCCTACACCGTCTATAACTAGTCTTGTGTATCTTTCACTCCAAGGCTCTGGGTACGTTGGTGACTCCAACCGTAGCCTTCCTTTATCCGGCATGGGCCTCCCTTCTGGATCCATCTAACTGGGTCGCCCAGCAGGCCATGGGCCATGCTACCAACTATGGGCCACCCGGGTTATCCGGATAGGAGACATGCTATGAGGATACCCATATAGCATATCCCCAACAGTAGACCCCGGAGAACTCCGAGATCTTGCGCCGTCTTGCCTCTTCGTGTGGAATGCTCCGTCTAGATGGATTTCGGCAAATCGTCAAGCAATATCTTGTAGTTTTCCCAAAGAACCCTGCAAGGTTTTCTCCGTCTTCAACACGTAAGTCGGAGAAATGCTGAATCTTCTATCGTACTCTTCTGTAGCCGGACTGGATCCGTCCATGACGGAATCTTCTGATGTGACGGCTCACCTGCCTATGTCAGCTAGGACGATGTAGGCTTAGGTCAGCGACGCCTCGTAACTCACACATGCAGAGAACGCAATCATGTCCGATTTCCCCGCGCGAGCGATATGAACCTTTGGCGGTGATGGTTGGAGACGTGGCGAAATTTCCGCGCACGTTCGCGAACACATCGTCTACGCGGCAACCGTCCGATCAAGCTGCATGAATCTTGATGCTGGAGATGATAAATAGTAACCGTGATGGAATTTATACCTTTTACCTCATTCTCTCCTCGTGTCGTCTTCTTCGTCCAGCACGTGCCTCCTCGAGCTCTCCGCGCAAAACTCACGAAAAGCCCTAGCCTCAATCCATACCAGTCTCCTCCAAACTCTCTCCATGGACACCAGCAGCACCTCTCCTTCCATGGCGGTGTCGAGCGAAGCCGGCAAGCTCTATCGTTGTGCCCCTAGAGAGCTTGGTCATCCCTGCCTCGGCGGTGATTGAGTCCACCGGAGGCGACCACAATTTGGCGGCGCTGGAGCCATTGGAGGAGGAGCTTGACTCGCACAAGGGCGACTGGCGCGGTTCAGACATCACCAACCGTGACATCCAGGAGCTTATCTCCGAGGGATACCTCTTGCGACGGAGAGGCTCGTCTCCCTACCCATCTCCAACTTATTCCTCTCCGTCTTGAACCACTATAGAGTCCAGCCCCAGAACCTTTCTCCCAACAATATCTTAGCGCTTAGCAACTACATGACGCTTTACGAGGGTTACTCAGGGATAAAGCCTAGGCTAGACCTCTTCATGTACTTCTTCACTATCAAACATGAAGTCGGAGCTAGTAAGGAATAACTTAGGAATTGCGGCACCATAAGCTTCAAGATCCGACCTGGCCGGCGGTTCCCCGACATTGTCGACCCACGTCCTCCAAAAAATCGGTGTACTTACTTATGCGGCCCGGACATTCCTCGGCTGGTGACAAATGCGTGCGGACTTCGTAGATGGAGCCGCCGCTGAAGCCTCGTCATGGAGATGCTAGGCCTCCCTTCTCTCTGACCTCGATGCTTCCCGCGCCATAAGGCGGATAGAATGGTTCGTGGAGACGGGTTTGACCGGCTTGGACCTAGCCATGTGCTGGTTCATCAGGCGAATCCAACCTCTGCAGCACCGCGCGAAGCTCATGCACGAGTATACCAGCGATAGGAGGGATAGCCTCCGCATCTCCATGGATAACTTCTCGAGTGACTCCGTCAAGCTCCGCCGTAAGGACATCGTCAAGGTGAAGGACAAGAAGCGTGGCTTCACCATCACCTACGACATGTTCGTAGACGGCAAGTGCCCAAAGGTAGTTATTTATTTTCCGTGTATGACATATACTCTAGTTCTCCCGTCTTGCAAATGTCATCTCATCTAACACGGTGACTTCTCACTTAACAGCTTAGCGACATAGATGAGGACAGCATGGATCCTCAAATCTATGATCCAAAGATGAAGGAAGTCACCGTCATGTCCGACGATGATGATCCGTTGGCACGAAATCGGAAGAGCTCCACCTCTGACGCTGCCGACGGAGGCAAGAAGAAGAAGACGGAGGGTGGAGCCTCCAAGAAGACTACCGCTTCCCTAGAGGCGGAAAAGAGAAAAGTTACCGGGATCCCCTTTGCCAAAGCACCCCCACTTGTGTAAGCTTCTTTCTTTCCGACATTGTCTGTTTATCTGTCTTGCTCTTGTACTTATGCATTTTTGCACGTTTCAGGAAGAAAGCCACGACCAGCCTGAAGAAGACCTCCAAATTAGGGGCTTCTAGAACCATCAAGGACATGCTGCATCGCGATGCATCTCCCGCCATCGCCCCTGCCACTCTCTCCGTCAAGACCTCGTCTGCCCCGATAAGCTCACAAGCTAAGGAGGCATCTGCCCCTTCCGCCATGGAAGTGGAATCAGGTGCCTCTACCGAGGTTCTTTGTCGTCGTGACGGCCAGAGTGCCACCCAAATGGCTAAAGCTCGGCTAAGTATGCCATCGGTGGCGGTAAGGCGGTGGTGGGAAGTACTTCTATCGTTGGCGGCGCCCCAAGAAAACCATAACCTATCCAAGATAGTCTGCCGGTACACCGGATAGCACTTGCTGAGTTCTGATGCACCGACATCTCCGACGTGCGGTCTAGAGGAGCTCCGTCGACAAGCAAAAATCATGCAAGGAAATAGTGAATCCTTTGGCTAGCTGCTGGCCCAGAGAGCTACAAACCTCAAGATCATTGCACTTGTAATTTTTATTTGCCTTTTGCATTTCATATGAGTATCCCACTGTAGCCCCCGAGGATGTAGACAGAAAACCATAGGTCTTTGCATCTATATGCTCTAAGAGTGACTAAATTAGAAAACCTCTCACTGTAGCCCCCAAGCATGTAGGTGGAATGAATTATTCCGACTAGATGCTTTTAAGAGTAGCATACGCAGTGTTTTATAAATTTCAATACTGTATCCCCCAAGCCTCTAGTTGTAACTGAATGAGTTCCGACTAGATTCTTAAAGAAAAGCTAAGCATGTATCCGAGTTAAAAAACATTATAATGTAGCCCCCAAGCTTCTAATCGAAAACTGAATTAGTTCCGACTAGATGCTTAAAGAAAAGCTAAGCATAATGCTAAGTCAAAAATTCTCGTTGTAGCCCCCGAGCGTCTAGGTGGAAAATTTCCGGCTAGATGCTCCAAGTAGGCCAAACAAACGTTTGAACTTTGACCTTTTTTCCACAGAACGAGAGTGCTCGGAGGGGCATGGCCAACGACAAGTACCAGAAGATGCACACAGATTTGGAAGCTGAAAAGGGTAAAACTGCCTTCTTGAAGGAACAGATCACCAAGAGCAAGCGCCCACATTCTCCGAGTACTCACTGTGTACTTTGCTTTCTCCGACTTGTAGAAACCATTGCCAAGGCCAAGAATATTGTCGAGCAATCCAAGCACATTCAAGAGATGGATAGCGAGAACAAAATTCTTAAGCAGGAGAGGAAGTACATGCTGAAAATGCATGAGGAGTCAATGAAGGCCCTGCAGGACTCCGCCACCGAGGAAATCAATCGCTTGAAGGAGGAGATCTCTATCTTAAGAGATCAGAAGCAAGCTGCCGATGAGCAGAATCAACGCCATAGTGAGGCGTATAAGCTCCTCCAACAAGAGAAAGAATCCTTGGCGGACACCCTCTGGCAAGCTGAGGCTGGCATCTTCATTAAGTTCTCTCCGTCTTGGATTTCTGTAGTCTAGGTGCTCTAAATTGTTGAACTCATGTGTTCTTTATTGGGATTTTCAGCTCCTATGGGTTTAACCCGATCGCCTCCTCCAGCCAAATAATGCATGGTTCTTGCCGGCAACTTAATCAATACCGCCATCACGCAAGCTAAGGAGATTGCCAAGCCCCTCCAAATAAACATCAAGGCATCGGACTCCGTGGCGAAGTACTCGGAGATTCTGCGCCGAGCCCCCGAGCGTATCACAAGATAGAAAGCTTCATGTGCACGGGCTGGCGCAAGGATGTCGCTGTCTATGGTGAAGGCACACTATGAAGATGCCGACATCGACACGGTGACTTCTGGCATTCCCGACGCAGACGACGATGGCAAAGAGATTAACCATGAATCCATCTTGTCGTCGCTCGCGGGCTATGATACCAGAGTTGCCGACTTGGTCGATATCAACGTCTTCGTGCCAATGAACACCATCGATGGCGGCAACCAAAGCTCCTCCGAGTCTCTTCACACCGCCAACTTCGAGGGTGGCTCTCCTGCTGGTGATGACACTGCTTCTAAGTCTCCTGCGCCAAAGGAATGAAGAACAACTTTGTATTATTTGTTTCACCTTTGGTGCATGCGGAAAAAAACATATTGATGTAACTTAAGGCAGAAAACAATGGTTGTTATTTCCTGCCACATAAGAACTAGTTTTTAGCATGTATATATTTTTTAAGCAAGTGCTGGCTTATCCATTACTTTGGCTCTTATGCTTGACTTTTCGTGAGTTGGAAGATTCGTTGTAAGAACCATGCGCTCAGGTGATGATACCCAATAGCACCGTCAATAACCTAAGCACAAAATCGCCGACAATAAGTGCCAAAAGTCACCACTCCAGAATCCACATAAAACCGACAAAGAACGTGTAGACCAGAAAACTTAAGCTAACACCCGTAGGCAGAATTTTCATAAGTGCAATAGCAAAGCTTGTCCATAAAGGTTTTACATGATCCAAAAATGAACACTAAAGGAGGTAAAAGAGTCATAAATATGAGTGAACCAGAGAGCTTTATTTCATTGATCATATAAGAGGTACACAATTAGATAAAAAATGCTAAGTGCAAAAAGGATGTAGCTATTCTATGTTCCATGGCCGATCAAGCTCTGGGTAGTCATCATCCGGGTCACGTCGCTTACGCTAATGATCCTCGTTGGGTCTATCCTTCAGTTCACGATTGTCAACGAGGTAGTAAGACCCATTGAGTAGCGCCTTGCTTATGATGAATGGTCCTTCCCATGGCGGGGATAATTTGTGTGACTTTTTCTGCTTAAGTCGGAGCACCAAATCCCCCTCTTTAAACGAGCAATGCCGAACATGGCGACTATGGTAGCTGCGTAGCTTCTGCTGGTAGATGGCGGATATTTGTCATGCCAAAACACGCTCCTCCTCGAGAAGGTTCACATCTAGGCGTCTGGATTCTTCAGCGTCATCTTCGTCGTAGGCGGCAAGTCTTGGTGCATCGTGAAGTATGTCGGAAGGCAGGATGGCTTCTGCTCCATATACCATGAAATAAGGGGTGTAGACAGTGGATCTGTTTGGTGTAGTTCGTAAACTCCACAACACAGATGGCAATTCTTCCGCCCAGGCTCCACCTGCTCTATGTAGCGGTGCCTCAAGACGTGGCTTGATTCCCTGCAGAATTAATCCATTATCTCGCTCAACCTGACCATTGGATTGTGGGTGAGCCATAGATGCAAGGTCAAGTCGGATTCCTTTCTCCCAACAGTAAGCTTCCACTTCTCCGAGTGACAAATTGCTGCCATTGTCGGTGATAATGCTATGTGGGAGACCAAATCTCACCACTAGATCCCAGACAAACCTGAGGGCAGTTGCCCCATCAAGCTTTCTAATGGGTTTATCTTCTATCCATTTAGTGAATTTATCAACTGATACAAGCAGATGCGTAAACCCACAAGGTGTCGTCTATAATGGTCCCACCATGTCTAGCCCCCAGACTGCAAACGGCCAAGTTATTGGTATTGTTCGCAATTCTTCAGCAGGAACATGTGGTTGTCGGGCATAATACTGGCATCCCATGCATGTCTCAACTAGCTTGTCGGCGTCCGCCTTTGCGGTCAGCCAGTAGAATCCTTGCCGGAAGGCTTTCGCGACCAATGATCGAGGAGCGGCGTGATGCCCGCAATCTCCGACATGAATTTCGCGTAGGATTTCCATACCTTCTAGCTGGGAAACACACTTTAGGTTACACCAGTAGTGCTCCTTATGTAGAGTTTCCCATTGATTATGGTATAACCCTTTGCTCGTCGTACTATTTGCAGTCTTTCGACCTCGTCGTCAGGAAAAGTTCCGTGTTCGAGATATTCCATGAACGGTTTTGTCCAAGACGGAGGGACCTTGGTCACCATGTTGACGAAAGAGTCAGCTCTATCTTGGTTGTCGATGTCGGCTCCCTTCACGGATGGTGTGCGTAGATGCTCTAGGAAAACTCCTGGGGAATTTGCTTGCGCCCTGATCCAAGCTTAGATAGCAGATCAGCCACCTCGTTTTGCTCCCTAGGTACATACTTGACTTCATAGCCCAAGAAGCTCTTGGCTATCTCGTCTACTTCGTCTCGATATGCCACCATCATAGGGTTCCGCGCATTCCAGGTGCCAGCCACCTGCTGGGCAACCAAGTTGGAATATCCACAACAAACTATGTGCTTGATGCCAATATCCTTTGCTACACGTAGTCCATGAATGAGTGCTTCATACTCCGCCATGTTGTTTGTAGCCTGGAAGTGGATCTGTAGAACATAGTTTAGCTTGCTCCTGTTGGTGACTGTAGCAATACAACAGCCCCCGAGCCATTGAGAAGCTTTGATCCGTCAAAGTGCATCACCCAGTACTCTGGTTCTGGCAACAGAGTAGCATCTGGCAACTCCGTCCAATCTGCAACAAAATCCGCCAAGGCTTGTAACTTGATAGCATCGCGTCGCTTGTAGGTGATCTTGAAGGTGGCAAGTTTGATGCCCCACTTCGTGACCCTTCCTGTATCGTCGCTGTTGTTGATTATGTCGGACAGTGGAGTCTTGCTCACCACTGTGATTGGGTGCTCCTGAAAGTAATGCCTCAGCTTCCGAGAAGCAAGGAATACTCCATAAGCTATCTTCTAGTAGTGTGGGTAACGCTGCTTGGACTCCGTCAAGACCTCGCTCACATAGTAAACTGGTCGTTGAACTCCGTGCTCATAGCATGGTTCCTTCCGGTCTACCACGACGACGATGTTGATTACCCGGTTGGTTGCCGCCATGTAGATTAATAGGGGTTCTCCAGGCTCGGGTGCTGCAAGGATAGGCGCTGAGGAAAGAATTTCCTTGAGCTGCTTCAATGTTGCATCTTCTTCGTCCATCCATGTGAATTGGTCTGCCTTCTTCAGCAACTTGTACAACGGTAGAGCCTTCTCTCCAAGTCGGCCGACGAACCGACTAACTGCTGCAACACACCCTTTTAGTCATTGAATGTCCTTTAGGCATGTCAGACGGTTTATGTTTAAAATGGCCTTAATTTTCTCCGGGTTGACCTCGATTCCGCGCTGGGAAATGATGAATCCCAACAATTTGCCGGCTAGAACCCCGAAGACGCACTTTTAGGGTTAATCATCATGTTGTATTTCCGGAGATTATCAAAGGTTTCTTTAAGTCGGAGATTAAGTCATTTGACTTTTTAGACATCACCGCAATATCGTCCACATAGGCGTGAACGTTCCGACCAATTTGGTCGTGAAGGCAACGTTGCATTGTCCACTGGTATGTAGCACCTACGTTTTTCAGCCCAAAGGGCATCATAACATAGCAAAATGTGTCGTATGGGGTAGTGAACGAAGTGGCCAATTGGTCCGACTTCCTCATCTTGATCTGGTGGTATCCTTAGTATGCATCGACAAAACACAAAAGTTCCGAGCCAGCCGTCGATTCAATGACTTGGTCAATGCGAGGCAAAGCAAACGGATCTTTGGGACATGCTTTGTTCAAGCCGGTGTAATCAACGCACATTCTTAATTCATTGGTTCCCTTTTTGGGGACAAGTACAGGATTGGCCACCCATTGGGTGTGAAGGACTTCTCGGATAAATCTAGCCTTAAGTAACCTAGCTATCTCTTTGCCAATGGCGCGTCTCTTCTCATCTCCAAAGCGTCGTAGAGGTTGTTTCACTGGTTTGGATTTTGGATCAATGTTTAAGCTGTGCTCGGCAAGTTCCCTAGGTACACCTTTCATGTCGGCAGGTTGCCAGGCAAAGATGTCCCTATTCTCACGGAGGAACTCGACGAGCGCGCTTTCCTATTTGGGATCCAGGTTCGTCCCAATGGCGGTGACCTTGGAGGCATCGCCTACCACAAGTTCCACCGGCTTGGTCTCGATGGCGGCCTTGAATGCAGGAGCGGAGTCGGAGATCTGCTTCTTCGACGCGGGCATCTCTGAGTCATCGACCTTGCTCTGGATCTCTTTGAATTCTTTGCTGTAGAGTACAGCTTCCGCAACGACTGCTTCATTGATCTCGTAGTCCCTTGCCTTGGTAAAGCTTCCAGATACGGTGATGACACCGTTTGGTCCGGGTATCTTGAGTTTGTTGTAGACGAAGCATGGCTTGGCCATGAACATGTGGAATATGTCGCGGCCGAATATGACGTGGTACATGCTCTTGAAGGGGACCACCTCGAAGGTCATGCGCTCTTGGCGGTAATTGTTAACATCGCCAAAGGCAACCTGAAGTGTAATGCACCCAACGGACCGCGCCTCCCGACCAGGAACTACGCCATGGAAGATGGTGTTGGTCCGCCTTAGGTTTGCCTCCGTCAAGTTCATCTTCTGCAGTGTATCCAGGTACATGATGTTGATGCTGCTTCCACTATCCACCATACACTTGGTGAACTCCACGCCGTCAATCAGGGGGTTGATGACCATGGCGTACTGGTTCTCCGTAGGGATAAGGTCTGGGTGGTCCGTCCTGTTCCAAGTTATTGGAACCTCCGACCAGCACAGGTACTAGGGAACTGGGGGTAGGGTAGCCATCAGGATCCTCAGAGAGGTCTTCTGTTGTCGGACGGTGGGGGTGCCAAGGAAAGTGTGGTAGGCTGGCGCCTTCTTCGCGAAGGGGTTCTTCCCCTTGTCGTCGCTCTTGGCGGCGTGTTTGGGGTCATCGTCCTCGTCCATGTCACTTGAATCCTTGGACTCCTCCTCCTTCTTCTTCCCCTTGCCCTTGCCTCGTAGTCTGTTCTTCCGACTTTGCTTGTAGTCGGACTCCAGGTCTTCCTTGAGGTCATTGACGAACTTGGAGTGTCGATTGGTATGGGTGGCCTTACCATTGACATCGAGGTGTATGAGGCACGGCATATCGCGGTACTCCTTGTAGGTTTGGGGAACGCGGAGTGGCACCAAGGTAGTTTCACTTCCTCGTTGCTGCCCACGACCAGCTCCCCGTCCTTGGCCATGTTGTCCGCCATCACCTCGTCCTGCAAAAGTCATAGCGACCATGTCGGTAGATTGCTTTTCTTCTGGAGCGGTTTTCCGCTTTGTACTGCTGTTCCTCCGAGATTGAGTTGGAACGGCCGTTGCCGGCAAAGAGCCGCGAGCATCGTCGTCGGTAGCTGCGAACTCACTGGCCAACTAGATCATCTGATTCAAGTCAAGCTGGTGGTTGTCCTGCAAGCGCTTCAGCTTATGTCGGAGCAACGTGCCCCTTTCCAACCCATCAATGAAGGCGGCCATGGCAGTCTGAGCATGCACTCCTGCGCAGAAATTCTTCATGTCCAGCCAGCGGGAGAGGTAAGCGCGAGATGTCTCGTCTTTCCCTTGCACGCACCATTGTGGATCGCTGTGGCATCCCGCAAAAACCACTACTAGAAAATCGCGTTGTTTTTGTGCATTGCATCATCATGACCGCATGCTCATGTCATCATGCCACATTGCATTTGAGCATCGTCATCATCTTGCATCTGTCGCATAAAACTATTTTCAGGAAAACCTAATTTGTTTTCTAAACGCCCCGTCTTTATTCAAACGCAAAGCCCGGGTCTCCGGATTATTTTATTTTGTCTGCTATCGGTTTGCAAAAACCCTGTTTGAAATAAATAAAATATTTAATTATTTTTAGGGGGCAGTCGAACGGGCCGATTCGACCCAGTCGACCACCCCTAGAACAAAACCAACCAGTCCCACCTAAATCATAAAACTACCAAAACCTATTCTACCCACCACTCACAGCTCGCCACCTCACCCCTCCCCCAATTTTCTACCCACCCCGCCACCTCATCAATCCCAGACTTTTTCCCCCTCTCTCCCTCTTTCTCACCCAGCTCCCACCTACCCCCTCTCCCTTACATCTCGGCCCACCCCCTGGCCAGTCCCACTCCCTCTCTCTCTCCAGCCTGAACCCCACCCCTGGTCCCACTTCCCTGGTCCCACCGCGCCAACCCCCACTCCCAATCCCCACTCCTCACTCGGGCCCCACCCCACCTTCGCTCACCACCCGCCTGGGCCCTGCCCAACATGGGCGCGCCCCAGCGTCGGGCCACCCAGGCCCTCGCCCGGTCCACCCCACTGCAGGCCCACCCGTCCCCACCTCCGCTGCCTCCTCCCTCACGCCCCGACACCTCCTCTCGCCTGTCTGCTCCTTCTCTCCCACAGCCGCCCCCACTGCTGCCTGCCCTTATCCCCTCCGGCTGGCACGCCGCCGTGAGCTCCCCGCCTCGGCCTCCTCCGCCTCCGCATCGGCCGCTTCGCCCGCCTGCTCCGCGCCTCCTCGCATCGCCAACCGCCTCGGCCTCCTCCGGCCGGCCGGGCCTTTCGCCGCCGCGACCACCTGTGGCCAGGCCTCTGCCGCCTCGCCTCCCGCTCGACCTCCTCCTCCTGCCCGCCCGAGCCATGCCCTCGACCCTCTACCGTCCGGGCGCCACCGCCACTCCCTCTGCGCCTCTCCGTCGGCCGCCTCCGGCGCGTCGCCCGTCACCACGCCTCTCCTGCCGAGCTCCGCTCCACGCCACGGCGTCTGCCTCATCGCCGTTGGCGTGGCCGGCCGACCGTCACCCTCCTCGAGCCGAGCCCCATGTCCTCCCCTGCGGCCCAGGCTCGTCCTCGCCGTCGCCCTCCTCCCTAGCTCGCCACCGACCAGCTGTCCTCCGGCCCGAGCGGCCTCCTCGTCGAGCCCCATCCGCCAAGCCCGAGCGCGTGGCACCAGCGATGGTTACGCCATTTGGGTGTTCGGCACATGCGTGACTCGTGTGCCCCTGCAACCTCTCGGCTAGACAAGCACTCGTGCCTATTGCCGTGTTGCAGAGTAAGACCTACAAGATCTTCGAGAAGATGTACCTGTCGTGTTCCATCTTCCGGAGTACCTCGAGCGAGCGCACCGACAAGACCGTCTCGTCACAAGAGCCCCGATGCCCTTTTGTCGCCAAGATCGGCATCGTTACGGGTTTCGTCGACTGATGTGCGAGGTGGAACCCGATGACGCCGGTACCCCAAGATCTACTTCTCTGGAATCCGACGACCGAGACCCTGAAGACCGATCCGAAGCGCCAAGACCGGAACCTGAAGAACGCCAAGATCGCCGACGCGGATACGCCAAGTTCTTCGCCCGAATGCCAAGACCGACTCGATGGCGCGGACCCGACAAGATCTTCGCGACGATAAGAACGACACCGACCCGGAAGAATCCGATGCGCCCCCGACACCGAACCAAGTCCTTCTTCGCGGAACGCCAAGATCTACTCTGCATCCGAGAACGATCCCATGAGACCGAACCCGAACCACGGACCGAGACCGACCCGAACCCCGAACCCCAAGTTCGTGAGACCCCTAATGTGTGAACCCCTTCCCCGAAACCCTATTTTATAATATAATAAACTTGTCGCATATTAATTGTTCATCTCGCATGCATATTGTGTGGTTTGGGGGCCTTATGCCGATTCACCTCTAATTAAATATGGGGCCCATATGCGGGCAAATCTAGCCTTATATTGGCCTCATTTAAATTTGTGTAGCGAACCGGTGGTATATTTTGGCCATGTTAATACAACATTTAAAATGCAGGGTAGCTAAATAACATGAACCACCTAAATAATTGTCGGGACCCCCGGTTCCGCTTAATATGACCTAATTGCACCGCATTTCTGCCATGTCATACATCATGCATGCATCATGCCCGATCTTCTCTCGTTGTATTAAATATTGCATCCGGTGTTTCTTCTAGTGTTTTGGTTCTTCGCGGATAAGACCGTTGAGTTGATGCGAGTGCCGACCCGATCTTCGGTTGAACCTTCGGCAATGTTTTTCAGGCGAGCACCTCCCCCTTTCTACCTATCTTACTTTTATAGTATTTATTCCCTCCTGTTGATCTATTGCTATCTGTGTTGCGATGCTCTAGTTTTCGTACCCGTGATATCCCTTGCAGCCTTATATCGCCTTGGACACATCCTATTAACTGTTGTTTGGTAGATAGTTGGACTTGCGCGTCGTAGTCGCTTGCTCAAGTGCTGTTGCGCGTCGTCAAGTGCCACAGTTGTTGGTGTATTGCCGCATGTTTGATGTTGGAGATGATCATGGTTTTACTTATCGTTCACTTTAATTACTGTTTAACAACTAAAATTGAAGTAGGTAAGCAGAGGCACAGGTGGGCAATAGATGTTATTTGGTTGTTAACCGTCCACTTGTGTCCCATAGGACCCCGAGTGCTTGATACCTGTTCCTTGATTTATCGCGCTATCCACATCCGGGAGGATTATGGGACCCCCCTGAGCCAGATCTTGATTCAGTCTTATTTCTTGGGGCCATAAACTAGTTTGAGGTTTTATTTACTATCCTGTACTTATGCCATGCTACTGCTTTATTTACGATTGTGCGAGGAGCACACTGTAATGTTTAGGTAAGCGGAATGTTTTCGCGGTATCGACAAGCCCAGTTTTGGGTTCCTAGTCGTTTACAGCCATTGTCGCAAACCTTGAGTCCGTCTCGGAGTCAGCTGGCTTCGTTGCGGGTCTACTCAATGGGGTGGCCCCCTGAAATATTTGTGAATCCTGTGATTGCTTTGTCGTGAAGGCATCGTTGGGTTTTGATTTGGTTTTTCCGAGGTTGATCGAGCGTGTGTTGCTATTGGTGCACCCCGGCTGGGTAAAACTTTCTGAAAGACGTGTCCGCGGTTATGGACGACTTGGAGCACAGTATCTCGATCATAGACAACTATAACTAAAGTAGTGCTATAAATCTGACTATATAATGACTAGTAATCAGCTTCACTATAATGGAATGGCTAAATAAAACTGCCAACAATTGCTTGTTTGGTTTGTCGCTTGCGACAATTGTATCTGACTAGTAAGTATTGCAACTATAACGGAATGGCTAAATAAAAGTACCAACAACTGCTGGGATTTGGGTTATCTCATGCTAATTGTATCTGACTAGTAAGTGTTGCAACTACAATGGAATGGTTAAATAAACGTGCCCACTGCTTATTTTTACCAGGATGATTATCTATACTTGACTAGTAATTGCTGCAACGATAACTGAATAAGTAAAACTGCCAACTGTGTGAGTTCCTCGGTTGACTTCCTCGTTTGGTCTCGAGGGGGAAACACCAGGATGGGTTTGTCTGATGGTAGAATCAGGTTGGTTCCAAATAGGTCTTCCTTATCCCTCTCTGATAGCCACCAGTTGTATCGAGTCTCTATAGGTTGTTTAGTGCATGCTGCCGCTGCCGCTTCAGTCCACCATACCTATGTAGGAGAGGACCGCCGAATTCTAGCCTCGCCGTGTACTGGCCTCGATCGACGCTCCTCTTTTCCTTTGCCCTTTGTCGGCACCCTTTTGTTTGAGCAGGTTTTGAGATCGGCGTCGTAGGAGGTTACCCTTCCGCTTGGCCAGGCAGGTTATGGACGCCATTGGTTATTCTTGTGGCTGTTAGCCCCATTTGCATCTTGTCCGTAGTCGACGCTCTATCATTTTCAAGGTGATTTGGATCTTTGTATATTATATCTGTATTCTTGACTCTTTGAGTCATTTAAATATCTGTGGGTCCCATCGAGGACTGTTGTGTAATGTTATTACTTCGTTTTCCACCCGCACGAAAGTGCCTGGTGGGCACCTTTGAATCGTTTCTATGCAGGTTTGGCGGGTTTCGCTAAAACTTGCATAAGTCTGATTCTGAGGGTGTTACAGAGTGGTATCAGAGCTCAGCAGTTGCGATACCACACAAGTCCAGCCTGTAGGATAACCTAGCTAACGGCTCAAGTAGAGTGTCCAAACTATTTTCGAAAAATCGGTTGGATAGTTCTGGTTAGGTCTGATTTTTATTCCTTACCCCTCTGCTATTCTCCTCTTACCTCTACGTGTTTTGAATCCGCTCTCGTCTTTTTCTTCGAGTCCAGGATTTCTCGTGGTTGGGTTCCGTCGTACCTTTAGGGTCTCGCTTCCTCCTTTGATAACGGTGTCCTACCATCCGGTGTTCATGCTGCCTGAGGAATCCGTCTACTGTGGTACCATTCTTTGCTCCTTGTTTGTGCCTTCCGGTGTTTTCCGACGCGACGACATCATCTACGCCAGATCCGATGCAGAGTCTGCATCACTCCTTTGCTTCTGAACCTCGTTTGTCGAGCTCTTCAGTCTGAATCCGAGAGTTGGTTGCATAATTCGCCTATTCGTGTGCAGAGTAATGGTTTGAGTGCGGGATGGAGTAGCTACCATACCACTACTCTTATCATTCGCTCTTGTACATCGAATCAGTGGATCCAGCAGTTTTACTCCGTCCACGGAAGCTAGAGGTGGCTTTATTTGTTGATACCTCTACCTTCGACCTTTTGTTCCCGGAGTGTTCTCTCGACGATCACGGACAACGACCTCCTGTTAGTGGTGTCGCGAGGATCTACACGAAGCGCGAAGGATCAGATCATCGGCCTTCTTTCCGGTACCATGAGGCGGATCTCGAGGGCGAGATCCATTGTTAGTGGTGTCGAATTGTGGCATCCCGCATAAACCACTACTAGAAAATCGCGTTGTTTTTGTCCATTGCATCATCATGACCGCATGCTCATGTCATCATGCCACATTGCATTTGAGCATCGTCATCATCTTGCATCTGTTCGCATAAAACTATTTTCAGGAAAACCTAATTTGTTTTCTAAACGCCCCGTCTTTATTCAAACGCAAAGCCCGGGTCTCCGGATTATTTTATTTTGTCTGCTATCGGTTTGCAAAAACCCTGTTTGAAATAAATAAAATATTTAATTATTTTTAGGGGGCAGTCGAACGGGCCGATTCGACCCAGTCGACCACCCCCAGAACAAAACCAACCAGTCCCACCTAAATCCTAAAACTACCAAAACCTATTCTACCCACCACTCACAGCTCGCCACCTCACCCCTCCCCCAATTTTGTGTAATGTTATTACTTCGTTTTCCACCCGCACGAAAGTTCCTGGTGGGCACCTTTGAATCGTTTCTATGCAGGTTTGGCGGGTTTCGCTAAAACTTGCATAGGTCCGATTCTGAGGGTGTTACAGAGTGGTATCAGAGCTTAGCAGTTGCGATACCCCACAAGTCCAGCCTGTAGGATAACCTAGCTAACGGCCGAAGTAGAGTGTCCAAACTATTTTCGAAAAATCGGTTGGATAGTTCTGGTTAGGTCTGATTTTTATTCCTTACCCCTCTGCTATTCTCCTCTTACCTCTACGTGTTTTGAATCCGCTCTCGTCTTTTTCTTCGAGTCTAGGATTTCTCGTGGTTGGGTTCCGTCGTACCTTTAGGGTCTCGCTTCCTCCTTTGATAACGGTGTCCTACCATCCGGTGTTCATGCTGCCTGAGGAATCCGTCTACTGTGGTACCATTCTTTGCTCCTTGTTTGTGCCTTCCGGTGTTTTCCGACGCGACGACATCATCTACGTCATATCCGATGCAGAGTCTGCATCACTCCTTTGCTTCTGAACCTCGTTTTTCGAGCTCTTCAGTCTGAATCCGAGAGTTGATTGCATAATTCGCCTATTCGTGTGCAGAGTAATGGTTTGAGTGCGGGATGGAGTAGCTACCATACCACTACTCTTATCATTCGCTCTTGTACATCGAATCAGTGGATCCAGCAGTTTTACTCCGTCCACGGAAGCTAGAGGTGGCTTTATTTGTTGATACCTCTACCTTCGACCTTTTGTTCCCGGAGTGTTCTCTCGACGATCACGGACAACGACCTCCTGTTAGTGGTGTCGCGAGGATCTACACGAAGCGCGAAGGATCAGATCGTCGGCCTTCTTTCCGGTACCATGAGGCGGATCTCGAGGGCGAGATCCATTGTTAGTGGTCTCGAATTTTGGCATCCCGCAAAAACCACTACTAGAAAATCGCGTTGTTTTTGTGCATTGCATCATCATGACCGCATGCTCATGTCATCATGCCACATTGCATTTGAGCATCGTCACCATCTTGCATCTGTTCGCATAAAACTATTTTCAGGAAAACCTAATTTGTTTTCTAAACGCCCCGTCTTTATTCAAACGCAAAGCCCGGGTCTCCGGATTATTTTATTTTGTCTGCTATCGGTTTGCAAAAACCCTGTTTGAAATAAATAAAATATTTAATTATTTTTAGGGGGCAGTCGAACGGGCCGATTCGACCCAGTCGACCACCCCCAGAACAAAACCAACCAGTCCCACCTAAATCCTAAAACTACCAAAACCTATTCTACCCACCACTCACAGGTCGCCACCTCACCCCTCCCCCAATTTTCTACCCACCCCGCCACCTCATCAATCCCAGACTTTTTCCCCCTCTCTCCCTCTTTCTCACCCAGCTCCCACCTACCCCCTCTCCCTTACATCTCGGCCCCACCCCCTGGCCAGTCCCACTCCCTCTCTCTCTCCAGCCTGAACCCCACCCCTGGTCCCACTTCCCTGGTCCCACCGCGCCAGCCCCCACTCCCAATCCCCACTCCCTCCACTCCGGGCCCACCCCCACCTGTCGCTCACCTCTTTGGCCCGCCACCCCACTGGCGCGCCCTCCCGTCGGGCCCCACCCAGCCCCACTGCCCGGTCCACCACTGCAGGCCCCACCCTGTCCCCCACCTCCCGCTGCCTCCTCCCTCCCCACGCCCCCGACACCTCCTCTCGCCCCGCGTCATCCTTCTCTCCCGCCCCACCTGCCTTCGCCGCCTTCCCCCTCCGGTGGCCGCCCATGGCTCCCCGCCTCGGCCTCCTCGCGCCTCCCGCCCGGCCCCTCCGCCTCCGGCCTCCTCCGCCTCCTCCTCGGCCAGCGCCTCGGCCCCTCGCCTCGGCCCGCGCCATGGCGCCCGCCCGGCCTCTCCGTTCGCCCCCGCGACCTCCCTCCTCCTGCAACCGCAGCCGCCACACTCCTCTCCTCTGCGCCTCTCCGACGCCTCCGCCGCGTCGCCCCAACGCCCTCCTGCCGCGGCCCGAGCTCCTCTCCACGCCGCCGGCGACGTCCTCTGCCTCGCCGTCGTTGGCCGTGAGCGGCCCGACCCCGTCACCCTCCTCGAGCCTAGCCCCCACGTCCTCCTGCCGCGGCCCCGAGCTCGTCCTCGCCGGTCGCCCTCCTCCCTAGCTCGCCACCGACCCGCTGTCCTCCGGCCCGGGCCCGGCCTCCTCGTCCCCGAGCCCCATCAGCCAAGCCCGAGCCGCGGCACCAGCGATGGTTACGCCATTGGGTGTTCGGCACATGCGTGACTCGTGTGCCCCAGCGTCTCGGCTGAACAAGCACTCGTGCCTATTGCCGTGTTGCAGAGTAAGACCTACAAGATCTTCGAGAAGATGTACCTGTCATGTTCCATCTTCCGGAGTACCTCGAGCCATCGCACCGACAAGACCGTCTCGTCACAAGAGCCCCGATGCCCTTTTGTCGCCAAGATCGGCATCGTTACGGGTTTCGTCGACCGATGTGCGAGGTGGAACCCGATGACGCCGGTACCCCAAGATCTACTTCTCTGGAATCCGATGGCCGAGACCCTGAAGACCGATCCGAAGCGCCAAGACCCGAACCTGAAGAACGCCAAGATCGCCGAATGCCAAGACCGACTCGATGGCGCGGACCCGACAAGATCTTCGCGGCGATAAGAACGACACCGACCCGGAAGAATCCGATGCGCCCCCGACACCGAACCAAGTCCTTCTTCGCGGAACGCCAAGATCTACTCTGCATCCGAGAACGATCCCTCCGAGACCGAACCCGTCAAACCCTGGACCCTGAGACTGACCCCGAACCCCCCCGGAACCCCAAGTTCGTCGAGACCCCCCCTAATGTGTGAACCCCTTCCCCGAAACCCTATTTTATAATATAATAAACTTGTCGCATATTAATTGTTCATCTCGCATGCATATTGTGTGGTTTGGGGGCCTTATGCCGATTCACCTCTAATTAAATATGGGGCCCATATGCGGGCAAATCTAGCCTTATATTGGCCTCATTTAAATTTGTGTAGCGAACCGGTGGTATATTTTGGCCATGTTAATACAACATTTAAAATGCAGGGTAGCTAAATAACATGAACCACCTAAATAATTGTCGGGACCCCCGGTTCCGCTTAATATGAACTAATTGCACCGCATTTCTGCCATGTCATACATCATGCATGCATCATGCCCGATCTTCTGCCGTTGTATTAAATATTGCATCCGGTGTTTCTTCTAGTGTTTTGGTTCTTCGCGGATAAGACCGTTGAGTTGATGCGAGTGCCGACCCGATCTTCGGTTGAACCTTCGGCAATGTTTTTCAGGCGAGCACCTCCCCCTTTCTACCTATCTTACTTTTATAGTATTTATTCCCTCCTGTTGATCTATTGCTATCTGTGTTGCGATGCTCTAGTTTTCGTACCCGTGATATCCCTTGCAGCCTTATATCGCCTTGGACACATCCTATTAACTGTTGTTTGGTAGATAGTTGGACTTGCGCGTCGTGATAAACTTGCTCAGTCTTTGTTAGCGTCGTCAAGTGCCACAATTGTTGGTGTATTGCCGCATGTTTGATGTTGGAGATGATCATGGTTTTACTTATCGTTCACTTTAATTACTATTTAACAACTAAAATTGAAGTAGGTAAAGGAGCAGTGGACAATAGATGTTATTTGGTTGTTAACGTCCAATTGTGTCCGTAGGACCCCGAGTGCTTGATACCTATTCCTTGATTTATCGCTATCCACATCCGGGAGGATTATGGGACCCCCACAGGCGAGATCTTGATTCTCTTATTTCTTGGGGCCACAAACTAGTTTGAGGTTTTATTTACTATCCTGTACTTATGCCATGCTACTCTTTGCTTTATTACGATTGTGCGAGGAGCACCTTTGTCTTGTTAGGTAAGAGAAATGTTTTCGCGGTATCGACAAGCCCAGTTTTGGGTTCCCGATCGTTCTGACCATTGTCAAACCTTGAGTCCGTCTCGGAGTCAGCTGGCTTCGTTGCGGGTCTACTCAATGGGGTGGCCCCCTGAAATATTTCCGAATCCTGTGATTGCTTTGTCGTGAAGGCCTCGTTGGGTTTTGATTTGGTTTTTCCGAGGTTGATCGAGCGTGTGTTGCTATTGGTGCACCCCAGCCGGGTAAAACTTTCTGAAAGCCGTGTCCGCGGTTATGGACGACTTGGAGCACAGTATCTCGATCATAGACAACTATAACTAAAGTAGTGCTATAAATCTGACTATATAATGACTAGTAATCAGCTTAACTATAATGGAATGGCTAAATAAAACTTCCAACAATTGCTTGTTTGGTTTGTCGCTTGCGACAATTGTATCTGACTAGTAAGTATTGCAACTATAACGGTATGGCTAAATAAAAGAACCAACAACTGCTGGGTTTTGGGTTATCTCATGCTAATTGTATCTGACTAGTAAGTGTTGCAACTACAATGGAATGGTTAAATAAACGTGCCCACTGCTTATTTTTACCAGGATGATTATCTATACTTGACTAGTAATTGCTGCAACGATAACTGAATAAGTAAAACTGCCAACTGTGTGAGTTCCTCGGTTGACTTCCTCGTTTGGTCTCGAGGGGGAAACACCAGGATGGGTTTGTCTGATCGTAGAATCAGGTTGGTTCCGAATAGGTCTTCCTTATCCCTCTCTGATAGCCGCCAGTTGTATCGAGTCTCTATAGGTTGTTTAGTGCATCTTTGCCGCTTGATCCACCATACCTATGTGGCGAGGCCGAATTCTAGCCTCGCCGTGTCTTGGACTCGATCGACGCTCCTCTTTTTCCTTTGCCCTTTGTCGGCACCCCTTTTGTTTGAGCAGGTTTTGAGATCGACGTCGTTAGCAGGGTTACCCTTCCGGCTTGTCCTGGGCAGGGTTATGGACGCCATTGGTTATTCTTTAGGGCTCTTAGCCCCATTTGCATCTTGTCCGTAGTCAGACACTCTATCATTTTCAAGGTGATTTGGATCTTTGTATATTATATCTGTATTCTTGACTCTTTGAGTCGCTGTTAAGTATATCTGTTCTGTGGGTCCCATCGAGGACTGTTGTGTAATGTTATTACTTCGTTTTCCACCCGCACGAAAGTGCCTGGTGGGCACCTTTGAATCGTTTCTATGCAGGTTTGGCGGGTTTCGCTAAAACTTGCATAGGTCCGATTCTGAGGGTGTTACAATCGCCAATAGTGCAGGGATGCTTGTATGTACACTCAAAGTTCTTGGTGAATGCTTCTTGCATGTCCAAACAATTGTAGATGGATTTCTCCGGCAAGTCGTCGATCCACTGATGGGTCGTGCCCGCCAACATTAACAGGAGGTACTTGAAGGCGACGTTGGGGTTGCCTCCGGAAATCTCCACCGCGTTGTCGTAGTCCTGCAACCTTATGGCTGGCTTGGCGGTTCCATCATAGGGCTTGATGGTCTTGTCAATCCGGAAACCTTTGGGGTATTTGCGGACCGTATTGCAGGTCCAAAGCAACGTGGTCCCAGGTATGGTCCTTCCCGGGCCTCGTGGATCTTATCGATCCACGAACGTGCATCGTACGGCTCCAGGTTCTTCTTCTTGTCGATAGGGGATGGGCTGCGTGAACGACGAGGGCCTCCTCCGCCATGGTGACTGCTTGGTGGTGACAGAGGCGGAGGTGGCGGTGGGTTAGCCTTCTTGATGTTACCCTCCTGTGATGTCTCACGCCTGTCACGGTGGCTTGTCGGACGCGGAGGGTCATGGTGTGACCTGCTCCTGTGTCCTTGGTTGCGCTCTGCGTCATGACGGATCTGCTCTGCGTTGTCGCGGATGACGATGCCGCCTTGCTTTGGTGGGGGCATATCCGTACGATGGTGAGCCTTGTGATCTTCGCGATGTCGGGGGGACCGGGGCGGTGGCGATGGGCTACGAGGTCGGGCCTTTTCTCCGTGGTCGGAGGATATGGGGATGGCATCCTTCCTGTTGCGCGCATCCCTCCATTTTCGTTCTGATGAACCCATCTGGGACCCGACATCAAGAAGAGATCTATCCCTTGGCGGTTTATACTGGCTGGATTGGCAAAGCGCTGGGTCGAACTCAAGCCTCTGAGAGGTGGCATTTTCCCGCTGCTTCACCGCCTTGGCCACTAGGTCATAGACATGTTCCACTGCCTCGGGCGATCTATCCTGCTCCAGAAGGGTCTTGGCGATGGCGATGTTAAGGAGTGGGGTGGGAATCACCTGCTTGCCTTCACTGTCAATATATGGCTTGGCCTGTGCTGACTTCGAGGGAGCCCATCCTAGGTTTCGCCTACACCAGGATCGTTGATGACGCGAGCCGAAGCTTTCTTGGCCTTCTACTGCTGCAGCAATGTTTTGTATTCGGCCTCCATTGCTCTAGCTTTCTCTATGGATTTATGCGCGTTGACCAGATCTCGATCTAGCTTAGAGACTTGTTCCGCGATGGCCTGCGCTTCCTCCAGTAGCTGCTAGCGCTTCTCGTCAAGCTGAGTCACGTTCTTGATATGAGCTATGGTCAGTGGTTCAACGAGGAGATTGCCGTACATCACTCTATCAGCTGGAGTAACTTGGGATGCTGTAGACGTAGATGCCAGAGGCGGCAAGTTTGCGGTGTTGTTGTTGCTCGGGCCGGTGCCGAGTTCCTGCGGCTGCTGCATTGGGTTAGGTGGAGGGGCATGACCTTTGCGCGATCATCGTCAGCAGCAATAAGTGGCCCCTTCCCCTTCTCCAGTGTTGTAGACGGAGCTCGTCCGGGTTGATCTTCATCCATCGCCGTCCCTATGGTGACGAACACCCCTCGAGACATGACGACATTGTTGGCTTGCTCGTCACGCGTGTATTCCTCCTCCATATCCTGCATGGCGGAGTCTAGTTCCTCAGGACTGAAGTCTATCTCCACTGAATCTGCACTAAAGTCAGCATAAAGAGCGTCAATAACAGAGTCGGAGGGTGCCAGGACTTCCTCGATGACGGGCGATGGAGGTGCAATAGCAGCGATGATGACTGGAGGTGGCGGCACATCTGCAACGATGGCGACCGGAGGTGGTGGTGGCGGTGGCTGAATCGGAGGATCTCCGTCAATGAGCGCAAGCGCTGTCTGAGCTGCCACGTCAGCCTCCGCGTAGTTGTTGACGTTGCTCACCATCTCTTCAAGGATAAGGCGTCCTGACGCCTGCTGCCGTCTTAGAGAATGCCGGAGAAGCGTGCCATGGTCCAGTCCTTCCACGAAGTGATACATAGCATTATCATCGGGGTAGTGGGCCAGATCGGCTCGTATACGGAGCAACATGGCCAGGTAATCGTGGGGGTTTTCGCCCTCTCTCAGAACGCAACGCGCCAGATCGAAGATGGTAACCATGCCGACAAACTTGGATCTCTGCTGTCCAGATGCACGGGTGACGCCGGTGAACTTGCAGCGATCTTCCACCTTTATATCCTGCACATGGGCGGTTTGGGTGGGCCTTTAATTTTTCCGATCTTTGCCGGCAAACTACGAAGATAGATCCGAAATTGATCCTTCCGCGAACGTATCCTGCCCGTAGGCAGTCCGTGCGGGCCTTGATGCTCCTCCGACTCCCAGGGAACTAGTGCCCGAGTCGGTTTTGCCGATGAAGAGGTGGATGTATCCGATAGGAACGATTGAACACCGCGTAGGGTTCATCTTCGCTAGGATCCAGAACTCGTCAGGGGGACGATCGGAACGTTACCAGAGAAGAGAACACGATCGATGGCTACGGTTTTGCCGATTCCCGTGAAGATCTTGGTCCTCACCCGCTGAAGAGCCTGAAGCGCCTCTTTGCCCCACGGTGGGCGCCAACTGTCGTGGTATTGCCGATGAGTACGCCATGGAGGGTTCGTCACAGTGCGTGTTTAGACATGTGGGGGAAGGTAGAAGGTTGACGGGTACGAGGTAACATAGTTTACCCAGGTTCAGATCCCACGACGATGGCGGAATCTTACTCCTGATATAAATCACTATAAGGGCAATACGTCGAGTTACAAAGATAGGTTCGCCGTGCGAGGTTGTCTGAAGTTGTCTATGAACGTGCCCTAAAGGCTCCCATAGGCCCGACTTATATAGTCGCCAGGTCCTAGGGTTACAGGGATAAGTCCTAGCAAGACAGGTTACAGAGTCCTACACCGTCTATAACTAGTCTTATGTATCTTGCACTCCAAGGCTCCGGGTACGTCGGTGACTCCAACCGTAGCCTTCCTTTATCTGGCATGGGCCTCCCTTCTAGATCCATCTAACTGGGCCGCCTAGTAGGCCATGGGCCATGCTACCAACTATGGGCCACCCGGGTTATCCGGATAGGAGACATGCTATGAGGATACCCATATAGCATATCCCCAACAACAAGGCCCAAAAGAGTTATCGACTTAGGCCTACAGTATTACTTGTAGTCCAAGCTATATCTAGTTACCGACTCTGTAACGTAGCCGGATAGGTCTCTCTTGTAACCCTAGGCCCCAGTGACTATATAAACCGGCCCTATGGGAGCCTTTAGGGCACAACCAATCGTACTACCACAATCACAACTCGCACAGCCGAACCTCTCTTGTAATCCGCTGTAACATTCGGCTTATGCTGATATATTACTGGGTGGCTAGCAGGAGTTGGATCCGATCACCGCAGTCGAATCTAAACCTGGTTAAACTTGTGCTCACCGCTCCTGGAACATTCGACATCTCACACCCCTTCTTTCCAACGCTACTAGGACCCCCTATGGCATACTTGTCGACAATCCGACGACAGTTGGCGCCCACCGTGGGGCAGGTGACCTTTGGAGCTTTGTTCCAGGCGAAATCTGCGCGTGTAGGAATCGGCAAAACTATCGCCATGGGTCGCGTGGTCTACGAAGTGACGTCGCTCTCGTCCTTCTCGACGGTACCTGTATTCCGGCTTCAAAACCCGTGACGACCTACACAATCATGTCTATCGGCGAGATCAATATTTATCTCGGTTTCGCTAAACCCGCCCAACCCACCCTTGAGGTGATGACCATGGCAGAAGAAAAATCCGGATCTACTTTGTTTGTAGAGGCAGAAGAGTTTAAGATCCCGAAGAAAATCAAACCCACCCATCCCACTCTTGTAGTGGAGGAAGAGGTGGAAGAAGAATCTGGATCTGATCTCTCCGACAAGATCGGATACATTCGGCTCTGCCGATGTTGAGGCGGAAACCAAGTTATACCACTACCTCAAGAACATAAACAAGAAGAAGCATTATTTCATGTACCACATAAGCTCTGGATCCGACTCTGTCGATGCTGGAGCCAGCAGCGATTCAGTCCTAGACGCAATCGAAGAAAACGCCGACTTACCTGGCTTCCCTCGGGAGTCAATAACGTCGCAAGAACTTTGAGACTTCGACAAAGAGATGGAGGAGTACGAGCAAGAACACGCGTCCAAGACAACGCAAGGTGAGCTGTAAAATTCTCCTAGTCCATATGACATCATGGATGATATGGATACCGGAGATTCTTCTGACGTCCACAAGCCAACCACTACGAAAAGTACCGACAGAATTTTATCCCCCGGTACTGGACCAAAAGCCGTATTTGCCACTGGTACGCACGTTAAGTCTACTAGGCGGTCAAAGAAGAAGAACAAGAACAAGAATCTGACACCGGCAGAGCTGGACGTCGAGGAAAACAACGAAGAAAAAGTTGATGAAGAGATCGAGATGGAGAATCAAGATGGAGATTCGATTAATACCACACTGATCGACCCTCCTGTGGATGCACACGTTGTCACCAAGGGTGCACGTGAAATTTACGGAGATGCTCTCACAATTCCAATCCCAACGGCTTCGGATCTTACGCTGGAGGCACTGGAGAAAAGGGCTAATGATCTGGAAAAGCACCGTTTGTTTCTGCTCGAAGAGGCCGCGCGCATCATCCAGCTTAGACATCAGTTAGACAGCGATCCTGCCAAGTATCAGTCAGATTTCAAGCGACACCCAAACAAGACAAGGGGAGGTCCGTATCTTGCCAACAACAACCCGAATATCCACAAGATCCGAGTCTACAGCGCGCTGTTGGAAAACACTACTACAGCTCGAGCCATCCTCGCCAACAATATGTCTCCACAGCAGGTCCAACAGTGCGTCGTGTTGCTAGACAAAGGACTAAAGCAGCAGAAAGTGGCCGCGTCATTCAGTGGCAAGCTGGCCTCAAAGTCCGAGTTTTGCCACACTGGCGCTGACCAAAGTGCTGATGGAAGGCTCCACAGGGATAAGAATCAATGCTATCGTCCCCGTGGAGAATAAGAGAATTCAAGAACCAGCTCAAACGGCCACTCTCACTGGCTGGCGCGTGACTAGGCAAGAGTTATTCTGGTTCCGTCCAAAGATGCCATCAGGCCAATGGTCCCTTGTCAGGACCATCGACGTCAAAACAACCGCTATAGAGAATACCGGGAAACACGCCACCAGCGAGAAGAGCTAGATCGGCTAAGGATGTCACCACCGAGCCATCCGGCTGGTAACTTCGGATGAAGAGTTGATCTGAATCGTCCTGAATGAAGTAGGGACGGCGCCCAAAGAAATAAGCATCAGAGTCAGCATAATGAGGCTCCACCGCCACCACAACGTAACCCAACCGAAAATAATCCACCTGGGCCACCATCGCCTCTTGGCCGCAACCATGAAGGATCTCGGTGTAGCCATGGAAGCCGTAGGGGCGGAAGCGGCAATGGTGAAAGGAGAAGTAGAAATACGACTATGCCGCGCAGAAGTCGTGAGCCTCCAAGACGCATATCTCTCTCGCCAAACGACGCTCCCCATCGCATTGAATCAAACATAGAGGAGAGACGATACAAGGAAGAAGACGTGTATGTGGGACCCAAGTGTTTTGGACCACGCATACGTCAGACCAAATTTCCGGTTGACTTTGGTATTGCCAAACACATTCAGCCCTACGACGGCGCGGCTTGGCCAGATACCTGGCTCCAGGATTTTTCCAGGCTTGCTGCATCGCCAAAGGAAATAGCCTGGTAACGGTCCGATATCTTCCGCTCATGCTGAGGAAGACGGCTCAATCATGGCTCAATGAACTGCCAGAGAATTTAATTTATAACTGGTATGATATGAAAAGTGCGTTCTTTTCAAACTTCGAGGGAACATAAAGGAGGCCCTGCACAGTCGGAGACTTATAGCGTTGTACACAAAGATCTAAAGAAACATGTTGGGATTACCTCGGACACTGGATGGACACGAAGAACTCCTGTGAGGGAGTAAACTAACAAACTGCGATAGAAGCTTTCATCGCAGGACTCCCAGTCGGATTTTTGTGTCACAGACTGAAGCGTGACAATGTCACAGATTTGGGAGAGATGATAGAGACGGCAAGCAAATACGCTGATGCCGATGATGATTCAGAAGGGCAGCTAAACATTTTGGTCAATCCCAATGCGGCCAAATAGCCAAAACAACAAGCTCAGAAGCGCAAGAACACCTTGGAAGATAAACCAGCTCCGGACAATGCAGCAGTCAATGCAACGTTCGGATCTGGAGGATGAGGAGGGCACGGAGGCGGCCGGGGTAGACGCCGTGGAACTTCCTGAATCCAGGGCAGAGGAGATCAGCAACCCGGAAGAACTTATACCTTGGACGACATTGCCAATAATCCCTGTGTGCACCACTTGGATAGTAAAGGAGGATCTACCCACACAAATGCCGAGTGTAGTTTCAATGACGACATCAAGAAAGAAAAATCCGCTGGCTACAGAGCCAAGTGACGAAAAGGAAAGAAAAATTCCGAGAAAGGAAAGGATCCCAAGGAAGATTCCAACATGGAAGAAGCGGATACCGCCACATAGCCCAAGTAGGATGGAAAGAATACTTTTCCGACTAAGAAAGATGCATACGTCTGCTTCCTTGGATCCTAACCTGCCAAGGAAAAGAAGGCAGTTCTCCGTGAGCTCAATGCCACGGTTCTGGCTGTTCCACAGTTTCTGGACTGGTCGGATGTAACCATCACCTATGATCACTTAGATCACCCGAGGAAATCACATCGTTGGGGAAAGTACCCTCTGGTCGTCAATCCTCTTATTAATGGCTATGAGTTCTCTAAAACACTCATGGACGGTGGAAGCAGCATTAACATCCTCTACATCGAGACGCTTCATCGCATGAAGCTACACGAGAGCCAGTTGAGTTATAACAGCGTAACTTTCCATGGCATTGTACTAGGGAGACAGGCGGATTCTCTGGGTGAGATCACTCTGGACGTGACATTCGAAACCAGAGACAACTACCGGACTGATCCACTCTCTTTTGAGGTGGTACCGTTCAAGAGTGCTTACCATGCCATCTTCAGACGTCCGGCTTACTGGGCGTTCATGGCTCGTCCTTGTTACATCTACAACATGATTAAACTTCTAGGTCCAAAGGGTGTAATCACCATACGAGGAAATCCGAGGAAGGCGCGAGAGTGCAATGAAGGACCTGCTGCCTTTGCCGAAGCCGTGCTGCATGCCAAGGAGTACCAGGAGATCAAGAAGACAATCAATCCATCCGAGATGCCCGCTACGAAGAATGAGGTGATGAAGCCAAGTTTGCAGTTCAAGGCATCGGAAGAGGCGAAGAAAACATCGCTGAAGGAAGATGATCCCTCCAAGATGACGAATATAGGGGTAGGCTTAGACTACGCATAGGAAAGCGCGCTTGTCGAGTTCCTCAAAGCTAATAGTGATATCTTCGCATGTCAGCCTTCTGACATGACCAGAGTACCTAGGAAACTTGATGAGCACTCTATCAATGGGTACCCTGACGCTAAACATATCAAACAGTCCTTATGACGGTTTGGCGATGAAAAGCGCAAAGCGATAGCCAAG
Organism: Avena longiglumis; assembly: GCA_030063025.1. NCBI lineage: Eukaryota > Viridiplantae > Streptophyta > Magnoliopsida > Poales > Poaceae > Avena > Avena longiglumis. The sequence goes on from CP125978.1 coordinate 229,461,523, forward strand.
GAATTAGCCCGACTAGAGTTAGCCAGATTCATAACATAGGTCATCCATACATATTGGGTGGAAAATCCTATACTCGTCCCTAAAAAGGACACCATTGATTTAAGGATGTGTGTTGATTATACCGCTTTGAACAAGGCATGCCCAAAAGATCTTTTCCCTTTGCAAAGAATCGATCAAGTTGTCGACTCAACGGCAGGGTCAGAACTACTCTGTTTTCTTGACGCATATTCCAGATATCACCAAATACCGACGAAAGAGTCGGATCAAATTAAGACATCTTTCCTCACTCCTTTCGGAACCTTCTGCTCAAAACTATGCCTTTCGGCTTAAAGAACGCAGGAGTATCATATAAACGTACTATGCAACGTTGTCTCAATGACCAAATCGGACGGAACGTCCATGTATATGTAGAAGACATAGCAGTTATGTCTAAAAAGAAGGGAAATTTAATGCCTAACTTGGAGGAAACATTTGCTAGTCTACGAAAATTCAATATGATGCTAAATCCGAAGAAGTGTTTCTTTGAAATTCCAGCCGGAAAATTGTTAGTTTTCATCGTCTCTGAGCGAGGCATAGAGGTGAACCGGGACAAAATCAAGGCTATACTCAATATTACCAGGCCAACTCGCCTGAAGGACGTACAACGTCTCACTGGTTGCATTGCAGCAGTGACTCGGTTCGTGAGCCGGCTCGGCGAAAGAGCCGCACCTTTATACAAACTATTGAAGAAAACCGACAAATTTGTCTGGACCTAGGAAGCCGAAACTGCGTTGCAAAGTTTGAAAGACCTACTTTCAAACCCACCAGTTCTTGCAGCGCCAGAACCTCAAGAGCCTATGTTACTTTACATTATAGCGACCAACAAGGTCATAAGTGTGGTAACAGTAGTAGAGCGCAAGGAAGAGGGAAACAAGCATAAGGTGCAACGGCCAACATATTACCTGAGTGAGGTATTGACAGAATCGAAACAACGGTATCCACACCATCAAAAGCTAGCCTATGGAGTATTCTTTGCATCCAAAAAGATACGCCACTATTTTCAAGAGCAAAAGATCACAGTGGTGAGCACCGCTCCCCTGCGAGATATAATCAATAACCGCGACGCCACAGGACGTGTCACAAAGTGGGGAATAGAGCTTGCAGCTTTTGACACTGAGTATAAGTCGCGCATAGAAATCAAGTCCCAAATACTTGCCGACTTTGTTATTGATTGGGCAGAAATGGCATAAAACACAAGTCCTCCAGACTCGGAATTTCGGACCCTTCATTTTGATGGATCAAAAGAACGAGGAGGCTCGGGGGCTGGCGTGGTGCTCAAATCACCTCAAGGAGACAATATGTTCTATGTGTTACAAATACACTTCATGGAAACCAATAATATTGCTGAGTATGAAGCATTGTTACATGGAATACGCATGGCCAAAAACATTGGCCTAACAAGACTCATGTGTTACGGAGACTCGGATTTAGTTGCTCAGCAAGTATCCGACATCTTTAATGCAAACAAGCACATGGCGGAATACAAAACTGTCGTGGATGAATTATGTAAATCGTTCGAGGGCTTTGAGGTTTAACACATCCCTCGAGCAGAAAATGAGGAAGCAGATGCTTTATCAAGAATAGGCTCCACACGGAAACAAGTACCAGATGGCGCTTTTTTAGAGGATTTAAGGGTCCCCTCCATAACCGGAGTTGATGAGGACTATCCGACAAAATCCGAATCACCTTTAATAGCAGTTTTGGCTGTCATTCCTAGCTAGACAAAACCCTATCTAGATTTCCTGATAGACGGAAAATTACCCGAAGACGAAGTCTTGAGCCGGCAGATCGTCCGACTATTAAAAGCCTAGACTATAATAAATGGTGAGCTCTTTAGGCAGAGTGTTTCTGGCGTGTTCCGGCGAAGTATTTCTTCGGAAGAAGGAGTGGAAATCTTAAGAGAAATCCACGAAGGCGAGTGTGGTCACCATGCTGTAGCCAGATCCTCAGTGGCAAAAGATTTTCGACACGGATTCTTTTGGCTTAGAGCTAAGGAGGGTGCCGACAAACTGGTCAAAATGTGCAGAGGCTGCCAAAAGTACGCCTATCAGGCACACGTTTCGGCTGAACAGCTGTGAACAATCCCTATTACATGGCCGTTTGCGGTCTGGGGCTTGATATGGTAAGGCCAGTTCGCACGGCAAAATGTAGATTTACCCACCTACTAGTGATGGTGGATCAATTTACAAAGTGGATTGAGGATAAACCCGTAACATGTTGCGATGGAGCCACAGCCAGAAATTTCGTTGAGGACGTGATCATCCGATTTGGATATCCGCATAGTATAATTACTGACAACGGGAGCAATTTTTCCATGGGGGGGACTTGCCGAATTCTGTGAAGAGCAAGGGATCCGACTCGATACTGCATCAGTCGCACATCGACAAGCTAATGGACAAGTCAAAAAAACTAACAACCTTATTTTGCAAGGACTCTGACCTCATCTCGGGGCACCACTTCATCGGGCTGTGGGGGCTTGGACGGAAGAATTACCGTCTGTGATATGGAGCTTACATACAACTCCTAATAGGTCAACCGGCTATACTCATTTCTTCTCGGTCTATGGTGCAGAAGCAGTTCTTCCAAGTGATCTAATCCATCATTCTCCACGAGTAAAACGTATATCGAAGAAGATGCAGAAGTTTCCCGACAAGATGATATCGATATAATCGAAGAAGTACACGTCGTTGCTGAGCAGAGATCTACAGCCTATCAACAGAAGTTGCGCAAGTATCATAGTCAGAAAGTTCAAAACCGTTCTTTCAGAAAAGGCGATTTGGTTCTCCGACTTGTGAAAAAAAGAAAGCACAAACTTTCCCTGATTTGGGAAGGACCTTTTATGATTAGCGGGGTTCTGCATAATGGGTCGTATTATTTAACCGATATGAGACCAGTCAAGGAAAGACCGGATACTCGGAAGAGAAAGAGAGCTGGTGGTAGCTTAGACCCGGATGAAATAGACCGTCCATGGAATATTGCATAGCTACGTCCCTTCTATTCTTAGATATATTTCCTTGTAAGCATATATGTACACGTTCAGAGTGAAATAAAGTATTGGTTTCCTCATATGTTATTTTTGAAAAGTTTTTTGCCATCTTATTTCCAAAAGAGCATGTTATTCTCAAAAATCCCAGAATGCTTGAAAGTACTTTATGCTCATGTTCGTTCTGGTTATGATTTTTGAATATCTAAAAATGTTACCTTAGGGTAAAAAATTCAATTATTGTCTATACTTTGGTTTTTTATCTGATTGCTTAGACGTGGGTATTTTTCGAGTAATGAGTTTGTGGTACTAGAAGCCGTCTTTGTTTTCGAGATTAAACTGGTTTAGTAATTGAGCTCTGTTTCTTGTCAAAGTTTCCGTTCTAAAGGTTTGCCGACCCATGAAAGAGACGAGGGAGAGAGCTAGATAAAACGACAAGTATAGGCATAAAACAAAAAGTGCTTCAGAAATTTTCAAATCACACACATAAAATATATAAACATAAGTGCTACGATAGTAAAAGCATTAGTTTTTATAGACCAGCATAGCCAAAATAATTGTTTCCATCATTACATTGCCAGAAGTTCAGAATAATGCATAAAAACGGTTTATGTTGCAGAGCCAGGTGGTGGTGATGAAGAAGGTGGAGCGCTGGAGTCGACAATGTTGTTACCCTGAATTTTAGACTCGGAAGATGCAAGGCTGTCTTATGGCTCTTGAGGCGAGGGAGGCACGACGACGAATCCAAAGAACGGCGTCATATAGTTGGTCATCTCTGCCACACGACAAGCATAACCTGCACAGGAATCTTGGATTGCCTTGATGTCCTTTGGGTTGCCCTCATCATCCTCCTAGGCCATACCTTTGGTGACACCCAGATTTCCATATCACTGTGGTGGCTCATCACCATGGTAAGAGTAGTCTGGGCAGCAGTCCGAGCATAGGAGATCTTCCAGTCCTCGATAAGCTTCGGAATCTCCTTGGCCTTGTCCCTCACCTCTTGCACTGACATCTCGTGCAAGTCGGAAAGCTTGACCGACTCGCCAGCCTATTCAAGTGTTTAGCGGAAGTCGAACAAGATATCTCCGACGAGCTTGATGCGCTCGAGGCGAGGTTCGGAGGTAGGAGAGTCGGAAAGATTCAGGGGGGCTGGAAAAGAACCAAAAGTCAAAATTCGACTGAAAAGAAAGTCGAAAAATCAACATAAAATGAAGGTCAGAAATCTTACCTAGCACAGAACGACTCCATTGATCATGCTCCTCACGGAGGCTGTTCAGTTTATTCTCTGCGGCTGGGCTAGATCCTTATGACTATCAAAGTCCTTCTTGAGATCATCTAGTTGTTTATCTCAGAGGCTAGCAGCTTCTCGATCCTCTTGGTCTCCATGTTGTTTGTCTCTAGGACAGCAGCTACGGATTTCTCCGACTCAATAGTGAGCTTCTGAAGCTTGTCCGGAAGCTCAGCATTCTCCAGTTCTAAGACCTTGAAGTTCTCGGATTGCTCCACCATCTTGCTGGACTGACACAATAGTTCCGTAAAGAAAAAAATCGGTCGGACAAAACAAGTTTGACTATGACAATAGCTAATTGAAAAATAGGAAGCCGGAAAAAATTTACCTTCTGCTTCATCTTTCTCAATTTTCAACTTTGAATTCTGAAGGCGCATGGATTTTATCTCCTTGCGTTTAGTACAAATATTCTTGAGAAATTCCTGGTTGGAAGATGCAATTTTCTATAAGTTTAGAAGACGGAATACCGTCAAACAGCTACTAAGACTGGGCTGCAAATTTAACTAAGTAAAAATACAGCACGAGCCTTGGGGGCTACACTACATCGTTCTTTTGCAACCTAAAAGCATCAACTCGGATCCAACAATGTTTATCCGGCTTTATGCTTGGGGGCTAGAGGATATGCTAATAAAATAAATGCAAATAAGAATCGGAAACTTACAATGTGTTCCAAGTGCAACTTCTCAAATCCAAGTTTGGTGCTGTGAAACACCTTCTCGTCAAGGGAGAGGGAGGGAACATGTGTCGCTGGGAGTTCACCAGACTCTATCTTAGCATCTCGGACCAAAATTTGGTCCAAGAGGCTGACCATCTTGACGTCCTCCTGCTCTTGGCTTGCTGCCTCTGCGGTTAAGGTTTGCTTCTCAAGGATGGATTGAGCCAGCTTGAGGATCTCTTCCTTCTTCTTCCTCTTCAGGCCAGAGATAGCAGAGCCGGCCACTTTATCCAACATTCCTGTAGATATTACCATGGGATCATTTGTGGCATCCCGCAAAACCACTACTAGAAAATCGCGTTGAATTTGTGCATTGCATCGTCATCATCATATGTCGTTTGTCTAAAACTATTTTCGCAAAGCCCGTTTTGTTTTCTAAAACGCCCCATCTTTATTCAAAACCAAAACCCGGGTCTCCGGAATATTTTATTTTGTCCGCTATCGGTTTGCAAAAGCCTTGTTTGAAATCAATAAATTTTTTTATTTATTTTAGTGGGGCAGTCGAACGGGCCGGATGACCCGAACGACCACCCCAGAAATTATAATCGGTCCATCCCAAAAATCCCTAGTCTACCCAACCTAATCTACCCACACCCCCTCCACATCACCCCACCCAATAGCAGCTTGCCACCTCCCCTTTTCCCTTCCCCCAGCCAACCAAGTGCTGCCACCTCACTCCCTCTCTCTCTAAACCCACCCCCACACAACACCCACACAAAGACACACGCCAAGACCCCAGATCCCCATGGTCCCTGTCCCCACGCTGGCCCCACCCTCCTTCTCCTCCCCACGCGTCTTCCCCAACCCAAGCCCGAGCCACCGCCCAGCCACCGACGCGAGCATCTTCCCCGTCGCCGGCGCAGGCCCCCCTCCAGTCCTTCTCGCCGCCTCCTCTCCTGAGCCTCGCCGCGCCCCTGCCCCACACGCCCCCCTCCTCTTCTCCTCCCTTTCCCCGGCGTGCTCGCCGAGCCGCCCCGCTCCCACCCGCCGCGGCGCCAGCCTCCAGCTCCGGCCGCTCCCATAACCGCCACTCACCTGCCAACGGCCGCTGCAGCTCGCCCCGTCGACCTCGCCACTGGAACTCCATCCCAAGCCTCCCTGCCAGCCGTCGAGCTCGCCGCCCGCTGCCTGGTGGCCCAGCACCTCCTCGGGTCGCCGCCATGGCTTTCCTGGCCGCGACTTCCTACTCCCGCTATCCTCTGCTTGTTGCGGGTACGACTCCAAGGGCGCACGCGGTCTGCTCCAGTTTCGGGTCATCGTCATCTGTCAGGCTATGCATCTCGCAGTACTTTTGTTGCCGACCAAGGTCTGCTAGTGAACAAGTGTGGCATCCCGCAAAACCACTACTAGAAAATCGCGTTGAATTTGTGCATTGCATCGTCATCATCATATGTTGTTTGTCAAAACTATTTTCGCAAAGCCGATTTGTTTTCCAAACGCCCGCCTTTTTATTCAAACGCCAAACACCGGGTCCCCGGAATATTTTTGTTTGTTGCTATCGGTCTGCAAAAGTTGCATTTAAATTAAATAAAAGTATTATATTATTTTAGTAGGGGCAGTCGAACGGGCCAACCCGACCCGAACGACCACCCCCGTATTCAGCAAATCGCTCCACCTCCTAATTCCTAAAGCCACCCACTAGTCTACCCACACACACCCTCCACCTCACTCCATCCAATCGGAACACGCCACCTCACCTCTCTCTCTCCCTCACCCAATCACACCCTGCCACTTGTCCCAGCCCTCTCCCTCTCTCTAAGCCACCCCCACTCCCAGCACCCACGCGCTAGCCACGCGCAGCACACGCGCTGGCACGCGCTAGCCATGCGCAGCCACACCCTCCCCTGGGCCCATCCCGCAAGCCACGCACGCACGCACGCAGAGCAAGTGCCGCCCCTGCCGCTGCCCCCTGGGTCCCACGCCCACCTACCGCGTCCCTGCCCCGCGCCCCGCACACGCACGACCCGAGCGGCCCTCCCTCACGCGCTCTGCCCGCCTCTCCCCCTTTCTCCCTCCTCTCCGGCGCCCGCCGTCGCCGGCGAGCCCTCCCCACCCCTCGCGCGGCCCGAGCCCCTCCTCCACCTTCGGCGGTTCCCCTCGCCGGAACCCCCTCGCTCCACCGCCTCCAGCGCGCCGCCCGCCCGTCCTCCCTGCGCCCGCCAGCCTGGCGCGATGAAGGCAGACGCCGCCGCCTGCTGCCTCGGGTCCATCCTCCGCCGCCACCCGGGAGACGCGAATCATGAGCCGCCTCCCCGCTGCATCGCGCGCCGGCGCCCACCACGCCGCTCTGCCACGCTGGCGCTGCCGCTGCCGCTTCACCCGCTCGCCCCGCTGCGACCGCCGACGAACCTCGCCGCCCGGCCATGGCCGGCGTTAGCAGCCCGTCGCGAGCCTCGCCTCGTGCTCCGGCGAACCCGCCTCCTGCCGACCGCCCTTTCCTCTCGCGTCTCTGCCCAGCACCGCCGTCGCCGAAGTCCTCTGTCGCCTCGGCCAAGGCCGCCCCGAGCCAAGCCTCGCGGGTCCTTCCTGTTGCCGCCGCGGGCCGCTTCCTCCATCGGAGCTCCCCGTGGGACCCGCCCTCTGGTTGTAGCATGTTCGCCAGGCGCCTGCTAGGAGTCCCTCTGGTTGCCCCCCATCGCCAAGATCTCGGAAGGTTCTATCGTTAACCAAGCTCACCAACGCCGTGTTACCGACGTCACCTTCGTGGATGCGACAAGACCTTCCCGTTGACAAGGTTACCGACAAGATCTTCGACATACGTCGCCATACTCGTAGCCACTTCGCGGACCGAGCGACCACACGTGCAACAAGTGCTCCCTCGAGAACGCCGAGTGATCCACCCGGACACCGAGACCCCGAAGACCAAACCAAACCCGATGGCTCGACATGGTCTTCCCTAGAGGACGCCACGCCAAGTACTTCGCCCCGAATCCCGGAGACCCGAACCTGAGATCATCGCCATAGATCGTCAAGGATTCCACATGGATGCGACAAGAGCTTCACCCGAACGACAAGACCGCCGACACGATGCGATGCGACAGCGCCCAGACGCCAAGATTGCCACGAACGCCTCGGCGCTAACACTGCTGGCGCGAGCCCGACAAGATCCTCGCAATGGCAAGATCGACCCCGTGGGACCCTACAAGATCGGCACGACGACAAGAACGGCACCGACCCGGAAGATCCGACGCGCCCCGACACCGAACCAAGTCCGGCTTTCCGGAACGACAAGGCCGACAACATGACCCGAAGATCACGGACGCAACAAGAACTACCCCGGAATCCGAGAACGCTTCCGCCGGACCCCGAACCCCAGATCCGTCGAACCCTGGACCCTGAGACCAACCCCGAACCCCGGAACCCCAAGATCTGCCGAACCCTAAAGTGTGACCCTTATCCGAGAACCCTATTTTATAAGATAATAACAACTTGTGCATATTTAATCATTCATCTCGCATGCATATCTGTGGTTTGGGGGCCTTATGCTGATTCACCTAATAATTAAATATGGGGCCCATATGCGGGCAAATCTAGTCTCATATTGGCCTCATTTAAACTTGTGCAGCGAACCGGTATCTTATCTTGCCTTGTTAAAACAACATTTAACTTGCGGGGGTTCTAAACAACTTGAACCATTTAATTAATTGTCGGGACCCCGGTTCCGCTTAACTTTGACCTAATTGCATCGCACCTTTGCCATGTCATGCATCATACATGCATCATGCCGATCTTCTGCCGTTGTATTAAATATTGCATCCAGTGTTTCTTCTAGTGTTTGCTTCTTCGCGGATAAGGCCGTTGAGTTGATGTGAGCTTCGCCCCGATCGTCGGATGAACCTTCACAATGTTTTCAAAGAGCATCTCCTCTTTCTACCTATCTTACTTTTATAGTGTTTTATTTCCTCCTCTGTTGATCTCGCTATCTGGTTATATGCTTTAGTTTCCGTACCCTTGATATCCCTTGCAGCCCTATATATTTGCCTTGGACACATCCTATTACCTTTTTTTTGGTAGATAGTTGGACTTGCGCGTCGTAGTTGCTTGCTCAAGTGCTGAGGTGTGTCGCCATATGCCACAGTTGCTAATGTAATGCCGCATGTTGATGTTGGAGATGATTCTAGTTTTACTTACCGTTCATTTAAATTCCTGTTTAACAACTAAAATTGAAATAAGCAGAGGCATCGGTGGGTGATAGATAATATTTGGTTTCCGAACGCCCACTTGTGTCCCGTAAGACCCCGAGTACTTGATACCTGTTCCTTGTTTTATCGCGCTATCCACATCCGGGAGGTATATGGGACCCCCGAGCGAGCTTGATTCACTTATTTCTTGGGGCCACAAACTAGTTTGAGGTGTTTTACTATCCTGTACTTATGCCATGCTACTTTGTATTTAAATTGTGCGAGGAGCACACTGACTGCTTAGGACTTGTGACCCGCTTACGTGGTATCGACAGGTCCCGTTTGGGGATCTTGTCGTTGCCACCGCCCCACAAACTTTGGGGTCCGTCTCGAGCTAGCTTACTGCTATGGTGTACTCCAAGGGTGGCCTAAATATTTCTGAATCGTGATTGTTCACGTGAAAGCCTTGTTGGGTTTTGATTTGGTTTTTCCGAGGTTGATCGTGTGTTGCTATTGGTGCACCCCGCCGGGTAAAACTTTCTGAAAGCCGTGTCCGCGGATATGGACGACTTGGAGCACAGTATCTCGATCATAGACAAGCATAACTAAAGTTTACTGCTATAAATTTGACTTATAATGACTAGTAATTAGCTTCACTATAATGGAATGGCTAATAATACTGCCCACAATTGCTTGCCTGGTTTGTCGCTTGCGACAATGGTACCTGACTAGTAAATACTGCAACTACAACGGAATGGCTGAATAAAAGTACCAACATTTGCTGGGGTTTAAGGGTTATCTCATGCTAAATGTATCTGACTAGTAAGTGTTGCCACTATCACGGAATGGTTAACTAAAAGTGCCCACTGCTTACTTTATCAGGACGATTATTTAAACCTGACTAGTAATTGTTGCAACAATAACTGAATCAAGAAACTAACCGCTGTGAGTTCTCGGTTGACTTCCTCGTTTGGTCTCGAGGGAAACACTGTGATGGGTTTGTGCGGTTTTAGCCTCAGGTTGGATCCGGATAGGTCATTCTCACCCCTCTCTGATAACCGCCAGTTGATTCGAGTCTCTATAGGTTGTTTAGTGCATGCTCACTTTGCCGCTCACCACCATACCTATGTAGGCGAGGACCGCCAATTCTAGCCTCGCTGTCTCGGCCTCGATCGAGCTCCTTTTTTTTCCTTTGCCCTTTGTCGGCACCCCTTTGTTTAAGCAGGTTTTGAGATCGACGCCGTTAGCGGGGTTACCCTTCCGGCTTGGCCTAGCGTGGTTCGGACGCCATTGGTTATTCTTGTGGCTCTTAGCCCCATTTGCATCTTGTCCGTAGCTGGACGCCTATCGCTTTCAAGGTGATTTGGATCTTTGTATATTATTTTTGTATTCTTGACTCATGGGGTCGTATATATATATATATCTGCTCAGGGTCCCATCGAGGACTGTGTAATGTTATTACTGCTTTCCACCGCACGAAGTGCTGGTGGGCACCTTTGAATCGTTCTATGCGGGTTTGGTGAATTTTGCCCAAACTTGCATAGGTCCGATTCTGAGGGTGTGAGTGGTATCGAGCACGCAGCGATACCAAGTCCAAATCGTAGGATAACCTAGCTAACGGCCGAAGTAGAGTGTCAAAACTATTTTGCAAAATCGGTTGGATAGTTCTGGTTAGGTCTGATTTTACTCCTTACCCCTCTGCTGATCCCCTCTTATCTCGACGTGTTTTGAATCTGCACTCTTACCTTTTCTTCGAGTCCAGGATTTCTCGTGGTTGGGTTTCCGTCGTACCTTCAGGGTTTCGCTTCCTCTTCTGATAACGGTGTCCGACCGTCCGGTGTTCAAGCCGCCTGATGAATCCTTCTATGGTGGTACCATTCTTTGTTCCTTGTTGCGCCTTCCGGTGTTTTCCGCCGCGACGACATCCTCTACGCCAGATCCGATGCAGAGTCTGCATCACTCCTTTGTTCCGAAACTCGCTTGTCGAGATCTTCAGTCTGAATCCGAGAGTTGGTTGCATAATTCGCCTATTCGTGTGCAGAGTAATGGTTTGGGTGCGCGATGGACTGATCACCATCCGACTACTCTTATCATTCGCTCTTGTACATCGAATCGGTGGGTCCCGCGATTTTACTCCGTTCACGGAAGTTGGGGGTGGCTTTATTTGTTGATGCCTCTACCTTCGATCTCTTGTTCCGGAGAGTCCTCTCGACGATCACGGACAACGACCTCTTGTTAGTGGTGTCGCGAGGATCAACACGAAGCGAGAAGACGCAGAACGCCGACCTTCCTTCCGGTACCATGAGGCGGATCTCGAGGGCGAGATCCATTGTTAGTGGTGTCGAATTGTGGCATCCCGCAAAACCACTACTAGAAAATCGCGTTGAATTTGTGCATTGCATCGTCATCATCATATGTTGTTTGTCAAAACTATTTTCATCCGCTGCCGACAAACCCGCCGCCGCTCCTGAGGTCGAGGCAGATGCCTTTGATCTTGGAGAAGAAGCACTAGTGGGGGAGAAATATTTTCTCGTGGCGTGTAGATGGGAATGGCTGCGGAGCGCTCGAGGAGTACGAGGAAACAATGAATGAAGCGGTGGAGAGATAAATCTGAGAGAAGGGTTTTGTCCTCTCTTTTATTTACCTCTGCGTCAAGAGTCGTGCGTTGATACGCGCGATTAGCGGCACGCGTATAGGAGTGATACGTCGGAAACGTATCTATAATTTTTGATGCTCCATGCTTGTTTAGTATCTACTTTTCTTTGCTTTGACTACACTTTGAGGTGTTTTTATATCTTTTCTGGAACTAACCTGTTAACAAGTTGCCACAGTGCCAGTTGCCCGTTTTCTTCTGTTTTTGGTTCCAAAAAGGCAGAAAATCAATATTCTCGGAATTGGACGAGACAAAAGCCGAAGCCAATATTTTACCATGGGTGACACGAAGTCATAAGACGAGACGAAGATGCGCCACAGGGCGGCCAAACCCTCCTAGGCTCGGGTGGGCCCACCCCGCGCCAGGGTAGGGTGTGGCCCCCCTGGTCGCCACCCAGCTATAACACCCCCGGTCACTCCGGACCGACGACTGTCACTTCTGGAAGCTTAATAGGATCTCTAGACTAACCCCACAGACCAACACTAGCCTTTTCTACGCACTTTATCCTCACTCGTGCGCACCCGGTACCCACTTTCCGGTCGGTCACCCATCCTAGAATTGCTCTAGGCTAAGCACGCTTAACCTTAGAGTTCTTTTCGAATGAGCTTCTTGAAAAGAAGTTGCAACTTGTTGGTATGGGTTTCCTATCAATCCTATCGAGCCATGCGTCGGGGTCTCACATACACCCACCCTTAGAATATCGACATCCTCGTCGATCAACCACAAGCCAGGAACGTCGCCTCTTAGCACACGTCTGTGCATCCGGTGCCGGCACATGTGCCATGCCGTGTCCACTCCGGGCCACACGCGCCATGCTCCACATGTCCGCCACTAACCCGCACACGTCCATGTAACCGCGAGGGTCGGCTCTGACACCACTTGTAACACCCCCGGTCACTCCGGACCAACGGCTGTTAATTCTGGCAGCTTAATAGGATCTCTAGACTAACCCCACAGACCAACACTAGCCTTTTCTACGCACTTTGTCCTCACATACAGCCACCCTTAGAAGATTGACGTCCTCGTCGATCAACCACAAGCCAGGAACATCCCCTCTTAGCACACGTCTGTGCGTCCAGTCCCGGCACATGTGCCATGCCGTGTCCACTCCGGGCCACACGTGCCATGCGCCACATTTCCGCCACTAACCCGCACAGGGCCATGTAACCGCGAGGGTCGGCTCTGACACCACTTGTAACGCCCCCGGTCAATCCGGACCGATGGCTGTCACTTCTGGCAGCTTAATAGGATCTCTAGAGTAACCCCACCGACCAACACTAGCCTTTTCTACGCACTTTGTCCTCACTCGTGCGCACCCGGTACCCACTTCCTGGTCGGTCACCCATCCTATAATTGCTCTAGGACAAACACGCTTAACCTTAGAGTTCTTTTCGAATGAGCTTCCGGAAAAGAAATTGCAACTTGTCGGTATGGGTTTCCTATCAATCCAATTGAGCCATGCGCCAGGGTCTCATACTAGCCTTGCCTCTTCGCCTATAAGAATCCCCCGATACAAAAACCGTAGGCAGCCGATCAAAACTCCACGAAACCTTCTATAGCCGCCGCCACCATCGTCCCTAGATCGGGGGGATCTGAAGTTCTTCCCGGCACCCTGCCGGAGGGGAGATCATCCCGGAGGCCTTCTTCTCCGGTGTGAAGCGTGAGTAGTTCCACCTTGGACTATGGGTCCATGTAGTAGCTAGATGGTTGTATCTCCTCCTTTGTGTAGGGGTTCGTAGCATGGGAAACAAAAATTTTCTATCGCATACAAACAAACAAGCCAAGATCTATCTACTAGATTGTAGCAACGAGTCGATGGAATAACTTACCCTCGAAGATTCCAAAGCGGTTAACGAGAGCAGATTCTCGTGGGTGATGTAGTCGTACACTTCTGATCTCAAGATCGCGTAGACGATCTTTCCAAGGCGTTCCTAGTGCTCCTTGATCGGTCACACGTTCGATTTTACGAAGAAGACCTTCCTCTCCCTTGTTCCAGCAAATGGAGGTTGTAGCACTCTCGCAATTCCAAGACAACGGCGTGGTACCGGAAGTAGAGGGGAGATCTCGCAGGGCTTCGCCTTAAGCCGGAGCGAGTATGGTGGAGTATGAGAGAGGCTTTAGTGGTCTAGGGATTAGACACACCAATTAGAAGGCTCTAAACCGAAGGCTAGGGCAATTAGAAGCTCTAAACCAAAACGGCTCTAAACCGGAGGCTGTGGCTAGGGTTTAGATTTAGAGGATAGGAACTTGTGTGTCTAGGAGGGGAGCCCTGCCCCTCCTTTTATAGGTGGAGGGAGGCGCGCCTGGGGAGGGGAGTCCCTCCCCAACTCGGCCTCAAGGAGGGCCGGCGGTGGGAGGAGGAACTCCTCCCCCAAGTCGGCTTCAAACTTCCTTCTCCTCTTTCCCACTTCCCAAAATAGCCGTTTGACTTTCAAACTAGCCGTTTGACTTTTCGAACTAGGTTTTGATTAAATCCTCTATTTGGTACAGCAATGACACTTAGTACATGATGAAATCATACCAACTTGATATAACACATTCATGTACCCCCTTCACCCCGGAGTGCCGGACATTCCGGAACCTTCTAGAATGTTCCCGATGAAAACACCGGAATCATTCCCGAACTCCGAAACGGGACTTTCCTTATATGAATCTTACTCTCCGGACCATTCCGGATCACCTCGTGATATCCCGGATCCCATCCGAGACTCCGAACAACATTCGGTCTCTTTCTCATAATACCATAACTACTCAAACAACGTCGAATCCTTAAGTGTGTCTCCCTACGGTTCGTGAATTATGCGGACATGATCGAGACACTTCTCCGAACAATAACCAATAGAGGAATCTGGAAATTCATATGGCTCCCACATATTTCTACGATTACTTTGCGATCGAATGAACCACTTACATACGATACCAATTTCCTTTTGTCTCACGATAGTTTACTTATCCGAGGTTTTGATCGTCGGTATCTCTGCATACCTAGTTCAACCTCACATCGATAAGTACTCTTTTATCGTTCCGTGATATGTGATCCCTTGAGCCAGTCACATGCTTGCAAGCTAATTGGATGACATTTCCGAGAGGGCCCAGAGTATATCTATCCGTCATATGGATGGACAAATCCCACTCTTGATCCATGTGTTTCAACCAATACTTTCCGAACACTCAATGCCACCTTTATAGCCACCCGATTCGGTGTGGTGTTTGATGTCATCAAAGCATCCATCCGGTAAAGGTGATATGCATGATCTCATGGTCGAAGGAATTAGGTTACTATGTATCAGAAAGCATATAGCAATTGAACTATTGAAATGACTTGATCTTTATGCTACGCTTATCTATAGGAGTATGTCCATCACATCATTCTCCTAATGATATGACCCTTGTTAATAACATCTCTATGTTCATGATCGGAAACCATGATCATATATTAACCAACAAGCTAGTTTAACAAGAGGCTTTACTAGGGACTCTTTTATGTTTACAAATCACACAAGTATTAATGTTTCCGTTTAATACAATTATAGCATGGTATGTAAACATTTATCATAAGTATGAAGATATGATAATAACCACTTTATTATTGCCTCTTGGGCATATCTCCAACAGTCTCCCACTTGCACTAGAGTCAATAATCTAGTTTCAAACCTTTGTGTATTCAACACCTATGGCTTTCTGGTGTCGTATGCACACGATTGCTAGTGGTCAACTGATCTTCGGATCTGACACTTCCAGGTCCGTGTGTAATTGCATGTCTTTGCGTCTCTACGCATCACTCATTCTCTAATGAGATGGCTTTGTATAAATTTGGTCCTTTGGTGAGACCTTTAGTTCTTTGGGGTTAAAACATGTTGATAATATTGTCGAACAATATATCTTCATAGTATTATCCCGCTATGAACTACACCTAGTTTGATAACAAACTACTTGACCCAAATGCCCTCTTTAGCTGCTATAATAGCAGTCATATACTTAGCCTTTTGTTGTAGTATCTGTCACAATGTATTTAACTTTGGAACCCATCCAAATCCATTATGGAACTTACTTTCCATTATATTGTGCCACCCTTAGTTTAGATTGAGATAAACTTAATTTGTATTTTGTGACAAAACTAGTATCAATGTAGTACTTTTACAATGAACTAACCATCTATTTGTCACTTCTACAAATAATATACTCTTAGTTCTTCCAAAAGATCATAAGAATATCCTTACTATTGTCCAATGATCATCTTATGAATTATTCTGGTATATGCTCATAACATTTAGAGCATAGGACATATCTGGATTTGTACATATCACAGTATGATTGATATAAATATTCTTTGTGATTTCATACATCATGTATCAATCTATACTTGAATCTTTGTTTCACTTACCCTGTGTCAATACACTTGAATATATCATCAATATTGAACTCATTCAATCCTTTCTGTGTGACAAGAACCTTTCTTGTAGTTTCTATATTGAACTCATTCAATATCTCATCTATGTACTTCAGGCATAACCATATTGGCGTCTATTAATGCCAATTATTTGGGTTTTGCCTAAGTCTTTCATCGAGATGAAATTCTTATCTTGTGTTAATAAAAAGATACATCACTTCCAATCAACAATATGTCTTCTACATAATGTATTAGAAATATGTCTTAGCGCTCCCACTTAATTTCTTGCAATGCAAGCATCTTCATTGTCTCTGATGAAATTAAACTCTTTTAACAGTTTCATCATAGTGAAGATTCCAACTCCGCTATGCTTACTTCAACCATTGAAGTTTGCATATGTTTTTATCATCCCTTGAATTTAACAAAACCCTTTGGACCGTGTCATACACACGTCCTAGGTAACCCTTCTATTAGAAGAACTTGTTTTTGTTTATCCAACACATAACAAAATTATATGTCGTGGTTGCTACATTAATCCGTCTAGACTAAATATCGCTAAGAAAGATCAAATCTTGTCATAGTCAACCCTTGAACATTGTTGTGAACTCTTTCCCAACATGTCGACCATTTCATAGATGAAACATCCATGTCTATTTCTTTATAGATCCAAACACAACTGTAAGGTCTTACACCTTTCTCGAGGGTCTTTCAAGTTAAGAACTTGATTTCTCGTGTATGGAACTATCACGAATTTTATGGCTTAAAGCCATTTTACGGAGTCAGGGCCCATCATTGCTTCTTTGCATGTAGTCGGTTCATTATTCTCAAATAATGATTCAACCCTCAAATCTTGGTATTTGATTGTTTACCCGACCTACTTGTTTCAATAAGAACTTAGATCTCTGTAACCACAACCTGTGAGCCATGAGCATTGTTGCTGCCTCCGGAACACTTTTCGGTGCTGCGCAACTCTGCACATATAGCTAAGGTTCTTTTAACCTTATCAAAGTTCTATTGTCCTCCCACTTAACTTTTCACGAAAAATTCCTTCTCAAAGAAACTTGACGTTCTAAGCAACAAACACTTTTGTCTCCGGTGTTTATGGAGGAATACTTAACAGTTTATACAAAGACAGGTTCATCCGACTTTGGTTGCACACATCTTTCTTATGCATAGCATACCAATGTTTAAGAAAGGACAACTTGGGTTTTATCCCAAACCATAACTTTATATGGTGTCAATTCAACGGATTATGATGAAGCTCTTTTCAGTGAAAAAAATGGTAATCTCTAAAGCTTTTAATCTTTAAAATATAATGGCAGTTTTATGAATTACACCTTCGATCTTACCATGTCAAACAAGGTTTAATTACATATCTCGAACGCTCCATACTCTTATGGTGTTTCGGGAAAATGCAAATCCACGGAACGATTCCTTAAATCTTAGGTATTATGCTAAACTTGTAACTCAAATATCTTCCTTTATGATCTTATCATAAACTATTAATATTCTTGTTACAATGATTTTGCACTTCATCTTGAAAATCTTTGAACTTTTCAAATATTTCACACTTCATCCTTATTAAGTAAATATTCATATATTCACTCAAATTTTTGGAGAAAGCATATGAAGTTGAAATCCATCGCTCTTGACTACACATAATGGATTTCGTACAACAATATGTACAAGTTCCAATAAGCTAGTCATTCGTTCCCTTTTGGCCTATGAACGAAGTTTTAATTATCTCTAGGAAAGTTTCACAAGCGTCATTTGATAAAAATCAAATAGACTCCAAAATTCCATCCATATAGAGTTTCTTCATGTTTTCTTTCCAATATAATTTAAACTGCGATGTCACTTCCTAAGTGATCTTTCAATCAATTTGTCTTTCGACATTTTTAGCACTAGTTTTATGGATGTGATTTCTCCAACGAGATTTGTGAATCATCCATCTTTTATGGATTACGGCAATTATTTGAACAACCCTTTTGTTCTCATAATACCTGATAAAACAAATCTTGAAGGCAAGCTTTGATGTTTTAACGAGCAACACAATAACCCTTTATTTGTTCTCGATGAACATCATCACATATTCTTTTGCTAGTTACTTAGGCCATTGTAGTTCATGAATTGTGTTGTTTCGTATGACGATTCACACCAACAAATTCAGTATCAAATACTTAAGAACCATAGTGTTTAATAAGCAAAGAATATAGCCATAACATGTATATCATCTATATACTTAAACTGAACAATTCTAGTCTTTTATTTTCTGCCATATATTTATGAGATTCTCTTTCAGTATTTCCTTTTCTGTTTGAAAGAATCTATCATCATCAATAGTGGAGTCATACATATGACACATAGTCCAAAGCGTGTATAGTTAAATACCAATGTCTTTGGACTTGCACTTTGAAGTAGATCACCATTATCAAATGTTTGGTGTTCTTTCAAATTCCTTTCTTTAGTAATCTCTTGGTGTAGTAAACATTTTACCTACATCAAATATTCACCCTCATCATGGATTTATCCATGATCAAGCTACTTTTAGCTTGTAACGGTGAATCGCAAGTATAATGTTGCTCTCCAAAACCTTTTGGAGGATTAGGACAACTAGTGTCTCCAACCTTTTGCAAATTCTCATCAAATATGAGAACATGACTTTTGCCATATTATACTCTATCATGTTGCAATCAAAACTTCGTTTCAGATATCACAATATCTTCCACACATCATGGTTTCTGAAACAACTCTTTCAGATCTTAGATAACATTGATATTAAGAGAATCCTTTGAATATCAAGAATCATGGAGACAAACATGATACTTATATACTAACACTTGGAATTGTTACTCTTGATTTAATACTAATTATTAAATTTCATGGAGTAACCGGAACTTACTGAAAGTTTGCAATAGGACTTTTAAACTTTAGATTAACATTTCAAAACAATACGATACCAGTTCGTAAAGTAACTAACCAGAATTCTATAGTTCTATCATCTCAATTATAACTAAGCGCAAGGTGGTAAACGGATGCCAATGACTACAACAACTATGCAAATTCACTTTGATTTAGTTTATGATATATTGAGTTCTAATTAATAATTAAATTAATCTAGGTGTCAAAACAATATCCCTCACATTGTTTTAGTGATCACACGAACCAAATCCACCACATCAAAACCGATCATCACGAGAGTTGATATAGCTTCAATGGCGAACAATCAACATGTTCATCATATCTACTATATGACTCATGCTCTACCTTTCGGTAATCCGTGTTCCTGAGGCCATGTCTGTACATGCTAGGCTCGTCAAGATCAAACCTTAGCTTCCGCATGAGCAAACCTGGCTTGCCCACGTTGTATACACTTGCGGAATCTAACACACCCGATCATCACGTGGTGCTTCGAAACAACAAGCTTTAGCAACGGTGCTAACTAAGGGTGAACACTTTATGACTTGAAATTCATGTGCATGAGGGATCATCTTATAATGCTACCGTCGTCTACTAAGCAATACAAGATGCATAAAGGATTAACATCACATGCAATTTATAATATGTGATATGATATGGCCTTTCTTCTTTGTGCTTCCGATCTCCATCTTCAAGCACGGACATGATCTCCATCATCACCAACATAGCATCAAGGTCAATGATGCTTCTCCATGGTTGTCGTCCACCGGCTTCAACTATTACAACTACTTTGAATAGACACGCGGGTCTTAACAGAAATTAAAGACAACCATATGGCTCCTACCGGTTGCCTACTTACAATAAGGAACATTGCATACATCATATATAATCACAATCATGGCCGTATCACATCACAACACACCCCTGCAAAACAAAGTTAGACGCTTCTAATTTTCTTTGCATGTTTTACGTGGTTTGGGGCTTTCAATAAGTGTCGTTCTAACTTACGAACAAGAACCACAACATTGATACTAGTATTGTCAATCACCCGTTGTAAATTGGATCTTAACTATGCTAGGAGAAAGCAGGCACCATAAAGCCACTTATGCAATACAAGTTGGATGTCAAGCGTGGAGCAAGTCTCATGAACGATGTCATGTAAGGTTAGCCCGGGCCGCTTCATCCCAACATACCGCAAGATGCAAAGTACACAAGAAGAAATCGACAATAAAAACATCAATGCCCACAATGACCATTGTGTTCTACTCGTGCAACAGATCTACATATAGATACGACTCTGATACCACTGTAGGGGTTCGTAGCATGGAAAACAAAAAATTTCTATCGCATACAAACAAACAAGCCAAGATCTATCTACTAGATTGTAGCAATGAGTCGATGGAATAACTTACCCTAAAAGATTCCAAAGCGGTTAACGAGAGCAGATTCTCGTGGGTGATGTAGTCGTACACTTCCGATCTCAAGATCGCGTAGACGATCTTTCCGGCCAAGGCCCGGCAGCTCCTTGATCGGTCACACGTTCGGTACTCGACAAAGACCTTCCTCTCCCTTGTTCCAGCAGGCAGCGGAGGTTGTAGCACTCTCCTCGCGATTCCGGCAGCACAACGGCGTGGTACCGGAAGTAGAGGGGAGATCTCGCAGGGCTTCGCCTTAAGCCGGAGCGAGTACGGTGGAGCATGAGAGAGGCTTTAGTGGTCTAGGGATTAGACACACCAATTAGAAGGCTCTAAACCGAAGGCTAGGGCAATTAGAAGCTCTAAACCAAAACGGCTCTAAACCGGAGGTTGTGGCTAGGGTTTAGATTTAGAGGATAGGAACTTGTGTGTCTAGGAGGGGAGCCCTGCCTCCTTTTATAGGTGGAGGAGGCGCACTGGAAGGGGAGTCCCTCCCCAACTCGGCCTCAAGGAGGTCCGGCGGTGGGAGGAGGAAATCCTCCCCCAAGTCGGCTTCAAACTTCCTTCTCCTCTTTCCCACTTCCCAAAATAGCCGTTTGACTTTCAAACTAGCCGTTTGACTTTTCGAACTAGGTTTTGATTAAATCCTCTATTTGGTACAGCAATGACACTTAGTACATGATGAAATCATACCAACTTGATATAACACATTCATGTACCCCTTCCCCCCCGGAGTGCCGGACATTCCGGAACCTTCTAGAACATTCCCGATGAAAACACCGGAATCATTTCCGAACTCCGAAACGGGACTTTCCTTATATGAATCTTACTCCGGACCATTCCGGATCACCTCGTGATATCCGGATCCCATCCGAGACTCCGAACAACATTCGGTCTCTTTCTCATAATACCATAACTACTCAAACAACGTCGAATCCTTAAGTGTGTCTCCCTACGGTTCGTGAATTATGCGGACATGATCGAGACACTTCTCCGAACAATAACCAATAGAGGAATCTGGAAATTCATATGGCTCCCACATATTTCTACGATTACTTTGCGATAGAATGAACCACTTACATACGATACCAATTTCCTTTTGTCTCACGATAGTTTACTTATCCGAGGTTTTGATCGTCGGTATCTCTGCATACCTAGTTCAACCTCGTTACTGATAAGTACTCTTTTCTCGTTCCCGTGATATGTGATCCCTCGTGAGCCAGTCACATGTTTGCAAGCTAATTGGATGACATTTCACCGAGAGGGCCCAGAGTATATCTATCCGTCATATGGATGGACAAATCCCACTCTTGATCCATGTGTTTCAACCAATACTTTCCGAACACTCAATGCCACCTTTATAGCCACCCAGTTACGGTGTGGTGTTTGATGTCATCAAAGCATCCATCCGGTAAAGGTGATATGCATGATCTCATGGTCGAAGGAATTAGGTTACTATGTATCAGAAAGCATATAGCAATTTGAACTATTGAAATGACTTGATCTTTATGCTACGCTTATCTATAGGAGTATGTCCATCACATCATTCTCCTAATGATATGACCCTGTTGTTAATAACATCTCTATGTTCATGATCAGGAAACCATGATCATATATTAACCAACAAGCTAGTTTAACAAGAGGCTTTACTAGGGACTCTTTTATGTTTACAAATCACACAAGTATTAATGTTTCCGTTTAATACAATTATAGCATGGTATGTAAACATTTATCATAAGTATGAAGATATGATAATAACCACTTTATTATTGCCTCTTGGGCATATCTCCAACACTTTGTGCTTTCATGTATAGATCTTGTGAGCTCTGTTCATGATCAAGATCTAATCTATTTGTAATCATGCATGTTGTGTTTGCGGGGATCCGATGGATATTGAGATTACTAGATTGATTAATGGTTTTGTCTATTTGATACTATCATGTATGTGTTGTTTGTGATCTTGCATGCTCTCCATTGTTAGTAGCTATCTTGGCCAAGTAGTTGCTAGTGACTCCAAGAGGGGGTATTTATGCTTGATAGTGGGTTCATGCCTCTAGTTTCCAAGGGAAGTGACATAAATCTCTTCGGTTGTAGATGTGATGTTGCCACTAGGGCGAAAACAACGATCTCTTGTTCATGGAACAAGTGGATTGTTTACCTTACACACTTTCCTTAAAGTAGTTGTCTGTTGCTTGCAACTTAATACTCGAGGGGGTTCGGATGATAACCTGAAGGTGGACTTCTAGTCATAGATGCAGTTGGATGGCGGTCTATGTATATTGTTGTATTTCCCAATCGAATCTCATAGGATCTTTTTGTCTGGTATTGCATTGTTATGCCTTGCTCAGTTCCTTTAAATTTCCCTGCTATAATTTGTCTACCCTTCATGCCATGTTGTTTATCTAAGGAGAGCACCTCTAGTGAACTATGGACCCCGGTCCAATCTTTATCCTTGATACATCTTCCACTGTTACTTGTTTACTTGCTGCAAACCATCATCACCTTCCACACCATATAGTTAATTCTTTATTACAGCAACCGGTGAGATTGACAACCTCATAGTTAGTTGGGGAAAAGTCTTGAGTTTGTGTTGTGCAGGTTTCCGCATTGCTTGCAACACCTATGTGACGTTTCCTTCCTCCTACTGTTTTGATAACCTTGGTTTCTTACTGAAGGAATACTTTCTGTTGTGCTGCTTCACACCTTGCTCTTGGGGTTCCCAACAGGCTCCACATCAATTGAGCCATCAACAAGTGTTCTGGCGCTGTTGCCGGGGAGGCTAAGGACGTCTTCACAAGGAGAGTCATCCTCAACCTTTCTCTTTCCTTTGTTTTTAGTTTGCTTAGTTTCATTTGCTTGGTTTTGTTTGCCTCTTTTTATCAAAAACTAAAAAAAAATAGTCTAGTTTGGTTTGCTTTTTCTTATCAAAAACACAAAAAAATTAGTTCCTAATCGAGTTGTTGGTCTGTTATTGCCTTGCTTGGTCATTCTTTCTATCAATGGATGGTTTTTGAAACTAGTTCTTATTGGCAAGGTGGGTTAACGGAAGAACAAAAGAATTATTATAAGGAACACCGTTTGTCACAAAAAGGGAAACACCTATGGAAAAAAATTGATAAGTTGAATACTACTGCTGGAGAGGTGTTCTCTACTTATAATGTTACTTATTGATTTGATAAAGCTTGTTGCTGTAGGAGGTATAAACACCTCCCTTTTCAATGTGAGTATAATGATAATGTTACCATATCCTCTTATGTTAAAGGAAATTATGACTTTTATGATGTGGAACAAATTGAAGAATTTATTGCCTTCAAGGGTTCATTTGAACTTGCCAGTTTGCTTGAAAATACTGATGATGCACCTTATGAATATGAGGTTTATGAGATACTTAAATTTTGCTTTGATAATTATAAGTAAGAAAATGGCTATATTCTTGAATATTTTAATAGGTGCTTTCCACAAATGGAAGATACTAATGCCTTGCAGGAGCCTATGGAAGAAGAAATTATTGAAACTGGAAGCTCATTAGATGAAAAAGAGGAGGAGAGTGATGAACAAAAGGAGGAAGAATGGATTGTCTTCCCATGCCTAACTTCTAATGAGAGTAACTCTTTACCGCTTACATTATTTGATTGTCCCCCATGCTTACCAAAGGAGGATGAATGTTATTCTCTAGTTTTAATCCCACTATTTTTGAGCTTGATAGAAATTATGTGTTTATAGATCATGAAAAACATGCTTTATGTGATAGCTATATTGTTGAGTTTATTCATGATGCTACTGAAAATTATTATGAGAGAGGAAAGTATGGTTGTAGAATTTTTCAAGGTACTGAAACACCTCTCTATGTGCTGAAAGTTTTGAAGTTACTCTTATTTTATCTTCCTATGCTTGTCACTTTGTTCTTTGTGAATTTATTTGTGTACAAGATTTTGATGCATAGGAAGTGGGTTAGAATTAAATGTGTTTTGAATTTTATTCTTAATGCTCTCTTTTACTTCAATTCATATTCCTTATGTGAGCATCTTCTCAAACTATCATGCCTAACTTAAAGGCGTTAAAGAAAAGTATTTGTTAGGAGATAACCCAAGAGTTTTCTTGAGTCTTGGAAGCTACTACTTAAGTAATGACCTCTCCTTATCCATTTTGTTTGCTTTTTGTGCCAAGAATGACCTCTAATGAGAGGGAAGTAATATTTGGGGAGTTGCTATCCCGAAACAGATTTTTGTCCTCAACCATATAAATTCGTGAGGAGTCTCTATAAGTCGGATTGAGCTGAAAATTTACGAATAAATACCCAGTATGTTATCTAACTTTTGTTAGTTCAACACTTTTTGATTTGAGAAACAGAAGTTTTTTTGAAAAAAATCGGTTTCTACCTGCTGGTATGTTTTGACAGATTTCTGCCATTATTTGCATTTGCTTCTTATCGATTCCTTTTTGAGTTCTCGGGGAATTGAGCTTTTTGAAGGATTTGCTATAGTATCTTGTGTTTTTAGTGAAGAGTTTTGTTGTTCCAAAGCTAGGCCCAAAGGTCTACTATCTTTTGAATACACTAATGTTGCTAATGAAGATTGTGTGAAGTTTTGTATGAAGGAAAAATTTCAGGTGTAAAGAGAGAATGATGTTATGAGATGAAGGATGGACAAAATCTCAAGCTTCGGGATGCCACACCGGTGTCACCCCAAGAAATATCCAAGAGGTAAAGTGTCAAAGTTTGGGGATGCCCAAGGCATTCCCTTCTTCAAATAAAAAGCTCAGGTCTTTCTAGACACTTCGTTTTTATTGTTTCATGCACTGTTGTATTGTTCTTGGAGCATGTTAGTTTTCGTTTGCTTTTCTTAGTTTGTTTAGTTTGCTTGAATAAAGTAGTTTGGACCCCCGTTCTTGCTGTGTTGTTTCAAATAACTTGCTTGGTGTTGGAAAGGAGTAGTAAGTTCTTGCTTGGAAGTGCAAGAGGAGCTTGCATTGACTGTGACTTAGACTTTAGCATGACATGCTAGGTGTTGTTTTAACCTTATTCTTAGTGATTATTGCTGTAGCATGTCTTGTTCCAAACAATTGGGATTGCTTAGTGTGCCTCGAAAGAATTATGCGTTGTTTTAGCATGCAAAAGCATAGTATTGTGGTATTCTCCTTTGATACTTTGTTTGGGTTGACTTGGCACAAGGTCACACCATGTTATGACTATGAACAAGTAACCATAGCCTCTTTGATAATTTAGTCCTTGACTTGTAGTACCACTCTATGCTTTGATTAGTAATGTTTTGTCGCTCTGCATAATTATGGCCATTATTGCTCTCTTAGTTGGTTGCTCCCAGTCTTTTGCTAGCCTCCACTTGTATGAGTAAGTTCTACTCTCTTCCAACTCCCAAGAAACCAAGTTATTCCAAAGTGTCCACTATAAACTCCTATGCATGGTGTGTTACACCATTCTAAGTATATTATTGTTTTCAGCTATCTTCCAATTAAAAAGTATTTTGTTATGTGAAAACTTAGTGATTAAAGCCCTCACAAACTTCATGGCACACTTTATATTATTTGCCCCTAATAAAATTGAACCATTGTGTCATCTATGTTGTATATGCTTGCACTTATATGTTGGAATTAGCAGAACCATGCTGTCATGGGGAACGTTTTCAACATTGCACTTGTACTTTGTACACAGTTGATATCATGCTCTTTTGTCTATGGATGTCACTGGTGTGAAATAAAGAGGGAGCTTGTAAGTCCATGGAGTTATGTATTTTGTGTTAGAGAAATGCTTGGGCTACTAGCCAAAGCCATGCCTAATCATGGTGGAAACTTGCAGCATCACCATAATGAGCTATCTATGAAGCATCCTCAGTAAAAAGCTATACATATAGTACTGAAAGAAAATCGCTGAGATGCTCATTGTCTACTTGCCTTGTCATTTTGGTTATGGGATATCTCATGTACCATGTGCAAGGGGTACCCCGTTGACGGTTCTCTATGATACGAATGTACTTACTATGACAAGAACTTACAGGTGACTGTTGAGTAGCATGAGGTGTGGCCCTCGTATTCAAGGGACTTGAGATTGCCAACTTATACTTTGTCAAGCATGTACTCCATAGTTTGTTCACTTTAACCTTAATCACTTCAATATGCTTATGATAGGGGCAATGAGGGCTGAAATCTAACAAGTACCATATTTTTTGGAAGCTCATTTTGAAACTTGAAATCCCTACTTCCCTTTGTGAAGGGCCTTTCTTACACTATTATATTGAGTCTCCACTTTCTATCTTTAGGCACCATTAAGAGAGCATAGTTGTCATTCTGTGTGCAGTGTCCCAAAACTTATTGATTGATGCATATTGTGATATTACTTGTTCTTGTGCTACTTGCATCTACTCACTCTTATGAACTTTGAAGGTGTCCTATGCATCTATTTGCTACTTCATGAGGGACAAGATGAATGCCACTATGCCATGTTTTCTATATGTGAAACAAATAAACGTTTGTTATTCATGATCTTTGTTTGTAGCCTTTCATGTTGCATGCATAGTTACTTTGTCTTATTGTTAGAACATATTTCATGCACATGTTTAGAGTTCTTTGATCCCATCTTTCAATGCTTTCAAATGGTTTGATCTTGGTTTTGATGGTGCATGTCACCTCAAAAATTATTCTTTTTATCACTTACCTACTCGAGGACAAGCAGGAGTTAAGCTTGGGGATGCTTGATACATCGGAAATGTATCTATAATTTTTGATGCTCCATGCTTGTTTAGTATCTACTTTGCTTTGCGTTGTCTACACCTTGAGTTGTTTTTATATCTTTTCTGGAACTAACCTATTAACAAGTTGCCATAGTGCCAGTTGCCTATTTTCTTCAGTTTTTGGTTCCAGAAAGGCAGAAAATCAATATTCTTGGAATTGGATGGGACAATAGCCAAATTCAATACATTACCGTGGGCGACACGAAGGCAGAAGACGAGACGGAGAGGCGCCATAGGGCGGCCAAACCCCCCTTATGCGCGGGTGGTCCCACCTCGTGCCTGGGTAGGGTGTGGCCCCCCTGGTCGCCTCCCAGCCTCGCCTCTTCGCCTATAAGAAGACCCCGATACAGAAACCCTAGGAACCCGATCAAAACTCCACGAAACCTTCTGTAGCCACCACCACCATAGTCCCTAGATCGGGGGATCTGAACTTCTTCTCGGCACCCTGCAGGAGGGGAGATCATCCCGGAGGCCTTCTTATCCGATATGAAGCGTGGGTGGTTCCACCTTGGACTACGGGTCCATGTAGTATCTAGATGGTTGTATCTCCTCCTTTGTGCTTTCATGTATAGACCTTGAGAGCTCCGTTCATGATCAACATCTGTAACATCCCAAAAATCATAATTTGTAAAGCTTGCATAGCATTCATGCATTCATAAGCATTTGATCTTTTTCAAATAAATTTCAAACATAAGAAACCATATTTATGCCTAATACTTATTTAAGTGAGGCAAGGTGTATATTTTATTTTCTATATGTGAGTATTATTGGATCAGTATTGTTTTGAAAGTAAAAATAAGGCCACACAAAAGTTTTCAAAACAATTCAAAATTTAAAACCATTCTTATGCCTATATTAAATATTTAGTTAAAGGCATGGTTTTATATTTAAATTTCAAACTCAAAATGATTTTGATTATAAATGAATGCTTTACACACCCTTGGACACAATAATTACAGAATAAAATTCTGGAAGAAATTCAAATTGAAGTAGATTTGAAACACCCTTTCAAATTCAAATCAGAAAATTAAAATAGAAATAGAAAAGGAGAAAAAGAGAAAAAAAAATAAACCTAACTGACTAACCAGCCAAACCCACCCGCGGCCCAGCAAGCCAGCCCACCTACCCCACCCGGAAAACCCCCTCCCCCTCTCTGTTTCTCACCGCACCCTCTCTACCCCGCGGTCACTGTCTGGTGGACCCACGCCAGCTCACTCCTTTCTTCCCCAAATCATGCACGCGACCACGTTGTCGCCGGCCGTTTCCTCTTCATCACTTCGGTGATCAATCCCATTGATTCGCCGCGAGATTTTCGCCACTGCTCTGAATAATTATTCACCACCTCGCCGTGGTCCTTTTCCCCAAAACACTTGCACCCAATCGCCCCCAGGTTGCTCGTATTGGAGCTCGAACCACCGCTGCCCGACGAACTCCGGTGAAGTATTCCGGTGAGCCTCGTCTACCCCTTGCCTGCTAAACCATACTATCGTGCTCTCCTTGTTCTCGCTTAGCTTACTGTGCCCTTGGTCTGCCTTGTACTGCCCCAGAGCGTCGACTCCTTTCTCGGCTAAGCGCAACCGACGACTGGCCCAACTCCGACGAGCAATCACGGTAATCTCTGAGCGCCCCTTGTCTTCTCGTTGACCCTGTCGTGCTCGGTGTGACCTTGCACACCTCCTGATACCCTTGATTCATGCTAGGGCGGTCCAGAACGTTGGCAATGTCTCCGTCCATGCGAACCTGATGCCGCCCGCAACTCCGACGACCCCTAGCCACCGCTACAGCAGGCCCCCGTCCCAACCGCGACCACGTTGAGCTTCCTGGTGCACGTGCGAGTCTGGTAAGCAACATCAACACCCCCATCCCTCGCTAGAATCATCGAACCATCGCCGGCAGAACCGTCACCGCCGCTGTGCCCATGAGCTCCGCCAGTTTAGGGTCAAGTCGATTAGATCCACTGGATCTAGATCCAGTGGTCTAGATTAGATGCCAGCCCGAAAGGGTACGGGAAGATCTGAGCCGTTGGATCTCATTTAGATCTGATGGTGCGCGTGAGTGATCCGCGCGAAATGGTACCGTCCAATCAGGAAGCGCCGCGTGTCACTAGAATAGATTTAAAATCTGAATTTAGATCTATTAGTTATTTAAACCTGTAAATTCAATAAATTTTGTTCTGTTTATCCAAAAAATGCAAATAAGATACCATTGGAATCACAAAAATAAATCCTACACATCTATGGGCTTAGTTTTGTATTTTGTTTCTGTTAAAATGGAATTTTATGTAGAAACATTTGTTGGCCTATTTTGTGTGTAAAAATTATTTGGAAAATGTTTTAAAAGTCAAATTAAATTTATTTGGTATATAAATGTTTAGTTTATTGTTCAGTACTGTTTTACTTTTCTTGTTTTGTTTAGAAAAATCATCACATGGTATTTTCATGCATTCATATATTTTTGCTTGATTATTTGAAATATGAATTTGGTGCTATCAATTTATGTGTAGAATTTGGTGCTAGTGGTGATTGTGACTGTGAGGATTGTTGTTACTCCCCCAACTACCAAGGAAAGTGGGGCTTCATATTTTTTCCCAATATTTTGACTATGCATTAGAGATATTCTGTATAGGGCTTGAATGATAATTTGTTTTGCTAAGTATCTATATGCTATGCTTGGGAAATCCTAGTAGTTGTAGAATTGTTAGAATTTTCTCTAAGTTAAGGTACTTGCTATTTCCATGCTTAGTCTAGATAGTAGAAACCAAGGGGGATTATATACATGCTATGGAGAAATATTGCTAAGTATTTGACTTATGTTTTTGCCTACTAAAACAACTAAGTGAATGAAACACTTGGGTGGAATGGTAATTGCTTGGTTGGATTTTTGTTGAGTGGTTACTAGGGCCCATTTTTCAATGGTCTAACCTATGTATCTCACTTGTAGAATGCCACCCAGAAACAAAGGGATTTGAGATGCCATATGTTAAGAAGCTTCTAGTGCAGCCACATGCCATTATGGGCTCTGCCAGGATCATATAGGTTGCAATAACTTAGCCAAATGGACAGTTGGTGGTAGGGGGTGATAGGTTTGGAACGCGTCCATTTTGGTCTAAGGGAAGGCTTCTGAAAGGTCTTGTCTCGATGCATGTTGAGTCTTGTGGGGAAAGTGCACCACCTTTGCAGAAGGAAGAATATAAGTACTTATCCCTGTCCCTGCCAATGGACAATTTGAGCATCAAGACATGGAAGCTATCAAGAATCTCCTCATCCCAATTTCTAAGTTAAAAACTTGTGGTTGAACAAGGGTAAAGGATCCCCAATGTCTATTGGTGGTTCCTTGGGAGTTTTTGCCAAACAAAAACTTAGTGTTTTCAACTGATAGGTAAAATCTATTTTGAGAAAAGCAATCCTAAGCTACACTTAGCCAAATTCATGTAGAAGCTAGATGTTATTATTCTACTAAGGTATCACTTGCCAATACTATTCCAATGTATTGACCCACTTTGGCTGTAACTTGTGATGTTGCAGGTTAGTTTGATGAGGATCAGGTTTATGAGTCTACACACAACATGCTTGCCTGTGGCACATGAAGATGAAGACTTTTATTTATATTGTTAAGTTAGACTCTTGAACTAGCCTATGGTTATGGAGTTGTAAAAGACTATGTTATCTCCGGAATGACGATGTAATAATGACCTTTGTTTCTGTGTACTTCATCTTAAACTATGGATGCTAGCAATTGATCCAGGGACTAGCATTGCAATCATAGAGACCTTTACCTTTATAAAGGTGGGGTCTTATAGATGGTATCAGAGCGCTATGTTGCTTGTAGGATTATGACCCTAGGATTGGATTAAAAACCACTAAGGAAAAAATTTCAACACTTTGAAAAATTTCCACACTTGTGTTTTTCTTCTCATAAACTTTTCTAATATTCTTTCTCATCTCTATTTATAGATGAACTCCATCAACGAAGCCGTGAGGAAGGGACCACTCATGACCATGACTTTGGAGTGTGAGACTGAATTTCCCAAGGCACTCAAGAACCTTATGGTTACCATGGGGATACATGGTGCAGTAGTGTACAAGGGATTCCTTATGATGGATGAAGGACAAGAGTATTGGTAGGTGCAACTTCACTTGTACAAAAACAAGGAAGACAACCACAAGGAGTCAGGATTCTGCATGGTCACCAACTCTGAAATTCACACAACATTCTTTCACTCTGCACGAAATGTAGCTTGGAATGCCGTCAAGGAGCTTGGTGATAGACTCAAGTGCAGAATGATCAACACCCAAAATGACCTTAGAGAAGAAAGAAGCATACCCAAGAATTAGAGACTACCAACCAACAACTAAGGGGAGACATCATAGACCTAATATGGGAGTCTTGTGAACAATATAGACAGATGGCTACTAAGGATGCCCTGATAGCTATTTTGTCTAGTGAGTGAGAGTTGTAACGTACTTCGTTAGTTGGATCCCCACACTTATCATTTTTACTTCCAAAATTTTTGTCTAAGTCATGTTGAACCTTTGATGTTTGTAATGGATTTGTGTATGCCATGACTTGTGTGTTTGATGCTAAAAGATGTGATTGTGATATTATGTCTTGTGAATTTTCTCTACATGTGTTGGTTCTAACTTTTCTCTATCTTATAAAAATAGATGTCTAATGTTGTTATAAACACGACCGAGGAGTTCAAGGGAACTCGCTTTGGTACTCGTCTCATTGATCTCACTAGTGTGCTCAAACTTCCACTTCCTAGCATCATGACACTTCAGCTCACCAAGTTTGAGAGGAAGGACCTATGGGGCTTCAGAGTCACACAGCCGGGATGCCAGATAAAGCCAACCACAGAGGCCATCACTTTCAAGCTGATGCATGACGACAAGGCGAAAGGCTTACATGTAGTCATGCAGGAGTTACTTGGGCGCCTGGTAGGGAGCCACTCCACCGAGCTTGGGGGTCTTTACTTTCACCCCTTCGGGAGACGCAACAAGGAGGGTGAGGCTATAGAGTACGAGGATGCTGCTAGAGAGACGATGGAGCCGATTCATTTGTACCTTCAGGACCTAGAGGGTCTTATTAGGCAACTTGATACTGTCATGCTTAGCAATGACGAGCTCCAGTTTCAGCTCCGAGAGAAGGACAAGCTCTTCGTGGAGCAACATGAGATCGTTAAGGAAATGGAGGCCAAGTTTAAAAGCCAGGACAAGAAGTTCAAGAGACAGGAGAAAAGGGTCCAAGACAGGAAAAAGAAGATCCGGGAGATGAAGGAAGAGTTAGAGGCCAAGGACTTCGAGCTTGAGCACCAGCAGGGAGTGATCGAGAGGCTTCGCTCACAGAAGAGGACTCTTAGGTCCAAGATTAAGGCCTTGACTGCTAGTGTTAATGAGTACATGACCGCAATGGAGAATGCAGGTCTTACCCTCGTTGATGTGGAGATTGATGCGGAGGAGTAGTGTAGACTACTCGTATATCTTTCATCTACCGTACTTTGATTATTGAGTTGCAATGACCATCCAACATGTGGATGGCTTGCTATGGTGTGTTTTCATTTTCAAAAACTTGTCGTTTATGTCGTTCAAACTCTATGTTATTTTGATGCTTGGTTATTGTGATTGTCTATGTGATGTATTGTGCATGTTAAGAATCTATGGGTATCTCATTCTTATCCTTGTTAAAACCACAGATGCCTCCTCGACGTGCCAACCCCAACCAAAACAACAACAACAATGTCACTCCCGAGATGCAAAAGTTGATGACAGCACAAGCTCAACTGATGCAGATGATGACAACCTTCACGCAGAACCAGAACCAGAATAACAACAGCAATAACAACAACAACAACAACTAGAATAATCTGCCAGGATTTGACATGCTCACCAGATTTCTAAGACTGAGGCCTGCAAAATTCTTGGAAACCACTGATCCAATGGTAGCCAATGACTGGTTACGTTCAGTGAACAAGGACTTAGTGACTGTAGGCAGCACCGAAGAAGAGAATGTCAGGTTCACAGCACATCTGCTTGAAGGGCCAGCAGCAACTTGGTGGGTCAACTTTCAGATCACCACTCCCATTGAGGATGTGAATTGGGCTATCTTTGAGGATGGATTCCGTACAGCTCACATCTCATCCAGAGTGATGAATTTGAAGGAAAAGGAGTTTCACAATCTGAAGCAGCGTCACCGCAGTGTGGCTGAGTATATTGAGGAGTTCAACAATCTGGCGTGTTATGCACCGGATGAAGTTGATACAGATGCCAAGAGGAAGGATAAATTCCTCGAAGGACTGAATGATGAGTTGAAACTGCAGCTGTCTGTTGCCTATGTCCCAACCTACCAATAACTTTGTGACAAGGATACCATCTTGGAGAACAAGATGAAACAGGTTGAGAGCAGGAAGAGGAAGCATAGCTTTGATAAGCACAACTCAGGATCGTCTCACAAGCGTTCCCATCATGATGATAGTGGGAGTTCTGGATTCCACAAACATGGAAAGTACAACAACCACCACAGCCACAACCGTCATCATGACAACAAGCATCACCACAGTCATGATAATGACAAGTATAAGAACCACAAGAGTTGACATAAAAGCCACCACAGTGGAAGTGGAAGTCAGCCTGCAAAGAGAGATATCAGTCAGGTTGAGTGTTTCAAGTGTAAGAAGATGGGACACTATGCTAATGAGTGCCCAGAAAAGAAAATTGATGGTGCCAACAAGCCCAATCCCTTCCAAAAGGGACAAGTGAACCACATCAATGTGGAAGAAATCTATGAATAATCTGATGCTGTGGCTGGTAAGTTCAAACTCAATTCTGTTCCAGCACTTGTTCTTTTTGATACTGGCGCATCGCATTCATTCATATCAAGAGCATTTGTTGATAGAAATGGACTCCCGGTTGAAACTATTGGGTGTCCTATAAAAGTAAGTTCTCCTGGTGGAGAAATTATAGTGAACTCGGGATGTCACGATCTAGTGATAGAATTTGGGAGGTATAAGTTTCCCGTCAATTTAATAATCCTAGATTCCCAAGGATTAGATGTCATTTTGGGAATGGATTGGATGACTAAGTACAATGGAGTACTAGATTGTGCCAATCATACTGTCACACTCACAACCCCGGATAATTGTCACATCCCAAGATTTTCCAAATCTTGTAATGTGAAAAATAAAATAAACAAAATAAAATTTTGTTGAAAATCAGGGTGAAAAGAAACTTTTGTTTCAAAAAGGAAACTTAAAATCCCATCTAGAACAAACTTTGGTAAAATTTTGAACTCAACAAAATCCAAATCAAGGGAATTGCATTCCTCAATGAATGTATCTGGAAATATAAACACTTGGAAAAATAAATCCAAACCCTAAAACCCTAATGGAAATAAAATCATTTCCAAAGTTATCTCCAAGCCTATGGATTTGATCCATATAGAAATTTGTCAACAAACATTCACAAATGATCAAGAAAGACAAATAGAAATAACAAAGCCATATAAATTGGTTTCACTCAATTTGGAACCATAAATAAAATCTTATGAGTTTAACAAGATAAGAAATTGAATTCCCAAAGATAATAAAGAAACTATCTAGAAACCCATACAAAATGTTGAGCAATTGATCCTAAAGGGATTTAAAAGAATAAGTAAATATCAAACAAGATTTCACAAATTGGAATCACCAAGTTTGGATCTCTAAATAAAAAGATATGGATTTTATAAGAAAAGAAAGAATAATTAAATAAAGAATATTTAAAGACCAAATCAAATCTTTGCCTAATCCATTAAGCAAATGGAATGAATATAATCCCAATCCAAATAAAATAAAAGGATAAAGAATATTCCAAATAAAATAAAATGGCAATAACCATTCTATCCCTATCTTAATAAAGACAAATCTCTAAATAAGAATACATGAGAAAATGATATTGGAATTTACCCAAGTGGAATAAAAGTTGATTGAACAACTTAAATAAAATAAAACCTCCAAATAAAAATTTGGGAATTAGAACTATATTAAATTCCATCGGAATTAAAACAAATACCCAATCTTAAATGATTAATAAATCATATTAAAAAAAACCTTTCCAAATAATTCAAGATGGATTATTTGACACCCAATTAATCAAATAAAAACCTACTGAAAGGATTTGGAAAGTTAAAGATTTTAAATGGAGATTTAAAAATATTATTAAATCCTATCTAATTAAAAGCTAGAGCCTATTTTGAATAAATAAAAGACCCCAAAATGAATAAGGTTTTATTCAAAAATTGATATCAGAATACAATACTAATCAGTATTTGAAACTACACAAAATCTGGCAAGGTTTTGAAATCAAATTGAGGTTTGAATTGATTAAACCAAACCAAAACAGAATAGAAAGAAAAGGAAAAAGGAAAACAGAAGCAGTACAAAAAAAATGAAAGAAGCAGCCCAGCCAGCAAAGCCCATCTGACCCAGCAAGAGCCCACCCCGGAAACCCTCTCAGCGAAATGTTTTCTCACCACGGACCTGACTCACTCAGTCGCCGACAAGCAGGCCCCACCTCACCCGTCTCTATCTAACTCTCAACCCGACCCCACCGGCCAGTCTTCTTCCTCCCCGCGAAGACCACACCCTCGTCGCTGTTTCTGCGTTGATTTAGCGAGATTAATGGCGCAATAACCCTGCCCCGCGACCACGCCTACTTAACCGCCTCCCCCTCCTCTCCGTTCCCCCCTCAATCCCCCACCCTAGTGCGCCCCCAGGCTGCCTAATTTCGCGATACACCGCCACTGTCTCTGGCGAGTGCTTCCATCGATTCCGGCCAGACCCTGCCGCCCCTCGCCCCCTCGACCACACGAGCTTGACCCACAGATTCTGGCGCATCTCCCAGCACTCCTAGCTCAACCGCGCAAGCTCCCTAGCGTCGGCAACCTCAACGCCACTCGCCACCGTCTTCGGCTTGAAACTCCAGCGAGTGCCCCAGGTAGCTTCCGTCCGCCCCTTGCCCTCTCATTGACACACGCAGGTTCTGCTCTCCCTCGCGCGTCTAACGGACCCCTTATCTCGCTCTCCTGTGCCTTGTAGCCTCGTCCCCGACAACGGCCGAGCGTGCCCGACGGAAGCAGGGACTCTGGAGAGCAATTGTCGTCACCCCCGTGCGCCCCTGACCCTGTGGAGACCACGTCGAGAATCAGCGCAGCCCCGCGAACTCGGTGAGCCACCCCACTCCTCATCTAGCTTCCTGTATCGCCGGCACCGTCATCGTCTGAGCGCGCCGCCGCCAGCCACCACAATGCCACCAGTTCATGGTCAGTGCGATGAGGACCGTCGGATCCCGATCCAGCGGTTAGGATAGATGACTTATCGAACCGTTTTTGATTGATCTGTGCCGCACGATCCTCTTAAAATACAACAGTCCACGTTAGCCGATCCGCCCGAACCGGTACCAGCCTATAGGATTGATCCACGTGGCTCAGACTTTGATTTAAAAACAGAAACATTTCTATTAGATATGTGATTTTGTAAAATTCATAACTTTAAATCTACACGTCCAAATTTTACAAACTTTATATCAATGGATTCAGCAAGACAAGCCCTAGCCAACCATGCACTTTGTTTAGTAAAAAGCTTCTGGCAAAATGTTTGTTTTTGCAGAAACTTATGTATGCTTGTTTAGGTTATAAAAATTATTCTAAAATGATTTTGGGGATAAATTTTTTGGCAAATGGTTTGTTTTGAACCTACTAACCCTAGGAAACAAATTGTGGTTTCAAAAATGTATTTGGTGAAAAAAAAGAATAAACTATGGATTTAAAACCATTTCTAGTCAAATAAAGATATGGGTTAATTATTAAAAATAGTTGTGGAGGAAAACCTTTGGGAAATGTTTTGTTTTAAACTCTCTGTCCCCAAACACCAAGTCTTATGGTTTTAAAACATATTTTGTGAACCCTATAGATTAATGCCTTATTAAAAACATTTCTATACCACATAAAATGATACCTTGTTTTAAAAATGGTTTATAAAGTGAAACCTTTTGAAAATGACTTTGCTACTTTATAAAATGACCATTAGGTGTTTTCAAATGTTTGTGAACCTTTAGAAACCACTTTTCCAAATAAAACAATCTTTGGCATGCTTACATGCATTATCTTGTTTCTATGATTTTATGTGATGAATTGCTTGAATGATAGATTGAACTTGTGCCTTGTTTGATTGAATTGTAGTGACTTGAAGAGTGTGATTGTAGCAAGAACAAGGAGTGTACTTATACTCTACCAAAAAGGCAAGTGATGCTTCATACTTTTGTCCCATTATTTTCACTATGCATTAGTGATATTTCTAAGTAGGACTTGCATGGAATTTTGCTAAGTGTAAACTATGCCATGGGAAATCCTAGTAGATGAAACCTTAGTAGAATTTCCAAAGTTAAGATTCCTACTACTATCAAGCTTAGCTTAGCTAATAGAAAACAAGGGTGGAATATATATTCATGCTATGGAAAATTTCTAAGTCTGAGGACTTGTGTTTTGTTTAATAAAATAACTAAGTGAATGAATCACCTGGGTGGAATGGAAGGAATGGTTTGTGTTGAGTGGTTACACAAGGCCAGGGGACTAGTGAACCTTGTGTATCTCACTTGTGGATGGCCACCCAGGAAGAAAGAGATTTGAGATGTCAAATGTTGAGAAGCTTCAAGTGCAGCCACTTGGCATTATGGGCTCTGCCTGGATCATATAGGTTGCAATAACTTAGCCAAATGGATAGTTGGTGGTAGGGGTTTGATAGGTTGGCACGCGTCCATTATGTTCTAAGGGAAGGCTTCTGAAAGATCTTGTCTTGGTGAAACCAAGTCTTGTGGGGAAAGTGCACAACCTCTACAGAGTGAAAAATCTAAGTACTTAGCCATGTCCCTGGCAAAGGAAAATTTGAGCATCAAGACATGGAAGCTATCAAGAATCTCATCATCCAAATTTCTAAGTTAAAAACTTGTGGGTGAACAAGGGATTGAAAGGATCACCAATTCTATTGGGAGATGCCTTGGGAAAGATTTTGTCAAGCAAAAACTTAGTGATTTCAAATGATAAGGAAAATCTATTTTGAGCAAAGCAAGCCTAAGCTCCACTTAGCCAAATGCATATAGATGATAGACTCCACTATAGTACCATAGTATCACTTGCCAATACAATTCAAATGTATTGACCCATGTGGCCATAACTTGTTTTGTTGCAGGTTTGTTTGATATTAGTGAAGTTTAATGATTAGGATTACAAGTCTACAACCAACATGTCTGCCTGTGGCACTTTGAAGATGAAGGACCCCATGCTTATAGATATTCTGCTGCAATGTAATGTAATAGCCAAATGAGCTATGTAAGATGTAATAAATTATGTTATTCCTGGTTATAAATTTGTATTATGACCTTTGTATCTTGATATTACATTTAATTGTGGATGCTAGCTATTGATCCAGGGACTAGCATTGTAATCACAGGGATCTCTACCTTATTAAAGGTTGGGAACCTTACAATAATAAAAGGATTAGATTCAAGTCTAAGTTTGAATCAAAAGGGAGTAAGTTAAATTCTCTTAAGGGGGTTAGCATAGACAGTGTGCTAATTGTGAGATAATATCCGAATGTTTTTCCAGAGGAATTGTCGGGAATGCCACCAGATAGAGATGTTGAGTTTCTGATTGACTTGCTGCCAGGATCAGGACAAATAGCAAAGAGACCTTACAAGATGTCAGTTGATGAGTTGAAAGAACTCAAGAAACAAATTGGAGAACAGTTGCAGAAAGGATTTATTCAACCAAGTTCTTCATCTTGGGGAGCACCAGTTTTGTTTGTGGAAAAGGAAGATAGAAGTCAAAGGTTATGCATAGATTATCGTTCACTGAGTGAGGAGGCTATCAAGAACAAGTATCCTTTTCCCAGAATAAATGAATTATTTGATCAATTGGAAGGAGCCTGTGTGTTCTCAAAGATTGATCTCCGGTCAAGCTACTTTCAGCTAACGATAAGGGAACAAGACATACCTAAGACTGCTTTCACCCCTAGGTATGGATTGTATGAGTACACCGTGATGCCATTTGGTTTGACAAATGCACCAGCCTACTTCATGAATATGATGAACAAGGTGTTCATGGAATTTCTTGACAAATTCGTTGTCGTTTTCATCGATGACATTTTGATCTATTCCAAGAGCAATGAAGATGTCACATCCCAAGATTTTCCAAATCTTGTAATGTGAAAATAAATGAATTAAATAAAACCTTGTTTGATTTTCAGAGCTAGAAGAAACTTTTTGAATTCAATTGGAACCTCAAACCCATTTGAATTAAAATAAAACCAAAAAGGGATTCATAAAGATAAACATTTATTAAAGGAAATTAAAAATGTTTTAAATTACTGTTTTGGAATCTCTTAAATAAAGGATTTGGTTTTCAAAAGAAAAGGTGGATTCATAAATGAGGATTATTTTATATAGCCAAATTAAACTCTGACCAATAATTAGAAATAAATGTTTTGTTTTGAATAAAAATAGCAAAAGATGAATTAAATAAATTGATAAGGAATTATTATCCAAACTCTATTTAAATAAAAGGTTTTACCAATTTAATTGAAACATCAAATCTTATTATTTAAAATAAGTATTCCAAATATTGATATTCACAAATAAAACCTACTAAAATGTTTTGGCTTTATTTTACATTTCAAAATAAAGATCTCAATAAAATAAGTCCTATTTGAATTAATAATGAAAGTCTATTATATTTAATTAATAATGGACCCTAAAATAAAATGTTATTTTATTTTAAACAAGTTTCCAAGTATTCTTTATTTCCAAATAAAACCTACTGATTTGGTTTTGAAAATATTTAGATTCAAAATGCAGATTTTACTAAATAAACCAAACCCTATTTTTAAACCATGGTCCATTTTATTAAATTAATAAATGGAACCTAAAAAGATTTAAAATATTATTTTATTTTGGAAGTTGGTTTATGCTACTAAACAGAACCAAAAACTCATTACATGTTTGAATTGTTTGAATGGTTTGCATTGTTGGTTGAATCAATTGTTTGAATATCAAATCATAAAATAGAAATAGAAAAGAATAAAACAAAAAGGCAGAAAAAATATGGAAAAGGACAGGCCCAACTGAGCCAGCCCAACAGCCCACTTAGCCAGTCTCTCCTCCCATGAAAACGATTCGAACCAACTATCGACCATGAGCGATGACATGTGGACCCTCTCCTTCTTCCTTTCTCCGACGAGAGGACCCCCACGCGCCCCTTCTTCCCCACCGAACCACGCCTTTTCCCCTCGGCCGTTGCAGGCCTTGATTCTGCGGATTCAATACGCCTTAATGCGGCCACCATTAATCGCCTTGACCATGCGCGTTAAAACCCCAGCGTCTCCTCCTCCTTTTCCCCCAGACCACTCCCTCTCTCTGCCCCTAGGCTGTCGCCAATCACTCCTGCACCGCCGCTGCTCCGACGAGCTCCTATCTCCGATTCCGGCCAGCACACACCACCCCGAGCCTCCCTGAGCACACTTACAGCTTCCCCACTCCCAGACGCTTCTCCCTGTGCTCTTCGTTCGACCGCGGGCGCCCCAGAACACCGTCCTCGACAAACTCCGAGCACCGCCGCGTCTGCCTCCAACTCCGGCGCGTTCCCCAGGTGAAATCCGACCGCCCCTCTGCTTCTCGATCACGCGAGCATCTTCTCCTTGGTCTTACGCACCTGACCATGCTCCTGTCTTGCCTCCGCGTGATCTACTGATGTCGCCGTGGGATGAGCCACCACGCCGACGAAGTCTCCGTGAGCAATCGCCACCGTTCGTCGCCCCTGCCCGTCGACCACGTTGAGCTTCCCCAGCCTCCTGTGATCTCGGTGAGCCCCCTCCGTCTTCCTTGCTTCCTAGAACCACCGCGAGCACCTCGTCTGGCCGTCGCTGCCGTCCGCTTGGCGATTGATGGTTGATTGATTTCATCCGTTAGATCTAGATCGTAAGGCTGTAATAGAACATAAGCGAAGGGGTATCGTTTGCCTCTGCGCCGCTCGATCTAAATGAGATCCTACGGTCTGCAGCACGTGATCCAGACGAACCGGTATCGGCCAATTCTGACGGCGTGGCGATCTATTTGAAAACAGTTTGAAATCTGATTTAGGTGTGATTTTCAAACCCTTATAACTTTCAAACCACGTCCAAAAATTACAAATTTTATATCGTTGGATTCAGGAAAGCAAGCCCTAGCCAACCATGGCCTTAGTTTAGAAAATAGTATCTGTTAGCTTTCTTGATTTTGCAGATTCATTTGTGAGCTTGTTTAGAGTAGAAAAAATGTTTAAAATTGATTTTAGGATTAAATCTTTTGAAAAATGGTTTGTAGTGACCTTACTGACCCTAGGAACCAACCCATGGTTTGGAAATGAAATTGGAAAAATTTAGAATGGATTAATTGAATTAGTCTAATTCTAGCTAAGTAATGATAATGGTTTTATTTTGAAAAAGAATTTTGGAATAAAAACTATTGGGAAAATGTTATAATTCAAAGCTACTGACCTTAAACACCAAGTCTTGAGAGTTAGAAACTTTTGGTGAGAAACTTAAAGATTTTGATTTGATAAAACCAT
This sequence comes from Avena longiglumis, assembly GCA_030063025.1. NCBI lineage: Eukaryota > Viridiplantae > Streptophyta > Magnoliopsida > Poales > Poaceae > Avena > Avena longiglumis. The sequence continues at coordinate 229,503,417 of CP125978.1, forward strand.
TTTCCACCACATAAAATGTTGATTGGATTTTTTTAAAATAATTTTGGGCAAAACCCTCTAACTAATGACTTTGCCATTTTGGTAAATGACCAATTTGGACTTTACAAAGTTTATAAACCTAGTGGAGACCATCCCTGCAATAGAACCATCCTTTGCATACTTATGCATGACTTAGACTCCATTGCTTTATGTGTGTGAGATTGTTTGTTTGACTTTGGTTTGGAATGTTAGTTGAATTTGTGTTTGCTTGATTGACTTGTAGTGAATTTAGCAAAGTGTGAGACTAGCAAGATCAAGGAGTGAACCACCATTCCCTACCAAAAAGGCAAGTTACACTATCATACAAATGCCCTACTAATTTCATTATACTTAGTGGATCATGAAAACATGCATGAAAAAGATTTCTTTATACTTATGCTATGCTAAATCCTAATAGGATTCCCTATACACTCCTTAGTGAAAATATTGAAGTTGTACATGCTTAGCCATGCTATGTTTTGAAAAGAGATACATGTTGAGATTTTACAAAGGTTGAGAAAAGGACTTGTGTTTTACATAATAAAACAAGGACTCAATGAACCACCTAGGTGGTGGATACTTTAAGTTTTGGAGAAGGTGGCAACAAAAGGGACCATGTCTATGGGGATCACTTTGTGTTGTGCTCCAAAAGAAAACCACCTAGGAAACTTAGAGATTGAACATGTTTCTCTAATTGTGGCTTTCGTGTGCAACCACATGCTATTATGTCTCTGGCTTAGTCAACTACATTAGGAAGACACATACATTGTCTTTAGTTACCGGACATGGGGATCTGGAATGCTTCATGGGGGCTGAAGACAAGCTAGCAATGATGTATGGGAGGACCTTTTGGAAAGACTTCGTCACACTCTCGATCTTGGGTACTCCATCTTGGTGAGCACTAATCCAAGAGGCCACTGGTGGCAACAAGATGGGATTGTGTCATGTGGGTAAAGTGTACTCTTCTGAAGTAAATAAAATCTAAGTACTTAGCCGTGTCCCCGGTTATGGACAAAACTGAGCAACTAAAGTTTGAACTATGGGAGATCTCGACATTCCAACTTCTAAATTAAAATAAAACTTGATGCCCTTGTGTGTCTACCAAGGAATTCAAAGAGATTTTGTTAAACTTGTTGCACTTGGGGTTACCAAGGTGCTCAAGGGATTTTGTTTAAACACTTGATGTACTTGGAATGACCAAGGAACTCATGAGATTTGATGAGACTTGTTGCACTTGGGGTTACCAAGGTGCTCAAGGAGTTTTGATAAGGACTTGAACACTTGAGTTTCTACCAAGGAGTTCAAGGAACTTGGAAAAGAGATTTGACAAAGGACTTAAAACCCTTTTTTGAAAAGATAGTATAAAATATTGCTTTATGCAAATAAGCCTTAAACTCTACTTAGCCAAATATGCATATAATGATAGGATCCCCTCTTATTATACATGGAAGTGAAGCTTGCCAATACAATTCAAAATGTATTGACCCTTGTGGCTGTAACTTTTAATGTTGCAGGTTGATTGTTTTTAAGTGAAGATTGTTTGATTGACTAGGATTACAAAGTCTACAACCAACATCTGCCTGTGGCACTTTGAAGATGAAGGACCCATGACTATAGTTATTCCGCTGCAATGTAATGTAATAGCCAAATGAGCTATGTTTGATGTAATAAACTTATGTTATTCCTGGTTATAAATTTATATTATGACCTTTGTATCTTGATATTACATCTTAACTGTGGATGCTAGCTAGTGATCCAGGGACTAGCATTGTAAACACAGGAGGAATCTACCTTATTAGGTTGAGACCCCTTACAGATGGTATCAGAGCACTGTGTTGCCTGTAGGATTGTAACCCTAGGATTGGACAAAACCCCTTAGAAAAATAGGAGTTGTATTTGATCCAAAACTTATTTACAAAAACTTGTAAATTCTTTCCTCAACCATTTTGGCTTCAACTCTACGCCACTTCTATTTCAACTTGATAGAAAAACCTACCCATGGCCAAGGACTACACCATGTGCAAAGGATGACTTCAACTTCTTCAACTCTAATGACTTCAACATCTTCAGCATCTTCACCAAGGACTTCCAACTTGGATACCACTAAGGACTACAAGTGAAACAAGGAAATCTTACTCAAGATTTAGAGACTGAGGGAATGCAAAATAAGAGGGAACCATCAACAACTTTGAAGTATTGTAACCAAGATTTTATCTCAAGGAAGCCATGATCTCATACGAGAAGAATCATAAAGGAAGGAAAGGTCACAAGTGAACCATATAGATGGACCACCCTATTTTGATAAGTCAAAAACACACAAACCTATGTGGTGTAGCAAAAATACTTTGTTAACTAAGTATGTGCTTGAACCTTGTTGAGTGAAAGGTTTGGTTTGTAGTTGCATGTACATTGTTTGTGTGAATTGTGATGTGTGTGATTAGAATTAAGTCCTTAGAAATATCTTGCCTATTCTAATCTTCCTTAAACCCAAACAGATGACTACTCCAAAGGACTCCAACATCAAGGTTGATGACACCAACACCAACCAAGCTGACAGCATGAAAGAGCTAATAGTAACCCAACATCAGTTGAACCAACTGACAGCTCAGTTCCTAGCTAACAATAGTGATAAAGATCCAGCACTGCAAAAGTTTTTGGAGGAACAATCCCAACTGATGCTTAAGGTGACTAATCAAATGATTAGCATGGAAGAAAGCTATCCTAAAGGAGTTTATGATAACAAGGATGACAAGAATGTTATTCTAGATGGAGCCCCAGCTTGCATTATTTGTGGAGACAAGGATCATACTTCCAAGGAGCATGAAGGACAATGCCCCAATTGTGAAGAAGAACATCCTATTGGACAATGTTCCACCTCTCAGGCTACTTGTTACCTTTGTGAAGGAAGTGATCATACTCCTAACCAATGTCTCATCTATGCCATGGTGGAACAAAGGAAACAAGAAGGATCCAAGTCTACCAAAGGAAAAGGACCACTCATACCTCCAAACAAGACAACCCAATTCAAAGGATCAAAGAAAACCAAGAAACCCAGACAGGACATGCACCTTGTGCAATGCCGTAAATGTAAGGAAATGGGACACTACTCCAGTGAGTGCCCAGAGAACAAGAAAAATAAAGGAATTGACCAAGTGGTGTGCAACAACTGCAAGGAACCAGGTCATTATGTAGCAACTTGTCCACAAGAGCAACGTAAAGAACTCCAAGATATCCATTGTTTCAACTGCAAGAATCCAGGACACTATGCAAGCAACTGTCCAGAGAAGATGAAGAACAAGTTGAACAAGCCTATGGAGAAGCTCAACCTTGGCTCATGAGTCAAGTATGGAAATAAGGGACACTATGCAAAAGTTTGCCTAGAGAAGTTTTTCCAGGATCCCAAGAGGACAATATGTAATTTTTGTTTGAAAAATTTTAAGGGTGGTAGTACCCTAGTTGTTTTGAACTTGCTTGTAACCCTAGCCTCCCCAAATCTCGGGACGAGATTTATTTTAAAGGTGGTAGCCTGTCACATCCCAAGATTTTCCAAATCTTGTAATGTGAAAATAAATGAATTAAATAAAACCTTGTTTGATTTTAAGAGCTAGAAGAAACTTTTTGAATTCAATTGGAACCTCAAACCCATTTGAATTAAAATAAAACCAAAAATTGATTCATAAAGTTAAACATTTATTAAAGGAAATTAAAAATGTTTTAAATTACTGTTTTGGAATCTCTTAAATAAAGGATTTGGTTTTCAAAAGAAAAGGTGGATTCATAAATGAGGATTATTTTATATAGCCAAATTAAACTCTGACCAATAATTAGAAATAAATATTTTGTTTTGAATAAAAATAGCAAAAGATGAATTAAATAAATTGATAAGGAATTATTATCCAAACTCTATTTAAATAAAAGGTTTTACCAATTTAATTGAAACATCAAATCTTATTATTTAAAATAAGTATTCCAAATATTTATATTCACAAATAAAACCTACTAAAATGTTTTGGCTTTATTTTAGATTTCAAAATAAAGATCTCAATAAAATAAGTCCTATTTGAATTAATAATGAAAGTGTATTATATTTAATTAATAATGGACCCTAAAATAAAATGTTATTTTATTTTAAACAAGTTTCCAAGTATTCTTTATTTCCAAATAAAACCTACTGATTTGGTTTTGAAAATATTTAGATTCAAAATGGAGATTTTACTAAATAAACCAAACCCTATTTTTAAACCATGGTCCATTTTATTTAATTAATAAATGGAACCTAAAAAGATTTAAAATATTATTTTATTTTGGAAGTTGGTTTATGCTACTAAACAGAACCAAAAACTCATTACATGTTTGAATTGTTTGAATGGTTTGCATTGTTGGTTGAATCAATTGTTTGAATATCAAATCAGAAAATAGAAATAGAAAAGAATAAAACAAAAAGGCAGAAAAAATATGGAAAAGGACAGGCCCAACTGAGCCAGCCCAACAGCTGTGGCATCCCGCAAAAACCACTACTAGAAAATCGCGTTGAATTTGTGCATTGCATCGTCATCATCATACATTGTTTGCATAAAACTATTTTCGCAAAGCCTGTTTTGTTTTCTAAAACGCCCCGTCCTGTTTTCTAATTCAAACCCCGGGCCTCCGGGTTATTTTTGTTTGAGTGCTATCGGTTTGCAAATGGTGTTAACAAAACAAATAAAAATTATATTATTTTTAGTGGGGGCAGTCGAACGGGCCAGATCGACCCGAACGACCACCCCCAGGATTTTAAATCGGTCCAACTAGTCTGCCCCTCTAATTCCTAAAGCTACCCAGAAAGCTACCCAACCCATCCCTCCACCTCACTCCCTCCAATAGTATCCTGCCACCTCACCTAACCCTTCCCCCTAACCAATCTAGCACTGCCACCTCACCCCAATCACCCCCCTCTCCCCACCAGCCAGCTCACTCCACGCGCCTTGTGCACACAGCACTTGCACTCCACGCGCGCAGCCTCCTGCCCGCTGGCCCCACCGGCCCCAGCCCCACCTGGCTCTCCTCTCCTCCTCCCTTTCTTCCCCGAGGCCGCCTCCCTCCTCCCCTTTGCGCTGGCTCCCGCCTCTCTCCCTCCGCCCCACCTGGCGCCCCCTCACCTCGCCTCAAGCCCCGCCGACGCCTCCCGTTTTGCTCCCTCGCGGCTCTGCAGCCGCTCCGCGCGCCTGCCCGCCCGCCTCTGCCTGCCGCCCTCTCCTCGGTGCCCGCTCATGGCGACCCTCTCCGAGCTCGCCCCGCCTCTCCCTCCACCTCGCCTCCCTCCTTGCGGAGCTCTCCAGCCGCTCCCGCGCGAGCCTGACGCCACCAACCGCCTCCGGCCCCGCGACCCTGCGCCGCCCGCTCAAGCGCCCGCCTCCGGCGGGCTCCGCCTCCCCGGCCGCGTGCCTCCCGACCCCGCAGCACCGCAGCGCCGTCGCCCGCCAGCTCCCTCGCGGACGCCACCGACCACGCGACCTCCTCCGCCTCCCCTCTCCCGGCTCGGCCCCCTCCCCATCTCATGGCGGCGCCCGGAGCGCGCAGCACCCTCCGCTTCGCCGCTGGGCCCCCTCGCCCCCCAAGCTCACCGCCGCCGCCGCGCCTTCTTCTCCCCGCGTCCGTCGCCGCCGCAGGACCCCACCGCCGCCGCCGGTGGCCTCGACGCCGCCCCCTCTCCGCCGTCTCCCCGTGACGCTCTCGCTGCCCCGAGTACCTCCGCTGCCTTCGTCCCTTCGCGCCTCTGCCCGTGCCCGAGCCCGTGCCTCGTCTGCTCCGTCGTCGTTCCCCTGTCCCCGGCCGCCGATCTGCGCGTCCGCGGCCTCAGCCGCGTGCGCCGCCCTCGCCGAGCTCTTCGTCACCCTTTGCGGCTGCCGTGGTGTTTTCGTACAGGTGCAGGTCCTCTAGTACCAGTGGGTTGCCCATGTGCCGTGTTTTGGTGATGTTCAGAAGAAAGTGGGATGTGTAGATGATTGCGATGGCAGCCGTGTGAAGACGGATCAGTGGCAATTATCTAACTTCCGCGACCCCCCATCGAACAAGCCTGACGAGTACCTCACTAGGACAGCAAGGCCGTCAGTGCGTTCCCAGATCATCACCGACAATCGAAACCGGAACCGACAAGATCGCCTACCCGGAACATCAAGATCGCCTCACGGAATCCGAAGCGCGGACCCAACAAGATCCTCGCAACGACAAGACCCTCGCAACGGCAAGATCGACCCCGTGGGACCGACAAGAACTGCACGACGACAAGAACGACACCGACCCGTAAGATCTGATGCGCCCCGACACCGACCCAAGTCCTTCTTCCCGGAACCCCAAGATCCACCCCAGTAATCTAAGAGCGACCCCGGAGTCCAAGAACGATCCCGTCGAACCCCGGAACCCCAAGTCCGTCGAACCCTGGACCCTGTCGAACCCCGAACCCCGGAACCCAAGATCTGCCGAACCCTAATGTGTGACCCTTATCCGAACCCCTATTTTATAAATGTCAAACATAAAACTTGTTGCATATTGAATTGTCATCTCGCATGCATATCTGTGGTTTGGGGGCCTTATGCCGATTCACCTAATAACTAAATATGGGGCCCATATGCGGGCAAATCTAGCCTTATATTGGCCTCATTTAAATTTGTGTAGCGAACCCGGTGCTATCTTCTACCATGTAAAACAACATTTAAACTGCGGGGTTTCTAAACAACTTGAACCACCTAACTATTTGTCGGGACCCCGGTTCCACTTAATATGACCTAATCGCATCACATCTTTGCCATGCCATACATCATACATGCATCATGCCGATCTTCTGCCGTTGTATTAAATATTGCATCCGGTGTTCCTTCTAGTGATTTGCTTCTTCGCGGATAAGACCGTTGAGTTGATGTGAGCTTCGCCGCGTTCTTCGGTTGAACCCCTTCGGCAATGTTTTCAGGCGAGCATCTCCCTCTTTCTACCTATCTTACTTTTATAGTATTTACTTCCCTCCTGTTGATCTACTGCTATCTGTGTTGCGATGCTTTAGTTTCCGCACCCGTGATCTACCGTGCAGCTCTATATTGCCTTGGACACACCCTATTACCTGTTGTTTGGTAGATAGTTGGACTTGCGCGTCGTAGTCGCTTGCTCAAGTGCTGCTGCGTGTTGTCAAATGCCACAGTTGTTGATGTATTGCCGCATGTTGATGTTGGAGATGATTCTAGTTTTACTTATCGTCACTTAATTTCTGTTTAACAACTAAAATTGAATAAGCAGAGGCATCGGTGGGTGATAGATAACATTTGGTTTCCGAACGCCCACTTGTGTCCCGTAAGACCCCGAGTACTTGATACCTGTTCCTTGATTTATCGCGCTATCCACATCCGGGAGGTATATGGGACCCCCCTGAGCCAGAGCTTGATTCATTCTTATTTCTTGGGGCCACAAACTAGTTTGAGGTTTTATTTACTATCCTGTACTTATGCCATGCTATTTTCTGTATTTAAATTGTGCGAGGAGCACCTTTGTCTTTATTTAGGTAAGCGGAGTGTTTTGCGGTATCGACAAGCCAGCCACACTTTCGGGTTCCTAGTCGTTTTGACCAGCGCAAACCTTGAGCCCGTCTCGAGCTTGCTTACTCGTTGCGGGATCTACTCAATGGGTGGCCTGAAATAATTCTGAATCCTGTGATTGTTCAGTCGTGAAAGCCTCGTTGGGTTTTGATTTGGTTTTTCCGAGGTTGATCGAGCGTGTGTTGCTATTGGTGCACCCCGGCCGGGTAAAACTTTCTGAAAGCCGTGTCCACGGATATGGACGACTTGGAGCACAGTATCTCGATCATAGACAAGCATAACTAAAGTTTATTGCTATAAATTTGACTTATAATGACTAGTAATCAGCTCCACTATAATGGAATGGCTAATAATACTGCCCACAAATGCTTGTTTGAATTGTCGCTTGCGACCATTGTACCTGACTAGTAAATCTTGCAACTACAACGGAATGGCTGAATAAAAGTACCAACAACTGCTGGGTTTTGGGTTTACCTCATGCTATCTGTATCTGATTAGTAATTGTTGCAACTACAATCGAATGGTTAACTAAAAGTGCCCACTGTTTACTTCATCAGGATGAGTATTTAAACCTGACTAGTAATTGCTGCAACGATAACCAAATAAATAAAGCTGCCAACTGTGTGAGTTCCTCGGTTGACTTCCTCGTTTGGTCTCGAGGGGGAAACGCCAGGATGGGTTTGTTTGATGATAGAATCAGGTTGGTTCCGAATAGGTCCTTCTTACCCTCTCATTTGACGCCTTGATTCTCGAGTCTCTATAGGTTGTTTAGTGCATCTTTGCCTGCTCGATCCACCATACCTATGTAGGCGAGGACCGCCGTCTAGCCTCGCCGTGTCTTGGCCTCGATCTTGGCTCCTTCTTTTTCCTTTGCCCTTTGTCGGCTCCCTTTTGTTTAAGCAGGTTGTGAGACCGACGCCGTTAGTGGTTACCCTTCCGGCTTGGCACAGCAGGTTATGGGCCATTGGTTATTCTTGAGGCTCTTAGCCCCATTTGCTTCTTGTCCGTAGTCGGACGCTCTACCGTTTTCAAGGTGATTTGGATCTTGTATATTATATCTCATTCTTGACTCTTTGAGTCATTATATATATCTCATGGGTCCCATCGAGGACTGTTGTGTAATGTTATTACTTCGTTTTCCACCCGCACGAAAGTGCCTGGTGGGCACCTTTGAATCGTTTCTATGCGGGTTTGGCGAATTTTGCTCAAACTTGCATAGGTCCGATTCTGAGGGTGTTACAACAGCCCACTTAGCCCACTCTCCTCCCCGCAGAAAAAGATTCGAACCAACTATGTGACCCGCGCAGACGATGACATGTGGACCCCTCTCCTTCTTCCTTTCTCACTGACCAGAGGACCCCACACCGCGCCCCCTTCTTCCCCACCCACGAACCACGCCTTTTCCCCCTCGCCGGCCGTTGCAGGACTTGATTCCGCGGATTCAATACGCCTTAATGCGGCCACCATTAATCGCCTTGACCATGCGTGTTAAAACCCCAGCGTCTCCTCCTCCTTTTCCCCCAGACCACTCCCTCTCTCTGCCCCTAGGCTGTCGCCAATCACTCCTGCACCGCCGCTGCTCCGACGAGCTCCTATCTCCGATTCCGGCCAACACACACCACCCCGAGCCTCCCTGAGCACACTTACAGCTTCCCCACTCCCAGACGCTTCTCCATGTGTTCTTCGTTCGATCGCGGGCGCCCCAGAACACCGTCCTCGACAAACTCCGAGCACCGCCGCGTCTGCCTCCAACTCCGGCGCGTTCCCCAGGTGAAATCCGACCGCCCCTCTGCTTCTCGATCACGCGAGCATCTTCTCCTTGGTCTTACGCACCTGACCATGCTCCTGTCTTGCCTCCGCGTGATCTATAGTGTCGCCTTCGACCGTGGACAGAGCCACCCGACGCCGACGAAGTCTCCGGCGAGCAATCGCCACCGTTCCCGTGCGCCCCCTGCTTCGTCGACCACACGTTGAGCTTCCCCAGCCTCCTGCGATCTCGGTGAGCACCCCCTCCGTCTTCCTTGCTTCCTAGAACCACCGCGAGCACCTCGTCTGGCCGTCGCCGCCGTCCACCGCTTGTGATGCCGCCAGTTGATGGTTGATTGATTTCGTCCGTTAGATCTAGATCGTAAGGCTGTAATAGAACATAAGCGAAGGGGTATCATTTGCCTCTGCGCCGCTCGATCTAAATGAGATCCTACGGTCTGCAGCACGCGATCCAGACGAACTGGTATCGGCCAATCACGAAGCGACGCGTGGCCAGTCTATTTGAAAACAGAAGTTTAAAATCTGATTTAGGTGTGATTTTCAAACCCTTATAACTTTCAAACCACAGGTCCAAAAATTACAAATTTTATATCGTTGGATTCAGGAAAGCAAGCCCTAGCCAACCATGGCCTTAGTTTAGAAAATAGTATCTGTTAGCTTGCTTGATTTTGCAGATTCTTTTGTGAGATTGTTTAGAGAAGAAAAAATGTTTAAAATTGATTTTAGGATTAAATCTTTTGAAAAATGGTTTGTAGTGACCTTACTGACCCTAGGAACCAACCCATGGTTTGGAAATGAAATTGGAAAAATTTAGAATGGATTAATTGAATTAGTCTAATTCTAGCTAAGTAATGATAATGGTTTTATTTTGAAAAAGAATTTTGGAATAAAAACTATTGGGAAAATGTTATAATTCAAAGCTACTGACCTTAAACACCAAGTCTTGAGAGTTAGAAACTTTTGGTGAGAAACTTAAAGATTTTGATTTGATAAAACCATTTTCCACCACATAAAATGTTGATTGGATTTTTTTAAAATAATTTTGGGCAAAACCCTCTAACTAATGACTTTGCCATTTTGGTAAATGACCAATTTGGACTTTACAAAGTTTATAAACCTAGTGGAGACCAGTTTGTTTGACTTTGGTTTGGAATGTTAGTTGAATTTGTGTTTGCTTGATTGACTTGTAGTGAATTTAGCAAAGTGTGAGACTAGCAAGATCAAGGAGTGAACCACCATTCCCTACCAAAAAGGCAAGTTACACTATCATACAAATGCCCTACTAATTTCATTATACTTAGTGGATCATGAAAACATGCATGAAAAAGATTTCTTTATACTTATGCTATGCTAAATCCTAATAGGATTCCCTATACACTCCTTAGTGAAAATATTGAAGTTGTACATGCTTAGCCATGCTATGTTTTGAAAAGATATACATGTTGAGATTTTACAAAGGTTGAGAAAAGGACTTGTGTTTTACATAATAAAACAAGGACTCAATGAACCACCTAGGTGGTGGATACTTTAAGTTTTGGAGAAGGTGGCAACAAAAGGGACCATGTCTATGGGGATCACTTTGTGTTGTGCTCCAAAAGAAAACCACCTAGGAAACTTAGAGATTGAACATGTTTCTCCAATTGTGTCTTTCGTGTGCAACCACATGCTATTATGGCTCTGGCTTAGTCAACTACATTAGGAAGACACATACATTGTCTTTAGTTACCGGACATGGGGATCTGGAATGCTTCATGGGGGCTGAAGACAAGCTAGCAATGATGTATGGGAGGACCTTTTGGAAAGACTTCGTCACACTCTCAGTCTGCCGGTACTCCATCTTGGTGAGCACTAATCCAGTAGGCCACTGGTGGCAACAAGATGGGATTGTGTCATGTGGGTAAAGTGTACTCCTTCTGCAGAAGTAAATAAAATCTAAGTACTTAGCTGTGTCCCCGGTTATGGACAAAACTAAGCAACTAAAGTTTGAACTATGGGAGATCTCGACATTCCAACTTCTAAATTAAAATAAAACTTGATGCCCTTGTGTGTCTACCAAGGAATTCAAAGAGATTTTGTTAAACTTGTTGCACTTGGGGTTACCAAGGTGCTCAAGGGATTTTGTTTAAACACTTGATGTACTTGGAATGACCAAGGAACTCATGAGATTTGATGAGACTTGTTGCACTTGGGGTTACCAAGGTGCTCAAGGAGTTTTGATAAGGACTTGAACACTTGAGTTTCTACCAAGGAGTTCAAGGAACTTGGAAAAGAGATTTGACAAAGGACTTAAAACCCTTTTTTGAAAAGATAGTATAAAATATTGCTTTATGAAAATAAGCCTTAAACTCTACTTAGCCAAATATGCATATAATGATAGGATCCCCTCTTATTATACATGGAAGTGAAGCTTGCAAATACAATTCAAAATGTATTGACCCTTGTGGCTGTAACTTTTAATGTTGCAGGTTGATTGTTTTTAAGTGAAGATTGTTTGATTGACTAGGATTACAAAGTCTACAACCAACATACACTGTGGCACTTTGAAGATGAAGGACCCATGACTATAGTTATTCCGCTGCAATGTAATGTAATAGCCAAATGAGCTATGTTTGATGTAATAAACTTATGTTATTCCTGGTTATAAATTTATATTATGACCTTTGTATCTTGATATTACATCTTAACTGTGGATGCTAGCTAGTGATCCAGGGACTAGCATTGTAAACACAGGAGGAATCTACCTTATTAGGTTGAGACCCCTTACAGATGGTATCAGAGCACTGTGTTGCCTGTAGAATTGTAACCCTAGGATTGGACAAAACCCCTTAGAAAAATAGGAGTTGTATTTGATCCAAAACTTATTTACAAAAACTTGTAAATTCTTTCCTCAACCATTTTGGCTTCAACTCTACGCCACTTCTATTTCAACTTGATAGAAAAACCTACCCATGGCCAAGGACTACACCATGTGCAAAGGATGACTTCAACTTCTTCAACTCTAATGACTTCAACATCTTCAGCATCTTCACCAAGGACTTCCAACTTGGATACCACTAAGGACTACAAGTGAAACAAGGAAATCTTACTCAAGATTTAGAGACTGAGGGAATGCAAAATAAGAGGGAACCATCAACAACTTTGAAGTATTGTAACCAAGAGTTTATCTCAAGGAAGCCATGATCTCATACGAGAAGAATCATAAAGGAAGGAAAGGTCACAAGTGAACCATATAGATGGACCACCCTATTTTGATAAGTCAAAAACACACCAACCTATGTGGTGTAGCAAAAATACTTTGTTAACTAAGTATGTGCTTGAACCTTGTTGAGTGAAAGGTTTGGTTTGTAGTTGCATGTACATTGTTTGTGTGAATTGTGATGTGTGTGATTAGAATTAAGTCCTTAGAAATATCTTGCCTATTCTAATCTTCCTTAAACCCAAACAGATGACTACTCCAAAGGACTCCAACATCAAGGTTGATGACACCAACACCAACCAAGCTGACAGCATGAAAGAGCTAATAGCAACCCAACATCAGTTGAACCAACTGACAGCTCAGTTCCTAGCTAACAATAGTGATAAAGATCCAGCACTGCAAAAGTTTTTGGAGGAACAATCCCAACTGATGCTTAAGGTGACTAATCAAATGATTAGCATGGAAGAAAGCTATCCTAAAGGAGTTTATGATCACAAGGATGACAAGAATGTTATTCTAGATGGAGCCCCAGCTTGCATTATTTGTGGAGACAAGGATCATACTTCCAAGGAGCATGAAGGACAATGCCCCAATTGTGAAGAAGAACATCCTATTGGACAATGTTCCACCTCTCAGGCTACTTGTTACCTTTGTGAAGGAAGTGATCATACTCCTAACCAATGTCTCATCTATGCCATGGTGGAACAAAGGAAACAACAAGGATCCAAGTCTACCAAAGGAAAAGGACCACTCATACCTCCAAACAAGATAACCCAATTCAAAGGATCAAAGAAAACCAAGAAACCCAGACAGGACATGCACCTTGTGCAATGCCGTAAATGTAAGGAAATTGGACACTACTCAAGTGAGTGCCCAGAGAACAAGAAAAATAAAGGAATTGACCAAGTGGTGTGCAACAACTGCAAGGAACCAGGTCATTATGTAGCAACTTGTCCACAAGAGCAACGTAAAGAACTCCAAGATATCCATTGTTTCAACTGCAAGAATCCAGGACACTATGCAAGCAACTGTCCAGAGAAGATGAAGAACAAGTTGAAGAAGCCTATGGAGAAGCTCAACCTTGGCTCATGAGTCAAGCATGGAAATAAGGGACACTATGCAAAAGTTTGCCTAGAGAAGTTTTTCCAGGATCCCAAGAAGGACAATATGTAATTTTTGTTTGAAAATTTTTAAGGGTGGTAGTACCCTAGTTGTTTTGAACTTGCTTGTAACCCTAGCCTCCCCAAATCTCGGGACGAGATTTATTTTAAAGGTGGTAGCCTGTCACATCCCAAGATTTTCCAAATCTTGTAATGTGAAAATAAATGAATTAAATAAAACCTTGTTTGATTTTAAGAGCTAGAAGAAACTTTTTGAATTCAATTGGAACCTCAAACCCATTTGAATTAAAATAAAACCAAAAATTGATTCATAAAGTTAAACATTTATTAAAGGAAATTAAAAATGTTTTAAATTACTGTTTTGGAATCTCTTAAATAAAGGATTTAGTTTTCAAAAGAAAAGGTGGATTCATAAATGAGGATTATTTTATATAGCCAAATTAAACTCTGACCAATAATTAGAAATAAATGTTTTGTTTTGAATAAAGATAGCAAAAGATGAATTAAATAAATTGATAAGGAATTATTATCCAAACTCTATTTAAATAAATGGTTTTACCAATTTAATTGAAACATCAAATCTTATTATTTAAAATAAGTATTCCAAATATTTATATTCACAAATAAAACCTACTAAAATGTTTTGGCTTTATTTTAGATTTCAAAATAAAGATCTCAATAAAATAAGTCCTATTTGAATTAATAATGAAAGTGTATTATATTTAATTAATAATGGACCCTAAAATAAAATGTTATTTTATTTTAAACAAGTTTCCAAGTATTCTTTATTTCCAAATAAAACCTACTGATTTGGTTTTGAAAATATTTAGATTCAAAATGGAGATTTTACTAAATAAACCAAACCCTATTTTTAAACCATGGTCCATTTTATTTAATTAATAAATGGAACCTAAAAAGATTTAAAATATTATTTTATTTTGGAAGTTGGTTTATGCTACTAAACAGAACCAAAAACTCATTACATGTTTGAATTGTTTGAATGGTTTGCATTGTTGGTTGAATCAATTGTTTGAATATCAAATCAGAAAATAGAAATAGAAAAGAATAAAACAAAAAGGCAGAAAAAAATATGGAAAAGGACAGGCCCAACTGAGCCAGCCCAACAGCCAACTTAGCCCACTCTCCTCCCCGCAGAAAACGATTCGAACCAACTATCTGACCCGCGCAGACGATGACATGTGGACCCCTCTCCTTCTTCCTTTCTCACTGACCAGAGGACCCCACACCGCGCCCCCTTCTTCCCCACCCGCGAACCACGCCTTTTCCCCCTCGCCGGCCGTTGCAGGCCTTGATTCCGCGGATTCAATACGCCTTAATGCGGCCACCATTAATCGCCTTGACCATGCGCGTTAAAACCCCAGCGTCTCCTCCTCCTTTTCCCCCAGACCACTCCCTCTCTCTGCCCCTAGGCTGTCGCCAATCACTCCTGCACCGCCGCTGCTCCGACGAGCTCCTATCTCCGATTCCGGCCAGCACACACCACCCCGAGCCTCCCTGAGCACACTTACAGCTTCCCCACTCCCAGACGCTTCTCCCTGTGTTCTTCGTTCGATCGCGGGCGCCCCAGAACACCGTCCTCGACAAACTCCGAGCACCGCCGCGTCTGCCTCCAACTCCGGCGCGTTCCCCAGGTGAAATCCGACCGCCCCTCTGCTTCTCGATCACGCGAGCATCTTCTCCTTGGTCTTACGCACCTGACCATGCTCCTGTCTTGCCTCCGCGTGATCTACAGCGTCGCCTTCGACCGCGGACAGAGCCACCCGACGCCGACGAAGTCTCCGGCGAGCAATCGCCACCGTTCCCGTGCGCCCCCTGCTTCGTCGACCACACGTTGAGCTTCCATAGCCTCATGCTATCTCGGTGAGCACCCCCTCCGTCTTCCTTGATTCCTAGAACCACCGTGAGCACCTCGTCTGGCCGTCGCCGCCGTCCACCGCCGCGCATCGCCGCCAGTTGATGGTTGATTGATTTCGTCCGTTAGATCTAGATCGTAAGGCTGTAATAGAACATAAGCGAAGGGGTATAGTTTGCCTCTGCGCTGCTCGATCTAAATGAGATCCTACGATCTGCAGCACGCGATTCAGACGAACCGGTATCGGCCAATCACGAAGCGACGCGTGGCCAGTCTATTTGAAAACAGAAGTTTGAAATCTGATTTAGGTGTGATTTTCAAACCCTTATAACTTTCAAACCACACGTCCAAAAATTACAAATTTTATATCGTTGGATTCAGGAAAGCAAGCCCTAGCCAACCATGGCCTTAGTTTAGAAAATAGTATCTGTTAGCTTTCTTGATTTTGCAGATTCTTTTGTGAGCTTGTTTAGAGTAGAAAAAATGTTTAAAATTGATTTTAGGATTAAATCTTTTGAAAAATGGTTTGTAGTGACCTTACTGACCCTAGGAACCAACCCATGGTTTGGAAATGAAATTGGAAAAATTTAGAATGGATTAATTGAATTAGTCTAATTCTAGCTAAGTAATGATAATGGTTTTATTTTGAAAAAGAATTTTGGAATAAAAACTATTGGGAAAATGTTATAATTCAAAGCTACTGACCTTATACACCAAGTCTTGAGAGTTAGAAACTTTTGGTGAGAAACTTAAAGATTTTGATTTGATAAAACCATTTTCCACCACATAAAATGTTGATTGGATTTTTTTAAAATAATTTTGGGCAAAACCCTCTAACTAATGACTTTGCCATTTTGGTAAATGACCAATTTGGACTTTACAAAGTTTATAAACCTAGTGGAGACCATCCCTGCAATAGAACCATCCTTTGCATACTTATGCATGACTTAGACTCCATTGCTTTATGTGTGTGAGATTGTTTGTTTGACTTTGGTTTGGAATGTTAGTTGAATTTGTGTTTGCTTGATTGACTTGTAGTGAATTTAGCAAAGTGTGAGACTAGCAAGATCAAGGAGTGAACCACCATTCCCTACCAAAAAGGCAAGTTACACTATCATACAAATGCCCTACTAATTTCATTATACTTAGTGGATCATGAAAACATGCATGAAAAAGATTTCTTTATACTTATGCTATGCTAAATCCTAATAGGATTCCCTATACACTCCTTAGTGAAAATATTGAAGTTGTACATGCTTAGCCATGCTATGTTTTGAAAAGAGATACATGTTGAGATTTTACAAAGGTTGAGAAAAGGACTTGTGTTTTATATAATAAAACAAGGACTCAATGAACCACCTAGGTGGTGGATACTTTAAGTTTTGGAGAAGGTGGCAACAAAAGGGACCATGTCTATGGGGATCACTTTGTGTTGTTCTCCAAAAGAAAACCACCTAGGAAACTTAGAGATTGAACATGTTTCTCCAATTGTGGCTTTCGTGTGCAACCACATGCTATTATGGCTCTGGCTTAGTCAACTACATTAGGAAGACCCATACATTGTCTTTAGTTACTGGACATGGGGATCTGGAATGCTTCATGGGGGCTGAAGACAAGCTAGCAATGATGTATGGGAGGACCTTTTGGAAAGACTTCGTCACACTCTCAGTCTGCCGGTACTCCATCTTGGTGAGCACTAATCCAGTAGGCCACTGGTGGCAACAAGATGGGATTGTGTCATGTGGGTAAAGTGTACTCCTTCTGCAGAAGTAAATAAAATCTAAGTACTTAGCCGTGTCCCCGGTTATGGACAAAACTGAGCAACTAAAGTTTGAACTATGGGAGATCTCGACATTCCAACTTCTAAATTAAAATAAAACTTGATGCCCTTGTGTGTCTACCAAGGAATTCAAAGAGATTTTGTTAAACTTGTTGCACTTGGGGTTACCAAGGTGCTCAAGGGATTTTGTTTAAACACTTGATGTACTTGGAATGACCAAGGAACTCATGAGATTTGATGAGACTTGTTGCACTTGGGGTTACCAAGGTGCTCAAGGAGTTTTGATAAGGACTTGAACACTTGAGTTTCTACCAAGGAGTTCAAGGAACTTGGAAAAGAGATTTGACAAAGGACTTAAAACCCCTTTTTGAAAAGATAGGATAAAATATTGCTTTATGCAAATAAGCCTTAAACTCTACTTAGCCAAATATGCATATAATGATAGGATCCCCTCTTATTATACATGGAAGTGAAGCTTGCCAATAGAATTCAAAATGTATTGACCCTTGTGGCTGTAACTTTTAATGTTGCAGGTTGATTGTTTTTAAGTGAAGATTGTTTGATTGACTAGGATTACAAAGTCTACAACCAACATCTGCCTGTGGCACTTTGAAGATGAAGGACCCATGACTATAGTTATTCCGCTGCAATGTAATGTAATAGCCAAATGAGCTATGTTTGATGTAATAAACTTATGTTATTCCTGGTTATAAATTTATATTATGACCTTTGTATCTTGATATTACATCTTAACTGTGGATGCTAGCTAGTGATCCAGGGACTAGCATTGTAAACACAGGAGGAATCTACCTTATTAGGTTGAGACCCCTTACAGAAGAGCATGAAGACCATTTGCGATTGATACTTGAGAAGCTTAGAGAACATAAGTTGTATGCCAAATTCAGCAAGTGTGAATTCTGGCTAAATGAGGTGGGATTTCTGGGACACATTGTGTTAGGAGATGGTGTAGCAGTTGATCCCGCAAAAGTGTCAGCTGTAACTGAGTGGGAATCACCTAAGTCAGTGAAAGAAGTTCGTAGTTTCCTTGGCTTGGCAGGTTACTATAGAACATTCATTGAGAATTTCTCAAAGGTAGCTAAGCCAATGACGGAGTTACTTAAGAAAGACAAGAAATTTGATTGGACTGAAGGATGTGAACTCAGTTTCCCAAGAGTTGAAGAAGAGACTAGTGACAACACCAGTCTTATGTATGCTAGATTTGGAGATGGATTTCCAAGTTTATTGTGATGCATCTCACCAAGGTTTAGGTGTAGTTTTGATGCAAGAAGGGAAATTTGTGGCGTATGCCTCGAGATAACTCAAAACTCATGAAGTGAATTATCCTACTCATGATTTTGAGTTAGCCTCTATTGTCCATGCACTTAAAACATGGAGACATTATCTTTTGGGAAAGCGATGTGAAGTGTTCACAGATCACAAAAGTTTGAAGTATATCTTCACTCAGAAAGAAATCAACATGAGACAAACAAGATGGCTAGAACTCATCAAGGACTATGACTTGAGTTTGAAATACCACCCTGGTAAACCAAATGTTGTAGCGGATGCATTAAGCCATAAGGTTTATGTAAATGGCATTACTAAGGGAGATTTACCAGATGATCTGGGTGCCCAATTCAAAGATCTCAGATTGGAGATAGTGCATGAAGGACATCTCATGTCATTGGATGTTCAACCCACCTTGTTGGACAAAATCAAGGAAGCCCAAAACACGGACAAGGAAATTGAAGAGATTAAGGAAAAGATTGGCAAGGGAAAAGCCAAAGGATTCCATGAAGACGAACAGGGTACTTTATGGTATGGAAAACGTATCTGCATTCCACAAGATCCGGAGCTTCGGAAACTTATTTTACAAGAAGCACACAACTCACCATATTCGATTCATCCGGGTAACACTAAAATGTACATGGATGTGAAGGAAAGATTTTGGTGGAATAATCTCAAGAAAGACATCACCGAACGTATTGCTTTGTGTGATGTATGTAGTAGAGTGAAAGCGGAACATCAGAAACCAGCAGGATTGTTACAACCACTACCTATTCCTGATTGGAAGTGGGACAAGATTGGCATGGATTTCATCACTTGACTGCTAAGGACTAGATCGGGATATGATTCTATTTGGGTCGTAGTAGATCGCCTAACTAAAGTGGCCCATTTCATACCCGTGAAGACAACCTATACAAGTTCTAAGTTAGCCAAGATTTATATGAATAGCATTGTGTGTCTGCATGGAGTACCGAAGAGTATTGTGCCTGATAGGGAACTCAATTCACATCCCATTTTTGGAGGAAACTGCATGAATCATTGGGAACGAGATTAGAATTCAGCACTGCTTTTCATCCCCAGACTGATGGGCAGACAGAAAGGACCAACCAGATTTTAGAGGATATGTTGAGGGCATGTTCCCTAGATTATGGTGCTAGTTGGGATGAAAGTCTGCCTTACGTAGAATTCTCTTACAACAACAGCTATCAAGCCAGTATTGAGATGGCACCGTTTGAATTTCTCTATGGGAGAAAGTGTACTACACCATTACTATGGAATGGTGTTGGAGAAAGAAACTTGTTCGGGCCAGAACTAATCAAGGAAGCTAAAGAGAAAGTCAAGTTGGTAAAGGACAGATTGAAGATAGCACAGTCCCGACAAAAGAGCTACGCAGATCCAAAGCATAGAGAAGTCACCTATGAGGTAGGTGATAGAGCTTATCTTAGAGTCTCACCACTTCGTGGAGTGAAGAGGTTTGGAGTCAAGGGAAAATTGGCACCAAGATATGTTGGGCCATTCAAGATTCTGAGCCTCAAGGGAGAAGTAGCATATGAGATTGAATTGCCTGAATCATTGTGTGCCGTTCACAATGTGTTTCACGTAAGTCAGCTAAAGAAATGCCATCCGGAGATGGAGGAGACTTCTTTGAAGGATACTATATCCTTGGAAGAGGTCCAATTGGAAAGTGATAACACTTATGAAGAGAAGCCTATCAACATTCTTGAGACTGCAGAAAGAGTTACTCGGACAAAGACTATCAGATTCTGCAAAGTTCAGTGGAACCATCATTCCGAGGAAGAAGCAACATGGGTAAGAGAAGATGATCTTCGGAAAGACCACCCTCACCTGTTTGCTAGCCAATCCGAATCTCGAGGGCGAGATTCACCTTAAGAGGGTTAGATTTGTAACATCCCAAAAATCATAATTTGTAAAGATTGCATAGCATTCATGCATCCATAAGCATTTGATCTTTTTCAAATAAATTTCAAACATAAGAAACCATATTTTTTGCCTAATACTTATTCAAGTGAGGCAAGGTGTATATTTTATTTTCTATATGTGAGTAGTATTGGATCAGTATTATTTTGAAAGTAAAACAAGGCCACACAAAAGTTTTCAAAACAATTCAAAATTTAAAACCATTCTTATGCCTATATTAAATATTTAGTTAAAGGCATGGTTTTATATTTAAATTTCAAACTCAAAATGATTTTGAGTATAAATGAAAGTTTTACACACCCTTGGACACAAGAATTATAGAATAAAATTCTGGAAGAAATTCAAATTGAAGCATATTTGAAACACCCTTTCAAATTCAAATCAGAAAATCAAAACAGAAATAGAAAAGGAGAAAAAGAGAAAAAAATAAACCTAACTGACTAACCAGCCAAACCCACCCGCGGCCCAGCAAGCCAGCCCACCTACCCCACCTGGGAAACCCCCTCCCCCTCTCTGTTTCTCACCGCACCCTCTCTACCCCGCGGTCACTGTCTGGTGGACCCACGCCAGCTCACTCCTTTCTTCCCCAAATCATGCACACGACCACGTTGTAGCCGGCCGTTTCCTCCTCATCACTGCGGTGATCAATCCCATTGATTCGTCTCGAGATTTTCGCCCCTGCTCTGAATAATTAGTCACCACCTCGCCGTGGTCCTTTTCCCCAAAACACTTGCACCCAATCGCCCCTAGGTTGCTCGTATTGGAGCTCGAACCACCGCTGCCCGACGAACTCCGGTGAAGTATTCCGGTGAGCCTCGTCTGCCCCTTGCCTGCTAAACCATACTATCATTCTCTCCTTGTTCTCGCGTAGCTTACTGTGCCCTTGGTCTGCCTTGTACTGCCCCAAAGCGTCGACTCCTTTCTCGTCTAAGCGCAACCGACGACTGGCCCAACTCCGACGAGCAATCACGGTAATCTCCGAGCGCCCCTTGTCTTCTCGTTGACCCTGTCGTGCTCGTCGTGACCTTGCACACCTCCTGATACCCTTGATTCATGCTAGGGCGGTCCAGAACGTTGGCAACGTCTCCATCCACGCGAACCCGACGCCGCCCGCAACTCCGACGACCCCTAGCCACCGCTACAGCACGCCCCCGTCCCAACCGCGACCACGTTGAGATTCCTCGTGCACGTGCGAGTCTAGTAAGAAACATCACCACCCCCATCCCTCGCTAGAATCGTCGAACCATCGCCGGCAGAACTGTCACCGCCGTTGTGCCCATGAGCGCCGCCAGTTTAGGGTCAGGTCGATTAGATCCAGTGGTCTAGATTAGACGCCAGCCCGAAAGGGTACGGGCAGATCTGAGCCGCTGGATCTCATTTAGATCTGATGGTGCGCGTGAGTGATCCGCGCGAAATGGTACCGTCCTATCAGGAAGCGCCGTGTGTCACTAGAATAGATTTAAAATCTGAATTTAGATCTATTAGTTATTTAAACTTGTAAATTCAATAAATTTTGTTCTATTTATCGACAAAATGCAAATAAGATACCATTGGAATCACAAAAATAAATCCTACACATCTATGGGCTTAGTTTTGTATTTTGTTTCGGTTAAAATGGAATTTTATGCAGAGACATTTGTTGGCCTATTTTGTGTATAAAAATTATTTGGAAAATGTTTTAAAAGAAAAATTAAATTTATTTGGTATATAAATGTTTAGTTTATTGTTCAGTACTATTTTACTTTTCTTATTTTGTTTAGAAAAATCATCACATGGCATTTTCATGCATTCATATATTTTTGCTTGATTATTTGAAATATGAATTTGGTGCAATCAATTTATGTGTAGAATTTGGTGCTAGTGGTGATTGTGACTGTGAGGATTGTTATTACTCCCCCAACTACCAAGGCAAGTGGGGCTTCATATTTTTGTCCCAATATTTTGACTATGCATTAGAGATATTCTGTATAGGGCTTGCATGATAATTTTTCTGCTAAGTATCTATATGCTATGCTTGGGAAATCCTAATAGTTGTAGAATTGTTAGAATTTCTCGAAGTTAAGATACTTGCTATTGCCATGCTTAGTCTAGCTAGTAGCAACCAAGGGGGATTATATACATGCTATGGAAAAATATTGCTAAGTCTTTGACTTATGTTTTTGCCTAATATAGCAACTAAGTGAATGAAACACCTGGGTGGAATGGTAATTGCTTGGTTGGATTTTTGTTGAGTTGTTACCAGGGCCCATTTTTCAATGGTCTACCCTGTGTATCTCACTTGTGGAATGCCACCTAGGAACAAAGGGATTTGAGATTCCATATGTTAAGAAGCTTCTAGTGCAGCTACATGGCATTATGGGCTCTGCCTGGATCATATAGGTTGCAATAACTTAGCCAAATGGACAGTTCGTGTTAGGGGGTGATAGGTTTGGAACACGTCCATTTTGGTCTAATGGAAGGCTTCTAGAAGGTCTTGTCTCGATGTATGTCGAGTCTTGTGGGGAAAGTGCACCACCTATGTAGAAGGAAGAATCTAAGTACTTAGCCGTGTCCCCGGCAATGGACAATTTGAGCATCAAGACATGGAAGCTATCAAGAATCTCCTCATGCCAATTTCTAAGTTAAAAACTTGTGGTTGAACAAGGGTAAAGGATCACCAATGTCTATTGGTGGTTCCTTGGGAGTTTTTGCCAAACAAAAGCCTAGTGTTTTCAACTGATAGGTAAAATCTATTTTGAGCAAAGCAAGCCTAAGCTACACTTTGCCAAATTTATGTAGAAGCTAGATCCTATTATTCTACAAAGGTATCACTTGCCAATACTATTCTAATGTATTATCCACTGTGGCTGTAACTTGTGATGTTGCAGGTTACTTTGATGAGGATTAGGGTTATGAGTCTACACTCAACATGCTTTCCTGTGGCACATGAAGATGAAGACTTTTATTTATATTGTTATGTTAGACTCTTGTACTAGCCTATGGATATGGATTTGTAAAAGACTATCTTATCTCTGGAATGACGATGTAATAATGACCTTTGTTTCTGTGTACTTCATCTTAAACTGTGGATGCTAGCAATTGATCCAGGGACTAGCATTGCAATCATAGGGACCTTTACCTTTATAAAGGTGGGGTATTACAACATCTAATCTATTTGTAATCATGCATGTTGTGTTTGCGGGGATCCAATGGATATTGAGATTACTATGTCAGATTGATTAATGGTTTTGTCTATTTGATACTATCATGTATGTGTTGTTTGTGATCTTGCATGCTCTCTGTTGTTAATAGATATCTTGACCAAGTAGTAGCTAGTGACTCCAAGAGGGGGTATTTATGCTCGATAGCGGGTTCATGCCTCTAGTTTCCAAGGGAAGTGACAAAAATCTCTTCGGTTGTAGATGTGTTGTTGCCACTAGGGAGAAAACAACGGTCTCTTGTTCATGGAACAAGTGGATTGTTTACCTTACATGCTTTGCTTAAAGCAGTTGTCTGTTGCTTGCAACTTAATACTCGAGGGGTTCCGATGATAACCTGAAGGTGGACTTCTAGTCATAGATGTAGTTGGATGGCGGTCTATGTATATTGTTGTATTTCCCAATCGAATCTCATAGGATCTTTTTGTCTGGTATTGCATTGTTATGCCTTGCTCAGTTCCTATTAATTGCCCTACTGTAATTTGTTTACCCTTCATGCCATGTTGTTTATATAAGGAGAGCACCTCTAGTGAACTATGGGCCCCGGTCCAATCTTTATCATTGATACATCTTCCACTATTACTTGTTTACTTGCTGCAAACCATCATCACATTCCACACCATATAGTTTATCCTTTTGTTACAGAAATCGGTGAGACCTTATTGTTAGTTGGGGCAAAGTCTTGAGTTTGTGTTGTGCAGGTTTCCATGTTGCTTGCAACACCTGTGTGACGTTTCCTTCCTCCTACTGGTTCGATAACCTTAGTTTCTTACTCAGGGAAGACTTGTTGTTGTGCTTCTTCACACCTTGCTATTGGAGTTCCCAACAGGCTCCACATCAATTGAGCCATCAAGGAGAGAGGAGGGTAACTTCCTCGTGACTCTTCCGCCCCCTCGATCCTCGCGTGGGCATTGAAACGACGTTCTGTTCCGTAAGGAACGAACCCAGTAACGGTCATGTTGATGGGACTCCTGTCAGTGACAGGACCTGGTCTGACTTTAGATCTTAACTGAATTCAGAACACAATATATCCGACTTAAATGACTCGGAATTCTACACTACTGAAAGAAGTTTAAGGTAACCCTTCAAGATTCACAAGACGAAGAAACCATCAAGCTAGATGATTTATCCGACTTTAGATCTTGGAGACTTCCGGGGGATACTATTGGGGATATACTTTATGGGTATACCCATAGGACTCGCTGACCAGGGTGGCACCAACGGGTTAGAGCTTTGCTTCACGGGCGGCCCAGTCAGAGAAAGAGGACGGGTCAGTTCCGGCTATGAAAAGGCCCAGAAGAGTTACCGACTTAGGCATGTAGTATTACTTGTAGTCCAAGTTGTATCTAGTTACCGACTATGTAACGTAGCCAAATAGGTCTCTCCAGTAACCCTATGCCCCGGTGACTATATTAACCGGCCCTATGGGGGCCTTTAAGGCACAACCAATCGTACATAGTCCAAGGGTGAAATACTCACGCATCAGTCCGGAGGCTGGCATGGTGATGAAGAAGGCCTCCGGGATGATCTCTCCCCTTCGGCAGGGTGCAGGGAAGAGCTTCAGATCCCCCCGATCTAGGGATGATGGTGGAGCTAGCTACGGACTGTTTCGTGGAGATTTAATCGGGTACTTAGGGTTTATGCATCAGGGTGCCTTTATAGGCGAAGGGGCAAGGTCGGTGGGCGCCCGAGGGGCCCACGCCTAGGGCCGGCGCCCCCTGGCCACACTGCCCTAGGGTGTGGCCGCCTCGAGGCCCCCCTTCGGCTGCCCTTCGGACTCCGTGTTCCTTCTGGTAAAATATTAACTTTGGCTTTTGTCCTGTCCAATTCCGAGAATATTTCCTTACTAGCTTTTCTGAAACCAAAAACAGCAGAAAACAGGCAACTGGCACTGTGGCATCTTGTCAATAGGTTAGTTCCGGAAAATGTACAAAAATACCTCAAAACATAAGAAAGTTGATACAAAACAAGCTTGGAGCATCAAAAATTATAGATACGTTTATGGCGTATATAGCATCCCCAAGATTAACACCTTCTCGTCCTCGAGTAGGTAAGTGATAAAAAGAATAATTTTTGAGGTGACATGCTATCACAATAGATCAAGGTATTGCAAAGCATTGATAGCTGGGATCATAGTACTCTAAACATGAACATGAAATATGTAGTTCTAACAATGAGACATAGCAACTATGTTGTAACATGTAAAAGGTACAAACAATGATCATGAATAACAATGCATTGAAATACGTTTGTTTGTTTCACATACAGAAAACATAGCAAGCGTGGTATTTAGCTTGTCCTTCATCGTGTAGCAAACCATAAATGCATAGGACACCTTCAAAGTTCATAAGGGTGACTAGATACAAATAATTTAAGAACAAGCAATATCAACATTATGAATCAATCAATAAGTTTTGGGACAATGCACATAAAAATTAGAATGACAAATATGCTCTCTTAATTGGTGCATAAATATAGAAGATGGCGACTCAACAAAAAGTAAAAAGATAGGCTTTTCACAGACGGAAGCAGGGATTTCAAGTTTCATAAAGAGCTTCCAAAAATTATGGTACTTATTAGCTTTCAGCTCTCATTGCCCCTATTATAAGCATCTTTAAGTGATTAAGGTTAAAGTGAAACAAATATGAAGTATATTCTTGACAAGCTATAAGTTGAAAATCTCATGCCCCTAGCTTACGAGTACCGAACCTCAAGCTACTTAACTTTGCAAATAAGCAAGTTCTTGTCATTTTAAGTATATGTGTATCATAGAGAACTGCTAACGGGGTACCCCTTGCCCCATGACACAGGAGCTATCCCATATCAAAATGACAAGACAACAGACAATGAGCATCTCAGCAATCTTTTTATTTGCTATTTGCATAGGTTTTTATTGAGGATGCTGCACAGATTTCTCACTATGGTTATGCTGCAAGTTTCCACCATGATTAGGCATGGCTTAGGCTAGCCGCCTAGGAATTTCTGACAATACTCCATGGACTTACAAGCTCCCCTTTTATTTCACACCACCGACATCCGTAAAAAAAATATAATGATATCAACTGGATAATATGTATAGGTGTTGAAAGCGTTCCCCATGACAACATGGTTCTGCTAATTCCCAACTTATATGTGCAAGCATATAAACAACATAGATGACACAATGGTACCAGTTTATTAGGTACAAGAAGGTAAAGTGTGCCATCAAGTTTGTGAGAGCTTTAATCACTAATTTTCACATAACAAGTTTAATTTGGAAGATAGATAAAAATAAGAATATACTTGGAATGGTGGGACTCTTTGGAATAACTTGGTTTCTTGGGAGTTGGATGCATGAAACATTACCAATTAAAGCATAAAGTGGTATCACAAGTCAAAAACTAAATGATCATAGAGGCTAAGGTGACTGGTTCATATTATTAACATGGTGTAAGCATGTGCCAAGTCAACCCAAATAAAGCATCAAAGGAGAATACCACAATATTATGCTTTTATATGCCAAAACAACGCATGATTCTTTCAAGGCACATTAAGCAATCTCAATTGTTTGGAACAAGTCATGCTACAACAATAATCACTAAGAATAAGGTCAAAGCAATATCTAGCATGACTTGATAAAGTGCCACAGTCAAAACAAGCTCCTTTTTGTACCACTATAAGTATGAAACTTTCTATTATTTTGCAACACCAATCAACTTATTTGAAACAAAATGCGAATGCAGGGGTCCAAATAATTTATTCAGCAAACCAAACAAACTAAAAATAAAATTAAAAATAAGACGCTCCAAGAACAATACAAAAGTGCACGAAGCAATAAAAATGAAGTGTCTAGAAAGAGACCTAAGATTTTTATTAATGAAGAAGGGGATGCCTTGGGCATCCCCAAGCTTTGACGCTTGTACCTCTTGAATATTTTTTGGGGTGACATGGGTGGCATCCCCAAGCTTGATCTTTTGTCCATTCTTCATCTCATCACATCATTCTTCCCCTACACTTGAAAATTTCCTTCATACAAAACTTCACACAATCTTCATTAGCAACATTAGTGAATTCAAGATAATAAGCCTTTGGGTTTAATTTCAACACAAGTAAAACTTTTATTAGAACACAAGATAATGTATCAATTCCTTTTAAAATCTCAAGTGATCAAAGAGAACTCAAAAATAAACTGATAAGAGGCAAATGCAAATAATGGCAGAAAACTGTCAAAACAGACCAGTAGATAAAAACCGATTTTTTCAAAGACCTTATGTTGCTCAAATAAAAAAGTGTTAAACTAACAAAAGTTATATAACAATCTAGGGAACAAGATCAGAAAATTACAGCTCAATTTGACGTACTAGCATATTTCAAGAATTTTTACAGTGAAGCACAAAAATCTGTTTTGGGACAGCAACTTCACCAAATCTTACTTCTCTATCATTAGAGGTTATTCGTGGCACAAAAACCATAAAAACTGACAAGGAGAGGTTATTACAGAAGTAATAAATTCCAAGACTCAACAAAGGAAAACCTTACTTAAATTTGGGTTATCTCCTAATTAGTAATTTTCTTTAACGCCTTTAAGTTAGGCATAGGAAGCAAGAATCAAGTATTTTCGAATGAAGAAGCATTAACATCAATTTTTTATTTAATGGGAGGATCAAAAGGTATCTTCACTCTCTTTTTAGGGAAGTGTTCTATACCTTTCTTGAGTGATAATTTATATTTAATGGTGCCTTCCTTTCTATCAATAATGGCACCAACAGTTCTAAGAAAAGCTCTTCCCAAAGTAATAGGACAAGACGCATTTCATTCAACATCCAAAACATAGAAATCAACAGGGACAAAGGCATTGTTAACCATAATAAGAACATCATTAATACTCCCCATAAGTTTCTTTTTAGCATTATCATCAAGATGGACATCCAAATAACAATCTTCCAATGGCGGCAAATCAAGCATTTCATAAATTTTTCTAGGCATAATAGAGACACTAGAACCAAGGTCACATAAAGATTTGAGATAAAAATCATTCACTTTCATATTAATGATGGGTTCCCAACCATCTTCTAGTTTCCTAGAAATAGAAGCTTTATGTTTCAATTTCTCTTCTTTAATTTTCATGAGAGCATCTGTAATGTGTTTTGTAAAAGCTAAAGTAAATATGCCCTAGAGGCAATCATAGAGATGATTATATTTCATATGTATCCATGAGTTATTGTAATGTTCCTTGTATATCCATATCAGGCAATTTGTATTGAGTGGCAATTATGTGAATTGTTTGTGAAACTTTTTACTTGTATGGTTATCGAATAGTTGTCCCTAGTCGGAGTTCATGTGAGGACACATATGAATATTAGACTAGCACATCGATTGGTTGATGACTATGTTTCGAAAGTCATAGACATGAAGATGTCAAACCAATGATGTGGACACATGTTATGAACATGGGGTTGGACTGGCCCAACTTGAGACTGGCAATTAGACTTGCAACTCTCTCTATACATCGTGTACGTTTTGTCCTTAGACCTGAGATTGTCGCTTGTACTTGAGATGTGGATCGACCTACTTTGGGGCTATTAAACGCTGCTTCGTAACAGGGTAGTTATAAAGGTAGCTTTCTGGTTTGTCTTGAAGCATGTTGAAAGACATTGGTCAATCAAGAAGGAATTTTCCCCTCTCTACTTGAGAGAGATATCTCTAGGCCCCTCAAGTGATCGGATCCAGAAATGCATGGTCATATTACATATGGTTAAGAATTAACCAAGTAATGGGATTGCGAATCACAATATCAAGAAAGGGAGGTCAGCTTGGAGCTAGACCAAATATGATGAGGCAAAGAGAAAGACATGTACTAAACCTTGTGATGGTTCGTCCGTATTATTTTTGTATGCGTTTAGGAGTTGGCACGTCTTGCTAGAGGCCACTACCAACTATTGACAGAATAAGTGTATTCGTGTCATGTCTATACGTATATGAACCTATAAGGTCACACACTTAAGGGGTTGGAAGCCTAATGAGGATTATATCCGAATTAGACCAGGCTTAGGCTACTAATGGGATGTTAATGTAGAAGCCCACTAGGGATGCCTAAATAAGAGGGGGTGGGGCGAGCTGACCAATTTTGAGCATTTTCCACCTATCCGCCACTCCTCTCACCTGTGTTGCACGCGCGGACCTAGAAGTCTGGCGTCTGACACTTCCACCCCGCATGTGTGGATACCTTGGTGGTGTTGTATCTACGACACTTGGAAGAGCTGCGCAAGGGGAGATGCTCGTGGGACGAGGACAAGGAGGAGACGTAGAACATATACACTTCCTCGACACACTTCATCAAGTTCCGCAACCGCGTGTCTAGTGGTAATCCCGTGATCTATGACAACAGTATTCCTGGTTTACGTGGTAGAATATTTTGATTTGCGCTAGTGTAGCCTACCCGTATCCCTTCAGTGGTATTAGAGCCGATGATGTTTAGTTATAGGTTTAGGATGTTTGCATATGGTGATATGCAGATTGATATGAATGATGTGATCGTTTATATTGCGGTGGTTCAGGATTGATCTATGATCTTCCTTTCCATGATCGTGATTCTGAGGTCGTTGAACGACTTACCCCTACTGGTCGGTTTCCGCCATCGGGGTAGACAGTGACACATAAATCCTGTTGAATCACGTGAAGATCAATATGATTGATCGAATTGGAACCTAGATCTAAAATCGATGTACCATGATCAAAGGAGTTTGATTGAATTGGAATGGTAGTCGGTTTATGGTAAATTTGATTTTTCAATCAAAATCCTTAAAGAAAATTGTGTAGATTCGATCAAAACCGCGAGGGGTGCTGCCCGTTCGAACCCCGCAGGGGGAGACCCCCTAGACCCCCCTTAGTCGTAGCCCCTATCGTATCTCGTTAAGGTAACTAGGTGCTGTGATTTCACATGATCCGGTAGAATGCAATTCTATGCATAACTTGTTTTTGCAGGATGTATGTGATTAGTATGGCCCATATATGTATGTGATGCATATATGAAATTTTTCATGACCTACGTGTTGTGAGTAGGGCAACACGGCTAGAGCCATATGTGTTGTCAATTATTGTAATGGCCTGCGTGCCAACTTGTGATGATCCCTTACTATGTAATTTTGATTACTAGCTGTTAGGAGTAATAGCTTGTATTAGTTCTTGGATGACTCATCACACGGAGGATAGCTGATGAGGACAACCCTATACTTACACCTACCCCAACTACTACTAAATATGTTCCAGTTGCTGCAAACAAGGTGTTAGACCCCTCCTTTATAAACGAAAGGATCCCTGTGATTGCAATGCTAGTCCCTGGATCAATGCTAGCATCCACAGTTTAAGATGAAGTACACAGATACAAAGGTCGTTTATTACATTCATTCCAGAGATAAAACATTGTCTTTTACAACTCAGGGCCATAGGCCTAATACAAGAGTTTATGGAATAAGTAAATAAACATAAGTCTTCATATTCATGTGGCACAGGCAAGCATGTTGAGTGTAGACTCATGACTCCTACTCATCATCTAATAACTGCAACATCACAAGTTACTGACCACAGGGTCAATACTTTGGAATAGTATTGGCAAGTGATACCTTAGTATATTTTAAGTGGACTATATTACTATATGCATTTTGGCTAAGTGTAGCTTGGCTTGCTTTGCTTGAAAATAGGTTTTTCCTATTAGTTGAAATCACTAAATTTTTCTTTGTCAAAAATTCTCCCAAGAAACCACCAATAGACATTGGGGTCCTTCACCCTTGTTCTCCCACAATTTTTACTTAGAAGTTGGAGTGATGAGATTCTTGTAGCTTCCATGTCTTGATGCTCTAATTGTCCATTTCCTTGGACTAGGGTAAGTACTTAGGTTTTTCCATCTGCAGAGGTTGTGCACCCCACCAGACTTGGTTTCCCAAGACAGGACCTTTCAGAAGACTTTCCTTAGTCAAATGTACGCGCTCCAAACTATCATCCCATCTACCACCAAATGTCCAAATTACTAAGTTCTAGCAACCTATATGATCAAGGTAGAGCCCATATTGCCAAGTGGTTGCACTATAAGCTTTCTCAACACTTGGCCTCCAAATCCCGTTGTGCCTAGGTGGCTTACCACAAGTGAGATACACAACCCAAGTCCATGGCCTTGTGTAACCACTCAACAAAACCCATTCTTTCCATTCCACCCAGGAGGTTCATTTGACTTAGTGGTTTTATTAGGAAAGTATAAGTCTCATGACTTAGAAATATTTTCATCATGGTAAGTGTAGATTTTCACCAACCCTTGTGTGCTATATAGCTAGGCTAAGCAAGGCATGGAAACTTATCATAGGGAAAATTCCTTAGCAATTCTACTATCCTAAACTACATAGGATTTCCCAATTTAGCATTAGACAAAATAGCATGCAAGCAAAATATCTAATGCTAGTACAAAACATAGGTTAGAAATATTCATGAAAATATCACTTGCCTTGGTAGTGGGGAGAGCTGCACTCTTCACAATCACAATCACTAGCAAAATCTACACAAAAATTATAGCATACAATTACACACAATTATATACAATCAAAAATAATATGAATGCATGTATGCAAGAGTTTACCAAGTGGTGATTTTTGAAAATTTCTACCAAGCATGCACATGTTTACAGAAACTTAACCAATCACAAGTTTGCCAACTAAACTTAATTTGACACCAAAATAAATTACTATATAAAAACTATACTCAAAATAGCCTTAAACATGTTTCCATAAATAAAGTCATTTTAACTGTTACTATTTGTTAAACAAATTGGATATTCAGAAAGGTCTTGTTTCACTGAATCCAACGGTATAAAGTTTGTAAAATTCTAACGTGGCATTCAAAAGTTATAGCTGTTTAAAGTTTGGATCAAAATCTGATTTAAATTTCTGTTTTTGAATTCATCCTAGCCACGCGTCGCAACCTTACTGGTGCGTACCGCTTCGCGCGGATCGGCAGTCGCAGGCCGTAGGATCTAACTTAGATCTAACGACCCAGAT
Organism: Avena longiglumis; assembly: GCA_030063025.1. Lineage (NCBI taxonomy): Eukaryota > Viridiplantae > Streptophyta > Magnoliopsida > Poales > Poaceae > Avena > Avena longiglumis. The sequence goes on from CP125978.1 coordinate 229,536,176, forward strand.
GCGCGCGTACCTCTTCGGCCTAGATCTATCCTAGCCCTACGATGCAGATCCAACGGACCAAACCATCAAGCCACGAACGGGCGGCGCTGGCGGCGTTGACTGGCGGCGGCATGTCAGACTATGGTGGCGCCGGCATTCTAGATCGTCCGCAAGGGGAAGAAGGGGCTTACCAGGTTCGCCGGAGGCTGCTGAAGCTCGACGTGGTACTGGCTTGCGGAGGGGCGCTCGGAGATGGGCTCTAGATCTCGTCGGAGTTGCGTCTGGCGTCGGGTGGATGTTGTCGGAGTCGTTGCCGAGGTTCTGCGTCGCCCTAACACGAACCAGCGGGTTTAGGAGATGCGCAGGACAATTGCGAACACGCTCGGGTGAATAAGAAAGCAAGGCGACGAGACTTCGAGATTGGTCGCGGAGTTGGGGTGGTCGTCGGGTGCTTACGGCGTCAGCGAACACGGTGACTGGGCAGTACAGATGCTCTGTTGTGGTTAGGAGGTGCGCAAGAGGATTACGAAGTGTCTCGAACAATCCGGAGGAAGGCGCACGGAGCTCACACGAATCGGCGGAGTTGCTCTGTCTGCGGTGGTTTTGAGAGTCGTGGGCAGCCTGGGGCGTGAGTGTGGAATTGACCGGGGAAAATGACTGCGAGGAGGTGGGGATCTTATAGCCGGTGCCTCGGCAGAAGCCTGCGTGTTTTAATGCCCAATTAAGCAGCGCCATTACGGCGATCGCACTGCGACGCGTGTCGCGGGCGTGGTTTGGGGAAGACGATGACAGTGGATAGGGCCGCTCGTCGGCGATGTGCGAAATGAGGTGGGGTCCGTCTGCGTCAACGAGCGTGCGCTTGGCGTGAGAAGAAAAGAAATCCCGGGTGGGCTAGTTGGGCTCGATCCTCTGCTGGGCCAGATATCTGGCGCTCGGCCCTTTTCCTTTGTTTAGTTCTTTTTCTTTTCTAATTCGATTTTCTGATTAGGTTTTCAAATAGTTTCAAAATCAATTTGAATTCAAATATTTCTAAGGTTTTTCAGGGGTGAATTGGTCTCAGAAATAAGTCAAAGCTCATGGGGTTGCCTTGCAAAGGCTTGATCAGACTTGGATTTCAAACAACCAGAGACTTTGCACTATTTTGCAAATGTTTGAAAATAGAGGTTTTGAAATTATTTCTAATTTGAAAATTTTGGTTAATCTTTTACACCTAATCTTTCCAATAGTGGGGCAAGCAAACAAGTTCCTTAACATTTAAGTTTCAAAAGGTGATGGCCCAATGAGTGAAATTTACTCACATGAAATCATAGCACAAGCTTCTGTTTTTGAGAAGAACCCTAAATGATGATGAATGCTTAGATGATATGAATGAGTTTTGGAATATGAATTTAGGGAAGTTACAAATCTAACCCCCTTAAGATGAATCTCGCCCTCGAGATTCGGATTGTCTAGCAAATAGGTGAGGGTGGTCTTTCTGAAGATCATCTTCTCTTTCCCATGTTGCTTCCTCTTCGGAATGATGGTTCCCTTGTACTTTGCAAAACTTGATAGTTTTTGTCCTTGTGACTCTTTCTTCGGTCTCAAGAATCTTGACAGGATTTTCCTCATAGGTGAGATCACTTTCTAGTTGGACTTCTTCCAAAGGTATGGTATCTTTCAAGGATGATTCTTCCATCTCTGGGTGACATTTCTTAAGCTGACTCACATGAAACACATTATGGACAGCTGACAGAGATTCTGGCAATTCAACTTCAGATGCAACTTCTCCCTTGCGACTTAGAATCTTGAATGGCCCAACATATCTTGGTGCCAACTTTCCTTTGACTCCAAATATTTTCACTCCACGGAGTGGTGATACCCTGAGATAAGCTCTATCCCCAACTTCGTAGGTGACTTCTCTACGCTTGGAATCTGCGTAGCTTTCTGTCGGGACTGTGCTACCTTCAACCTGTCCTTAACCAATTTGACCTTCTCTTCGGCGTCTTTGATAAGATCAGGTCCAAATAAGCTTCTTTCTCCCACACCATTCCATAACAATGGGGTGGTACACTTCCTTCCGTAGAGTAACTCAAATGGTGCCATTCCAATACTAGATTGATGACAGTTATTGTAAGAGAACTCTGCGTAAGGCAAGCTTTCATCCCAACTTGCTCCATAATCTAAAGCACAGGCTCTCAACATGTCTTCAAGAATTTGGTTAGTCCTTTCTGTTTGTCCATCCGTTTGAGGATGAAAGGCAGTACTGAATTCCAACCTCGTTCCCAAGGATTCATGAAGCTGTCTCCAAAAGTGAGAGGTGAACTGAGTTCCTCTATCTGACACAATACTTTTAGGCACACCGTGAAGGCATACAATTCTGCTCATGTAGATTTTAGCTAACTTGGCACTTGTATAAGTTGTCTTTACGGGTATAAAATGAGCCACTTTAGTCAGGCGATCCACTACTACCCATATAGAATCATACCCTGACCGGGTCCTTGGTAATCCAGTAATGAAATCCATACCAATATTTTCCCACTTCCATTCAGGAATAGGCAGTGGTTGAAGCAAACCTGCCGGTTTCTGATGCTCTGCTTTCACCCTACTACACACATCACACAAAGCAATGTGTTCGGCGATATCTCTTTTGAGATTATTCCACCAAAATCTTTCCTTCATGTCCATGTACATCTTGGTGTTTCCCGGGTGAATAGAATACGGAGAGTTGTGGGCTTCTTGTAAAATCAGTTTCATAACTCCGGGTCTTGTGGAACGCATATACGTTTCCCGTGCCATAAGGTACCTTGTTCGTCTATATGAAAACTCTTAGCTTTCCCTAGACTTATATTTTCCTTAATCTTTTCAATTTCTTTGTCAGTCTTCTGGGCTTCTTTAATTTTATCCAACAGAGTGGGTTGAACATCTAAAGTCATAAGATGTCCTTCTGGTACGATCTCCAATCTGAGTTCGTTGAATTGCTTACACAAGTCATCTGGCAATTCCCTTTTAGTAAGGTCATTTACAAACGTCTTACGACTTAGAGCATCTACTACTACATTTTCTTTACCGGGGTGGTACTGCAAACTTAAGTCGTAATCCTTGATAAGTTCTAGCCATCTCCTTTGTCTCATGTTGATTTCCTTCTGGGTGAAGATATACTTCAAACTCTTATGATCGGTGAATACTTCACAACGCTTTCCCAAAAGGTAATGTCTCCATGTTTTGAGTGCATGGACGACAGAGGCTAATTCCAAATCATGAGTAGGATAGTTTATTTCATGAGTTTTGAGTTGTCTCGAAGCATAGGCTACGACTTTACCATCTTGCATAAGTACGGCACCCAAACCTTGATGAGACGCATCACAATATACTTGGAAATCCTTTTCCAAATCTGGCAGACATAGCACTGGTGCTGTTACAAGTCTCTTCTTCAATTCTTGGAAGCTGACTTCACAACCTTCAGTCCAAGCAAATTTCTTGTCCTTCTTTAACAATTCTGTCATTGGCTTAGCAACCTTCGAGAAATTTTCAATGAACCTTCTGTAGTAACCTGCTAAGCCGAGGAAACTACGAACTTCTTTTACATTCTTGGGAGATTCCCATTCTGTCACAGCTGAAACCTTAGCAGGATCAACTGCTACACCATCCTTTGTCATAACATGACCAAGAAAACCAACTTCCTCTAACCAAAACTCACAATTGCTGAATTTGGCGTAAAGTTTATGCTCTCTTAATTTTTCAAGTATCAAGCGTAAGTGTCTTTCGTGTTCTTCCTTGCTCTTGGAGTAGACTAAGATGTCATCGATGAAAACGACAACGAACTTGTCTAGGAATTCCATGAACACCTTGTTCATCATATTCATGAAGTACGCTGGAGCGTTGGTTAATCCAAAAGGCATCACAGTGTACTCATACAATCCATACCTTGTGGTGAATGCTGTCTTAGGTATGTCTTGCTCTCTTATCTTGAGTTGAAAATAGCCTGACCGAAGATCAATCTTCGAGAACACACATGCTCCTTCTAACTGATCAAACAAGTCGTTGATTCTTGGCAAAGGATATTTGTTCTTGATGGTCACCTCGTTGAGAGAACGGTAGTCAATACATAATCTTTGTGTTCTATCTTTCTTCTCTACGAACAATACTGGGGCTCCCCAAGATGAAGAACTTGGTTGAATAAACCCTTTCTGCAACTGTTCTCCTAGCTGCTTCTTGAGCTCTTTCAGTTCGTCAACTGACATTTTGTATGGTCTCTTAGCTATTGGTCCAGAACCTGGTACCAAATCTATCAGAAACTCCACATCTCTATCCGGTGGCATTCCTGGTAACTCTTCCGGAAATACATCCGGATACTCACACACAATTGGCACACTGTCCATGCTAACCCCCTTACGAGAATTCAGTTTATTTCCCTTGGATTCAAAGTTAGATCTGAATTTTATTCTTTTTCCTTCTGGGGTTGTGAGTGCAACAGTACGATTAGCACAATCTAGTACTCCTTCATACTTAGCCATCCAATCCATTCCCAAAATTATGTCTAGTCCTTGGGAATCTAGGATTATCAGGCTCACTGGAAACTTATGCTTTCCAAACTCTATGACAAGATCCCGGTATCCAAGACTTACTATCATGTCCCCACCCGGAGAACTAACTTTTATTGGACAACTAATGTTTTCAGATGCAAAACCATTTCTATCAACAAATGCTTTTGATATGAATGAATGAGATGCACCAGTGTCAAAGAGTACAAATGCTGGAATGGAATTGAGTCTGAACTTACCAGCAACGGCATTAGGCTCTTCATAGACCTCTTCCACATTGATGTGGTTAACCTGTCCTTTCTAGAAAGGATTTGGCTTGTTAGGTCCTTCCACTTTCTTCTCAGGGCACTCATTAGCATAATGCCCCAGCTTCTTGCATTTGAAGCACTCAACTTGACTGATGTCCTTTTTAACATGCTGACTTCCACTTCCACTACCATTCCCACTGTGGTGGCTCTTATGTCCACTCTTGTGGTTCTTGTACTTATCATTGTCATGACTGCGATGATGCTTGTTGTCATGACGGTTGTGGTTGTGGTGCTTGTTGAATTTCCCATGTTTATGGGATCCCGAGCTGCCACTGTCATCATAGTGAGATCGTTTGTGAGACGATCCCGAGCTGTGCTTATCGGAGTGTTTCCTCTTCCTACTCTCGACTTGCTTCATTTTACTCTCCAAAATAGCAGCCTTGTCACACAAAGACTGATAAGTTGGAACATATGCCATGAACAATGTGAGGTTCATCATTCAAATCCTCCAGAAATTTTTCCTTTCTTTTTGCATCGGTGTCAACTTCATCCGGTGCATAGCGCGCCAGATTGTTGAATTCTTCGATGTACTCAGCCACGCTGCGGTGGCGCTGCTTCAGGTTATGAAACTCCTTCTTTTTCAGACTCATCATTCCTGATGAGATATGAGCAGTGCGAAAGCCATCTTCAAAGATAGCCCAAGTCACTTCATCAATAGGAGTGGTGATTTGGAAGTTGTCCCACCGTGTGGCGGCTGGTCCTTCCAACAGATGTGCTGCGAACCTGACCTTTTCAGCATCCGTGCATCCTACGGTCACTAAATCCTTATTCACAGAACGTAGCCAGTCATTGGCTACCATGGGATCAGTTGTTCCCGAAAACTTAGCTGGCCTCAGACGCAGAAATCTGGTGAGCATATCAAAACCCGGAGGGTTGTTGTTGTTGTTGTTGTTGTTGTTGTTGTTGTTGGGGTTGTTGTTGTTGTTGTTGTTGTTATTCTGGTTTTGGATGAATGTTGTCATCATTTCCATAAGCTGTGTTTGCGCATTCATCATTTGTTGCATTTCCGGGGTGATGTTGTTGGGGTTGGGGTTTGCGCGACGGGGAGGCATCTGTGGTTTATTCAAATAGATAAGAATGAGATACCCATAGATGTTTTATGCACAATACATCATAAGAAAAAGACATAACAAGAAACATAAGAATAAAAGTTCAACAACCACATAATAAGCTCATGAAGTAAAACACACAAGTGGCAAGCAATCCACATGTCGGATGGTCCAATAATAAGTTCACAATAACAAGTACGAATATGAAAGATAAACGAGTAGTCAAGTCTACTCATCAGCATCAATCTCCTCCTCGACGAAGGTAAGACCTGCGTTCTCCATCGCGGTCTTGTTCTCCTCAATCGTAGTGGTCAAGGAATCGACCTTGGCCTTGAGAGCCCTCTTCTGGGAGCGAAGCCTCTCAATAACCATCTGCTGCTGCTCAAGCTCGAAATCCTTGGACTTCAGTTCCTCGGTCATGTCCCGAATCTTCTTGTTCCTATCCTGGACGCGTTTCTCCTGACCCTTGAATTTGCGGTCCTGGGCCTCGAACTTTGTCTCCATTTCCTTGATCATCTCATCCTGTTGTGCGAAAAGCTTGTCCTTCTCGCGTAGCTGTACCTGAAGCTTGTCATTGCCAAGCATGACGTTCGTCCTGTCTGTGTCCACGTGCCTGAGGAGAGTCTCTAAGTCCTGGAGATAGAGATGTATCGGCTCTGCCGTGTCCCTCGAGTCGTCCTCAAAGTCGATGGACTCTCCATCAACATCACGCCGTCCGAAGACGTGGAAGTGAGTGCCCCTAACCTGTCGGGAGTGTCGGCCTAACAGACGTCCTATCAGGTCCTGCATAACTACCTCCATGCCTCTCTCCCTGTCGTCGTGCATCAGCTTGAAGACGATAGCCTCTGTAGTAGGCTCAGTCTGGCGTCCTGGCTGGTTCACCTTGAAGCCCCAGAGGTCCTTCCTCTCGAACTTGGTGAGTGGGTACACCGTGATGGTGGGAAGAGGGAGGTCGAGCAAAGTGGTAAGCTCAACGATACGGGGACCAAAACGAGTAACCTGGAACTCCTCAACAGTGCTGATGGCAATAGGCATCTATTTATAAGAATGAAAAAGTTAGAACAACACAATTCAAGGTAAATCAAGACAAACATTCATACATATCCATGGAACACAATCCTTACACAAGTCATGCATACATAGGTCCATTACATCAATCAAGGCCCATACTTATTTAAAGTATCATTTTTGGGAAAATAAGGTGATAAATGGTGGTCCACTAACAAGGTGTGCTCATAGGCCTATCTCACTGGATCTGGTGGCTATCACAATGTTCCTAGAGGCAATCCACCTATCCTGTTCACATGATTCCATCACTAAGTCTATTATATCTCCTCTTAACTCTTGGTTGGTGTCTTCCAACTCTTGGGTAAGTTCCTTCTCTTTCTCTAAGTCCCTTTGGAGGTTGAGCATTCTGCACTTGACTCTAGCACTTAGTTCTTTGATAGTCCTCCAAGCTGCATCTCTGGCTGACTCAAAGAATGTGGTGTGCATTACAGTGTTGGTGTACATGCAGAATCCCCTTTATTTGTGGTTGTCTTCCTTGTTTTTGTACAAGTGAAGTTTCACCCACCAATACTCCACTCCTTCATCCATCACTGGAAAGCCCTTGTACACAGCTGCACCATGTGCTTCCATTGCCACCATGAGGTCCTTGAGAATATTGGGAAACTCAGTTTCACACTCCAAGGTCATGGTCATGAGTGGTCCCTTCTTCACGGCTTCGTTGATGGAGTTCATCTACAAATGGAGTTGAGAATGAAAAGATTATAAAGTTTTACGAGAAGAATAGACAAGTGTAGAAGTAGTTGAAAATTTTCCTTAGTGGTTTTCAATTCCTAGGGTCATAATCCTACAGGCAACACAGTGCTCTGATACCATCTGTTAGACCCCTCCTTTATAAAGGAAAGGATCCCTGTGATTGCAATGCTAGTCCCTGGATCAATGCTAGCATCCACAGTTTAAGATGAAGTACACAGATACAAAGGTCGTTTATTACATTCATTCCAGAGATAAAACATTGTCTTTTACAACTCAGGGCCATAGGCCTAATACAAGAGTTTATGGAATAAGTAAATAAACATAAGTCTTCATCTTCATGTGGCACAGGCAAGCATGTTGAGTGTAGACTCATGACTCCTACTCATCATCGGAATAACCTGCAACATCACAAGTTACAGCCACAGAGGGTCAATACTTTGGAATAGTATTGGCAAGTGATACCTTAGTATATTTTAAGTGGACTATATTACTATATGCATTTTGGCTAAGTGTAGCTTGGCTTTCTTTGCTTGAAAATAGGTTTTTCCTATTAGTTGAAATCACTAAATTTTTCTTTGTCAAAAATTCTCCCAAGAAACCACCAATAGACATTGGGGTCCTTCACCCTTGTTCTCCCACAATTTTTACTTACAAGTTGGAGTGATGTGATTCTTGTAGCTTCCATGTCTTGATGCTCTAATTGTCCATTTCCTTGGACTAGGCTAAGTACTTAGGTTTTTCCATCTGCAGAGGTTGTGCAATTTCCCCACCAGACTTGGTTTCCCAAGACAGGACCTTTTAGAAGCCTTTCCTTAGTCAAATGGACGCGCTCCAACCTATCATCCCATCTACCACCAACTGTCCAAATGACTAAGTTCTAGCAACCTATATGATCAAGGCAGAGCCCATATTGCCAAGTGGTTGCACTATAAGCTTTCTCAACACTTGGCCTCCAAATCCCTTTGTGCCTGGGTGGCTTACCACAAGTGAGATACACAACCCAAGTCCATGGCCTTGTGTAACCACTCAACATAACCCATTCTTTCCATTCCACCCAGGAGGTTCATTTGACTTAGTGGTTTTATTAGGAAAGTATAAGTCTCATGACTTAGAAATATTTTCATCATGGTAAGTGTAGATTTTCACCAACCCTTGTTTTCTATATAGCTAAGCTAATCAAGGCATGGCAACTTATCATAGGGAAAATTCCTTAGCAATTCTACTATTCTAAACTACATAGGATTTCCCAATTTAGCATTAGACAAAATAGCATGCAAGCAAAATATCTAATGCTAGTACAAAACATAGGTTAGAAATATTCATGAAAATATCACTTGCCTTGGTAGTGGGGAGAGCTGCACTCTTCACAATCACAATCACTAGCAAAATCTACACAAAAATTATAGCATACAATTACACACAATTATATACAATCAAAAATAATATGAATGCATGTATGCAAGAATTTACCAAGTGGTGATTTTTGAAAATTTCTACCAAGCATGCACATGTTTACAGAAACTTAACCAATCACAAGTTTGCCAACTAAACTTAATTTGTCACCAAAATAAATTACTATATAAAAACTATACTCAAAATAGCCTTAAACATGTTTCCATAAATAAAGTCATTTTAACTGTTACTATTTGTTAAACAAATTGGATATTCAGAAAGGTCTTGTTTCACTGAATCCAACGGTATAAAGTTTGTAAAATTCTAACGTGGCATTCAAAAGTTATAGCTGTTTAAAGTTTGGATCAAAATCTGATTTAAATTTCTGTTTTTGAATTCATCCTAGCCACGCGTCGCAACCTTACTGGTGCGTACCGCTTCGCGCGGATCGGCAGTCGCAGGCCGTAGGATCTAACTTAGATCTAACGACCCAGATGCGCGCGTACCTCTTCGGCCTAGATCTATCCTAGCCCTACGATGCAGATCCAACGGACCAAACCATCAAGCCACGAACGGGTGGCGCTGGCGGCGTTGACTGGCGGTGGCGTGTTAGACTACGGTGGCGCCGGCGTTCTAGATCGTCCGCAAGGGGAAGAAGGGGCTTACCAGGTTCGCCGGAGGCTGCTGAAGCTCGACGTGGTACTGGCTTGCGGAGGGGCGCTCGGAGATGGGCTCTAGATCTCGTCGGAGTTGCGTCTGGCGTCGGGTGGATGTTGTCGGAGTCGTTGCCGAGGTTCTGCGTCGCCCTAACACGAACCAGCGGGTTTAGGAGATGCGTAGGACAATTGTGAACACGCTCGGGTGAATAAGAAAGCAAGGCGCCGCGGGACTTCGAGATTGGTCGCGGAGTTGGGGTGGTCGTCGGGTGCTTACGTCAGCGAACACGGCGACTGGGCAGTCTGAGGATGCTCTGTTGTGGTTAGGAGGTGCGCAAGAGGATTACGAAGTGTCTCGAACAATCCGGAGGAAGGGCACGGAGCTCACCTGAATCGATCGCCGGAGTTGCTCTGTCTGCGGTGGTTTTGAGCGAGTCGTGGGCAGCCTGGGGGCGTGAGTGTGGAATTGACTGGGGGAAAATGACTTCGAGGAGGTGGGGATCTTATAGCCGGTGCCTCGACAGGAAACGCCCGTGTTTTAATGCCCAATTAATCCGCGCCATTACCGGCAGTCACTGCAGCTGCGACGTGGTTGCGGGCGTGGTTTGGGGAAGACGATGACAGCGTGGATAGGGCCCGCTCATCAGCGATGTGTGCGAAATGAGGGTGGGGTCCGTCTGTCAGCGTCTGAACGTGTGCGCTTGCGCGTGAGAGACGAAAAAGAAATCCCCGGGTGGGCTAGTTGGGCTCGATCCTCTGCTGGGGCAGATATCTGGCGCTCGGCCCTTTTCCTTTGTTTAGTTCTTTTTCTTTTCTAATTCGATTTTCTGATTAGGTTTTCAAATAGTTTCAAAATCAATTTGAATTCAAATCTTTCTGAGGTTTTTCAAGTGTGAATTGGTCTCAGAAATAAGTCAAAGCTCATGGGGTTGCCTTGCAAAGGCTTGATCAGACTTGGATTTCAAACAACCAGAGACTTTGCACTATTTTGCAAATGTTTGAAAATAGAGGTTTTGAAATTATTTCTAATTTGAAAATTTTGGTTAAACTTTTACACCTAATCTTTCCAATAGTGGGGCAAGCAAACAAGTTCCTTAACATTTAAGTTTCAAAAGGTGATGGCCTAATGAGTGAAATTTACTCACATGAAATCATAGCACAAGCTTCTGTTTTTGAGAAGAACCCTAAATGATGATGAATGCTTAGATGATATGAATGAGTTTTGGAATATGAATTTAGGGATGTTACACAAGGTTAAGTCCAATGAGATTATAATTGGACCTATTACAAGAGCTCGTGCTAAGCTACTAGAACAACAGGTGAATTTGTTTCTTAATGAGCCTGATGTTTTACTTAATGAGAACTTTAAACTGCATAAGTCTTTGTGCTATTGTATGATCAGGTACATTGGAGAAGAAGGCATAGCACGGAGCGAGGAGCTGAAGCACATGGAGCACAACATGATGATCGCCCAAGGATGCATGAGGGAGGAGCGGGAGGAAGGCGCGAGGGAAGATCATCAAGACGAGGGAAAAACATCTGCTAGTACCGGACTGTCCGGGTCATACCAAACGGATTGTTCGGCCCTCCCAAGAGGCCCCCGGGCGTGGACATTCAGTAGGCTACATTAGACACCACCCGGACACTGCACAGTTCCCGGTTGGACCAGACTGTCCGGCCCATACGGACCGGAGTGCGGGCCCCCACCTGACTATCCGGCTCATACGAACCGGACTGTCCGCCCCGACAGAATTCTGATCCAAATAAGGTTGTATCAGTTTGAGTCGATTGCATCTAGTTCTGGTTTCTGGCCGCCCCAGCCGCCCATATAAGTCCTAGGAAGTCCCCATAGTTAGGGTGAGACCACGTTAAAACTATTTTTGAGTTGTTTCTTATTAAGAAACTCTGGAATTACCCTATGATCGAATTATCTACTGCAATTGAGTGTGATCTGATGTTCCATTGGGAATTAGTGGATTGCAAACTACCGTTCGTGGTCTACGACTACGTGCGCAAGAGCGTGGTGTTGTGAATATCCTATAGGGTTCGAGAGCTGTTTGTAGAGGGAGTGTCCCAACCTTTATACAACATAAAGTGGAGTCCCCTGTGTTTACAATGCTAGTCCCTGGATCAATAGCTAGCAACCCAAACTGGTTCTGAGTTGCTATGAGCTCTTTTATGCTGTCCTCTTGGTTGGTGTTGGTGTCATCAACCTTGAGGTTGGATTCTCTTGGAGTAGTCATCTGTTTGGGTTGAAGGGAGATTAGAATAGGCAAGATATTTCTAAGGAATTATTTCTAATCACACACATCACAATTCACACAAGCAATGTGCATGCAATCACAAACCAAACATTTCACTCAAACAAGGTTCAAGCACATACTTAGGCAACAAAAATATTTTTGTTACACCACATAAGTTGGTGTGTTCGTCTTAACTAAAAATATGGTGGTCCATCTATTTGGTTCACTTGTGATCTTTCCTTTCTTCATGATTCCTCTTGTTTGGGATCCTGGTTTCCTTAGGAAAAACTCCTTGGTCACAAGACTTCAAATGATGTAGGTTCCTTCTAACTTTTGCATTCCCTTAGTCTCCACATCTTGAGCAAGATTTTCTTGTTTCACTTGTAGTCCTTGGTGATATCCAAGTTGGAAGTCCTTGGTGAACATGCTGAAGATGTTGAAGTGATTAGAGTTGAAGAAGTTGAAGTCATTAGAGTTGAAAGTGTTGAAGAAGTCCTTTGCATATGGTGTGGTCTTTGGCCATGGGTAGGTTTTTCCATCAAGTTTGAAATAGATGAGATGTAGAGTTGAAACCAAAATGGTTGAGGAAAGAGTTTACAAGTGTTTTTGTAAATAAGTTTTTGGAACAAGTCCAACTCCTATTTTTCTAAGGGTTTTTGTCCAATCCTAGGGTTTACAAATCCTACAGGCAACACAATGCTCTGATACCATCTGTAGAGGGAGTGTCCCAACCTTTATAAAACATAAAGTGGAGTCCCTTGTGTTTACAATGCTAGTCCCTGGATCAATAGCTAGCATCCACAGTTCAGATGTAATATCAAGAAACAAAGGTCATATTATAACTTTATAACCAGGAAGAACATAATTTTATTACATCATAAATAGCTCCTTTGGCTATTACATTATATTGCAGCGGAATAACTATAGTCATGGGTCCTTCTTCTTCAAGGTGCCACAGGCAGATGTTGGTTGTAGACTTTGTAATCCTAATCAAACAATCTTCACTAAAATCAATCGGACCTGCAACATTACAAGTTACAGCCACAAGGGTCAATACATTTGAATTGTATTGGAAAGCTTCACTACTTTGTAGAATATAAGTGGATCCTATCATTACATGCATATTTGGCTAAGTAGAGTTTTAGGCTCATTTGCATAAAGCAATATTTATCCTATATTTTCAAAATGGTTTTGGTCCTTTGTCAAATCTCCTTTTTCCAAGTTCCTTGAACTCCTTGGTAGAAACTCAAGTGTTCAAGTCCTTGTCAAAATCCCTTGAGATCCTTGGTAACCCCAAGTGCAACAAGTTTTATAAAATCTCATGAGTTCCTTGGTAACCCCAAGTGTTCATGTTTTCAACAAAATCTCTTGAGTTCCTTGGTAACCCCAAGTACATCAAGTTTAGTCAAAGTCTCTTGAGCTCCTTGGTAACCCCAAGTGCATCAAGTCCTTAAAAGTTTTCTTTTAGAAATTAGAATGTCGAGATCTCCCATAGCTTCAAACTTTAGTTGCTCAGTATTGTCCATAACCGGGGACACGGCTAAGTACTTAGATTTTATTATCTTCTGCAGAAGGAGTACACTTTACCCACATGTCACAATCCCATCCTTTTGCCCCCAGTGGCCACTGGATTAGCACTCACCAAGATGGAGTACTGGCAGATTGAGAATGTGACGAAGTCTTTCCAAAGGGTCCTCCCATACACCATTGCTAGCTTGTCTTCAGCACCCATGAAGCATTCCAGATCCCCATGTCCAGTAAACTGAAGACAATGCATGGGCCTTCCCAATGTAGTTGACTAAGCCAGAGCCATAATAGCATGTGGTTGCACACCAAAGCCACAATTGGAGAAACATGTTAAATCTCTAAGTTTCCTGGGTGGTTTTCTTTGGAGCACAACATAAAGTGATTGCCATAGACATGGTTCCTTTTGTTGCCAACTTCTCCAATACTCAAAGTATCCTTGGCCACCCAGGTGGTTCATTGAGTCCTTGTTTTATTATATAAAATCACAAGTCCTTTTCTCAATTCCATAAAATCTCAACATGTACCTCTTTTCAAAATATAGCATGGCTAAGCATGTAACAACTACAATGTTTTCACTAAGGAATGTATAGGGAATCCTATTAGGATTTTAGCATAGCATAAGTATAAAAATGTCTTTTCATGCATGTTTCAAAATCCACTAAGTATAATGAAAATAGTAGGACTTTAGATGATAGTGTCACTTGCCTTTTTGGTAGGGAATGATGGTTCACTCCTTGATCTTTATAGTCTCACACTTTGCTAAATTCACTACAATCAATCAAGCAAACACCAAATCAACTAGCATTCCAAATAATCAATCAAACAACAATTTCACACACACAAAACAATGGGATCTAAGTCATGCATGTAAGCATGCAAGAGGTGGTTCTATTTGCAAAGATGGTCTCCACTAGGCTCCTAAACTTTGTGAGTTCCAAATTGGTCATTTTCCAAAGTGGCAAGGTCACTTGCAAAAAGGGTTTTGTCCAAAACCATTTCTAAATCCATTCATCATTTTATGTGGTGGAAAATATTTTTATCAAATCAAAACTTTATGTCTTTTACCAAATAAGTTGCTAATTCACAAAACTTGGTGTTTTGGGTCAGTAGGTTTGGTCCAAAACATTTTTCCCAAAGTTTTTACTCCAAAATCATTTTCATAACAAAACCATTATTTTATTTGGCTAGAAATGGGATAAACTAATTAATCCATCCTAAATATCACCAAATTCAATTTTAATACCATGGGTTGGTTCCTAAGGTCAGTAAGTTCACCAGAAACCATTTTGCAAAGGTTTTAACCCTAAAAACATTTTTAAACAATTTTTCTAATCTAAACAAGCACACAAAAGTTTCTGCAAAAATCAACAAGCTAACAGTATTATTTGCTAAACAAAAGGTATGGTTGGCTAGGGTTTGTTCCACTGATTCCAATGATACCAAATTTTCAATTTTTGGACGTGCGGATCTAAAGTTACAAAGGTTTGAAATTGCAACTTAAATCTGATTTCAATCTATTTTTAAATCAGAAACCTGGCCACACGTCGCAATCTCATTGGACGGTACTGGTTCGGCCGGATCGGCAACGCGGTGCGTTGGATCTAAGCATATCGTGCGGTTCAGAAAATGTACCTCTTCGCGGTTAAGTGGATCTATCTAGTCTCTCCGATCTAAATCGAACGGCTGCTAATGACTGGCCAAGAACTGGCGGCGCGACGACGGTGGCGCGCGGCGGCAACGGTCTGGCTGCGGCCTAACGACGGTTCTAGGAAGCAAGGAAGACAGAGGGGGTGCTTACCGTGTTCGTGAGGACGAGGTGATGCTGTACGTGTGGTCGGCGTGTCAAGGGGCGCACGGGGTCGCCTGCAATTCCTTGCCGGAGTTTGCAACGGCGTCTGGTGGCTCTGGTTGCGGTCGGAGGCGGTGCTGTGATTCACGAGAATGCAAACCGAAAGTGTGGTCAGACGCAGGAGAGTGAGGCGAATGTGTGAGCGTGATTTAGAAAGCGCGGGGCGGTCTGAAACTACCTGGGTGCTTGCCGGAGTTGAAGATGACGCGGGCGGTCGAGCTTATCAAGACGGCTCTGGGCGCCAGTCGGCGAGAACCGAGGAAGATGTGTCAGGAGGTGGGGAATCTCCTAGTGTGCTCAGGGAGGTAGGAGGTGGCTGTGGTTTGTCGGATTTCACCGGAGGAGCTCGCCGGAACAGCGGCGGTGCAGGGCCAATTCGAGGCAGCCTGGTGGCGATGTGGCGTTGGCGTTTGAGGGGAATGACATAGGGAGGAGAGGTGCTTCTGTATGCATGGTCAGGGGCGAGATTAACACGGCCATTAAGGTGAATTGAACGCGGCTTTGAATGGCAGCAACGGCAGTGAGGTTTGGGGGAAGGAGGTCGCGCGGGTGAGGAGGATGAACAGGAGAGTGGGGTCCAATCGTCAGTGAGAAAAGGAGTGAGGGGAGGGTCCACCGGTCAGCTTCTCTGCGGGTTGACAAGATGGTGCGAACCGTTTTCTTTCGGGGAGGGGAGCTGGGCTGGTTTGCTGGCTTGTGGGCTTGGCCGGCTGGGCTAGGTCCAAAACCAGTTTTTCTATTTTGAACCTTTTTCTTTTTCTGAAACCAATTTCTGTTTTAAAATTCAAACAATCAAACAATACTCAAATCAATTCAAACAAACACCAGACTTTGCAACTTTGGATTTGGTTCTGTTTTGTCACATAAACCAGAATTCCAAAATCAAAATAATAAATTTATTTTAAGGTCCATTATTAATTAATAAATAGACCATTGTTATCAAATCAAATAGGATTTGTTTTATTTAAATACCATTTGAAAACTATTTATTTCCAAAACCAACTCAGTAGGTTTTATTTGAAATTATAATATATTTGGAAAACTTATTTGAAATAAATAAATATGTTTTTGATGGTTTAATTAAAAATAGTAAAACCTTTATTTATAAAACTTGGATATTAAATCCTTATTAATTTATTTTAGATAAACCTTTATTATTTTTATCAAATAGAAATATTTTATTTCAAAGGTTTGGCCAAGGTTTAATTTGGCTTTATGAAATAATCTTTATTTATAAAACCTTTATTTCTTTTGAAAACCAAATCCTTTTATTTAAAAGATCCAAAATAGTATTTCCAAAATATTTTATTTTCCTTTATTTAAAATGTTTATCTTTTTAAATCCCTTTAGGATTTTATTTAATCCAAATTGGTTTGAAGTTCCAATTGAATTCAAAAAGTTTCTTCTGGCCCTGGAAATTAAATAAAGTTTTATTTTATTCATTTATTTTTCACATTACAAGATTTGGAAAATCTTGGGATGTGACACTGTTGCATTGGCATTAGGGTTCGATCAGGAGAGTTCATAGCTACAGGCTAGTTATCTATAATCCACCATCATCATCGACAAGTACTTGCTGAGAAGATCGGGCCACCCCGTGTCATCTTGGTATCAGATTTCCTCGTTTACTTGGTGAGCACCCACAAATCCATCCATAGATTAGTTTATTTTCAGTCCTATACAGAAAAAGCCATACAAAAAGATTAGCCATAGCCTAGATTGAATCGTTTTCACGTTCTAGTTGCTGGTCATGTATTCTCGTAGATCCGATCTGCAGGTTTTTGTCTTGTGTTTTTTCATATGTGTCTAGGTTTAGGTTTTGATCTTGTTTCTCCACCGAGTCCACCATCACCATTTTCCGCAAGTTTTCCATCTACTTTCCGAGTCCACATAGCGTACATTTGTTTTCATACCATAGACACAGCCTATCTACAGCATCCGTTCCTAGGAACGTACCCACGAGACTAGTTGCTTTGCTCCGGCAGGCTGCTCATTAGGGTTTGGAAGTGCATAAATTTTCGACAGGCAAAACCAGACTCTTCGGCCCGTATCACCCGGACTATCCGGCGTAAGCGGAGTATCCGGCAGACACCAACCGGACTATCCGGCCAAGTTTGTTCAGAAGTTGTTGCATTCATTTTGCATTGAGTCATATAGTTGAAAAATAAAAAACAGAAAAAGGAAAAGAGATTCAGTATAAAAAAAGAGAAAGAGCTACAAGCGTGACAAAAGAGATATCATAGGGTGCATTATTGGAGGCCTAGTTGATCATAGCACTTGTAGATTGAGCAATCTTGTGTCTGTTTATTTTGAACTATTATTAGCGTCTCTCTTCTGCATTGCAATATTCCTGTTCATAAGTTGCTTTGCCACGTTTATCTCCACCGTGTGTGTTTCTTGGGTTATCATACGATCAGCACTAGGACTTGTTTGAGGCGTAGTTAGGGTTCCATACCTACAGATCCACCATAAAAAACCTGTGTGCCCTGTGATCGTTCTCCATACCCTCGATATTCACTTCATCACACCAGTGCATTAGTTGTTTGATTTCGAATTGGTAAATCATCTCTATTCACTTTGGAACGGTAAGATCTGTTTTCTTGTCAATTGAAGTGAGTTGTGAGTGTTCCACCATATCGATTTTTATTTTTGCACTAATCTACGAATCATGTCTACTAGTGATGATGTTGTGTCACAGAAAAAGAAGGACGACGAGCTTGTCAACTGGCGGGAATATGAAGCATTGATGTCCCATTTAACACGTGTGTTCAACCACACAACAGATGCAATTGACAAGAATATTCAGGACGTGCAAGTGACTTTGGAAGCAAATGTTGAGGCAGTCATTACCATACAGACACAAGTAACAACTATCAACACCAATGTCATATCTTTGCAACGTTATATTGATGCTCTCACAACAGCAATTGGACAAAGGAAACAATATGATGATGCCCATGAAGATGAGGAAGCAAGCAATGACGGTGATGGTCAACAACCAAATCTGGTTGGCCATGGCCGTGCTCCTCAACCTGTTCATGGACGTGGCTTTGCTCCAATTGGGCGTGCTCAACGTATACCTCACCAGCCCGTTGGTGATGGATTGGGCAAGCCTAAATTCTCAATTCCCAAGTTTGATGGCTCCATTGATCCTGAAGATTACCTCACATGGGAGTTGAAGATTGAGAAGCTCTAGTGCTTGTTTGAGTACACTGAAGAAAAGAAGTTCAAGCTTGCAGCGTCAGAATTTGATGGTTATGCTTTGCGTTGGTGGGATGCCCTTGTGCAGAATAGAAGGGATGACAATGAACTTCCGGTTATGACTTGGCGAGAGATGAAGCGTATCATGAAGGAACGCTTTGTACCTACCAACTACCTGCGCTCAGATTTTGATAAGTTGACAAACATGAGACAAGGAACCATGTCGGTTGATGAGTACTAGATGGAGATGGAGATGCTTATGCAGCGTGCTAGAGTTCGTGAATACCTTGAGATGACCATGCAACGATTTCTCAATAATTTGAAGATACCAATTAAGAGCATTGTTCGTCATCATAGGTATGAGACTATGAATGAATTGTTGCATCATGCAAGGGAGGCCGAATAACAGCTTGCCGAAGAGGCGAAGGCGCGTGCAAGATATCCTTCCACAAGCCGCTTTTCAGCAAGGTCTACACTGCCGCCACATGTTTCTACACCTAATGTGGCTGCTGGTCACACTACTATACCATCTTCCAAGCCTACAACGCAGTCATCCTATGGTTCTCAAGCTAGGAAACTTGTTTCTCCTGCTGCTAGCACGGGTTCCAATATGTTATCAGCTCGTACTCGTGATGTGGAGTGCCATACTTGTGGAGGAAGGGGACATTTCAAGAAGGATTGCCCAAACCGTAAGGTGATGTTTGTTAATGATCAAGGCGAGTATGAGAGTGGAGATGATGTTGATCCTGATGATTATGGCGCTGATTTTGAGGAGGAAGGTATGGATGTCTTTCCTGAGCATGCGCCTACTATAGTGGTCTCTCCACGTATTCTTAGTGTGCAGCCCGTTGTTGACTCTCAGTGCGGCAATTTGTTAAAAACAAAAGCTCTAGTTGGCCCAAACAAAGCTTGCAAAGTGATTATTGATGGAGGTAGCTGTAGAAATCATCTTGCAAGGAGTTGTGTGCCAAGCTGAATTTGACATATTTGCCTCATTCCAAGCCATATTACATACAATGGTTGAGCGACAGTGGTGAGATGAAGGTAAACCATATGGTACGTGTGAACTTTGAAATAGGGCCATACAAGGATTGTATTGATTTTGATGTGGTTCCTATGACTGTGTGCCATTTACTATTGGGTCGGCCTTGGCTTTATGATCGCCATGTGCAACACAATGGCCGATCCAATACATATCATTTGGAGTTCAAGGGCAAGAAAATCAATTTGCAGCCTATGACATCACATCAGATTGTGAATGAATCTCGTCAAAAGATTGAAGTGAAGTTGCAAGATGCACCTAGGCGAGAGAGTGTTGAAATTGTGAGTGTTGTAAATGAGCCCCAAAAGAATGATATAACGAAAAGTGAGAGAGTTCCTAATCTAGTCATACTGGCCACCATAGAGGATATGAGAGAATTTAGTGAGGATCCTACAGCCATGCCACTTGTGCTCATGTATAAGGGAGAGGTTTTGGTTTCTAACCCCTATTTCTCTTGGTGTATCTACTGTTTTGTAGGATTTTGGTGATGTGTTTCCAGAAGATGTGCCAGCTGGATTACCTCCATTGCGTGCATTGAGCATCAAATAGATTTGATCCCTGGCGCTACATTACCAAACCGGGCACCATACTGAACCAACCTCGAAGAAACTAAGGAAATACAGAAACACGTACAAGCATTGCTCGACAAAGGGTACATTCGTGTCTCTCTTAGCCCTTGTGTTATTCCTGTTATTTTAGTACCTAAGAAAGATGGTACATGGCGCATGTGTGTAGATTGTAGAGCTATTAATGACATCACTATTCGATATTGTCATCCTATTCCACGCTTAGAGGATATGCTAGATGAATTTAGTGGTGCTGCTATTTTCTGTAAAATTGATTTGCGTAGTGGATACCATCAAATTAGGATGAAGGAAGGGGATGAATGGAAAACTGCTTTCAAAACAAAATTTGGTTTGTATGAGTGGTTAGTTATGCCTTTTGGTCTTACTAGTGCACCTAGTACATTCATGAGATTAATGAATCATGTTTTGAGAGAATATATTGGTCGTTTTGTGGTTGTCTATTTTGATAATATACTCATATACAGCCGCAATGAAACTGAACATTGTGATCATATTAGACAAGTTTTGCAAGTGTTGTGTGATAATCAATTATATTCTAATCTTGAGAAGTGCACATTTGCAAAAGATAAGGTCATATTTCTTGGCTATGTTGTATCTAAGCATGGGGTAGAAATAGATCAATCTAAAATTGAAGCAATTCAGAATTGGCCTATTCCCATGAATGTGAGTCAAGTGTGTAGTTTCCATGGTTTAGATGGTTTCTATAAGCGCTTTGTGAAAGATTTTAGCACTATTGCTACACCATTGAATGAATTGACTAAGAAAGGTGTGCCATTTGTATGGGGCGCAGCCCAAGATATTGCATTTGATACATTGAAACATTTGCTTACTACTACACATGTCAATACCCGGATTTTTAATCCCAGATGCTTGTTATGCCATACATAGTAATCCCAGGATTACCATTTTTGCGAGAAATAACAGATTTGGATATCACAGTACATCATCCATTACAAACCATACATAATTTCTTACACAAATAAGGATCTCATGATCCAGTTCTTAATACAACTCAAGCAGCGGAATAACGTAATAATAAAGGTAGCATAGGCGAAGCTCCATCTTCTAGGTCACAGGCAATGCTGACGATGGGAGATGATCCAAGTTGTCGTAACCTTCCTGGGATCCATCCTCCTGGTACTCCTCTTCATAGTCTGGCCACGGGAATAGCCATGGACAAAGCCATGAGTACTCTTTAAGTACTCGCAAACTAATACTAACAAGTTATGGGGGTTTTTGTAGTAGGAGACTAAGCTCTACGGTTGTTTTGCAAAATGCCAGATTTACCTCTACTATGTTCAGAAGCAAGAAAAGCTAGTTGAAGTTTTATAACACCTAAGTGGGAACTTGAATTTCATATCACAACGCTGTTGTGGTCAAGTCAAAATCTCAATTCATTTCACAAGTCATTTTGAAAACCTCTGACGGGGGAACAGTATGGCCACTCCAACTGTCCATAACCGCGGATGCGGCTATTCGAATAGTTTGACACTCTGTAGAGATTGTACAATTTCACCACAACATTCGATACATCCGTCAGGAACAAATCCGGAATTCACCATACTCAGTATGCGGTTATGTTGGAGATATGCCGTAGAGGCAATAATAAATGTAGTTATTATTATATCTTTGTGTTTATGATAAATGTTTACATTCATGCTATAACATTATTAACAAGGAAACATTGATACTTGTGTGATTTGTAATCTAAATTAGAGTCCCTAGTAAAGCCTCTTCATAATACTAGCTTGTTGGTTAATAGATGATTGTGGTTTCCCTATCATGAACATTGAGATGTTATTAACAACAAGATCATATCATTAGGAGAATGGTATGATGGACATACTCCTATAGATAAGCGTAGCATAAAGATCAAGTCATTTTAATAGTTCAATTGCTATAAGCTTTCTGATACATAGTAACCTAATTCCTTCGACCATGAGATCATGCTTATCACCATCACCGGAAGGATACTTTGATGACATCAAACACCACACCGTAACTGGGTGGCTATAAAGGTGGCATTGAGTGTTTGGAAAGTATGGGTTGAGACACATGGATCAAGAGTGGGATTTGTCCATCCATATGAAGGAAAGATATACTCTGGGCCCTTTCGGTGGAATGTCATCCAATTAGCTTGCAAGCATGTGACTGGCTCACAAGGGATAACATATCACGGGAACGAGAAAAGAGTACTTATCGAAAGTTCCCAAAAGAGTACTTGATAGATCCATTATATTTGTCTAATTTTCTTTGCATTTTTGTCTAATTTTCTTTGCATTTTTTATCTCCCATCAAATATTTGTCTAATTTTCTTTGCATTTTTACGTGGTTTGGGGCTTTCAATAAGTGTCGATCTAACTTACGAACAAGAACCACAATGTTGATGTTTGAACTATCAAGTGACCGTTGTAAATTGGATCTATACTATAATGGGAGAGACAGACACCCGCAAAGCTACTTATGCAATACAAGTTGCATGTTGAGCGTGGAGCAAGTCTCATGAACGATGTCATGTAAGGTTAGACCGGGACGCTTCATCCCATCATACCGCAAGATGCAAAGTACACAAGAAGCAATTGATAATAAAAGCACCACCGTCCACAATGACCATTGTGTTCTACTCGTGCAACAGATCTACATATAGACACGACTCTGATACCACTGTAGGGGTTCATAGCATGGAAAACAAAAAATTTCTACCGCATACAAACAAACAAGCCAAGATCTATCTACTAGATTTTAGCAACGAGTCGATAGAAGAACTCACCCTCGAAGATTCAAAAGTGTTTAACAAGAGCAAATTCTCGTGGGTGATGTAGTCATACTCTTGCCGATCTCAAGATCGTGTAGACGATCCTTCCGGCGCTGCGTTTCGGCAGCGCTTCAGCAGTCGGTCACATGTTCGGTACTCGATGAAGACATTCCTCTCCCTTGTTCCAGCAGGCAGCGGAGGTTGTAGCACTCTCCTCGTGATTCTGGCAGCACGACAACGTGGTACCGGAAGTAGAGGGGAGATCTCGCAGGGCTTCGCTTTAAGCCGGAGCGAGTATGGTGGACTATGAGAGAGGTCTTGGCGATCTAGGGTTTAGAGGCACCAAGGGGAGAGAGCTAAGCCGGCGGCTAGGGCTTGGGTAGGGCCCCAACTCGACGGCTAGGGCAAACCCTAGGGCGGCGGCGGCGACTTGGTGGTCGGCGTCTAGGGTTAGGGTTTTGGTGGAGAGAGGTGTAGGTCTAGAGGGGCACCCCTGCCCCTCCTTTTTTAGGTGGGAGGGCGCGGCCAAGGGGGAGGGAGTCCTCCCCCAAGTCGGCCTCCTTGGCCGGCGGTGGAGGGAGGAGGACTTCCTCCCCAAGTAGGTTTCCTACTCTCCCTCCACCAAGCAAACTTGTCGTTTGACTTTTCAAATTGGCGTTTGACTTTTCAAACTAGGATTTGATTTTTCCCTTTATTTTGCTCAGCCATGATACCTAGTACATGATGTAACCATTCCACATTGTCATGACACATTCATGTACCCTTCTCCTCCGGAGTGCCGGACCTTCCGGAACCTTCTAGAACATTCCCGATGAAATCATGGGAATCATTTCCCAACTCCGAAACAGGACTTTCCTTATATGAATCCTATTATCCAGACCATTCCGGATCTCCTCGTGATATCCCGGATCCCATCCGAGACTCCGAACAACATTCGTTTCTTACTCATCATTCCATAACTACTCAACAACATCGAATCCTTAAGTGTGTCTCCCTACGGTTCGTGAATTATGCAGACATGATCGAGACACTTCTCCGAACAATAACCAATAGAAGAATCTGGAAATTCATATGGCTCCCACATATTTCTATGATTACTTTGCAATCGAATGAACCGCTTACATACGATACCAATTTCCCTTTGTCTCATGATAGTTTACTTATCCGAGGTTTTGATCGTCGATATCTCTGCATACCTAGTTCAACCTCGTTACCGATAAGTACTCTTTTCTCATTCCTGTGATATGTGATCCCTTGTGAGGCAGTCACATGCTTGTAAGATAATTAGATGACATTCCACCGAGAGGGCCCAGAGTATATCTATCCATCATATGGATGGACAAATCCCACTCTTGATCCATGTGTCTCAACCCATACTTTCCGAACACTCAATGCCACCTTTATAGCCACCCAGTTAAGGTGTGGTGTTTGATGTCATCAAAGTATCCTTCCGGTGATGGTGATAAGCATGATCTCATGGTCGAAGGAATTAGGTTACTATGTATCAGAAATCTTATAGCAATTGAACTATTAAAATGACTTGATCTTTATGCTACGCTTATGTATAGGAGTATGTCCATCATACCATTCTCCTAATGATATGATCTTGTTGTTAATAACATCTCAATGTTCATGATAGGGAAACCACAATCATCTATTAACCAACAAGCTAGTATTATGAAGAGGCTTTACTAGGGACTCTAATTTAGTTTACAAATCACACAAGTATCAATGTTTCCTTGTTGATACTATTATAGCATGAATGTAAACATTTATCATAAACACAAAGATATAATAATAACTACATTTATTATTGCCTCTAGGGCATATCTCCAACATATCCGCGTACTGAGTATGGTGAATTCAGGATTTGTTCCTGACGGATGTATCAAATGTTGTGGTGAAAGTGTACAATCTCTGCAGAGTGTCAAACTATTCGAATAGCCGCGTCCACGGTTATGGAAAGTTGGAGTGGCCATACTGTTCCCCTGTCAGATGTTTTCCAAATGACTTATGAAAAGAATTGAGATTTTCACTTGACCACAACAGAGTTGTGATATGAAATACAAGTTCCCACTTAGGTGTTATGAAATTTCAACTAGCTTTTCTTGCTTGTGAACTTAGTAGAGGTAAATCTGGCTTTTTGCAAAACAACCCTAGAGCTTAGTGTCCTACTACAAAAACCCCTTCACTTGTTAGTATTAGTTTGCGAGTACTTAAAGAGTACTCATGGCTTTGTCCCTGGCTATTCCCATGGCCAGACTATGAAGAGGAGTACCAGGACGAAGGACCCCAGGAAGGTTACGAAAACTAGGATCATCTCCCATCGTCAGCATTGCCTGTGACCCCAAAGGTGGAGCTTCGCCTAAGCTACCGTTATTATTACGTATTTCCGCTGCTTGAGTTGTATTAAGAACTGGATCATGAGATCCTTATTTGTGTAAGACTTTATGTATGTGTTGTAATGGATGATGTACTGTGGTATCCAAATCTGTTATGTCTCGCAAAAATGGCAATCCTGGGATTGCTATGTATGGCATAACAGGCATCTGGGATTAAAAATCCGGGTGTTGACACTTTGCTTGCATTACCTGATTTTTCAAAGCAATTTGAAGTTGAATGTGATGCTAGTGGTATAGGAATTGGTGGCGTTTTGATGCAAGAGGGTCGTCCTATAGAATATTTTTCTGAGAAACTTGTTGGTGCTAGACTGAATTATCCTGTTTATGATAAAGAATTGTATGCACTTGTTAGAGTTCTTGAGGTTTGGCAACATTATTTGTGGCCAAAATAATTTATCATACATTCTGATCATGAAGCATTGAAGTATCTTAAAGCTCAATCAAACTTGCATAGACGCTTAGACAAATGGGTTGAGTTTATTGAGTGGTGTCCTTACATCATTAAATATAAGAAAGGAAATGAAAATGTGGTTGCTGATGCTTTGTCTAGGAAGAACATGTTATTGACACATCTTGATGTTAAAATTCCTGGATTAGAGAGTATTTCTGCGCTTTATGCAACTGATCATGATTTTACTGAACCATCTCATTTGTGTTCTTTGAAACATGCCTGGGATAAGTATCATATACATGATGGATATTTTTTAGAGCTAACAAACTATGCATTCCAGAATCGTCTTTGCGTTTGTTTTTAGTGCAGGAATCACATGCTGGAGATTTGATGGGTCACTTTGGGCATGAGAAGACATTGCTCATGCTAGCTGATCACTTTTATTGGCCCAAGATGAGGCATGATGTCTATCGATTTGTGAGTCATTGCATTACATGCAACAAGTCCAAATCAAAGTTGAAGCCTCATGGTTTGTATACACCTCTCTCTGCACCTACTACACCTTGGGAAGATATTAGCATGGACTTTGTGCTAGGTTTACCCAAAACTCAGAGAGGTCATGATTCTATATTTGTGGTAGTGGATAGATTCTCTAAGATGGCTTATTTTATTGCCTGCCACAAAAGCGATGATGCATCGCATATTGCTAACCTGTTTTTCAGGGACATCGTGAGACTACATGGAGTACCAAAGATGATTGTTTCTAACCGTGATGTGAAGTTAATGAGCTACTTTTGGAAGACCTTATGGGGGAAGCTTGGAACGAAGTTGTTGTTTAGTACTACTTGTCATCCCCAAACAGATGATCAGACGGAGGTGGTGAATAGAACATTATCACAATTGTTGAGGACAATGATCAAGAAGAATCTACGAGAGTGGGAAGAGTGTTTGCCACATGTTGAGTTTGCATACAACTGGGTTGTGCATTCTACTACTCATGTTTGTCCTTTTGAGGTGGTGTATGGGTTCAAGACATTGACGCAACTTGATTTGTTGCATCTACCATTACATGAGAGAGTTGATATGGAGGCATCAAAACATGCTGAATATGTGAAGAAAATACATGAGAAGACTCGAGAGGCTATTGAGAAGAAAGGCAAGAACATTGTAGTTGCAAGGAATCAAGCAAGAAAGGAGATTTTGTTCAAGCCTAGAGACATGGTTTGGGTGCATCTGCGCAAGGATAGGTTCCCCAAGCTTCGACAATCCAAATTGAAGCCCCGTGTTGGTCCTTACAAGGTGTTGGCCAAGAGTAATGATAATGCCTACTCGATTGATATTCCTATTGCTGAGTTTGGTGGAGTTAGCAACAGCTTCAACGTTGCTGATTTTCCACCATATGAAGGAGAAGACCTTGGAGCATCGGGTTCGACGCCTTTTGAAGGGGGGAGATGATGAGGACATCCCTATACTTACACCTACCCCAACTAGTACTAAAGATGTTCCAGTTTCTACAAACAAGGTTAAGTCCAATGAGATTAGAATTGGACCTATTACAAGAGCTCGTGCTAAGCTACTAGAACAACAGGTGAATTTGTTTCTTAATGAGCCTGATGTTTTACTTAATGAGAACTTTATACTGCCTAATTCTTTGTGATATTGCATGATCAGGTACATTGGAGAAGAAGGCGTAGCACGGAGCGAGGAGCTAAAGCACATGGAGCACAACATGATGATCGCCCAAGGATGCGCGAGAGAGGAGAGGGAGGAAGGCACGAGGGAAGATCATCAAGACGGGGGCAAAAACATCTGCCAGGACCGGACTGTCCGGGTCATACCAACCGGAGTGTCTGGCCCTCCCAAGAGGCCCCCGGGCATGGACATTCAGTAGGCTACATCGGAAACCACCCGGACACTGCCCGGAAACTTTGAAGTTTTCGGTTGGACCAGACTGTCTGGCCCATACGGACCGGAGTGTCCGTCCCCACCGGACTGTTCGTCTCATATGGACCGGACTGTCCGCCCCGACAGAATCCTGATCCGAATCAGGTTGTATCAGTTTGAGTTGTTTGCGTCTAGTTTCGGTTTCTGGCCGCCCATATAAGTCATGGGACGTCCCCATAGTTAGGGTGAGACCACGTTAAAACTATTTTGGAGTTGTTCTTCTTAAGAACCTCTGGAATTACCCTATGATCGAATTATCTACTGCAATTGAGTGTGCTCTGTTGTTCCATTGGGAATTAGTGGATTGCAAACTACCGTTCGTGGTCTACGACTACGTGCGCAAGAGCGTGGTGTTGTGAATATCCCACAGGGTTCGAGACCTATTGCATTGGCATCAGGGTTCGAGCGGGAGAGTTCATAACTACAGGCTAGTTATCTATAATCCACCATCATCATCGAAAAGTGCTTGCTGAGAAGATCGGGCCACCCCATATCAATGGCTCACATGGAACATGAAGGTGGAGATCATCATGGTGGACAGGTTCTATGGCAATGGAGATCACCATGAGAAAATGGGCCATACTATGTCACATCTATGTGAATGTTATTCTTATGTGTTTTACTACAATGCATGCTTAGATGATAGAAGTAGAACGATCCCTCACAAAGTTTACGTTAAACCATGCCCTCCCAACAAAACCTTGTACCATCCTATGCCCGGTACAATCATTGGTGGGCCTATGAAATTAGGGTGCCACGGTTTTCCTTGGCTAGATGGATTTGTCTCGGATACCTACACGCATAGGGGTTGGTGAACTTGACAAGGTCATCTTAACAGTTAAGGACCTTGGGGCATAAAGTTTGGGCGCCTAGTTTAGACATAGAGATGTCACCCAACAACAAGAGTCATATATGATATGATTAGCAAGAGTTGCTTACCGATTTACCTTGTCTTCTAGCAGTGGTGCTAAAGCTCACTAGTCGACTTATTAATTGTGGATCTTGAATCACTTAGTATCAATAGAGGGATATTGATTTAAGTGGGAGTATATGCTATTAAATTGTTTAATATGTTTTACTCTTTCATGGTTACATGGCTTAGTATTTTGCATGTTTTCTATTGTAGATCAATGGAACCAAACACTACATCACATTTTTCTTTGCGTTCGATTCTTGACAAAGATAAACTAAATGGAACAAACTATTCGGACTGGGTCCATAACCTGAGAATTGTTCTCAGGTCTGATAAAAAAGAAACGGTTCTGGATACCCCAATCCCCGATGAACCTGCTAATAATGCATCTGCTGCCCTCAAGAATGCCTACAAGAGAGTATGTGATGATTCTCTTGAGGTTAGTTGTATTATGCTTGCATGCATGGAACCTGAACTCCAAAAGAAGTTTGAGGATCAGGAAGCGTACGATATGATTGTCGCGCTTAGGTACAAGTTCCAAACTCAGGCCAGGACTAAGAGGTACAATGTCGCCAAGTCCTTTGTAGAATGCAAGCTGGTAGAGGGAGCAGGTGTAAGCCCCCATGTGATCAAAATGGTTAGTTACAGTCAGACTTTGGAAAAGCTAGGTTTTCCACTAGGCCAAGAGTTGGCTACTGATTTCATTTTGGCGTCTCTTACATCTAGCTATGGGCAGTTCATTTTGAACTACCATATGCATGGGGTGGAGAAGGGCCTTAATGAGTTATGTGGGATGCTAAAACCAGCAGAAAAGTGACATGAAGAAGTGTGAAGGGCAGATCCATGTGATGGCTGTGCAGAACAAGCCTATCTTTACTAAAAAAGGTACTTCTTGGTCGAAAAAGAAGGGCAAGGCTAAGATACGATCCCTAAGCCTGCACCCAAGCAAAAGGCTGGACCTGCAGATGACACTGAGTGCTTCTTTTGTCATGAACATGGCCACTGGAAGAGAAACTGCAGAAAGTACCATGCTTCTTTGAAGAAGAGTGGAAGTAAGAGTACTTCCCACTCATGTACGCTTGTTGTAAATGTTGTGGACATTCTTCTTGCTGATTCTTATGTTAACTCTTGGTTATTTGATACGGGATCGGTTGCTCATATTTGCAATTCAATGCAGGGGCTAATAAGGACTAGAGAAGTGCAGAAAGGCGAAGTGGATTTTCGCGTCGGAAATAAAGCAAGGGTTGCTGCATTGTTCGTCGGCGTCATGCAACTTCACCTTCCGTCAGGGTTTATTATGGAGTTGAATAATTATTATTACATTCCTAGTATGGGTCAAAACATTTTATCACCTTCATGTTTGATGAGGGATGGTTATTCATTCGTGAGTGCAAACAATGGTTGTGTAACCTCTAAGAATTCTATGTTTATGGCTGATGCTCCCATTGTGAATGGGTTATTTATTTTAAATCTTGATGATGCATCTGTTTACAATGTTAGTGCTAAAAGGCTTCAGCCTAATGATTTGAGTCCTATCTATTTATGGCATTGTCGTTTGGCGCATATAAGTGAAAAGCACATGAAGAAGCTCCATGGTGATGGTCTTCTAACTTCGTTTGATTTTGAATCATATGAGACATATCAAGCTTGTTTACTTGGAAAGATGACCAAGTCGCATTTTTCGGGTTTACCCGAAAGAGCGACAGACTTGTTAGAACTCATACATTCTGATGTATCTGGACCAAGGAGCACGATAGCTAGAGGTGGATATCACTACTTCAATAATTTTACTAATGATTTCAATAGATATGGTTATGTCTACTTGATGAAGCATAAGTCTAAAACTTTTGAAAGGTTCAGGGAGTTTCAGAGTGAAGTAGATAATCAACGTAACAAGAAAATAAAGGCCTTGCGATCTGATCGTGGAGGTGAATATTTGAGTCACGAATTTAGCAATCATCTTAACAGTTGCGGAATTGTTCCATAGCTCATGCCGCCCAGAACACCTCAAAGAAACGGTGTCTCCGAGTGGCTCAATCGAACTTTGTTGGACATGGTTCGATCGATGATGAGCCAGTAGAATTTACCATTATCATTTTGGGGTTACGCTCTAGAAACGGAAGAATTCACACTTAATAGGGTACCATATAAATCCGTAATTAAGACACCATATGAGATGTGGACTGGAAAGAATCCTAGTTTGTCTTTTCTAAAGATTTGGGGTTGTGATGGATTTGTCAAGCGATTTCAGTCGGACAAGCTAACACCCAAATCGGATAAGTGCATCTTTGTGGGATATCCAAGGGGAACCTTAGGGTATTAATTCTACAACCGAGAAGAGGGCAAAGTGTTTGTCGCTCGTAGAGGTGTTTTCCTAGAGAAAGAGTTTCTCACAAAAGGAACGAGTGGAAGGTCGGTGCGAGTTGAAGAAGTTCAAGATGAGCCAGTCGGGGATGCTTCTACGAGTGATGCTATTGTAGCAGAAAAAGTTCAGGAATCCGTGGCAATAGAAGCACCACAACCACAAAGGCCGTCTAGGCTCCGCGAAGCGTGGGAATTATTATTGTTAAAAAATGATGAGCCTGTGACCTATGGAGAAGCGATGGTGGACCCAGACTATGAGAAATGGCAGATCGCCATGAGATCCGAGATAGATTCCATGGGAGACAATCAAGTTTGGAACTTGGTCGACCCGCCTGATGGTTTTAAAGCCATGGAGTGCAAATGGATCTATAAGAATAAGATTTATATGGATGGAAATGTTCACATCCATAAAGCTTGACTTGTTGCAAAAGGTTTTCGACAAGTTCAAGGAGTTGAATACGACGAGACTTTCTCGCCCGTAGCAATGCTTAAATCTATACGGAGCATTCTAGCCATTGCTGAACATTTCGACTATGAGATATGGTAGATGGATGTCAAGATGGCTTTCCTAAGTGGAATCCTAACTGAGGACGTGTATATGATGCAGCCCGAGGGTTTTTTCGATCCAAACAATGCTGGAAAGGTATGCAAGCTTCTAAAGTCTATTTATGGGCTAAAGCAAGCATCTCGGAGTTGGAACATTTGATTTGATGAAGTTGTAAAGGAGTTTGGCTTCATCAAATACGAACAAGAACCTTGTGTTTACAAGAAGGAAAGTGGGGGATCACTTGTATTTCTAATCTTATATGTAGATGACATATTGTTGATTGGAAATGACATTCCTATGCTCGAGTTTGTTAAGACCTCATTGAAAAATAGTTTTTCGATGAACGACTTAGGAGAAGCGGCATATATTCTGGGCATCAAGATCTATAAATATAGATCAAGAAGGCTAATTGGATTTATCCAGAGTACATATATTGACAAAGTGTTGAAACAGTTCAGCATGGAAGAGGCTAAGAAGGGGTTCTTGCCCATGTCTCACGGCATTAAACTCAGCAAGACTCGGTGTCCTTCGACTACTAATGAGAGTGAGCGTATGAGCAAGGTTCCATATGCTTCGGCTATTGGATCCATCATGTATGCAATGATATGTACTTTATCAGATGTTTCCTATGCTCTAAGTGTTACGAGCAGATACTAGGATGATCCAGGTGAAGTTCACTAGACAGTGGTAAAGAACATCCTTAAGTACTTGAAAAGTACTAAGGATGTGTTCCTAGTTTATGGAGGTGAGGATGAACTCAGTGTAAAGGGTTACACATATGCGAGTTACCTTAACGACTCAGATGACTCCAAATCGCAATCAGGTTATGTGTTTGTTGTGGCATCCCGCAAAACCACTACTAGAAAATCGCGTTGAATTTGTGCATTGCATCGTCATCGTCATGCCTTGTTCGCATAAAACTATTTTCGCAAAGCCCGTTTTGTTTTCTAAAACGCCCCATCTTTATTCAAACACAAAAACCGGGTCGCCGGAATATTTTGTTTTGCCCGGTATCGGTTTGCAAAAGACTTGTTTGAAATAAACAAAAATAATTATTATTTTAGCGGGGCAGTCGAACGGGCCGATTGACCCGAACGACCGCCCCAGAAAATAAAACGGTCCAACTACACCGCCCTTCCAAATCCTAAACCTACCCATCTTCCTACCCACACACCCCAGCCACATCACCCCGGCCAACCCCGTCGCGCCACGTCACCCTGCCCTTCCCCTTAACCTATCCTAGCCCTCCACCTAGCCACTCTCTCACCCCACTCCACACCCAGACAGCACACACCCTGGCCACCCCAACCAACCACGCACACCACGCGCGCGCAGCCAGCATCTCCCTGCCCGTGGGCCCCGGCCCCACCCCGCGGGGCCTGCCTCCCCCACGCGTTCCCCACACGTCTCCCACCTCCCAGCACGCCGCGCTCATCCCCTTCCTCAACCTCCCTGCGTCCCCGTCGCTTCCCCCCACCAGCGCCCGCCACCGACCATCCCTTCCTTCGGCTCGCCCCGTTCCCCTCCGCCGCCGCTCGCCGGCCCTCCCCATCGCCGCTACCGCCTCTCTCCTTTCCCCGGCTGCGTCCCTCGTCAGCTCCCCTCCCTCGCGTCCTCCGCTCGGCCTCACGGCCGCCCGAGCCTCCACCCTCCGCTCCTCCGCGTCTCGGCCGAGCCGCCTCACCTTCCGGGCGCCTTGCCGCCAAAACCTTGTCGGCCGCCTCTCGTCGCCTGCCGTCTCTCGCTGTGGCCGGCCTTGGTCGCCGTTCTCCGTCTCGCCGCCGCATCGCCGCCATCATCGCCCCGCGAGCTCCTGCCAGTGCCGTTCCCCTCTGCTGCGGTACCAGCCGTCCTGTAGCGCGCGTCTGCCATCGGCGTTCGCCCCTGCGAGCTGCCCGTCCGCCGAGCCTCCTCCGTCCGCGCCTCGCCCTCTCCCCGCCAAGGCCCCGAGCGCCGCTTGCAGTCGTCACCCCTGTCCGGCCGTGCCCGCGTGGACGCGCTCCACAGACCTTGACCGTGAGGACACCGCAGGACACGTGCATGTGTGCAAGGGACCTTGTTCCAACAGGGTTTAGCTCGTGAAGTAAAGATGTACAGCGCGCTTGTAGATGTGTTGATGCCGCAAAGAGGGAGTTATGGAGGATGGCTTGATGCTCCCTCCTCGACTACAATCAGCAGGCTGTTGGAGGCATCTCGGGGAACAAGAACCTCGCCAAGATCTCCTTCATGAACGTTCGAAGACCGAGCCCGGCGCAGAACCCGAGCCCGGCACCGGCAAACCCGAAGATCTTCTAAAAGGAATCATCAAGTAGTCCACCGACACCCGACCCTGAACCCGAGTTCTTCGACGCGACGACAAGATCTCCTACATGGAAGCCCGGAGAACCCGTAACCGAAGGCCGCGGATGCGACATGAACTTTCCCCCCGGACCCCGAAGACCGCACCCGGCACGCATAGTTCTTCCTCTCGGGTCCGAGGACGCCGAGACCCCGGTGCGACAAGTACTCCTTCGCGGAACGTCAAGGTCGCCTCACAGAATCCGAAGCGCGGAACTGACCAGATCTTCGCGGGCCCGGCAAGATCAACACCGACCAGGACGGACCCGATGCGCCCCGGCACCGGACTACAAGTTCTGCTTCACGGATACCAAGCGACAAGATCTACTACCCCGATCCGAAGACCCTAATCCCGGAGTCCGAGAACGTTTCCGTCGAACCCTGAACCCCAGATCCGGACCCCGAGACCGGACCCCGAACCCCGGAAACCCCAAGATCTGCCGAACCCTAATGTGTGATCCCTTTTCCTCGAAGCCTATTTTATAAAATGATATTATCACTTGTTGCATATTAAATGGTCATCTCGCATGCATATCATGTGGTTGGGGGCCTTATGCCGATTCACCTCATAATTAAATATGGGGCCCATATGCGGGCAAGTCTAGTTTCATATCGGCCTCATTTAAACCTGTGCAGCGAACCGTTGGCATCTTTTGTCTTGCTAAAACCACATTTAAATTGCGGGGTATCTAAATAACATGAACCACCTAAATAATTGTCGGGACCCCGGTTCCGCTTAATATGACCTAATTGCACTGCACCTTGCCATGTCATACATCATACATGCATCATGCCGATCTTCTGCCGTTGTATTAAATATTGCATCCGGTGTTTCTTCTAGTGTTTTGCTCCTTCGCGGATAAGGCCGTTGAGTTGATGTGAGCTCCGCCCCGATCTTCGGATGAACCTTTCGGCAATGTTTTCAGGCGAGCATCTCCCCTTTCTACCTATCTTACTTTGCTAGTATTTACTTCCCTCCTGTTGATCTTTGCTATCTGTGTTGCGATGCTCTAGATTTCGTACCCGTGATATCCCTTGCAGCCATATATAGCCTTGGACACATCCTATTACCTGTTGTTTGGTAGATAGTTGGACCCGCGTGTCGTAGTCGCTTGCTCAAGTGTTTTGCTTGTCGTCAAGTACCACCTTGTTGGAGATTTGCCGCATGTTGACGTTGGAGATGATCATGGCTTTAATTATTATTTCACTTTAATTCCTGTTTAACAACTAAAATTGAATTAAGCAGAGGCATCGGTGGGTGATAGGTAAGATTTGGTTTCCGACCGCCCACTTGTGTCCCGTAGGACCCGAGTTCTTGACACCTGTTCCGAGATCGAGCGCGCTAACCACAGGTGGGGAGATATGGGCCCCCCATTGATTATTACCTGATTTCAAAGTATTGTACTGGGGGCCACAACTAGTTTGAGGTTTTTTACTATCCTGTACTTATGCCATGCTTACTGCTTTATTTAAATTGTGCGACAGATAGCACGTGTACTGTTTAGGATCGGGACACGTTTTCACGGTGTCGACAGTCCCCGTTTGGGGATTTGCTGTCGCTCACTGCCGTCCACCCAAACCCTGAGTCCGTCTCGGAGACCGGCCGACTCCGTTGCGGGTGTCGACTCGGTGGGGTGGCCCCCATGTACTTGCTTTGTGTCTGGGAACGTCGTGACTTAGGCCCCGCCAACATACCGATGGGTGTATGTTAACTGATATGGCAAAAAGGGTCGAAGTGCCTGTGGATACTTTGGTGCACCCCTGCAGGGTTTAATCTTTTCGAGAAGCCGTGTCCGCGGTTATGGACGACTTGGAGCATAGTGTTTGATCATAGACAACTATAACTAAAGTTTACTGTTTTCAATTGACTTGTACCCGATATGACTAGTAATCAGCTTCACTACAACGGAATGGCTAAGTAAAAGTATCAACAACTGCTGGGTTTTGGGTTATCTCATGCTAATTGAATCTGACTAGTAAGTGATGCCACTATAACGGAATGACTAACTAAAAGTGCCCACTGCTTACTTTATCAGGACGATTATCTAAACCTGACTAGTAAAGTGCCACAACTATAACCGAATAAGTAAAACTGCCAACGGTGTGAGTTCCTCGGTTGACTTCCTCGTTTGGTTTCGAGGGGGAAACGCCAGGATGGGTTTGTTTGATGATAGAATCAGGTTGGTTCCGAATAGGTCTTTCTCACCCCTCTCTGATAGCCGCCCGTTGTATCGAGTCTCTATAGGTTGTTTAGTGCATCCTCGCCTTTCCATCCACCATACCTATGTAGGCGAGGACCCGAATTCTAGCCTCGCTGTCTTGGCCTCGATCGACGCTCCTTCTTTTCCTTTGCCTTTGTCGGCACCTTTTGTTTAAGCAGGTTTGAGATCGACGTCGTTAGCGGGTACCCTTCCGCCTCGGGCAGGGTTATGGACGCCATTGGTTATTCTTCAGGGCTCTTAGCCCCATTTGCATCTTGTCCGTAGATGGACGCTCTATCGTTTTCAAGGTGATTTGGATCTTTGTATGTTATATCTGTATTCTTGACTCTTTGAGTCGCTGTTGTTTATATATCTGTTCTGTGGGTCCCATCGAGGACTGTTGTGTAATGTTATTACTTTGCTTTCCACCCGCACGAAAGTGCCTGGTGGGCACCTTCGAATCGTTTCTATGCGGGTTTGGCGAGTTTCGCTAAAACTTGCATAGGGCCGATTCTGAGGGTGTTACATTTGTCATGAATGGTGGGGCTGTCAGCTGGAAAAGTTCCAAGTAAGATACGGTGACCTCCTCTTCAACAGAAGCTGAATATATTGCTACCTCGGAGGCTATGATGGAAGCTGTTTGGATTAGGAATTTCCTTATCGCTCTCGGTGTGGTTCAAGGCGCGTGCAATCCCTTGGATGTTTATTGTGACAACAATGGTGCTATTGCACAAGCGAAGGAACCTAGACAGCACCAGAAGAACAAACATATTCGCATGCGTTACCATCAGATTCGTGAGTTCATTGAGGATGGTACTTTCATGATTTGCAAAATAGATACGGACTCAAATATTGCCGATCCCTTGACTAATCATCTCCCACAGCCCGCGCATGAAGCGCACACAAGAGCAATTGGTATTAGATACATTTTAGATTGACTCTAGTGCAAGTGGGAGACTGAGGGGAATATACCATAGAGGCAATCATAGAGATGATTATATTTCATATGTGATACAGCCCATCCTACGGATGCGTCTACATCCCCGCCAACTAGTCCCCCAAGTGGACCAATGACCCGCGCTCGAGCCAAGCTCCTATAAGCTAAGGTTAACTCGCTCCTTTCCTCGTGTGATTTCAATACACCCTTGGATGGCTTGCTACTTCATTCCTAAACTTTGTGCATTCTCAGCTATGAACCCAATGATGCATCGTCAAGGGAGGGACCAAAGGCAGCCCGAGGAGATACGCCAGAGCAAACCGGCGCCGGGCTCAGAGAACCGGTTCCCTCACCGGAACTTCCGGCGATAGGCCCGGTAGACCGACCTCCTCGCCGACAATCCCGGCAACGACCAAAATCTTCCGGCAATGACCGAAAACATGTTCTGTAAGGCTTTCCGGTTCGCGACCAGAAATATCGGCGGCCACCAGAATTTCCTGCTACCACTCCGGCACCGCCGGGCCTCTCGCCGGAAATCCCCAAAGTTAAGTCAACTCTCGGGCTTGAGCCGTGTAACCCCTTATTTCTCCTAGACTTTACCGTTTCGTACCCAAACTACCCATGTTTATGTGGCTGGCCTATAAATAGCCCGCACCCTCTATTGTAAATCCTAGACTTGGATAATTTTAATTGAAGACACCCCTAGAGGATCTATCAATTACTAGTCTCATGCTCCTTGACAAGGAGCACCAATTATCCCCCACCTCCTCTTGTATTTTGCCTCGTGCATTCAAGTTGTACAAGTCCTTGGAGTTCGGTGTTCGTCTCCAAGTAGTCAAGATCTCATCAAGCCTCGCACCCCCGTTGTTGGCCGTGGGAGAGTATCTTGCCCAACACCGATCCTAGGGATTGTGTTGGACCGGTTGCCACCGACGTGAGCTATCGGCTTGTATCGTGTTTTCGTGTGTGTGTATGTGTGTTCATCGAGTTCTTTGCGTGTGAGTTCGTGGATTTCATCTCCCTCCTCTTCCCCCTCACTCCCTCCTCGATTTCCTTGGGATTCGTGAAATATCGGGCCTCCCTAAGGGGTCACCCCTAACATATTGGTATCAGAGCAAGGTTGATCATGAATTTCCCCTCAATTTTTCTTCCATCCACCATAAAATCGAAAATTCCCCAAAAAGAGGCCCAAATTGCCTTCGGATCGATCTCTGGATTTGGTGAGTTTTTTGTGGTTTTGTCCCATAGATCTGTTGCTTCGGGTCTTGATCTACATCTCTTGACCTTTCCCCTGGCCAATTTTGTCGAAATTTTTACGGATTTATCAGTTTGACTTTCTGGAGTTCGTCACGAACAAGTTTCCGCACCAGATCCGGCGAACCGGTTCTAAAACCGGAATTTCTGGCGACATCTCCAGCACGACCGGACCAGCGACTAGAATTTTCGGCGGCAGACCCGGCTCCGCCGATTCCTGCGCTGAAAATTTTGCAAATCACAAATTTTGCCAGTTTTCTTTTGTTTGTTCATGTTTCGTGTGTGTGTCACCCAAAACTAACAACAAGCTTCCTCAAGTCAACAAACCATGCGCTCCTCGACACCACGTCACCCGAACATATTCCCCAACACTGATTGCAAGTTGTCAACAATACCAAAGGTATAACTTGCACCACTTTGACAGCCCCATATCTTCCTTTGTGTGTATCTATCCTATGAGAGAAAATCATGTGTGTTTGTCTAAGCATTGTGCACTTGCCATTGGAAAGTGAGAGTGTGAGGGAAAATGCAAATGTTAACATAGTAGTATAGAAAGGGAGAAAAAGAATCAAAAATAGAAAGATAAAGTCTTCCAATACAAAGAGAGTATCAATCTTGTAAGCAAAGAGAGAGGAAAAAGCACGCCAAGGCAAGTGCACAAATCCGTTGCTTAACCCTCTTTTGGCAAATGAGTTGCGGTCTCTCCTTGCATTGGCATGACACCGAGCTTAGTCTACATTAGGACATTTTGGTGCTCACTTTCATAGCCGTGCTAACCCCTTTCATCTCCATGTGTGTGTTTCCTCGTGTTTTTGTAGATCGTATCCTTTTTTCTTGATCTTTGGTTCTTTACCACCTAGAACAATAACCTTTGTCTTGGATCATTTCGTTTGGTTTTCCACAATCCTAACCTCCCACCAAAAGATTTTGAGAGTTGTAGCTTATTTGTGTGTGAGTTTCTTTGCTATTTCACTTTGCAAGCTCTTAGCTCTCTTGTGTGGCAATTGTTTTGATACAATCTCCAAGGTGAGGTAAAAGGCTAACTCCTCACATATTCTTCTCCATATACAACACTTGTCAGCTTTGCATCATGGACAGGAATGGCGAGTCGTCCCAACCAACGCCACCTCAAGAGGAAGACACACAATACATGACAAGATGGGATCACTGGAAGGTTCGAGGAGAATTCAACTACCGTTGTGAAATCCCTTGAGAGGCGCCAAGACGAACAATTTAGCGAAACCCGAGTGGAATTCAAGAACATCGAAAACCGCTTCGAAGAGGTCCGAGGATAAATGCATGCCATGCAACACAACCTCGGCCACCAAAATGAAGCTCTTGGTCGTGCTTTCGCCGCAACGGATGAGAAGCTTCAACGCCTCATTGATGGGCTAGCAAGGCCGTGATCTCGTGAATCACGCTCGTCATGACACTCCTCAAGTGAATCAAGCTCTTCACGCCATCACGCTTCAAGGCACCAAGATGGACCCGTCCTTCACTCCATGAGATCTTCTAAAGCGGTACCATCTCCGCGACACGCTGCAACTTCAAGCTATGATGGTGATGTAACACCCTCAATGAATCGGCCATATGCAAGTTTAAGCGAAACCCGCCAAACCCGCATAGAAACGATTCAAAGGTGCCCACCAGGCACTTTCGTGCGGGTGGAAAACGAAGTAATAACATTACACAACAGTCCTCGATGGGACCCACAGAACGGATATATATACAACAGCGACTCAATGAGTCAAGAATACAGATATAATATACGAAGATCCAAATCACCTTGAAAATGACAGAGCGTCCGACTACGGACAAGATGCGAATGGGGCTAAGAGCCCTGAAGAATAACCAATGGCGTCCATAACCCTGCCCAGGCCAAGCCGGAAGGGTAACCCTGCTAACGACGTCGATCTCAAAACCTGCTTAAACAAAAGGGGTGCCGACAAAGGGCAAAGGAAAAAGAGAGGGCGGTCGATCGAGGCCGATTACGGCGAGGCTAGAATTCGGCGGTCCTCGCCTACATAGGTATGGTGGACTGAAGCGGCAGCGCAGCATGCACTAAACAACCTATAGAGACTCGATACAACTGGCGGATATCAGAGAGGGGTAAGAAAGACCTATTCGGAACCAACCTGATACTACCACCAAACATACCCATCCTGGTATTTCCCCGTCGAGACCAAACGAGGAAGTAAACCGAGGAACTCACACAGTTGGCAATTTTATTTATTCTGTTATCGTTGCAGCAATTACTAGTCAGGTATAGATAGTCATCCTGATATAAAAAGCAGTGGGCACTTTTAGTTTACCATTCCGTTGTAGTTGCAACACTTACTAGTCAGATACAATAAGCATGAGATATCCCAAAACCCAGCAGTTGTTGGTACTTTTATTTAGCCATTCCGTTGTAGTTGCAATATATACTAGTCAGATACAATGGTCGCAGGCGACAACCCAAACAAGCAATTGTTGGCAGTTTTATTTAGCCATTCCATTATAGTGAAGCTGATTACTAGTCATTATAAAGTCA
The DNA here is from genome assembly GCA_030063025.1 of Avena longiglumis. Taxonomy (NCBI): domain Eukaryota; kingdom Viridiplantae; phylum Streptophyta; class Magnoliopsida; order Poales; family Poaceae; genus Avena; species Avena longiglumis. The sequence goes on from CP125978.1 coordinate 229,576,868, forward strand.
AATTTATCGCACTACTTTAGTTATAGTTGTCTATGATTGAGATACTGTGCTCCAAGTCGTCCATAACCGCGGACACGGCTTTCAGAAAGTTTTACCCTGCAGGGGGTGCACAAATAGCAACACACACTCGATCGACCTCGGAAAAACCAAATCAAAACCCAACGAGGCCTTCACGACAAAGCAATCACAGGATTCAGAAATATTTCAGGGGGCCACCCCATTGAGTACACCCGCAACGAAGTTAGCTGACTCCGAGACGGACTCAAGGTTTGCATCAATGGTTGTAAACGACTGGGAAACCAAAACTGGGCTTGTCGATACCGCGAAAACACTCCGCTTACCTAAACAGTACAGGTGCTCCTCGCACAATCGTAAATAAAGCAGTAAAGCATGGCATAGGTACAGGATAGTAAATAAAACCTCAAACTAGTTTGTGGCCCCAAGAAATAAGAATGAATCAAGCTCTGGCTCAGGGGGGGTCCCATAATCCTCCCGGATGTGGATAGCGCGAATATTCAAGGAACAGGTATCAAGTACTTGGGGTCCTACGGGACACAAGTGGACGGTTAAAAACCAAATAACATCTATTGCCCACCTGTGCCTCTGCATTTACCTACTTCAATTTTAGTTATTAAACAATAATTAAAGTTATGATCATCTCCAACATTAAACATGCGGCAATACTCCAACAACTGTGGTACTTGACGACACGCAACAGCACTTGAGCAAGCGAATACGACGCGCAGGTCCAACTATCTACCAAACAACAGGTAATAGGAGGTGTCCAAGGCAATATAAGGCTGCAAGGGATATCACGGGTACAAAAACTAGAGCATCGCAACACAGATAGCAATAGATCAACAGGAGGGAATAAATACTATAAAAGTAAGATAGGTAGAAAAGGGGGAGATGCTCGCCTGAAAACATTGCCGAAGGTTCAACCGAAGATCGGGTCGACACTCGCATCAACTCAACGGCCTTATCCGCGAAGAAGCAAAACACTAGAATAAACACCGGATGCAATATTTAATACTACGGCAAAAGATCGGGCATGATGCATGTATGATGCATGGCATGGCAAAGATGCGATGCAATTGGGCAATATTAAGTGGAACCGGGGTCCCGACAATTAATTAATAGGTTCAAGTTGTTTAGCTACCCCACAATTTAAGTGTTGTCTTAACATGGCAAAAGATCGCACCGGTTCGCTACACAAATTTAAATGAGGCCAATATAAGACTAGATTTGCCCGCATATGGGCCTCATATTTAATTATGAGGTGAATCGGCATAATGCCCCCAAACCAAACAAATATGCATGCATGAACATTTATTATGCACAGGTTTTATGTATAGCTTTTATAAAATAGGGGCTCGGGAAAAGGGTTCACACATAGGGTTTGGCGAACTTGGGCTCCGAGGGGTTCGGGGTCGACAGGGGCTCAGGGTTCGACGGGATCGGCGAGGTTCAGATACAAGAGGAGAACTTGGTTTCCAACGGTCGATCTTGCCATCGCGAAGATCTTGCCGGGTCCGTGTATCGGGTCGGTCTTGGCGTTCGGGATGCAGAACTTGGCGTCCGCAAGGAGTACTTGGTGAATCCGTGTCGACGACCTTGGCGTCCGGGTACGGGATCGGTCTTCGGGGTTCGCCAACGGATCCGTGAAGGAGAGCTTGTAGTTCCGGGAATCTTCGGGTCTCGACCATCGGATCTGGCGACGGCCTTCGAGGCACTGGTTATAGGGTTCGCCTTGTATCTCCGGTGGAGACGGAGATCTTGTCGAGATGTACGGGTCGCGTGGTCCAAAGGTAGCATCACCGATTCTTTGGGTTTCTGGACGGGGTTGTATTAGCCGATGTAGCCAAGCCCACCGCACTGCCACATACACAAACGGTACCATTCGCCAGCCAACATCACAACACCAAGGAAAACAAGGACCCGACAAGGAGAGAGCACTGCAGCAAAGGATACAGACGGCATGAGGGCGGATAGAGGCCGTGCGGCGTCGGGTTGAGGACGGCATGGAGGAGTCCCACAGCGTGACGAGGAGAAGCTAGGCGGGGCCGAACGTAACGGCGGACGGAGGGAATCTCACGGGAGAGGGCGGGGCCGGGCTCGGCGCTAGAGGCGAGGAGGCGGTTGCCGCGGACTGGAGGAGGGTCGGCCTCGCGCTGGCGGTTGTCGATGAGGCGGCCGGAGGCGAGCACGAGGCCAGGGACGGGAGCTGAGCGGCGGCTCGCAGAGGTCGGGGAGGAGGAACAAGGAGAAGGCGGCGGGGCGAGAGTCGGGCGCCGTGGGGTGGAGGCCGTGGGCGGCGGGCGGAGTTAGAGAGGAGCCCCCGGGCGGGAGGAGGAGGAGGCGGGCTCAGGGGTCGCATGGTTGCCGGAGGTAGAGCTCGTGAGAGGGACGCCACGGCCGAGGCGTCCGGCCAGCGTGGAGGCGGCTCGGTGAGCGAGGCAGGCGCGAGGAGGAGCGAGGGTGGAGGCGGCCGAGCCAAAGGGGATGGACGGAGGAGGGCGGAGCTTGTGGAGGTGGGCGGCAGTGGGAGGTCGGAGCGTGGCGAGGAGAGAGGCGAGGAAGCTTTGCAGAGGGTGGGACGACGCGGGGTGGTGGCTCGGTTGGTGGGCGGTGGGGCCAAGGAGAGTGGGGATCGGGTGTGGCGGCGTGGGGCGTGCGTGTGTGTGTGATGCGTGTGTGCTGGGGTGTGTGGCGTGTGTGAGAGGGGTGGGGTGAGAGAGGTGGCTGGGGTGACGTGGCGCGCCGTGGTTGGCTGCAAGATTGGCCAGGGTGAGGTGGCGACCCGTGATAGGAGGGGGTGATGTGGAGGGGGCTGGGTAGGATAGAGCTAGGTAGGAAAAGGGTTTAGGGGGGGCTGGTTTTTGTACTGGGGGTGGCCGTCTGGGTCGGATCGGCCCGGTTGGCTGCCCCCTAAAAATAATTAAAAATTTTATTTACTTAAAATAGGGCTTTTGCAAAACCGCGGGTAGACAAAACAAATATTCCGGAGACCCGGGTTTTTAATTTGAAATCAAGACGGGGCGTTTAGAAAAACAAAACCAGTCTTTTCGAAAATAGTTTTATGCGAACAAATGCAAGGTGATGGCGATGCTCAAATGCAATGTGGCATGATGACATGAGCATGCGGTCACGATGATGCAATGCACAAAAACAACGTGATTTTCTAGTAGTGGTTTTTGCGGGATGCCACAGGTGACCTCTCCGCAAGACCTCCAAGACGTGAAACAAACCAACCACAACCAAGGGTACTCGTGATTCAACAAGAACAACCTCAAGTGGACCCCCAAGCCCATCATCACCGACACATTCCTTCAACAACAAGTGAAGCCTCCGAATTGGACGAACAAGGCCGCCTTCGACGTGAAGCACTCAAAGACCCACCAAGGCGTCATCATCGACATGAACGTCAATGTCGACAACATGAGAATCATGAAGAGCCTCCTCCACATCATGAAGAAAGGGAGCGGCCCATTGTACATGCGGCTCGCCGTCCTCCTCGTCATCAACCGCGCCAAGATCATGAGCAAGATCCCCAAGCTCGTCGTCAAAATCAAGTTCCACCACCAAATGCGACATCACAACAACTGCAAGGGCAACGCAACCATAACCAAGCAAGACATTAGAGCTCGGATGATGAAGATGGCCACCAAAATCATGGCAACCGCCGATATCAGAACCGCAATGAAGAAGAAACTTTTGGCAAGCTCAAATTCACCATGCCCAAGTTCACTGGTTCCAATGAACCCGAAGAATATGTCTCGTGGGAACTCAAGGTGGACAAGATCTTCCGCATGCACAACTATAGCAATGAGAAGATGATGGCCATGGCGTCCCTCGAGTTTGATGATTATGCCAACCTTTGGTGGGAAGAAGTCCAACTCGCTTGTGAAGCAAAATAAGAACCTCCAATTACATCTTGGCAAGATATGAAGGCTCATATGAGATCCCGCTTTGTTCCTTTGCACTACACGCATGACCTCTTCAACAAGCTTCAAACGCTTAGTCAAGGGACAAAGACCGTGGAGGAGTACTTCAAGCAAATGGAGCTCAACATGATTCGTGCCAACATTGAAGAGCGTGATGAACAAACAATGGCACGTTTCCTCAATGGCTTGAACCACAAAATCAAGCGCATCACCGAGTTCCAAAAGTACAACAACATGGTTGAGCTTGTGCACATAGCAACAAAAGCCGAACGTCAAGTGCAAGAGGACATCAAGTACAACAAGCCAAAGACGTACTTCACCTACAAGCAAGCGCCAACCACTACATAAACAACACCAAGTGGAAGCTCATCAAGTACCACCAAGCTTCCTTTCAAGGCAACACTTCCTCAAGGCAAACCGCCCCCAAGTGGCAAATACACAAAGGATGATCAACCATTCAATGGTGAATGCTAGAAGTGTGGAGGCAAAGGACACAAGTCGTCCACATGTGGAAACAAGAAAGTTTTGTTCATCCACGACAATGGCGATGAAGAATACTTGAGTGAAGATGAGTTTGATGCAAGGGTCAAGGAAGCATTGGCTAGGCAACATTTGGAAGATGACCAAGAATTACTTGTGTGTCAGAATGACGCAAGTCCATCGCTTGTGGTCACAAGGGTCTTAACTACTCAAGTCAATGAGAATGAAGACCAAAGATCAAACATCTTTCAAACTCGTGCCGGTATCAATGGGAAGTCCATCAAAGTTGTCATCGATGGAGGGAGTTGCCACAATCTTGCAAGCACGGAATTGTGTGAGAAGGTCAACCTCACCCTCCATCCACACAAGCATCCCTACCATATACAATGGATAAGTGACCAAGGGTCCGTCAAGATCAAGCACACCGTCTCGGTAACTTTATCAATTGGACCATACAAAGACACGGTGGAGTGTGATGTGGTCCCCATGACGGTTTTCCATATGTTTCTAGGTAGGCCATGGAAATATGACAAGCGTTCTTTGCATAATGGTCACACAAACGCTTATACCTTCAAATGGCTTGACGAGACTTGTGTTTTGCAACCAATGACTCCTAGACAAATAATTGCGGACAATGCAAAGGCTTTAGTGAGGGCGCAAAGCACAACATCATCTTGTGAGAAGAGCGGTGAGCGAGAGAACCACACTATAGTGAGTGAGAGCCACAAGCCAAACTCGAGTGGAAAAACTAAGAGTGTTGTTCTTGCCACCAAAAGTGAGACGAGAGAAGTGCGGACAACCCATCCATCTTGCAATATGTCCTTATATGCAAGGGACTAGCGCAAGGAACTAATGACTTGACAAACATTCCTCCTTCTTTGATGACTATTTTGCAGAAATTCCAAGATGTGTTTCCCGAAGAGCTTCCTCATGGACTACCCCCTCTTCGTGGAATCGAGCACCGCATTGACCTCATACCCGGCGCACCCCTTCCAAACCGTGTCGCGTATCGCACGAACCCGGAAGAGACGAAGGAGATAGAATGACAAATAAACCACCTCGTCTCCAAAGGTTTGATCCAAGTAAGCACTAGCCCAAGCGCGGTACCCGTGATTCTAGTCCCAAAGATGGATGATACGTTGCGGTTATGCATGGACTGTCGTCCAAGAAATGCTATCACCGTGCGTTATCGACATCCTATACCGCGTCTTGATGACATGCTTTATGAGTTGTTTGGGCCACTATATTTTCGAAAATTGATCTTTGTAGTGGTTACCATCAAATACGCATGGCGAGGGTGATGAGTGGAAAACCGCCTTCAAGACCAAACTTGGCCTCTATGAATGGTTGGTTATGCCTTTTGGCTTATCTAATGCCCCACCCACCTTCATGCTCCTTATGAATCATATTTTGAGATCTCTCAGTGGGAAGAGTATCGTTGTTTACTTTGATGACATTCTTGTCTATAGCAAGTCACTAGAGGAGCATGTTACTCATGTTAAGGAGGTTCTCCAAATCCTTCGTCATGAAAAGCACTATGCTAATCTCCCAAAGTGCACTTTTGCAAAAGACAAACTGATTTTCCTTGGTTTTTTTGTGTCTTCTAATGGCATTGAAGTTGATGTCTCAAAAGTTAAGGACATACGATATTGGCCCATACCTACCAATGTTAGTGAACTTCGTAGTTTTCATGGGTTGGCCGGTTTCTACCGTCGCTTTGTGAAAGACTTTTCTACCATTGCTTGCCCTCTCAATGAGTTGACCAAGAAAAATGTCACATTCGTTTGGGGCAAAGCACAACAAAAAGCGTTTGATGAGCTCAAAAACTTTACCAGATTTTGATGAGCTCAATGAGTTAACCGAAGCACCACTCCTTGCTTTACCGGATTTCACAAAAACTTTTGAGATTGAATGTGACGCTAGTGGAATTGGCATTGGAGGCGTCCTTCTGCAAAATGGGCGTCCTATTGCATACCATAGCGAGAAACTTGATGGCGCATGCCTTAACTATCCAATTTATGACACAGATCTTTTTGCCTTGGTTCGTGTTCTTCAAGTGTGGCAACATTACCTTTGGCCCAAAGAATTTATCATCCATTCCGACCATGAGTCGTTGAAATATCTTAAGGGTCAATCCAATTTGAGCAAAATGCACGCCAAATGGGTTGAGTTCATGGAGTCTTTTCCTTACATTGTCAAGTACAAGAAAGGCAAAGAAAATACAGTAGCGGACACCTTGTCTTGCAAAAATTCAAGCCCTCTTACGCGACTTGAAGTTAATGTTTTGGGTCTTGATGACATCAAATATTTGTGCGATTCCGACCCATTCTTTGGAACAATTTTGGCAAAGTGTTCAATAGAGAAAGGATTTGATGATTTCTATTTTCATAAGGGTTTTCTATTCAAACAAAAAAAGCTTTTCCTTCTGAAGTCGTCTCTCCAAATTTTGCTTCTTTAAGAATCCCATGGTGGAGGCCTTATGGTGACAAGACATATGACATGCTCTCCACTCACTACTATTGGCCCAAGATGAAGGGCGACATGGAACGCCACGTCCAACGATGCACTACTTGTGTCCAAGCTAAGTCTAAGTCTAACCCTTTTGGCCTTTATATGCCATTACCTATTCCTCATGCACCTTGTCGGACATTAGCATGGACTTTGTGTTAGGTTTACCTAGACCTAAACATGGTCATGATTCTATAGTTTTGGTAGTGGATCGTTTTTCCAAAATGGTGTAGGGTTCGCAGCATAGAAAACAAAAATTTTCCTACGATGGGAACAACTATGTACCAAGATCTATCTACTAGATACAAACAACGGGCGGATGTATATCCGTAGAGAACATACCCTTGAAGACCGACAAAGCTTAACGAGTCCAAACTCGTGGTTGATGTAGACGATCTCTTGCCGATCTCAAGATCGAGAGGAAGTCCTAGCCACACGTTCGAGGCACCGAGCAACCTCCCTCCTCGCTCAGCGATGCAGCGGAAGCACAACTCTTTCTTGCCGAAAAGCCACGGAACATGTATCTCGCTAGTCCGAGACCATGGGGATAAATTCTAGAGGAGAGAGATCCTTCACGAGGAGGTGTGTTGTGAGAGGAGGAGAGGGGGCCTTTATAGGGAGAGGGGGCACCCAAGGGGCCATGCCCAGCCATGGGGCTGCCCCACCTCTTCCACATTCATGTGGGTGGAGCTCCCACTCAAAATGAAAAGCCTCCACTCCCATTAAAAAGCCTCCACTCATAATCCACTCACATGCATTAAATTTCCACCAAATTTAATGCAAGCTCTCATTAAATAAAACTCTTTTATTTATTTATTCTTTATTTTGTTAATTACTTTAATTAACAAACATTCACATAAAACCCTTGCTAGTATTCCATTTCACATGCGTAACTGGCAGCAATTTCAACAGTGAAATAAATTCTGTGCTTTCCTTTTCTTTTATGAAACTTTTGCTCCAAATGGATGTCGGTGTCTCTTAAGTGTGTCACCCTACGGTTCGTGAATAATGCGGACATGATCGAGACCCTCTCGGATCAATAATCAGAAGGGATCTGAGACCCATCGACTCCACACATTCAACGATGACTTTCTTGTGATCGCTTAACCTTTCGCTAGTATCTTAATCCTTTTGTTTCGATATATTACATGTCCGAGATTCGATCATCGGTATCTCCATACCTAGTTTGATCTCGACATGCACTCTTTTCTCGTTCGTGATATAACATTCTAGTGATCAAATCACTTGCTTGCAAGCTAATCAATGTGATATCACCGAGAGGGAGAGCATATCTATCCGTCATCGGGATGAACAAATTCCACTCTTGATCCATGGGCCTCAACATAACACTTTAGTAGTTCAATCCATCTTTATAATCACCCTGTTATGGTGTGACGTTTGATGTTATCAAGAAACTCTTCGGTGTTAGTGATTGACATGATCTCATGGTCTAAGGATTAGGATCACTTCGTAAGTTGTTATAGCAATATAAACTCAATGACTTTGATCGTAATGCTATACTTGATGAATGTTCATCACACCATTACACTAATGTTGTGACCCGTTATTAACAACATCCAATGTCCATGATCGAAACCTTGATCATCTTGTTAATCAACGAGCTAGTTTATAAGAGAGGCATAACTAGGAACTTTCTATTTGTTTATTAAACACACATGTATTAACGCTTCCGTATAATGCAATTATAGCATGCAAAATAAACATTTATCATAAATAAGGAATACGATAATAACCACTTTATTATTGCCTCTGAATATTCCTTCATCTCCCACTTGCACTAGAGACAATAATCTAGTTTGAGAACTTTGTGTATTGAACACCTATGGCTTTCTGTGTTCCATATACACAATTGCAAGTGGTTAACATAATCTGTGTATTTGCATGTCTTTGCGTCTTCACGCATCACTCATTCTCCAATGAGATGGCATTGTATAAATTTGGTCTTTCGGTGAGACCTTTAGTTCCTTGGGGTTAAAACACGCCGATACTATTGTCATACAATATATCTTTAGTGTTAGCCGTAACCACACCTTAGTTTGATAACAAACTACTTGACACAAATTCCTCCTTTGTCGCTACTATAGCAAATATATACTTAGCCTTTTGTTGTAGTATTCGTCACAATGTCTTAACTTTGGAACTCTTCCAAATCCATCATGGAATCTCCTTTCCATTACATTGTGCCACCCATAGTTTAAATTGAGATAAACTTAATTTGTATCTTGTGACAAAACTAGTATCAATGTAACGCTTTACAATGAACTATTTGTAATTGTTTGTCACCTCTACACAAATATATTCTTAGTTCTTCCAAAAGATCATAAGAATATCCTTACTATAGTCCAATGATCATTTTATGATTCATTGTATATGCTCATAACACTTACAGCATAGGACATATCTGGATGTGTACATATCATGGTATGATTGATCAAAACATTCTCGTGATTGCACTCATCAAGTGTCAAAGCACTTGAATCTTGTTTCACTTATCCAGTGTCGATACACTTGAATCTTGATTCAATTCCTTTCCATGCAACAAGAACCGTTTCTTGTTGATTCTATATTGAACTCCTTCAATATCTCATATATGCAACCATATTGGCGATCCACTATAGACATTCACGCTAAATATTCGGTTTTGCCTAAGTCTTTCATCGAAATGAAATTCTTAACCTTTGTCAATAAAAGATACATCATTTCCAATCAACAAGATGTCCTCCATATAATGTATTAGAAATATGTCTTAGCGCTCCACTTAATTTCTTGCAAATGCAAGCATCTTCATCGCCTCCGATGAAAACTCCTTTTCATCACGGTGAAGATTCCAACTCCGATGCTTACTTCAACCATTGAAGTTTGCATGCCCTTTTAGCATCCTTTGAATTTAACAAAACCCTTTGGACCGTGTCATGTACACGCCCTAGGTAACCATTCTATTAGAAGAACTTTGTTTTGTTTATTCATCTACCATATACCAAATTATATGTAGTGGTTGCTACTTTAATCCTAAATATCGCTATGAAAGATCAAATCTTGTCATAGTCAATTCTTTGAACATTGTCATAAAATACTTTACGACATGTCGAATATTTCATAGATGAGACATCCATGTCTTTATAGATCCAAATACCACGATAGGTTTTACACCTTCAGGGTCTTCCAAGTTCAAAACTTGATTTCGTGTATGGAACTATCACGGATTTTATGGCTTCAAGCCATTTGACGGCGCCAGGGCCCATCATCGCTTCTTTGCATATAGTCGGTTAATCATTGTCAAACAATGATGATTTACTCTCAAATCTTAGTATTTGATTGTTTATCCGACCGACTTGGTTCAATAAGAACTTAGATCGCCGTGACCACAACCTTTGAGGCACATAAGCTATGAGCATTATGGCAGCCTCACATTTAGCTAAGGTTCGTTAACCTTATCAAAGTTCTATTGTCCTCCCACTTAACTTTATGAAAAATTCTTCTTCAAGAAACTTTACATTTCAAGCGACAAACCCTTTTGTCCTCGGTGTTATGGAGGAATAACCAATTGTTATTCAAATAACCTACAAAGACATGCTCATCCGACTTTGGTTGTAAACATCTTACTTATGTTTAGTATACCAAAATTTAAGAAATGACAACTTGGGTTTTACCCCAAACCATAACTTCCATGGTGTCATTTCAACGGATCTAGATGGAGCTCTTTTCGTAAAAGCGGTAGTCTCTAAAGCTTCAATCTTTTAAAACATAATGGCTTTATAAATAACACCTTTGATCCAACCATGTCTCACAAGGTTTCATTACAAATCTCAAACACTCCATATTCCTATGGTGTTTGAGATGTAAATCTAGGTGTTTTGCTAAACTTGCAACTCAAATAAATCCCTTTATGATAAAATCATAATTCATTTATTTTCTTGTTACACTTGTAACTCAAATAAATCCTTTATGATCAAATCATAATTCATTTATTTTTCTTGTTACAATGATTTTCCACTTCATCTTGAAAGTCTTTGAAACATTTTCAAATATTTCATACTTCTTTCATTAAGTGAACATTCACTCAAAATTCGGAGAAAGTATATGAAGTTGAAACCATCGCCATAATGGACTACATACATCGATATGTATAAATTCCAATATTTTAGTCGTTCGTTCTTCTTTGGCCTTTGAACGAAGTTTTAATTATCACGTGGAAAGTCTCACAAGCGTCACTTGATCAAATCAAAGACTCCAAAAATCCATGAATATGGAGATTCTTCATGTTTTCTTTCCAATATAATTTAAAATATGTCACTTTATAAGTGATCTTTCAATCATTTGTCTTGCAACATTTTAGCATTAGGTTTTATGGATGTGATTTCTTCAACTAGATTTGTAAATCATCCATCTTATATGGAATACGGTAATTATTTGAACAACCTTTGTTCTTATAACACCTGATTTAAATAACAATTATTAAAACAAATCTTGAAGTCAAGCTTTGATGTCAACGAGAAATACATTGTTTGTTTTCGATGAACATCATCACATATTATCTTGCTAGTTACTTAGGTCATTGTGGTTCATGAATTGCGTTGTTCCGTATGACATTTCATACCAACCAATTCGGTATCCAATACCCAAGAACCACATTGTTTAACAAGCAAAGAATACAACCATAACATGTATATCATATATATACCTAAATTGGATATTTCCAATCTTTTCTTTTCTGCCAAATATATTTTATAGATTCTCTTTCAGCATTTCCTTTTTCCTTTTAAAAGAATTTATCAACATCAAAAGTGGCGCCATATACATGACACATAGTCCAAAGCGTGTATATTCAAATAATAATACCTTTGGACTTGCACTTTGAAGTAGATCACCATCATCAAATGATCGGTATTCTTTCAAAATCCATTCTTTAGTAATCTTTTAGTGTAGTAAACACTTTACATACATCTTCTATTCATCCTTATCATGACGACTTTCATGATCAAGCTACTTTAGCTTATAAAGGCGAATCGTGAGTATAACATTACTTTCCAAAACCCTTTTGGATGATTAGGATGTCTAGCATCTCCAACCTTCGCAAAATTCTCATCCAATATGAGAACATATATTATACTGTATCATATTTCAACCAAAACATTGTTTCGTTATATCGCCACACATGATGGTTTCAAATAATTCTTTCACCTAGATAAACTTGATGTTTAAATCAAGAATCATGGAGGCAAACATGATACTTAAGATACTAACATCGAATTGTTACTCTCGATTTAATACCAATTATTAAATTTCACGAGTAAATAGAATTTTGCTGAAAGTTTGCAATAGGACTTTAAACTTTAGATTGACACTCAACACAATACGATACCAAGTATATATCCGAATTCTATAGTTCTATTATCTCAATTACAACTATGCATAAGGTGGTGAACGAATGCCAATGACTACAACAAATTATGCAAATTCACTTTGATTTAATTTATGATAAATTGAGTTCTACTAATCCAAATTAGAAATGAACTCCCACTCAAAACGACATCCTCGTGCCTTTTGGTGATTACATGAACCAAATCCACTACACCAAGTCCGATCATCACGTGAGTCGGCATAGCTTCAAAGGCGAGCATCCATATGGTCATCATATCAAAACATATGACTCATGCTTAACCTTTCGGTCCGTGTTCGAGGCCATGTCTGACATGCTAGGCTCGTCAAGTAAGAACCTTAGTATTCGTGTGTAATCGTTTTACACCGAGATATGCTCGTGGATTCAAGTACACCCGATCATCACGTGATGTCTTGAAGCAAACATTGTGCATACTTAAGGAAGAACACATTCTTATCTTGATATCTAAATGAGGGATCATCTTATTTTGCTAATAAAACGCCAAACAAGCAATATAAGATGCTATCAAACATCACATGTTTATTAGTGGAATGATATGGTTCCCGCATATGATCTCTATCATGTGCACCGTGATATGATCTCTATCATACCTTTATGTGTAAGGCCAAGGTCTATGGAACTTACACGCTATGTGTGTTGTAAGAGTATCATCTCATACTTCTACTTACAACATCACCATATCATAACACTAGCCCAGCAACAATCTAAACTAGACGCCTCTAATTTATCCATTGCAAATTTTACGTGGCTTAGGGCTTTCGTAGATAGAACCGTTCTTACCTACGAACATGAACCACAACGAGGATAACCAAATTGTTGACAACTCGTTGCAAATTAGATATTGACTATAGTAGGAGAGACACCCACTAGCCACTTATGCAAAACTAGTTGCATGTCAAGCGTGGAACAGTCTCATGTGAGGACATGTAAAGTTTGTCCGCCGCTTCATCCCACTATGCCACCAATATCCAAAGTACAACTAAGAAGCAATAAAATGATCATCATCGCCCACATAATCATATGTGTACTACCCAAAGTATCTACGCAGATCCGGCTCGATACCCGGGTTAGAAAACAAAAATTTTCCTATGGGAACAACTATGTACCAAGATCTATCTACTAGATACAAACAACGGGGATGTATATCCGTAGAGAACATACCCTTGAAGACCGACAGCTTAACGAGTCCAAACTCGTGGTTGATGTAGACGATCTCTTGCCGATCTCAAGATCGAGAGGAAGTCCTAGCAACCTCCGCCTCGAAGCACAACTCTTTCTTGAACATGTATCTCGCTAGTCCGAGACCATGGGGATAAATTCTGAGAGATCCTTCACGAGGAGGTGTGTTGTGAGAGGAGGAGAGGGGCCTTATAGGGAGAGGGGGCACCCAAGGGGCCATGCGCCCAGCCATGGGGCTGCCCCACCTCTTCCACATTCATGTGGGTGGAGCTCCCACTCAAAATGAAAAGCCTCCACTCCCATTAAAAAGCCTCCACTATAATCCACTCACATGCATTAAATTTCCACCAAATATAATGCAAGCTCTCATTTAAATAAAACTTTTATTTATTTATTCAGAATTTTGTTAATTACTTTAATTAACAAACATTCACATAAAACCCTTGCTAGTATTCCATTTCACATGCATTTCAACTGTCTAGTGAAATAAATTCTGCTTTCCTTTTCTTTTCGGCATGAAACTTTTGCTCCAAATGGATGTCGGTGTCTCTTATGTGTCACCCTACGGTTCGTGAATAATGCGGACATGATCGAGACCCTCTCGGATCAATAATCGGGATCGAGACCCATAACGACCACACATTCAACGATGACTTTCTTGTGATCGCTTAACCTTTACGCTAGTATCTTAATCCTTTTGTTTCGATATATTACATGTCCGAGATTCGATCATCGGTATCTCCATACATAGTTTGATCTCGAGTATCACATGCACTCTTTTCTCGCTCGTGATATAACATTCTAGTGATCAAATCACTTGCTTGCAAGCTAATCAATGTGATATCACCGAGGGCCCAGAGCATATCTATCGATGAACAAATTCCACTCTTGATCCATGGGCCTCAACATAACACTTTAGTAGTTCAATCCATCTTTATAATCATCCGTTACGGTGTGACGCTTTGATGTTATCAAGAAACTCTTCCTGTTAGTGATTGACATGATCTCATGGTCTAAGGATTAGGATCACTTCGTAAGTTGTTATAGCAATATAAACTCAATGACTTTGATCGTAATGCTATACTTCGGATGAATGTTCATCACACCATTACACTAATGTTGTGACCCCGTTATTAACAACATCCAATGTCCATGATCAGGAAACCTTGATCAACTTGTTAATCAACGAGCTAGTTTATAAGAGAGGCATAACTAGGAACTTTCTATTTGTTTATTAAACACACATGTATTAACGTTTCCGTATTAATGCAATTATAGCATGCAAAATAAACATTTATCATAAATAAGGAATACGATAATAACCACTTTATTATTGCCTCTCGGGCATATTCCCTTCAAATGGCACATTTCATTCCATGCCACGAGACCGATGATGCTTCACATGTGGCAAATGTGTTTTTCAGGGAAATAATCCGTCTTCACGGTGTACCACGAACAATCGTCTCCGACCGCGACGTCAAATTCATGAGCTACTTTTGGAAGACACACATGTCCAAGCTCGGCATCAAGATCCTATTCTCATCCGCCAAGCATCCTCAAACTGATGGCCAAACCGAGGTCGTCAACTGAAGACTTGGCACACTTCTCTGCATGTTGATAAATAAGAATCTTAAAGATTGGGAGGAATGTATCCCAGATGCTGAGTTCTCCTACCATCGCGCAAAGCACTCCACCACCATGATGAGCCCGTTCATGATCGTCTATGGATTCGAGCCTCTCACCGCACTCGACATATTACCTCTTCCTCTCCACGACCGCACCAACATGGACGTTGACAAGCGTGCCCAAGCAATGAAAAAACTACATGAAGACATAAGAGCTACGATCGAGCAACAAGTCCTTTGCCAAGCATCAAGGCTAAACAAGAACAAGAAAGAGATGATCTTCGAAGAAGGCGACCTTGTGTGGATACACTTGAGTAAAGACCTCTTCCCCAAGGATCGCGACTCCAAACTCAAGCCAAGAGGTGATGGGCCATTCAAAGTACTCAAGAGGATCAACAACAACACCTACATCATCGACATCCCAACATCAAAGTACCTTGTGAGCCCGACGTTCAATGTCAAGGACCTTTCACCCTTCCATGGAGAAGAAGAACTTGAGAAGGTTGAAGAGTCGAGGACGACTCTTCCCCAAGGGAGGGAGATGATGCAGCCCATCCTACAGATGCGTCTACATCCCCTCCAACTAGTCCCCCAAGTGGACTGATGACCCGCGCTCGAGCCAAGATCCTACAAGCTAAGTTTAACTCGCTCATTTCCTCGTGTGATTTCGATACACCCATGGATGGCTTGCTACTTCATTCCCAAACTATGTGCATTCTCAGCTATGAACCCAATGACGCATCGTCAAGGGAGGGACCAAAGGCAGCCCGAGGAGATATGCCAGAGCAAACTGGCGCCAGGCTCAGCGAACTGGTTCCCTCGCCGGAACTTCTGGCGACATGCCCGGTCGACCGACCTCCTCGCCGACAATCCCGGCAACGACCGGAATCTTCCGGCAACAACCGAAAACATGTTCTATAAGGCTTTTCGGTTCGCGACCGGAAATATCGGCGGCCACCAGAAATTCCGGCTACCACTCCGGCCCCGCCGGGCCTCTCGCCGGAAATCCCTAGAGTCAAGTCAATTCTCAGGCTTGACCCGTGTAACCCCTTATTTCGCCTAGAATTTACCGTTTCGTACCCAAACTACCCCTGTTTATGTAGCTAGCCTATAAATAGCCCCCACCCTCTATAGTAAACTCTAGACTTGGATAATTGTAATTGAAGACACCCCTAGAGGATCTATCAATTACTAGTCTCATGCTCCTTGACAAGGAGCACCAATGATCTCCCACCTCCTCTTGGAGTTTGCCTCGTGCGTCAAGTTGTACAAGTCCTTGGAGTTCGCTGTTCGTCTCCAAGTAGTCAAGATCTCATCAAGCCTGTCACCCCTGTTGTTGGCCGTGGGAGAGTGTCTTGCCCAACGCCGATCCTAGGGATTGTGTTGGACCGGTTGCCACCGGCATGAGCTATCGGCTTGTATCGTGTTTTCGTGTGTGTTTTTTCATCGAGTTCTTCGCGTGTGAGTTCGTGGAATTCATCTCCCTCCTCTTCCCCCTCACTCCCTCCTCGATTTCCTTGAGATTCTTGAAAGATCGGGCCTCCCTAAGGGGTCACCCCTAACAATATGTATCCATGAGTTATTGTAATGTTCCTTGTATATCCATATTAGGCAACTTGTATTGATTGGAAATTATTTGAATTGTTTGTGAAACTCTTTACTTGTATGGTTATCGAATAGTTGTCCCTAGTCAGAGTTCATGTGAGGACACACATGAATATTAGACTAGCACATCGATTGGTTGATGACTATGTTTCGCAAGTCATAGACATGGAGATGTCAAACCAATGATGTGGACACATGTTATGAACATGGGGTTGGACTAAACCAACTTCAGAATGGTAATTAGACTTGCAGCTCTCTCTACACATTCTGTACGCTTTGTCCTTAGACCTGAGATTTTCGCATGTACTTGAGATGTGGATCGACCTACTTTGGGGCTATCAAGCGCTGCTCCGTAATAGGGTAGTTATAAAGGTATCTTTCGGGTTTGTTCTAAAGCATGCTGCAACACATTGGTCAATCAAGAAGGGATTTGCCCCTCTCTACTTGAGAGAGATATCTCTGGGCCCCTCGAGTGATCGGATCTAGAAATGCATGGACGTGCTACATATGGTTAAGAGTTAACCAAGTAATGGGATTCCGAATCATAGTATCGAGAAAGGGAGGTCAGCTTGGAGCTAGACCAAATATCATGACGCAAAGGGAAAGACATGTACTAAACCTTGTGATGGTTCGTCTGCATGATCTTTGTATGTGTTTAGGAGTTGGCACGTCTTGCTAGAGGCCTCTACCAACTATTGACAGAATAAGTGTATTCATGTCATGTCTATATGTATATGAACCTATAGGGTGACACACTTAAGGGGCTGGAAGCCTAATGAGGATTAGATCCGAATTAGACCAGGCTTAGGCTACTAATGGGCTGCTAATGTAGAAGCCCACTAGGGACGCATATATAAGAGAGGGTGGGGAGAGCTGACCAATTTTGAGCATTTTCCACCCAGCCGCCACTCCTCTCGCCTATGTTGCACACACGGACCTAGCAGTCCGGTGTCTGACGCTTCCACCCCGCACATCTGGGACACTTGGATGAGTCACGCAAGGGCAGCTGCTCGTGGGACGAGGACAAGGAGGAGATGTAGAACATATACACTGCCTCGACGCGCTTCATCAATTTCCGCAACCACGCGTCTAGTGGTAATCCTGTGATCTATGACAACAGTATTCCTGGTTTACGCGGTAGAAAATTTTGATTTGCGCTAGTGTAGTCTACCCGTATCCCTTCAAAAGCCATATTCATAGCACTAGCATTAGGAATTCTAGCAAGCTTTTGCATGAACATAATTACTTTAGAAATATTGCAACCATCAAGATCAAAATCAAACTTAGCATCCAAGGTAGTAGAACTATTGTTTCCCATATTTCGAAAAAATTCAGCATTCTTATTGGGTTTAGGCATTGTTGTAAAAGTAATGGGGACTTCTTGTGGTTTGCTAGCATCAACATTGGTGGTGGTAATAGTGCGAATACTACTATTTCTAGCAATTTCATCTTCTCTTTCCCACTTAGCATGAAATTTAGCTAACAGTCTAATATTTTCATCAATCCTAACTTGTATGGCATTAGAAACAGCAAAGGGATTTTCCATGGTTTCAGGTTTAACAGACATTTTATTAATCAAAGAGGATTGTGCTTTAGACAAAGATGAAATATTTTTTCGACATTCAAAAGCTTTTCCTCCACAGTTTTGTTGAAGGTAGTTTATTTACTAATAAAATCCTTAAGCATGACTTCAAGTTCAGAGGGCGCACTTCTATTGTCGTTGTAAGAGTTTCCATAAGCATTACCATTATTGGGAGGATATGGCCTATAATTATTATTACCAAAATTATTCTTTAGGCATTGTTGCTAAAATTGTTATTTCTAATGAAGTTCACATCAACTTGCTCTTCTTGAGCAACCAAAGAGGCTAAAGAAACATTATTTGGATCAATATGAGATTTTCCATTAACAAGCATAGACATAATAACATCAACTTTATCACTCAAGAGGAGGTTTCTTCAACAGAATTTACCTTCTTACCTCGTAGAGCTCTCTCAGTGTGCCATTCAGAATAGTTGACCATCATATTATCAAGAAGCTTTTTTGTGGCACCCAAAGTAATGGTCATAAAGGTACCTCCAGCAGCAGAATCCAACAGATTTCTTGAAGAAAATTTTAGTCCTGCATAAAAGTTTGGATATTCATCCAAGCAGTCAGTCCATGAGCGGTACAATTCTTTACCAAAGATTTCATTATTTCCCAAGCTTGAGAAACATGTTCATTATCAAGTTGCTTAAATTTCATTATTTCACTTCTCATAGATATAATCGTAGCACGAGGATAGTATTTTCCAATAAAAGCATCTTTGCATTTAATCCAAGAATCAATACTATTTCTAGGCAAGGATAGAAACCATTCTTTAGCTTTTCCTCTCAAAGAGAAAGGAAACAATTTAAGCTTAATAATATCTCCATCTACATCCTTATATTTTTGCATCTCACAAAGTTCAACAAAGTTATTAAGGTGAGCAGCAGCATGATCCGAACTAGCACCACAAAAGAGTAAACTGCACCAGCGGTCCTAAATCTTTCGACGAAACGTCAAGTAGGTCCCATTTCTTCAAAATTGAACATTGAGGTCCTAATTGTTTCTAAGTGATTCATCGCAGGTCCTAAACTCGTCTGGCCCTAGTTGACCAGCGCCACGTCGGCAAGGTGCTGCTTGGCTGGAGATTTTCCCGCGGCTGGTGGTTGGGATTTATGCAAATGAACCCTTATAAGCAGCTGGCTTCTAATCCCCAAACCCCTAGTTCTTCTTCCCAACCTCTCTGCTCTCTCTTTCTGCCGTTTCATCGCCATGGCCGCGTCCTCAAGTTCTGGGAATCGGCGGAGGCAGAAGTAAGCTTCTCTATCCCTTTCGCTGCCACCTCCACCACTATCAGTATCTCCTCTACCATCTGGAATGTTGATGTTAGTGCCATGTCCCTGTTGTGGATTTCGCAAGACGATTCGGCTTGTCTCTCAATCACTAGCCAATCCGGGGCATGTCTTTTACAAGTGCCCAAATCATCGTGTAAGTTGTGCTTGTTAGCTCATTTGGATTTTCTTAGACCCATTTGTTCTTATTTCCTCCGATTTGTGACAGGTTGCGCCCAATCCCTGCAACCATTACTACTGGGAGAATGGTGAAGACAACTATGTGGACTTTCTAGCTAGAAATGGATATACCATCTCTCCCAGGTGCAGCTGTTGTTGTCGATTCAGATGGACAGATGGGAAGTAAGGAAACCGTGGAGGAAGAATAAGAAGAACATGGGAAGGAGTACTCACTGAAGAAAATGGATGAATTGCTGAAGAAGTTGGATGAGTTAGTGGTGATTTGCAAGAATTTGTTGACTGCAATTGTATTTCTTACTGTAGTCATGGTTTATGTAGCTGTTGCTAAGTAGTGCTAGTTGTATGTGGGCATGAGATAGGCAAGCATGTATCATGTGATGTAATCTGGGGATTGAAAAGAATGTATTATGTTTGTTTGATTTTGGCAGAATTTTTTTTGTTTTTCTGTACTTGGGATGAGCTAGTCAAGTATACAAGTTAAATGGACAAATACACATATGTCATCCTGAGACCATAATAGTTGGCATACATAGTTTGAGCTAGTCAGGATTTACAAATAGTTTTGCAACATCCAGCAAAATAGTGCACTATTTAGAAGTTTGCACTTACATGGTTTGTGTGAAACCATAGCCACATCAGAGCAAGGGGTTTCATTACAAACCATCCAAAATATGGAACTACCACCTAGTTCTGTCCAAAATATACAACTACTTTTAACTGCTCAACTACTTCTTAGATGGGAGTCTGTTCTCCTTCTTCCTATTCACCAACTTCTTTCTTTTTAAACCAAGTGTTGCAGTAGTTGATCTTGGAGGGGGTATGTCACCTCTGCAACTAGCAATAAACTTGCTTTCTGGAAGAGGACCTGGCAATGGAGTCTGAGACTGCTGAGTGGCTGCAGCCTGCAAAACATATAAAATGAAGTAGAATGAAGGATATGAAATGTACAATCATTTTTCCTTTACAATCAGTTGTTCTTTTACTCACTTGTTCTTGTAGGATCTGCAGGACACTAGATGATGAAATATCATAACTCATAGAAGATGCAACAATAGTAGAAGATGAACCAAATCGTTTGGATCAATACCAACTACTGTAAGCATCACTCCACCAAATCTGTTCTTGATGTGGCACCCATCAATACCTATGATGGGCCTACAGGCTGCCAAGAAACCTCTTTTGCATGCATCCAATGCCATATAGCAATTCTCAAACAGTCCATCCTTTGCATTTACAAACATGGTGCTTCCAGGGTTTGATCTTCTTATCTCAGCTGCAAAATCCCACAATAGATTATATTGTTCCAACTCATCTCCATGTATCTTCTTCAGTGCAATTCTTCTAGACCTTTCTAACTTGCTTATACTTGGACTCATGTTGAAATCTTGTTCAATAAGCCTAGCATAATTCTTTAGTGACATCTTATCATCAGCTCTGAATGTTTCCAAGTACTTTGTAGCTAGATATTTGGCTGTGAACTGTTTCAGTACAAACTCTCTCTTACAGTGGTGTTTTCCAACATATTTCTTCACAACCCATGAACCTGTTGTCCTACTATCAGGTGCAGAATATAGGTAACAAGGACAATTAGCAACACAACATGCCCTGACCCTCTGCTTGTCATTCTTCACATAATGTACACCAACTCTTTGCTGCACAATATACTCCTGTAATGCTCCTCTAAGCTCACCAACTGTTAGGAACACCATGCCAATGTGAAAATATATTCCTTTAATGTTCTCTGGCCTCCACCTTTTCAGCTTGACTTTCTTCTTCATTTTCTTCCTTCCTTGCTTGTCAACTACTTCAAATTCTTCTGCTGAATCAGCTTCATCAACATCTGAATCTTGTAGCTCTTTCAGATCAACATCTATATCATAGTCACTGTCCTCCTCCCATTTGGATTTTCTCCTTCTTTTTTCCTCATGCTTGTAATCTACCCATTCTTCATACAAATCATCATCATCAGCTGCCAACTCATTATCAGAGTCTACCCAGTCTGCATCCCAATCACTGTCATCACTATCACTATCTGTGAAAATCTTTGCTTCTTCTTCCACATCTAGCTGCCTCCTACTTCTTCTAAGCTCATGCCGAATATTCTGCTCTTGCCTAAGTGGAACACTGGTTTTTCTCCTACCAGCTGCTGCTTTACCCATCCTCTTTCTAGGGCTCAACACTAGAGGCAAATCAGGAAAACCACAGATAACAACATCATCCAATGTGGCATTGTCAAACTGCAAATCCTTGTGGTCCACATACAACTGAAATACTGAAACTTTGGGACAACAGCAATCATGCTCAAGGTGTCAGTATCAGTGTCCACAATTCGTAGTCCTATGTCTAAGTTCATTCTAGGCAGCAGCCAGTAAAACACATATTTATCTGGTTCAGAGTAACCTAGCTGCTGCATAAAATCAGTGAGCCATAGAGGCGACCATGTGTCTGCTTCACATCCATCAAATCGAGCTACTTTTCCATCCACATAGCTCTTCGACATCCCAAATCCGCAAAAAAACCCAGCATAGTTGATTTCTACGGTGAACTAATCCTCGAATACTCCTAAATAACATGCAAATCATCAAGAACTACTCGCATTTTAGACTACTTCTCTACCACTGCCAACACTGTTAGAAATGGAGATCTAGGGTTAGGTCATCTTATCATAGCGCGCGGGAGGATCGCCGGGTCGCTGCAACTTTGGCCCCTTCCTCACGGGCTCCATCCTCGCGAGCGTTGCCGCCTATCGACTGCCGTCGTTTAGCACCGGAGAAAAACTGTCACCACCGCCATCCCGCCTTCCATGTCGCGGGAGAGAGGTGGAAAGAGGAAGAGACGGGTTAGCCCATGAGGTGTGGGAAGAAGACGGGGCTATGTGCAAATATTCACCTCCAGTGGTTAGTTCTAGTGGCAGCACCTTGCCGACGTGGCGCTGGTCAACCAGGGTCAGACGAGTTTAGGACCTGCGATGAATCACTTAGAAACAATTAGTACCTCAATGTTCAATTTTGAAGAACTGGGACCTACTTCACGTTTCGGCGAAAGATTTAGGACCGCTGTTGCGGTTTACTCACCGAAAATTGCTCTTTCATAACAAGATTCACCAAAGTAGGTTTAATTTCATAAAAAGTAGCATCAGGAGCAGGTGGAGCAATAGGTGTACATAGGAAATAATTGTTGTTTGTGCTAGTGAAGTCACACAACTTTGTGTATTCAGGAGTATTCATTTTTACAAAAGTGAAGCAAGCCAACAGAAATAACAACTAACGTAGGAACTAATTTTTTGTGTTCCTGATAAGAAAAACCAAGCCAAACAAAACTAATTGTTTTCCAATTTTGATAAAAATAAACAAGCAAAAAAAACTAAGCAAAACAAAAACAAAGTAAAGAGATTGGTTGTGAGAGACTCACCTTGCGAGAATCTTGTTTCTCCCTGAAAAGTGATTGACGAGTAGGAAGAGATTGAAGCTGTCCTTAACTCCCCGGCAACGGTGCCTGAAAATTTTGATGTGGCTCGGTGATGGTAGAGCCTATTGGGAGACCCCAAGAACAAGGTGTGATGAGCATAGTAGCGATTTTTCTCTCAATTATGAAACCAAGGTTATCAAACCAGTAGGAGTATGGAAACAACTCCAAGGTGTTGCTAACAACTTGGAACCTGCACAACACAAACTCAGTACTTTGCCCCAACTTATAGTGAGGTTGTGAATCTCACCGATTTGCTGAAAACAAATGATTAAACGTATAGTGTGGAAGATAGTAGTTGCTTGTAGAAATTAAATAGTAAAACGGTAAACAGTAGATGGTGTATCAATGATAAAGGAATGGACCGGGGTCCATAGTTCACTAGAGGTGTTCTCCTTAAGATAGATAACATGTCAGGTGAACAAATTACAGCGGGGCAATTGAAAGATTGAGAAAGCATAACAATACATATACTAGACATCTTGACTCCTACGAGATTTGATTGGGCATTACAACATAATATATATACCGTAATCCAACTGCATCTATGACTAATAATCCACATTCAGGTTATCATCCGAACCCCTTCCAGTATTAAGTTGCAAGCAATAGATAATTGCATTGAGCAATGTGTGTAAAGTAAACAATACAATTTCCTCATGGACAAAGGATTGTTGTTTTCTCCCTAGTAGCAACAGCACATCTACAACCTTAGAGATTTCTGTCACTTCCCCAGATTACTACAGGCACGAACCTACTATCGAGCATAAATACTCCCTCTTTGAGTTGCAAGCAACTACTTAGCCAAAGCATCTACGAACAACGGAGAGCATGCAAGATCACAAATAACATAGACATGATAGAATCAATAATCAATCTGGCATAATATCTCAATATCCATCGGATCCCTGCAAACACAACATGTATGATTACAAATAAATTATCTTGATCATGAACAGATCTCACAAGATCTAAATACGATAGCACAAAGGAGGAGAAACAACCATCTAGCTACTGTATAGAACCATAGTTCAAGGGTGAACTACTCACGCATCACTCCGGAGGCTGGCATGGTGATGAAGAAGGCCTCCGGGATGATCTCTCCCCTCCGGCAGGGTGCCGTGAAGAGCTTCAGATCCCCTCCCAAATCTAGGGACGATGGTGGCGGCGGCTACGGACTGTTTCGTGGTGCTTAGGGTTTCTCCATCGAGGTGCCTTTATAGGAGAAGGGGAAAGGTCGGTGGGCGCCTGAGGGGCCCACACCTAGGGCTGGTGCCCCCCTGGCCGCGCCGCCCTAGGGTGTGGCCGCCTCGAGCCCCCCCCCTTTGGATGCCCTTAGGACTCTGTGTTCCTTCTGGTAAAATATTAACTTTGGCTTTTGTCCCATCCAATTTCGAGAATATTTCCTTACTAGCTTTTCTAAAACCAAAAACAACAGAAAATAGGCAACTAGTACTGCGGCATCTTGTCAATAGGTTAGTTCCGGAAAATATATAAAAATACCTCAAAGTGTAGACAAAGCATAATAAAGTTGATAGAAAACAATCATGGAGCGTCAAAAATTATAGTTACGTTCATGACGTATTAGTCTACCAAGTAACAAAGAACAAGCTTGCATAGGTACAATATCACAATCAACAAAATCAGAATATGTACCAATAGTAAAATGCACGCGTACTGTTCTTGTTACCTTGATCTTGCGAGAACTCTCAAACCATTGGATGTAATATGAATGTGTGTGTTGCCTTGTTGGGTGTGCAAGCTTATCTACCATCTCAACACTAGACAGATTATTACAACTCCTCCATCAATGATGATCTGTATAGCTGTTTCCTTGACAACACCATGTGTTTGAAACAAGTTGTGGCGTTGATCATGCTCAGGTTTTCTCAATTTCACACTCAACACACGTTGTGCAGCTAGACTCTTGTATTGATCAGCAGATTCAGCTCACATTACCTCTGTCTCTTCTTCAGAATCAGAATTATCTCCTTCTCGAGCAGAAATAAGGGCTAATGTATCTTCATCAAAATCACTTGCTGAATCATATTCACCATCATCACGCACCATCATAACACGCTGTGTTGTGCACTGTCTCTTAATATGACCAGAACCCCAACACTTGCGGCATTGTATATCCTTTGTTTTGCCCGTGGAAGCCATAGAAGACGCACTACAAGCAGGAGCATTGGGTGACGATGGAGGAGCAGCTGAAGGAGTCCTTGTGTTGGCTTTGGATGTGGTAGTAGCTGGTGGAGAATCACAAGAAGAAGGTGCTGATTGTCGGGATGTCCAAGAAGATGTGCGACCTGCAAAATTATTAGTCCTCCTCCATGGTGTTTAGCGATCATGCACTTCACGTTCAGCTTTGCAACCAAGATGAAACAAACGAGTGATGGTATTATACTCCTTATAGTCTAATATGTGTTGAATATCCTTGTTTAATCCACCAAATAAACATCCAAACATTTGTTCATTAGTTTCAACAAGACCACACCGAACCATCCCTGTTTGCAATTCCTAATAATACTCTTTTACAGAATCTTTTCCTTGTTCTAAATGTGTCAGTTTTTTAGTAAATCACATTGATAAGTAGGAGGCACAAAATGAACACTCATAGCAGTTTTTAAAGCAGTCCAAGTATGAGGAATAGTAGTAGGATTTAAGCACAATATTCAGACCACCAAAGTGAACCAAACTTAGTAAATTAACATGTAGCGGCACTAACATGCATATTCTCGGGATATTTTTAAACATGCAAAACATTGTTCTACTTCCATTTCCCATGTAATATATGCATGTAACATACCTAAAATCATGTTTCAAACTCAGGCATATCATCCATGCATCCATGATCATTTAGGGTTTCCTTTCAAAATCATTTCAAAAACAGGAGCATATATTGCTCATTATTTTATGTATAAATACTTTAGCCTTTGGGCTACTTGCTAAAGAGTAAGGTGCAAACATTCATTAAGTAGTGTTTTGAATTCAAACACAAGTGATTTCAAAAGATTGATTAAATTTTCCAAACAAAGTATAAATTAAAAACCAAGGTTATGCCAATTATTATATCACATAATGGCTTTGTTTTGTTCTATTTTTCAAATGACCCAAGTTGGTTTTTGTAATCAGAAAGGTTTGACACTTATTTGAGTACAAGTTTCACTATACAAAAGTCTAGAGAAGATTTGAAATCAAACAGATTTGAATGGAGTTTGAAAAATCCTTTTTAGAAAATCAAACAAAAAAGAAAAGGAATAAAAGAGAAAAAATAAGCAAACAGTCAAATCTGGCCCAACCATCCCAACTAGCCAAACAGCACCCCCCCCGCGAAGCGTTTTCTTTACTCACACCCGCACCCACTAGGTCGCTGGCAGTATGGACCCACTCCCTCTCCTTTCCTCTCGCTGACAGCCACGACCCACATGACCATCGTCGTCTCCACCCAGCGACTAGTTCATCCCCAAATCACGCCGAGCGTTTCCTGTTTGATTCGCGTCGTCAATTCCCATTCAATGTTGGAGTGATTCACCGCCCCATATCGCCTACTTAAACCCCCTCTTCCCCCTCTCCATTTTCCCCTAGACCCCGAACACAGAGCGCCCCCAGGCTGCCGGTAATCGCCCTTACACCGTCGCAGACAGAACCCACTCCGGCGACCAATCCCAGTGAGCTCTGTGTGCCCCTCCCTCTCTAGTTCATGCAGACTGGTTCGCAACATCCTTGCGCACCTTCTGACATCCTTGGTTCATCCTGTACTGCCCCAGGTTGTCAACTCCATCAAACACCTCAAGTTCCTGACACCGTCTCCAACTCCGGCGACAAAATTCGGTGAGCCTCGTGTTCCCCTCTATTTCAGAATCACACGAGCATGTTCACCTACATCTAGCGCACCTGATGATACTTTTTGTTTTGATCCGCGTGCCCCATAACATCGCCTTCGACTCCTACAGAGAGCATCCGACGCCGCCAGCAACTCCGACGAGTCCATGCTGTTGTGTCCGTGCGCCCCTTGTCAAGCCATCGCCACGTTGAGCTTCAGTACATCGCCGCGAGTCTGGTAAGCATCTCCGACGACCCCAAAAACCCCTGTAGTCGCCGCGCCGCCATGGACAGATCCGCCGCCGCCAGTCGCCACCGCTAGCACCGCGAGAGTATGGTCGCTTGATCGCGGACCGTTAGATCTAGATCCATCGGCTGCGTTAGATTCACTTAACGAAGGGGTATGCGCTAGATCTGGCCGTGCATCTTCATTTAAATCATGTGGCTCTCGTTCATCGATCCGCCCGAACCGGTACCAACCAATAGAAACACGCCGCGTGTTTGCTAGTTAGATTTTTTTTATAATCAGAATTTGAATCTATTAGATGTTTGATTTTGTTTTAATCATAACTTTAGATTCCCACGTCCAAATTTGACAAATTTTATATCAATGGAATCAGGAGAGAAAGCCCTTTCCAAATATGCAATGTGTTTAATGTTTTGTTTCTGTTAAAATGGTTATTTTCACAGAAACATGTGTAGGCATATTTTGTGTATATTAATTATTTGAGAATTGTTTTAGTGTTCAAATAAAGATTGTTTGGCAAGTTTTGAACTTGTTTATGAACCAGTACTATGCACTTGACTTGTTGAGTTTAGAAAATCGTCACATATCATATTGCATGCATCCATATATGTTTGCTTGTATTTATTTTGTATGTGATTTGTTGCTATGATTTTATGTGTAGATTTTGGTGCAAATAGTGATTGTGATTGTGAGGAGTGTAGCTACTCTCCAAACTACCAAGGCAAGTGGTGATTCATGATTTTATTCCTATGCTTTTCAAATATGTATTAAAAATATTTTGCTAGACTTGCATGGATAAATTTTTGTCTTTATATGCTATGCTTGGGAAATCCTAGTAGTTGTAGAATTGCTAGAAATTTCTAAGTTAAGATGCTTATCTATGCCATGATTAGCCTAACTAGTAGCAACCAAGGGTGGTTATATGTTCATGCTATGAATAAATATTTCTAAGTCTTTGGACTATGTTTTTGCTTAATAAAACAACTAAGTGAATGAATCACCTGGGTGGAATGGTTGTGAATGGGTTATGTTGAGTGGTTACACAAGGCCCATTTCTATGGTTTACCTTGTGTATCTCACTTGTGGAAAGCCACCCAGGAACAAAGGGATTTGAGAGGCCAAATGTTAAGAAGCTTCCAGTGCAGCCACTTGGCAATATGGGCTCTGCCTAGATCATATAGGTTGCAATAACTTAGCCATTTGGACAGTTGGTGGTAGTGGGATTGATAGGTTGGAGCGCGTCCATTTGGTCTAACGGAAGGCTTCTAAAAGGTCCTGTCTTGGTGAAAATCAAGTCTTGTGGGGAAAGTGCACAACCTATGCAGATGGAAGAATCTAAGTACTTAGCCATGTCCCTGGAAAAGGACAACTTGAGCATCAAGACATGGAAGCTATCAAGAATCTCCTCATCCCAATTTCTAAGTAAAACTTGTGGTTGAACAAGGGTGAAGGACCCCAATGTCTATTGGTGGTTCCTCGGGAAAAAGTTTGACAAAGAAAAACTTAGTGTTTTCAACTAATAGGCAAAACCTATTTTGAGCAAAGCAAGCCTAAGCTACACTTAGCCAAATTGCATATAGTATCTAGTCCACCAGTATTCTACTAAGGTATCACTTGCCAATACTATTCCAATGTATTGACCCACTGTGGCTGTAACTTGTGATGTTGCAGGTTACTCTGATGATGATTAGGAGTCATGAGTCTACACTCAACATGTTTGCCTGTCGAACATGAAGATGAAGACTTATTTATCTTATTACTTATTTAAACTCTTGTACTAGGCTTGTGGCCATGGAGTTGTAAAGACTATGTTGTCTCTGGAATGACTATAATAATGACCTTTGTTTCTGTGTACTTCATCTTAAATTGTGGATGCTAGCATTGATCCAGAGACTAGCATTGCAATCACAGGGATCCTTTTCCTTTATAAAGGAGGGATCTTACAGATGGTATCAGAGCACTGTTTTGCCTGTAGGATTATGACCCTAGGATTGGAAATCGCTAAGGAAAAAATTTCAACAACTTCCACATTTGTCTTCTCTTCTCGTAAACTTTTCTAAACTTCTTTCTTATCTCTATTTTTAGATGAACTCCATCAACGAAGCCGTAAGGAAGGGACCACTCATGACAATGAATTTGGAATGTGAGACAGAATTCCCCAAGGCTCTCAAGGACCTCATGGTTGCCATGGGAATACATGGTGCAGCTGTGTACAAAGGCTTTCATGTGATGGATGAAGGAGTTGAATACTGGTGGGTGCAACTTCACTTGTATAAAAACAAGGAAGATAACCACAAGGGCTCAGGATTCTGCATGGTCACCAACACAATGATGCACACCACATTCTTTGATTCAGCAAGGGATGCAGCTTGGAGGGCCATCAAAGAACTTGGTGATAGAATCAAGTGCAGAATGCTTAACACCCAGAATGACCTTAGGGAAGAAAAGAAACATACCCAAGAGTTGGAGGCTATCAACCAAACTTTAAGAGGAGACATTATAGACTTAGTAATGGAGTCATGTGCTTTAGATAGACAGATTGCTTCTAGAAATATCCTGTTAGCCAACTTGGCAAGTGAGATAGGATTATAAGCGTACTTCGTTAGTTGGACCACCACACCTATCATTTTTATTTTCCAAAATGTTGTTTAAAATGAGTTGAACCTTGGTTGTTTTGTAATGGATCCATGTACGCCATGACTTGTCTGTTTTGATTTCCAAAGTTATGCATGTGATGCCTTGTCTTGTGAATTGTCTTAAAATTTTGTTGATTCTAACCTTTCCTATCTTATTAAATAGATTCCTAATGTTACCATCAACACTGTTGAAGAGTTCCAGGAAACTCGTTTTGTCCCTCGTATTATTGAGATAACTAATTTGTTCAATCTCCCTCTTCCTACTATCATGGTACTTCCCCTCACCAAGTTTGAGAGGAAAGACCTTTGGGGCTTCAAGGTCAATCAGCCCGGACGCCAGACTGAGCCTACCACGGAGGCAATTATCTTCAAGCTCATGCACGATGACAAGGAGAGAGGCCTAGAGGTAGTCATGCAGGACTTGATTGGACGTCTATTAGGGAGACACTCTCGACGGGTTAGAGGTACTCACTTCCACACCTTCGGTAGACGTGATGAGGATGGTGAGGCCATTGACTTCGAGGACACTTCGAGGGAGACAGCAGAGCCTATTCGTCTATACCTCCAGGACTTAGAGGTTCTTCTTAGGCACGTGGACACTGATAGGACCAACATCATGCTCAGCAATGACGAACTCCAGGTGCAGCTTCGTGAGAAGGACAAGCTCTTCGCGGAGCAAGATGAGATAGTCAAGGAGATGGAGGGAGAGTTTGAGAGTCAAGATAAAAAGTTAAAGAGTCAAGAGAAGCGAGTCCAGGATAGGAACAAGAGGATTCAAGACATGACTGCAGAACTAGAGAACAAGGACTTAGAGCTCGAGCATCAGCAGACTGTGATTGAGAGGCTTCGTTCTCAGAAGAGGGCTCTAAAAGCCAAAGTAGAGACCTTGACCACCAATGTCGAGGAATACAAGACCGCAATGGAGAATGCAGGTCTTACCTTTGTTGAGGAGGAGGTTGATGCCGAGGAGTAGTGATGACTACTCATTTATCATTTATTTATCATGTTTTTCATTGAGTCGCAATGACCATCCAACATGTGGATGGCTTGCTATTGGTGTGTTTACTTTGCAAACTTGTCGTTTATGTTGTTGAACTATTTTTATTATGATGCATGTTTGGTGATTGTTTGTGTGATGTATTCTTCATGTTAGCATCTATGGGTATCTCATTCTTATCTCTATTGAACAAACCACAGATGCCTCCCCGTCGTGCCAATCCCAACCCCAACAACAACAACATCACCCCTAAGATGCAGCAAATGATGACAGCTTAGACTCAGCTGATGCAGATGATGACTACGTTCATCCAGAATCAGAACAACAACAACAACAACAACAACAACAACAACAACAACAACAACAACAACAACAACAACACCAACAACAACAACAACAACAATCAGAACAACCCACCGGGTTTTGACATGCTTACCAGGTTCTTGAGATTAAGGCCAGCAAAGTTCTTAGGAACAACTGATCCTATGGTGGCCAATGATTGGCTACGCTCTGTGAACAAGGACTTGGTAACAGTTGGCTGTACTGATGAAGAGAAAGCTAGATTTGCAGCTCACTTGTTGGAAGGACCAGGAGCTACTTGGTGGGATAACTTCCAGATCACCACTCCCATTGAGGAGGTGACGTGGGCTATCTTCGAAAATGGTTTCCGTACTGCTCACATCTCATCTGGAGTGATGAGTTTGAAGAAGAAGGAGTTCCATAACTTGAAGCAGCGCCACCGCAGCGTGGTTGAATATATTGAGGAGTTCAACAATCTAGCGCGATATGCACCGGATGAAGTTGACACGGATGCTAAGAGGAAGGAAAAATTCCTTGAAGGGTTGAATGATGAACTGCACCTACAGTTAGTTGTGGCATATGTTCCCACATACCAGTCTCTTTGTGACAAGGCTGCTATTTTGGAGAACAAAATGAAGCAAGTTGAAAGTAGGAAAAGAAAGCACTCTGACAAGCACAACTCGGGATCGTCTCACAAACGTTCCCATTATGATGATAGTGGGACTTCAGGATCCCACAAGCATGGGAAATTCAACAAGCACCACAACCACAACCGTCATCATGACAACAAGAGTCACCGTAGTCATGACAATGATAAGTACAAAAATCACAAGGGTGGATATAAGAGCCACCACAGTGGAAGTGGCAGTGGAAGTGGAAGCCAGCCTGTAAAGAAGGATCTTAGTCAGGTTGAGTGTTTCAAGTGCAAAAAGGTGGGGCATTATGCAAATGAATGCCCAGAAAAGAAAGTTGAAGGACCCAACAAGCCCAACCTTTTTCAGAAGGGACAAGTGAACCACATCAATGTGGAGGAAATCTATGAGGAGCCTGATGTTGTTGCTGGTAAGTTCAAACTCAATTCTATCCCAGCACTTGTTCTTTTTGATACTGGAGCATCGCATTCATTCATATCAAAAGCATTTGTTGATAGAAATGGGTTTCCAACTGAAAACATTGGGTGTCCAATAAAAGTTAGTTCTCCAGGTGGAGATATGATAGTAGGTCTTGGATGCCAGGATCTAGTGATAGAGTTTGGAAAGCATAAGTTTCCAGTGAGTCTGATAATCCTAGATTCTCAAGGACTGAATGTAATATTGGGAATGGATTGGATGGCTAAGTATGAAGGAGTATTAGATTGTGCTAATCGTACTGTTGCACTCACAACCCCGGAAAAGAAACATATTAGATTCAAGTCTAACTTTGAATCAAAAGGGAGTAAGCTAAATTCTCTTAAGGGGGTTAGCATAGACAGCGTGCCTATTGTGAGTGAGTATCCAGATGTGTTTCCAGAAGAATTGTCGGGAATGCCACCAGATAGAGATGTGGAGTTTCTTATTGATTTGCTACCAGGATCTGGACCAATAGCAAAAAGACCATACAAGATGTCAGTTGATGAGTTGAAAGAACTCAAGAAGCAGCTTGGAGAACAGTTGCAGAAAGGTTTTATCCAACCAAGTTCCTCATCTTGGGGAGCACCAGTTTTGTTTGTAGAAAAGAAAGATAGAAGTCAAAGGTTATGCATAGATTACCGTTCACTCAATGAGGTGACTATCAAGAACAAGTACCCTTTGCCTAGAATCAATGACTTGTTTGATCAGCTAGAAGGAGCTTGTGTTTTCTCAAAGATTGATCTCCGGTCAGGTTATTTCCAGCTCAAGATAAGAGAACAAGACATACCTAAGACATCTTTCACCACAAGGTATGGATTGTATGAGTATACCGTGATGCCATTTGGTTTGACCAATGCACCAGCATACTTCATGAATATGATGAATAAGGTGTTCATGGAATTCCTTGATAAGTTTGTTGTCATTTTCATCAATGACATTTTGATCTACTCCAAGAGCAAAGAAGAGCATGAAGGACATTTGCGCTTGATACTTGAGAAGCTTAGAGAGCATAAGCTATATGCCAAATTCAGCAAGTGTGAATTTTGGTTAAATGAAGTTGGATTTATTGGACACATTGTGTCAGGAGATGGTGTAGCACTTGATCCTACTAAAGTTTCAGCTGTAACTAAATGGGAATCTCCCAAGTCAGTGAAAGAGGTTCGTAGTTTCCTTGGCTTAGCAGGTTACTACAGAAGGTTCATTGAGAATTTCTCTAAACTAGCTCAACCTATGACATAATTGCTAAAGAAAGACAAGAAATTTGCTTGGTCTGAAGGTTGTGAACTCATCTTTCAAGAATTGAAGAAGAGACTCGTGACAACACCAGTCTTGTGTTTGCCTGATTTGGAGAAGGATTTCCAAGTGTATTGTGATGCATCTCACCATGGATTAGGGGCAGTACTTATGCAAGAAGGAAAAGTTGTGGCGTATGCCTTGAGATAACTCAAAACTCATGAGGTAAACTATCCTACTCATGATTTAGAGTTAGCCTCTGTTGTCCATGCACTCAAGACATGGAGACATTATCTTTTGGGAAAGCGATGTGAAGTGTTCACAGATCACAAGAGTTTGAAGTATATCTTCACCCAGAAAGAAATTAACATGAGACAAAGAAGATGGCTAGAACTCATCAAGGACTATGACTAGAGTTTGCAATACCACCCTGGTAAAGCAAATGTTGTAGCAGATGCTCTAAGCCGTAGAGTTTTTGTGAATGGCCTTACTAAAGGAGAATTGCCAGATGATCTATGTGCCCAATTTAGAGATCTCAGATTGGAGATTGTGCCAGAAGGACATCTCATGACCTTAGATGTTCAACCTACTCTGTTGGATAAAATTAAAGAAGCCCAAAAGATTGATAAGTAAATTGAAGAGATTAAGGAAAAGATTGGCAAAGGAAAAGCCAAAGGATTCCATGAAGACGAACAGGGTACTTTATGGCATGGAAAACGTATCTGTGTTCCACAAGATCCGGAGCTTCGGAAACTGATTTTACAAGAAGCACACAACTCACCATATTTTATTCATCCGGGTAACACCAAAATGTACATGGATATGAAAGAAAGATTTTGGTGGAATAATCTCAAGAAGGACATCGCCGAACATATTGCTTTGTGTGATGTGTGTAGTAGAGTGAAAGCGAAACATCAGAAACCAGCAGGATTGCTTCAACCACTACCTATTCCTGATTGGAAGTGGGACAAGATAGGTATGGACTTCATTACCGGATTACCAAGGACCAGGTCAGGATATGATTCTATTTGGGTAGTAGTGGATCGGCTAACTAAAGTGGCTCATTTCATACCCGTGAAGACAACTTACACAAGTGCTAAGTTAGCCAAGATCTATATGAGCAGAATTGTGTGTCTACATGGTGTACCCAAAAGTATTGTGTCAGATAGAGGAACCCAATTCACTTCTCATTTTTGGAGGCAACTACATGAGTCATTGGGAACGAGGTTGGAATTTAGCACTGCTTTTCATCCTCAAACTGATGGACTGACAGAAAGGACTAATCAGATCCTTGAAGATATGTTGAGAGCGTGTGCTCTAGACTATGGAGCCAGCTGGGATGAAAGTATTCCTTACACAGAATTTTCTTACAACAAAAGCTATCAAGCCAGTATTGAGATGGCACCATTTGAGTTTCTCTATGGGAGAAAGTGTACCACCCCATTGCTATGGAATGGTGTGGGATAAAGAAGTTTGTTCGGACCAGAACTCATTTGTAAGATCCCTCCTTTGTAAAGGAAAGGATCCCTATGATTGCAATGCTAGTCCCTGGATCAATGCTAGCATCCACAGTTTAAGATGAAGTACACAGATACAAAGGTCGTTTATTACATTCATTCCAGAGATAAAACATAGTCTTTTACAACTCAGGGCCAAAGGCCTAATACAAGAGTTTTGGAATAAGTAAATAAACATAAGTCTTCATATTCATGTGCCACAGGCAAGCATGTTGAGTGTAGACTCATGACTCCTACTCATCATCAGAGTAACCTGCAACATCACAAGTTACAGCCACAGTGGGTCAATACTTTGGAATAGTATTGGCAAGTGATACCTTGGTAAATTTTAAGTGGACTATATTACTATATGCATTTTGGCTAAGTGTAGCTTGGCTTGCTTTGCTTGAAAATAGGTTTTCCCTATTAGTTGAAATCACTAAGTTTTTCTTTGTCAAAAACTTTCCCAAGAAACCACCAATAGACATTGGGGTCCTTTACCCTTGTTCACCCACAAGTTTTACTTAGAAGTTGGAGTGATGAGATTCTTGTAGCTTCCATGTCTTGATGCTCAAATTGTCCATTGCCAAGGACTTGGCTAAGTACTTAGATTTTTCCATCTGCAGAGGTTGTGCACTTTCCCCACCAGACTTGGTTTCCCAAGACAGGACCTTTCAGAAGCCTTTCCTTAGTCAAATGGACGCGTTCCATCCTATCATCCCACTACCACCAACTGTCCAAATGACTAAGTTCTAGCAACCTATATGATCAAGGCAGAGCCCATATTGCCAAGTGGTTGCACTGTAAGCTTTCTCAACACTTGGCCTCCAAATCCCTTTGTGCCTGGATGGCATACCACAAGTGAGATACACAAGCCAAGTCCATGGCCTTGTGTAACCACTCAACATAAACCAATCCTTCCATTCCACCCAGGGGATTCATTGACTTAGTGGTTTTATTAAGAAAACTTAAGTCTCATGACTTAGAAATATAGCCAATATAGCATGAATAGATTATACCAACCCTTTGATTACTAATAGCTAGGCTAAGCATTGCATGGCAACTTAACTTAGGAAAAATTCCCTAGCAATTCTACCATTCTAACTACATAGGATTTCCCCAATCTTTTATTTGGCAAGAGTAGCATGCAAGACTTAGCAAAATATCTAATGCTAGTACAAAATATAGGAATGAAATATTCATGAAATATCACTTGCCTTGGTAATGGGGAGAGTAGCACTCTTCACAGTCACAGTCACTAGCAAAATCTACACAAAAATTATAGCATACAATTACACACAATTATATACAATCAAAAATATGAATGCATGCATGCAAGAATTTACTAAGTGATGATTTTTTTGAAAACCCACCAAGCAATTGCATGATACAGAAACATAACAAGACACAAAGTTTGCCACTCCAACTTATTTGGCACTAATACCAATTACAAAACTAAATCTATACTCAAAATAGCCTTAAACATGTTTCTGTATATATAGTCATTTTAACAGTTACTATTTGTTAAACACAATTGGATATTCAGAAAGGTCTTGTTTCACTGAATCCAACGGTATAAAGTTTGCAAAATTCCAACGTGGGAATCACAAGTTATAGCCAATTGAAAATTTGATCCAAATCTGATTTTGAATTCTGTTTTTGAACTAACCCTGGACACACGTCGCGTTATAACTGGTGCGTACCGGTTCGCACCGGATCACCCTCCTGTGCCGTTCGATCTAACTAACGTTGCGCAGCTCAGATCTGTCCATACCCCTTCGTTAAGTGAACTGTTTCTACGCGTAGGATCCAGATCTGACGGCTACAATTTATTAACCAGAAACGGGCGGCGCTAGCGGCGTTGACCGGCGGCGGCGCGTCTGACTACGGTGGCGCCGGTGCTCTAGGTCGTCCGGGGAAGCAAGAAGGCGCTTACCAGGACCGTGGTGGCGTGCTGAAGCTCGAGGTGGCTCTGGTTTGTCAAGGGGCGCGCAGATACGGCGATGATTGCTCGTCGTAGTAGAGACAGACGTCGGCACGGTCAGTCGTCGTCGTTGGCGAGGTTGTCGATCACTAGGAGGCAAACAAAGGGTGTGGTCAGATGCAGGAGATCATGGAGGAGATGTGTGTGTGAAGGGGAAAGCTTGGGGCGGTCTGGACTTACCACTGGAGGTCGTCGGAGTTGAAACCGAAGACGGTGGCGGCCAGTCGTCGATGTTGCTGGAGCTACGGTTCATGCGGAGGCAAATGGGGTGTGTTAGTAGGTGCGCAGAGACTCACTGAACAAGATAGCATGAATGAGAGGCAGAGGGGAGCTCGGAACTCACCGGAACTCGCCGGCGCAGTCGTCGGAACAATGGAAGTCGCGAGTCGGGCAGCCTGGTGGCGTGAAGGCAAAATTGATTGGGGGGAAATGGTCGCGAGGAGGGGGAGATCTTATAGCCCGAGGCTCGACAGGAAACGCTCGTCGCATCAATGCTAATTAAGCTCATGATATCGGCTGCAACGGCCAGCGGAGATCATGCGCGAATCGGGGAAGACGGTCGACGTGGACGGCGCCGGTCGTGAAATAAACAGAGGGGCGTGGTCCGCTGTCGGATCAAGGAGGCGCCGCGTGAGAGAAGAAAGGAAATGCCCCGGGTGGGCTTGTTGGGCTTGATTCGTTGCTGGGCTAGATCCCTGGCGCGCGGCCTTTTTCTTTTGTTTACTCCTTTTCCTTTTCTATTTTGATTTTCTGAATAGGTTTTCAAATGGTTTCAAGTTTAATTTGAATCAAATCTTTCTGAGGTTTTGTAGTGGTGAATTGGTCTCAGAAATAGGTCAAAACCCATGGGGTTACTTTGTATAGGCTGGTTCAAGCTTGGATTTAAAATAACCAGAGACTTTGCATCTGATTTGCAAATGTTTTAAAAAGGGGTTTTGAAATTATTTCTAAGTTGAAAAATTTGGTCCAAATTCTACACACAAACTAACCAACAATGAAGATAAGCATCTAGTTTCCTAAACTTTCAAGCTTTCAAATGGTGATGGCCATTTGAATTAAATCTGCTCACATAAAATCATAGCATCAAGTGCTTCTGTTTTTGTGAAATGAATTTGAATATGATCTCAAATCTATATGCATGCACGAGTGATATGCAAACTTTGAAATCATGATTTTAGGGATGTTACATCATTAGAGGCTGAAGAGAAAGTCAAATTGGTTAAGGATAGGTTGAAGATAGCATAGTACCGACAGAAGAGCTACGCATATCCTAAGCGTAGAGAAGTCACCTATGAAGTAGGTGATAGAGCTTATCTTAGAGTGTCACCACTCCGTGGAGTGAAGATATTTGGAGTCAAAGGAAAATTGGCAACAAGATATGTTGGACCATTCAAGATTCTGAGTCGTAAAGGAGAAGTTGCTTATGAGATTGAATTGCCAGAGTCTTTGTTAGCAGTTCATAATGTGTTTCATGTAATTCAACTTAAGAAATGTCATCCAGAAATGGAAGAAACTTCTTTGAAGGATACTATACCCTTGGAAGAGGTTCAATTGGAAAGTGATCTTACTTACGAAGAGAAACCTATCAAGATTCTTGAGACTGCAGAAAGAGTTACTCGGACGAAGACCATCAAGTTCTGCAAAGTTCAATGGAACCATCATTCCAAAGAAGAAGCAACATGTGAAAGAGAAGATGATCTTCGGAAGGACCACCCTCACCTATTTGCTAGACAATCCGAATCTCGAGGGCGAGATTCACCTTAAGGGGGTTATGTAACATCCCTAAAATCATGATTCCAAAGATTGCATATCATACATGCATGCATATAATTTAGGGATCATTTTCCAACTCATTTCAAGAAAACAGAAGCACTTAGTGCTATTATTTTATGTGAGCAAACATTAATCAATTACCACTCTCAATTGAGAGAATAAGTGTTTTAACCAAGTCTTGTTTGCTTCCTTACTGTTTAGATTGAATGTAGAGTTTGGACAAAAATTTAAAAAACAAATATGGTTTCAAAACCATCTTCAAAACATTTCCAAATCAAGTGCTATAGCACTGTTTATTTTGTTTATTCAAAGGGACCAAGCAAGTACAGAGAGACCACATGTTTAATGCCCAAAAGTATGATGGTTACACTTTACAAAAAATCCAGGAAAGGTTTGAAATTCAAATGCCTTTGAATTTGATTGAAAATCATTCCAGAAAATCGATTTAGAAAAAGAAAAAGAGATAAGAAAGAGAAAAGGGCCGGCGCCAGCAATTGAGCCCAGCAACAGACGCAGCCCACTAAGCCCACCCGGGTTCCCCCTCTCTCCTTGTCACTCGTAGACGAACCCGCTGGGAGACTGACGCCAGGACCCCACCCCCTCTCTGTTTTATTCGCTGCAGGTAGACCCACTGCCACGTCTAGCTCATCGTCAATCTCGCGCTGGAGACCTGCTCGCCGTGGCCGTTTCTTCCCCGACGCAAATGCGCTTAATTGGAGTTGATTGCTCGCGAGATTCTCGCCCTGCTCTGCCTACTTAACCCCCACCTCTCTGCGGCCATTTCCCCTCACTTAACACCACCTCTCCGCCACTAGGCTGCCCGCATTCATCCTCGCACCACCGCAGATAGAGAGCACTCCGGCGACCGATTCCGGTGAGCCTCATGCGCCCCTCTCCCTCTGGTTCTTGCAGACAGCCTCGCCACTTCCTTGCGCATCTACTAACACAGTTGGTTCCTTCTGTACCACCCCAGGTCGTCGTCTTCAACAAGCACAGCAAGCCCCCAACGACATCCTCAACTCCGGCGGTCAAATTCGGTGAGCCCCTTGTTCCCCTTTGCCTCTGATTCAGACGATCTTGCTCGCCGTAGTCTTGCGCATCTCCTGATGCTGTTTGTGCATGCTAGGGTGACCAGGAGCCTCGCCAACGTCGTCTACCACCCAAGAACGACGCCGCCAGCAACTCTGACGAGCTCCCTCGGCCACTCCAGAGCGCCCCTTGCCAAGCCGTCGCCTGGTTGAGCATCAGTGCATCGCCGCGGTTCTGGTAAGCGCCTCCGACGACCCTAGAACCACATGTAGCGCCGCGCCGCCATAGGCAGAGCTCGCCGCCGCCAGTAGCCACCGCCAGCGCCACTCAGCTTTGGTCGTTAGATCCAGGGCCGTTGGATCTGGATCCAGCGCGCGAGATTAGATCACTTAACGAAGTGGTATAGCTGGATCTGGGCCATGAAGATTATGTTGATCTAACGGCTCACAGGCGCGATCCTGAGCGAAGCGGTACGGGCCAATTAGATTAAGATGCGTGGCAGCTGTTTGGATTTAAAAACAGGATTTGGATCTATTAGAAGTTTGATTTTGTTTTGGCTATAACTTTTGATCCCCACGTTAGAATTTGACAAATTATATATCAATGGAATTAGGAGAACAAGCCCTTTCTAAATATGCAATGTGTTTAATGTTTTGCTTCTGTTAAAATGGTTTTATTTGCAGAAACTTGTGTAGGTATAATTTGAGTATATGAATTGTTTAAGAATTGTTTTAGGGTTTATTTAAATGTTGTTTGGCAAGTTTTTAACTTGTTTATGAACCAGTACTGTACACTTGCTTTGTTGAGTTTTAAAAATCATCACATATCATATTGCATGCATGCATATATTTTTGTTTGTATATGTTTTGTATGTGATTTGTGGCTATGATCCTTTGTGTAGATTTTGGTGCTAGTGATTGTGATTGTGAGGAGTGTAGCTACTCTCCAAACTACCAAGGCAAGTGGTGCTCATGAATATTTTATCCCTATGTTTTCTACTAAGCATTAGAAATATTTTGCTAGACTTGCATGCTATATTTTGCTTATATGCCATGTTCGGAAATCCTAGTAGTTGTAGAATTGCTAGAAATTTCTAAGTTAAGATGCTTATCTATGCCATGCTTAGCCTAGCTAGTAGCAACCAAGGGTTGGTGAAATATATATGCTATGATGAAAATATTTCTAAGTCTTTTGACTTGTGTTTTGCCTAATAAAACAACTAAGTAAATGAAACACCTGGGTGGAATGGAAGGAATGGTTTATGTTGAGTGGTTACACAAGGCCCATTTCTATGGTTTACCTTGTGTATCTCACTTGTGGAAAGCCACCCAGGAACAAAGAGATTTTAGAGGCCAAGTGTTGAGAAGCTTCTAGTGCAGCCACTTGGCAATATGGGCTCTGCCTGGATCACATAGGTTGCTAGAACTTAGCCATTTGGACAGTTGGTGGTAGTGGGATGATAGGTTGGAACGCGTCCATTTGGTCTAAGGGAAGGCTTCTGAAAGGTCCTGTCTTGGTGAAAATCAAGTCTGGTGGGGAAAGTGCACAACCTCTGCAGATGGAAGAATCTAAGTACTTAGCCATGTCCCTGGAAAAGGACAACTTGAGCATCAAGACATGGAAGCTATCAAGAATCTCCTCATCCCAATTTCTAAGTAAAAACTTGTGGGTGAACAAGGGTGAAGGACCTCAATGTCTATTGGTGGTTCCTTGGGAAAAGTTTTGACAAAGAAAAACTTAGTGATTCAACTAATAGGCAAAACCTATTTTGAGCAAAGCAAGCCAAGCTACACTTAGACAAATTGCATATAGTATCTAGTCCACCTAAATTATACTAATGTATCACTTGCCAATACTATTCCAATGTATTGACCCACTGTGGTTTTAACTTGTGATGTTGTAGGTTACTCTGATGAGGATTAGGAGTCATGAGTATACACTCAACATGTTTGCCTGTGGCACATGAAGATGAAGACTTTTATTTATTTACTTATTCAAACTCTTGTACTAGGCCTGTGGCCTTGGAGTTGTAAAGACTATGTTGTCTCTGGAATGACTGTAATAATGACCTTTGTTTCTGTGTACTTCATCTTAAACTGTGGATGCTAGCAATGATACAGGGACTAGCATTGCAATCACAGGGATCCCTTTTCCTTTATAAAGGAGGGATCTTACAGATGGTATCAGAGCACTGTGTTGCCTATAGGATTATGACCCTAGGATTGGAAACCACTAAGGAAAAAAATTCAACAACTTCTACACTTGTCTATTCTTCTCGTAAACTTTTCTAATCCTCTTTCTCATCTCTAATTGTAGATGAACTCCATCAACGAAGCCGTGAGGAAAGGACCACTCATGACAATGACTTTGGAGTGTGAGACAGAATTCCCCAAGGCTCTCAAGGACCTCATGGTTGCAATGGAAATACATGGTGCAGCTGTGTACAAAGGTTTTCCTGTGATGGATGAAGGAGTTGAGTACTGGTGGGTGCAACTTCACTTGTATAAAAACAAGGAAGACAACCACAAGGACTCAGGATTCTACATGTTCACCAATTCAGTGATGCACCCTACATTCTTTGACTCAGCAAGGGATGCAGCTTGGAAGACCATCAAAGAACTTGGTGAAAGAGTCAAGTGCAGAATGTTCAACATCCAAAATAGCCTAAAAGAAGAGAACAAACATACCCATGAGTTGGAGGCTACCAGTCAAACCTTAAGAGGAGACATTATAGACTTAGTGATGGAGTCATGTGAACAAGATAGACTGATTGCTTCTAGAAACATTGTGTTAGCCAACAGATCCAGTGAGATAGGATTGTAAACGTACTTCATTAGTTGGACCACCACTTATCACCCTATTTTCCAAATGTTGCTTAAAATAAGTTGAACCTTGGTTGTTGTAATGGATCCATGTATGCCATGACTTGTGTGTTTTGATTTCCAAGGATATGTATGTGATGTTTTGTCTTGTGTTTTATCTTGAATTGTGTTGTTCTAACTTTTTCTATCTTATAAATAGATGCCTACTGTTACCATCAGCACTGTTGAGGAGTTCCAGGGAACTCGCTTTGGTCCTCGTATTGTTGAGCTTACTACTTTGCTCAATCTCCCTCTTTCTACCATCATGGTGCTTCCCCTCACCAAGTTTGAGAGGAAAGACCTTTGGGGTTTCAAGGTCAACCAGCCCAAACGCCAGACTGAGCCTACCATGGAGGCTATCATCTTCAAGCTCATGCACGATGACAAGGAGAGAGGCCTTGAGGTAGTCATGCAGGATCTGATAGGACGTCTGCTAGGGAGACACTCTCGACATGTTAGAGGCACTCACTTCCATGTCTTCGGTAGACGTGATGAGGATGGAGAGTCCATCGACTTCGAGGACACTTCGAGGGAGACAACGGAGCCGATTCGCCTATACCTCCAGGACTTAGAGGTTCTTCTTAGGCACGTGGACACTGATAGGACCAACGTCATGCTTAGCAATGACGAACTTCAGGTGCAGCTTCATGATAAGGACAAGCTCTTCGTGGAGCAAGATGAGATAGTCAAGGAGATGGAGGCAAAGTTCGAGAGCCAGGACAAAAAGTTCAAGAGTCAGGAGAAGCGAGTCCAGGATAGGAACAAGAAGATCTGGGACATGACTAAAGAACTGCAGGCCAAGGACATCGAGCTCGAGCATCAGCAGACGGTGATTGAGAGGCTTCGTTCCCAAAAGAGGGCTCTCAAAGCCAAGATAGAGACCTTGACCACCAGCGTCGAGGAATACAAGACCGCGATGGAGAACGCAGGTCTTACCTTTGTCGAGGAGGAGGTTTATGCCGAGGAGTAGATTTGACTACTCATTTATCATTTATTATCATACTTGTTGTTGGGAACTTGTTATTTGACCATCCAACATGTGGATGGCTTGTTATTTGTGTGTGTTTTACTTTGCGAACTTGTTATCTGGTTGTTGAACCTTTATCATTATGTTGCATGCTTTACAATTGTTTATGTGATGTATTGTGCATGAAAGCATCTATGGGTATCTCATTCTTATCTCTATTGAACAAACCACAGATGCCTCCCCGTCGTGCAAATCCCAACCCCAACAACAACAACATCACTCCAGAAATGCAGCAAATGATGACAGCGCAGACTCAGCTGATGCAAATGATGACGACGTTCATCCAGAACCAAAACAACAACAACAACAACAATAACAACAATACCAACAACAACAACCCACCGGGTTTTGACATGATTACCAGGTTCTTGAGATTGAGGCCAGCAAAGTTCTCAGGAACAACTGATCCCATGGTGGCCAATGATTGGCTATGCTCTGTGAATAAGGACTTGGTAACTATGGGCTGTACTGATGCAGAAAAGGTCAGATTTGCAG
Source organism: Avena longiglumis (assembly GCA_030063025.1). NCBI lineage: Eukaryota > Viridiplantae > Streptophyta > Magnoliopsida > Poales > Poaceae > Avena > Avena longiglumis. The sequence goes on from CP125978.1 coordinate 229,621,164, forward strand.
CACATTTGCTGGAAGGACCAGCCGCCACTTGGTGGGACAACTTCCAGATCACCACTCCCATAGAAGATGTGACATGGGCTATCTTTGAGGATGGATTTCGTACTGCTCATATCTCATCTGGAGTGGTGAGTCTGAAAAAGAAAGAGTTCCATAATCTGAAGCAGCGCCACCGTAGCGTGGCAGAATATATTGAGGAGTTCAACAATCTGGCGTGTTACGCACCGGATGAAGTTGACACTGATGCTAAGAGGAAGGAAAAGTTCCTTGAAGGGCTGAATGATGAACTGATCTTGCAGCTATCAGTAGCCTATGTTCCCACATACCAGTCTCTCTGTGATAAGGCTGCTATTTTGGAGAGCAAAATGAATCAAGTTGAAAGCAGGAAGAGAAAGCACTCAGACAAGCACAGCTCGGGATCGTCTCACAAACGTTCCCATTATGATGACAGTGGAAGCTTAGGATCCCACAAGCATGGGAAATTCAACAGGCACCACAACCACAACCATCATGACAACAAGCATCACCATAGTCATGACAATGACAAGTTCAAGAACCACAAGGGTGGATATAAGAGCCACCACAGTGGTAATGGAAGTGGCAGTGGAAGCCAGACTGTCAAGAAGGACATTAGTCAGGTTGAATGCTTCAAGTGCAAGAAGATGGGGCATTATGCAAATGAATGCCCAAAAAATAAATTTGAAGGACCCAACAAGCCCAACCCTTTTCAGAAGGGACAAGTGAACCACATTAATGTGGAGGAAATATATGAGGAGCCTGATGCTGTTGCTGGTAAGTTCAAACTCAATTCTGTTCCAGCATTTGTTCTCTTTGATACTGGTGCATCTCATTCATTCATATCAAGAGCATTTATTGAAAGAAATGAACTGCTGGTAGAAACTATTGGGTGTCCTATAAAAGTAAGTTCTCCTGGCGGAGAAATGATAGTGAATTCAGGATGTCATGATCTAGTCATAGAGTTTGGGAAGTATAAGTTTCCCGTTAACTTGATAATCTTAAATTCCCAAGGATTGGATGTCATTTTGGGAATGGACTCGGATGACTAAGCACAAGGGAGTGATATATTGTGCCAACCATACTGTCTCACTCACAACTCCGGAAAATAAAAGGATCAGATTCAATACCAACTTTGAAGCAAGAAGGAGTATGCTGAATTCTCTTAAGGGGGTTAGCATAGACAGTGTGCCAATTGTGAGTGAATATCTGGATGTGTTTCCGGAAGAATTGCCGGGAATGCCACCAGATAGAGATGTGGAGTTTCTTATTGATTTGCTACCAGGATCTGGACCAATAGCAAAGAGATCGTACAAGATGTCATTGGATGAACTGAAAGAGCTCAAGAAACAACTTGGAGAGCAGTTGCAGAAAGGATTTATTCAACCAAGTTCTTCATCTTGGGGAGCACCAGTTTTGTTTGTGGAGAAGAAAGATAGAAGTCAAAGGTTATGCATAGATTACCGTTCACTCAATTAGGTGACTATCAAGAACAAATACCCTTTGCCTAGAATCAATGACTTGTTTGATCAGCTTGAAGGAGCTTGTGTGTTCTCAAAGATTGATCTCCGGTCAGGCTATTTCCAACACAAGATAAGGGAACAAGACATACCTAAGACAACTTTCACCACAAGGTATGGATTGTATGAGTATACCGTGATGCCATTTGGATTGACCAATGCTCCAACATACTTTATGAATATGATGAACAAGGTGTGCATGGAATTTCTTGATAAGTTTGTAGTCGTTTTCATCGATGACATTTTGATCTACTCCAAGAGCAAAGAAGAACATGAAGGACATTTGCGTTTGATACTTGAGAAGCTTAGAGAGCATAAACTGTATGCCAAATTCAGCAAGTGTGAATTCTGGTTGAATGAAGTTGGATTTCTTGGACATGTTATGACAAAAGATGGTGTACGAGTTGATCCTGCTAAAGTTTCAGCTGTAACTGAATGGCTAGAACTCATCAAGGACTATGACTAGAGTTTGCAATACCACCCTGGTAAAGCAAATGTTGTAGCAGATGCTCTAAGCCGTAAAGTTTTTGTGAATGGCCTTACTAAAGGAGAATTGCCAGATGATCTATGTGCCCAATTTAGAGATCTCAGATTGGAGATTGTGCCAGAAGGACATCTCATGACCTTAGATGTTCAACCTACTCTGTTGGATAAAATTAAAGAAGCCCAAAAGATTGAAAAGGAAATTGAAGAGATTAAAGAAAAGATTGGCAAAGGAAAAGCCAAAGGGTTCCTTGAAGACGAACAGGGTACTTTATGGCATGGGAAACGTATCTGTGTTCCACAAGATCCGGAGCTTCGTGTGGCATCCCGCAAAACCACTACTAGAAAATCGCGTTGAATTTGTGCATTGCATCGTCATCATCATGCATTGTTTGCATAAAACTATTTTCGCAAAGCATGTTTTGTTTTCTAAAACGCCCCATCTTTATTCAAACACCAAAATCCGGTCATTGAATATTTTATTTTGTCGATATCGGTTTGCAAAAGTCTTGTTTGAAATAAATAAAATATTTATTATTTTAGTGGGCGGTCAGGCAGGCCGACCCGACCAACGACCACCCCGAACCTAAAATCGGTCCACATAAAATCCTCTGACTACCTACACCTAATCTACCCCCCAATCAGCCACCTCACCCCCACCAATGGCCTCCCGACACCTCACCCTCTCCCTCCCCCTAACCAACCCCAAACTGCCACCTCACCAGCCCCCACTCTCTCTCCTCTCTCTCACCAACCCACCCAGCAGTACACGCCACGCACGCACACAGTACCCGGTCCACCAACCCCATGCCCCGATCCCCACGCGGACCCACCCTTGCTGACCCCACGCCTGCGCCTCCTCTCTTCTCCCGACGCCACCAACCCTCATCTCCACCGTCAGCTCCTCCACCTCCCTTCCGCCAAGGTGCTCTTTCTCCTCTCCCCCACTGCCTGACCCAGCCTCCCGTCGCCGGCGAGCCGCCGCCTCGCCTCGCCCGCCCCTCCGCCTCACCTCCTTCCCCCGCGCCACCAGAGCTCACCGCCGATCTCGCCCCTCCTCCACCCGAACCCGCTGCTGCCCTGACAGCCCCCAGGAGAGCCGCTGCCCGCCGCCCCACCGTGGCTCCTCCTCCACTCGCCCCGCCGCCTGGGCGCGACGCGCTCCGCCCTGAGCCGCCGCCATGTCGCCCGCCTGCTCCGCCACCAGCCGCTGCCCGTCTCCGCCCGCTGTTCTCCTCCGCCGCTTCCGCTCGTGCCGCCGAGAGCCTCGCGAGCCGCCCGCCCACGCTTCGCCCGCCGTGCCAACCTCGCTGCAGCGCCGCCGCCCCGCACTGCCTCGCCACGGGCCGCCGCTGCCGCTGGACTCGTCACCGACGCGGGCCTCCTCGCCGTGTCCCGGACCCCGCCGCCAGCTGCGCGCCGCCAGCGCCCGCCTCGCGCTGCCGCTTCTTCGCCGAGCCCGGCCTCCACCTTCGGCCCGTCTGCGCCGACCACCGCCCATCGCGCCCCCTCTTCACATCTGCCGCCACCATCGGCCAAGCACCTAGGTGCAGAGGGCGTTTGCTCTTTTGTCTGTACCGAGGGAAGCCAACGTGTGGTACTCTTGGTTTGTTGTCTGGAAGTGATCGATGGTCTGGCAACGTGAAGATCGCATGGCACTCGACCCTTTTGTTGCTCTGCCGTGTTGCTTCGTGTCGTGTCCATGTAACCAAGGTCACCGGTACGATGGCCAGTTCGCTGACCCTGACACGTCGACAAGACCTTCGTCGCCCACACATGCCTTAAGAGAACCAAGATCTTACGCGGAACTCCAAGTACTTCATCTGAGTCCGGCACCGACACCGCCAACCTCGACATGTGACGCCAAGGTCTTCTCCCCGGAACGTCGAGTGCTCCTTTCCGGATCCGAAGCCGCCAAGATCGCCATGGAACGACAAGCACTTCACCCCGGACGCCAAGTCCGACTCGATGGCGCGAGCCCGACAAGATCGACACCGAACCAGGGCGAATCCGATGCGCCCCCGACACCGACCCAAGTCCGGCTTTCCGGAACGCCAAGATCCACCCCAGTAGTCCGAGAACGATCCCGTCGCACCCTGGACCCTGAGACCGACCCCGAACCCCGGAACCTCAAGACCGTCGAGCCCCTAATGTGTGAACCCTTATCCGAGAACCCTGTTTTATAATTTGCCAACTATATAAATTGTTGCATATTAATTGTTCATGCATGCATCCTTGTCTGTGGTTTGGGGGCCTTATGCCGATTCACTGCATAATTAAATATGGGGCCCATATGCGGGCAAATCTAGCCTTATATTGGCCTCATTTAAACTTGTGTAGCGAACCGATGCCACCTTATGTTTTGCCTTGTTAAACAACATTTAAATTGCGGGGGTTCTAAACAACTTGAACCATTTAATTAATTGTCGGGACCCCGGTTCCGCTTAATTCGGCCTAATTGCATTGCACCTTTGCCATGCCATACATCATACATGCATCATGCCCGATCTTCTGCCGTTGTATTAAATATTGCATCCGGTGTTTATTTTAGTGTTTTGCTTCTTCGCGGATAAGGCCGTTGAGTTCATGTGAGCTTCGCCCCGATCTTCGGATGAACCCTTCGGCAATGTTTTCAGGCGAGCATCTCCCCCCCTTTCTACATATCTTACTTTTATAGTATTTGTTTCCCTCCTGTTGATCTATTGCTATCTGTGTTGCGATGCTCTAGTTTCCGTACCCGTGATATCCCTTGCAGCCGTATATTGCCTTGGACACACCCTATTCCCTGTTGTTTGGTAGATAGTTGGACTTGCGCGTCGTAGTCGCTTGCTCAAGCGTCAAGGTGTCGCTCAAAGGCCACAGTTGTTGATGTATTGCCGCATGTTGATGTTGGAGATGATCATAGTTTTACTTATCGTTCATTTTAATTCCTGTTTAACAACTAAAATTGAAGTAAGCAGAGGCATCGGTGGGTGATAGATAATATTTGGTTTCCGAACGCCCACTTGTGTCCCGTAGGACCCCGAGTACTTGATACTTGTTCCTTGATTTATCGCGCTATCCACATCCGGGAGGTATATGGGACCCCCCTGAGCCAGAGCTTGATTCATTCTTATTTCCTGGGGCCACAAACTATTTTGAGGTTTTATTTACTATCCTGTACTTATGCCATGCTACTTCTGTATTTAAATTGTGCGACAGATAGCACACTGTACTATTTAGGATCAGGACACGATTCCGCGGTGTCGACAAGCCCAGTTTTGGGTTCCCAGTCGTTCACAGCCGTCTACCCAAACCTTGAGTCCGTCTCGGAGCTTTCTTACTTTGTTGTGGGTCTACTCAATGGGGTGGCCCCCTGAAATATTTCTGAATCCTGTGATTGTTCAGTCGTGAAAGCCTCGTTGGGTTTTGATTTGGTTTTTCCGAGGTTGATCGAGCGTGTGTTGCTATTGGTGCACCCCGGCCGGGTAAAACTTTCTGAAAGCCGTGTCCGCGGATATGGACAACTTGGAGCACAGTATCTCGACCATAGACAAGCATAACTAAAGTTTATTGCTATAAATTTTGACTTTATAATGACTAGTAATCAGCTTCACTATAATGGAATGGCTAAATAATACTGCCCACAATTGCTTGTTTGGATTGTCGCTTGCGACCATTGTACCTGACTAGTAAGTATGGCAACTACAACGGAATTGGCTGATTAAAAGTACCAACAACTGCTGGGTTTTGGATTTATCTCATGCTATCTGTATTTGACTAGTAATTGTTGCAAATATAACAGAATGGTTAATTAAAAGTGCCCACTGCTTACTTTATCCGGATGATTATCTAAACCTGACTAGTAATTGCTACAACGATAACTTAATAAATAAAACTGCCAACGGTGTGAGTTCCTCGGTTGACTTCCTCGTTTGGTCTCGAGGGGGGAAATACCAGGATGGGTTTGTTTGATAGTAGTACCAGGTTGGATCCGAATAGACCTTTCTTACCCCTCTCTGATAGTCGCCAGTTGTATCGAGTCTCTATAGGTTGTTTAGTGCATGTCACGCCGCTTGATCCACCATACCTTTGTAGGCGAGGACCGCCGATTCTAGCCTCGCTGCATCGCCTCAAGATCGACGCCTCTTTTTCCTTTGCCCTTTGTCGGCACCCTTTGTTTAAGCAGGTTTTGAGATCGACGCCAAGAAGGTGGTTACCCTTCCGCTTGGCTCGCGTGGTTATGGACGCAATTGGTTATTCTTCAGGGCTCTTAGCCCCATTTGCATCTTGTCCGTAGTCGGACGCTCTATCATTTTCCAGGTGATTTGGATCTTTGTACTGTATATCTGTATTCTTGACTCATTGAGTCGCTGCTATATATATCTGTTCTGTGGGTCCCATCGAGGACTGTTGTGTAATGTTATTACTTCGTTTTCCACCCGCACGAAAGTGCCTGGTGGGCACCTTTGAACCGTTTCTATGCGGGTTTGGCGGGAATCGCTAAAACTTGCATAGGTCCGATTCTGAGGGTGTTACACTTCGGAAACTGATTTTGCAAGAAGCACACAACTCACCGTATTCCATTCATCCGGGTAACACCAAAATGTACATGGACATGAAAGAAAGATTTTGGTGGAATAATCTCAAGAAGGACATCGCCGAGCATATCGCTTTATGTGATGTGTGTAGTAGAGTGAAGGCGGAACATCAGAAACCAGCAGGTTTACTTCAACCACTACCTATTCCTGATTGGAAGTGGGACAAGATTGGTATGGATTTAATTACCGGATTACCAAGTACCAGGTCAGGATATGATTCTATTTGGGTAGTAGTGGATCGCCTAACTAAAGTGGCTCATTTCATACCCGTGAAGACAACTTATACAAGTGCTAAGTTGGCCAAAATCTATATGATTAGAATTGTTTGTCTACATGGAGTGCCCAAGAGTATTGTGTCTAATAGGGGAACTCAATTCACTTCCCATTTTTGGAGACAGCTACATGAGTCATTCGGAACGAGGTTGGAATTCAGCACTGCTTTTCATCCTCAAACTGATGGACAGACAGAAAGAACTAATCATATTCTTGAATACATGTTGAGGGCATGTGCCCTAGACTATGGAGCCAGTTGGGATGAAAGTTTGCCTTACGCAGAATTTTCTTATAACAAAATCTATCAAGCCAGCATTGAGAATGGCCTTACTAAAGGAGAATTGCCAGATGATCTGTGTGCCCAATTTAGAGATCTCAGATTGGAGATTGTGCCTGAAGGACTTCTCATGACCTTAGATGTTCAACCTACTCTGTTGGACAAAATTAAAGAAGCCCAAAAGATTGATAAGGAAATTGAAGAGATTAAGGAAAAGATTGGCAAAGGAAAAGCCAAAGGATTCCATGAAGATGAACAGGGTACTTTATGGCATGGAAAACGTATCCGTGTTCCACAAGATCCAGAGCTTCGGAAACTGATTTTACAAGAAGCACACAACTCACCATATTCTATTCATCCGGGTAACACCAAAATGTACATGGATATGAAAGAAAGATTTTGGTGGAATAATCTCAAGAAGGACAACGCCGAACATATTTCTTTGTGTGATGTGTGTAGTAGAGTGAAAGCGGAACATCAGAAACCAGCAGGATTGCTTCAACCACTACCTATTCCTGATTGGAAGTGGGACAAGATAGGTATGGACTTCATTACCGGATTACCAAGGACCAGGTCAGGATATGATTCTATTTGGGTAGTAGTGGATCGCCTAACTAAAGTGTCTCATTTCATACCCGTGAAGACAACTTACACAAGTGCTAAGTTAGCCAAGATCTATATGAGCAGAATTGTGTGTCTACATGGTGTACCCAAAAGTATTGTGTCAGATAGAGGAACCCGATTCACTTCTCATTTTTGGAGGCAACTACATGAGTCATTGGGAACGAGGTTGGAATTCAGCACTGCTTTTCATCCTCAAACTGATGGACTGACAGAAAGGACTAATCAAATTCTTGAAGATATGTTGAGAGCGTGTGCTCTAGACTATGGAGCCAGCTGGGATGAAAGTCTTCCTTACGCAGAATTTTCTTACAACAAAAGCTATCAAGCCAGTATTGAGATGGCACCATTTGAGTTTCTCTATGGGAGAAAGTGTACCACCCCATTGCTATGGAATGGTGTGGGAGCAAGAAGTTTGTTCGGACCGGAACTCATTAGAGAGGCTGAAGAGAAAGTCAAACTGGTTAAGGATAGGTTGAAGATAGCACAGTCCCGACAGAAGAGCTACGCATATCCTAAGCATAGAGAAGTCACCTATGAAGTAGGTGATAGAGCTTATCTTAGAGTGTCACCACTCCGTGGAGTGAAGAGATTTGGAGTCAAAGGAAAATTGGCAACAAGATATGTTGGACCATTCAAGATTCTGAGTCGTAAAGGAGAAGTTTCTTATGCGATTGAATTGCCAGAGTCTTTGTCAGCAGTTCATAATGTGTTTCATGTAATTCAACTTAAGAAATGTCATCCAGAAATGGAAGAAACTTCTTTGAAGGATACTATACCGTTGGAAGAGGTTCAATTGGAAAGTGATCTTACTTATGAAGAGAAACCTATCAAGATTCTTGAGACTGCAGAAAGAGTTACTCGGACTAAGACCATCAAGTTCTGCAAAGTTCAATGGAACCATCATTCCGAAGAAGAAGCGACATGGGAAAGAGAAGATGATCTTCAGAAGGACCACCCTCACCTATTTGCTAGCCAATCCGAATATCGAGGGCGAGATTCACCTTAAGGGGTTATGTAACATCCCTAAAATCATGATTCGAAATATTGCATTTCATACATGCATGCATATAATTTAGGGATCATTTTCCAACTCATTTCAAGAAAACAGAAGCACTTAGTGCTATTATTTTATGTGAGCAAACATTAATCAATTACCACTCTCAATTGAGAGCATAAGTGTTTTAACCAAGTCTTGTTTGCTTCCTTGCTGTTTAGATTGAATGTAGAGTTTGGACAAAAATTTACAAAACAAATATGGTTTCAAAACCATCTTCAAAACATTTCCAAATCAAGTGTTATAGCACTGTTTATTTTGTTTATTCAAAGGGACCAAGCAAGTACAGAGAGACCACATGTTTTATGCCCAAAAATATGATGGTTACACTTGACAAAAAATCCAGGAAAGGTTTGAAATTCAAATTCCTTTGAATTTGATTGAAAATCATTCCAGAAAATCGATTTAGAAAAAGAAAAAGAGATAAGAAAGAGAAAAGGGCCGGCGCCAGCAATTGAGCCCAGCAACAGACGCAGCCCACTAAGCCCACCCGGGTTCCCCCTCTCTCCTTCTCACTCGTAGACGAACCCGCTGAGAGACTGACGCCAGGACCCCACCCCCTCTCTGTTTTATTCGCTGACAGGTAGACCCACTGCCACGTCTAGCTCATCGTCAATCTCGCGCTGGAGACCTGCTCGCCGTGGCCGTTTCTTCCCCGACGCAAATGCGCTTAATTGGCGTTGATTGCTCGCGAGATTCTCGCCCCTGCTCCGCCTACTTAACCCCCACCTCTCTGCGACCATTTCCCCTCACTTAGCACCACCTCTCCGCCACTAGGCTGCCCGCATTCATCCTCGCACCGCCGCAGACAGAGAGCACTCCGGCGACCGATTACGGTGAGCCCCGTGCGCCCCTCTCCCTCTGGTTCTTGCAGACAGCCTTGCCACTTCCTTCTGTACCGCCCCAGGTCTTCGTCTTCGACAAGCACAGCAAGCCCCCGACGACATCCTCAACTCCGGCGGTCAAATTCGGTGAGCCCCTTGTTCCCCTTTGCCCCTGATTCACACGATCTTGCTCGCCGTAGTCTTGCGCATCTCCTGATGCTGTTTGTGCATGCTAGGGTGACCAGGAGCCTCTCCAACGTCGTCGTCCACCCAAGCCCGACGCAACCAGCAACTCTGACGAGCTCCTTCGGCCACTCCAGAGCGCCCCTTGCCAAGTCGTCGCCAGGTTGAGCATCAGTGCATCGCCGAGGTTCTGGTAAGCGCCTACGACGACCCTAGAACCACCTGTAGCACCGCGCCGCCGTAGGCAGAGCTCGCCGCCGCCAGTAGGCACCGCCAGCGCCGCTCAGCTTTGGTCGTTTGATCCAGGGCCGTTGGATCTGGATCCAGCGCGCGAGATTAGATCACTTAACGAAGCGGTATAGTTAGATATGGGTCGTGCAGATTATGTTGATATAACGGCTCACAGGCGCGATCCTGAGCGAAGCGGTACGGGCCAATTAGATTAAGACGCGTGGCAGCTGTTTGGATTTAAAAACAGGATTTGAATCTATTAGAATTTTGATTTTGTTTTGGCTATAACTTTTGATCCCCGCGTTAGAATTTGACAAATTTTATATCAATGGAATCAGGAGAACAATCCCTTTCTAAATATGCAATGTGTTTAATGTTTTGCTTCTGTTAAAATGGTTTTATTTGCAGAAACTTGTGTAGGGATAATTTGAGTATATGAATTGTTTAAGAATTGTTTTAGGGTTTATTTAAATTTTGTTTGGCAAGTTTTTAACTTGTTTATGAACCAGTACTGTACACTTGCTTTGTTGAGTTTTAAAAATCATCACATATCATATTGCATGCATGCATATATTTTTGTTTGTATATGTTTTGTATGTGATTTGTGGATATGATCCTTTGTGTAGATTTTGGTGCTAGTTATTGTGATTGTGAGGAGTGTAGCTACTCTCCAAACTACCAAGGCAAGTGGTGCTCATGAATATTGTATCCCAATGTTTTCTACTAAGCATTAGAAATATTTTGCTAGACTTGCATGCTATATTTTTCTTATATGCCATGTTGGGAAATCCTAGTAGTTGTAGAATTTCTATAAATTTCTAAGTTAAGATGCTTATCTATGCCATGCTTAGCCTAGCTAGTAGCAACAAAGGGTTGGTGAAATATATATGCTATGATGAAAATATTTCTAAGTCTTTTGACTTGTGTTTTTCCTAATAAAACAACTAAGTAAATGAAACACCTGGGTGGAATGGAAGGAATGGTTTATGTTGAGTGGTTACACAAGGCCCATTTCTATGGTTTACCTTGTGTATCTCACTTGTGGAAAGCCACCCAGGAACAAAGAGATTTTAGAGGCCAAGTGTTGAGAAGCTTCTAGTGCAGCCACTTGGCAATATGGGCTCTGCCTGTATCACATAGGTTGCTAGAACTTAGCCATTTGGACAGTTGGTGGTAGTGGGATGATAGGTTGGAACGCGTCCATTTTGTCTAAGGGAAGGCTTCTGAAAGGTCCTATCTTGGTGAAAATCAAGTCTGGTGGGGAAAGTGCACAACCTCTGCAGATGGAAGAATCTAAGTACTTAGCCATGTCCCTGGAAAAGGACAACTTGAGCATCAAGACATGGAAGCTATCAAGAATCTCCTCATCCCAATTTCTAAGTAAAAACTTGTGGGTGAACAAGGGTGAAGGACCTCAATGTCTATTGGTGGTTCCTTGGGAAAAGTTTTAACAAAGAAAAACTTAGTGATTTCAACTAATAGGCAAAACCTATTTTGAGCAAAGCAAGCCAAGCTACACTTAGCCAAATTGCATATAGTATCTAGTCCACCTAAATTATACTAAGGTATCACTTGCCAATACTATTCCAATGTATTGGCCCACTGTGGCTGTAACTTGTGATGTTGCAGGTTACTCTGATGAGGATTAGGAGTCATGAGTCTACACTCAACATGTTTGCCTGTGGCACATGAAGATGAAGACTTTTATTTATTTACTTATTCAAACTCTTGTACTAGGCCTGTGGCCTTGGAGTTGTAAAGACTATGTTGTCTCTGGAATGACTATAATAATGACCTTTGTTTCTGTGTACTTCATCTTAAACTGTGGATGCTAGCAATGATCCAGGGACTAGCATTGCAATCACAGGGATCCTTTTTCCTTTATAAAGGAGGGATCTTACATGTTAGATTTGCAACATCCCTAAAATCATGTTTCAAAATCATGCATATCATCCATGCATCCATGATCATTTAGCGTTTCATTTCAAAAACAGGAGCATATATTGCTCATTATGTTATGTATGAATACTTTAGCCTTTGGGCTACTTGCTAATGAGTAGGTGGCAAACATTCATTCATTAGTGTTTTGAATTCAAACACAAGTGATTTCAAAAGCTTGATTAAAGTTTCCAAACAAAGCATAAATTAAAAACCAAGGTTATGCCAATTATTATATCACATAATGGCTTGGTTTTGTTCTATTCTTCAAATGACCCAAGTTGGTTTTTGTAACCATAAAGGTTTAATACTTATTTGAGTACAAGTTTCACTGTACAAAAGTCCAGAGAAGATTTGAAATCAAACAGATTTGAATGGAGTTTGAAAAATCCTTTTTAGAAAATCAAACAGAAAAGAAAAGGAATAAAAGAGAAAAAAATAAGCAAAAAGTCAAATCTGGCCCAACCAGCCCAACTAGCCCAACCGCCCCCCCCCCCCCCCCCGTGAAGCGTTTTCTTTACTCACACCCGCACCCACTAGGTCGCTGACAGGCTGGACCCACTCCCTCTCCTTTCCTCTCGTTGACAGCCATGGACCACACGACCATCGTCGTCTCCACCCAACGACTGGTTCATCCACAAATCACGCTGAGTGTTTCCTGTTTGATTCGCGTTGTCAATTCCCGTTCAATGCTGGAGTGATTCACGCCCCCATATATCGTACTTAAACCCCTCTGCCCCCTCTCCATTTTCCCCCAGACCCCGAACACAGAGCGCCCCCAGGCTGCCGGTAATCGCAGTTACACCGCCGCAGACAGAACCCACTCCGACGACCAATCCCGGTGAGCTCCGTGCGCCCCTCCCTCTCTAGTTCATGTAGACTGCTCCGCAACATCCTTGCGCACCTTCTGACATCCTTGGTTCATCCTGTACTGCCCCAGGTCGTCGACTCCATCAAACACCTCAAGTTCCTGATGCCGTCTCCAACTCCGGCGACAAAATTCGGTGAGCCTCGTGTTCCCCTCTATTTCAGAATCACACGAGCATGTTCGCCTGCATCTAGCGCACCAACTGATACTTTTTGTTTGGATCCTCGTGCCCCAGAACGTCGCCTTCGACTCCGACAGAGAGCATCCGACACCGCCAGCAACTCCAACGAGTTCGTGCTGCTGTGTCCGTTTCCAAATATGCAATGTGTCTAATGTTTTGTTTCTGTTAAAATGGTTATTTTCACAGAAACATGTGTAGGCCTATTTTGTGTATATTAATTATTTGAGAATTGTTTTAGTGTTCAAAAAAAGATTGTTTGGCAAGTTTTGAACTTGTTTATGAACCAATACTGTGCACTTGACTTGTTGAGTTTAGAAAATCATCAAATATCATATTGCATGCATCCATATATTTTTGCTTGTATTTATTTTGTATGTGATTTGTTGCTATGATTTTATGTGTAGATTTTGGTGCAAATAGTGATTGTGATTGTGAGGAGTGTAGCTACTCGCCAAACTACCAAGGCAAGTGGTGCTTCGTGATTTTATTCCTATGCTTTTCAAATATGCATTAGAAATATTTTGCTAGACTTGCATGGATAAATTTTTGTCTTTATATGCTATGCTTGGGAAATCCTAGTAGTTGTAGAATTGCTAGAAATTTCTAAGTTAAGATGCTTATCTATGCCATGCTTAGCCTATCTAGTAGCAACCAAGGGTGGTTATATGTTCATGCTATGAATAAATATTTCTAAGTCTTTGGACTATTTTTTTGCTTAATAAAACAACTAAGTGAATGAATCACCTAGGTGGAATGGTTGTGAATGGGTTATGTTGAGTGGTTACACAAGGCCCATTTCTATGGTTTAACTTGTGTATCTCACTTGTGGAAAGCCACCCAGCAACAAAGGGATTTGAGAGGCCAAATGTTAAGAAGCTTCTAGTGCAGCCACTTGGCAATATGGGCTCTGCCTGGATCATATAGGTTGCAATAACTTAGCCATTTGGAAAGTTGGTGGTAGTGGGATTGATAGGTTGCAGCGCGTCCATTTGGTCTAAGGGAAGGCTTCTGAAAGGTCCTGTCTTGGTGAAAATCAAGTCTTGTGGGGAAAGTGCACAACCTCTGCAGATGGAAGAATCTAAGTACTTAGCCATGTCCCTGGAAAAGGACAACTTGAGCAGCAAGACATGTAAGCTATCAAGAATCTCCTCATCCCAATTTCTAAGTAAAACTTTTGGTTGAACAAGGGTGAAGGACACCAATGTCTATTGGTGGTTCCTTGGGAAAAAGTTTGACAAAGAAAAACTTAGTGTTTTCAACTAATAGGCAAAACCTATTTTGAGCAAAGCAAGCCTAAGCTACACTTAGCCAAATTGCATATAGTATCTAGTCCACCAATATTCTACTAAGGTATCACTTGCCAATACTATTCCAATGTATTGACCCACTGTGGCTGTAACTTGTGATGTTGCAGGTTACTCTTATGATGATTAGGAGTCATGAGTCTACACTCAACATGTTTGCCTGTGGCACATGCATATGAAGACTTATTTATCTTATTACTTATTTAAAATCTTGTACTAGGCTTGTGGCCATGGAGTTGTAAAGACTATGTTGTCTCTGGAATGACTGTAATAATGACCTTTGTTTCTGTGTACTTCATCTTAAACTGTGGATGCTAGCATTGATCCAGGGACTAGCATTGCAATCATAGGGATCCTTTTCCTTTATAAAGGAGGGATCTTACAATGCATCAGGATTATATTTACACTCAAAAGATGGAATATTTAATTTGAGCTTTGCAACATGATCATCATCACGTACCCGAGGTCGAGCGTTGCGGTGGTAATGTCGGGGTCGGCCATCAGGATGTGGAGGTTGTTCAACCTCCTAGTCGAACAGGTCGTCGTCAAAGTCGTAGTCGTAGTAATACCCGTCGTCTGCCTCTAAGGTCACAGCAGCAGCCGTGTTGGAAGCTTGAGGTGGATCAGCTGCGGTAGTAGCCCCCTAAGGTGCGGCGAAAGTGGAACCAGTAGTACGACCCGTGATCGAAATGCGCCATGGGCCTTGCCGAGGTGCAGCCAGGGCAGGTGCGGGTGCAGGTGCAGGCAATCTATCCAAAACCTCCTTGAACCGAGCGTCTAGCTTGTCGTTAAAGGATTTCTCGAGTCCTTCAATCTTGTCCATGGCGTTGGTGAGCTTGTTTTCAAACTCCTCTAGTCTTGCATCCACATCTTCAGCAAGTCCTACCAACAGCTCGTTGAAGTGGGCATGTAGCTCTTCGTTTGTCATCTTTGCGGGGTCACGCGGAGTATCTGCCATGGTTAGTCTTTTAAAAAGCACAGTTGTATATTCCTATAAATATGGGAATATGGTGGAAGGCACGCATAATCCGTCAAGCAATATACAAAGCTCTTACAAGTTCTTACCAAACAGCAGGAAAAGGCGATGTGCAACCGCAAAGATCAGTGGTCCAGAGATTGAACCGAGCAATTACCAGGAATCGAGACACCACCCGTGGAGAAAATTTGTGTAGCTCTGGGAAGGCTTAGCAAAGGGGGTAGCAATTATCAAAACAGCAATGCAATATTGAAAGAATGCTCAACGACAGTACTGTGCTGGTACTAGGCTAGACCATACTAGAGACGCGAGCCTAGATCACCAACGATGTCACGACGTGACACAACAAGCAATGGTATGATGATATGACACCCTGAAAAGCGAACCGAGATGTCAAAAATCACTATGATGGCAAGTGTCTAGAACTGGTCTACGGGGTCTAAAAACAGGATATCCCTAAAACAATTGTCGAATTTTTTTATATCATGCTCCGGAAAGCGCGTAGGTGCCAAAAAATGTCGCTATAACGGCCGATGGAGAAAAGTGATCCCCGAGGTCGAAAAATAGTATAGCCAGAAAAAATTTGGAGGCGGTTCCAGAATTGTTTTTTGCTCTCCTTCTGGACTTGCGACCGGACTTTTAGCTCAACACGAAAACAAGAAGTAAGGAAAGTAAAAAAATAAATAACTAGGAAACAATAACTCAACTCAGACTCATGCCGTGGCGGAAAAGTTGATCGGATCCGTGTCGCGGTAGGAAGGCGGTGGCGGAGTTTTAGGGTTTTGTGGTGGCAGGGTGTATGGTGGCGGTGGCTAGGGTTTTATATGGCGGAGTGTATGGCGATATGTATGGCGGTGGAATATGGTGGCGGTGTCTAGGGTTTATGTGGTGGGTAGGTATGGTGGTGATCTGCGAGCATGGCGGTGACTAATGTAACCAGAACTCGAATCTCTAAGGGACGATACACTAAGACCAGCAAGTTGACGCGACGATCCAGACACAAATTCAACAATGCAAAAACGGAAAAGATAATGCAAGGCGTAGATTAGTAATGGGATGAATATAAGTCTAACTATTTTTTGGCTTTTTCGTGGGTTATAGGTAAAAACAAATCTAATCTATGAAAACGGTAAATCTCACCGAGCAACCTGAAATTTGATACCACTTGATAGGGCAAAGGTGTCCGATCTTTCGATGAGACGGTGATAGTCGATTTGGTGGAGTTCGGGCTTGATGATCCTACTACACGTGCGAGCACGAGCGCCAATGCAATCGCTAGGCCAATCTCCTGGAGGTTACCGATCCTGCAAAAACACGATCAGCCTAACCAGCGAGTATCTTAATTCCTACCTAAAATCGAGAACAAGTAAGAACTAATATTGCAATCAAGATATGATAGATTAAGATGAAAGCTTTATTGAAAAGGTGGGATCATGTATAGGTGAGAAGTACAAGAGGCCTCTGTGATGCTAGAGCCTTGGCGAAGTTGCTATGATGGCTAACTTTATGTCTAAACAAAATTCGAGTCTAAAGTGACGACTATAAGGAGGAAAAGGTGGAGTTTCGGCCAGCCATAGAGGTGGTGGCCGAATCCAACCCTAGAAGTCCTTTTCTCCTCAAATACGTACTCTAAAAAGTGGCTATTTAAAATCCTGCGAAAATTACATGGGCTTGGCCCAAAATAAAGGTGTCGCAACACCATCTTAATCTATGGACGAATTTGTGAAATCTTGAATATTTTGTCCAAGCCATCAATCTTCATTATGGTGGCTTCAAAGTTCTGAAATATCCACTCGTGGCGTCCTCTTCAATCCTCACATGCTGCCATCTCCATGCAAGATCATGCTCCAATGCTTGTCCTTTCTCATCCTTGCTAGGTCCATCATTCCTAAGAGTAAAAAACATATCTGATTTAGGCAATATCATATTCTCATGTATATGAGGAATAGTTCCAAGAAACGAAGTACCTGATAGTTAAGTTTCTTGGCACGAGCTCGAGTGATAGGTCATTGTATGTGTGTAGCTGTAGGTACAGCGGTTGTATAAATAGATGGTATGTCCTCATCAATGGAAGAGGGCAGCTCCGTCAGTGAGCATGTTCTTAAGATGGCTAGGCATGCCTATAAGCTCCAGAGCTTGGGTATAGTGATTCCTAATGCTTTGGGAATTCACCGTGTCCTCCAATCACTACCACAAAGTTACAAGAACTTTGTGATGATCTATAACATGCAGCGCATGGATAAGTCGTTACCATAACTCTTCTCTATGTTGAAGTCTGTGGAGGTGGAGATCAAGAAAGAGCACCAAGTGCTGATGGTCAATAAGACCACCAATTTCAATAAGCAAGGAAAGCCAAATAAAAAGGGTAACTTCAAGAAGGGTAGTAAGAAAGCTACCACGCCTGCAAAGAAGACCAAGGCTGGGCCTAAGCCTGATGATGGGTGCTTTATTGCAAGGGAGAAGGTCATTGGAAGCGAAATTGTCCCAAGTACTTGGCGGATCTGAAGAACGCCAACATCAAGAAGAAAGGTATATCCGATATACATGTTATTGATGTGTACCTTACTAGTAGTCGTAGTAGTGCCTGGGTATTTGATACTGGTTCGGTTTCTCATATTTGTAACTCGAAACAGGTGTTCCATAATAAATGGAGACTAGCGAAGAACGAGGTGACGATGACGAGGTTTCGACTCGTCAATGCCCATTGTTACGGACTTGGGTTTTGGAGAAGATGGGGATGCTGGAGATCGCGTAACGGTTAATAGACAAGCAACACGGGGACACGAGGTTTACCCAGGTTTAGGCCCCCGAAGGGAAACCCCTACTCCTACTTGTTTGCTCTTAATTACGGCGGAACCGAGAATTACAGGGGTGCGTAGATGCAATCTGGCGAGAGGTGCGTATGAGGTGATTTGAGGCCCTCCTCGCCGTGCCCTCCTATCCTTTATATAGATAGGCAGGTCCCGGAAGTAGGTCGAGTCGGTTTCAGATTAGGGTTTGTCTCCTTTGAAATTCTATCTACTCTAGTCTTGTTCTCCAACGATCCGAAGGCGTCATGGGCTTGGGCCACCCGAAATCTCCACATGCCGTGTATCTTTTTCGTGGGCCTTCCTTGGGCTGGACTAGGTATGCCAATGTTGTGTACCCGTGGGGTATAACCATGTCAGTAGCCCCCGAGTGTTCAGTCGAATTGTAGATTCGGCTGAAGACTCTTCAGTCTTTCAGGTGCAGTTGGACCTATTTGTAAGAGAAAATAATTTAGTTCGTAGGGATTGTTGATGTGTGTGCCTAACTCTCCTAACGTATCAGGGTCAGTTAACTGTCATAGGACAAAACAACACGATCTTCTTCAGACCGAGTCACCGGACTTGAATTCGGAACAAATGCTGGCGTAATTCGACTCAACCCATTTAGGTCTTATAGGATTCGAATCCCAGTGATTTTCAAGTGATGTACCCAACGCGTCCGTCAGGATTTTTCATCGTGCATGTTGACACAGTATTTTACTGGCAGAGCGCAGTCAGGTGCGTTACCAGGCCATTAGATGATATATGTAGGTCTTATCCTCGCGTCGCAGACACAACATCCAAAATTTTATCACCGCGGCAGTGTTTGGGGTGGCCAAGGAGAATATTTCTCACTTAGCGTTGGTTTGGGCAAAGTTTCCAGAAAGATTTTGTCGTATTTGGTCCGAAGGATCACAGTCAAAGAATTCATAGGGTGCGCGGCCAGCGCTCCCTATGGGAGTAGACCCCGAGTGTCTCTTCGAGTCGCAGACTCGAGCAGAGACTTTAGTTCAGTTGTTTTTAGTTCAGGTCCGAAGGCACCATTTTTTGGATGCTTGACCAATCCTCCCTATGGGAGTAGCCCCAGAGTCCTTAGTGGAGTTGGAGACTCGACGTGGGACTCGAAGAGAGTTGAGAGGCATAGTACCTTAATCATGTCTCAGGTGCGCGGCCAGCGCTCCTGATAGGAGTAGCCCCAGAGTAGTTGCTTGAATCATAGATTCGAGTGAGTACTTGATTTGTTCAGCCGAAAATTTCCTGTCGTTGCTAGCTTAGTTTTGATGATGACATTAGTGATGATTGGTGATCTCATCCGTCTACGGTGGCAGAGATGACACGACAAGACGATCGTGGGTCCCACTATCTGACTTGGAATTGACTAGTCACGCGCGAACATGGCGAAAATTATGGCGGCTCCTCAGTTTACATGTGTAGTGGACGGCGTGCTGGCGACGGTTCGTTGCTGTGCTGACACGTGTAGGGTTGGATCTTTCTTGCGTGCTAGGGCTTCTGGATCAACGACTCGTGTTCGTCGTCTTCATCCTTTAATACCATGGGTAAACAGTGATTCTGTTTTACCCTTTGCCATTTTCTTTCTCGCCATTGCTTCCATTTTCATGAGCGTTGACTCTCTCGCCCTGCGCACTGGAAGTTCTTCGCTCGTTTCCTTCTTCTTTTCTTCGCGCGCACCGCCCGATCTCGACACCACACAATGGGCAAGTCGAAGAAGTCTGCTACCGGAGCTGGCTCGAGTGCTGCCGCTGACGGCAAGAAGGTTGCTGCTGTCGCTCGTATCACCGATGGCGGGTGAAGGTGCACCGATGTACGCGATACTGATCTGCGCAAGCTGGACGATGCAGGGTTAATCCCACAGGACAAGGAGGACGCCCAACTTCCTGGCGATGAGGTAATCCCCCGCCCACCCGTAGGGTTTTGGGGTGATGTTCGTTGCCTTCGTTCTTCGTGGTCTCTCTCTTCCTGTCCACGATTTCCTTCATGGACTCCTTTTTTCTATGGGATTCAGATACACCATCTGTCTCCCAATTCTCTACTTCATGTTGCCTGCTTTATAACCCTTTGCGAGTGTTGGCTCGGCATCGAGCCACACTTTGGCCTCTTCCGGAAGCTCTATTTCATGAAGAGGCAATCTGGCACCGGCGGAGTCTATCCGCTTGGCGGTTGTATCATCTACATTCGTCCTTTCATCCAATTCTACTCCTTTTCTATTTGCGAATCCGTCCAGCAATGGCGCCGAAAGTGGTTTTACATCTGCGAAGCTAAGCTAGACGGTCAGCAATATGGGCTTGCCCCCTTCGACTCTAAGCAGGAGATCGTTCCGAAGAGATCGTGGAAGAACCACATCTTGGAGGGTGAGGGTACGGAGGTGGAGAAGCTCTACCAGCGGGTGGAGGCTCTTCAGATGGTGCCAGGCAAGGAGGTCAACGGTGTCGACATCATCCGCACCTTCCTCAAGCGTCGGGTGCAACCGCTTCAGGCGAGGGCGCATCCGATGTTCCTCTACGCTGGCCCCAGTGATCCAACGAGGGTTTCATCCGAAGAGTTATCTTCGGGTGACCTCGATAGGGCCCTTCGTACCCTGCTGAGGTTAAAGGCCGATGAGGACCTTCCGGCGAGATCGTTGACCCCCTCTTAGCGCCAACAAAGGGGTTTCTCAATTGAAGCCTGTTCATGTGCGTAGCGCTATTGCGAGTGTTTTCTATTTTACTGCAGTTACTTATGTTGTTTCTTTTTTCCTTTTGATTTGCGGCGCCTTCAAGTCACAGGGTCTATGCCTCCGCTGCCCGAGAAATTTAGGGATTCTCCAGACAATGAGGAGATGGACTCCGAGTCTGAGCTTCCCCCATCTCAGTCGCCTACTCCGGATGCTCCTGATGCGAGTGAGGAGCATACCTGAAAGTGCTCCCAGAGCGAGTCTTCGGATGCATCTACTCCTCCAACTCCAAGGGGTCTGGCCTTCCTCGAGCGCTATGGCGAGGATGATGGTTCTTCTTCCGCACCTATTCCTATTGTGCCCATTCGAGTGATGGCACTGCATCCGCCAACCAAGAATAAGAAGAAGGAGAAGGTGGTTCCTATCTTTAATTTGTCGGATATTGATTCGTAAGTGACTCTGCCTAAATTGTTTTGTGTCAACTATGTGGGTTGTTTTCTTGATCAGATTTTTCTCTTGCAGCCATTCCTCGGAGGAGCCTCTCAGTGAGGGCGCCCGAGAGGTTGTAGGGGAGCCGAAGCTGACAGCTCCTCCCCCTCAGGTGGTGGCTGACTCTGAGGACGTTGCCCCGAACCTCTCCAAGCGAGAAGCTCGGGTAGTCGTAACTCAGAAGACCGCACGCGGAACTTCGGAGTCCCCGCTTGAACACGTAAGTTTTTCTGCTTTATCTCTTTCGGGTAGCCCCCGAGCCTTATTCGGGTGACCTGTTGGTCGGTTCTTCTTGCGGGGCGTAGCCCCCAAGTCGTTTCCGATGGTTCTTTTTGTTTGTGTTTTATGTTGCAGCCCTTCGTGCACGGCGCTAACCTGCTCATCCAGCAGCATCTGGCGCTGGAGTCCAGCATGCGGCAGCTTCGATGTACACACTTTACTCACTCTCGCTTACTTTGTTTGTCACATGGACCATGATTGTGTTGCTCACATGTGTCTTGATGTTTTCAAATGAAAAAAATGCGGCTCTCTGATGGCTGGATGCTCTCGAAAAGAGCCTTGGTCGAGCGGAGAAGAAAGTTGCAGATGCTGCTGAAGCGAGAGAGCGCCTACAGAAGGAGGTAGCTAACGCTGTTGAAGCCCAGGAGCGCCTACGGAAGGAGGCCGCTGATTGTGAGGAGCAGCTCGCTTCTGTGGCAACTGCTCGCGAGAAGGAGATGGAGGATAGGCTTATGGCTGCAGCCGAAGCCTTCTCTGGTGAGTTTATCTTAACTCTTTGGGTCTCTTGTTTTTCGAATGAGTCTTTACTTTTTCTTATTCAAGTGTCTTTTCTTCTTTGTTTCAAATGCTTCAGGCATCACGTTTGATCGTGGTGTGCTGGAGCATGAAGAGGCCCTGGCCGATGCCACCGCAGTGATCGAAGATCGTTGCGGCTAGGGGTGGGTATAAAAAACCGAAACCGGACACCGAACCCGAATTAACCGGAACCGAAATCGAATACACCGAACCCGAATTAGCCGAAACTAATTTCGGTTAGTAAATATGATTAACCGAATTTATAAATATTAGTTCGGTTTTGACTCTCTGTTAATCGAAATAACCGTATAAACCGAAAAATATACGTGACAAAGCTAAATATATTTATGATTCTGTCTCATGCGTCCATTACTGTACGTAGATACTAGCTCATGCGACAAAAAGACATGCATGCAAAAGCTGTCAGGCAGCCCATGCATGTACGTATGTCTCCAACCACATGCATGAACATGTTCGTGGTTTAACAGCTCATGCATGTACGTATGTCTTCAGCCACATGCACATACATGTTCATGGTTTAACTGTCAATTGTGTCTATGAATTTTGTTGGAAGCCTTTCAATTGGTTTCCTGTTTCGGATATAATCATGTATTTTAGCTGAACTCTCAACACATACAATTTGTTGAATTTATACGGCTTGGAAAATAGACATCATTTTTTTGAACGAGCAAGATAGACATCATGCTTATTATGTTCTTTTTCTACACATGCGTTTAAGACATCAGCTAGCCATATATTGCTTCAGGTACTCGCTGACCTGAAGGTTGCTTTCGGTGCGCCGATGAGTGGTTTAGCTCGTACGGATCTACATAAATTATGGCACAGTGTTGTTATTTCGAAAAGTTCGGTTAAAAACCAAACACCGAACCGAATTTTCCACTAACCGAACTATCGATTAATTAAAAAACCAAATAATTTCGGTGCCTATTTTGTAGAAACCGAATTATAGAAAAACCCGAAAAACCGAACCGAATTAACCGAATGCCCACCCCTAGTTGCGGCACTACTGCTGGCTACTTGGCGAAGGCCAAGGAAGTTCTCCGGCGCTTCTACAAGGAGGTCGTCCCTAAGGGCGCTGCTCTTGAGGATGTCGACGCTCTGGCGGATGCTCTGGCGGAGGACGCTCCGGCAGCGTACAAGTGCAAGCAGAAGGGCATCAGTGCCTCCATGGGGTTGGCGATGGCAATGGCGATGGCGTCCAGAGCAGAGCTGGACCTGCCGCACATAATCTCCCAGATGCCGACGGCTGCAGATGGCTCAGAGGTAGAGTTCGCCCTCTTCGCCTCTTGATGTAAGCGTTATGGGCCAAAACTCATTGATCTGCTGGCGGAGTATGCGACGAAGCAGCAGGAGGAGGACAAGAGCAGGCATTCTAGCTCTGAAGCCACTCCGGATGCAGGTGCCTGATCCCAAGTGTTGTAGCTAGGATAGTTTATCCTTTTGTTAATGTAATCTTTTGCTGATGAACATTCCCCACTTATGCCATGAGGTGGCCTTGATGTATATAAATTATGTTTCGAGCTGTTGCCAGAGTTGTTTTTGATGTTCATGTCTTGATTTGCTTGTCTCTAGGGTCCTTAGGGTGAGGTCCCCTTGTCCCTCCGAATACTCCTGAGTCGCGTCCATCCTTGGATGATGCGCCGTAGCTGGTTTTTCTTCGCGACCGCATCCGCATCTTGGAGAAGGATATCCTTGGCATTCGAGGCCACGCAGATTTGTGGAAGTCGAAAGCTGAGCGGGCCACTGCTAGGGAGGAGTTCTTGATAGGAGAACTGCGGCAGATGAGCGAGCAACTGCAATGTGAGTCTTTTCTAATTGCTGTTCTTGCGAGTGGAGCTCTGCATTTTTGTTTAATGTGCTTGTTCTGTAGGTGCAAATCTCGTTCCGAAGGAAGAGAAGAGCGTGTCGCCATTCGGATGAATTTCCTGACGCAACAGGACCTGGAGGCTAGTGGCTTCTTCTAGATGGACCGCGATCGGGCCATCGTCCTTGCGACAGTGCAAGATCGTGTGCACCAGGTTTCTCGGGTGCTGAGGCAGGCGAGGATTTCTCTGGCGTCCACTTGGGCCGCCATGTTCCCTTGAATGAGGCACCTTCTAACCTTTGGGGTTTGCTTGCGAAATTTCGGAACATGGGCCATGTCAAGGAGTTGGTGCGGCGTCAATTAGTCGCTGGGGTGAAGGCTGCATTGTCCCTTTTTCAGCTGCATCGTCGTGATGTCAACCTTGCAGAGGTGGCGAATGGGCCACCCCTTCGGCCTGATGGCACCCTATGGGATATGCATACTCATTATGTTGTCATGGCGCAACATGCTGAGGAGATAGTAGATTTGTTCGAGCGTCAGGCGAATGTGATTCTCAAAAATAGGTAGTTCCTGTAAATAAAACTTGATGTAAAACTTCTATTTTCGAGTGGGCTCGTAGTGCCCTTTGTAAAGTTTTTATATAGCAGCACGTGGTGATTTTGTTGTGTGCATGTCCTTTTCGTTAGCCTGGCGTGGTCAGCTACTCAGGTTGTATGTGTTGTTCTCAGTCGACGAGGTCGTGAGGTGAGGCGCAGCCCCCGAGCATATTATAGCAAAAAGTAATGGAAAGAAAAAGAAATTCCGGCCGAGGGACTTAGCTTTTATTCATAGCGTAATGAGGAGGTACATTGTTTGGCTAAGTAGCCTTATTGAAAGTAAAGAGGTAGCTAGGGGTAGAAGCGTCGCAGACGTGCGACGTTCCAGGGGTTGGAGTATTCGACTCCTGAAGCAATGTCCATGAGGCAGTAGGCACCACCTGGGATGACTTCTGTGACGATGTAGGGTCTTTCCCAGGGTGACTTGAGCTTCTTCAGCCGATCTTGCTTCAGTCGTAGGACAAGGTCTCCTTCGAGGAAGGACCTTGGGCGCAGCCGACGGCTGTGATAGTTCCGGAGGCTTTGCTGGTAGACCGTTGAGCGAGCCGCGGCGATGTCGCGTGCCTCGTCGAGTGTGTCGACAGCATCTTCGAGTGCGGTTGTTGACTCGGCTTCGCTCCAGGCGATGACCCGTGGGGCCTTGTGGCGTACCTCGGCAGGTAGTACGGCTTCGGATCCGTGTACCATGAAGAAAGGTGTAAAGCCAATTGTTTTTTGGCGTTGTACGTAGGCTCCATAGGACGGAGGGTAGCTCTTCTGCCCAGGCTCCCGCAAGCCGTTCGAGTGGGCAGAGCAGGCGTTTATTGATGCCGCGACCTATGAGGCCGTTAGCCTTTTCGACCTTCCCGTTGGTCTGTGGGTGCGCCACGGAGGCATACGATATGTTGATGCCAAGGCCCTCGCAGAAGTCTTGGAACTCCTTTGAGATGAATCTTGAGCCTTTGTCCGTGATAATGCTGTGGGGCACACCGAACCTGTAGACTATGGACTCGAAGAACTTGACGGCAATTTTGCCGCTTTGGTTGGTGACGGGCATGGCCTCGATCCACTTGGTGAACTTATCGACTACGACCAGGAGGTAGACATGGCCTCCTTTCGAATATTTGGGCAATTTTCCGATCATGTCGAGGCCCCATTGGGCAAAGGGCCATGCCAGTGGTATGGGCCTTAGCTCCGATCCTAGTGCATGTGGCTTGTCCGCGTACCGCTGACAGGTGTTGCATCTTCAAACGATGTCCTTTGCATCGTTCATGGCCGTTGGCTAGTAGAATCCAGCTCGTAGAGCTTTGGCGACTAGGGCGCGGCTGCTTGCATGATGGCCGCAGATGCCCTCGTGGATGTCTTGGAGGATGGTTTTGCCGTCACCAATGGTGACACACCTTTGGAGCGCACCCGAAATACTTCGCTTGTACAGCTCGCCATTGTGGAGGGTGAATGCTTTGGATCAGCGAGATATGCGTCGGGCATCTGTCGGGTCATCTGGCAGTTCCTTGTTTATTAGGTACCAAAGGTACGGTTGCGTCCATGTTTCTTCAATCGCCATGACCTGCATCAGGCTGACGAGCTTGGCTTCGGTGTTGGTCCTTCCTGTCCTTCGGGTAGCGCAGCCCCCGAGTGCTCTTCTTTTTCGGGTGATCCCTTGGGGAATTTCCTTTTGATGGAGGGTACACAGATTTGTTCGAGGAAAACACCTGGTGGCACTCGTGCACAGGTGGAGCCGATGTTGGCGAGTATATCGGCTTCCTCGTTGCTTCCCTTCCGACATGCTGAAGCTCGCAGCCATCAAAGTCCCCTTCCAGTGAGTTGTAGAGCGCGCGGTACGCGATCATGTTGGTGCTGTGAGCGTCGCACTCGTTCATCGTCTGTTGGATGACAAGGTTCGAGTCATCGTAGATGACTAAGCGTGTTGCACCGCAGATCTTGGCCATCCGCATTCCGTGGATGAGGGCCTCGTATTTGGCCTTGTTGTTGGAGGCATGAAATTTCATCTGAAGGACTTATTTCATCTTGTCGCCCTAAGGGGACGTCAGTATGATGCCAGCTCCTACTCCAGCCTCACGTTTGGAGCCGTCGAAGTGCATCGTCCATCATTGCGTCATGTCCGGAGTGTCCGACAGCTGGAGTTCCATCCAGTGGACGAGGAAGTAATGGAGGATCTAAGATTTGATGGCCTTGCGCTGCTCATAGACTATGTCTAGAGGGGATAGCTCGATTCCCCATAGGGCTACGTGTCCTATGGCTTCGGGATTGTTCAGGATGTTGGATAGTGGCGCCTCGTTGCCGACCATTATCTGGTGCTCCTGGAAGTAATGGCTCATCCGTTGAGCTGTCATGAATACGCCGTAGGCGAGCTTCTGGTATTGAGGGTACCTCTTGTAACATCCGAAAAATGTTGAACAAGGATTATCAGTTTCTAATCACCAAAATTAGGGTTAACAAAAACTTTTGTTAATTCAAATCATTATTGATGCAGCCCAACACATGGCATTCACTATTGGTCCACATCATGCTACATCAACCATACCCACAAAGGTGAATTCATTCCATATCTCGCCCTCCTTTGGTTATCATGTGGATGAGATCCTACTTGAAACAAGTACCAATGCTATTCCCAGTCCCTTGACCATGACACCAAGAGGAGATGACAAGAATACCCTAGGAACCAAGACCCCCAAGCAAGAGGCGTGGAACAGAAGGCGGAAGAAGACTTCCGGCGCCAGGTCCAGCGCCACCAGAAGCCCCGCCAAAACTTCCGACACCCAACCCGGCGAACCGGAACCACCGCTGGAACTTCCAGCGCACAAACTGGCGAACCGGCCCTCCTGCCGAAATCGCTTACAGAGAGCCCTTTCAGTTGATGACCGGAAATATCGGTGACCGCCGGAAATATCGGCACCAGCCCCGGTGCCGCCGGACCTGTCGCCGGAACTACCAGTCTTCGTGTTGTAAAGGGTTTGATGCCCATAATATTCCCTCCCACCTACCCCTTCTCCCCTAGTAATATAAATAGCCCCTGTGTGGCTCAGATCTAGTTGGAGTTGATGACAAATGAAGGCTTGTGCCTAACCCTAGATGAGAACCCCTCTCTATAGTTAATCTATGAGTTGCACAAGGCCTTGGAGTTCGATGTTCGTCTCCAAGTCGTCAAGACCCTCCTCAAGTGTTTGGTCTCTCCTCATCAAGGATTCTAGTAGTGCTAGGTCTCTCCCCTTTGGGATTCTACTTGGTTGCTACTCTCTCCTTTGATTTGGATTCTATCATCCACTTGCCGATCTCTCCTTTGGTGATTCTACCTAACGGTCTCTCGCCGAGGATTCTATTGGATTGGTTGTTCGAACCAACGGGAGCAAATCGAATCGGGTTGTATTTGCGTGCATTTGTGTTGCATTCATAGTGTTCATCGGGTTTTCCCTCACTTCCCGCCTCAAATTCGTGAAGATCGGGCCACCCTAGGAGCAACCCCATAAGGGAACCCATATCAACTGGTATCAGCAGCTTTTGGTTGCCACGGATTTGACTTCGTTTCCCCATATCCACCATAAATTCGAAAATACCAAAAATATTGCCCAATTTGCTTTTCGATCGATCTCTCGATTTGGTGAGTTTTTCGTGGTTTTGGTCCACAGATCTGTTGCTTTGGGTGTCGATCTACCTTCCTTGCCCTATCCCCCAGCCCAAATTCCACTAATTGTTGATAAATTTCTCAATTTGACTTTTGGAAGTTCGTCACGAACAAATTCCGGCGAGCACCTCGGCGAACCTTTTCTGTCACCGAAAATTCCGGCGAGAATTCCGGCGAGGCCGAAATCACGACCAGAATTTCCGGCGTCAGCACCGGTTCATCGGCTGTTTTGCCGAAAACCTACCAGACCCCAAATTTTGACTGTTTCCTTTTGAGTATTGTTTGTGTTTCGCGTGCGTGTCACCAAAACTAACTTCAAGCTTCCGCAACATCTGTACATACCGCACGCTTCGACACCGCGACACCCGAACATCTCCCCCAACACCGGTCGCAAGTCGTCAACAATACCAAAGGCATAACTTGCACCACCCTTGTATAGCATTTCTTCCTTTGTGTGATACCTACCCTATCGAGAGTAGCTCATTTTGTGTTTGCGGAAGCATTGCGCGCTTGCTCTTGCGAAGTGATAGTGCATAGGCAATAGCAAAAAGGTGACTCCATAGCATAGAAAAGAAAAGGAGATATAAAAAAAGCAAAAGAAAAAAGAAAAAAAATACCAATACAAAAAAGAGTCCAAAGCTTCTAAGCAAGAGTGCAAGTTAGAGCAAGGCAAGCGTGCAAATCCGTTGCTTCTCAATCTTGTTGCAAACGAGCTACGGTCTCTCCTTGTGTTGGCACGACACCAAGCTTAGTCGTCGTTAGGACATTTTGTACTCCTTTTCATAGTCGTGCTAACCCTATTTTTTCTCCACGTGTGTGTTTTTCCCGTGTTTTTGTAGATCGTATCCTTTTTTCTTTTGATCTTTGGTCCATTACCACTTTTGACAATAACCTTTTCGTTTGGTTGTTCCATTTGCTTTCCACCCTTCTAACCTACCACCATAGGCCTTTGTGTGTGTTTGTTTTGTGTACTCGCTATTCACTTTGCTCTCGGCAAGAACAACCTTTCCAATCTTTGACTCCGGTGACACAAGGTAGCAAGTACCATTCCACCAAATCTCACCCTATCTATCAAGTGTGTTTTGTGCACCATGTCTAGGGCAAGTGGCGGTAGTGGAGATAGAAACTTCAACTACCATGACGGCTTTGCCACGCTCCATAACTTATGGGCGCAACACCAAGAATTCAATACTCAATTTGAGCGACTTGAGCACCGTCTCGATGATACTTTTCGAGAATTTGAGTACCGTGAGCGGCAACGTCAAGAAGAGCACCACGCGCAATTCCAAACTCTTCACCAAGCTATTGCCAACCTTGGAAACCGACATGGTCATCGTTCAAGTTTGTCAAGTTCCTCTCGCACGCACTTCTCAAGTCGACATGGCGAGTCTTCAAGGTCACACTCCCGCCGCGGAGAACCCCACCACCATAATGGGGACCAACAAGCTCGTCACCTTCATCCTCAAGCGGTGGACCCAAATGCTCCTCAACCTCAACAACAACGCCAAGAGCATGGTCCACCACCACACCAAGAAATCATCGACGTGCAACGCCAACGGGAACGTCATGATGAAGCGAACCACAATGATCGGCGTCGCCATCCCCCTCATGACCACCATGTGTAACTTCAACACAATCAAGCACTGGCATGGGATACAAGTGATGATGATGAGGATGCACGCCAAGCTGGACGCACCAACTGTCATGCACAACACCACCACCGACATTGTCAAGCTATGAATGTCAATGATGCCGACCAACGACAAAGAAGAGACTTCGAGCATCATCAAGCTCATCTACCACAACAACCTCAAGGCAATCAAGAGCCTCCTCCTCCGCCTCCACGCCCTCCAAGTGACGCAAGTATGCACCATGAGCGTCGCAACAACCACCATGAGCGTGATGATGGAAAGTTTGGGAAGCTCAAGTTCGTTATGCCCAAGTTCAAAGGAGAAGAAAATGCCAATGCATACCTTGAATGGGAACTCAAAGTCGACAAGGTCTTTCAAGTACACAACTTTTCCAAAGAGAAGAAAGTTGCAATGGCATCTCTTGAGTTTGAGGACTACGCCAATGTTTGGTAAGAAGACTACCAAAGCAATCATGAGAAGCTAGAGGAACCACCGGTCACCACTTGGACCGAGATGAATAATGTGATGTATGCAAGGTTTTTCCCCGAGCACTATCGTCAAGACCTATTCGACAAGCTACAAAACTTGAAGCAAGGCACAAAGACAATTTGAAGAGTTCTACAAGGAGATGGAGATGACTATGATGAGAGCCGATGTGAAGGAGCTCGAGGAGCAAACAATAGCACGCTTCCTCAATGGTTTGACACACCCAATACGCAAAATAGTCGATTTCCATCCTTACAAGACTCTCGTGAACCTTCTTCACCAAGCAACCAAGGTCGAACGCCACTTGCAAAAGGAACATGCTTATGAGAAGCAAAGGGCATACTTCGCTTCAATCAACTCGAGTCTCCCCTCAAAGCCAACAAACCAAGCAACAAGATCCTCCAAGCAATCCAAGACACATATCACATCCTCCTCCAACACAACAACGGAAAGTCAAATAGTTTTCTACAAGTGTGGAGGAAAGGGCCACAAGTATTATGAGTGCATCAACACAAGAGTCATGCTAACGGATGAGAACGGTGCAACATACTCCGTGAGCGAAGATGAATATGAAGCTTTGACTCAAGCCGCTATCACTACAAGAAATGTGCCAACTTATGACGTTTTGTTAGTGACTTTGGACAAAATCGTCATAGAGTTATGACGATTTCACACCAGATCGTCGTAAGCCATTCGGGAGGGCCAAAACCTTATTAAACTATGACGATATCACTCAAAACGTCGTAATTTCGATGGACGAAATCCTCATAATCGTTAGGCAGATTGAGATATAAGAGAAGAACAATATCGATCGTTGGATGTAAACAAAATGAACGGATAAAATTATAATTTGTGGAAACTTGTTGTGGATCGATGGCACACCTGCCGCGGCGCACTGCACACCTCTCTAACCCTAACCCTTATCTATCCCCGCCGCCACACTGCGCCCATCTCCGCTTGCCCCTTCTCTGCCACGACCTGCTTCCTTGTTTTGTTCTCCAGATCTCATCCCCGCCGCCACACTGCTCGGTGTCTAGACCCTGCCTCCTCCTCCCTCCTCCTCCTCGAGCCCACGACCACCTCCGGCGCGCACAGCCCTCTGGCTCCGCCTCGCCGCCCTCTCCTCCGCGACCTGCCCCGGACTTCGCCACCCAGCCCCGAGATCGACGAGATCGGGCGACCGACGAGGAAGACGACGACGACGAGGGGTACGCCACGCTGGCCTGGGAGGGAGCAGCACCGCCTGGAAGGAGGAGATGGAGGGCTTGAGGAGGACGATTACGGGACGCCGACCCGCCCAGCCCAGCAGCTATGCCAGCGAGCGGGGCAGCAGCCTCCGGCCGGGCGGTATCCAGAGGAGGAGGAGGAGCCCGATGCCTCCACCCACGCCCAGGAGCCGAGGATCAAGCGACAAGAAGCATGTCGACGAGGTCCTCCTGCTCGCTCGTTCCTCTTCTCTTACATCGCAGAACCTCATCATTGTGCCTAAAACATTACACGTAGACTAGTTCACCGCTCAATTCATTCAGAATTAGTAGTTTTGCAAGTAAAGTGCAGCTTTGGTTCTGGTGCATATTCATGCTCACTCGTCGGTGCCGCTCGCCTTCCATGGTGGCTTTTAAGCTGCTTCAACCATCTACATATATATTATTATCCACCCTGTCGTTTATTCCTCATTTGCCGAGCTCTGACATATATAGAGACATTATATATCAAGTACTCCCTCCATTCCAACGAAATAAGACGTTTTGCAACTTGTTTTAACTTGCCAAAATGTCCTATATTGTGGTGCAGAGGGAGTAGCATGTAACTTTTTTTACAAAAAATTGTGTGTAAGAGAAATAGGTTGCCTACAATTGCACATAGGCATTTCCAGCACGCAGGCTGGAACCGAGCCTTGCAACACCCCCAAACTCGACGTTCTACGAACAAATGTCATCCCCTGTTTTGTTACAGGATCTGTTAAATTTGCTCACTTTAAAACCTGGTAGCTCACGAAGTAGGATACTTATCTCTCTAGTAATCCCACTAGTACCTGCTACCTTCTAGTATGGCCTGCCAAGATCTCATTTGTTATTGAGTAGTCACTTTCTAAGTGAATTGTTTTATCGACTCGATGGATTGATAATCTCGGATGACCGCACCCCAAGCCCCGAATTTGATTCGAAATGTAGCTTGCGTCACGTTGAGCTTTAACCATCCTCCATCCGCAATCGTTCCTCTTTATTGTCTTGCCCACGAGGATGTTGCCCGCATTCACCAAAGGCGATCGTGTTTATGTAATTTTGGTACTGATACTCGCACACCTGCTTAGTATTTACGGATCTAATAACTACCAAATTGGTTGTCAGAATATTCCACGACTTTGTTATCTGCTTGCTTTTTGGTATCGTTGGTGGCACTGTTAAGTTTGAATGTCGAGCCGGATCTGAAAGTGTAGGTGATGTGTCACCCTAACTGTGTTCCTTTGATGTTCCCAGGATGATGCTTCAGCTTCATGGAGGAAGAGGAAAAAACATTTCTTCATTTTGAGCAATTCCGGCAAGCCAATATATTCTAGGTAGTGAAATCTCTTATGCAGAGGAGTTCATGATGGAGTTTACCAGGAATGGTGCATTTTCAAAAGAAAAACCATTACATTGTGTATTCATCATCTTGTTTTAACTTTCAGGTATGGAGATGAGCACAAGTTAGCCGGATTTTCTACTACATTGCAAGCAATTGTTTCATTTGTCGAGAACAGGTATGTGGTTGTGTTTTTAATGATTGCAATGATTAGATCTTTCCATCTTGAATTTTTTCATCTTGGCTGTGCTGAATTTCCTCTTGGTGATCTTTTTTGTGTTTATCCAGCGCTAACCATATCAAATTTGTGAGAGCTGGAAAACATCAGGTCAGGTGCCCTTGTCCAAAATTTACTCTGTTATCTTAATCAAATTTCAGAAGGAGAATGCATGCTTTCTCCCATCGAGTTCGATTAATCGGACACCAAAGAAACCTAGACATTTCATTTGCAATCCTCTTTATGTGCTAACTATAATGTACTAAGTTTATTTTGCACTACCCTTTCGTGTATAGTTTTCCTTGTCAAAGGTCCAATTTATTTAGTTTGTATAATCAAGAGTCGTTTGAAGGATTGAGGGCCAACTAGAGCTCATGTATGGTCAGGTGCTTCCAATGTTGCATTCATCTTAAGATATTTGTATTTTGTGTAATCTCTTATTGTGGTGATGCACTACTTTATCCATTCTTATCCTGATTTCCGTCTGCAGATGTTGCTTATTTTGACAAAATCGGTCAACAGGTGCTTTGAGAAGAATCCCAAATTTGATATGGCACCACCGTTAGGTGGCACCGATGCAGTTTCTTATCTCTTATACGTGCATTCAGTTGGTCAAGATGTTTCATTCTGCCATCATACCGATGTTGTGCCATATACATGTATACTTTAGTGCTTAACTCAAATCTTATAACTGTTCTACATGAATCCTGCTACATTTCTTCATGCATACACATGCCTTCCCTTGCCCAAGCAACAAGACAGTCAGTGTGCAAGTGTACAGACATTGCTGATTGTGAGTTCATTTGCACTTTTGATGTGTGAGCACAAGGTTAGTCCAATCTCCGGAACTTCCAGTGGGATCATGGGATACTAAGTTCATTTGACTTATTTTCTACTTCTGAACACTCTTTACGTCCCAATTGAACTTTCTAGAGGTTCATACAAAGGGCATAAAAACTTATTTTATTGTTAGTTAGTCAGTTACATCTTTTACTATATCCAAAGTCACATGCCACATCTCTGAAAACTTCTGTATCAACCTTGCAGTTCGTGTTCTTTGGTATCACATTATCAGATATTTTACGCTCTCTCCAATAGTGAATGACTTTTGTGCTCTGTAACTTGATAAAGTACCATTACCATTATATATTGCTCCATACTCATGATAGCATTTGTTATATGTTCTTCCAGCATCCCATCACGAGGCACATAACTTTATCCATGTCAATATTCCACTCATTCTATGCCGATATAGTTGAACTGGAAACAATTTTGCCTTTTTATTCTGCTTGCTCTATTAGTCCTAGACCAACATAGCTTCTTGTCCAGGACATAATTGTGTGATATCAACCTCTGAAGCATACGTAACAATCGCTCTCAAAACAACGAAATGGTGCCTTTATCTGTTTGTAGGACAGGATTGTGAATGTTTGTGTATACATTAATAGTTTCGACATGCTGCTCTTTTGTTCATTACCATGAAACTAGATTGTGAATGTGTTGTAGATTAGGTGGTCTAGTAGATGCAGATGGAATTATTATGTATAACTAGAGCATAATCATGTTGTTTTTAGTAAATTGAAATGTATGTGATGTGCTAGAGTGTACATAAGCTCATCTAGGCATACTTAATTCCCTATGCAAGGCACTAGTAGGTGATTTTGATGATAGGTTTATGGAATCTGTGAAAACAATTAGTAATATCTGCTGTTGAGAATATGTTAGATCCATATGTAATTTTTGAATATGTTGGCCTTTTGCTAGTCAGACTGAGTTCACCTACTGCTACTATGATTCAAAATCATTTAATAACCCTGTAATGCATTAGTTTGACATGCAAGAGTAGCATTCTTGATTCTTACTGCAAAGGAGCTGGCCCTGCTGCTTGTGTGCTGAAGCGCATCATCCTTTGCCATGTTACCACATTTGCAGCCGAGATCGCAGTCGCCACAGCAGGGTGTTCCTTTATGTATTGGATAAGTCCATGATCTCTCCCATCCTCTTCCTTTATTACTTGGTTGATAGGCCAAGGTTCCATGGCATATTATTTTGTCGAGTTCCTATGTGATGTGGAAAGGTATTGTCTGAATAGCGTTTTATTAGGTTCCCGTTTTTTTTGCCTGCTTAACCTGTGGAGTATTTCCTGGAGCTTAATTTTCTTGCTGCTGCTCTTTTCGTATACACGGAGCATTTCCTGGAGCTTCACGTGTGCTAGTACATTTGTTCTATCTAGTACTTGTAGTGTCTGGTCGCATTTGATGAACTACATGTGTATATTTGAGTGTCGTGAGCAATTAGTTTGTGAACTATAACTGTTGATTTGGAGTTGGGTTCTTGTAAATCTATTATTTATTGTGCTTCTAATTTTCTACGTTATTACTAGCAGATATG
The DNA here is from genome assembly GCA_030063025.1 of Avena longiglumis. NCBI lineage: Eukaryota > Viridiplantae > Streptophyta > Magnoliopsida > Poales > Poaceae > Avena > Avena longiglumis. The sequence goes on from CP125978.1 coordinate 229,656,566, forward strand.
ATTTCATTCTGACTCGATGGCCATCATTTTGTCTCTTATACAGGAGATCAAGGCTAAAGTTGGAAGAAGGGAAGATTTTATTGCATACTCAAAAAAGTGGAGTAGATAGTCATGTTTTCTAGATAGTTATACATGGTCTTGGATGGTCTGAACTATGAATGGTTGTAATATACTACATATCCCCAAATGTTTTATATTCCGTGTTATGTAATACTATTGATTGAAATATACATTATAATTTTCGATGTCATTTGTGAAAATTTATTTGATTTTGGTTCTTGCTGCTCGGTCATAGTAAATGATCCAAAAGATATTTGGGCTAGTAAGAAATGATCCAAATAATTTTGGGCTTTAAAATGGCCGTGGCCTAAATAATATTAAATTGCAGCGTTGAATAATTCAAAAATGCGTAACAAAATCATTGTAGAAAAGGCGGGGCCTAGAAATAAAAGGCCAATATGCTGGGCTTGAGCCATGTAGCCAATGTAATTGATTAGAAAAGCTTATTTGAATTATTGGGCTTGGCCCACATAAATGACCGAATGGACTGGGCTGAATTCAGACTACGACGATTTTATTTCGTCATAATTTTGCCACGTCGGATCAGCCACGTCGGATCTGACCTGGCCTGGCTAGATGGTCCATGACGATATTGAATCTTCATAGAGGTTATGACGATCCAATATCGTCATAGAAGGTTATGACGATTTCGCAAAAATCGTCGTTATAGTTCATTTGCGACGCCCAGCTTTCGAAGATTTCATTTTCGTCATAAGATCGTCATAGATGAACTACTGTGACGATTTTGTGACGAAAATGGAGGGTCATAGAAGCTCAGATTTCTTGTAGTGTATCACAAAGGATGCCGCAATGCAAGATGAGGACACGCTTATATGTGAACATGATCCAAGCCCCTCACTATTCATCGCCCAAGTCTTTACGACCAACTCCATCCCTAGAGAGGACCAACACCTCAACATCTTCGAAACCCAATCCAGAATTGATGGCAAGTCCATAAAAGTTATCATTGATGGAGGAAGTTGTCACAACCTTGCGAGCATTGATCTTTGTGAGAAACTCAAGTTACCATACATGGAGCACCCTCATCCATGTCATGTAAAGTGGCTTGATGACAATGGCACCATTCAAATCAAACACAAGGTCAACGTCTCCTTCAAGATTGGTCCATATCAAGACACCGTCGAGTGTGATGTCGTGCCAATGACCGTGTGTCACATGCTCCTTGGAAGACCATGGAAATACGACAAGGGCGCCCTACATGATGGTACCTCCAACCAATACTCCTTTAAGTGGAATGACAAGACGTTTATGCTCCAACCTATGACACCAAGCCAAATTATCTCTTCCAACATGATGTCGTTGCCCAAGATAAAGCAAGCTAAGGATCCTTGTGAGACGAGTGGTGAGAGAGTGACCCACCAACACGTGAGTGAGAGCCACAAGCCTCAAATGAGTGGAAAAATCATGAGTGCCACGTCGCATGCCACCAAACGTGAGAAGAGTGATTTGAGTGTGACCCATACTAACAATCCATCATACAACTCTTTCTCCTTGTTGTTGGTTTTGCAGGGTACACAAACTCACCCACCACCTACAATGAACACGCTACAAGATCTCCAACCACACTTCGATGACAAGCTCAACTTCAAGATCTTCAACCAATTTGAACAAGGCTACGACACCGGAGATCCAACAATATACAATCTCAAAACCATGTGTACACCTACCTCCCTTCATGATGATCGAACTTCGTCGAGGTCGACTCGTTTTCAAGCGGGGGGGAGATGATGCAGCCCAACACATGGCATTCAACATTAGTCCACATCATGCTACATCAAGCATACCCACAAAGGTGAATTCATTCCATATCTCGCCCTCCTTTGGTTATCATGTGGATGGGATCCTACTTGAAACAAGTACCAATGCTATTCCCAGGCCCTTGACCATGACACCAAGAGGAGATGACAAGAAGACCCCAGGAACCAAGACCCCCAAGCAAGAGGCGTGGAAGAGAAGGCGGAAAAAGACTTCCGATGCCATGTCCAGCGCGACCGGAAGCCCCGCCGAAACTTCCGGCACCCAACCCGGCGAACCGGAACCACCGCCGAAACTTCTGGCGCATAAACCGGGGAACCGGCCCTCCCGCCGAAATCGCTTATAGAGAGCCCTTTCGGTTGATGACCGGAAATATTGGTGACCGCCGGAAATATCGGCACCAGCCCCGGCGCCGCCGGACCTGTCGCCGGAACTACCAGTCTGCGTGTCGTAAAGGGTTTGATGCCCAGAATATTCCCACCCACCTACCCCTTCGCCCCTAGTACTATAAATAGCCCATTTGTGGCTCAGATCTAGTTGGAGTTGATGAAGAATGAAGGCTTGTGCCTAACCCTAGATGGGAACCCCTCTCTATAGTTAATCTATGAGTTGTACAAGGCCTTGGAGTTCGGTGTTCGTCTCCAAGTCGTGAAGACCCTCCTCAAGTGTTTGGTCTCTCCTCATCAAGGATTCTAGTAGTGCTAGATCTCTCCCCTTTGGGATACTACTTGGTTTCTACTCTCTCCTTTGATTTGGATTCTATCATCCGCTTGCCGATCTCTCCTTTGGTGATTCTACCTAAAGGTCTCTCGCCGAGGATTCTATTGGATTGGTTGTTCGAACCAACGGGAGCAAATCAAATCGGGTTGTGCTTGCGTGTGTTTGTATCTTTACCTTGCTTTTCTGTTGCGTTCATCGTGTTCATCGGGTTTTCCCTCACTTCCCGCCTCAAATCCGTGAAGATCGGGCCACCCTAGGGGGAACCCCATAAGGGAACCCATATCAATTATGAATACATGTGTGTATGTGATGATTGTGTGAATGCATGAATGGACTTGTGTGATTGATCTAAATAGCAAGGAATGGTTTAAATATGAAAACAAAATCATCTAAAACATTTCCAAGAAGAAACAAATGCTCGAGCCTTGCCAACCACTGGACCACAAGGAAAGCTTGCGCCTAGTTTCTCTGCGACCACGCCGAGAGAACGCCAGAGCGTCACCCGTGACACAAGCCCACAGACCGCGCGCCACCCTCGCCGCTTGCGTGCGTGATCGCCAGCACCCCAGCAACCCGCCAGACAACCCTGTTCACCGCCGCGCGGACCGTAGACGTTGTACGCCATTAAAATCACCGTCAGACCCGTCTAGAGAATCGAAGTGTTCCGACTAATGTGCACCGCCCCACGCCTCTCCATCAAGCCGTTGAGCTTCGCCAGGAGGCAACACACCGCCCCCTATCGTCGCCCATTCCTTTAGCTTGCTGTGTCGATGACCACAACGAGCTTAGCCCGCACCCGTCGGTCCCCTTCAGGCACTATAAAAGGAGGCCACCCCCCTTCGAATTGAGCACACCATCTCACTCCCCACCTCTCACTGATCACACCCACTCACCCCAGGAGCAAGGCGAGCACCAGGTGGCCGGAATTTCACCGGAGTCCGCCGCTGCAAAGGGGAGAGGCGTCGTTGATTGGAGCCACCCTAGGAGGAGCTGTCGGTACCATGAGGATCATCGTCGTCGACTTCGTTGTTCGCCCCCATCGTCGACCATCGCCGGAGCCCCAGTGAGCCCCCACTGACCCATACTGGTCGCGCTAGGGTTCGTGTTCGCCACGTCCTGTTCAGGCGTGGACAATGAACTGCAGTCGTTCGATTAGAGTTAGATCCTACGGCCCTAGTCACCCCGTACCGCTTCGCTACTCTCTGTCTCACTAACGAGTGGGGATAGCCACTTAACCAGCCCGCGCTCGCGCTGTGCGTAGTGGGCCGGTCCAGTTAAACCTCCCGCGCAACCCAGTAATTAAAATTTAGGTTTATTCATTTAGTTTCAAACTAAATTCTGTACCTAGATTCAAAAATCAACCCAGCTCGATTCACTAAACCAAAATGCATGAAACCAATTTTTTTAGAAAGGTACTGGAATGCTTAATCCAAGACCGTTGGATTCAAACTATTTGGATTTGTAGATCACCCATGGTAAAAATAACAAGGCATAAGCTTTTCTGCATTCAAACATTTTTCAAAATTCAACCATGAAAGGTTTTGAGTTGATTCCAAATCTCAAAAATCACATTTAACCATACCTTTCAGAATATATAAAAATATATAGGTTTACTTGCAGAAATAATGATCAAGTAATAAAAGAATGCCTCATAGGCCATTCTAGTCAGTTTATTTAATTAAAATAAAAACGTTAAACCTTATTAAATTGTGACACCACCTTAAATCACATTCCCATGTACTGAAATGTGTGGTGATGACATGTGTCAACATGATCCCATGTTTGAGTTGGAGAATATTAAATCTTAAGTAGTTTTTCAATGAGTAGAAATTACTTTTCTAAAATAAAGGAAATAAAACTATTTGCCTTAATGATTGTAATGGTTGTGATGATCCTATATCATCTAGTGAGAACCTTGGTGTGATAAATAGAAAAAGTTAAGTATTGTGTGGTGATTGTATACCTCTTATTTATTTATAGACGCTAGTACCGACCAAGGATACGAGGAGGAAGGAGGATACTACGAGGAACAAGCCGAGGAGAACTTCAACCACTGCTCTGCACAAGGGAAGCTAACACTTGTAACTATGAAAGTTAGATAACCTATGCAATGCATTAAGCATGCTTGGTTAGATACATCTGATGACACACAATCCTAGTTTTACTTGCAAGCTTAGTTATTTTATTTCTTTATCAAAGCTTTCTCTTAGAGTTTACTTAGTGACGTGTAGATTTTAGAAAGATATTTAAAGGTAGCATAAGAGCATAAAACTTGGCCTAAGTTAGATAATCTTGATGTCATCCTGAGGCATGAGAGTAAACTTAGCTAATCCACACTTGTTTACCACCCCTCATTAGTACTTACCCCCACTTGTAGATGCTAGTGCTAAGCATAAAACTTGATCAACTTAGATGGGAATACTTGGTGAAAATGGTTATGAAAACCTTAGAATGATGAGTCACTCTACTTAAATTGTTTGACATGTGTTCTTGAACACCAGATGATTTTTGATGATGAAAATGTTAAGGCATGAGCCTTAGCCCTTTACAAAACGGATGGTTGTCTGGATGCGATACCATTCCAATTTTACCATACAACCGCAATACCGGAAATTTGGGTAGGGCTTGACTGGAAATTTATATACCTTAGTATGGGTTCCCTGCGGCCAAGGTTGAGCTGAGGCTACCTTGTGAAGATTGTCCACCTGTGCAGTACCCAAGATGACAGTTGGTCATGGTTGGGAGGCCAAACAAACAGGAGAGGTGCCTATACTAGGGCGTGTAATTGAAAGGTTAGGATTGATTATCCGCATACTGAGTATGGTGTGTCGTGGGAATGGCCACGGCAGATACTGCAATCGGCAGCGAGTAGTACAACGAGGAGCTAGGGCGGCCAACCATCTGCGGTGCGAGATGAGGGCGGAGACACAAGGGTTTACCCAGGTTCGGCCCCCGGAGGGTAAAGACCTACTCCTGCTAGATTGTATTATGGAGAGAGTACAAGGGCGAGCTCGACAACTAGGCGGCGAGTCGCTGGGGTGTATGATGGAACGTGTCCTCTATGCGTACCCTAGGGAGGTTTATATAGGCTCACCTCGCTAGGGTTTACATATCTACAACCGAATTGGTTAAGGATTCGGAGGTTCCTTGACCTAATCCGACTGAGCCTAGCTATGCTTCTGGGCCTCCATCTTCCAATCTCCTGGGTCCTCGCCAAGTCTCGATCCAGTCGCCGTCCTGCGGGCCCACTCGCTGGCAGCTTGGGCCAATAGGAAATGTCCTGCTGGGCATACCCCAGTAGACATATCGCCATCAGTAGTCCCTGAGGCCGTCGTTGATTCGTCACAGGTGTTCGTTGGCAGTCGGAGTATGCGCGTCCAATTCGAACGCCCAGTCGAATCGGCGGTGGACTCCTAAACAAAGGAAAGAACTAGTCATTTGAGTCGCAATAACGTTGACTAATCAGATCGCAGCTTGGCGAACGGGTCGGCAAATAATTAAGTCACTGTTGTAGTGATCAGGTCGGCGAATCATCAAGTCGCTGAAGACAGTGAGTCGAGTGGATGAAGTTGGACCATCAGCTTGGTCAAACTAGCCGTTGGGTAATCCAAAGGTAATATCGGCGTAATTACCGCGTGGTAACGGCTCCCCGAAAATGGCGGGTAACAACCACTATATAAGGAGAGTGACGGGTGAGGGGAAAACACTTCCGTCACTTCCTCCGATCTCGTGCATTCTCAATCCTCCATTCCGCGCAACGACCAGAGCGACCCAGAGCGATTTGCAACTCCATATCCCCCAATCGATGGCCCCTCCTGCGGAACCATGGGAAAATCCAAGTGTACGAAGGCGCTGCTGAGATCATTCGAGGAGGCAGGGATCCTTCGCGCCAGGAGATGGCGCATCCCCGCGTCTGGAGAGGTGATCCCAGATCCGCGCGAGGGGGAATTCGTCTGCTTCTCCAGCCATCTGGAGCGGGGGCTCGGATTCCCCACCTCCCTCTTCTTTTGTCGCTTAGGCGCCTACTACAACATCCAACCGTCAGACCTGGGACCGCACTGCATCGAGCAGATCGCCATCTTCGTGGCGTTCTGCGAGTGCTACCTGGGCTGTCGACCATGCTTCCCTTATGGCAAGATCTGTTCCATGGGAGGATCAGCCGTGAAGAGGTAGGTGGCCCGATGTTAGCTACGGGCGGCCTGACCTTCCAGCTGAAGTCGAAGGCGTTGTTCTTCGATCTGATGCTGCCCGCCAAAGCAGTGAATGAATGGAAGAAGAGCTGGTTCTATGTGACCAAGTCGCCGTCGGGCGACGAGGTGGCGCTTCCGAGGTACTCCGCCGACCGACCCAAGCCGCGTCGGCTCCAAGTCACCAAGCTTCCGCTGGACCAGCGGATGGTCGTTGACGAGATGTTGCAAACCATCCGCAACCTGAAGAAGAAGGGCCTCCAAACCATCAACCTCTACAACTGCAGGATCGGGCGACGGCTCGTGCCTCTGGCCAGCCATGCCCACTATATGTATGAGTATACAGGCAAGGACGAGCCGACGAAGTCCTGTCATGCCGAGTGGAGACACAATGACTACACCCTGGCCCTAAAGAAGATCACCCAGGCGGTGTATCTTGATGCAAAGGCCGAGGTCGCACCTTACACCGCAAAGCACCCAGCTCCAATGGTGAGTTTTCTTATTTCCCATGCACTCGCAGTCGCAGTTTTTGCATTCGTGGTTGTGCTAATGTTGCTTGGTTGCTGCAGCTATTCCAAGTGGTGGAAGGTTGGCTTCCACCCGCAGATGTCGAGAACTCGAACTCGTCCGCCGAAGACAAGAGCGAGTCGTCGCCTGATATAGGCGATGCCAGAAGTTACGGGGGTGGTGGTTATGATGATGACGACAATGGCAACGAAGCCGTGGAGGTCGCTGCACCCACGGTCCGCAAGACCCGTGGGAAACATCAACGTGAAATCAAGGCCAGCAAAAGCCTCAGGCCCACGATGACGACGATGACGAGCTCCCCGAGCATACCTCATATCGTGAAGCCACACCATCAAAGAAGAAGAAGCCGCTACCACCAAAGAAGAAGACAAAGACGGCTAAGCCGGCGTCTCTGCCTCGGTCCGCGACTAGCTTCGATGCTACTAGCACAGCCGAAGAAGCGGCAGCGCACGTTACTGCGGCGAATGGTGCGACCGTCGCGGAAGCGAGGTGTCGTTGGTATCACTACCGCCAGCGTTCGTCCTAGTTACCGGGTTGGTGGCCGCTCCTGCCGCAGGGGCCTCCCCGCCAAGAGGAGCTCCTGCGGAGATCGCCGTTGAACCTCCTGCTGTGGCCTCGTCCACGAAGAAGTCATCGGTGTCTTGGGCGCAGAGCGTGTTCGAGACGGGCCTCAGTCGACAACTGGGGCCAGAGCTGGAGAAGCCGGCCAGTATTCGTACTGGCCTACGATTTAACCTAGTCGCCAAGTGAGTATTTCTCAAAAAATGTATTTGTCTGCTTGGATTCATGTTCGACTGGCGAGTGTTATTGATGGAGTTGTGCCGCAGGACTGGAGTGAAGAAGATAGGTCACCCTTCGGTGGCCAAGGTTCCATCGGGTGCCGCAGAGGCGCCAGCCGATCCCTCGAAGAAAAGGAAGGGCGATGAGGTTGAGGCTCCCGTTGAAGGCGCCAAGAGAACAAAGGGCGATGAGGTCGTCACAATCTCGGACGAGACAGCAGTTGCCCCGAGCGAAACCCCGATTGCGGTGGACGTAGATCCGAAGGCCATGGAGGACGCGGAGTCACAGTGGGCAGGCCCCACAGCCTCGTTTGAGGCGACCAGGACGCCTTCATGTGGCACAGGAGCCGCGGTGGTGACGTTCCCTCGCTTTGTAGAGAGGGCTGCCACAGCGAGTGCCTCGGTGCCGTCGAGCCAATTGCCTGGGGCCGCTGGTATGGAGGTTGAACAGCGCCGCGGGCATACTCCAATCGTGCTCTCGTCAGTGGAGGCAATGGAGCTTCACGACATGCTAGGTGCCACCATCCAGGTATGTCCAGTCCCCGTGGATCGGGCCACTGAATTTCAGTGGTCGGACTCTTAGTGTTTTTCACCATCCAGTCCCGAGTGTCTAGTCGCTGAATTTTAGCGGCTAGCCACTTAGGAATTTTTGTCGTACAGTCCTCGAGGGGCTAGTCGCTGAATTTCAGCAGCTAGGTACTTAGGAGATTTTGTTGTCCAGTCCCCGAGTGGCTAGTCTCTGGATTTCAGCGGCTAGGAACTTAGGAAGTTTTGTTGCTGACGCTGTAATTGTTGCATTGGGCCTGCAGCGCGAGTCGTACGAGCGTCTTGCTGCCAAGCACCACGTGGATAAGGAGCTCCTCGCTGTTTAGAATGCGAACGAGCAGCTTCGAGTGACTACGGGTGTGTATTTGTCGTGTTTGGTGCTAGTCACGAACTTGTCATGTTTGTAACCGTTTTGTTGTGGAAGCAGAGGATAGCACGGCCGCGATGAAGGAGGCTCGCCAGGGCCTCGTTCCAGCGAGTGAGTTGACGCTGCCCAGTCATCCTTGACTACCGCGGAGAAGCGAATCGCTGAACTGGAGCGTGAGATCAAGGAGGCGAAGGCGGAAGTGAGTTCGGCGGAAGGACGGGACAAGGCGGCCGTTGCTTCTGCTGCTGAGGAGCGGAAGGTGTCGGACGCGCTCGTCGCTGGGCTGCAGAATGACTTCTCAGCTCTTCAAAATTTCATCACGCAACTCTGTCGCCCACTGATTGGTGAGTTTTCCTTCTGCGAATCCCCGGGCGCGCGACTCGCATTGTTTTGCTGGTACTTCCCTTACCATTGGCTTGTGTGTTGCAGGCTTGATCACTGATAACACTAAAGAGGCGCAGTCGTATGACGCGCGGCAATGCGTCACCACTCTGGTCAATTCTGCCGCGCTATCAGTGACCTTCCTCCGGGCGTATCTTTAGGAGATATCGCCCACTGAGGTGATCCCCAGCGACCTCGTCGAAGTTTGGTGCTATATGGAGAAGGCCCCGGCGGTTGTGGAGTTTCATGACGTGGTCGGCCTTCCGTCGTGGAGCGGGGACTGCGCTGAGACTTGGGCTTGCACATTTTCCCGACGACTTCGACCTTAACGACGTCACGAGTGGGTACCCTTCGTCGACGGGCTCAGTCGAGATTGCTGAGATGCTGAAGCTGACGGAGCGAGCCGCGGTGTACTCTGACCGCGTGTGGGCGATGGGCGACCTTATTCCTTATTAAGAAACGGTCGTCACCCCCAATGACCCCGAGCTGGCGCACCGCGACTTCAAGGTGGAGCAACTTTTTCGAGCGGCCATGGAGGGTGAGCTCATGACATACTCGTCGAATTCTTGGGTTCCGTTTATCCGCAGTCGAAAGGATGGTGGCGCCTCCTCGTCGAAGCCTGCTGAATAGAGTATTTTTCCACTAGGCGTTAGCTTACGATAAATATGTAATTCTCCTTGTACGCGAACAAATTTTGCTGCTATGAAGGAATGCAGGGGTTCTTTTGTCATTGTTTTTGTGGTTTGGTTGTTGGTTGTGCGAGTCCCCGAGCGCGTCCGCCCTTTTTATGGGGTTAACCTTGTTTTTAAATGTTGTTCGAACTGTTGGTGAGTTATGGTCGACTCTCCATGGCTTGGGAAGCCAGTCGCATGGTGACTCCAAGGGGTGTCGCGGGAATGGTCACGGCAGAATCTGTCGCGTGAGTAGAAACGAGGGCAAGGCGGCCAGCCATCTGCGGTGCAAGATGAGGGCGGAGACACAGGGTTTTACCCAGGTTCGGCCCCCCGGAGGGTAAAGACCTACTCCTGCTAGATTGTATTATGAAGGTGGTAGAATGGGCGAGCTCGGCGGCTAGGCGGCGAGTCGCTTGGGTGTATGATGGAACGTATCTCTACACGCCCCGCAGGGAGGTTTATATAGGCTCACCTCTCCTAGGGTTTACATATCTCAACCGAATCAGTAAGGTTTTGGTACTTGTTTAACCTAATCCGACTGGGCCTATCTACTCGCCTGGGCCTTCAGCTTCCAGTCGCTTGGATCCACACCGGGCCTTGATCCAGTCGCCGTCTTGCAGGCCCACTCGCCAGTTCCTGGGCCAGTCGGAAACGTCCTGCTGGGTATACCCCGGTAGGCACATCCCCATCAGTAGTCCCCGAGGCCGTCGTCGATTGGGCGTAGGTGGCTGCTGGCAGTCGGAGTATACGGCTTCAGAGTAGACATCCAGTCGAATCGTCGGCGGGCTCCTGTATAAAGGAGAAAACTAGTCATCCTGATCGCAGCTTTGGCGAGTCGAGTCGGCGAAACACTGTCGTAGTGATCGGGTCGGCGAGCCGAGTGGCTGAAGTTGGACCGTTAAACGTGGTCAAACTAGCCGTTGGGGTAATCCAACGGTAACTTTTGGCGTAATCACCGCGCAGTAACGGCTCCCTGATTTGGCGGGTAACAACCGCTATATAAGGGGAATGGCAGGCGATCAGAGAACCACCTTCTCACCATTTCCTCTGATTGCACGCACTTTCGCCTCCCTTCGTATCGCGATCCAGGCGACCCGAAATCCTCCGACCCCCCACAAATCCTTCTGCCATGGCCCTCTCCACCGAACCTTGTGGTAGATCTAAATGAACGAGGGCGCCACTGGCTTCCCTTGAGGAGGTCGGGATCCTGCGCGCCGGCTGCTGGCGCATCCCCGCGGCCGGAGAGGTGACCCCGAACCCGCGCGAGGGGGAATTCATCTGCTTCACCAGCCATCTAGAACGGGGGCTAGGATTCCCCACGTCCCTGTTCTTCCGACGCTTCTGCGCCTACTACGGAATCCAACCGTCGGACCTGGGTCCAACAGCATCGAGCAGCTCGCCATCTTCGTGGCATTCTGCGAGTGCTACTTGGGCTGCCGGCCTTACTTCCCTCTATGGCAAGATCTGTTCCACGGACGGATCAGCCATGAGGAAGCGGGCGGCCCAATGCTTGCCACGGGCGGCCTAACATTCCAGCTGAAGTCAAAGGATTCGTTCTTTGACTTGATGCTTCCCGCCAAGGCAGCGAGCGACTGGAAGAAGTCTTGGTTCTACGTTGCCGAGGCGACCCCGGAGGGCGAGACGGCGATCCCACGGTACTCCGCCAACCGGTCCGAACCGCGCCGGCTTCAAGTCGGCAAGCTCCCCAGCGACCAGCGGATGGTCGTGGACGAAATGCTTCAAACCATCCGCGGTCTGAAGAAGAAGGGCCTCCAGACGATCAACTTATACAACTGCTGGCTCGGGCGGCGGCTCATCCCTCTGGATCGGCGCGACCACTACATGTACCAGTACACGGGCCGGGAGGACTCGACGAAGTCCTGCCTCGCCAAATTGAAGCTTGAGGACTACACCCCAGCACTGAAGAAGATCACCCAGGCGGTGTACCTGGACGCAAAGGCTGGGGTCGCCTCCTACACCGCAAAGCATCCAGCCCCAACGGTAAGTCACCTCGCATCATTCGCAGTCGCAGTTTTTACAGTCGCGGTCAATCTAATTTCATTTTGTGTTCATCGCAGCTATTCCAAGTGGTGGAAGGATGGCTCCCGCCTTCTGACGACAAGAATTCGAGCTCGTCCGTCCAGGACATCGGCGAGTCGCCTCCCGCCAAGGGCGATACCGGGAGAGACGAGAGCAACGGCGATGACGAGTCCGAGGAGGAGGTCGCCACGCTGGTCCGCAAGACCCGCGGGCAGCGTCAGCGTGAGCTTGAGGCGAGTAAAAGCCTCGAGCGTCATGATGACGATGACGAACTTCCGGAGACCGCCTCGCGCCGCCAGGCTACTCCGTCGAAGAAGAAGAAGAAGAAGAAGAAGAAGAAGAAGAAGAAGAAGAAGAAGAAGAAGAAGAAGAAGAAGAAGAAGAAGAAGAAGGAGAAGGAGAAGGAGGCAAAGGCTCCTCCGAAGAAGAAGACGAAGCCGGTGAGGCCGGCCTCGCCACCGCACTCGGCGAGTAGCTCCGACGCCCCCAGCCCGGCCAAGGACGAGGCGCCACCGGCGGCAGCCTCACTGGACACGGCCACTGTCGAGGTGCCACTGGCCTCGATGCCTCCGCCATTCGCCCCAGTTTCTGGGCTAGGGGCCACTCCGGCCGCGGCGGCTTCACCTCACAGGGAAGCCCCTGCTGAAGATGTCCCAGAGGCTCCCGTTGCAGCCTCGACCACGAAGAAGCCGTCCATGTCTTGGGCACGCGACGTCCTGGAGATGGGCCTCAGCCGCCAACTGGGCCCCGAACTGGAGAAGCCGGCCAGCATACACACGGGGCTACGCTTCATTCCGGTCGCCAAGTGAGTTCGCTCACCTACTTTTGTCTTTCATAACATCTTGAATTATTTCGCTCACACGATCGATTTACAGGACCGGAGCGAAGAAGATAGGCCACCCGACCGTGTCTAAGGTGCCACCGGTCGTCAGCGAGGAGGATCCTTCCCGCAAGAGGAAAACGGACGAAGTCGTCGTTCCTGCGGATGGCGCCAAGAAGGCCAAGGGCGACGATGTCGTCACGATCTCCGACGACACGGCAGTCACGCCGAATGAACCCGCAATGGAGGCGGCCGTACACACAAAGGAGGGTGCTCCCTCGCCTGGGGTGACCGAGCCGGTCTCCTTTGGTGCCGGTGCCTCCATCGCCACGTTCCCGCGCTTCATGACCAAGGCGGCTGCAGCGAGTGGGACCTCGCCCTCGAGCCGTGCACCTGGGGTCGCCGACGTAGAGGTCGAGCAGCATCGTGGGCACACGCCGGCTCTCCTCGCATCTGTGGATGCGATCCAACTTCACGGAATGCTTGGCGCAGCTATCCAGGTATGTCCAGTCCCCGAGGATCAGGTCGGTGTGCAACAGCGGTTTGATTCTTTTAGTGTCTTGTTATTTTCACGTCCAGTCCCCGAGTGCGCACCCGCTGAATTTCAGCGGGTGGGCACTTAGGATTTGTTGATTGCCAGTCCCCGAGTGCGCACTCGCTGAATTTCAGTGGGTGGGCACTTAGGATTTTTTGATTGCCAGTCCTCGAGTGCACACTCGCTGAATTTCAGCGGGTGGGCACTTAGGATTTTTTGATTGCCAGTACCCGAGTGCGTACTCGCTGAATTTCAGCGGGTGGGCACTTAGGATTTCGCTTTGGTTAACTGTTTGAATTGTGTGCAGGGGCTGCAACGTGAGTCAGCTGACCGATTGGCAGCGAAACACCGCGCGGAGAAGGAACTGGCCACCGTCCAAGAGGCGAATAAGGGGCTTCAAGCAGTTTCCGCGAAAGCAGAAGAGGCTCGCCAGGGACTTGTCCCTGTGGGTGAGTTGGCAACGGCTCAATCGGTGTTGAGCTCGGCTGAGAAGCGGATCGCCGATCTCGAGCGCGAGCTGAAGGAGGCGAAAGAGGAGGCGAGTTCGGCGGATGGTCGAGCCAAGGCCGCCGTTACGGCCACCGCAGAAGAGCGTAAAGTTTCTGACGCCCTTGTTGCTGGGCTTCAGGACGACTATACTTCTCTTCAAAGCTTCATCACGGATCTCTCCCGTCCCTTGATTGGTGAGTTTGTCTGCCCTTGCCTATTGCATGTGTCTTTTCGTAATATCCGATGTACTCACTGTTATCTTCTATCCGCAGGTCGCATCCTTGATAGCGCGGAAGAGGCGACCTCGTTCGACGCGTGGCAATGTGTGGCCACGCTCGTCAACTCGGCGACGTTGTCGGCGACATGCATCCGAGCCTACCTCCAGGAGATATCACCCACAGAAGTAATTCCCAGTGACCTCATCGAGGTATGGAAGTACTTGGAGAAGGCGCCGTCGGTCGTTGAGTTCATGACGTGATCGGCGTTCCGGCGTGGAGCGGCAACGGCGCTTAGCCTTGGGCTTTCTCATTTTCCAGAAGATTTCGATCTGGACGATGTGACGAGTGGCTACCCGTCGTCGACTGGCGAGGTGGAGATCTCCGAGGTGCTCAAGTTGACGGGACACGCCGCGGTGTACTTTGAGCGCATCTGGGCGATGGGCGACCTCCTTCCTTACCAGGACACAGTCGTCGCGCCCAACGACCCCGAGCCGCAGCGCCGGGACTTCAAGGTCGAGCAGCCTTTTCGTGCGGCGATGGCGGGTGAATTGACGATGTATTCGTCGAACCTGTACACTCCCTTCATCCGCAATCACAAGGGTGCTGGCGAGTCGTCGTCGAAGCCTGTGGAATAAGCTAGGTTGCCCTGGGGTGTTAGTAGCAGTTCTGCCATTCGGCATACTATGTAATTTGAGACAATGTGACATGCTATTGAATGAGATATCGTGTCTGTTTTCTGATTTGTCATGTGTTTTGTGGTTGAACGAGTCCCCGAGCGCGTCCGCCCTTTTGTGGAGTTTACCTCGTGTGTGATGTGTTTATGGTTTTTGAATGTTTTGTTATTGTGGTCGACTCGCCCGGACTCGAAGAGCCAGTCGCTAGGCGACTCCCTTGAGCGCTCTGTACTTCACTGTTTTCCCTTGCGCGAACGAGGTAAAGCGATCGGCACAGCCAAGTAGTGCGCTACAAGGGCACTGGGTTACCCCAGGTCTTGTAACATCCACGAAAAACGCCTACCCGGAGCCCCATTGGAGTCTCCTAGCTCGACTGGCTTAACGAGCCAAGACAAGTGCCTTCGCTCCTCACAGCGACCATGATCCTCCGCATCCTCGACACAGCGACTCGAACGGCCAAGTACCACGCCGGGGACGACCCGGTTCAGCGGCTAGGGAAAACGCCAAGTATGAGAGCATGCCCAGGACTCGCCATGCGACTGACCCGACGGGCCAGGAAGGAGTGATGCGCTTACTCTAACGCGCCCAGTCCTCACCCACCCTAGAGTCGCGCCTAGAACAACCAAGTACCACGCTCGGGGACTCGGCTACCCGACCTCGTTCGCGCAAGGGAAAACGGCGAAGTACAGAGCACTCATGGGAGTCGCCTCACGACTGGCTTTCCAAGCTCGGGCGAGTCGACCTCAAAAACACAACGTTCAAAACTACAAAACACATAAACAAACAAGGTAAACCCCATAAAAAGGGCGGACGCGCTCGGGGACTCGTTCAACCCTCAATCAAACACACACGACAATTCTCAAAATAACACGATATCTCATTATAGCAGATCATAGTTGTTACAAAGTACAAGGTGCGCCCAATGGCCAAACTGCTACTAACGCCCCAGGGCACAATGTCTTATTCCACAGGCTCCGATGTCGACTCGCCGCCACCCTTGCGGTGGCGAATGAAGGGGGTGTACGGGTTCGATGGGTACATCGTCAGCTCATCCGCCATCGCCGCACGGAAGGGCTGCTCGATCTTGAAGTCCCGGTGCTGCGGCTCAGGGTCGTTGGGTGCGACGATCGTCTCCTGATAAGGAAGGAGGTCGCCCATCGCCCAGACGCGATCGGCGTATACCGCGGCGCGGTCCGTCAGCTTCAGCACCTCGGCGATCTCCACCGAGCCAGTCGACGATGGGTAGCCACTCGTCACGTCATCTAGATCGAAATCCTCCGGGAAATGGGCGAGCCCAAGGCTAAGCGCCGTCGCCGCCCCGCACGGGAACGCCGACCGCGTCATGAACTCGACGAATGATGGCGCCTTTTCTAAGTACCGCCACACGTCGACGAGGTCACTAGGAATCACTAACGTGGGCGACATCTCCTGAAGATACGCCCGAATACAAGTCGCGGACAACGTGGCCGAGTCGACCAGAGTGGACACACACCGCCGTGCGTCGAACGACTGTGCCTCTTCCGCGCTGTCGATGATCCGACCTATGGACAGAGGGGGGTAGTGAGTACATCAAAGATCACACAATGAAAATATTACAGGCAGAGGCAGGCACACTTACCAATCAAAGGACAGGAGAGATCCGTGATGAAGCTTTGAAGAGAGGAGTAGTCATCTTGAAGCCCAGCAACAAGGGCATCAGAGACCTTACGCTCCTCAGCGGCGGCCGTAACAGCAGCCTTGGCTCGTCCATCCGCCGATCTCGCTTCCTCCTTCGCGTCCTTAAGCTCGCGCTCAAGGTCGGCGATCCGCTTCTCAGCCAAACTCAACGCAGATTGAGCCGCCGTCAGCTCACTCGCCGGGACAAGGCCCTGGCGAACATCCTCTGCCTCCGCAACAATCGCCTGGAGTCCCTTGTTCGCCTCTTGGACGGTGACAAGCTCCTTCTCCGCGCGACACTTTGCAGCAAGCCGGTCGGCTGATTCACGCTGCAAACCCTGTACAAAAGTCAAACAGTTAACAAAAACGAAATCCTAAGTGCCCACCCGCTGAAATTCAGCGACTGGACACTCTGGGACTGGAGATTAAAACTCCTAAGTGCCCACCCGCTGAAATTCAGCGACTGGACACTCGGGGACTGGAGATCAAAAACCTTAAGCAAAACAACAAAGAATCTGACAACTGCAATTCAGTGGCCCGATCCTCGGGGACTGGACATACCTGGATGGCTGCGCCAAGCATGCCATGAAGCTGTAGCGCGTCCACGGATGCGAGAAGTGCTGGAGTGTGCCCGCGATGCTGCTCGACTTCCGTTTCGGTGACCCTAGGCACGCGGCTCGATGGCGTGGTACCACTCGCCGTAGCTGCTCTGGCCATGAAGCGGGGCAAGGTCGTGATGGATGCGCCGGCACCAAAAGAGGCCGGCTCGGCCATCCTAGGCGAGGAAGCACCCTCCTTGATCGTCAAGGCCGCCCCCGCCGCAGGATCACTCGGAGCAATCGTCGTGTCGTCAGACATGGTGACGACGTCGTCGCTCTTGGCCTTCTTGGCGATGTCTGTGGGGGCAGCAACTTCATCAGCCTTCCTCTTCCGAGAAGGGTCCTCCTCAGCGGTGACTGGCGACACCTTGGCCATGGATGGGTGGCCTATATTTTTAACCCCAGTCCTGCAAATTGATTACATGACCAAAGCGGTCCGAGTACAACGAAAAATAAAGCAAGTGAATAAAACTCACTTGGCGACTGGTATGAACCGCAGCCCCGTGCGGATTCTAGCCGGCTTCTCCAGTTCGGGGCCCAGTTTCCGACTAAGGCCCATCTCCAGGACATCCTGCACCCAAGACACAGACGGCCTCTTTGTTGATGAGGCCGCGACAGGAGACTCCACAACGTTTTCGGCAGGAGCTCTCCTGGGAGGCGAAGCCGCTGCGGCTGGAGCGACCCCCGACCCAGAGACTGGGGCGAATGGGGGAGGAATCGAGGCCAGAGGCACCTCACAAAGGACGGCGGTGACATCCGGTGCTGCCGTCGTCTGCGGCACTTCATCCCTGGCCAGGCTGGTGGCGTCGGAACTACTCGCCGAATGAGGCGGAGATGCCTGTCTCGCTGGCTTCGTCTTCCTCTTCGGAGGGGCCTTCACCTCCTCCTTCTTCTTCTTTTTCGACGGAGTGGCTTTGCGACGCGAGGTGAGCTCGGGAAGCTCGTCATCGTCATCATCATGACGTTCAAGACTTCTACTTGCCTCGAGTTCGCGCTGACGCTGCTCGCGAGTTTTGCGAACCAATGGGGCGGCCTCTTCCTCGGACTCGTCGTCGTCGTCGCTCCTATCGCTCTCGGTGCCGCCCTTGGTGGGAGGCGACTCGCCCCCGTCCTGGACGGATGGGCTCGAGTTCTCGTCGTCCGCGGGCGGAAGCCACCCTTCCACCACTTGGAATAACTGCAGCAAGGATAAAGTAATGTCAATATAACCGCGACAGCATCAACTGCGATTGCGAATAGTAAAAAGTGATTTACCGTCGGGGCTGGATGCTTCGTGGTGTAGGGGCGACCCCAGACTTCACGTCTAGGTACACTGCCTGGGTGATCTTCAGCGCCGGGATGTAGTCCTCGAGTTTCCACTCGGCGAGGAAGGATTTCGTCGAGTCCTCCCGGCCCGTGTACTCGTACATATAATGGTCACGGCGGGCCAGGGGAACGAGTCTCCGCCCGAGCCAGCAGTTGTATAAATTGATGGTCTGAAGACCCTTCTTCTTCAGGCCGCGGATGGTCTGAAGCATCTCATCCACGACCGTCCGCTGGTCTGTTGGAAGCTTGCCGACTTGGAGTCGGCGCGGTTCGGGCCGGTCGGCGGAGTATATAGGGATCGCCACCTCACCGTCTGGAGTCGCCTCGGTGACATAAAACCAAGACTTCTTCCACTCGCTCGCCGCCTTGGCAGGTAGCATCATATCAAAAAAGGAGGCCTTTGACTTCAATTGAAACGTCAAGCCACCCGCAGCAAGCATTGGGCCGCCTGCTTCTTCGCGACTGATCCTCCCGTGGAACAGATCTTGCCACAAGGGGAAGTAGGGCCTGCAGCCCAGGTAGCACTCGCAGAATGTCATGAAAATGGCGAGCTGCTCGATGCTGTGCGGGCCCAGGTCCGATGGCTGGATCCCATAGAAGGCGCAGAAGCGCCGAAAGAAGAGAGATGTGGGGAATCCCATCCCCCGTTCCAGTAGCTGGTGAAGCAGATGAATTCTCCCTTGCGCGGGTCCGGAGTCACCTCTCGGCTGAGGGATGCGCCACAAGCCACGGGATCGCCTCCTCGAAGACGCCAGATGGCTCTCGTACACTTGGACCTGCCCCATGGTTCGGTGGAGGGGGCCATTGGCGGAAAGGTTCGTGGGGGTCGGAGGATTTTGGATCGGCTGGATCGCGATGCGGAGGAGAACGGAGGTGCGCGCAATCGGAGGAAATGACGAGGAGGTGGTTCTCCGATCGCCTACCATTCCCTTTATATAGCGGTTGTTACCCGCCAAATCAGGAAGCCGTTACTACGCGGTGATTACGCCAAAAGTTACCGTTGGATTACCCCAACACCTAGTTTTGACTGCGTTTGACGGTCCAACTTCAGCCACTCGGCTCGCCGACCCGACCACTACAACAGTGACTAAATATTTCGCCGACCCGTTCGCCAAGCTGCGACCAGAATGACTAGTTTTTTCCTTTATTCAGGAGCCCGCCACCGATTCGACTGGATGTCCGCATTGGACCCGTATGCTCCGACTGCCAGCAACCACCTGCGCCCAATCGACGACGGCCTCGGGGACTACTAATGGGGATATGCCTACCGGGGTATACCCAGCAGGACGATTCCAACTGGCCCAGGAATTGGCGAGTGGGTCTGCAAGACGGCGACTGGATCAAGACCTGGCGTGGATCCAAGCGACTGGAAGTTGAAGGCCCAGGAGAGTAGATAGGCCCAGTCGGATTAGGTTAAATGAGTACTGAAACCTTAACTGATTCGGTTGAGATATGTAAACCCTAGGGGAGGGTGAGTCTATATAAACCTCCCTACAGGGCGTGTAAACGTACGTTCCATCATCCACCCAAGCGACTCGCCGCCTAGCCGACGAGCTCGCCCCATTGTACCTCCCACATAATACAATCTAGCAGGAGTAGGTCTTTACCCTCCAAGGGGCCGAACCTGGGTAAAACCCTGTGTCACGGCCCTCATCTCGCACCGCAGATGGCTGCCCGCCCTTGCCCTTCGTTCTACTACTCGCTGCCGATTGCAGCATCTGCCGTGGTCATTCCCACGACACAAGTATTTGCTTGCATAGGTCAACTTGATTAGTAAGGCTTGCTAAAGTAGAGTATCTTGCAAGTGTTAGCTTGCTAAGTTAATAGATTGCAAGTATTGGCTTGCCTTGTGCAGAGCAGTGGTTGAAGTTCTCCTCGGCTTCTTCGTAGTATCCTCCTTCCTCCTCGTATCCTTGGTCAGTACTAGCGTCTACAAATAAATACGAGGTACACAATCACCAAACAATACTTAACTACTTGCAATCATCACACAAAAGGGTCCTATAGATGATCTATCATCATCACTAACATTACAAGATTAAAGCTTGGTTTAATTTCTTTTATTTTTAGAAAAGTAATTTCTACTCATTGAAAAACTACTTAAGATTTAATATTCTCCAAACCAAACATGGTATCATGTTGACACATGTCATTACCACATATTTCAGTACATGGGAATGTGATTTAATGTGGTGTCACAATTTAATAAGGTTTAACCTTTTTATTTTAAATAAAATAAGTGACTAGGAATGCCTATGTGGCATTCTTTTATTACTTGAACATTATTTCTGTAAGTAACCCATATATTTTTATATATTATGAAAGGTATGATCAATTGTGATTTTTGAGAGTTGGAATCAACTCAAAAGCTATTATGGTTTAAATTTGAAAAATGTTCGAATGCAGAAAAGCTTTTGCCTTGTTATTTTTACCAAGGTTGATCTACAGATCCAAATGATTTGAATCCAACGGGCTTGGATTAAGCATTTCTAGACCTTTTTAGCAAAATTGGTTTCATTCAATTTGGTTCACTAAATCGAGATGGGTTGATTTTTGAAACTAGGTTAAGAACTAAGTTTGAATTAAAATGGAAAAAGTTAAATTCAAACGACTGGGCTGCGCGGGAACTGCTAATGGGCCGGCCCAGTGTCACTCCGCGGCGCGGGGCGCAACTGACAGGGCGGGTCTACTGGTCAGTGACTCTTTAAACGCGAAGCGGTACGGGGCAATCTCATCCGCACGATCTAAGTCTAATCGAATGGCTGCTACTCATCGTCCACGTCGGGCGGCGCCGTGAGACGAAACCCTAACGCGGTGGGGTCGCCGGGGCTCACGGGGCTCGGTGAGGTCGGAAAGGCGAGCAGCGAAGTCGATGACGGTGAACCTCCTGGTACCGGCAGCTTCTCCTAGGGCGTCTCCAATCGCTGACTTCCTTCTTCTCCAGCAGCAGCGGGCTCCGGCCAAATTCCGGCGATGCGTTGCTCGCCTTGCTCCGGAAACAGGGTGGAACGATTAGTGAGGTGAGGGGAGTGAGATGGTGTGAAGAGTTTGAGCGGGGGAGGCCTCTATTTATAGTCTCGACTACGAGACCGAACGGGATGGGCAGACGATAGTGGCTACACGGCTATGGGCAGCTAGGGGCATGGCCGAGGATGACGATCATTCGATGGTCTCCTGGCGATGCTCTATGGCTTTAATGTGTGTGTAGGGGCGGTGGTAAACGTTCTGGAACGCTCGATGTTATATGCGGCAGAGGCGGCGTCTTCGACGGCGAGTGGTGGCTACGGGGTACGGGCGGTGAAATGGGCATGTCTGGCGGTCTCCTGGGATGGTGGGGAGCATGTTGGCGGGAGGTGAGGGCTCAGGGTGGTCTGGTTGAATGGGAACGGCGCATGCTCTACGGCACGGGTCGGCATGGTCGAACGCGGCACGGGCACGGGTCTAGCTACTGTCTGCGAGGCAGGGCTGGTCGAGAGGGGCGGTGAGGCATGGGCTACCTCCCAGACAAGGTTGGCATGTCTAGTTCTTCCTCTAGCCTGCTGTCCACACTGGGGTGACATGGGTGCTCTCGGCCTGTTCACCATTGATGATATTGGCAAGCTTACAGTGGGGCTAGTGATTAGTTAAGGTTGTTAGATGATCTACTAATTCTAGTGGTGTCCAGAGAGGGAACAAGTTAGGCCCAAAACACTGCACACTATGGTGTTTTGATTTTGGTTGATTTGAATCAGCAAGGTGTTTGATGAAATGGCCGCATGAATTCAAGTTTTGAATTTTGAAAAGATTTTTGGTTGGTGTGTTAGGCATGTGCTGGTGAGTCTGTGGATGCTTGGGTTTTGAAAATTGAGCTTGTTTGAGTGGTTTTTGCAAAAGTGGGATCTTCCCATATGAAATAGATTCAATTTTAAACTGTCACTTAAACTATGCATTTGAATGTTTCTGGATGATCACAAGGTGGGCCTTGGTACTTTGTTATGAGTACTATCAAGGGGTGTAAAGATACAAACAAGTTTCTATTAAGTTTTGAAAGTTAGAGACAGCTAAAGTAGGCATGGGAGTTAAATTGGCCAAAGTGACCATTCCCTTATTTTGTTTGTTTTGATTTATTTGTCTTTGGAAAAAGTGTGGGGATTGTTTAGTTGATGTTTATTTTACCTAAGAATCATTTTACAAGCAAATAAACACATAATAATGGCAATTCAAAAGAATCCAAATTTCCATACACACACATATGAATGCTTTCATATTTTTAATTGGAAAAGTTTTTGTTAACCCTAATTTTGGTGATTAGAGTTTGATGATTTTAGTTTACTATTTTTGGGATGTTACAAACCTTCCCCCCTTAAAAAAAATCTCGTCCCGAGATTTGAAAAAGGACAAAAAGATTACCTAGGATTTGAAGAGATCGGGAAACTCCGTCCTGATGTGATCTTCGCGCTCCCAAGTAGCTTCCTCTTCCGTGTGGTTGCTCCACTGAATTTTGAGAAACTTGATGCTTCGGGTTCTGGTAGTTCTGAAAGCTTCTTCCAAAATACGGATGGGTACTTCGGGATAGGTCAGGTCATCGTTGATCTCTATGGTCCAGTGATCGATATTCTTGAACACTTCGGTCTTCTCTGGAACTTCGAGGCACTTGCGAAGTAATGAGATATGGAACACATTGTGCATGGATGACATCTCTTCGGGTAGTTCCAATTGATACGACACTTCTCCTCGACGGTTCAGAATCTTGAAGGGTCCGATATATCTGGGGGCTAACTTTCCTTTGATTTGGAAACGCTGCATTCCTTTTAATGGCGACACTTTCAGATATACAAAATCTCCGATATTGAAAGCGAGGTCTCGACATCTCTTGTCGGCGTAACTCTTCTGTCTGGACTGGGCAGTCTTGAGGTTCTCACGAATCTTGTGAACCTTCTCTTCTGCTTCTCGTAGGATGTCGGGTCCGAAAATATGACTCTCTCCTACTTCCGACCAGTTCAAAGGGGTGAGACACTTCCTTCCATACATGAATTCAAATGGGGCCATTTGCAAACTAGCTTGATAACTGTTGTTGTATGAAAATTCTGCAAACGGCAGATAGTCTTTCCACTTAGATCCATACTCTAACACACATGCTCTCAGCATATCTTACTCGCTCCGTTTGTCCATCGGTCTGAGGGTGATAAGTGGTGCTGAAATCTAGTCGGGCTCCTAAACCTTCTTAGACTTTCTTACAGAATCTCGAGGTAAATTGAGTTCCTCGATCAGATACGATGTTCTTAGGGACTCCATGAAAACTAACGATTCTAGCGATGTATAACTCCAGTAGCTTCGAACTCTGATATGTGGTCTTGATGGGTAAGAAATGGGCGACTTTGGACAATCTGTCCACTATGACCCAGATAGAGGCATTTCCCCTACTAGAAGTAGGCAATCCGGTGATGAAGTCCATTCCAACAGAATCCCATTTCCATTCCGGAATCTGCAATGGTTGCAACAATCCAGCGGGTCTTTGATGTCCCGCCTTGACTCGCTGACATATATCACACTTGGCGATATAGCTTCTGATTTCTCTCTTCATCTTATGCCACCAAAATTGCTCTTTCAGATCTTGATACATCTTAGTTCCTCCGGGGTGGATAGAATAAAGAGTATCATGACCTTCTTTCAAAATAACTTCTTTCAACTTAGAATCTGCTGGTACACAAAGGCGTCCTTTGTACCACAAAACTCCTTCTTCATCTTCGGTGAATCCAGGTACCTTGCATGTACCGATACGACGCTTGATTCCGTCGATACTAGCATTTCCTTTCTGCGCCTCTTTGATATGGATCATCAAAGTGGGTTGAAGTTCTATGCTAGCCAAAAATCCTTCACTCACTAATTCCATTCGAAAATCTTCCATCTCTTTGTGCAAACTTGGTTGCTCCTTCAAAATCATGGAGTTCAAGCGGCACGACAATCTGCTAAGGGAATCAGCTACCACATTGGCTTTACCGGGGTGATAGTGAATGTCCAGATCATAGTCTTTGATTAGCTCAATCCATCTTCTTTGCCTCATATTCAGCTTCTTCTGAGTGAATATATACTTCAGGCTCTTGTGATCCTAATAAATCTCACAACGGTTTCCCATCAGTTAGTGCCTCCATGTCTTCAGGGCTAGAACTACGGCTGCGAGTTCGAGGTCATGGGTTGGGTAATTTTTCTCATGTTGTTTCAGTTGTCGAGATAGATAAGATATAACTTTGCCTTCTTGCATTAGCACACATCCGAGACCGATTTTGGATGCGTCACAATACACGTCAAAGGGCTTTGTGATATCCGGCATGATTAAGATTGGGGCTGAGATCAATCTCCTCTTGAGTTCTTGAAAACTCGCTTCACATTTGTCGGTCCATTCAAACTTCTTGTCCTTGTTCAGCAATTGGGTCATGGGTCTGGCGATACTCGAGAATCCTTCTACGAACTTGCGGTAGTATCTCGCCAATACGAGAAATGCACGAACTTGGGTTTGAGTGGTTGGGGCTTGCCAATCTTCTGCATCTTTCACCTTTACAGGGTCAACGGCAATTCCTCTGGATGATACAATGTGACCGAGGAATCCTACCTCCTATAACCAGAATTCACTTTTGCTAAACTTGGCATACAACTGATGCTCTCTAAGGGTTCCAAGAATGGTCCTTAGGTCTAGCTCATGTTCTTCTTCTGATTTGGAATAAATCAGAAAGTCATCGATTAAAACAACGACAAACTTATCCCGGAAGTCCATAAAAATCTTATTCATGAGATTCATGAAATAAGCGGGGGCATTTGTTAATCCAAAAGACATGACTGTATACTCGTATAATCCATAACGGGTGGTAAAGGCAGTCTTTGGAATATCCTCTACGCGAATCTTGAGTTGATGATAGCCAGTCGTAAGATCAATCTTAGAAAACACTTTGGCACCGGTCAACTGATCAAACAAATATTCTATCTTGGGCAAGGGGTACTTGTTCTTGATGGTGACATCATTCAACTTTCGATAATCCGTACACAAACGGTTACCTCCATCCTTCTTGTCCACGAATAAGATAGGTGATCGCCATGGTGACGCACTTGGTTGAATCAATCCAATTTCCAACATCGCATCCAGTTGCTTCTTCAGTTCTGCTAGTTCAGACGGGTTAATACTATATGGTCTCTAGGCTATGGGTCCTGTTCCTGGGATTAGTTCGATGATAAACTCGATATCCCGATCTGGGGGCATACCGGGCAAAACATCTGGAAATACATCGGGGTATTCATAGACTATCCGGACTTGGTCAATGGTAGGTTTGGCTATAATCTTGTTGCACTTGAATTGACGAGGTAAGGTTTCAGATATATGCTCGACTGATATTCCGGCTGTATTGGTCATGGTTATGGCTTTCTTGGCACAGTCAATCAATCCTTTATGTTTGGACATCCAATCCATTCCTAGTACTAATTCCAAACCTTTAGTTCCAAGTACTATCAGATTAGCATAAAAATCTATGCCATGGATTCAGATAGGGACGACTTTGCAAATTTGCCTAGCCATGGTGGTTGATCCGGGGATTTTAACGATCATAACATGCTTCAGTTTGGTTGGTTGGATTTTACTAGTGCATGAAAATTCTTCGGTGACAAATGAGTGCGATGCACCAGAATCAAACAAAACTCTAGCAAGTACTGAATTAACAGAAAACATACCCAGCACAACGTTTGGCGCTTCCTGAGCTTCTTCAGCATGCATGAGAAAAAGACGGCCATTGCGGTTGAGCGAGTTCCCTGGGGCAAACCTTTTTCCAGGCTGAACACGACGCTGCTGCTGAGCTGGGGCATTTGCATTGGGGGCTGCGGCATTCTTCTTGTTGGGGCACTCGTTGGAGTAGTGACCCTTATTTCCACAGTCATAACAAGTCACTTGTGACTTGTCCTTTGCTGCAACAGGCACAACATTGCTTCCAGTCCTCGGGGCAATGTTTGTGTTGGCGGTAGCATTGTTGTTGTTGAACTTGGGTGGGGCACGGTTGAAATTGCTAGAGTTGCCAGGGTTGTTGTGATTTCCTCCGGGCCTAGGGTTTCCACGGTTGGGATAGGTCGAACGGTTCATTGGGGGTCTGTTGGTTCTCGAGGTAAATCCAGGAGATGGGTTAGGGCGATACTTTGGGGTCGGATGGGTTCCTGGCTGATGCATCATGCGACGTTTGCGGTTCTCATTGGCTTGGTTGATATTTCCTTCCATCTGGATGGCAGAGTCGACAAGGGCTTCAATATCAGCAAAGGGGATATTGACTAGCACAGTCTGCATCT
The DNA here is from genome assembly GCA_030063025.1 of Avena longiglumis. NCBI lineage: Eukaryota > Viridiplantae > Streptophyta > Magnoliopsida > Poales > Poaceae > Avena > Avena longiglumis. Next base: position 229,683,218 of record CP125978.1, read on the forward strand.
CATTGTGCAGACCATTCAAGAATCTTTCCTTCTTTTTGTCTTCGGTGTCGATCTCATCCGAGGCATACCTAGCTAATGACAAGAATTTGTCATGGTATTCCACTACGGTCATTCGTCCTTGCTTCAGTTCTCTGAACTCGTCTCTCATCCTCTTGATCAAACCCGGTGGCACATGGGTTCTACTGAACTTAACCTTGAATTCCTCCCAGGTCATCATCTATCCTCCGGTCATTGCACGAATGTTGTTCCACCATGCTCTGGCATCTCCGGCTAGATAGTGGGTGGCGAACAAAACTTTCTCCTTAGCTTCCACTCCGGCGACTTCTAGGTTGTTTTCCATGGTTAACAGCCAATCATCAGCGTCTAGGGGCTCTTCTGACTTAGTGAAAACAGGTGGGTTGGTGTTCTGGAAATTCTTGAGCTTAGATCCATGGTTGTCCTGATTTCCGTGTCCTTGATTTTTGTGGGCTAGATGAGCTATCTGTTGAAGGGTGGCTAAGTTGGCTTGACGCTCGGCTCTTTCAGCTTCGCGGTCAGAAACCAACATTTGCAGGATCTGAAACATCGGGTCTGGGATGAACCACTTCCTCCGCGTGGCATCTGAAGATTGAGATAGATCATGAGAAAAGAGGGAAATTTCTAAGGTTCTGGGACATTGAAAAGTTTTTAAAGTTTGACTCAGATTTTTCTAGAAACTTGCTTTTCATTCATTCATAGCACACAATACAACACACACCACAACAAAGGTAGACAGATGGTTTTAAGAACCATTCTGGAAAATATGATACAGTGGGACCGAATACAACTCACTACGCTAGTGCTCAAGTGCTACTACTCCTCGGAGTCGGTGTAGTCGTCATCCTCATCATTCTCATCGTCATCGATGAAGGCGAAATCATCCTCATCGGTGAAGAAGTCCATAGCCTGATCCTCCAGAAAGTCATCATCATCGCTGAGATAGGAGTAGGGGTCTCCACGAAGATCTTATCTGGCATTCTCCCTTTCCTCCAACTACATGTCTCTCTCGTGGATGGTCTCCTCCAAATCCGAGATATGGTGGCGAAGACGGGCAATGATGCGCTCGTTCTTGTCAAGCTGACGGCGGCGAGACTTGCGATCCTTCACTAGCATGGCGATGGTCTGATCCTTCATCTTGATGATGGCGGACTTATGGTTGGAGTAGTCACAGGCATTTTCCAATTCCTGCTGACGATCATACATCAGGAAACTAAGGTGGTCCAGCTAAGTCTTCAGCTCGGGGTGATATGGGGCTTCCAGTGGCTGTCCATTAGCATCACGCCTTGGACAAAACTCAAAGCGGTTTCCCTTGATCTTGTTGATACTCTGCCCACACAGACGGGCAAGAGCTTCCTGCATGGCCCTGGCAAGTCCATCCAGCCAGTTATTCTCTCTTAAGTTGAATTGAATTCCCTCGGCACTGGGAGGTTCAATCTTTCCACGGAGACTTGCAACAATTAGCCACTGCATATCTTCTCCTCCTTGATCATTGAGCTGAGCTCTGAAGAACTCAGGGTGTGGACGCTCCAGAAGTTCCGAAAGCTGGTCCAAATCCTCTCAAAGATAAGGTCTCCTCCATTCCCCAAATGATAAAACTTGTACTTCACGTCCATCTATAAGAATATAGGAAGAGTAAGTTAGTAGAGTGATCAAGTGTGTCAAATTTTATGTATTTTGCAAGAGTTTTTGAGGAACATGAATTTTCATGAAGAATCAAAGTGATAAGAATGGGAATAAGTTTTTGTAAATATTTGCTTCCTTTGGTTTTGAAACTAAGGTTTTGATTCAAACGTCCAGTCTAACTAGGGTCTCCTATGGTCAGGATGGCTCTGATACCAACTTGTCAACACCCGGATTTTTAATCCCAGATGCCTGTTATGCCATACATCGCAATCCTAGGAATACCATTTTTTGCGAGACATAATAGATTTGGATACCATAGTACATCATCCATTACAAACCATACATAAGGTCTTACACAAATAAGGATCTCATGATCCAGTTCTTAATACAACTCAAGCAGCGGAAATACGTAATAATAAAGGTAGCGTAGGTGAAGCTCCATCTTCGGGTTCACAGGCAATGCTGACGATGGGAGATGATCCTAGTTGTCGTAACCTTCCTGGGTTCCATCCTCCTGGTACTCTTCTTCATAGTCTGGCCATGAGAATAGCTAGGGACAAAGTGAAGGGTTTCGCGGCATAGTAAATCAAAATTTTCTACGGAGCGAACAGAGGGAAAGCCAAGATCTAATCTAGGAAATGCAATCAACGAGAGAGATTGGATTAGATCTTCATATCCTTGAAGATTCGCACAGCGGAACGTTCGTCGGAACGTGGGTGATGTAGTCGTACTCGCTTCTCCTCCTCGCGATCTGATCCGATCTAGCACCACAAGTGGCGGTGCCTCCGTGAGATGCACACGTGCAGCACCTCGACGTCTCCTCCTTCCTCGGACCAGCGAGTATGGTGGAGAGATAGATTGGATCTACAACATGACGGCGTGGTGTATATGGTGGAGAATTTTTGCTGCAGGGCTTCGCCTAAACAAATCGGGAGGGAGAGGGAACGCAAGGCAGCTAGGGCTTGGAGGAAGGTGTGTAGTAGGGGAGGCGCACCACCCTCTATATATAGAGGCGGCCAGCCTTGCCCTCCTCCAAGCCTATCTCTATTTTAAACAATTTAAACTCCCTTATCTAGAAATCCTATCTCTAATTTAAACGATTTAAACTCTCCCTTATCTAGAAATCCTATCTCTAGTTTAAACGAGTTTAAACTTATCTAGATCGGCTGGGCCCTATGGGGCCTTGTGCCCCTGCCCAATGCGTCCAGGACACTCCCTCATAGGCCCATGCCCCTCCGGAAGGTGGGGCCACGTTGGTCCCCTTCCGAAGGTTCTAGAAGCTTCGGTACAATACCTATTAACCGAACAATTCGAACTCCAAAAATTGCCTTATATGAATCTTATTCTCCGGACCATTCGGAACCTCTCGTGATGTCCGGATCCCATCCGAGACTCGAACAAAAATTCATAAACCAATTATCTAATCTATCCTAGCGTCGAGACACGTTATGTGTGACCTCGGGTTCGAGAATATGCGCATATGATCTTCTATCAATAATCAACAGCGTGCAGGCACCCATATTGACTCCCACATTCATCGATGATCATATCGGATGAACCACGATGCCAGGATTCAATCAATCCCATATATATTCCCTTCGTCTCGCGATATTTTACTTGCGAGATTCGATCGTCGATGCATCATACCTAGTTCAATCTCGTTCACAGCAAGTACTTTACTCGTTCCGTAATCCGATATAACTTTGTGATTAACTCCTTAACCACATGCTTGCAAGCGGTGTTGATATCGATTACCGAGTGGGCCCGAAGTATATCTCTCCGACTTGGGAGGGACAAATTCCATCTCGATACATACAACCCAACAGATACTTTCCAATCACCTGAGAGACACCTTTATGATCACCCTCTCATAGGATGATGTTTGATGACCTCAAAGCTTTCTTCCGGTACCAGGGAGTTGCATTATCTCATGGTCTAAGGAATACAATATTTGACATAGGAAAAGCTTCTCAAAGATGAACACGATGAAACGATCTAATTGCTTCGCTTAGTTTGGGTATGTCCATCATATCATTCTCCCAATGATATGATCTCATTATCAATTGACAACTCATGTCTATGGTTAGGAAACCTTAACCATCATTGATCAATGAGCTAGTCCCTAGAGGCGTACCAGGGACACGGTGTTGTTCACAAACCACACAAGTATTAATGTTTCCGCTTAATACAATTCTAGCATGGAATATAAACTTTATCATGAACAAGAATTATAATAATAACATCTTTATTATTGCCTCTAGGGCATAATTCCAACAGTCTCCCACTTGCACTAGAGTCAATAATCTAGTTTACATTTGGCAACAATCTCACACCCATGGCACTGAGGTGTTGATCATGTTTTACACGTGGAAGAGGTTTAGTCAATGGATCTGCGACATTCAGATCCGTATGTACTTTGCTAATCTTCAGATCTCCATCTGCTATATAATCCTGGATTATATGAAACTTGCGGTTGATATGCTTGGTCTTTGGATGATATCTTGGCTCCTTAGCGAGTGCTATGGCGCCAGTGTTGTCACAATATCTCCGATGGGTCCAATGCACTTGGAACCACGCCAAGCTCGATGATGAAGTTTCGATCCAAACTCCTTCACTTGACGCTGCGGCAGCCATGTATTCCGCTTCTCAGTAGATCCGCGATCACGCTTTGCTTGCCTTCTCCAGCTCACTCCTCCATTCAAAATATAAACGTATCCGTCTGAGATTTGGAATCATCCTTGTCGGTGTCGAAACTAGCATCGACGTAACCTTTACGACAAGTTGTTCATCACCCCATAGACTAAGAACATTTCTTTAGTTCTATTTAGGTACTTTAGGATGTTCTTCACGGTGTCGAGGTTCCACTCTGGATCACTTTGATATATGCTCGTCAAACTAAGAGCATTGGACACATCCGGTCTAGTACACAAGATGGCATACATGATGGAACCTATGGCCAAGGCATAAGGCACTTTGCTCATAGCTTCCCTATCATTTACCGTGGTGGACACCGAGCCTTGCTCAATATCTTACACGACAACATAGGCACCGAACCTTTCTTTGCCTTATCCATTCCGAACCTTGTCGAACTTTGTCTAGGTATGTACTCGGCTTAAAGCTATCAGCGTCTTTGTCTATATCTATAGATTTTGATGCCCAATATATAAGCAGCTTCACCTAGGTCTTTCATTGAAAACACTTGTTCAAATAACTCTTCACATCGTTAAGCATGTTGATGTCATTTCCAATAATCAATATGTCATCCACATATAGTACCAGAAACGTCACCGAGCTCCCACTCACTTTCTTGTAGATACAAGCTTCGTAGCAATTTGGAACAAATCCAAAGCTCTTGATCACTTGATCAAAACGAAGGTTCCAACTCCGAGATGCTTGCTTCAGTCCATAAATGGAACGCTGAAGTTTGCATACTTTATCAGCATCCTTAGGATCGACAAAACCTTCGGGTTGCATCATATACAACTCTTCATCAATGTTCCCATTGAGGAAAGCAGTCTTGACATCCATCTGCCATATTTCATAATCATGAAACGCAGCAATTGCTAATAAAATCCGAATGGACTTAAACATCGCTACGGGAGAGAAAGTCTCATCGTAGTCAACACCTTGAACTTGTCGAAAACCTTTTGCGACAAGCCGTGCTTTATAGACGGTAACATTACCATCCGTGTCCGTTTTCTTCTTGAATATCCATTTGCACTCAACGGCCTTTCGGTCGCTAGGAGGATCCACCAAAGTCCATACTTGGTTTTCTCATGGATCCCAATTGGATTTCATGGCTTCCAGCCATTTCTCGAGTCCGGCTCATCATCGCTTCCTCATAGTTCGTAGGTTCACTGTCTTCTACTAACAAGACAACAAGACAGGTTGCCGTACCACTCGGGAGGGGCACGCGACCTTGTCGACCGCGACATTCAAGAGCAGATCGTCCAAGCTTCATGATCCTTGTCATTAGCTTCCTCTATTGTTGGTGCAAAGCGCACCGAACAATTTCAGGTGTTGCGCTACTCTCCAATTCAAGAGAAGGTTCAATAACCTCGTCTAGCTCTACTTTCCTCCCACTCACTTCTTTCGAGAGAAACTCCTTCTCAAGAAAGGAACCGTTCTTCATGACAAACACTTTGCCTTCGGTTCTGTGATAGAAGGTATACCCAATGGTTTCCTCAGGGTATCCTATGAAGACGCATTTCTCCGCTTTGGGTTCGAGCTTGTCCGCATCAACTTCGACGAAGCTTCAGATCCCCAAACTTTAAGAAACGACAACTTAGGTTTAGCACCAAACCACGGTTCATACGGTGTCGTCTCAACGGATTTAGATGGAGCCCTATTTAAAGTGAATGCAGCGTTTCTAATGCATAACCCCAAAATGATAACGGCAAATCAAGAAGAGACATCATTGATCGGACCATATCTAATAGGGTTCGATTCCGCTCAGACACACCATTGCTTGTGGTGTTCCGGTGGCGTGAGTTGTGAAACGATTCCACTTGCTTTAAGATGCGTGAGAAAATCATAACTTAAATATTCACCTCCACGATAGGATCGTAGAAACTTAATCTTTCTCATACGATGGTTCTCCACTTCATTCAAATTCCTTGAACTTTTCAAATGTTTCAGATTTATGTTTCATTAAATAGATATACCCATATCTACTTAAGTCATTGGTAAAAGTGAGGAAATAGCGATATCCACCGCAAGGTCGAAACACTCATCGGTCCGCATACATCGGTATGTATGATTTCCAACAAGTCCGTTGCTCGCCCCATCATACCGGAGAACGGGGTTTTGATCATCTTGCCCATGAGGCATGGTTCGCATGTGTCAAATGATTCAAAATCAATAGACTCCAAAAGTCCATCAGAATGGAGTTTCTTCATGCGCTTTACACCAATATGACCTAGATGACAGTGCCACAAATAAGTAGTATTATCACTATCTACTTTGTATCTCTTAGCCTCAATGTTATGGATGTGTGTTTCATCCCTTTCGAGATTTATAAGAAATAAACCATTCACAAGAGGTGCATGACCATAAAAGATGTTACTCATATAAATAGAACAACCATTATTCTCCGATTTAAATGAATAACCGTCTTGCAATAAACATGATCCGGAAATAATGTTCATGCTCAACGCAGGCACATAATAACATTTATTAAGGTTTAAAACTAATCCCGAAGGTAAAACTAAGAAGAGCGTGCCGACGGCTATCACATCAACTCTTGATCCGCTAACGCCAAGATCGTCACCTCATCCTCGCAAGCCGCTCATTCCGTAGCTCCTGCTTCGAGTTACAAATATTAGCAACCGAACCGATCAAATACCGTGCACTACAACGAGGGCTAGTAAGGAAAACATCAATAACATGTATATCAAATATACCTTTGATGGTGCCAGCCTTCTTGTCCGCTAAGTACTTGGACGATGCCCAAAGGACCCTGTCCTTGCAATAGAAGCACTTAGTGTCCGGCTTAGGACCAGACCTGAGCTTCTTCTCAGCAGGGGCATTGCGGTTGCCGCCGCCCTTCTTGAAGGGCTTCTTTGCTCCCTTACCTTTCTTAAAGGAGGGCTTGTTGACCATCAACACATGATCAGCCTTCAGCTTTGCGAAGAGCTCGGTGATCGTATCAGTGGAACCAATCTGATTATGAGTCACTACAAAACTTTTGTAGGGAGGAGTGATTGCGAACTGTCAATCTTGAGATCCTCCGAATCGCATTCCAGCTTGCTCATGCGTTGAGTGTAGCCCGACATCTTTATGGCGTGCTCACTAACGGAACTCCCTTCCTCCATCTTGCTTAAAGAACTTCTCGAGATCTCATATCTCTCAGAACGGGCTTGAGTCTGAAACATGGTTTTCATCTCCTCGAGAATCTCAAAGGGCCCAGGATAGGTTTCAAAATGATTTTGAAGCTCCGGTTCCATAGCAAACAACATGGTGCTCTTAATCACACCATAATCATCTTTGTACGACAGATAGACAACTTTCTCATCACCGCGAGTTGGCAAGATGGGGTCACCTAACGCTTACCAAGGACATAGTCCTTTGTCCGCCGTATGTAATGATTCTTAGATTGCGGAACCAATTGGTGAAGTTAGACCCATTATTTCTAAGCTTTTCCTTCTCATCAAAAACATTGAAGTTGAAGTTGGACTTGGCCATTGGATCTACAGTATTTGCAAGTAAAATTTAGACTATGTTCATGATAAATAGTTCAACTTAATCAAATTACTAGATGAACTCCCACTAAATTCAACATCCCTCAAGTTGTTTAGTGAACACGATCCAAATTCACCACACCTAATCCGATCATCACGAGAAGAGATGTGGTTTCAATGGTGGACAACAAAGTGTCGATCATATCATTCATATGACTCATGCTTAACCTTTCGATTCTTGTGTTCCGAGGCCATGTCTGTACATGCTAGGCTCGTCAAGTTAGACCCAAGTATTTCCGCGTGTGCAAAACTGGCTTGCACCCGTTGTATGTGAGCGTAGTCTATAGCACCCGATCATCACGTGATGCTTGGAAACGACGAACTTTCGCAACGGTGCATACTTGGGGAGAACACAGTTTTTATCTTGATCTTTAAGTGAGGAATCATCTTATAATGCTACCGTCGCGATCTAAGCATAATAAGATACATAAAGGGATAAACATCACATGCATATAACTTTATGTGACATGGTATAGCCAATCTTCGCAATGATCTCCATCTTGTGCTCCGCATGATCTCCATCACTCCACCATGATTGCCTCCACCACGAATAGCAATTACAACTATTGCTAACTACTTAGCGATAAAGTAAAGCTATTACATGGCGTATAAGAAGTTGACTACAGGTCATACACAATTATAAAGACAACCATATGGCTCTCGCCGTTGTGTACTCATCGACATGCAAGTCGTGAAACATTACAAAACATGATCATCGCATACAATATACACATCACATCTTGGGCCATACCATATCACGAAAACACTCGCAAAAACAAGTTAGACGCCTCTACTTTGTTGTTGCATGTTTTACGTGGCTTATGGGAGTAGATGCTAAGAACGATTCTTACCACGGAAAGCCACAATGGTGATATTATGGTTGCCAAACTCCGTGTTAATCCCATGACAACTATAGTGAGAGAACGACATCCACCAGCCGCATGTGTGGTACAAGCCACACGTCAAGTGCGGAGCAGGTCTCGCGAACGACGTCGCGTCAGGTTGGCCTGGACCGCTTCAATCTCACTATCCCGCGTCATAAGAAGAACACAAACAAGAGGCTTGCAACAGAAAACATCAATGCCCGCAACAACCATGTTGCGTTCTACTCGTGAAACACATCTACGCATAGATCTAGCTCTGATACCACTGAAGGGTTTCGCGGCATAGTAAATCAAAATTTTCTACGGAGCGAACAGAGGGAAAGCCAAGATCTAATCTAGGAGATGCAATCAACGAGAGAGATTGGATTAGATCTTCATACCCTTTAAGATTCTCACAGCGGAATGTTCGTCGGAACGTGGGTTATGTAGTCGTACTCGCTTCTCCTCCTCGCGATCTGATCCGATCTAGCACCACAAGTGGCGGTGCCTCCATGAGATGCACACGTGCAGCACCTCGACATCTCCTCCTTCCTCGGACCAGCGAGTATGGTGGAGAGATAGATTGGATCTACAACACGACGGCGTGGTGTATATGGTGGAGAATTTCTGCTGCAGGGCTTCGCCTACAAACAGTCGGGAGGGAGAGAGGAACGTAGCAAGGCAGCTAGGGCTTGGAGGAAGGTGTGTAGTAGGGGGGAGGGGGCGCACCACCCCTCTATATATAGAGGGGGTCGGCCAGCCCTTGCCCCTCCTCCAAGCCTATCTCTATTTTAAACAATTTAAACTCTCCCTTATCTAGAAATCCTATCTCTAATTTAAACGATTTAAACTCTCCCTTATCTAGAAATCCTATCTCTAGTTTAAACGAGTTTAAACTTATCTAGGATCGGCTGGGCCCTATGGGGCCTTGTGCCCCTGGCCCTATGCGGCCAGGACACTCCCTCGTAGGCCCATGCCCCCTCCCGGAAGGTGGGGCCACGTTGGTCCCCTTCCGGAAGGTTCTAGAAGCTTCCGGTACAATACCGATTAACCCGGAACAATTCAACTCCAAAACTGCACCGCCTTATATGAATCTTATTCTCCGGACCATTCCGGAACCTCTCGTGATGTCCCGGATCCCATCCGAGACTCCGAACAAAAATTCATAAACCAATTATCCAATATATCCTAGCGTCGAGACACGTTAAGTGTGTGACCCTGCGGGTTCGAGAATATGCAGACATGATCTTCTATCAATAATCAACATGGGTCCAGGCACCCATAGTGACTCCCACACATTCATCGATGATCATATCGGATGAACCACGATGCCAGGATGCAATCAATCCCATATATATATTCCCTTCGTCTCGCGATATTTTACGTTCCCGAGATTTTATCGTCGTTGCAGTCATACCTAGTTCAATCTCGCTCACAGCAAGTACTTTACTGTTCCGTAATCCGATATCACTTTGTGATTAACTCCTTAACCACATGCTTGCAAGCGGTGTTGATATCGACACGAAAGGGGCCCAAGTATATCTCTCGACTTGAGGGACAAATCCCATCTCGATACATACAACCCAACAGATACTTTCCAATCACCTGAGAGACACCTTTATGATCACCCTCTCATAGGATGACGTTTGATGACCTCAAAGCTTTCTTCCGTACAGGAGTTGCATTATCTCATGGTCCAAGGAATACAATATTTGACATAGGAAAAGCTTCGCAAAGATGAACACGATGAAACGATCTAATTGCTTCGCTTAGTTTGGGTCTGTCCATCATATCATTCTCCCAATGATATGATCTCATTATCAATTGACAACTCATGTCTATGGTTAGGAAACCTTAACCATCATTGATCAATGAGCTAGTCCTTAGAGGCGCATTCAGGGACACGGTGTTGTTCACAAACCACACAAGTATTAATGTTTCCGCTTAATACAATTCTAGCATGGAATATAAACTTTATCATGAACAAGAATTATAATAATAACATCTTTATTATTGCCTCTAGGGCATAATTCCAACATAAAGCCATGAGTACTCTTTAAGTACTCGCAAACTAATACTAACAAGTGAAGGGTGTTTTTGTAATAGGGCACTAGGCTCTAGGGTTGTTTTGCAAAAAGCCAGATTTATCTCTACTAAGTTCAGAAACTAAGACAGCTAGTTGAAGTTTTACAACACCTAAGTGGGAACTTGTATTTCATATCACAACTCTATTGTGGTCCAGTCAAAGTCTCAATTCATTTCACAAATCATTTTGGAAACATCTGACGAGGGAACAGTATGGCCACTCCAACTGTCCATAACCGCGGACGCGGCTATTCGAATAGTTTGACACTCTGCAGAGATTGTACACTTTCACCACAACATTCGATACATCCGTCAGGAACAAATCCTGAATTCACCATACTCAGTATGCGGATAATCAATCCTAACATTTCAATTACACGCCCTAGTATAAGCACCTCTCCTGTGAGTTTGGCCTCCCAACCATGACCAACTGCCATCTTGGGTACTGCACAGGTGTACAATCTTCACAAGGTAGCCTCAGCTCAAACCTTGGTCGTGAGGGAACCAATTCTAAGGTATATAAGTTTCCAGTCAAGCCCTACCCAATTCTCGTGTATTGTGGTTGTACGGTAAAATTGGAATGGTATCGCATCCAGACAACCATCAGTTTTATAAAGGTCTAAGGCTCATGCCTCAACATTTTCATCATCCAAATCATCTGGTGTCCGAAAACACATGTCAAAACATCTCAATAGAATGATCCATCATTCCAAGGTTTTCATAACCATTTTTCCACCAAGTATTCCCATCTAAAGTTGATCAAGTTTTATGCTTAGCACTAGCATCTACAAGTGGGGGTAAGTACTAATGAGAGGTGGTAAACTAGTGGAGTTTAACTAAGTTCAATCTCATGCCTTAGGATGACATAAAGATTATCTAGCTTAGGCCAGGTTTTATGCTCTTTATGCAACCTTCAATTATCTTTCTAGAATCTACAATTCACTTAAGTAAGCTCTAAGTAATATCTTTGATAAAGAAATAAAGTATAAATCTTGTAAGTAAAATTAGGATTGGGTTATCAAGTGGGTATGATCACATATGCTTAAGGCATATAGTTGGCATGGTAACAAGCAAGTATTTGCTTGCATAGGTCAACTTGATTTGTAAGGCTTCCTAAAGTAGAGTATCTTGCAAGTGTTATCTTGCTAAGTTAATAGCTTGCAAGTATTGGCTTGCCTTGTGTAGAGCAGTGGTTGAAGTTCTCCTCGGCTTCTTCGTAGTATCCTCCTTCCTCCTCGTATCCTTGGTCGGTACTAGCGTCTATAAATAAATACGAGGTACACAATCACCAAACAATACTTAACTACTTGCAATCATCACACAAAAGGGTCTTATAGATGATCTAGCATCATCACTAACATTACAAGATTAAAGCTTGGTTTAATTTCTTTTATTTTTAGAAAAGTAATTTCTACTCATTGAAAAACTACTTAAGATTTAATATTCTCCAAACCAAATATGGGATCATGTTGACACATGCCATCACCACATATTTCAGTACATGGGAATGTGATTTAAAGTGGTGTCACAATTTAATAAGGTTTAACCTTTTTATTTTAAATAAAATAAGTGACTAGAAATGCCTATGTGGCATTCTTTTATTACTTGAACATTATTTCTGTAAGTAACCCATATATTTTTATATATTATGGAAGGTATGATCAATTGTGATTTTTGAGAGTTGGAATCAACTCAAAATCTATTATGGTTTAAATTTGAAAAATGTTTGAATGCAGAAAAGCTTCTGCCTTGTTATTTTTACCAAGGTTGATCTACAGATCCAAATGATTTGAATCCAACGGGCTTGGATTAAGCATTTCCAGACCTTTTTAACAAAATTGGTTTCATTCAATTTGGTTCACTGAATCGAGATGGGTTGATTTTTTAAACTAGGTACAGAACTAAGTTTGAATTAAAATGGAAAAAGTTAAATTCAAATGACTGGGCTGCGCGGGAACTGCTAATGGGCCGGCCCAGTGTCACTCTGCGGCATGGGGCACAACTGACTGGGCGGGTCTACTGTTTAGTGACTCTTTAAACGCGAAGCAGTACGGGGCAATCTCATCCGCACAATCTAAGTCTAATCGAACGGCTGCTACTCATCGTCCACGTCGGGCGGTGCCGGTGAGACAGAAACCTAACACGGCAGGTGGGGGTCGTCGGGGGCTCACCGGGGCTCAGGCGAGGGTCGGCGAGGCGGGCGAACGACGAAGTCGATGACGGCGAACCTCCTGGTACCGACAGCTTCTCCTGGGGCGGCTCCAATCGCTGGCTTCCTTCTTCTCCATCAGCAGCGGGCTCCGGCCAAATGCCGGTGATGCGCTGCTCGCCTTGCTCCGGGAACGGGGTGGAACGATCAGTGAGGTGAAGGGAGTGAGATGGTGTGAATAGTTTGAGCGGGGGAGGCCTCTATTTATAGTCTCGACTACGAGACCGAACAGGATGGGCAGACGACGGTGGCGACACGGCTACGGGCAGTTAGGGGCATGGCCAAGGGTGGCGATCATTCGGTGGTCTCCTGGAGATTCTCTATGGCTTTAATGCGTGTGTAGGGGCGGTGGCAAACAGTCTGGAACTCTCGACGTTCTACACGACAGAGGCGGCGTCTTCGACGGCGAGCGGTGGCTACGGGGTACGGGCGGTGAAATGGGCATGTCTGGCGGTCTCCTGGGATGGTGGGGAGCATGTTGGAGGGCGGAGAGGGCTCGGGGTGGTCTGGTTGAATGGGAACGGCGCATGCTCTGCGGCGCGGGTCGGCATGGTCGAACGCGGCACGGGCGCGGCGTTCCTAGCGGTTCTGGCTGATGTCTGCGAGGCAGGGCTGGTCGAGAGGGGCGGTGAGGCATGGGCTACCTCCCAGAGAAGGTTGGCATGGCTAGTTCTTCCTCTAGCCTGCTGTCCACACTGGGGTGACATGGGTGCTCTCGTCCTGTTCACCATTGATGATATTGGCAAGCTTACAGTGGGGCTAGTGATTAGTTAAGGTTGTTAGATGATCTACTAATTCTAGTGGTGTCCAGAGAGGGAACAAGTTAGGCCCAAAACACTGCACACTATAGTGTTTTGATTTTGGTTGATTTGAATCAGCAAGGTGTTTGATGAAATGGCCGCATGAATTCAAGTTTTAAATTTTGAAAAGATTTTTGGTGGGTGTGCTAGGCATGTGCTGGTGAGTCTATGGATGCTTGGGTTTTGAAAGTTGAGCTTGTTTGAGTGGCTTTTGCAAAAGTGGGATCTTCCCATATGAAATAGATTCAATTTTAAACTGTCATTTAAACTATGCATTTGAATGTTTCTGTATGATCACAAGGTGGGCCTTGGTACTTTGTTATGAGTACTATCAAGGGGTGTAAAGATCCAAACAAGTTTATGTTATGTTTTGAAAGTTAGAGACAGCCAAAGTAGGCATGGGAGTTAAATTGGCCAAAGTGACCATTCCCTTATTTTGTTTGTTTTGATTTATTTGTCTTTGGGAAAAGTGTGGGGATTATTTAGATGATGTTTATTTCACCTAAGAATCATTTTACAAGCAAAGAAACAAATAATCATGGCAATTCAAAAGAATCCAAATTTCCATACACACACATATGAATGCTTTCATATTTTTAATTGGAAAAGTTTTTGTTAACCCTAATTTTGGTGATTAGAGTTTGATGATTTTAGTTTACTATTTTTGGGATGTTACATGCGCCATCTGCGTTCTTGGAGCCGTCGAAGTGTAGGCTCCAGTAATGGAGGTATGGCAGTTTCTCTGGCTGCTGGGCCTCCTCCCAGTCGGCAAGAAAGTCTGCGAGAGCCTGCGACTTGATTGCCTTGCGCGGCTCGTACCTGATGTTGTGGACGCCGATCTCGACGGCCCACTTGGCGACTTGCCCGGTCGCTTCACGGTTGCGGATGATGTCCTACAACCATGCTGAGGAGACGACCGTTATTGGGTGCTCCTGGAAGTAGTGCGGCAGTCTCCGTTGTGCTCTGAAGACCGCATATACCAATTTTTGGTACTGCGGGTAGCGCTGGAGAGACTCGGTGAGGACTTCGCTGATGTAGTATACAGGTCGCTACACCGGGCGCTCCTTGCCCTCCTCTGGTCGTTCGACGACCATAACGACGCTGACGACGCGCTCGGAAGCCGTGACATAGACGAGCATGGGCTCCTTGTCGACCGGGGAGGCGATTAGCGGTGCCGCGAGTAGCACCTCCTTGAGAGCGTGGAGTGTGTTGTCTGCCTCCTTGTTCCACTAGAAAGTGGGGTTCTTGCGCATTAGGAGGTAGAGGGGCATGGCCTTCTCGCCTAGCTGGGGGATGAAGCGATTGAGAGTCGTGACTCGCCCGGCCAGCTTCTAGACGTCACGCAGGCATTCGGGTCTGCCGAGCCGGGCGATCATGTTGATCTTGGCGGGGTTCGCCTCGATTCCATGCTTGGAGACGACGTACCCCAGCAGTTGTCCAGTAGGTACGCCGAAGGTTCACTTCCCTGGGTTTAGCTTTATCTTGTACCTCCGCAAGTTGGCGAAGGTTTCCGCTAGTTCGGCGAGTAGATCATCCTGGCGGGTGTACTTTACTACCACGTCGTTGATGTAGACGTGGATATTGCGACCGATTTGTCTCTCAAGGCACTCCTTCATACACCTCTGGTAGGCCGCCCCGGCGTTCTTGAGGCCGAAGGTCATGGCGGTGTAGCAGAATGCTCCGAATGGCGTGATGAACGCTGTCTTCTCCTCGTCCTCGACTGCCATTTTGATCTGGTTGTACCCAGAGTAGGCATCGAGGAAGCATAGCGACTCCGAGCCCGCGGTTGAATTGATGATTTGGTTGATCCGTGGGAGGATGAACTGCTCCTTTGGGCAGGCGTTGTTGAGGTTTGTGTAATCGATACACATTCTCCAGGTCCCGTTTTTTTCTCGACCAAGACTGGGTTTGCCAACCACTTGGAGTATTTGATTGGCCGGATGAAGCCTGCAGCGAGTAGACGCTGAACCTCCTCGGCGATTTCTCGGCAGCGCTCTTCATTGAAGGGCCGCAGCGACTTCTTGACAGGTCGCACTTTGGGGTAGGCGTTGAGTTTCTGTTCTGCGAGTTCCCTCGGGACACCAGTCATGTCAGATGGCTTCCATGCGAAGATGTCGCGATTCTCATGTAGGAACTCAATGAGCGCGCCTTCCTATGCTGGGCTCATGCCCGTCCCAATCGTCACCGTCTGCCTAGAGTCGCCTGGGACCAGCTCGGCGGTGCGAGTGTGCGTCGTTGCCTCGAAGGCGGTGGAGCTGCCACCCTCCGAGTTGGGCTTCTTGAGTATGGTGGGGTCATCATTGTTGACCCCGCTCGCGTACTTGGCGAGATCCTTTGCGTGGTTGGCCTCTGCCACGATGCCAGTGTCAGCAAGATCGGCACCTTTGGCCTCGCATTCTGCGGCCATGTCGGGATCGCCATGGATAGTGATGATGCTACACGGCCCGGGGAGCTTCATCGCGTTGTACGCATAGTGGGGCGCTGCCATGAATTTGGCGAACGCCTGGCGCCCCAGGACGCAGTGGTAGGGGATGTTGAACGGCACTAGCTCGAAAACGATCCACTCGGTGCGGAAGTTCGCTGGTGTGCCAAAGGTGACTGGCAGCGTCACCTTGCCGATTGGGTACGCCTTCCGACCGGGGACGATGCCATGGAAGGTGGTGTAGGTCGTCTCGATCATCGACTACGGGAGCCGCAGTCGCCTGAATGTGTCCAGGTATAGAATGTTGATGGAGCTGTCGCCGTCCATCAGCGTCTTGGGAGAGAATAGTCCCCCACCTTGGGCTTGACCACCAAGGTGACTCAGCCCGGATATTCGATCCATGGCGAGTGGTCCTCGCGGCTCCAGGTGATTGGTTGCTCGGACCAGTTAAGGAACTGGGGGATGTCGATCTGGGACACCGCGTTGACGGCGACGACGCGGGCGTTGACCTTCTTCTCGCGCTTCATGTTCAAGCCTGTGAAGGTGTGGAGCGATCCGGCGTCGTTGCCGAATTTA
This sequence comes from Avena longiglumis, assembly GCA_030063025.1. NCBI lineage: Eukaryota > Viridiplantae > Streptophyta > Magnoliopsida > Poales > Poaceae > Avena > Avena longiglumis. The sequence continues at coordinate 229,700,053 of CP125978.1, forward strand.
CCGCAGTTTGGCAGGTGGTTTTCGGGGTCTTCCCTTACGCGTCGTGCCTTCTCGATCTCCCTCAGGGAGTTGCAGTCAGCGGTCATGTGCGTGGCAGGTTTTCCCTCCCTGCTGTGGAATACACAGGGCTGGTTGAGGAGGGCCGCGGGGTCGAACCGCGGCTTCGCCTTGTAGTTGCCGCTATCACGGCGCTGACCTCCGTCGCGGTGGAAGCTCTTGGGCTCGCGTGGAGCATACCCGGCGTTGGCGATGAAGTCGACTCGCCCGTCACAGCGGCGCTTGCCGGTGAGGCGAGTGTTGTACCGTAGCTCGGGTCGCCTCCCGTTGTCGTGGCCGCTCGTGCGGCGATTCCCTCCTGACTCGTTGTCGGTTTCTTGGTTTGGGTCTTCCTGTGCGTACCGCTTGGCGATCTCGGGGAGGTATGGTATGTTGTCGAGTGTTTTGTACACCGCTTGAGTTTGGCGACTAGGGGCTCGTAGCGGCACGAGGTCTTGAAGCAGTGGATCGCGGTGTCCGGGTGGATTCCGGCCACGTTGTACCACAGGTCTTGCCACCTTTGGACCCAGCTGCTGGTCGACTCGCGGGGTCCCTGGACGCATCGCTCCAGGTCCTCGATGGTGGTGGCATGGGTGTAAGAGCCCTCGAAGCGCCTAACGAAGGCATCGCGCATTTCCTCCCAGGAGTCGATGATGTCCGCGGGGAGGGTGTTGATCCATTGTCGGCACGCTCCCTCCATCATCAGGGGGAGGTAGCGAACGGTGAGCAAGTAAGTGTGGCCGGCGATTCCCATCGCCATGAGGTAGGTGTCCAGCCACATGGACGGGTCGTACGAGGGGTCGTACTTCTCGATCTCCTATGGCGCTTTGAAGTTCGTCGGGTATCTTTCGCCTCGGATCATTGGTACGAAGCACTGGTGTCCGACTCGGCTCAGCGACCCCCTTGGTTCGCCGTCGTGGCGGTTGGTGAGGGTATGCCTCAAGTCATCAGGCTGGCGTGCGCGCCAGCTCTGGTTGTTGATGATGTGGGTGTGCGCGTCGATTGGCTGCCCGTTGGCGGTGACGAAGTTGTTCGCTGGTCGCGGGTCGTTGGTGGAGAGTGCCGCATGTGCGGGTCAATGTTGGAGCTGCAGGGGCTCGGGTGGTGGGTAGTTAAGGGTGTTTGCCACCACTGGGCGGTCACTCGAGGCCACCCTGCTGCCTGACGAACACGAGTACATGCGACCCTGTGAGTCGGCACCCGCATTTTGTTGCTCGACTGCCTTGGCGAGTAGAGCCTTGGCGTACTGGATCTACATGGCGCCTTCCCCGGTCACGGTGATGTTGTCGACCGCGGCTCGGCTCGCGACTATGTTGTCCATCGGGGTGGAGAACAGCGGGAGGCCATTCTCGTCTCGCTCCCGCGAGGAGACCAGGATACTTGGCTGATTCCGGGGGGCGTGCGGCCGGGTGGTGGTGGTGGGGCGTCATTAGCCATCACGCCTGGTGGTGGCCGGGAGCTTCCTCCTGGCGGCGCGTTTTCACAGATCGTGCGCTCGGCTATGCGAGTCGGGTCGTTCTTGTCGTCGAAGTTCAGGGCACGGCCCTGAACAGTGGGGTTCAGGCGCGACCTGATGCGGAGTTGGTGGTAGCACGAAAGCTCCTGCGCTGTCACCTGCTCGAGGCGGAATTTTTCGCGCTCGGCTTGTTCCTTGCGGACCGCCTCCTCCAGTCGCACGCAGAGTTCTTCAACCTCCGTTTCCGTTGCAGTTGGTGGGATCGGCGTGGAGAAGGGGAATGGCGGGGGTCCGCGCCGTTTGCCATGTAGGCCGCGATGTTGCGGCTAGATCCGACGTGGAAGTCGCCAGAGTTCTCCGACCCAGAGTCCAAGTCGAAGATCCCAAGGATGGAGGGGTCCTTGAAGTCTTCCACGTTGGAGACCTGGGTGATGGAGCCCGCGGGCAACGCGGTGACGATGGATCTGGTAGCCGACGTCGGGGCCGCCGAGTTGGCGTCGTCGTTGAGGACCGCGTCGTCCGTGGCCATGGTGGTTTCGGCCACGTTGCTATTGGCCGAGTCGTACTCGGAGGCGAGGCGGTGGATAGTGCGGACCTGGTTCTCAGAGAGCTAGTTGCGTGGTGGCGACCCGCGGATGCGAGCCGGGTCCTCCGAGGTGATGGTGTCGGTGAAGCCGACGAAGAGGCTGATCGTGTCGACTGTCATGATCACGCTGTGTGTAACGGGGCATGCCGCTGGTACGTAGCTTCTCGGCAAGATCTAGAGGATCTCGCCGATCGCGATCATGCGGCCAGTGGCGATCGTCTCGTTGATGGGCAGATTGGATCTCGCTGCAGAACACCGGCCTGACCGGCCAGGCCCCACGGTGGGCGCCACTGTCGTGGGAATGGCCACGGCAGATGCTGCAATCGGCAGCGAGTAGTAGAACAAGGGTCAAGGGCGGCCAGCCATCTACGGTGCGAGATGAGGGCGGAGACACAAGGGTTTACCCAGGTTCAGCCCCCTGGAGGGTAAAGACCTACTCCTGCTAGATTGTATTATGGAGAGAGTACAAGGGCGAGCTCGATGACTAGGCGGCGAGTCGCTGGGGTGTATGATGGAACGTGTCCTCTATGCGTACCCTAGGGAGGTTTATATAGGCTCACCTCGCTAGGGTTTACAGATCTACAACCGAATTGGTTAAGGATTCGGAGGGTCCTTGACCTAATCCGACTGAGCCTAGCTACGCTTCTGGACCTCTGGCTTCCAATCGCATGGGTCCTCGCCAAGTCTCGATCTAGTCGTTGTCTTGTGGGCCCACTCACTGGCAGCTTGGGCCAATAGGAAACGTCCTGCTGGGCATACCCCAGTAGACATATCCCCATCAATGTGAATTCAGGATTGTTCCTGGCAGATGTATCGAATGTTGTGGTGAAAGTGTACCACCTCTGCAGAGTATCAAACTATTCGAATAGTCGTGTCCGCGGTTATGGACAGTTGGAGTGGCCATACTGTTCTGTCATCAGATGTTTTCAAAATGACTTGTGAAATGATTCATGACTTTGACTTTACCATAACAGGGTTATGATATGGAATTTGACCCTGTAACATCCCAAAAATGTTGAACATTGATTATCAATTCTAATCACTAAAATTAGGGTTAACAAAAATTTGATTAAATAAAAACCAAATGAATGCATGTGTGTATGTGATGATTGAATGAATGCATAAATGGACTTGTGTGATTAACCTAAATATCAAGGAATGGTTTAAAGATGAAAATAATATCATCTAAAACATTTCCAAGCAGAAACAAATCAAGAGAAAATCAAAAACAAAACAAATAAAGCAAATGGTCATTTTTGCCAATCTTGCTCACTAGGCCATTTTGGGTGTTTCTAGTCCAAGATTTCAAATAGAAACTTTTCCATTTCTTTTCACCCCTTGCAAGACAAAGTAAAAGTGAATCAAAGACCACCTTTCAAACTTACAGAAACATTTAGCAACCCCATTCAAATGAAAATTTAAAATTGAATCTTTATCATATGTGAAGATCACACGTTTTCAAAACCCAACCAAACCAGTGTCCCTTGACCAATCCAACTAACCAGATACTCCCTAGTATGTACCTAGCAAACCCACCAAGTTTCAATCCAAAATTCAAATTTGAATTTCTTTCGACCATTTCATCAAACACCTTGTTAGCGGCAAACAAACAAACATCAAGAACTATTGGTAGTAGTGATATTGGCCAACCTTGTCCCCTTCCTAGCTCACTCTACATTCTCAGTAGATGATCAAAGTAATCTAACTAGCTTGAGCACCACTGTGAGCAAGCATAGACATCAATGGTGACCATGCCGAGAGCACCATTGCCACCCCCATGTCGCCAGCAAGCTAGAGGAAGTACTAGCCTTGCCAACCTTGTTTGGGACACTCTCCACCGTCCACCGTCCACCGCCACCCCCTGTCCAAGCCTCGAGCCTTGCCCGCCCCTAGACCACACGGCAAGCTCATGCCCAGTCTCTCTGCGTGCGAGCCGAGAGTGCGCCAGAGAGCCGCACGCGGCACCAGCCCACAGACCGCATGCCGCCCTCGCCGCCTGCATAAGTGATCACCATAGCACCCTGCCAGATAACCCCGTTTGCCGCCACGCGGACCACACACGCTGTGCGCCATTAAACTTGCCGGCAGACCCGCCCAGAGCGCCGTGACGTTTCGACCGTTCCTCATCACCCCACGCCACGCCATCAAGCCGTTGAGCTTTGCCAGGAGGAAACACACCACCCCCTATCACCGCGCATGCCATTAGCACGTTGTGCCGACGACCACGACAGGCTCAGCCCGCGCCATTCGGTACCCTCGTCACACTATAAATAGAGGCCTTCCCAGCTCAAACTCTTCACACCATCTCACTCCCCACCTCTCACTGATCACACACACTCACCCCCAGAGCAAGGCGAGCACCAGGTCGCCGGAATTTCACCGGAGTTCGCCGCTGTAGAGGAGGAGAGGCGCCGTCGATTGGAGCCGCCCCAGGAGGAGATACCGATACCAGGAGAATCGCCATCGTCGACTTCATCGTTCGCCCCCGTCGCCGACCATCGCCTAAGCCCCGATGAGCCTCCCACGACCCCCACTGGCCGCGCTAGGGTTCTGTCTCGTCGGCGTTGCCTGATATGGACAATGAACCCTAGCCGTTTGTAGGGATTCGTAGCATGGAAAACAAAAATATTCTACCGCATACAAACAAACAAGCCAAGATCTATCTACTATATTGTAGCAACGAGTCGATAGAATAACTCACCCTCAAAGATTCCAAAGTGTTTAACGAGAGCGGATTCTCGTGGGTGATGTAGTCGTACTCTTCCCGATCTCAAGATCGCGTAGACGATCCTTCCGCTGCGTTCAGCAGCGCTCCCTGATCGGTCAAACGTTCGATTTTCGACGAAGACCTTCCTCTCCCTTGTTCCAGCAGGCAGCGGAGGTTGTAGAACTCTCCTCGCGATTCCGGCAGCACAACGGCGTGGTACCGGAAGTAGAGTGGAGATCTCGCCGGGCTTCGCCTTAAGCCAGAGCGAGTATGGTGGGCTATGAGAAATCCCTCGACGATCTAGGGTTTAGACATGCCGAGGAAGAGGTGCTAGAGCCGGCGGCTAGGGCTTGGTGGTGCCCAAGTCGGCGGCAAGGAGATCCCTAGGCGGCGGCTTGGAGGGCGGCGGCGGCTAGGGTTAGGGTTTTCGGGGCAAGGGACTTGTGTGTCTCTAGGAGGGAGCCCTGCCCCTCCTTATATAGGTGGAGGGGCCGGCCGGCCAAGGTAAGGGAGGGGAGTCCCTCCCCAACTTGGCTTGGGTGGTGCGCCGCAGGTTGGAGGAGGGAACTCCTCCCCAACTCGGTTTCCCACTCCTCCTCCTCTTTCCAAAACCTGCCGTTTGACTTTCAAACTAGCCGTTTGACTTTTCAAACTAGGATTTGAATAATCCCTCTATTTTGAACAGCGATGACACCGAGTACATGATGCAATCATATCAACTTGATATAACACATTCATGTACCCTTCCCGGTGTCGGACATTCGAACCTTCTAGAACATTCCCGATGAAAACACCGGAACCATTCTCCAACTCCGAAACAGGACTTTCCTTATATGAATCTTATTCTCCGGACCATTCCGGATCTCCTCGTGATATCCCGAATCCCATTCGAGACTCCGAACAACATTTGGTCTCTTTCTCATCATTCCATAACTACTCAAACAACGTCAAATCCTTAAGTGTGTCTCCCTACGGTTCATGAATTACGCGGACATGATCGAGACACTTCTCCGATCAATAACCAATAGAGGAATCTGGAAATTCATATGCCCCCTCTTTTCTCTATTTTTGCGATCTAATGAACCACTTACATAGCATATCAATTTCCCTTTGTCTCACGATAGTTTACTTATCCGGTTATGATCCGGTATCTCTGCATACCTAGTTCAACCTCGTTACCGATAAGTACTCTTTTCGTTCCCATGATATGTGATCCTTGTGAGCACCGCTTGCAAGCTAATTGGATGACATTTCACCGAGAGGGCCCAGCATATCTATCCGTCATATGGATGGACAAATCCCACTCTTGATCCATGTGTCTCAACCAATACTTTCCGAACACTCAATGCCACCTTTATAGCCACCCAGTTACGGTGTGGTGTTTGATGTCATCAAAGCATCCATCCGGTAAAGGTGATATGCATGATCTCATGGTCGAAGGAATTAGATTACTATGTATCAGAAAGCATATAGCAATTGAACTATTAAAATGACTTGATCTTTATGCTACGCTTATCTATAGGAGTATGTCCACCATATCATTCTTCTAACAATATGATCTTGTTGTTGATAACATCTCAATGTTCATGATAGGGAAACCACAATCATTTATCAACCAACAAGCTAGTGATGTATAGAGGCTATACCAGGGACTTCAATTTAAGTTTACAAATCACACAAGTATTAATGTTTCGTTGTTAATACTATTATAGCATGAATGTAAACATTTATCATAAAAACAAAGATATAATAATAACTTCATTTATTATTGCCTCTAGGGCATATCTCCAATAGTCTCCCACTTGCACTAGAGTTATCTAATCTAGATTACATGGTAATATACCGAACACCCATGGCAGTTTGGTGCTGGTCATGTTTTGCCCTCGGGAGAGGTTTAGTCAACGGATCCGCCACATTCAGATCGGTGTGTACTTTGCAAATATTTATATCCCCATCTTGGATATGTTCTCGAATAGCGTGAAAACGTAGCTTGATGTGCTTCAGCTTCTTGTGTGACCTTGGTTCTTGCGCATTGGCTATGGCGCCCATGTTATCACAGTAGATAGACATTTGGTCCAGCGCACTAGGAACCACACCCAGCTCTGTAATGAACTCTTTCGTCCATATCGCTTCTTGTGAAGCCTCCGAGGCAGCCATGTATTCGATTCGTTGAAGATGTCGCCACAACGCTTTGCTTTGCACTCCTCCAGTTAACTGCTGCACCATTCAAAATAACTACGTATCCAGATTGTGATTTAGAATCATCCGGATCGGTGTTCCAACTAGCATCGGTGTAACCATTAACAAGGAGTTGTTCATCACCTCCATAAGAAAGAACCATATCCTTAGTTCTTCTCAAGTACTTAAGGATGTTTTTGATCATTGTCAATGATCCACTCCTGGATCACTTTGATATATGCTAGTTAAACTAACAGCATATGCAATGTCGGGTCTAGTACATAGCATGGCATACATTAGAGATCCTATGGCTGAGGCATAGGGAGTCTTACTCATCCTTTCTCTATCTTCTGCCGATGTCGGACTTTGAGTTTTACTCAAGGTCGTATTGGGCAACATGGGCAAGAACCCTTTCTTGCTATCTTCCATTCCAAACCTCTTTAGAACTTTGTACAAATATGTACTTTGTGACAATGATATTTGTGTTGGAGATATGCCCTAGAGGCAATAATAATTGTAGTTATTATTATATCTTTGTGTTTATGATAAATGTTTACATTCATGCTATAATAGTATTAACAAGGAAACATTAATACTTGTGTGATTTGTAAACTTAATTTGAAGTCCCTAGTATAGCCTCTATACTTCACTAGCTTGTTGGTTGATTAATGATTGTGGTTTCCCTATCATGAACATTGAGATGTTATCAACAACAAGATCATATCGTTAGGAGAATGATATGGTGGACATACTCCTATAGATAAGCATAGCATAAAGATCAAGTCATTTCAATAGTTCAATTGCTATATGCTTTCTGATACATAGTAACCTAATTCCTTCGACCATGAGATCATGCATATCACCTTTACCGGATGGATGCTTTGATGACATCAAACACCACACCGTAACTGGGTGGCTATAAAGGTGGCATTGAGTGTTCGGAAAGTATTGGTTGAAACACATGGATCAAGAGTGCGATTTGTCCATCCATATGACGGATAGATATACTCTGGGCCCTCTCGGTGGAATGTCATCCAATTAGCTTGCAAGCATGTGACTGGGTCACAAGGGATCACATATCACGGGAACGAGAAAAGAGTAGTTATTGGTAACGAGGTTGAACTAGGTATGCAGAGATACCGACGATCATAACCTCGGATAAGTAAACCATCGTGAGACAAAGGTAAATTGGTATCGTATGTAAGTGGTTCATTCGATCGCAAAGTAATCGTAGAAATATGTGGGAGCCATATGAATTTCCAGATTCCTCTATTGGTTATTGTTCGGAGAAGTGTCTCGATCATGTCCGCATAATTCACGAACCGTAGGGAGACACACTTAAGGATTCGACGTTGTTTTGAGTAGTTATGGTATTATGAGAAAGAGACCGGATGTTGTTCGGAGTCTCGGATGGGATCCGGGATATCACGAGGTGATCCGGAATGGTCCGGAGAATAAGATTCATATAAGGAAAGTCCCGTTTCGGAGTTCGGGAATGTTTCCGGTGTTTTCATCGGGAATGTTCTAGAAGGTTCCGGATTGTCCGACTGGGAGGGTACATGAATGTGTCATTGAATGATTGCATCATGTACTAAATGTTCTTGCTGTTCCAAAACTGAAAAGTCAAACGGCTAAAACAGAAACTGTGGAAACAGAAACTGTGGGAAACAGAAACTGGGAAACAAGCAAGAGGAGGTTGAAACCAACTTGGAGGAGGAGTCCCTCTCCTCCAAGCCGGGCCCACCTAGGATGAGTTGGGGAGGACTCCTCCTCCCCTGGCGCCGCCCTCCACCTATAAAAGGAGGCAGGGCCTCCTCTAGACACACAAGTTCCTATCCTCTAATCTCCGGTTTAGAGCCGTTTGGTTTAGAGATTCTAATTGCTTTAGCCTGGTTTAGATCCTTCTAATTGGTGTGTCTAATCCTAGACCACTAATAGCCCTCTCTCATACTCCACCATACTCGCTCCCATAAGGCGAAGCCCTCGGGATTTCCCTCTACTTCCGTACCACGCTGCCAGGCCGAATCGAGGAGAGTGCTACAACCTCCGCTCACTGGAACAAGGGAGAGGAAGGTCTTCGCCGAAAATCGAACGTGTGACCGATTGCGAAGCGCTGCCGAACGCAGGAAGGATCGCTCACACGATCTTGAGATCGGAAAGAGTACGACTACATCACCCACGAGAATCCGCTCGTTAAACACTTTGGAATCTTTGAGGGTAAGTTATTCCATCGACGTTGCTACAATATAGTAGATAGATCTTGGCTTGTTTGTTTGTATGCGATAGAAATTTTTGTTTTCCATGCTACGAACCCCTTCAAAGGGTATCGAGCCGTGTCTATATGTAGATCTGTTGCACGAGTAGAACACAATGGTCATTGTGGGCGTTGATGCTTTTATTGTCGATTGCTTCTTGTGTACTTTGCATCTTGCGGTATGTTGGGATGAAGCGGCCCGGGCTAACCTTACATGACATTGTTCATGAGACTTGCTCCACGCTTGACATGCAACTTGTATTGCATAAGTGGCTTTGCGGGTGCCTGTTTCTCCTAGCATAGTTAAGATCCAATTTACAATGGGTGATTAACAATACTAGTATCAATGTCTATTCAAAGTAGTTGTAATAGTTGAAGCCGGTGGACGACAACCATGGTGAAGCGTCATTGACCTTGATGCAATGCCGGTGATGATGGAGATCATGTTCGTGCTTGAAGATGGAGATCGGAAGCACAAAGAAGAAAGGCCATATCATATCACATATTATTGAATTGCATGTGATGTTAATCCTTTATGCATCTTGTATTGCTTGGTAGACGACGGTATAATTATAAGATGATCCCTCATGCACATCAATTTCAAGTCATAAAGTGTTCGCCCTTAGTTAGCACCGTTGCTAAAGCTTGTTGTTTCAAAGCACCACGTGATGATCGGGTGTGTTAAATTCTGCAAGTGTATACAACATGAGCAAGCCAGATTTGCTCATGCAGAAACTAAGGTTTGATCTTGACGAGCCTAGCATGTACAGACATGGTCTCGGAACACGGATCACCGAAAGGTAAAGCATGAATCGTATAGTAGATATGATGAACATGACGATTGTTCGCCATTGAAACTATATCAACTCTCATGATGATCGGTGTTTATGTAGTGGATTTGGTTCGTGTGATCACTAAAACAATGTGAGGGATGTTGTTTTGAGTGGGAGTTCACCTAGTTTAATTTCATTAATTAATTTGAACTCAATTTGTCATAAACTTAGTCTAAACTATTGCAAATATGTTGTAGATCAATGGCAGCCCTACCATCAATTTTAATGCGTTCTAGAGAATGAAAAGTTGAAAACAATGGAAGCAACTTCGGATTGGTTCCGCAATTTGAGGATTGTCCTCACAAATGGTAATTTGACCTATGTGCCGGATGCACCATTGGTGACCCACTGCAATGATGCTCCGATGAAGTAAAGAATGTTTACCTCGCTCGAAGAATCAAGACTCCATAGTTCGTGTGTTATATTGTATGGTTTAGAATCGGAGCTTGAAAAGGTTTGAAGAGTCGACCCATATGATATTGTCGAGGATCTCAAATTGATTTTTGAGACTCATGCGCAATTGAAAGCTATGAGGCTTCGAAAAGTTCTTTAACTGCAAGATGGAAGAGGGCAGCTCGTCGGTGAGCATGTGCTTAAGATGTCCAGGCACACAAACAAACTTCAAGCTTGGGTATAGTGATTCCTAATGCTTTGGGGATTTACCGTGTCCTCCACGCCACCAAGTTACAGGAACTTTGTGATGAACTACAACATGCAGAACATGAATAAAGAGTTGCCAGAACTGTTTGCTATGTTAAAATATGCAGAAGTGGAGATCAAGAAAGAGCACCAAGTGTTGTTGGTCAATAAGACCACCAAACTCAAGAAAGGCAAGTCTAAGCAAAAGGGACACTTCAAGAAGGGTGGTAAGAAAGTTATCACGCCGGCGAAGAAGACCAAGGCTGGACCCAAGCCTGAAACTGAGTGCTTTTACTGCAAGGGAGAAGGTCACTGGAAGCGGAATTGCCCAAAGTACTTGGCGGATCTGAAGAACGGCAACATCAAGAAGAAAGGTATATCTGATATAAATGTTATTGATGTGTATCTCACTAGTACTCGTAGTAGTGCCTGGGTATTTGATACTGGTTCGGTTGCTCATATTTGTAACTCAAAGCAGTCTTTGCAGAATAAACGGAAGCTAGCGAAGAACGAGGTGACGATGCGCGTGGGAAACGGATCAAAGGTTGATATGATCGCGGTCGGCACGCTACCCCTTCATCTACCATCGGGATTAGTTTTATACTTAAATAATTGTTATTTAGTGCCTGTGTTGAGCATGAACATTATATCGGGATCTTGTTTATTAAGCAGATTTACTTGTTTAAATCAGAGAATAATGGTTGTTCGATTTATATGAGTAATATGTTTTATGCACATGCACCTATGATAGATGGTCTATTCTTATTGAATCTCGATAGTGGAAATACAAATATCAACAACATTGAGGCTAAACGTTTGAAATCAAGCGATAATTCGACCTATATGTGGTAATCGTCTGCCTTGGTAACATTGAGTGAAGCGTATGAAGAAACTCCATTCCGATGGACTTCTTGAATAACTTGATTTTGAATCACTTGAAAGATGCGAAGCATGTCTGATGGGAAAAATGACTAAGACTCCATTTTCTGGTATGATGGAGCGAGCTATGGACTTATTGGAAATCATACATACCGATGTGTGTGGTCCAATGAGTGTAGCATCGCGCGGTGGTTATTGTTATGTTCTTACCTTCACGGATGACTTGAGTAGACATGGGTATATCTATTTCATGAAACATAAGTCCAAAACTTTCGAGAAGTTTAAGGAGTTTCAAAGTGAGGTAGAGAATCAACGTAACAAGAAGATTAAATTTCTACGTTCTGATCGTGGAGGTGAATATCTAAGTTACGAGTTTGGCGAGCATTTGAAGAGATGCGGAATACTTTCACAGTTGACACCGTCGGGAACACCACAGCATAATGGTGTGTCCGAACGTCGTAATCGAACACTCTTAGATATGGTTCGTTCTATGATGTCACTTACAGATTTACCGCTATCATTTTGGGGTTATGCATTAGAAACAGTTGCATTCACTTTAAATAGGGCACCGTCTAAATCCGTTGAAACGACACCGTATGAATTATGGTTTGGGAAGAAACCTAAATTGTCGTTCCTTAAAGTTTGGGGATGCGAAGCCTATGTAAAGAAGTTACAGCTGGACAAGCTTGAACCCAAAGCGGAAAAATGCGTCTTCATAGGATACCCGAAGGAAACTATTGGGTATACATTCTATCATAGATCCGAAGGCAAAATCTTCGTTGCGAAGAATGGATCCTTTCTAGAGAAGGAATTTCTCTCGAAAGAAGTGATTGGAAGGAAAGTAGAACTCGACGAGGTTGTCGAACCTTCTCTCGAAATTGCGAGTAGCGCAGCACCGGAAGAAGTTCCTGTGGTGCCTGCACCAATAAGAGAGGAAGCTAATGATGATGATCATGAAACTTCGGTTGAAGTTGCTATAGAGCCTCGAAGGTCAACGAGAACTCGTACCACTCCAGATTGGTATGATCCCGTTATGAGTGTCATGTTGATGGATAACACCGATGACCCTGAGACGGATGAGGAAGCGATGATGAGCCCAGATTCCAATAAATGGCAAGAAGCCATGAAATCCGAGATTGGATCCATGTACGAAAACCAAGTATGGACTTTGGTGGACTTACCGGATGGCCGGAAGGCTGTCGAGAACAAATGGATTTTCAAGAAGAAAACAAATGTTGATGGTAATGTTACTGTCTATAAAGCTCGACTTGTCGCAAAAGGGTTTCGACAAATTCAAGGAGTTGACTACGATGAGACTTTCTCACCAGTAGCAAAGATAAAGTCTGTGAGGATTATGTTAGCAATCGCTGCATATTATGATTATGAGATATGGCAGATGGATGTCAAAACATCATTCCTCAATGGAGATATTGATGAAGAGTTGTATATGATGCAACCCAAAGGTTTTGTCGATCCTCAAGATGCTGACAAGGTATGCAAACTTCAACGGTCCATCTATGGATTGAAGCAAGCATCCCGAAGTTGGAATCAACGTTTTGATAAGGTAATCAAAAGTTTTGGTTTTATACAAACTTATGGAGAAGCTTGTATTTACAAGAAAGTGAGTGGGAGCTCTGTAGCATTCTTAATACTATATGTGGATGACATATTGTTGATTGGGAATGATGTAGACCTTCTTAATAGTGTCAAGGAATATTTGAATAATAGTTTTTCAATGAAGGATCTTGGCGAAGCATCTTACATATTAGGCATAAAGATTTATAGAGATAGATCGAACGCCAAATATCATTGTCACAGAGTACATATTTGGACAAAGTTCTAAAGAGGTTTGGAATGGAAGAAAGCAAGAAAGGGTTCTTGCCCATGTTGCTAATACGACCTTGAGTAAAACTCAAAGTCCAACATCGGCATAAGATAGAGAAAGGATGAGTAAGACTCCCTATGCCTCAGCCATAGGATCTCTAATGTATGCCATGCTATGTACTAGACCCGACATTGCATATGCTGTTAGTTTAACTAGCAGATATCAAAGTGATCCAGGAGTGGATCATTGACAATGTCAAAACATCCTTAAGTACTTGAGAAGAACTAAGGATATGGTTCTTTCTTATGGAGGTGATGAACAGCTCGTTGTTAATGGTTACACCGATGCTAGTTGGAACACCGATCCGGATGATTCTAAATCACAATCTGGATACGTATTTATTTTGAATGGTGCAGCAGTTAGCTGGAGGAGTGCAAAGCAAAGCGTGGCGAGATCTTCAACCTAATCGGAATACATGGATGCTTGAGGCTTCACAAGAAGCGATATGGATGAAAGAGTTCATTACAGCTGGGTGTGGTTCCTAGTGCTGGACCCAATGTCTATTTACTATGATAACATGGGAGCCATAGCCAATCCGCAAGAACCAAGGTCACACAAGAAGTCAAGCATATCAAGTCGTTTTCACGCTATTCGAGAACACATCCGGGATGGGGATATAAAGATTTGCAAAGTACACACAGATCTGAATGTGGCGGATCCGTTGACTAAACCTCTCCCGAGGGCAAAACATGACCAACACCAAACTGCCATGGGTGTTCGGTATATTACCATGTAATCTAGATTAGATGACTCTAGTGCAAGTGGGAGACTGTTGGAGATATGCCCTAGAGGCAATAATAAATGTAGTTATTATTATATCTTTGTGTTTATGATAAATGTTTACATTCATGCTATAATAGTATTAACAAGGAAACATTAATACTTGTGTGATTTGTAAACTTAATTTGAAGTCCCTAGTATAGCCTCTATACTTCACTAGCTTGTTGGTTGATTAATGATTGTGGTTTTCCCTATCATGAACATTGAGATGTTATCTACAACAAGATCATATCGTTAGGAGAATGATATGGTGGACATACTCCTATAGATAAGAATAGCATAAAGATCAAGTCATTTCAATAGTTCAATTGCTATATGCTTTCTGATACATAGTAACCTAATTCCTTCGACCATGAGATCATGCATATCACCTTTACCGGATGGATGCTTTGATGACATCAAACACCACACCGTGAATCGGGTGGCTATAAAGGTGGCATTGAGTGTTCGGAAAGTATTGGTTGAAACACATGGATCAAGAGTGGGATTTGTCCATCCATATGACGGATAGATATACTCTGGGCCCTCTCGGTGGAATGTCATCCAATTAGCTTGCAAGCATGTGACTGGGTCACAAGGGATCACATATCACGGGAACGAGAAAAGAGTACTTATCGGTAACGAGGTTGAACTAGGTATGCAGAGATACCGACGATCATAACCTCGGATAAGTAAACTATCGTGAGACAAAGGGACATTGGTATCGTATGTAAGTGGTTCATTCGATCGCAAAGTAATCGTAGAAATATGTGGGAGCCATATGAATTTCCAGATTCCTCTATTGGTTATTGTTCGGAGAAGTGTCTCGATCATGTCCGCATAATTCACGAACCGTAGGGAGACACACTTAAGGATTCGACGTTGTTTTGAGTAGTTATGGTATTATGATAAAGAGACCGAATGTTGTTCGAAGTTTCGGATGGGATACGGGATATCACGAGGTGATCCGGAATGGTCCGGAGAATAAGATTCATATAAGGAAAGTCCCGTTTCGGAGTTCGGGAATGATTTCGGTGTTTTCATCGGGAATGTTCTAGAAGGTTCCGGATTGCCCGGCACTCCGGGGGGAGGGTACATGAATGTGTCATTGAATGATTGCATCATGTACTAAGTGTCCTTGCTGTTCCAAAACTGAAGAGTCAAACGGCTAAAACAGAAAACTGTGGAAAACAGGAAACTGTGGGAAACAGGAAACTGTGGGAAACAATCAAGAGGAGGTTGAAACCAACTTGGAGGAGGAGTCCCTCTCCTCCAAGCCGGCGGCCCACCTAGGCCGAGTTGGGGAGGGACTCCCCTCCCTCCCCTGGCGCGCCGGCCCCTCCACCTATAAAAGGAGGGGCAGGGCCTCCTCCTCTAGACACACAAGTTCCTATCCTCTAATCTCCGGTTTAGAGCCGTTTGGTTTAGAGCTTCTAATTGCTTTAGCCTGCGGTTTAGATCCTTCTAATTGGTGTGTCTAATCCCTAGACCACTAATAGCCCTCTCTCATACTCCACCATACTCGCTTCGGCTTAAGCCTCATGATTTCCCTCTACTTCCTGTACCACGCCAGGCCGCCGAATCGCGAGGAGAGTGCTACAACCTCCGTCACCGGAACAAGGAGAGGAAGGTCTTCGTCGAAAATTTAACGTGTGACCGACTTGAGAAGCGCTTTAACGTTGGAAGGATCGTCTACACGATCTTGAGATCGGAAAGAGTACGACTACATCACCCACAAGAATCCGCTCTCGTTAAACACTGTGGAATCTTCGAGGGTAAGTTATTCCATCGACTCGTTGCTACAATCTAGTAGATAGATCTTGGCTTGTTTGTTTGTATGCGATAGAAAATTTTTGTTTTCCATTCTACGAACCCCTGCAATTTGGCGTTTCGATCTATCTCTATAAATCTTTATGCCTAATATGTAAGCTGCTTCGCCAAGATCCTTCATTAAAAAACTATTATTCAAATATTCCTTGACACTATTAATAAGGTCTACATCATTCCCAATCAACAATATGTCATCCACATATAGTATTAAGAATGCTATAGAGCTCCCACTCACTTTCTTGTAAATACAAGCTTCTCCATAAGTTTGTATAAAACCAAAACTTTTGATCACCTTATCAAAACGTTGATTCCAACTTCGGGATGCTTGCTTCAATCCATAGATGGACCGTTGAAGTTTCCATACCTTGTTAGCATCTTTAGGATCGACAAAACCTTTGGGTTGCATCATATACAACTCTTCATCAATGTCTCCATTGAGGAATGCTGTTTTGACATCCATCTGCCATATCTCATAATCATAATATGCAGCGATTGCTAACATAATCCTCACAGACTTTAGCTTCGCTACTGGTGAGAAAGTCTCATCGTAGTCAACTCCTTGAATTTGTCGAAACCCTTTTGCGACAAGTCGAGCTTTATAGACAGTAACATTACCATCAGCATATGTTTTCTTCTTGAAAATCCATTTGTTCTCGACAGCGTTCCGGCCATCCGGCAAGTCCACCAAAGTCCATACTTGGTTTTCGTACATGGATCCAATCTCGGATTTCATGGCTTCTTGCCATTTATTGGAATCTGGGCGCATCATCGCTTCCTCATCTGTCTCAGGGTCATCGGTGTTGTCCATCAACATGACACTCATAACGGGATCATACCAATCTGGAGTGGTACGAGTTCTCGTTGACCTTCGAGGCTCTATAGCAACTTCAACCGAAGTTTCATGATCATCATCATTAGCTTCCTCTCTTATTGGTGCAGGCACCACAGGAACTTCTTCCGGTGCTGCGCTACTCGCAATTTCGAGATAAGGTTCGACAACCTCGTCGAGTTCTACTTTCCTTCCAGTCACTTCTTTCGAGAGAAATTCCTTCTCTAGAAAGGATCCATTCTTGGCAACGAAGATTTTGCCTTCGGATCTATGATAGAAGGTATACCCAATAGTTTCCTTCGGGTATCCTATGAAGACGCATTTTTCCGCTTTGGGTTCAAGCTTGTCCTACAGTAACTTCTTTACATAGGCTTCGCAACCCCAAACTTTAAGGAACGACAATCTAGGTTTCTTCCCAAACCATAATTCATACGGTGTCGTTTCAACGGATTTAGACAGTGCCCTATTTAAAGTGAATGTGGCTGTTTCTAATGCATAACCCCAAAATGATAGCGGTAAATCTATAAGTGACATCATAGAACGAACCATATCTAAGAGAGTTCGATTACGCGTTCGGACACACCATTACGTTGTGGTGTGCCCGGCGTGTCAATCAGAAAGTATTCCGCATTTCTTCAAATGCTCGCCAAACTCATAACTTAGATATTCACCTCCACGATCGTAACATAGAAATTTAATCTTCTTGTTACGTTGATTCTCTACCTCACTTTGAAATTCCTTAAACTTCGAAAGTTTCGGACTTATGTTTCATGAAATAGATATACCCATATCTACTCAAGTCATCCGTGAAGGTAAGAACATAACGATAACCATCACATGATGCTACACTCATTGGACCACATACATCGGTATGTATGATTTCCAATAAGTCCATAGCTCGCCCATCATACCGTAAAATGGAGTCTTAGTCATTTTACCCATCGACATGCTTCAGATCTTTCAAGTGATTCAAATCAAGTGATTCAAGAAGTCCATCGAATGGAGTTTCTTCATACGCTTCACTCCAATGTGACCAAGACGACAAGGTTACATATAGGTCGAGTTATCGCTCGATTTCAAATGTTTAGCCTCAATGTTATTAATATGTGTATTTCCACTATCGAGATTCAATAAGAATAGACCATCTATCAAAGGTGCATGTGCATAAAACATATTACTCATATAAATCGAACAACCATTATTCTCGGACTTAAACAAGTAACCGTATCACAATAAACAAGATCCCGGTATAATGTTCATGTTTAACGCAGGCACCAAATAACAATTACTTAAGTATAAAACTAATCTCAATGGTAGATGAAGGGGTAGCGTGCCGACCGCGATCACATCAACCTTTGATCCGTTTCCCACGCGCATCATCACCTCGTTCTTCGCTAGCTTCCGTTTATTCTGCAGCACCTGTTTCGAGTTACAAATATGAGCAACCGAACCAGTATCAAATACCCAAGCACTACTACGAGTACTAGTGAGATACACATCAATAACATGTATATCAGATATACCTTTCTTCTTGATGTTACCGTTCTTCAAATCCACCAAGTACTTTGGGCAATTCCGCTTCTAGTGACCTTCTCCCTTGCAGTAAAAACACTCAGTATCAGGCTTGGGTCCAGCCTTGGTCTTCTTCGTTGGCGTGGCAACTTTCTTACCACCCTTCTTGAAGTGTCCCTTCTGCTTAGACTTGCCTTTCTTGAATTTGGTGGTATTATTGACCAACAACACTTGGTGCTCTTTCTTGATCTCCACTTCTGCAGATTTCAACATGGCAAAGAGTTCTGGCAATGTCTTGTTCATGTTTTGCATGTTGTAGTTCATCACAAAGATCTTTCAACTTGGTGGTAGTGATTGGAGGACACGGTAAATCCCCAAAGCATTAGGAATCACAATACCCAAGCTTTGAAGTTTGTTTTCATGCCCAGACATCTTAAGCACATGCTCACTAACGGAGCTGCCCTCTTCCATCTTGCAGTTAAAGAACTTTTCAGAAGCCTCATAGCTTTCAATTGCCGCATGAGTCTCAAAGATCAATTTGAGATCCTCGACAATATCATATGGGTCTGAATTCTCAAACCTTTTCTGAAACTCCGATTCTAAACCATACAAGATAGAACACTGAACTGTGGAGTACTGAGTCTTCCGAGTGAGGTAAACGTTCTTTACTTCATCGGCAAGATCGATGCGGTGGGTCACCCAATGGTGCATCCAAAGACATAGGTCAAATTACCAGCTATGAGGACAATCCTCAAATTGCGGAACCAATCCGCGAAGTTGCTTCCATTGTTTTTCAACTTTTCTTTCTCTAGGAACGCATTAAAATTGATGGTAGGGGCTGCCATTGATCTACAACATATTTGCAATAGTTTAGACTAAGTTTATGACAAACTGAGTTCAAATTAATAATAAAATTAATGTAGGTGAACTCCCACTCAAAACAATATCCCTCACATTGTTTTGGTGATCACACGAACCAAATCCACCATATCAACACCGATCATCACGAGAGTTGATATAGTTTCAATGGCGAACAATCGACATGTTCATCATATCTACTATATAATTCAGGATTTACCTTTCGGTGATCCGTCTTCCGAGACCATGTCTGTACATGCTAGGCTCGTCAAGATCAAACCTTAGTTTCCACATGAGCAAATCTGGCTTGCTCACGTTGTATACACTTGCGGAATCTAACACACCCAATCATCATGTGGTGCTTCGAAACAACAAGCTTTAGCAACGGTGCTAACTAAGGGTGAACACTTTATGACTTGAAATTCATGTGCATGAGGGATCATCTTATAATGCTACCGTCGTCTACTAAGCAATACAAGATGCATAAAGGATTAACATCACATGCAATTCAAAATATGTGATATGATATGGCCTTTCTTCTTTGTGCTTCCGATCTCCATCTTCTAGCACGAACATGATCTCCATCATCACCGGCATTGCATCAAGGTCAATGACGCTTCTCCATGGTTGTCGTCCACCGGCTTCAACTATTACAACTACTTTGAATAGACACGCGGGTCGTAATGTAAATTAAAGACAACCATATATTCCCGCCGTTGCCAACTTACAATAAGGAACATTGCATACATCAAATATAATCACAATCATGGCCATATCACATCACAAGACACCCCGCAAAACAAAGTTAGACGCCTCTACTTTCTTTGCATATTTTACGTGGTTTGGGGCTTTCAATAAGTGTCGCTCTAACTTACGAACATGAACCACAACATTGATACTAGTATTGTTAATCACCCATTGTAAATTGGATCTTAACTATGCTAGGAGAAACAGCACCATAAAGCCACTTATGCAATACAAGTTGCATGTCAAGCGTGGAGCAAGTCTCATGAACGATGTCATGTAAGGTTAGCCCGGCCGCTTCATCCCAACATACCGCAAGATGCAAAGTACACAAGAAGCAATTGACAATAAAAGCATCAACGCCCACAATGACCATTGTGTTCTACTCTGCAATGATCTACATATAGACACGGCTCGATACCACCGTAGGGATTCAGAGTAGCATGGAAAACAAAAATTTCTACCGCATACAAACAAACAAGACAAGATCTATCTACTAGATTGTAGCAACGAACGATAGAATAACTCACCCTCGAAGATTCCAAAGTGTTTAACGAGAGCGGATTCTCGTGGGTGATGTAGTCGATTTTCCCGATCTCAAGATCGCATAGACGATCCTTCCAAGATCAATTCCTAGCTCCGCAATCGGTCACACGCTCGATCGACGAAGACCTTCCTCTACCTTGTTCCGTATAGGCAGAGGTTGTAGCACTCCTCGTGATTCCCAAAGACAACGTGGTACCGGAAGTAGAGGGGAGATCTCGCAGGGCTTCGCCTTAAGCCGGAGCGAGTATGGTGGGCTATGAGAAATCCCTCGATGATCTAGGGTTTAGACACGTCGAGGAAGAGGTGCTAGAGCCAGCGACTAGGGATTGGTGGTGCCCAAGTCGGCGGCAAGGAGATCCCTAGGCGGCGGCGGCGGCTTGGAGGCGCGGCTAGGTTAGGGTTAGGGTTCGGGCAAGGGACTTGTGTGTCTCTAGGAGGAGCCCCGCCCTTATATAGGTGGAGGCCGGCCGGCCAAGGGAGGAGGGAGTCCCTCCCCAACTCGGCTTGGTGGTGCGCTGCCGGTTGGAGGAGGGAACTCCTCCCCAACTCGGTTTCCCACTCCTCCTCCTCTTTCCAAAACCTGCCGTTTGACTTTCAAACTAGCCGTTTGACTTTTCAAACTAGGATTTGAATAATCCCTCTATTTTGAACAGCGATGAAACTGAGTACATGATGCAATCATATCAACTTGATATAACACATTCATGTACCCTTCCCCCCCGGAGTGCCAGACATTCTGGAACCTTCTAGAACATTCCCGATGAAAACACCGGAACCATTCTCCAACTCCGAAACAGGACTTTCCTTATATATGAATCTTATTATCCGGACCATTCCGGATCTCCTCGTGATATCCAGAATCCCATTCGAGACTCCGAACAACATTCGGTCTCTTTCTCATCATTCCATAACTACTCAAACAACGTCGAATCCTTAAGTGTGTCTCCCTACGGTTCGTGAATTACGCGGACATGATCGAGACACTTCTCCGATCAATAACCAATAGAGGAATCTGGAAATTCATATGGCTCCCACATATTTCTACGATTACTTTGCGATCTAATGAACCACTTACATAGCATATCAATTTCCCTTTGTCTCACGATAGTTTACTTATCCGAGGTTATGATCGTCGGTATCTCTGCATACCTAGTTCAACCTCGTTACCGATAAGTACTCTTTTCTCGTTCCCATGATATGTGATCCCTTGTGAGCCAGTCACCTGCTTGCAAGCTAATTGGATGACATTTCACCGAGAGGGCCCAGAGCATATCTATCCGTCATATGGATGGACAAATCCCACTCTTGATCCATGTGTCTCAACCAATACTTTCCGAACACTCAATGCCACCTTTATAGCCACCCAGTTACGGTGTGGTGTTTGATGTCATCAAAGCATCCATCCGGTAAAGGTGATATGCATGATCTCATGGTCGAAGGAATTAGATTACTATGTATCAGAAAGCATATAGCAATTGAACTATTAAAATGACTTGATCTTTATGCTACGCTTATCTATAGGAGTATGTCCACCATATCATTCTCCTAACGATATTATCTTGTTGTTGATAACATCTCAATGTTCATGATAGGGAAACCACAATCATTTATCAACCAACAAGCTAGTGATGTATAGAGGCTATACCAGTGACTTCAATTTAAGTTTACAAATCACACAAGTATTAATGTTTCCTTGTTAATACTATTATAGCATGAATGTAAAAATTTATCATAAACACAAAGATATAATAATAACTACATTTATTATTGCCTCTAGGGCATATCTCCAACACCGTTCGATTAGAGTTAGATCATGCGGCCCTAATCGCCCCATACCGCTTCGCCACTCGATGTCTCACTGACGAGTGGGGTTGCTCACTTAACCAGGTCGCATGCGTGCTGTGCATAGTGGGCCGGCCCAGTTAAACCTCCCGCACGACCCAACAATTCAAACTTAGGTTTATTCTTTTAATTTCAAACTCAGTTATGTGCCTAGATTCAAAAATCCACCCAGCTCGATTCACTTAACCAAAATGCATGAAACCAATTTTGTTAGAAAGGTACTGGAGTGCTTAATCGAAGCCCGTTGGATTCAAACCATTTAGAATTATAGATCACCCATGGTAAAAATAACAAGGCAAAAGCTTTTCTGCATTCAAACATTTTTCAAAATTCAACCATGAAAGCTTTTGAGTTGATTCCAACTCTCAAAAATCACATTTAACCATACCTTTCATAATATATAAAAATATATAGGTTTACTTGCAGAAATAATGATCAAGTAACAAAAGAATGCCTCATAGGCATTTCTAGTCACTTTATTTAATTAAAATAAAAAGGTTAAACCTTATTAAATTGTGACACCACTTTAAATCACATTCCCATGTACTAAAATGTGTGGTGATGACATGTGTTAACATGATCCCATGTTTGAGTTGGAGAATATTAAATCTTAAGTAGTTTTTCAATGAGTAGAAATTACTTTTCTAAAATGAAATAAATAGGACAAGTGCTTTAATCTTTGTGATAATAGTGATGATGCTAGATCATATAGTGTAAACCTTTGTATGCTAAATAGAGTAGTTAAGAATTGTGTGGTAATTGTGTACCTCGTATTTATTTATAGACGCTAGTATCGACCAAGGATACGAGGAGGAAGGAGGATACTACGAGGAAGAAGCCGAGGAGAACTTCAACCACTGCTCTGCACAAGGCAAGCTAAACCTTGCAAGCTTATACTTGCAATTATGCAAGCTAATACTTGCAACTATGAAAGTTAGATAACCTATGCAATGCATTAATCATGCTTGGTTAGATACATTTGAGGATACCCAATCCTAGTTTTACTTGTAAAGTTTAATACTTAATTTCTTTATCAAAGCTTTCTCTTAGAGTTTACTTAGTAACTTGTAGATAATAGAAGGATATTGGAAGGTAGCATAAAGAGCATAAAACTTGGCCTAAGTTAGATAATCTTGATGTCACCCTAAGGCATGAGACTGAACTTAGATAAGATACACTTGTTTACCACCCCTAATTAGTATTTCCCCCCACTTGTAGATGCTAGTGCTAAGCATAAAACTTGATCAACTTTAGATGGGAATACTTGGTGAAAATGGTTATGAAAACCTTTGAATGATGAGTCATTCTACTGAAATGTTTTGACATGTGTTTTCGAACACCAAATGATTTTGATGATGAAAATGTTAAGGCATGGCCTTAGCCCTTTACAAAACTAATGGTTGTCTGGATGCGATACCATTCCAATTTTACCGTACAACCACAATACCCGAAATTTGGGTAGGGCTTGACTGGAAATTTATATACCTTACTATGAGTTCCCTTGTAGCCAAGGTCTGAGCTGAGGCTACCTTGTGAAGATTGTCCACCTGTGTAGTACCCAAGATGACAATTGGTCATGGTTGGGAGGACAAACTCACAGGAGAGGTACCTATACTAGGGCGTGTAATGGAAAGGTTGGGATTGATTATCCGCATACTGAGTATGGTGAATTCAGGATTTTTCCTGACGGATGTATCGAATGTTATGGTGAAAGTGTACAATCTCTGCAGAGTGTCAAACTATTCGAGCTGCGTCCCCGGTTATGGATAGTTGGAGTGGCCATACTGTTCCATCGTCAGATGTTTTCAAAATGATTTATGACTTTGACTTGACCACAACAGAGTTGTGACATGAAATTCAAGTTCCCACTTAGGTGTTATAAAACTTTCAACTAGTTTTCTTTGCTTCTGAACTTAGTTAAGGTAAACCTAGATTTTTGTGAAACAACCCTAGAGTTTAGTACTTCCTATTTCAAAAAAACCCCTTCACTTGTTAGTATTAGTTTGCTAGTACTTAAAGAGCACTCATGGCTTTGTCCCTGGCTATTCCCGTGGCCAGACTATGAAGAGGAGTATCAGGAAGATGGACCGCAGGAAGGTTACGACAACTAGGATCATCTCCCATCGTCAGCATTTCCTGTGACCATGAAGATGGAGCTTCGCCCATGCTATCGTTATTATTACGTTATTCCGCTGCTTGAATTGTATTAAGACTGGATCATGAGATCCTTATTTGTGTAATACCTTATGTATGGTTTGTAATGGATGATGTACTATGATATCCAATATGTTATGTCTCGCAAAAATGGTAATCCTGGGATTGCGATGTATGGCATAACAGGCATCTGGGATTAAAAACCCGGGTGTTGACAGACCCCATGAGTCTTTCCATCTTCGGGTCGTTCGACCATGAGTGCTATGCTTACCACCTGGTGCGTAGCTGCGATGTATAGCAGCAGAGGTTCTCGCTCCTTGGGTGTGACCAGGACAGGTGAGGTGGAGAGCAGTCGTTTGAGGTCTTCAAATGTGTTGCTTCGGGTGTCCACTCGAACTTGTCCGCCTTGCGCAGCAGCTGGTAAAAGGGCAAGGACTTCTCGCCCATGCGACTAAAGAATCTCCTCAGCGTCGCGATGCACCCAGCTAGTTGCTGGACACCTTTGAGGTTCTTCGGCTTCTCCATGGTCAGTATGGCCCGGATTTTCTTCGAATTCGCTTTGATCCCCCATTGGGAGATGAAGTAGCCGAGTAGTTGGCCAGATGGGATGCCAAAGGCGCACTTTTATGGATTCATCTTGATCTTGTAGTGATCAAGGTTATCGAACATTTTGTAGAGATCGTCGATCAGTGTCTTGGCTTCCCTGGTCTTGATGATGACTATGTCGTCAACATAGACTTGGATGTTGCGACCGATCTGGTTTTTCATACATGCTTGCATGCACCTCTGGTACGTGGCACCTGCGTTCTTCAGCCCGAAGGGCATGGTGTTGTAGCAGAACACCCCGAACGGCGTGATGAACGCCGTTTTCTCCTGGTCTTCGACCTTCAGTCGAATCTGATTGTAGCCTAAGTAGGCTTCGAGGAAGGAGAGTTTCTCACATCCTGCAGTCGAATCGATGATCTGGTCTATCCTCGGTAGAGGGAAGTGGTCCTTGGGATAATACTTGTTGAGCGATGTAAAGTTTACGCACATCCGCAGGATGTCCGTGTCCTTCTTGGGGACCAAAGACAAGACACAGCCACTCGCTCTCCTTAATTTCTGATGAAGTTGGCATCGAAAGCCTGCTGACTTTGATTCTAATGGCTTCATCTTGGTTCGACGATACGATCGATCGCTGACTGGCTTTGCATCGGGGAACACATTGAGTGCGTGCTCGGCGAATTCCCTAGGAACTCATGGCATGTCCGTAGGACACCAGGCAAAGATTTCCCAGCGCTCATGGAGGAATTCAATGAGCACGCTTTCCTATGCGTGGCTGAGGTCGTTGGCGATCAACGCTGTCTTGGAGGCGTCCGTCGGGTGGACCTGCACCTTTTTCGTGTTGACCGTGGAGTCGAATGACATATCGGGTGTGTTTTTCCTAGAGACTGGGGGTGCCCCATTGTCTGTCACCTCTTGGAGCCTCGTGAGCTCCTCCTGCATCTCGAACGATTGGGAGATTTTGTTGAAGTCTCTATCGCAGTGGTCCGATCGGGTGAAGCTTCCTTAGATGATGATGACGCCCCTGGGCCCTGGCATCTTGAGTAGCAGGTACGTGTAGTGCGGTACTTCCAGGAATCATGTGAATGCCATGCGCCCGAGGATGGAATGGTACTGTGATGGCCAGTCCACCACTTCGAACTCCAGCCGCTCGCTCCTTAAGTTTTCGGGATGGCCGAAGATGACGTCGAGCCATATCTTTCCCAGGGGATATATACCCATCCCTGGGACTATGCCTGGAATGTTGTGTCGGATTTTTCCAGGCTGCACAACAGGATCTGCATCGCTGCGAGGGTGCTGGAAAACATCAGGTTGATGCCGCTGTCGCTGTCCATGAAGACGCGGCTCATTTTGAACCCTCTGAACTGCGCCTCGAGCACCAGGACAGCATGTCCTGGGCGAGGGATCTGGCATGGGTGATCCGAACGGTGAACGTGATGCAGGACTCCGAGACACTGAGGTACTCAGGGATGGCTGGTGGAGATGCAACCACCAGGCTCACTTGGGGAGTGATCTTATTTTTCACCCTGTTGGTTGGTCATCCCTTTTGGCGGTGGATATCCTCTGTATCATTGTTTGGTGCAGGTGCAATCGCTGGATTCGACGGTCCAACAGGTGGTGGTGGAGGAGCTCTGTGGGCGATGTCACCTGGTGCAGGTGTGGGCCCAAATCCAGGGTTCACGATCTGGCGTCGCATTTGGGTGAGACCTTCGCTTAGTTTCTAGAACTCGCGGCAGTCCTTTAGCATGTGGCTGGCCTTCTTTTTGCCATCTTGCTTGTCGATGTAGAAGTGGATGGTGCAGGGACTAGACAATTTTTCGTATGCCGAGGGCTCGTCATCACGGCTGGGCATGCTGTCATGTTTGCGTAGGTCGCCCTCCGTCGCGGAAGTTGCCTCCGCAGTATCCGCTACTGCGGTTGCCGTAGTTGCGTCGGTCAGCGTAGCCAGCCGCAACCATGTCGACTCCGTCGCGATCGTCGTAGATGCGCGATCTTCATTTGCTATGGCATTCGCGCCTGCGACCGTAGTCGTCCTCGTCATCCGAATGTGTTTGGTGGATGGAATCTTTGCCATATGCCCACCTGTTGGCGATGTCCATGAGGTGGTCGAGTGTCTTGGGCTTGACGCGCCTAAGTTCTTCCTTGAAGTCCGGGCGCTTGACACCGTCCTTGAAGGCATCGATTGTCCTTTCCTCGGAGATGTGCGCGGCGGAGTTCTTGATGTGGGACCAGCGTAGGATGTACGAGAGAATGGACTCGCCGGTACGTTGGGTGCAGGCGCGTAGTTCCTCGATCAAGGCTGGCCTCTTACTGGTGCCCTTGAAGTTGAGGATGAATCTGTATGCTAGCTCCTCTCAGCTTCGGATGGAGCCAGAGGATAGGCTACTAAGCCAGATCTGAGATGCGCCTGTCAGCTGTAGCTGAAGGCATTGTAGCTCGGTGTTTCTATTACCGCCGTGCAGCTTGATAGATGAGAGGTGGTCGCTGAGCCAGGCCTTCGGGTCCTGCGTGCCATCGAACTTCGGAGTGTCCAAAAGGAGCTTGAAATTTTTTGGCATCCTCGTTCGCCACAGCATCTGGCTCCGCACAGCTCTCCATCGTCATCCTCGTCAAATTCGGTTGAACACGCGCGTTTGGCACATGCCTTGTCAACCTTGCGCTAGGCAAGATCGTTTTGAGCGTCGTAGTCGCTTCTGCGACGCCATGGGCTCTTGTGACGTCGTGGCAGATCGTGTTCGTCCTCTTCGGATGAGGGTGTAGGGCTACTGTTGAACTTGACCATGCCTTTTTTTCTTTGGCTCCGCAGGAGCTCGTCGTGGAGCACAGCTCTGACGAGTCCGAGACCGGCTAGCACGGACTTGTACATGACGCTCTTCGGATCACCCACTGAAGGTGGATGGGATGCGAGGTACGTGGTGGCTTCCATGATCGCAACCTGCAGTGTCTTCGGCATGACATTGTCGTTCACGTCCATTGACATGAAGGATGTGTTGAGGGCCCTGGTGGCCTCGCGGCGTGCAGTGGGGTCCATGTGCTCCACGCGGGAGCGATGCTTGTTGGTGTTGTTGTCGTGCGATCTGGAGCCGCCAGCGACGGAGAGCGCAGCTCATCACGCACTAGACTCCAAAGTTGTCTTCTTGCGTTTATCGAGATCCTCCATCAGCTTCACCTGCCGGTTATGCTTGCCAATGAGGAGGAGGTTGTATGCCATCAGCAGATCCCGTGAAGCATTCACGGGTAGGATGATGTTGCCCGCCACGGCTTCGCGTACCTGGCGCCATCCGTCCTTGTTTAGGTTGATCTTCTGGTAGGCGTTAGTGTCGCCTTCATTGGGCATGAGGGATGGGTCACCCCTGTAACACCCTCAGAATCGGCCCTATGCAAGTTTTAGCGAAACCCGCCAAACCCGCATAGAAACGATTCAAAGGTGCCCACCAGGCACTTTCGTGCGGGTGGAAAACGAAGTAATATCATTACACAATAGTCCACGATGGAACCCACAGAACAGATATATACAACGGCGACTCAATGAGTCAAGAATACAGATTTACAGTACAAAGATCCAGATCACTTTGAAAGCAATACAGCGTCCGAGTACGGACAAGATGCAAAATGAGCTAAGAGCCCTGAAGAATAACCAATGGCGTCCATAACCCTGCCCAGGCCAAGCCGGAAGGGTAACCCTGCTAACGACGTCGATCTCAAAGCCTGCTTAAACAAAAGGTGCCAAAAGGGCAAAGGAAAAGAGAGAGCGGTCAAGATCGAGGCCAAGACACGGCGAGAATTCGGCCCTCGCCACATAGGTATGGTGGATCAAGCGCAGCGGCATGCACTAAACAACCTATAGAGACTCGATACAACTAGCGGCTATCGAGAGGGTAAGAAAGACCTATTCGAACCAACCCGATACTACCACCAAACATACCCATCCCGGTGTTTCCTCGAGACCAAACGAGGAAGTCAACCGAGGAACTCACCGTTGGCAGTTTTATTCATTCCGTTATAGTTGCGGCAATTACTAGTCAAATAAAGATGGCATGAGTCATCCTGATATAATAAGCAGTGGGAAGTTTTAGTTAAACATTCCGTTGTAATTGCAACACTTACTAGTCAGATACGATTAGCATGAGACCATCCCAAACCCAGCAGTTGTTGGTACTTTTATTTAGCCATTCCGTTGTAGTGAAGCTGATTACTAGTCATATCGGATACAAGTCAAATTATAACAGTAAACTTTAGTTATAGTTGTCTATGATCGAGAACTGTGCTCCAAGTCGTCCATAACCGCGGACACGGCTTCTCGAAAAGATTTAACCGCAGGGTGCACCAAAGTATCCACACGCACTTCGACCCTTTTGCTAGATCGCTAACATACACCCATCGGTATGTCGGGCCTAAGTCATGACGCTTCCTGCACCCAAAGCAAGTACATGGGGGCCACCCACTAAGCTACCCGCAACGAAGTCGCCGGTCTCCAGACGGACTCGTGGTTTGTGTAGACTATCAGAACGATCGGGAACCCGAAAGTGTGACTGGGCTTGTCGATACAGCGAAAACGTGTCACGATCCTAAACAGTACAGGTGCTCCTCGCACAATCTTAAATATAGCAGTAAAGCATGGCATAAGTACAGAATAGTAATAAAGCTCCAAACTACTTGTGGCCCCCGGTACAATACTTTGAAATCAGGTACTAAATCGATGGGGGTGCCCACACACCCCACCTGTGGTTAGCGCGCTCGATCTCGGAACAGGTGTCAAGAACTCGGGGTCCTACGGGACACCAGTGAGCGGTTAAAAACCAAATATTGTCTATTACCCACCGGTGCCTCTGCATTTACCTACTTTCAATTTTAGTTATTAAACAATAATTAAAGCCATGATCATCCCCAACATTAAACATGCGGCAATACTCCAACAACTGTGGTACTTGACGACACGCAACAAAGATTGAGCAAGCGACACGACGCCAAGAAGTCCAACTATCTACCAATCAACAGGTAGTAGGATGTGTCCAAGGCAGTATAAGGCTGCAAGGGATATCACGGGTACGAAAACTAGAGCATCGCAACACAGATAGCAATAGATCAACAGGAGGGAATAAATACTATAAAAGTAAGATAGGTAGAAAGGGGGAGAATGGTCGCCTGAAAACATTGCCGAAGGTTCATCCGAAGATCGGGTCGGCACTCGCATCAACTCATCGGCCTAATCCGTGAAGAAGCAAAGCACTAGAAGAAACACCGGATGCACTATTTAATGCTACGGCAAAAGATCGAGCATGATGCATGTATGATGTATGACATGGCAAAGATGCGATGCAATTAGGCATTATTAAGCGGAACCGGGGTCCCGACATTTATTGGATGGTTCATGTTGTTTAGATACCCGCAATTTAAATATTGTATTAACATGGCAAAACATAGCATCGTCATACACAAATTTAAATGTGGCCAATATTAGGCTAGATTTGCCCGCATATGACCTCCATATTTATTTATGAGGTGAATCGACATAATGTCCCCAAACCACATGATATGATGCGAGCATGACAATTTATATGCAACAAGATATATCATTTATAAAAATAGGGCTTAGGGTCACACATTTGAGGGGGCTCGATGATCTTGACGTTCTATGGTTCGGGTTCGGTCTCGCCGGGATCGGTCTTCGGGTTCCGGGAAGAAGATCTTGAGGGTCCCTGAGGTAGATCTTATCGTGATCGATCCTTGATGACAGGCATAGAACGTGGGACGCCATCCACTCAGATGGTACAACCTTCGGACAAACTTGTCACCGGGGAAAAACGTGGAACTGCAGGTACTACTTCTTAAGGGCGAAGTGCTCACTCTACCCATGAATACCACCTAGCAGCAGCAACAAAGTCATGCTCGCAGCAGGAGGAAGACGCCAACGGTGGCGGCAGGACTGAGGGCATGGTGGCGGTCGACGGAGGAGCATGGCCAGCAACGACCGGAGCTCGCAGCACTCGGAGATGGAGGACCAGGCGGCGGAGGCGGTAGCCACGAGGCACACAGGAGGCTCGGGGAGGCGCTCGCTGCGGGCGGGCAGGCGACGATGAGGGGGGCCGATCGATGCCGAGGTGGGGTTCTCGCGAAGAACAGAGAGAGCGAGGACAACGAGGCCGGCGTGGTGGCGGGGCGCTGCGGCCTCTTGGCGGTGGCAGGTAGGTTGGGGAGGGGGCGCCCAGAAGCACGAAGAGGAGCCCGACGGCGGCGGGGTCGCGGACGAGCGGCCGGGCAGAAGGAGACAGGTCGCAGGGAGCCCGAGGCGACGCAGGTGTCGACGGAGCGGCTCGGCGGCACTGTAGGGAGGCGCAGGACGACGGCGAGCAGCACTGAGCGCGGCTCCGGCGAGGAGCTTCATGGAGGAAGGAGGCCGACCAGCGAGGATGCACGACGCGTGCACATGCAAGCTATGAGCTTGCCGACGGCGCCGAGGTCGCGGCTGCGCTGCGCAGGAGGAGGTAAGGCGGCGCCAGCAGGGAGGCCAAGGACGATGAGACGAGCACGAGGATGCGTGATGAGGGTGAGCGGCCCTGGCAGGCGATGCCCGCGGGCGGAGGCGGGGCGAGAACCAGGGAGGAGAGCGCGTCGAGGGGAGGTGGTGGATGGCGAGAGGAAGGAGACAGGGCGGGGGGATCGAGGAAGCGTCGGGATGGTTCCAGGGATGGTTGACGGTGCGAGGGGGTGGGCTCGCTGCCAAGTGTGGGGCCAGGAGGCATCAGGGGTGTGGCGTGCGTGTGTTGTGTGTGTGTTGGGTACCAGGTGGGTGGGGTTGTCCGGCGGCTGGATGGATATAGGGGTGGTGGCGGCGGGGTGAGGGAGGTTTGGGAATTAGGTTTAGGGTTTGGTATAGAGATCTAGGGTTAGGGTTTTATATATGGGGTAGTAGGTGGTCTGTCTAGTTGGGCCTTTGGGCCTGACTGGATGGACTGCCTTCCCCTAACAAAATATTTATATTATTTATTTTATTTTCTTTTAAAATAAAACATTTGCAAAAAAGGTTTTAGACAAATAAAAGATCCGAACGGATCTAGGGTTTCGATTTGAACAAAGAGGGGAAATCTCTAGGAAACAAAATAGGATTTTTGGGAAATTATTTTAGACAAATAAATGCATGATGATGACGATGCTCAAATGCAATGTGGCATGATGACATGAGCATGCGGTCATGATGATGCAATGCACAAAAATAACGCGATTTTCTAGTAGTGGTTTTTGCGGGGCGCCACAATTCGACACCACTAACAATGGATCTCTACCTCGAGATCCGCCTCATGGTACCGGAAGGAAGGTCGGCGATCTGCGTCTTCTCGCTTCGTGTAGATCATCGCGACACCACTCACAAGAGGTCGTTGTCCGTGATCGCCGAGAGAACACCGAACAAAAGGTCAAGGTAGAGGTATCAACAAATAAAGCCACCTCTAGCTTCGATAGAAAGAGGGAACCGATGCATTCTCATCCACTTCGGTACAAAAGCGAATAGAAGGGGTAGTCGGCATGGGGCCAATCCATCACGCACCCAAACTATTACTCCGCACAATCAAGAGAAAAGCGGCAACCATTCTCGAATCGCATCAAGATCTCGACAATCGAGGTTCAGAAACAAAGGAGTGATGCAGACTCTGCATCGGATCTGGCGTAGATGATTTCGTCGCGTCGGAAAACACCGGAAGGCACGAGAAGGAACAAAGAGAAGTCCACCAGACGAAGGATTCCTCGGATAGCATGAAGACCAGATGTATCAACACCTTTACCAATGGAGGAAGCGAAACCCTGAAGGTACGATGGAACCCAACCACGAGAAATCCTGGACTCGAAGAGAGAGAAGAGAGCGGATTCAAAACACGCAGAGGTGAGAGGAGAGCAGCAGAGGGGTAAGGAGTAAAATCAGACCTAATCAGAACTATCCAACCGATTTTCCAAAAATAGTTTTGACACTCTACATCGGTCGTTAGCTAGGTTATCCTACAGGCTGGACTTGTGGGGTATCGCAACTGCTGAGCTCTGATACCACTCTGTAACACCCTCAGAATCGGCCCTATGCAAGTTTTAGCGAAACCCGCCAAACCCGCAGAAATGATTCAAAGGTGCACCAGCACTTTCGCAATGGTGGAAAACGGTAATATCATTACACAATAGTCCACGATGGAACCCACGTAACGTATATATACAACGGCGACTCAATGAGTAAAGAATAGAGATTTACAAAGACAAAGATCCGTATCACCTTGAAAATAATACATTCCGAGTACGGACAAGATGCAAATTGAGCTAAGAGCCCTGAAGAATAACCAATGGCGTCCATAACCCTGCCCAGGCCAAGCCGGAAGGGTAACCCTGCTAACGACGTCGATCTCAAAGCCTTCTTAAACAAAAGGGGTGCCGACAAAGGGCAAAGGAAAAAGAGAGCGGTCAAGATCGAGGCCAAGACACCGAGACTAGAATTCGGCGGTCCTCGCCTACATAGGTATGGTGGACTGAAGCGGCAGCGCGGCATGCACTAAACAACCTATAGAAACTCGATACAACTAGCGGCTATCAGAGAGGGGTAAGAAAGACCTATTCGGAACCAACCTGATACTACCACCAAACATACCCATCCTGGTGTTTCCCCCTCGAGACCAAACGAGGAAGTCAACCGAGGAACTCACACCGTTGGCAGTTTTATTCATTCCATTATAGTTGCGGTAATTACTAGTCAAATAAAGATGGCATGAGTCATCCTGATATAATAAGCAGTGGGCAGTTTTAGTTAAACATTCCGTTGTAGTTGCAACACTAACTAGTCAGATACGATTAGCATGAGACATCCCAAACCCAACAGTTGTTGGTACTTTTATTTAGCCATTCCGTTGTAGTGAAGCTGATTACTAGTCATATCGGATACAAGTCAAATTATAACAGTAAAATTTAGTTATAGT
Source organism: Avena longiglumis (assembly GCA_030063025.1). Taxonomy (NCBI): domain Eukaryota; kingdom Viridiplantae; phylum Streptophyta; class Magnoliopsida; order Poales; family Poaceae; genus Avena; species Avena longiglumis. Next base: position 229,734,068 of record CP125978.1, read on the forward strand.
TGTCTATGATCGAGAACTGTGCTCCAAGTCATCCATAACCGCGGACACGGCTTCTCGAAAAGATTTAACCCTGCAGGGGTGCACCAAAGTATCCACACGCACTTCGACCCTTTTTGCCAGATCAGTTAACATACACCCATCGGTATGTCGGCGGGGCCTAAGTCATGACATTTCCTAGACCCAAAGCAAGTACATGGGGGCCACCCCACTAAGCTACCCGCAACGAAGTCGGCCGTCTCCGATACGGACTCGTGGTTTGTAGACGGGTCAGAACGATCGGGAACCCGAAGTGTGACGGGCTTGTCGACACAAATAAAACGTGTCACGATCCTAACAAAGTGCAGTGCTCCTCGCACAATCTTAAATATAGCAAGAAGCATGGCATAAGTACGTATAGTAATAAAGCTCCAAACTACTTGTGTCCCGCACAATACTTTGAAATCAGGTACTAAATCGATGGGGTGCCCACACACCCCACCGTGGTTAGCGCCCGATCTCTAACAGTGTCAAGAACTGGGTCCCACGGACACCAAAGAGCGTTAAAACCAAATATTGTCTATTACCCACCGGTGCCTCTGCATTTACCTACTTTCAATTTTAGTTATTAAACAATAATTAAAGCCATGATCATCCCCAACATTAAACATGCGGCAATACTCCAACAACTGTGGTACTTGACGACACAACAAAGATTTGAGCAAGCGACGACGCCGAAGTCCAACTATCTACCAATCAACAGTAGTAGGATGTCCAAGGCAAGATAAGGCTGCAAGGGATATCACGGGTACGAAAACTAGAGCATCGCAACACAGATAGCAATAGATCAACAGGAGGGAATAAATACTATAAAAGTAAGATAGGTAGAAAGGGGGAGAATGGTCGCCTGAAAACATTGCCGAAGGTTCATCCGAAGATCGGGTCGGCACTCGCATCAACTCATCGGCCTAATCCGTGAAGAAGCAAAGCACTAGAAGAAACACCGGATGCACTATTTAATGCTACGGCAAAAGATCGAGCATGATGCATGTATGATGTATGACATGGCAAAGATGCGATGCAATTAGGCATTATTAAGCGGAACCGGGGTCCCGACATTTATTGGATGGTTCATGTTGTTTAGATACCCGCAATTTAAATATTGTATTAACATGGCAAAACATAGCATCGGTTCGCTACACAAATTTAAATGGGGCCAATATTAGGCTAGATTTGCCCGCATATGACCTCCATATTTATTTATGAGGTGAATCGACATAATGTCCCCAAACCACATGATATGATGCGAGCATGACAATTTATATGCAACAAGATATATCATTTATAAAAATAGGGCTTAGGGTCACACATTTGAGGGGGCTCGATGATCTTGACGTTCTATGGTTCGGGTTCGGTCTCGCCGGGATCGGTCTTCGGGTTCCGGGAAGAAGATCTTGAGGGTCCCTGAGGTAGATCTTATCGTGATCGATCCTTGATGACAGGCATAGAACGTGGGACGCCAGCCACTCAGATGGTACAACCTTCGGACAAACTTGTCACCGGGGAAAAACGTGGAACTGCAGGTACTACTTCTTAAGGGCGAAGTGCTCACTCTACCCATGAATACCACCTAGCAGCAGCAACAAAGTCATGCTCGAAGCAGGAGGAAGACGCCAACGGTGGCGGCAGGACTGAGGGCATGGTGGCGGTCGACGAAGGAGCATGGCCAGCAACGACCGGAGCTCGCAGCACTCGGAGATGGAGGACCAGGCGGCGGAGGCGGTATCCACGAGGCACACAGGAGGCTCGGGGAGGCGCGGCCGCTGCGGGCGGCAGGCGACGGCTGTGGAGGGGCCGGGATCGATGCGAGGTGGGGTTCTCGCGAATGAGAGAGCGAGGACAACGAGGCCGGCGTGGTGGCGGGGCGCTGCGGCCTCTTGGCGGTGGCAGGTAGGTTGGGGAGGGGGCGCCCAGAAGCACGAAGAGGAGCCCGACGGCGGCGGGGTCGCGGACGAGCGGCCGGGCAGAAGGAGACAGGTCGCAGGGAGCCCGAGGCGACGCAGGTGGCGACGGAGCGGCTCGGCGGCGCTGTAGGGAGGCGCAGGACGACGGCGAGCAGCACTGAGCGCGGCTCCGGCGAGGAGCTTCATGGAGGAAGGAGGCCGACCAGCGAGGATGCACGATGCGCGCACATGCAAGCTTGCGGAGCTTGCTGACGGCCGCCGGAGGTCGCGCTGGCTGCGCGGCCTGCAGGGAGGAGGTAAGGCGGGCGCCAGGCGAGGGAGGCCGAAGGACGACAGAGACGAGCACGAGGATGCGTGATAAGGGTGAGCGGCCCTGGCAGGCGATGCCCGCGGGCGGAGGCGGGGCGAGAACCAGGGAGGAGAGCGCGTCGAGGGGAGGTGGTGGATGGCGAGAGGAAGGAGACAGGGCGGGGGGATCGAGGGAGCCGGATGGTTCGTGGATGGTTGACGGCCAGGGGTGGGCTCGCCGCGGGTGGGGCTGTGGGGAGGCATCGTGGGTGTGGGCGCATGTGTGTGTGTGTGTTGGGTACCAGGTGGGTGGGGTTGTCCGGCGGCTGGATGGATACAGGGGTGTTGGTGGCGGGGTGAGGGAGGTTTGGGAATTAGGTTTAGGGTTTGGTATAGAGATCTAGGGTTAGGGTTTTATATATGGGGTAGTAGGTGGTCTGTCTAGTTGGGCCTTTGGGCCTGACTGGATGGACTGCCTTCCCCTAACAAAATATTTATATTATTTATTTTATTTTCTTTTAAAATAAAACATTTGCAAAAAAGGGTTTAGACAAATAAAAGATCCGAACGGATCTAGGGTTTCGATTTGAACAAAGAGGGGAAATCTCTAGGAAACAAAATAGGCTTTTTGGGAAATTGTTTTAGACAAATAAATGCATGATGATGACGATGCTCAAATGCAATGTGGCATGATGACATGAGCATGCGGTCATGATGATGCAATGCACAAAAATAACGCGATTTTCTAGTAGTGGTTTTTGCGGGGCGCCACAATTCGACACCACTAACAATGGATCTCTCCCTCGAGATCCGCCTCATGGTACCGGAAGGAAGGTCGGCGATCTGCGTCTTCTCGCTTCGTGTAGATCCTCGCGACACCACTAACAAGAGGTCGTTGTCCGTGATCGTCGAGAGAACACTCCGGGAACAAAAGGTCGAAGGTAGAGGTATCAACAAATAAAGCCACCTCTAGCTTCGATAGAAAGAGGGAACCGATGCATTCTCATCCACTTCGATGTACAAAAGCGAATAGAAGGGGTAGTCGGCATGGGGGCCAATCCATCACGCACCCAAACTATTACTCCGCACAATCAGTAGAAAAGCGTGCAACCATTCTCGAATCGATCAAGATCTCGACAATCGAGGTTCGTAACAAAGGAGTGATGCGCATCATCGGATCCGCGAGATGATTTCGCTGGCCGGAAAACACCGGAAGGCACGAGAAGGAACAAAGAGAAGTCCACCGCACGAAGGATTCCTCGATAGCATGAAGACCAGATGTATCAACACCTTTACCAATGGAGGAAGCGAAACCTCAAGGTACGATGGAACCCAACCACGAGAAATCGGACTCAAGAGAGAGAAGAGAGCGGATTCAAAACACGCAGAGGTGAGAGGAGAGCAGCAGAGGGTAAGGAGTAAAATCAGACCTAATCGTAACTATCCAACCGATTTTCCAAAAATAGTTTTGACACTCTACATCGGTCGTTAGCTAGGTTATCCCACAGTGCTGGACTTGTGGGGTATCGAATCCGAGCTCGATACCACTCAGAACACCTCGATCGGCCCTATGCAAGTTTTAGCGAAACCCGCCAAACCCGCATAGAAATGATTCAAAGGTGCCCACCAGGCACTTTCGTGCGGGTGGAAAACGAAGTAATATCATTACACAATAGTCCACGATGGAACCCACAGAACAGATATATACAACGGCGACTCAATGAGTAAAGAATAGAGATTTACAGTACAAAGATCCAGATCACCTTGAAAACAATACAGCGTCCGAGTACGGACAAGATGCAAATTGAGCTAAGAGCCCTGAAGAATAACCAATGGCGTCCATAACCCTGCCCAGGCCAAGCCGGAAGGGTAACCCTGCTAACGACGTCGATCTCAAAGCCTTCTTAAACAAAAGGGGTGCCGACAAAGGGCAAAGGAAAAAGAGAGAGCGGTCAAGATCGAGGCCAAGACACGGCGAGACTAGAATTCGGCCCTCGCCTACATAGGTATGGTGGATCAAGCGGCAGTCACATGCACTAAACAACCTATAGAAACTCGATACAACTAGCGGCTATCAAAGAGGGGTAAGAAAGACCTATTCGGAACCAACCTGATACTACCACCAAACATACCCATCCTGGTGTTTCCCCCTCGAGACCAAACGAGGAAGTCAACCGAGGAACTCACACCGTTGGCGGGTTTATTCATTCCATGATAGTTGCGTTAATTACTAGTCTAATTAAGATGGCATGAGTCATCCTGATATAATAAGCAGTGGGCAGTTTTAGTTAAACATTCCGCTAGAAGTTGCAACACTAACTAGTCGACACGATTAGCATGAGACATCCCAAACCCAACAGCTTGTTGGTACTTTTATTTAGCCATTCCGCTAGTGAAGCTGATTACTAGTCATATCGGATACAAGTCAAATTATAACAAAGAAATTTAGTTATAGTTGTCTATGATCGAGAACTGTGCTCCAAGTCATCCATAACCGCGACACGGCTTCAAAAGATTTAACCCTAGGGTGCACCAAAGTATCCACACGCACTTCACCCTTTTGCCGATCAGTTAACATACACCCATCGGATGTCGGCGGGCCTAAGTCATGATGTTTCCCAGACCCAAAGCAAGTACATGGGGGCCACCCCACTAAGCTACCCGCAACGAAGTCGGCCGGTCTCCGAGACGGACTCAGGGTTTGTGTAGACGGCTGTAAACGACTGGGAACCCGAAAGTGTGACTGGGCTTGTCGATACAGCGAAAACGTGTCACGATCCTAAACAGTACAGGTGCTCCTCGCACAATCTTAAATATAGCAGTAAAGCATGGCATAAGTACAGAATAGTAATAAAGCTCCAAACTACTTGTGTCCCCCGGTACAATACTTTGAAATCAGGTACTAAATCGATGGGGGTGCCCACACACCCCACCTGTGGTTAGCGCGCTCGATCTCGGAATAGGTGTCAAGAACTCGGGTCCCACGGACACCAAAGGAGCGTTAAAACCAAATATTGTCTATTACCCACCGTGCCTCTGCATTTACCTACTTTCAATTTTAGTTATTAAACAATAATTAAAGCCATGATCATCCCCAACATTAAACATGCGGCAATACTCCAACAATCTGTGGTACTTGACGACACGCAACAAAGACTTGAGCAAGCGATCACGACGCCGCAAGTCCAACTATCTACCAATCAACAGTAGTAGGATGTGTCCAAGGCAGTAAGGCTGCAAGGGATATCACGGCACGAAAACTAGAGCATCGCAACACGTATAGCAATAGATCAACAGGAGGAATAAATACTATAAAAGTAATATAGGTAGAAAGGGGAGAATGGTCGCTGAAAACATTGCCAAGGTTCATCCAAGATCGGTCGGCACAGATCAACTCATCGGCCTAATCCGTGAAGAAGCAAAGCACTAGAAGAAACACCGGATGCACTATTTAATGCTACGGCAAAAGATCGAGCATGATGCATGTATGATGTATGACATGGCAAAGATGCGATGCAATTAGGCATTATTAAGCGGAACCGGGGTCCCGACATTTATTGGATGGTTCATGTTGTTTAGATACCCGCAATTTAAATATTGTATTAACATGGCAAAACATAGCATCGGTTCGCTACACAAATTTAAATGGGGCCAATATTAGGCTAGATTTGCCCGCATATGACCTCCATATTTATTTATGAGGTGAATCGACATAATGTCCCCAAACCACATGATATGATGCGAGCATGACAATTTATATGCAACAAGATATATCATTTATAAAAATAGGGCTTAGGGTCACACATTTGAGGGGGCTCGATGATCTTGACGTTCTATGGTTCGGGTTCGGTCTCGCCGGGATCGGTCTTCGGGTTCCGGGAAGAAGATCTTGAGGGTCCCTGAGGTAGATCTTATCGTGATCGATCCTTGATGACAGGCATAGAACGTGGGACGCCAGCCACTCAGATGGTACAACCTTCGGACAAACTTGTCACCGGGGAAAAACGTGGAACTGCAGGTACTACTTCTTAAGGGCGAAGTGCTCACTCTACCCATGAATACCACCTAGCAGCAGCAACAAAGTCATGCTCGCAGCAGGAGGAAGACGCCAACGGTGGCGGCAGGACTGAGGGCATGGTGGCGGTCGACGGAGGAGCATGGCCAGCAACGACGGAGCTCGCAGACTGGAGATGGAGGACCAGCGGAGGCGGTAGCCACGAGGCACACAGAGGCTCGGGAGGCGCGCGCTGCTGCGGGCGGGCAGGCGAGGTGAGGGGCTGGATCGATGCCGAGGTGGGGTTCTCGCGAAGAACAGAGAGAGCGAGGACAAGGAGGCCGGCGTGGTGGCGGGCGCCGCGCTCTGGCGGCAGGTAGGTTGGGGGGCGCCTGCACGAAGAGGAGCCCGACAGCGGCGGGGTCGCGGACGAGCGGCCGGGCAGAAGGAGACAGGTCGCAGGGAGCCCGAGGCGACGCAGGTGTCGACGGAGCGGCTCGGCGGCACTGTAGGGAGGCGCAGGACGACGGCGAGCAGCACTGAGCGCGGCTCCGGCGAGGAGCTTCATGGAGGAAGGAGGCCGACCAGCGAGGATGCACGACGCGCGCACATGCAAGCTTGCGGAGCTTGCTGACGGCCGCCGGAGGTCGCGCTGGCTGCGCGGCCTGCAGGGAGGAGGTAAGGCGGGCGCCAGGCGAGGGAGGCCGAAGGACGACAGAGACGAGCACGAGGATGCGTGATGAGGGTGAGCGGCCCTGGCAGGCGATGCCCGCGGGCGGAGGCGGGGCGAGAACCAGGGAGGAGAGCGCGTCGAGGGGAGGTGGTGGATGGCGAGAGGAAGGAGACAGGGCGGGGGGATCGAGGGAGCGTCGGGATGGTTCCAGGGATGGTTGACGGCGAGGGGTGGGCTCGCCACATGGTGGGGCCAGGAGGCATCAGGTGTGGCGTGCGTGTGTTGTGTGTGTGTGTTGGGTACCAGGTGGGTGGGGTTGTCCGGCGGCTGGATGGATACAGGGGTGGTGGCGGCGGGGTGAGGGAGGTTTGGGAATTAGGTTTAGGGTTTGGTATAGAGATCTAGGGTTAGGGTTTTATATATGGGGTAGTAGGTGGTCTGTCTAGTTGGGCCTTTGGGCCTGACTGGATGGACTGCCTTCCCCTAACAAAATATTTATATTATTTATTTTATTTTCTTTTAAAATAAAACATTTGCAAAAAAGGGTTTAGACAAATAAAAGATCCGAACGGATCTAGGGTTTCGATTTGAACAAAGAGGGGAAATCTCTAGGAAACAAAATAGGCTTTTTGGGAAATTGTTTTAGACAAATAAATGCATGATGATGACGATGCTCAAATGCAATGTGGCATGATGACATGAGCATGCGGTCATGATGATGCAATGCACAAAAATAACGCGATTTTCTAGTAGTGGTTTTTGCGGGGCGCCACAATTCGACACCACTAACAATGGATCTCCTCGAGATCCGCCTCATGGTACCGGAAGGAAGGTCGGCGACCGCGCTTCTCGCCAGTAGATCCTCGCGACACCACTAACAAGAGGTCGTTGTCCGTGATCGCCGAGAGAACACTCTCGAACAAAAGGTCGAAGGTAGAGGTATCAACAACAAAGCCACCTCTAGCTTCGATAGAAAGAGGGAACCGATGCATTCTCATCCACTTCGATGTACAAAAGCGAATAGAAGGGGTAGTCGGCATGGGGGCCAATCCATCACGCACCCAAACAATTACTCCGCACAATCAGTAGAAAAGCGTGCAACCATTCTCGAATCGATCAAGATCTCGACAATCGAGGTTCGAACAAAGGAGTGATGCGAATCGCATCGGATCTCGTAGATGATTTCGTCGTCCGGAAAACACCGGAAGGCACGAGAAGGAACAAAGAGAAGTCCACCAGACGAAGGATTCCTCGGATAGCATGAAGACCAGATGTATCAACACCTTTACCAATGGAGGAAGCGAAACCCTGAAGGTACGATGGAACCCAACCACGAGAAATCCTGGACTCGAAGAGAGAGAAGAGAGCGGATTCAAAACACGCAGAGGTGAGAGGAGAGCAGCAGAGGGGTAAGGAGTAAAATCAGACCTAATCAGAACTATCCAACCGATTTTCCAAAAATAGTTTTGACACTCTACATCGGTCGTTAGCTAGGTTATCCTACAGGCTGGACTTGTGGGGTATCGCAACTGCTGAGCTCTGATACCACTCTGTAACACCCTCAGAATCGGCCCTATGCAAGTTTTAGCGAAACCCGCCAAACCCGCATAGAAATGATTCAAAGGTGCCCACCAGGCACTTTCGTGCGGGTGGAAAACGAAGTAATATCATTACACAATAGTCCACGATGGAACCCACAGAACAGATATATACAACGGCGACTCAATGAGTAAAGAATAGAGATTTACAAAGACAAAGATCCGATCACCTTGAAAATACAGCGTCCGATACGGACAAGATGCAAATTGAGCTAAGAGCCTCAAGAATAACCAATGGCGCCCATAACCTGCCTAGGCCAAGCCGGAAGGGTAACCTCGCTAACGACGCCGATCTCAAAGCCTGCTTAAACAAAAGGTGCCGAAAGGGCAAAGGAAAAGAGAGAGCGGTCAAGATCGAGGCCAAGACACGGCGAGACTAGAATTCGCGGTCCTCGCCTACATAGGTATGGTGGATCAAGCGCAAGGCATGCACTAAACAACCTATAGAAACTCGATACAACTAGCTATCGAGAGGGGTAAGAAAGACCTATTCGAACCAACCGATACTACCACCAAACATATCCATCTCGGTGTTTCCCCTCGAGACCAAACGAGGAAGTCAACCGAGGAACTCACACCGCTGGCAGTTTTATTCATTCCATTATAGTTGCGTAATTACTAGTCAAATAAAGATGGCATGAGTCATCCCGATATAATAAGGCAGTTTTAGTTAAACATTCCGCTAGAAGTTGCAACACTAACTAGTCATATACGATTAGCATGAGACATCCCAAACCCAACAGTTGTTGGTACTTTTATTTAGCCATTCCGTTGTAGTGAAGCTGATTACTAGTCATATCGGATACAAGTCAAATTATAACAGTAAAATTTAGTTATAGTTGTCTATGATCGAGAACTGTGCTCCAAGTCATCCATAACCGCGGACACGGCTTCTCGAAAAGATTTAACCCTGCAGGGGTGCACCAAAGTATCCACACACACTTCGACCCTTTTGCGGATCGCTAACATACACCCATCGGTATGTCGGCGGGGCCTAAGTCATGACATTTCCTAGACCCAAAGCAAGTACATGGGGGCCACCCCACTAAGCTACCCGCAACGAAGTCGGCCGGTCTCCGAGACGGACTCAGGGTTTGTGTAGACGGCTGTAAACGACTGGGAACCCGAAAGTGTGACTGGGCTTGTCGATACAAATAAAACGTGTCACGATCCTAAATAGTAAAGTGCTCCTCGCACAATCTTAAATATAGCAAGAAGCATGGCATAAGTATGAATAGTAATAAAGCTCCAAACTACTTGTGTCCCCGCAATACTTTGAAATCAGTACTAAATCGATGGGGTGCCCACACACCCCACCGTGGTTAGCGCTCGATCTCTAGCAGTGTCAAGAACTCGGGTCCCACGGACACCAAAGGAGTTAAAAACCAAATATTGTCTATTACCCACCGGTGCCTCTGCATTTACCTACTTTCAATTTTAGTTATTAAACAATAATTAAAGCCATGATCATCCCCAACATTAAACATGTGGCAATACTCCAACAACTGTGGTACTTGACGCAACAAGATTTTGAGCAAGCGACTACGACGCCGCAAGTCCAACTATCTACCAATCAACAGTAGTAGGATGTGTCCAAGGCGATAAGGCTGCAAGGGATATCACGGCACGAAAACTAGAGCATCGCAATACGTATAGCAATAGATCAACAGAGGAATAAATACTATAAAAGTAAGATAGGTAGAAAGGGGAGAATGGTCGCTGAAAACATTGCCAAGGTTCATCCGAAGATCGGTCGGCTGCATCAACTCATCGGCCTAATCCGTGAAGAAGCAAAGCACTAGAAGAAACACCGGATGCACTATTTAATGCTACGGCAAAAGATCGAGCATGATGCATGTATGATGTATGACATGGCAAAGATGCGATGCAATTAGGCATTATTAAGCGGAACCGGGGTCCCGACATTTATTGGATGGTTCATGTTGTTTAGATACCCGCAATTTAAATATTGTATTAACATGGCAAAACATAGCATCGGTTCGCTACACAAATTTAAATGGGGCCAATATTAGGCTAGATTTGCCCGCATATGACCTCCATATTTATTTATGAGGTGAATCGACATAATGTCCCCTAACCACATGATATGATGCGAGCATGACAATTTATATGCAACAAGATATATCATTTATAAAAATAGGGCTTAGGGTCACACATTTGAGGGGGCTCGATGATCTTGACGTTCTATGGTTCGGGTTCGGTCTCGCCGGGATCGGTCTTCTGGTTCCGGAAGAAGATCTTGAGGGTCCCCGAGGTAGATCTTACCGTGATCGGTCCTTGACGACAGTATAGAACGTGGGACGCCAGCCACTCAGATGGTACAACCTTCGGACAAACTTGTCACCGGGGAAAAACGTGGAACTGCAGGTACTACTTCTTAAGGGCGAAGTGCTCACTCTACCCATGAATACCACCTAGCAGCAGCAACAAAGTCATGCTCGAAGCAGGAGGAAGACTCCAACGGTGGCGGCAGGACTGAGGGCATGGTGGCGGTCGACGGAGGAGCATGGCCAGCAACGACCGGAGCTCGCAGCACTCGGAGATGGAGGACCAGGCGGCGGAGGCGGCAGCCACGAGGCACACAGGAGGCTCGGGGAGGCGCGCTGCGGGCGGCAGGCGACACGGTGAGGGGCTGGGATCGATGCCGAGGTGGGGTTCTCGCGAAGAACAGAGAGAGCGAGGACAACGAGGCCGGCGTGGTGGCGGGCGCCGCTCTTGGTGGCGGTAGGTTGGGAGGGGCGCCTGTACGAAGAGGAGCCCGACGGCGGCGGGGTCGCGGACGAGCGGCCGGGCAGAAGGAGACAGGTCGCAGGGAGCCCGAGGCGACGCAGGTGGCGATGGAGCGGCTCGGCGGCACTGTAGGGAAGCGCAGGATGACGGCGAGCAGCACTGAGCGCGGCTCCGGCGAGGAGCTTCATGGAGGAAGGAGGCCGACCGGCGAGGATGCACGACGCGCGCACATGCGAGCTTGCGGAGCTTGCTGACGGCCGCCGGAGGTCGCGCTGGCTGCGCGGCCTGCAGGGAGGAGGTAAGGCGGGCGCCAGGCGAGGGAGGCCGAAGGACGACAGAGACGAGCACAAGGATGCGTGATGAGGGTGAGCGGCCCTGGCAGGCGATGCGGGAGGCGGGCGAGAACCGGGAGGAGAGCGCACGAGGGAGGTGGTGGATGGCGAGAGGAAGGAGAGGCGGGGATCGAGGAGGCTGGATGGTTCTGTGGATGGTGACGGGCATGAGGTGGGGTGGGCCTGCTGTCAGGTGGGGCTGGGAGGAGCATCAGGGGTGTGGCGTGCGTGTGTTGTGTGTGTGTTGGGTACCAGGTGGGTGGGGTTGTCCGGCGGCTGGATGGATACAGGGGTGGTGGCGGCGGGGTGAGGGAGGTTTGGGAATTAGGTTTAGGGTTTGGTATAGAGATCTAGGGTTAGGGTTTTATATATGGGGTAGTAGGTCTAGTTGGGCCTTTGGGCCTGACTGGATGGACTGCCTTCCCCTAACAAAATATTTATATTATTTATTTTATTTTCTTTTAAAATAAAACATTTGCAAAAAAGGTTTTAGACAAATAAAAGATCCGAACGGATCTAGGGTTTCGATTTGAACAAAGAGGGGAAATCTCTAGGAAACAAAATAGGATTTTTGGGAAATTATTTTAGACAAATAAATGCATGATGATGACGATGCTCAAATGCAATGTGGCATGATGACATGAGCATGCGGTCATGATGATGCAATGCACAAAAATAACGCGATTTTCTAGTACTGGTTTTTGCGGGGCGCCACATCCCCCATTTCTTCCGTCTCCAGCCTGCGGGTTGGGCGGTGGATTGGGTGGTGGGTTGGGTGCACTTGAACCTGGTGGCAGTTCCGATTCACCCTGGATGACCACGGCGCATTGGTAACACCTGCGGATTGGGTCGCTGCTGCCACAACTTTCTGATCCGGAACCGTAGGTTCCTTCATCTGAGGGAGGTCCACACAGATCTAAGTTGCAGCTACTGCTGTCATATGACTCATCTCTCAGCGTCGACGTGCGTAACACGCCAATGGGTGGGACCCACAAAGAGGGTCTAATGGACGGTGGTGGCACCCGCTCTAGGAGGCGGAGGGTGTCGGTCTGCCCCACCTAGAAGCAGAAGTGATGAGGACATCCCTATACTTACACCTACCCCAGTTACTACTGATGATGTTCGAGCTGCTACTAACAAGGATAAGTCCAATGAGATTAGAATTGGACCAATTACAAGAGCTCATGCTAAGCTACTAGAACAACCGGTGAATTTGTTTCTTAATGAGCCTGATGTTTTACTTAATGAGAATTTTATACTGCCTAAGTCTTTGTGTTATTGTATGATTAGGTACATTGGAGAAGAAGGTATATCACAGAGCAAGGAGCTGAAGCACATGGATCAAGGTGTGTTGATCAATGAAGCAAGCGTGAGGGAGGAGAGGGAGGAAGCGCAAGGAGCTACAAAGGAAGGGATCAACACCTGGCAAAGCCTCTGCCGCAGCAGAGAAACAATGTCAAATCCTGCCACGGCAGGATGCCGCGGCACAGAAAGTGGCTGAAATCCTGCCGCGACATGTTTTAGGCCCAATATGCTGCCACGGCAGTAACATGCCTGTGCGCCTAGAAAGTTGTCCCACCTGGGTCGGTATGTATCTTAGTTGTAGTCGTTTGCGTCTTGGACTCTTAGCCTAGCCGCCCCCTCTCTCTTAAATAGATGGGGGTACCGTTTCTTTCGAGTTAGGCCACATTAAAACTATTTTGGAGTTGTTTCTTATCAAGAACCTCTAGAATTACCCTGTGATCGAATTATCTACTGCAATTGAGTGTGATCTGTTATTCCATTGGGAATTAGTAGATTGTAAACTACCGTTCGTGGTCGACGGATGACATGGTTATACCCTATGGGTACGTAACTTCAGCATACCTAGTCCAGCCCAAAGAAGGCCCACGGCAGACATACGCTGGCCCATGAAGATTTTCGGGTGGCCAAGGCCCATGACGTCTTCGGATCCTTGGAGAGCAAGACTAGAGGAGATAGGAAATTCAAAGGGGTAAAACCCTAGAACTTGTAACCGACTAGGACTACACCGGACCTTCCTAAGTCTATATAAAGGCCGGGAGGGCACGCCCTAGGGCAACTCGACTCATACTTTTAGACACGTATCCACGCCGATCGAATCAAGCACCTTGTAACCTTCGGTTCCCCGTAATCAAAGAGCGGACAAGCGTGAGTAGGGTTTTTCCTTGGGCCTGAACTGGTAAATCTCGTGTCCCCTGGTTGCTTGTCTGTTAACCGTGCCACGATCTCCAGCATCCCCATCTTCTCCAAAACCTAAGTCCATAACAATGGGCATTGATGAGATTAAACCTCGTCAATTGGCGCCATCTGTGGGAACTGGGGCTGCTGATTGTGCGGTCGTGACGGTTCCGACCCGATCGATCTACAACTCCGCGGCGACGGAGAATCACCTCCTCTTCGGCGCTTTAGACTTCACCGCCCACTCGCCGGCTATCATGAAGGATTTCGAGCCCATAGGCGACGGACTCGAAATCTTGTTCGGGAGCTTCTGCTTCCAGGTGGGACAAACCGGCACCCTCCACCTCCCTGAGCGGGTGCCCATGCCGTCAATCAGGCCCGCTTCATGGGCTCCACACCCTGTGCTACGCACGGCACCATCAACAGATGAGTTCTACAGGAGCAGCAGCTGCAACTCCGATCTGTGCGATCCACCTTCGGATGAAGGGACCTAATGTTCCGGATCCGAAAGCTGCGCAGCAAATAACCAATCACAGCGCTATCAGGCGCCCGATCATCCAAACCGACGAGGAATGCCTAACCCGCCGCCCAACCCCAACCCGCAGATGTAAACGGCGAAAACGGTGGAAATGGCGAAACGGAAAACATGCCACCTCATCCAACTTAGCAAAGAAGGATGGGTCACACGCCGCCGCCGTCGAAGTAAATAGTCCTACCTCTGGACTCCCCACGTGATCTGGCCGAGGGCATACCACTACCTCCTCATCGAGGAGCACAAGAAGTCAAGATGCGAGACGCCGACAAACGCAAGCAGCCTCTAAGTCCAGTGCGCGACGAGTTGCGCTCTCCGCCATGGGACCCGGCTCTAGTACAAACGGAAATCAGGGAAACAAGCACCGCTCTCGGGTGGAAAACATGGACCCCAAGGAGCGGCGTGACGTGACCCGAACTCTCCACACATCGTTCATGGATATGGACGCTGAAGGAAACATCATCCCGAAGACGCCACAAGCTGCGATCATGGCAGCCACTGCGTATCTCGCGGCTCACCCACCTCCAGAGGGGGACCCGAAAAGGGCCATGCATAGGTCCGCACTCACCAGACTAGGACTAATCGGAGCTACTCTCCACGAAGACACTCCCGCGGAGCCGAAGAAGAAAGCTCCGGCAGGCGCGACCGGAGTCCCACCCCCTCATCCGAAGAGGAAGAGGAGCACAATCTTCCTCGAAGGAAGAAGAGCTCGCACCGCCATAAAAGCGACTACGACGCCGGAGACAAGCTTACACAGCGCAAGATCGATAAAGCACGCGCTAAACGCACATGCTCGTCTGAATCTGAGATGGATGAAGACGAAGGAGAACTCTACGGGGCTCGATGCTTCAGCAGATCCGTCCGGCGAACACAGATGCCACGCAACTTCAAGCTTCCTTCGGATACTCCGAAGTTCAACGGCACGCAAGATCCAAAGTCCGCTCTGACCATCCGTCATCCGTCAAGCTTCACGGAGGCAACAAAGAAACCGCCATGCAATGCCTTCACCGCAATGACAGGCAGCCAATGGTCCGCTTAGCAGCCTATCATCGATCCATCCGAAGCTGGGAGGAGCTCGCTTACAGCTTCATCTGAAACTTCAAAGGCACCAGCAAGAGGCCCGCCTCAATCGAAGAGTTGCGAGCCTGCACTCAGATAACGGGTGAATCTATTCGCTCGTACATACTACGCTGGTCTACAACCAAGAACTCCGCAGCACACATCTCCGAAGAAAGGGCCATCAACGCCTTCAGGGACGGTGTTAAGCGCCCAGACTTCAAGGAGAAACTTGGACGTGTAAAGCCCAAGACACTCGACCAGCTCATGGAAATCGCTAACAGTTGGGCAAACGGCGAAGATTGCATCCAGCGGGCGCAATCAGATGAAGAGGACGACTACGGCCGAAGACGCGAACGCCGCAGCAAGAGGAGATCGCGCGTCTACGAGGATCGCGACGGACCCGACATGGTCGCAGCCGGCTACGCCGACCGCCATAACGACAATGGCAATGAGGATACCGCAGCGAAACTTCCGCGACACGGGCGACCAACGCAGCGTGGCAACGCCATCACGCGACAACGGACCCTCGGCATTCGACAAACTTTCGGGTCCATGCACCATCCACTTCTACATCGACAAACAGGATGGCAAAAAGAAAGCTAGCCACATGCTCAAGGACTGTCGCGAATTCCAGAAACTCAGCGAAGGCATGGTGCAGATGAGGCAACAAGCTCCAATCCCTGCATTTGGAAACGCACCTGCGCCAGGTGAAATAGCACACGGAGCTCCTCCACCGCCGCCTATTGGAGGCCCAAATCAACCAGTCGCACCAGCGCAAAACAACACCGGGGTCCCATACCCACCACCAAAAGGAGAACTCAATATGATACAGAAGGGACGCCCCACAAATAGGGTGCAGAAGAAAATCACCCGACAAATCAACTTGGCCGTGGCAACTGCGCCCGCAATCCCTGAGTACCTCAGCGGATCGGAGTCCTGCATCACATTCACTCGCGCGGATCACCCTTGCCCAGGTCATGATGCCCTGGTGCTGGAAGCGTAGATCGGAGGCTTCGAGATGAGTCGCGTCTTCATGGACGGCGGCAGCGGCATCAACCTAATGTTCGCAAGCACTCTAGCAGCTATGCGGATCCCGCAATGCAGCCTGGAACAATCAGACACAACGTTCCACGGCATTGTCCCAGGGAAGGGCATCTTCCCCCTGGGCAAAATAGGGCTCGACGTCATCTTCGGTAAGCCGGACAACTTTTGGCAGGAGCGCCTAGAATTCGAAGTGGTAGACTGGCCGTCGCAATACCATGCCATCCTGGGACGTATAGCATTCGCAAGGTTCCTGGCCGTCCCACACTACGCATACCTACTACTCAAGATGCCAGGACCAAGGGGCGTCATCACAGTCCACGGGAGCTTCACCCGATCGGAGCAATGCGACAGGGATTTCAACAAAATCTCCCAGTCCTTCGGCATGCAAGACGAGCTCGTAAGGCTCCGCGAGGTGACGGACAATGGGCTACCCCCAGTCACAAGGAAGAATGCACCCGACACGTCCTTCGACTCCACCGTCAACACCAAGAAAGTGCAGGTCCATCCGACAGACGCCTCCAAGATGGCGCTGATCGCCAACGACCTCAAGATCAAGAAGGCGCTGCCGTCGAATTCCTCCGTGAGCGCTGGAAATCTTACTGGTGTCCTGCGGACATGCCAGAGTTCCTGTGAATTCGCCGAGCACGCACTCAATGTCTTCCTGCACACCAAGCCGCCAAGCGCCTATCCGAAGACTGTCGGAGCCACGAGCCGAAGCTATCGGCAAGGATATCAACAGAATACTCGCAGCAGACCTCATCCGGGAAATCAAGAAAAGCGAGTGGCTGGCAAATACGGTGATGGTCCCGAAGAAGGACACGGACATCATGCGGATGTGCGTGGACTTCATGTCACTAAATAAACACTGCCCGAAGGACCACTTCCCTCTTCCTCGGATCGACCAGATCATCGATTCGACTGCAGGTTGTGAGAAGCTCTCCTTCCTCGACGCCTACTCAGGCTATAACCAGATTCGACTCAAGGTCGAAGATCAAGAGAAAACGGCGTTCATCACACCGTTCGGAGTATTCTGCTACAACACAATGCCTTTCGTGCTAAAGAACGCGGGTGCCACGTACCAGCGATGCATGCAGGCCTGCCTCAAGGACCAGATCGGTCGCAACGTCCAAGTCTATGTCGACGACATAGTCATAAAAACCAAGGAGGCAAGAACACTTATCGACGATCTCCACGAGACGTTCGACAACCTTGATCGCTACAGGATCAAGCTCAATCCAGAAAAGTGCCTTGGCGCCCCTCGGTCAGCTACTCGGGTTCATCTCTCAACGAGGATCGGGCGAACCCTAAGAAAATCAAAGCTATCATGACAATGGAGAAGCGAAAAACCTCAAGGGCGCAAAGAGCTCGCAGGCAGTAGCGGCACTAAGCAGAGTTCATCACCGCATGGGCGAGAAGGCCCTACCATTTACCAAATTGCAAGGCAGACAAGTTCGAGTGGACACCAGAAGCCAACGACGCATTCGAAAGCCTCAAGCGGCTCCTCTCCACCTCGCCCGTTTTGGTCACGCCAAAAGAGCGCGAACCCCTGTTGCTGTACATAGCAGCCACACACCAGGTGGTAAGCACAGCACTCGTGGTCGAATGACCCGAATAAGGCAAGACCCACGGGGTACAACGCCCAATTTACTACCTCAGTGAGGTGCTCACTCCAACAAAACAGCGGTACCCGCACTACCAGAAGCTGGCCTACGGCGTGTTCATGATGGCTCGACGACTGAGCCACTACTTCCAGGAGCATCAGGTGATGGTCGTCAACGAGGCACCCCTGAACAGCATCCTGAATAACCCAGAGGCCACAGGACGCGTGGCCCTGTGGGGCATTGAACTATCACCCCTGGACATCGTCTACGAGAAGCGACACGCAATCAAATCTCAAGTCCTTCTAGACTTCCTGGTACACTGGATGGAGCTACAGCTGCCTAAAACCCCAGATATGTCACAGTCCTGGACAATGCATTTCGACGGCTCCAAGCGCCAAGCGAGGCAGGCGAGTCATCGACCTCCCGCAAGGTGTCAAAATGAAGTACGTTCTTCGGATGAAATTCAGAGCCTCCAACAACGAGGTCGAATACGAAGCCCTCATCCATGGCATGAAGATGGCAAAAATATGTGGCGCAACGCGCCTGGTCATCTACGGTGACTCCAACCTTGTAGTACAACAGACGATGAATGAGTGCGACGCACACGCCGAAAACATGATCGCGGCATCGCGCTATACAACGCACTCGAAGGAGAATTTGACGGCTGCGAACTTCGGCACGTTGGAAGAGAGAGCAACGAGGAGGCCGATAGACTCGCCAACATCGGCTCCACTTGTGCAAAGGTGCCACCAGGTGTGTTCCTCGAACAGATCTGCGTGCCATCCATCAAGCGAAAGTTCCGCAAGGGATCACCCGAAGAAGTAGAACACTCGGGGGCTACGCTACCCGAAGGACATGAAGGACCCGAAAAGTTGGATACCGAAGTTGCCATGGTCAACCTGATGCAGGTCATGGCAGTTGAAGAAACTTGGACACGTCCATACCTCCGTTCGATAACGGAGAATCGATGCACCGACAGATGCCCGGCGCATATCTCGTCGATCGAAAGCCTTCACCATCATCAACGGCGAGCTGTACAAACGCAGCATTACGGGTGTATTGCAACGCTGCGTCACCATCAACGACGGCAAGGCCATACTCCAAGATATCCATGAAGGCATCTGCGGCCACCACGCAGCGCCGCCCTCGTCGCCAAAGCTCGCGAGCAGATTCTACCGCCAACGGCCATGAGCGACGCCAAGGACATCGTCCGAAGATGCAACAGGTGCCAACGGTTCGCCGACAAACCGCACGCACCTTGGTCCGAACTTCGACCCATACCCATAGCCTGGCCTTTTGCCCAATGGGGCCTCGACATGATCGACAAACTGCCAAAATCTTCGAAAGGAGGACACGTCTTCCTCCTGGTCGCATGACAAATTCACCAAGTGGATCGAGGCCATGCCGATCACCAACCAAAAGGGCAAAACCCGTCAAGTTCTTCAATCCATTGTCTATAGGTTTGGCGCATACAAAGATCATCAACGACAACGGATCAAACTTCATCTCCGAAGAATTCTAGGACTTCGCGAAGGCCTCGGGATAAATATCACGTATGCCTCGGTGGCACACCCGCAAACAAACGGGCAGTGGAAAGGCCAACGGCCTAATCGGCGCGGCATCAAGAAGCGCCTCATGAGCTCACTCGAGCACAAAGTCGAAATCGGACGAAAGAGCTACCGTCCCTGTGGAGCTTACGACACGCCAAACAGCTCCACCGGCTACACACCGTTCTTCATGGTGCACGGAGAAGCCGTGCTACCACCAGTACGCCACAGCTCCACGAGTCGCCTCTTAAATGAAACCGAGTCCACGGCTGCACTCAAGACGCCGTCGACACACTCGACGAAGCACGGATATAGCAAAGCTCGATCACGGTGTACCAAAGAGTCTCCGAACTATCACAGCCGTCTTGCTCCCAAGGTCCTTCGTCGAAGGAGACCTCGCCTTTGCGACTCAAGCAAAAGCGACGAACAAACTCGATTCACCATGGGAAGGACCCTATGTCATCACGAAGTCATCCCGTGTGGCGCATCGCCTCAAGCACGTGGAGTCCAGAGTCGCATACTCCAACCCATGGAACGTCTCGCACTGCGACGATTCTACCCGTAGCAACCTACCCCTTTTTACTTTCAATAAGGCTTTCAGCCAAGGCTACCCAGCCGAACCATGTACCTCCTCCATTACGATATAAATAAAGCTAAGTATCTCGCCCCCAACCTTCGGTTGACCATTTTCTGCAACTTTACTACATGCTACATACGCACTTGGGGGCTCCCCCCACCTCACGATTTCATCGAATGAGGACCAAACGTACACGAGTAGCCTCACGCCGTGCAAACGAAAAGGGCACGTACTCAATCAATCACTGCGTGCTCACAAACAAGCAAACCTTTACAATAAAGGGCACATAAACGCCCAGCCGCAATATACAAATTTTACATCTATCTGTTTATTTTCAGGTCCTACCTATTCTTAAGAATAACCTGAGCACGCTGCTCAAACAAATCTACAATTTGTTCGGCATACTGCTTTACAGCCGCGTAATGTGGACGCATGTTCCACTCGCCACCATCTGGTCGAGGAGGTGGCCCAGTCGCCACAGCAGCCAAATCTACGTTAAGGCGGTGCACCCTCACAAGAGACAAGGCAGCCTTCACCCCTGCGACGAGCTGCTGCCGCACCAGCTCCTTGACATTGCTGGCACTCCGAAACTTCGTCAGAAGACCTGCAAGGGTCGTTGGCACGGCATCCAACGGAAACATGACGTGCAGCACCGAGGAAAGTGATGTCTGCACCTGGTGGAGCACCCGAGAAACCTGGTAGACACGATCCTGCACCGTCGCCAGAACCATGGCGCGATCACAATCCATCCAGAAAAAGCCACCGGCCTCCATGTCCTGTTGAGTCAAGCAATTGACTCGAACAATAGCGATCCTTTTCTTCCTCGAGCAAGATTGGCACCGCAACAACCGCACAAAACAAGAATAAGACCAAAGGCTCACCCAAAGAACGAGCTACAGCCGAAGAATGATCAACTTACATTGCTACTCGGACCGACCCAGCTCCGCCATCAAATACTCTCTGGCTGCACCATGGTCAGCCTTGGATTTCAAGCGCCGGTACCGCGTAACCCAAGCAAATCTCTCTCCATGCTGCGCACGCGATCTCGAAGAAAAGCGAGCTGCGAGGAATCATCCAATGATGGTCGCAAGGGCCTTCCGGATGAAGTGTCAACTGGATCAGCACCCGAAGGATCCTATGGCAGCAGAAAAAAGAAGGCACACCGACATTCAGCCAAGGATAGAGCACAACTCGAAGGAATTCATTAAAATATATAAAGCCACTACGTGGCATAAGGATGGTACTACAAAAGATATTTACAACAAAAGTAGACTACAAGCTACCCTACGTCTACTATGCCTAAGCGAGGACACCGAGTCCCCTCGAACTAGATCGCCTAGCTTTGGCCTCGCCTGCTGCCAATGCATACTCGGACAAAGTCGATGAGCTTGGGCCCATATCTGCAGCCGGCGGAGTAGGCGAAGGCTACCTCGGATCCATCGCGGCGTAGGGCATCCGAAATGTCTGGGGCAGGTCCAGCTCCGCCCCAGCCGCCATGGCCATCGCCAGCCCGACGGACGCGCCGATGCCCTTCTGCTTGCGCTTGTACGCTGCAGGCGCTTCGGCTGACAGAGCCTCTGCCAGGGCATCCACATCTTCAAGGGATGCGCCCTTCGGGAAGAGCTCCTGGTAGAAGCGACCAAGGACCTCTTTCGCCTTGGCAAGGGAGTTGACGACGGTGCTGCAGCGGTCTTCGACCGCTACAGTGGCATCATCTAGAGCACTCCCGTGCTCCAGAGCACCGCGGTCGAACTCGATGCCTGCGGCATCTGAGACAAAAAAGAAGAAAAACATGAAGAAAGGCAGCATAAAAAGAAGATCCGTAGAAAAAGAAACAAGTCCACAAGCTTGTACTCACCCGAAATGGCCTTGGCAGCAGCCATGAGCTTATCTGCCACCCCTCTTTCACGAGCAGCAGCAACGGTGGCCAGCTGCTCCTCACGATCTGCAGCCTCCTGCTGCAGACGCTCCTTCGCTTCGGCTGCCTTCGTCAGCTCCAGCTCAAGGCGCTCTTTCGCACCAGCGGCGGCTTCGGCTTTCTGCTCCGATTGGCCAAGGCTCTTCTTCAGAGCGTCGACCTCACGGAGAGAATCGTTATGCTCCTCTGCATTTACAACAAGCAAGTGTCAAAGAACAGGACCAGGATAAGCAAAAGAAGTATTACAAGGCAGACGAATACCTTGAAGCTGCCGTAGTTTCGCCTCCAGCGTCAGGCGTTCCTCCACCAGCCGCTTGTCTTCTTGGACAAAAGGCTGCAGCAAAAGGCAACAGTAGTAAGAACGGGACTTGGGGGCTACGCCCAACACAAAGAAGCATAAGCAACATCAGCATACGAAGACACTCGGGGGCTCCCCCCGTAACATCAAGAAGAAAAACTTACGTGCTCCGAAGGCGAACCCGCAGGCCCGCCTGCGAAATTCTGAGGCGCAACCACCAGCCTCTCCTGCACAGGAGGAACTGGCGCAGCGTCACCAGAAGTCACCACCGTCTGAGGAGGAGGCGACGCAACGTTCGACTCCCCCATCATCTCGCGCGCACCATCACTAGAGCCGTCGGAGGATTGCCTGCATACGAATCAATCAACACAGGTGCAAAAATAACAAGGGAACAAAGGACAACAATGGCAACAAGAAAACTTACGAGCCCAACGCGCTCAGGTCGAAGATAGGAGAAGCCCTTCGGGCCCTCTTCTCCTCCTTTTTCTCTTCCTTCTTCTCCTCCTTCTTTTCTTCCTTCTTCCGCTTTGCTGGCGGGTGCGGAGCAACAGCCCGCACAGGAATGGCAGGAAGGGGAGAGGAAGAGCCCCCATGAACATCATCATGACGCTCAAGGCCCAGAGGATTTCTGGGAGTCGGAGGAGTCGAGGCATCTGACGACTCGCTAGAGCTCCGTGATCGCTTGCGCGAATGGTCCTCACTCGATTCGTCGGCATCCTCCGCTGGGGATCGCGCTGACGGTAGCTCAGACACGGAATCCACCACTTCATTATCCGGGGCATTTGGATACCTTTCGGGCAACGGTGGTGCCATGCCCGGAACTTTGAAGCTCTGCAAGAGGAAAAGGAACTTTGAAGCTCTGCAAGAGGAAAAGGAACTTTGTTAGCAAACAAAGGAAAAAATTCATAGCCGACAAAAACAAAGGGGGAGCACTACGTGCGCAAATCTACACCTTCGGTACGACCAACGTCGAAGAAAAGGGAGGAGTCAGCGACTTCCCCGGGATTTCTTCGTCGGCCTTGAACTTCAGCAGCGCGCGAAGAGCCTTGTCAAGTTCCACCTCGGAGATTTTCTCACTCTAAACCCTCGTCGGATCGCGGCGCCCAGAGTAAAGAAACATCGGGTGCGCCCTCGCTTGGAGAGGCTGCACCCGACGCTCAAGAAACATCCGGATGACGTCGACACCGTTCACCTCCTTCTCAGGAATTAGTTGGAGATCCTCCACCCGAAGGTACAGGGCCTCTATCTCCGCCACCTCACCTTCTAAGATTTGGTTTTTCGAGGATCTTTTCTTCTCAATCAATTGGGAGGGGTCAAAAGGAACGAGACCAAAATCTTGCCCAGGAAGTACGGAGTCACGGATGTAAAACCATTTCCTCCAAGATCTTGGACATATTCGGACATGGAAAAGGAAAAGAATTGCACATTGGGACTGAGGGAGATGATGAAACCCCCAATGGGATACACACCATCTGAACCAGACTGCCTCTTCACGGAATAAAGCTTCCGGAAGAGGCCAAAGTGCGGCTCAATGCCCAGCCAGCACTCGCAAAGGGTGATAAAACAAGCAATGTGGAGAAGAGAATTGGGAGACAGATGATGCAACTGAACCCCATAGAAGAAGAGCAGTCCACGAAGGAAGTCATGGACTGGATACGAAAACCCACGCAAGATGAAGGCAAGAAACATAACCCGGTACCCAGATGGGGGACGGGGGATTACCTCATTGCCGGGGAGTTTGACGGCCGTCGTATCCTGCGGGATCAGGCCCCGCTCGCGCAGTTTGCGGAGATCTCTCTCCCGCGTCTCTGATCGCCGCCAGCCACCATCGGTGACGAGAGCAGCGGCGGTGCTCTTCTTGCCTCCGGCATCGCTAGTCCCAACCGCAGATGAGGATTTCTTTGTCTTCCCCATGGTGCTACAGCGGTGGTGGCGTTGGAAACGAAGAAGGACAAAGGAAATGTGGAGGAAACTCTCAGGGCGCAGCAAGAATAGCTCAAGAACGAGGAGGCAGTGAATAGATGAACTGATGCGGTGAAAAACAAACCACGATTTCACCAGGGATTATAACAGCGAAGACGACGCACGCTGGCCGTCCATCGAGAAGACCTAACGCCAACGGTAGATCTGGCCGTACACGTGTCAGCACCAAAACGAACCGTCGTTACCACGCCTTCCACTACGTGCGGAAATCGAGGAGACGCCGTAATCATCTCCACGCCGCGTGTGACCGGTCAAATCAAAGTCAGCAAGTGGGACCCATGCTTCGTCCAGTCAAGTCATCTCTTGCGTAGCAGACGCTTGAGGTCACCGATCGTAAGCACTGACCTCATCAAAAGCTATACTAGCAACAATTCGGCTCCACATTTCAAAGTACTCACTCGAATCTATGATTCGACTAAATACTTGGGGGCTACTCCTATCAGGAGCGCTGGCCGCGCACCCAACAGACAAATGAGGACAAAACTACTTATCTGAGTCCTACGTCGAGTCTACGACTCCACTAAGGACTCGGGGGCTACTCCCATAGGGAGGATGGATTTAAGCATCCGAAAATTTTCGAGTCCTGTGGACCTAATGGTTGAAACAATGCTTGAACTGAAAGTCTCCGTTCGAGTCTACGACTCGAACAGACACTTGGGGGCTACTCCCATAGGGGCCTGTCGCACCCTATGAAATCTTCGACTACGATCTTCCGGATCCGCATGCAAAAACTTTTTGGCAACTTTGCCCCAACAAAACGCTAAGTGAGCAATAATCTCCTTGGCCACCCGAAGCACCTCCGAGGTGATAAATGTTCGGATGCTGCGTCTGCGACGCAAAGATAAGACCTCGATATCATCGATGGCCGGCAACGCACCGATCAAGCTCTGCTAGTATGAATCCGTACCAGCAGGTACGATGAAAAATCCTGACGGACACGTTGGGTACACCAATTAAAATCACTGGAATTCCACTCCTATAAGTCCTCCGCGGCCTGAGTTGAATTACGCCAGCATATGTTCCAGGCCCGGGTTAAGGGACCCGAACCTGAAGAAGATCGTGTTGTTTCGTCCTAAGACCCTGATCCGTCGGGTGAGTCAGGCACACGCATCAACAATCCCTACACACATATACTATTAACATATAGCTGATCCCGAAGGATGGAAGAGTCCTCAGCCGAATCTACGATTCGACTGATCACTCGGGGGCTACTGACATGGTTATACCCTACGGGTACGTAACTTCAGCATACCTAGTCCAGCCCAAAGAAGGCCCACGGACATATACTGGCCCATGAAGATTTTCGGGTGGCCAAGGCCCATGACGTCTTCGGATCCTTGGAGAGCAAGACTAGAGGAGATAGGAAATTCAAAGGGGTAAAACCCTAGAACTTGTAACCGACTAGGACTATGCCCGGGACCTGCCTAAGTCTATATAAAGGCCAGGAGGGCATGTCCTAGGGCAACTCGACTCATACTTTCGCACACGTATCCACGCCAGATCGAATATGCACACCTTGTAACCTTCGGTTCCGCCGTAATCAAAGAGCAGACAAGCAGGAGTAGGGTTTTCCCTCCGGGGGCCTGAACCTGGGTAAATCTCGTGTCCCCTGGTTGCTTGTCTGTTAACCGTGTCACGATCTCCAGCATCCCCACCTTCTCCAAAACCCAAGTCCATAACAATGGGCATTGATGAGATTAAACCTCGTCAACGGCTGCGTGCGCAAGAGCATGGTATTGTGAATATCCCACAGGGTTCGAGATCTGTTGCATTGGCATCAGGGTTCGATTGGGAGAGTTCATAGCTACAGGATAGTTATCTATCATCCACCATCATCATCGACAAGTGCTTGCTAAGAAGATCGGGCCACCCCATATCATCTTGGTATCAGATTTCCTCGTTTACTCGGTGAGCATCCACAAATCCATCCATGGATTAGTTTATGTTTTCGTCCTATACAGAAAAAGCCTCACAAAAAGATTTGCCATAGACTAGATTACATTGCTTTCAAGTTTTAGTTGCTGGTCGTGTTCGTCCATTAGATCAAATCTAGATTTCTTCTAATAGTTAGTTTATGTTTCTAGTAGTTTTTTCCATCATTTTTTCTGCTGCCATCACCTCAGATCCGATCCAAGCAAAGAGTCCTCTTAGATTACTATTGCCAATTCGGATTATCAACAAAAATAAAATTTGAGTCCTGGTCTGCCACGGCAGAGAAAAGGCCTCTTTTTCTGCCGCGACAGGGCTGCCAGATTTCTGCCACGTCACGTTTATGCCTTGTTTTTCTGCCGCGACAACTTGACACATCAACTTTTGATCATTGTTTTTTCTTGCAACCTTTAGCCACAACCATTCATACTCGCTCCTCCAGGCTGCTCATAGGTTGTGGTGTTGTGTTTGTGAATTGGCCGTGATCAAAGTGTGCTTCATAGTATAAAACAAAAAAGAGAGAATAGAGCAAAAGAAAAAGCAAAAAGAAAAAGAATTATATCAAAAAAAAAGGAGCAAAGGAGACGTGAATTGTGCAAGAGGCCTACTGATTTCTTTATCCATCGGTAGATTGAGCAATCTTGTGCCTGTGACATTGAGCCTTGCTAGTGTCTCTCTAGCATAGGGAAACACCCTACATAGTTGCACTGCCACTTTTATCTCCACGTGTGTGTTTCTTGGGTGTTTGTACGATTAGCACTAGGACTTGTTTGCGGTGTAGTTAGGATTCCATACCTACAGCTCCACCATAAATAACATGTGTGCCATGTGATCGTTCTCTATACCCTTGAATTTCACTTCATCACATCAGTGCATCAGTCTTGATCTTGTTTTGGTTACGCATCTCTATTCACTTTGGAACGGTAAGATCTACTTTCTTGTCAGTTGTGAGTGAGTTGAGTGTTCCACCAAACAGATTTTATTTATTGCACTAATCTACTAATCATGTCTACTAGTGTTTCTGATGTTGTATCACAGAAAAAGAAGGATGATGAGCTTGTCAATTGGCGGGAATATGAAGCATTGAGATCCCATTTGACACTAGTGTTTAACAACACAACGGATGCCATTGACAAGAGTCTTCAGGATGTGCAAGTGACTTTAGAAGCAAACGTTCAGGACGTGGCTACTATCAAGACACAAGTGACAGACCTCAACACGAATGTGACAGCTTTGCAGCGTTCCGTAGAGGCCTTGACACTTGCTATTGAGCAACGGTATCAACAACCAATGCATGAGGAGCTCGAGGATGAAGCTGATGGCAGTGTTGCTGGTGCTGCGCCACTAGGCAGGGGACACCCTAATGCTCCTGCCCCTGCACCATTACATGGTCATTGTTTTGCCCCTATCGGTCGTGCTCAGCGTGTACCTATACAGTCGGTTGATGATGGTTTGGGCAAGCCTAAATTCTCAATTCCCATGTTTGATGGTTCCATTGATCCTGAAGATTATTTGACATGGGAGTTGAAGATAGAGAAGCTTTGGCACTTGTATGAGTATACTGAAGAAAAGAAGGTCAAACTTGCAGCTTCAGAATTTGATGGTTATGCTTTGCGATGGTGGGATTCTCTTGTTCAGCACAGAAGGGATGACAATGACCTTCCGGTGATGACTTAGCGAGAGATGAAGCATATCATGAAGGAACGTTTTGTACCCACCAATTACTTGCGCTCCGTTTTTGACAAGTTGACACAATTGAAGCAAGGAAACTTGACAGTTGATGAGTACTATATGGAGATGGAGATGCTTATGCAACATGCTCGAATCCGAGAATCACTTGAGATGACCATGCAACGATTTCTCAATAATTTGAGGTTACCAATAAAGAGCATAGTGCGTCATCACAAGTATGAGAACATGAACGGGTTGTTGCATCATGCTAGAGAGGCCGAGTCACAACTCGCGGAGGAAGCTAAGGCACGTCGTTTTCCAGCTACTAGCCGGTTCCCCAGGGCCACGTCATCTCCTATGGCGCCTCCTGCCGCGACCAGTTACCCTACTACATCAGCGGTCAAGCCTGTTCCATCGCCCTCTTTTGGTTCTTGTAACACCCTCAGAATCGGACCTATGCAAGTTTCAGCGATTCCCTCCAAACCCGCATAGAAACGATTCAAAGGTGCCCACCAAGCACTTTCGTGCGGGTGGAAAACGAAGTAATAACATTACACAACAGTCCTCGATGGGACCCACAGAACATATATATATAACACGACTCCAGGAGTCAAGAATACAGATATACAGTACAAAGATCCAAATCACCTTGAAAATGATAGAGCGTCCGACTACGGACAAGATGCAAATGGGGCTAAGAGCCCTGAAGAATAACCAATGGCGTCCATAACCCTGCCCAGGCCAAGCCGGAAGGGTAACCCTGCTAACGACGTCGATCTCAAAACCTGCTTAAACAAAAGGGGTGCCGACAAAGGGAAAAGGAAAGCGGTGATCGAGGCGATTGCAGCGAGGCTAGAATTCGGCGGTCCTCGCCTACATAGGTATGGTGGACTGAAGCGGCAGCGCAGCATGCACTAAGCAACCTATAGAGACTCGATATAACTGTCGGCTATCAGAGAGGGATGAGAAAGACCTATTCGGAACCAACCTGATGCTACCATCAAACAAACCCATCCTGGTGTTTCCCCCTCGAGACCAAACGAGGAAGTCAACCAAGGAACTCACGCAGTTGGCAGTTTTATTTATTCAGTTATCGTTGCGGCAATTACTAGTCAGGTATAGATAATCATCCTGATAAAATAAGCAGTGGGCACTTTTATTTAACCATTCTGTTGTCGTTGCAACACTTACTAGTCAGATACAATTAGCATGAGATAACCCCAAAACCCAGCAGTTGTTGGTACTTTTATTTAGCCATTCCGTTGTAGTTGCAATACTTACTAGTCAGATACAATGGTCGCAAGCGACAACCCAAACAAGCAATTGTTGGCAGTTTTATTTAGCCATTCCATTATAGTGAAGCTGATTACTAGTCATTATAAAGTCAAATTTATAGCACTACTTTAGTTATAGTTGTCTATGATCGAGATCTTTCTCCAAGTCGTCCATAACGCGGACACGGCTTTGAAAGTTTACCCTGCAGGGGTGCACAAATAGCAACACACACTCGATCATCCTCGGAAAAACCAAATCAAAACCCAACGAGGCCTTCACGTCAAAGCAATCATAGGATTCAGAAATATTTCAGGGGGGCACCCCATTGAGTACACCCAACGGTTAGTGACTCCGAGACGGACTCAAGGTTTGGGTGGACGGCTGTAAACGACTGGGAACCCAAAACTGGGCTTGTCGATACCGCGAAAACGTGTCCCGATCCTAAACAGTACAGGTGCTCCTCGCACAATCGTAAATAAAGCAGTAAAGCATGGCATAAGTACAGGATAGTAAACAAAACCTCAAACTAGTTTGTGGCCCCAAGAAATAAGAATGAATCAAGCTCTGGCTCAGGGGGGTCCCATAATCCTCCCGGATGTGGATAGCGCGAATAATCAAGGAACAGGTATCAAGTACTCGGGGTCCTACGGGACACAAGTGGACGGTTAACAACCAAATAACATCGATTGCCCACCTGTGCCTCTGCTTACCTACTTCAATTTTAGTTGTTTAAACAGTAATTAAAGTCTTGATCATCTCCAACAATAAACACACGGCAATACTCCAACTACTGTGGTACTTGACGACACGCAACAGCACTTGAGCGAGCGACTACGACGCGCAAGTCCAACTATCTACCAAACAACAGGTAATAGGTTGTGTCCAAGGCAATATAAGGCTGCACGGGATATCACGGTACGAAAACTAGAGCAACGCAACACAGATAGCAATAGATCAACAGAGGAATAAATACTATAAAAGTAAGATAGGTAGAAAGGGGAGATGCTCATGAAAACATTGCGAAGGTTCAACCAAGATCGCGAAGCTCACATCAACTCAATGGCCTTATCCGCGAAGAAGCAAAACACTAGAATAAACACCGGATGCACTATTTAATACTACGGTAGAAAATCGGGCATGATGCATGTATGATGTATGACATGGCAAAGATGCGATGCAATTGGGCAATATTAAGCGAAACCGGAGTCCCGACAATTATTCAGATGGTTCATGTTGTTTATCTACCCTGCAAATTAAATGTTGTAAAAACAGGGCAAGATAAGTTACCGGTTCGCTACACAAATTTAAATGGGACCAATATACGACTGGATTTGCCCGCATATGGGCCCCATATTTAATTACATGGTGAATCGGCATAAGGCCCCCAAACCACATGACAAGTATGCATGCATGAACAATTTTATATGCAACAAGTTTTATATATCGCATTTATAAAATAGGGGCTCGGAAAAAGGTTCACATTGAGGGTCTCGACGATCTTGGGGTTCGCCGAGGGTTCGGGGTTGGTCTCAGGGTTTCGGATCTTCGGGAGGGTCGGTCTTCGAACTCCGGGGTCGGTCTTGGTGACGATCTTGTCCGAGGGGGATCTTGGTTCAACATCATCGCGGTCTTCGGGTCCGAGAGGTAGACCTTGGCGTCCGAGGGAAGTTCATGTCGTATCCGTGTCGACGACCTTGGCGTTCAAGGGGGAGTTCTCGGTGTTCCGTGTGGAAGGCCGCGAGGGTTGGGGGAGGAGGGTGGACTCGGTCTGGGGAGATGAGGCCGGGGCGGACGGGTGTCTGGGTGGTGGGTCCAGGGCGTGGGGACATGCCCAGGTGGGGAGGCTGCCGGTGGGGTGGAGTTGTGTGGGTGTGAGTTGGCAGGTGTGGGAGTGGGTCAGCTGGGTGAGGGAGGAGAGATGAGGTGGCGGGTGGCTATTGGTGGAGATTTGGGGAGAGGTGAGGTGGCGACAAGCGATTGGAGGGGGTGAGGTGGAGGGACTGGGTAGATTAGGATTGGGTAGAAAAGGGTTTGGGACAGGCTGGTTGTACTGGGCTGGCCGACTGGGTCGGATCGGCCCGGTACGGCTGCCCCTAAAAATAATATAAATTTTTATTCATTGTTTAAAAGACTTGCGCAATTTATTTTTAGACAACAAAATATCCGGAAGGGTCCGGGGATTATTTTTAAATAGAGAGGGATCTTTGTAGAAAGCAAAAGTAGGTTTGAACAAAATAGTTTTAGTGAATGAGATGCATGATGATGCAATGCACAAAAACAACGCGATTTTCTAGTAGTGGTTTTAGCGGGATGCCACAATTCGACACCACTAACAATGGATCTCGCCCTCGAGATCCGCCTCATGGTACCGGGAAGAAGGCGGCGTCCTGAATCTTCTCGCTTCGTGTAGATCCTTGCGACACCACTAACAATAGGTCGTTGTCCGTGATCGTCAGAGAACACTCCGGGAACAAAGGGCGAAGGTAGAGGTATCCACAATTAAAGCCACCTCTAGATTCGATGGAAAGAGGGAACTGATGCATTCTCATCCACTTCAATGTACAAAAGCTCATAGAAAGGGTAGTCGGCATGGGGGCCAATCCATCACGCACCCAAACTATTACTCTGCACAATCAGTGGAAAAGCGTGCAACCATTCTCGGAATCTGACTGAAGATCTCGACAATCGAGGTTCGGAACAAAGGAGTGATGCAGACTCTGCATCGGATCTGGCGTAGATGATGTCTTCGCGTCGGAAAACACCGGAAGGCACGAGAAGGAACAAAGAGAAGTCCACCAGGCGAAGGATTCCTCGGATAGCATGAAGGCCAGATGTAGCAACACCGTTACCAAAGGAGGAAGCGAAACCCTGAAGATACGACGGAAAACCCAACCACGAGAAGTCCTGGACTTGAAGAAAAGATAAGGGGTAGATTCAAAACACGCAAAGGTAAGAGGAGAATAGCAGAGGGGTAAGGAGTAAAAACAGACCTAATCAGATCTATCCAACCGATTTTTCAAAATAGCTTTGACACTCTACTTCGGCCGTTAGCTAGGTTATCCTATAGGCTGGACTTGTGGGGAATCGCAACTGCTGAGCTCTGATACCACTCTGTAACACCCTCAGAATCGGACCTATGCAAGTTTCTGCGATTCCCGCCAAACCCGCATAGAAACGATTCAAAGGTGCCCACCAAGCACTTTCGTATGGTGGAAAGCAATAATAACATTACACAACAGTCCTCGATGGGACCCACAGATATATATACAACACGACTCCGAGTCAAGAATGATATACTGACAAAGATCCAAATCACCTTGAAAATGATAGGCGTCCGACTACGGACAAGATGCAAATGGGGCTAAGAGCCTCAAGAATAACCAATGGCGTCCATAACCGCCGAGCCAAGCGGAAGGGTAACCTGCTAACGACGCCGATCTTAAAACCTTCTTAAACAAAAGGGTGCCGACAAAGGGCAAAGGAAAAAGAGAGCGGTCGATCGAGGCCAAGACACGGCGAGGCTAGAATTCGCGGTCCTCGCCTACATAGGTATGGTGGTGAGCGGCAGCGCAGCATGCACTAAGCAACCTATAGAGACTCGATATAACCGCTTGCTATCGAGAGGGATGAGAAAGACCTATTCGAACCAACGATGCTACCATCAAACAAACCCATCCCGTGTTTCCCTCGAGACCAAACGAGGAAGTCAACCAAGGAACTCACAGCTTGGCGCTTTATTTATTCAGTTATCGTTGCGGCAATTACTAGTCAGGTATAGATAATCATCCTGATAAAATAAGCAGTGGGCACTTTTATTTAACCATTCCGTTGTCGTTGCAACACTTACTAGTCAGATACAATTAGCATGAGATAACCCCAAAACCCAGCAGTTGTTGGTACTTTTATTTAGTCATTCCGTTGTAGTTGCAATACTTACTAGTCAGATACAATGGTCGCAAGCGACAACCCAAACAAGCAATTGTTGGCAGTTTTATTTAGCCATTCCATTATAGTGAAGCTGATTACTAGTCATTATAAAGTCAAATTTATAGCACTACTTTAGTTATAGTTGTCTATGATCGAGATACTGTGCTCCAAGTCGTCTATAACATGGACACCACGGCTTTGAAAGTTTTACCTGCAGGGTGCAAATAGCAACACACACTCGATCAACCTGAAAAACCAAATAAAACACAACGAGGCCTTCACGACAAAGCAATCACAGATTCAGAAATATTTCAGAGGCCACCCATTGAGTACACCAAGCGGTTAGCCGACTCGAGACGGACTCAAGGTTTGGGTGGGCCAGAACGATCGGGAACCCAAAACTGGGCTTGTCGATACACACGCGTGTCCCGATCCTAAATAAGACAGTGCTCCTCGCACAATCGTAAATAAAGCAGTAAATCATGGCATAAGTACAGGATAGTAAACAAAACCTCAAACTAGTTTGTGGCCCCAAGAAATAAGAATGAATCAAGCTCTGGCTCAGGGGGGTCCCATAATCCTCCCGGATGTGGATAGCGCGAATAATCAAGGAACAGGTATCAAGTACTCGGGGTCCTACGGGACACAAGTGGACGGTTAACAACCAAATAACATCTATTGCCCACCTGTGCCTCTACTTACCTACTTCAATTTTAGTTGTTTAAACAGTAATTAAAGTCTTGATCATCTCCAACAATAAACACACGGCAATACTCTAACTACTGTGGTACTTGACGACACGCAACAGCACTTGAGCGAGCGACTACGACGCGCAAGTCCAACTATCTACCAAACAACAGGTAATAGGTTGTGTCCAAGGCAATATAAGGCTGCACGGGATATCACGGTACGAAAACTAGAGCAACGCAACACAGATAGCAATAGATCAACAGGAGGGAATAAATACTATAAAAGTAAGATAGGTAGAAAGGGGGAGATGCTCGCCTGAAAACATTGCCGAAGGTTCAACCGAAGATCGGGGCGAAGCTCACATCAACTCAATGGCCTTATCCGCGAAGAAGCAAAACACTAGAATAAACACCGGATGCACTATTTAATACTACGGTAGAAAATCGGGCATGATGCATGT
This sequence comes from Avena longiglumis, assembly GCA_030063025.1. NCBI lineage: Eukaryota > Viridiplantae > Streptophyta > Magnoliopsida > Poales > Poaceae > Avena > Avena longiglumis. The sequence goes on from CP125978.1 coordinate 229,768,354, forward strand.
ATGATGTATGACATGGCAAAGATGCGATGCAATTGGGCAATATTAAGTGAAACCGGAGTCCCGACAATTATTCAGATGGTTCATGTTGTTTAGCTACCCTGCAAATTAAATGTTGTAAAAACAGGGCAAGATAAGTTACCGGTTCGCTACACAAATTTAAATGGGACCAATATGCGACTGGATTTGCCCGCATATGGGCCCCATATTTAATTACATGGTGAATCGGCATAAGGCCCCCAAACCACATGACAAGTATGCATGCATGAACAATTTTATATGCAACAAGTTTTATATATCGCATTTATAAAATAGGGGCTCGGAAAAAGGTTCACACATTGAGGGTCTCGACTATCTTGGGGTTCGCCGAGGGTTTGGGGTTGGTCTCAGGGTTTCGGATCTTCGGGAGGGTCGGTCTTCGAACTCCGGGGTCGGTCTTGGTGACGATCTTGTCCGAGGGGGATCTTGGTTCAACATCATCGCGGTCTTCGGGTCCGAGAGGTAGACCTTGGCGTCCGAGGGAAGTTCATGTCGTATCCGTGTCGACGACCTTGGCGTTCAAGGGGGAGTTCTCGGTGTTCTGTGTGGAAGGCCGCGAGGGTTGGGGGAGGGGGGTGGACTCGGTCTGGGGAGATGAGGCCGGGGCGGACGGGTGTCTGGGTGGTGGGTCCAGGGCATGGGGACGCGCCCAGGTGGGGAGGCTGCCGGTGGGGTGGAGTTGTGTGGGTGTGAGTTGGCAGGTGTGGGAGTGGGTCAGCTGGGTGAGGGAGGAGAGATGAGGTGGTGGGTGGCTATTGGTGGAGATTTGGGGAGAGGTGAGGTGGCGACAAGCGATTGGAGGGGGTGAGGTGGAGGGACTGGGTAGATTAGGATTGGGTAGAAAAGGGTTTGGGACAGGCTGGTTGTACTGGGCTGGCCGACTGGGTCGGATCGGCCCGGTACGGCTGCCCCTAAAAATAATATAAATTTTTATTCATTGTTTAAAAGACTTGCGCAATTTATTTTTAGACAACAAAATATCCGGAAGGGTCCGGGGATTATTTTGAAATAGAGAGGGATCTTTGTAGAAAGCAAAAGTAGGTTTGAACAAAATAGTTTTAGTGAATGAGATGCATGATGATGCAATGCACAAAAACAACGCGATTTTCTAGTAGTGGTTTTAGCGGGATGCCACAGTTCTAATGCTAAGAAACCAGCTGCTCCTGCGGCTAGTTCAGGTTCGAATATGTCAACTGCACGTACTCGCGATGTGGAGTGTCACACTTGCGGAGGTAGAGGTCATTACATGAGAGATTGTCCAAACCACAAGGTGATGTTTGTCAATGATCAACGAGAGTATGAGAGTGGAGATGATGTTGATCCTGCTAATCATGATGCTGATTCTGAAGAGGAAGGTATGGATGCCTTTCCTGAGCATGCACCTACTATAGTAGTATCTCCACGCATTCTTAGTGTGCAGCCAGTGCTTGACTCTCAGCGCTGCAATTTGTTTCAAACAAAAGCTCTCGTTGGCTCTAACAAAGCTTGCAAAGTAATTATTGATGGAGGCAGCTGCAGGAATCTTGCAAGCAAGGAGTTATGTGCCAAGCTGAATTTATCTTATTTACCTCATCCCAAGCCATACTACATACAGTGGTTAAGTGACAGTGGTGAGATGAAGGTAAACCATATGGTGAGAGTGAATTTTGAAATAGGGCCATACATAGATTCTATTGATTTTGATGTGGTTCCTATGACTGTTTGCCATTTGTTATTGGGCCGGCCTTGGTTATATGATCGCCATGTGAAACACAATGGCCGTGCCAATACTTATCACTTGGAGTTTAAAGGCAAGAAGATTAACCTGCAACCAATGACACCACAACAGATTGTCAATGAGTCTAGACAAAAAAAGGTGAATTTGAAAGATGCATCTGTTGGAGGCCGTGAGAGTGTTGCAGTTGTACATGATGTTATGGAGCCTACAAAGAGTGATATAAAGAAAAGAGAGAGAGTACCTAACCTATAAATGCTAGCCACCAAGTAAGATATGAGAGAGTTTCGAGAGGATCCTAGTGCCATGTCGCTTGTGCTCATGTATAAGGGTGAGGTTTTAGTATCTAACGACATGACCCCTATTTCTCTTGGTGTCTCTACTGTTTTGTAGGACTTTGGTGATGTGTTTCCAGAGGAGGTGCCCGCTGGACTTCCTCCCATGCATGGCATAGAGCATCAGATTAATCTTATTCTAGGAGCCACATTACCTAACCGTGCACCCTATAGGACCAACCCCGAAGAAACTAAGGAGATACAGAAACAAGTACAAGCACTACTCGACAAAGGTGCAGGAATCACATGCTGGTGGTTTGATGGGTCACTTTGAGCATGAAAAGACATTACTCATGCTTGTTGATCATTTTTATTGGCCCAAGATGAGGTGTGATCTGTACAGATTTGTAAGCCGATGTATTACATGCCACAAGTCGAAATCGAAATTGAAGCCTCATGGTTTGTATACACCTCTCTCTGCACCCACTACACCATGGGAAGACATTAGTATGGATTTTGTGCTAGGTCTACCTAAAACCTAGAGATGGCATGATTCTATATTTGTGGTAGTAGATAGATTCTCTAAGATGGCTCATTTTATTGCCTGCCACAAAAGTGACGATGCGTCGCATGTTGCTAACCTGTTTTTCAGGGACATTGTGAGATTACATCGCGTACCAAGAATAATTGTTTCTGATCGGGATGTGAAGTTTATGAGCTACTTTTGGAAGACTTTATGGGGGAAGCTGGGAACGAAGCTACTATTCAGTACTACTTGTCATCCCCAGACATATGGTCAAACAGAGGTGGTGAATAGAACATTGTCACAAATATTAAGAACTATGATAAAGAAGAATCTGAGGGATTGGGAAGAGTGTTTGCCACATGTAGAGTTTGCTTACAATAGGGAAGTACATTCAACCACTCAACTTTGTCCTTTTGAGGTGGTGTATGGTTTCAAGACATTGACGCCACTGGATCTGTTGCCTTTACCATTACATGAGAGAGTTGATATGGAGGCATCAAGACGTGCAAAATATGTGAAACAGATTCATGAGAAGACTCGAGAGGCTATTGAGAAGAAATGAAAGAACATTGCTGCTGCCAGAAATCAAGCAAGGAAGGATGTGTTGTTCAAGCCCGGTGATATGGTTTGGGTACATCTGCGCAAGGATAGGTTCCCATTGCTGCGCCAATCCAAGTTGAAGTCGCGTGGTGCTGGTCCTTACAAGGTGTTATCCAAGATTAATGATAATGCCTACCCGATTGATATACCTACTGCTGAATTTGGTGGAGTTAGCAACAGTTTCAATGTTGCTGATTTATCACCATATGATGGAGAAGACCTTGGAGCGTCAAGGTCGACGCCTTTTGAAGGGGGGAGATGATGAGGACATCCCTATACTTACACCTACCCCAGTTACTACTGATGATGTTCCAGCTGCTACTAACAAGGATACATCCAATGAGATTAGAATTGGACCAATTACAAGAGCTCGTGCTAAGCTACTAGAACAATAGGTGAATTTGTTTCTTAATGAGCCTGATGTTTTACTTAATGAGAATTTTATACTACCTAAGTCTTTGTGTTATTGTATGATTAGGTACATTGGAGAAGAAGGTATAGCATGGAGCAAGGAGCTCAAGCACATGGATCAAGGTGTGTTGATCAATGAAGCAAGCGCGAGGGAGGAGAGGGAGAAAGCGCAAGGAGCTACAAAGGAAGGGATCAACACCTGGAAGAGCCTCTACTGCGGCAGAGAAACGATGCAAAATCCTGCCACGGCAGGCTGCCGCGGCACAAAAAGTGGCTGAAATCCTGCCACGGCAGAAGAGTCCTGCCGTGGCATGTTTTAGGCCCAATATGCTTCCACGGCATTAACAGGCCTGTGCGCCTAGAAAGCTGTCCCACCTGGGTCGGTATGTATCTTAGTTGTAGTCGTTTGCGTCTTGGACCTTAGCCTAGCCGCCCCCTCTCTCTTAAATAGATGGGGTAGAGTTAGACCACGTTAAAACTATTTTGGAGTTGTTTCTTATCAAGAAACTCTGGAATTACCCTGTGATCAAATTATCTACTGCAATTGAGTGTGATCTGTTGTTCCATTGGGAATTAGTAGATTGCCAACTACCGTTCGTGGTCGACAGCTGCGTGCGCAACAGCGTGGTGTTGTGAATATCCCACAGGGTTCGAGATCTGTTTCATTGGCATCAGGGTTCGAGCGGGAGAGTTCATAACTACAGGCTAGTTATCTATCATCCACCATCATCATCGACAAGTGCTTGCTGAGAAGATCGGGCCACCCCATATCAAGAAGCTCCCGAAACGACGGGCTCGAAATCCCTCATGGTGGCTGGCGAGTGGGCGGTGAAGTCGAAGGTGCCGAAGAGGATATGACTCTCCGTCGCCGGTGAGTTGTAGATCGCTCCAGATGGGACCGTCACGATTGCACAATCAGCGCCCCCAGTTCCCACAGACGGTGCCAATTGACAAGGTTTCGACTCGTTAATGCCCATTGTTACGGACATGGGTTTTGGAGGATGGAGATGCTGGAGATCGTGGAACGGTTAACAGACAAGCAACACGGGGACACGAGGTTTACCCAGGTTCAGGCCCCCGGAGGGAAAACCATACTCCTGCTTGTCTGCTCTTGATTGTGGCGGAACCGAGAATTACAGGGGTGCGCAGATGCAATCTGGCGAGAGGTGCGTATGAGGTGAGTTGAGGCCCTCCTTGTCGTGCCCTCCTAGCCATTATATAGATAGGCAGGTCCCGGGCGTAGGTCGAGTCGGTTACAGATTAGGGTTTGTCCCCTTTGAAATTTTATCTACTCTAGTCTTGTTCTCCAAGGATCTGAAGGCGTCATGGGCTTGGGCCACACAAAATCTCCACAGGCCGTGTATCTTTGTCGTGGGCCTTCCTTGGGCTGGACTAGGTATGCCAATGTTGTGTACCCGTGGGGTATAACCATGTCAGGTGATGTGCGTTGGAAATGGATAGGTTGATGTGATCACGGTCAGCATGCTACCTCTTCATCTACCATCGAGATTAGTTTTATACTTAAATAATTGTTATTTGGTGCCTGCGTTGAGCATGAGCATTATATCATGATCTTGTTTATTGCGAGAAGGTTACTTGTTTAAGTCCAAGAATAATGGTTTTTCGATTTATATGAGTAATATCTTTTATGGTCATGCATCTTTGATAGATGGTCTATTCTTATTGAATATCGATAGTAGTGATACACATGTTCATAATATTGATGCTAAACATTTGAAATTGAATGATAATTCTACATACATGTGGCACTATCGTCTTGGTCACATTGGAGTGAAGCGCATGAAGAAACTCCATTCCGACGGACTTCTTGAATCACTTGATTTCGAATCACTTGAAAGATGCGAAGCATGTATGATGGGAAAAATGACTAAGACTCCATTTTCTGGTATGATGGAGCGAGCTACGGACCTATTGGAAATCATACATACCGATGTGTGTGGCCTGATGAGTGTAGCATCGCGCGGTGGTTATCGTTATGTTCTTACTTTCACGGATAACTTGAGTAGATATGGGTATATCTATTTCTTGAAACATAAGTCCGAAACTTTTGAGAAGTTTAAGGAATTTCAAAGTGAAGTAGAGAATCAACATAACAAGAAGATTAAATTTCTAAAATCTGATCGTGGAGGTGAATATCTAAGTTACGAGTTTCACGAGAATTTGAAGAAATACGGAATACTTTCACAATTGACACCGCCGGGAACACCACAGCGTAATGGTGTGTCCGAACGTCGTAATCGAACTCTCTTAGATATGGTTCGTTCTATGATGTCACTTATAGATTTACCATTATTATTTTGGGGTTATGCATTAGAAACAACTGTATTCACTTTAAATAGGGCACCGTCTAAATCCGTTGATACGACACCGTATGAATTGTGGTTTGGGAAGAAACCTAAATTGTCATTCCTTAAAGTTTGGGGTTGTGAAGCTTATGTAAAGAAGTTACAACCCGACAAGCTTGAACCCGAAGCGGAAAAATGCTTCTTCATAGGATACCCGAAGTAAACTATTGGGTATACCTTCTATCATAGTTCCGAAGGCAAAATCTTTGTTTCCAAGAATGTATCCTTTCTAGAGAAGGAGTTTCTCTCGAAAGAAGTGACTAGAAGGAAAGTAGAACTCGACGAGGTTGTGGAACCTTATCTCGGATTTGAGATTAGCGTAGCACCAGAAGAAGTTCTTGTGGCACCTACACCAATAATAGAGGAAGCTAATGATGGTGATCATGAAACTTTGGTCGAAGTTGCTACAGAACCTCGCAGGTCTATGAGGACTCGTACCACTCTCGATTGGTATGATCCAGTTATGAGTGTCATGTTGGTGGGCAACATGTAGCACCCCAGGTAAAACCACTACTAGAAAATTTCCTGCATTTATATATGTGCATCATCATCATATATGCATGCATGTTTTAACTAAAACTATTTTTGAAAAAGCCCCTCTTTGTTTTCTAGATATTCCCCATCTTCATCCAAATATAAAACCCTGGTGTTTCGGATGTCTCTATTTGTCAAAACCCTATTTGTAAATGTTTTTCTTTTAAAATAAATAAATATAAAATATTTTTTTATCGGGGGAGGCAGCCGCAGGCCAGGCCCAAAAGCCCAGCCCGCAGCCACCTACCACCCCAACCTAGCAAACCCTAATCTAACCTACCCCAAACCCTAACCACCTCTCTCACCCCACCCCTCCACCAGCCGCCGCACCCCTTGCACCCTGGCAGCAGCATCACATGCCTACACACATACACTGCAACGCACCAACACGCTACACACCCCCACCCCGACCGAAGCATCCAGTCAGCCTGCACCCCACCTCGCTCTGTTTGAATCATGCAGCAGCCCACGCGTACTCCGCGTCGATCCCACGCATGCTCCCCGACCTGGTCCCACCCATGCCCTCGATCCTATCGCCTCGCACCCCGCTCCTCACGTCCGCTCTCTCCTCGATCGATCCCCACCTCCCCACTCGCCCGACCCGATCCCTAGGAACCGCCCTACCCCACCCGCTCACGATCCCATCTTCCTCCCCGAGCCGCACACCCCTATCGCCCGAGCCCTTCCTTGCAGCGCCGCCACCCCCTCTCCTTGCCTTGCCGTGCCTCTGGGCTTCCTCCTCCGGCCGGCCTCTGCCTCTGCGTCGTTGTTCCTCCCGGCAGGCGGCCTCCTCTTCACCTCGTCCCCACCCTCATCACATCACCACCGCACCTCCCATCGTCGGTCCCCTGCACACCGCCGCCCACTACAGGACACCGTCGCCGTCCATCTGCGCCTCATCGCAGGTGACGCCCTGTTGTGGCCGCCCGCCAGCTCCCCTCCCCGTGTCGAGGTACCCATGCCGCTCGTGATTCCGCTCGGTGTTGCCCTGTCCCCCACCTCCTGTCGCCTCTCCTCCCTTTCTCGTGTGTGGCGCCGCCGCCCACGTCGCCCATTCTTGAGCCTCCACCTCGGGCCTTCACTGACGCCCGGCGACATCGTCGAGACCGCGTCGAGCCATCCGCCGACCATCTTCAGGGACGCTGCGTCACAGCCGCCTCTGGTGGTTGTCCTTGGTCTCGTCTGGCATACAGCTGCTGCTTACTCCTTGGCACCACACGTTCCCTGCAACGGCAAGACTTCTTGTTGTTGTTTTTCCCTGTTGACAGAGCTGTGTTGTTCCATATTTGTTCCTGTCTGTGATTGTGCATATCTCGTTCCAGCGCGACAGTGTGCCATCGTCTGTACAATCGAGACCGAACCCGAACCCCTCCGAGCCCCAAGATCTTCGATCCGAGATGTGTGACCTTTTCCGAGCCCCTATTTTATAAATTACCAACTATATAAACTGTTGCATATTTAATTGCCATGCTTGCATACATATTGTCATGTGGTTTGGGGGCCTTATGCCGATTCACCATATAATTAAATATGGAGACCATATGCGGGCTATTCTAGTCTTAGTTTGTCTCCATTTAAATCTGAGTAGCGAACCGATGCTATGTTTTGCCATGTTAATACCACATTTAAAATGCGGGTATCTAAACAACTAGAACCATATATTTAATTGTCGGGACCCCCGGTTCCGCTTAATATTGCCTAATTGCATCGCACCTTGCCATGTCATACACCATACATGCATCATGCCCGATTTTCTACCGTAGTATTAAATAGTGCATCCGGTGTTTATTCTAGTGTTTTGCTTCTTCGCGGATAAGGCCGTTGAGTTGATGCGAGTGTCGAACCGATCTTGGATGAACCTTCAGCAATGTTTTTCAGGCGAGCACCTCCCCCCTTTCTACCTATCTTACTTTTATAGTATTTATTCCCCCCTGTTGTTCTATTGCTATCTGTGTTGCGATGCTCTAGTTTTCGTACCCGTGATATCCCTCGCAGCCTTATATTGCCTTGGACACATCCTATTACCGGTTGGTTGGTAGATAGTTGGACTTGCGCGTCGTAGTCGCTTGCTCAAGTGATGTTGCGTGTCGTCCAGTACCATAGTTGTTGGAGTATTGCCGCATGTTTAATGTGGGAGTTGATCATGGCTTTAAATAATGTTTAATAACTAAAATTGAAGTAGGTAAATGCAGAGGCACCGGTGGGTAATAGACAATATTTGGATTTTAACTGCTCACTGGTGTCCCGTAGGACCCCGAGTTCTTGACACCTGTTCCGAGATCGAGCGCGCTAACCAAAGGTGGGGTGTACGGGCACCCCCATCGATTTAGTACCTGATTCCAATCTTGTCTTCGGGGCCACAAAGTAGTTTGGAGCTTTATTACTATCCTGTACTTATGCCATGCTTTACCGCTTTATTTAAAATTGTGCGAGGAATGCACCTGTACTGTTTAGGGAAGCGGAGTGTTTTCGCGGTATCGACAAGCCTAGTCACATTTTCGGGTTCCCAGTCGTTTACAGCCACTGACGCAAACCCTGGGTCCGTTTCGGAGCCGGCCAACTTCGTTGCGGGTAGCTTAGTGGGGTGGCCCCCCGTGATTGCTTTGGGTCTAGGAAACGTGGTCCAAAACCCGTCGACATACCATTGGGTGTATGTTTTGTGATCTTGTACCTACGATCCGACAACAAGGGTGTAGGTGCGTGTGGAAACTTTGGTGCACCCACAGGTTAAATCTTTTCGAGAAGCCGTGTCCGCGGTTATGGATGACTTGGAGCACAGTTCTTGATCATAGACAACTATAACTAAAGTTTACTGCTATAATTTGACTTGTATCCGATATGACTAGTAATCAGCTCCACTACAACGGTATGGCTAAATAAAAGTGCCAACAACTGCTGGGTTTGGGATATCTCATGCTAATTATATCTGACTAGTAAGTGTTGCAACTACAACGGAATGGATAACTAAAACTGCCCACTGCTTCTTATATCAGGATGACTCATGCTATCTATATTTGACTAGTAACTGCCGCCACTATAACGGAATGAATAAAACTGTCAACTGTGTGAGTTCCTCGGTTGACTTCCTCGTTTGGTCTCGAGGGGGAAATACCAGGATGGGTATGTTTGGTGGTAGTATCAGGATGGTTCCGAATAGGTCTTTCTTATCCCTCTCTGATAGCCGACAGTTATCTCGAGTCTCTATAGGTTGTTTAGTGCATGCTTCTTGCGCCGATCCACCATACCTATGTAGGCGAGGACCGCTGAATTCTAGTCTCGCCATGTCTTGGCCTCGATCTTGACCGCTCTCTCTTTTTCCTTTGCCCTTTGTCGGCACCCTTTTTGTTGTTTAAGGTTTTGAGATCGGCGTCGTTAGCGGGTTACCCCTTGGCCTGGGCAGGGTTATGGACGCCATTGGTTATTCTTCAGGGCTCTTAGCTCAATTTGCATCTTGTCCGTACTCGGACGCTATATCGTTTTAAAGGTGATTTGGATCTTTGTATTGTATATCTGTATTCTTGACTCTTTGAGTCGCTGTTGTATATATATGTTTTGTGGGTTCCATCGAGGACTATTGTGTAATGATATTACTTCGTTTTCCACCCGCACGCAAGTGCCTGGTGGGCACCTTTGAATCGTTTCTATGCGGGTTTGGCGGGAAGCGCTGAAACTTGCATAGGGCCGATTCTGAGGGTGTTACAGAGTGGTATCAGAGCTCAGCGATTCGGTACCCACAAGTCCAAATTTGATGGATAACCTAGCTAACGGCCAAGTAGAGTGTCAAACTATTTTGAAAAAATCGGTTGGATAGTTCGATTAGGTATGATTTTACTCCTTACCCTCTGCTGCTCTCCTCTCACCTCTGCGTGTTTTGAATCCGCTTCTCTCTCTTCGAGTCCAGGATTTCTCGTGGTTGGGTTCCATCGTACCTTCAGGGTTTCGCTTCCTCCTTTGGTAACGGTGTTGCTACATCTGGTCTTCATGCTATCCGAGGAATCCTTCGTCTGGTGGACTTCTCTTTGTTCCTTCTTGTGCCTTCCGGTGCTTTCTGACGCGACGACATCATCTACGCCAGATCCGATGCAGAGTCTGCATCACTCCTTTGTTCCTGAACCTCGATTGTCGAGATCTTGATCGATTCGAGAATGGTTGCACGCTTTTCTACTGATTGTGCAGAGTAATAGTTTGGGTGCGTGATGGATTGGCCCCCATGCCGACTACTCACTCTATTCGCTTGTGTACATTGAAGTGGATGAGAATGCATCGGTTCTCTCTTTCTATCGGAGTTAGAGGTGGCTTTATTTGTTGATACCTCTACCTTCGCCTTTGTTTCCCGGAGTGTTCTCTCGACGATCACGGACAACGACCTCTTGTTAGTGGTGTCGCGAGGATCGACACAATGCGAGAAGATTCAGATCGCCGCCCTTCTTCCCGGTACCATGAGGCGGATCTCGAGGGCGAGATCCATTGTTAGTGGTGTCGAATTGTAGCACCCCGGGTAAAACCACTACTAGAAAATTTCCTACATTTATATATGTGCATCATCATCATATATGCATGCATGTTTTAACTAAAACTATTTTTGAAAAAGCCCCTCTTTGTTTTCTAGATATTCCCCATCTTCATCCAAATATAAAACCCTGGTGTTTCGGATGTCTCTATTTGTCAAAACCCTATTTGTAAATGTTTTTCTTTTAAAATAAATAAATATAAAATATTTTTTTATCGGGGGAGGCAGCCGCAGGCCAGGCCCAAAAGCCCAGCCCGCAGCCACCTACCACCCCAACCTAGCAAACCCTAATCTAACCTACCCCAAACCCTAACCACCTCTCTCACCCCACCCCTCCACCAGCCGCCGCACCCCTTGCACCCTGGCAGCAGCATCACACGCCTACACACATACACTGCAACGCACCAACACGCTACACACCCCCACCCCGACCGAAGCATCCAGTCAGCCCGCACCCCACCTCGCTCCGTTTGAATCATGCATCAGCCCACGCGTACTCCGCGTCGATCCCACGCATGCTCCCCGACCTGGTCCCACCCATGCCCTCGATCCTATCGCCTCGCACCCCGCTCCTCACGTACGCTCTCTCCTCGATCGATCCCCACCTTCCCACTCGCCCGACCCGATCCCCAGGAACCGCCCTACCCCACCCGCTCACGATCCCATCTTCCTCCCCGAGCCGCACACCCCTATCGCCCGAGCCCTTCCTTGCAGCGCCGCCACCCCCTCTCCTTGCCTTGCCGTGCCTCTGGGCTTCCTCCTCCGGCCGGCCTCTGCCTCTGCGTCGTTGTTCCTCTTGGCAGGTGGCCTCCTCTTCACCTCGTCCCCACCCTCAGCACATCACCACCGCACCTCCCATCGTCGGTCCCCTGCACACCGCCGCCCACTACAGGCCACCGTCGTCGTCCATCTGCGCCTCCTCGCAGTGGCGCCTCTTGTCCGCCGCCAGCCTCCTCCCGCGTCGAGGTACCCATGCCGTTCGTGATTCCGCTCGGTGCTGCCCCGTCCCCCACCTCCTGTCGCCTCTCCTCCCTGGCTCGTGTGTGGCGCCGCCGCCAGCCAGCGTCCGCCCGCCGCTGAGCCTCCACCTCGACTGGCCTTCCGCGCACGAGCGCCAGCGACATACGTGCGAGACCGCGTCCGAGCCATCCGCCGACCCATCTTCAAGGACGCGTCGCCTGCGTCTGGCCGCCTCCTGGTGGTTGTCCTTGGTCTCGTACGGCAGCGCGCGCTGCTGCTTACTCCTTGGCACCACACGTTCCCTGCAACGGCAAGACTTCTTGTTGTTTTTTTCCCTGTTGACAGAGCCGTGTTGTTCCATATTTGTTCATGTCTGTGATTGTGCATATCTTGTTCCAGCGCGACAGTGTGCCATCGTCTGTACAATCGAGTACAAATATTTTGGAAGACCACCGACATCAAGTGTTGCAACGACAAGAACGTCCTCGAACGACCCCGGCCAAACAAGATTGTCCACTGAGAAGACCTACTATGCGGGACCCGAAGATCGAACCCGGCGCATTCTCCTTCCTCTCCGAAGACCAGACCCCAACCCCGCCGAGACCGAACCCGAACCCCTCCGAGCCCCAAGATCTTCGATCCGAGATGTGTGACCTTTTCCGAGCCCCTATTTTATAAATTACCAACTATATAAACTGTTGCATATTTAATTGCCATGCTTGCATACATATTGTCATGTGGTTTGGGGGCCTTATGCCGATTCACCATATAATTAAATATGGAGACCATATGCGGGCTATTCTAGTCTTAGTTTGTCTCCATTTAAATCTGTGTAGCGAACCGATGCTATGTTTTGCCATGTTAATACCACATTTAAAATGCGGGGTATCTAAACAACTAGAACCATATATTTAATTGTCGGGACCCCCGGTTCCGCTTAATATTGCCTAATTGCATCGCACCTTGCCATGTCATACACCATACATGCATCATTCCCGATTTTCTACCGTAGTATTAAATAGTGCATCCGGTGTTTATTCTAGTGTTTTGCTTCTTCGCGGATAAGGCCGTTGAGTTGATGCGAGTGTCGAACCGATCTTGGATGAACCTTCATCAATGTTTTTCAGGCGAGCACCTCCCCCCTTTCTACCTATCTTACTTTTATAGTATTTATTCCCCCTGTTGTTCTATTGCTATCTGTGTTGCGATGCTCTAGTTTTCGTACCCGTGATATCCCTCGCAGCCTTATATTGCCTTGGACACATCCTATTACCGGTTGGTTGGTAGATAGTTGGACTTGCGCGTCGTAGTCGCTTGCTCAAGTGCTGTTGCGTGTCGTCCAGTACCACAGTTGTTGGAGTATTGCCGCATGTTTAATGTTGGAGTTGATCATGGCTTTAAATACTGTTTAATAACTAAAATTGAAGTAGGTAAATGCAGAGGCACCGGTGGGTAATAGACAATATTTGGATTTTAACCGCTCACTGGTGTCCGTGGGACCCGAGTTCTTGACACTGTTAGAGATCGGTAGCGCTAACCACGGTGGGGTGTATGGGCACCCCATCGATTTAGTACGATTCCAAATCTTGTCTTGGGGCCACAAAGTAGTTTGGAGATTTATTACTATCCTGTACTTATGCCATGCTTTACCGCTTTATTTAAAATTGTGCGAGGAATGCACATGTACTGTTTAGGGAAGCGGAGTGTTTTCGCGGTATCGACAAGCCCAGTCACATTTTCGGGTTCCCGATCGTTTCGACCCAGCGCAAACCACAGGTCCATTTTGGAGCCGCCAACTTCGTTGCGGGTAGCTTAGTGGGGTGGCCCCGTGCTTGCTTTAGTGCAGGAAGCGTCGTGTCAAAACCCGTCGACATACCGTTGGGTGTATGTTTTGTGATCTTGTACCTACCTGATCCGACAACAAGGGTGTAGGTGCGTGTGGAAACTTTGGTGCACCCTGCAGTTAAATCTTTTGAAGCCGTGTCCATGGTTATGGACGACTTGGAGCACGATTCTCGATCATAGACAACTATAACTAAAGTTTACTGCTATAATTTGACTTGTATCCGATATGACTAGTAATTAGCTCCACTACAACGGTATGGCTAAATAAAAGTGCAAACAACTGCTGGATTTGGGATATCTGATGCTAATTATATCTGACTAGTAAGTGTTGCAACTTCTAGCGGAATGGATAACTAAAGCGCCTTGCTTCTTATATCGATGACTCATGCTATCTATATTTGACTTGACTAGTAACCGCCACTATAACGGAATGAATAAAGCATCAGCGTGTGAGTTCCTCGGTTGACTTCCTCGTTTGGTCTCGAGAAATACGGGATGGGTATGTTTGGTGGTAGTATCGGGATGGTTCGAATAGGTCTTTCTTATCCCTCTCGATAGCCGGCGGTTATCTCGAGTCTCTATAGGTTGTTTAGTGCATATTGCTGCCGCTTGATCCACCATACCTATGTGGCGAGGACCGAATTCTAGTCTCGCTGTCTTGGCCTCGATCTTGACCGCTCTCTCTTTTTTCCTTTGCCTTTGTCGGCACCCCTTTTGTTTAAGCAGGTTTTGAGATCGACGTCGTTAGCAGCGTTACCCTTCCGGCTTGGCCTGGGCAGGGTTATGGACGCCATTGGTTATTCTTCAGGGCTCTTAGCTCAATTTGCATCTTGTCCGTACTCGGACGCTATATCGTTTTAAAGGTGATTTGGATCTTTGTATTGTATATCTGTATTCTTGACTCTTTGAGTCGTTGTTGTATATATATGTTTTGTGGGTTCCATCGAGGACTATTGTGTAATGATATTACTTTGTTTTCCACCCGCACGCAAGTGCCTGGTGGGCACCTTTGAATCGTTTCTATGCGCGTTTGGCGGGAATCGCTGAAACTTGCATAGGGCCGATTCTGAGGGTGTTACAGAACACCAACGACCCTGCGACATATGAGGAAGCGATGATGAGCCCAGATTCCAATAAATGGCAAGAAGCCATGAAATCCGAGATTGGATTCATGTATAAAAACCAAGTGTGGACTTTGGTGGACTTCTGGATGGCCGTAAGTCTGTAGAGAAAAAATGGATTTTCAAGAAGAAAACAGATGTTGATGGTAATGTAACCGTCTATAAATCTCGACTTGTCGCGAAAGGGTTCCGAAAAATTCAAGGAGTTGACTACGATGAGACTTTCTCACCGGTAGCGAAGCTGAAGTCTATGAGGATTTTGTTAGCAATCGCTGCATATTATGATTATGAGATATGGCAGATGGATGTCAAAACTGTGTTCCTCAGTGGAGACATTGATGAAGAGTTGTATATGGTACAACCCAAAGGTTTTGTCGATCCTAAAGATGCTAACAAGGTATGCAAACTTCAACGCTCCATTTATGGATTGAAGCAAGAATCCCGGAGTTGAAATCAACGTTTTGATAAGGTGATCAAAACTTTTGGATTTATACAAACTTATGGAGAAGCTTGTATTTACGAGAAAGTGAGTGGGAGCTCTGTAGAATTCCTAGTACTATATATGGATGACATCTTGTTTATTGGGAATGATGTAGACCTTCTTCAAAGTGTCAAAGATTATTTGAATAATATTTTTTCAATGAAGGATCTTGGCAAAGCTGCTTACATATTAGGCATAAAGATTTATAGAGATAGATCGAGATACCTAATATCGCTTTCACATAGTACATATTTGGACAAAGTTCTAAAGAGGTTTGGAATGAAAGATATCAACAAAGGGTTCTTGGCCATTTTGCCAAATACGACCTTGAGTAAAACTCAAAGTCCTGCTACGGCAAAAGATAGAGAGGATGAGTAAGACTCCCTATGCCTCATCCATAGGATCTATCATGTATGACATGATATGTACTAGACCTGACATTGCATATGGTGTTAGTTTGACTAGCAGATATCAAAGTGATCCAGGAATGGATCATTGGACAGCGGTCAAAAACATCCTTAAGTAGTTGAGAAGAACTAAGGATATGGTTCTTTCTTATGGAGGTGATGAACAACTCGTTGTTAATGGTTACACCGATGCTAGTTGGAACACCGATCCAGATGATTTTAAATCTCAATTTGGATACGTATTTACATTGAATGGTGCAACAGTGAGCTGGAGGAATGCAAAGCAAAGCGTTGTGGCAAGATCTTCAACTAAATCAGAATACATAGCTGCTTCAGAGGCTTCACAAGAGGTGATATGGATGAAGGAGTTCATTACAGAGCTTGGTGTGGTTCCTAGTGTGCTGGACCCAATGGCTATATATTGTGATAACATGGGTGCCATATCCAATGCGTAGGAGCCAAGGTCACACAAGAAGCTGAAGCATATCAAGCTACGTTTTCACGCTATTCGAGAGCATGTACAAGATGGTGACATAAAGATTTGCAAAGTACACAAAGATCTGAATGTGGCGGATCCGTTGACTAAACCTCTCCCGAGGGCAAAACATGACCAGCACCAAACCGCCATGGGTGTTCGGTATATTACCATGTAATCTAGATTATTGACTCTAGTGCAAGTGGGAGCCTATTGGAGATATGCCCAAGAGGCAATAATAAAAGTAGTTATTATTATATCTTTGTGTTTATGATAAATTTTTACATTCATGCTATAATTGTATTAACCGAAAACATTAATACTTGTGTGATTTGTAAACTTGTAAGAGTCTCTAGTACAGCCTCTTTGTAATACTAGCTTATTGGTTAATAGATGATCATGTTTCCTGATCATGAACATTGAGATGTTATTAACAACGAGATCATATCATTAGGAGAATGATGTGATGGACATACTCCTATAGTTAAGCATATCATAAAGATTAAGTCATTTCAATAGTTCGTTTGCTATAAGCTTTTAGATACATAGTAACATAAATCCTTCGACCATGAGATCATGTTAATCACCATCACCGGATGGATGCTTTGATGACATCAAACACCAATCATAAATGAGTGGTTATAAAGGTGGCATTGAGTGTTCGGACAGTATGTGTTGAGGCACATGAATCAAGAGTGGGATTTGTCCATCCATATGACAGATAGATATACTCTGGGCCCTCTCGGTGGAACGTCATCCAATTAGCTTGCAAGCATGTGATTGGCTCACAAGGGATCACATATCACATGAACGAGTAAAGAGTACTTATCGGTAAGGTAAGCAGAGATACCGATGATCAAACCTCGGATAAGTAAAGTATCGCGAGACAAAGGGAAATTGGTATCGTATGTAAATGATTCATTTGATCACGAAGTAATCGTAGAAATATGTGGGAGCCATATGAATTTCCAGATTCCTCTATTGGTTATTGATCGGAGAAGAGTCTCGGTCATGTCTGCATAATTCATGAACCGTATGGAGACACACTTAAGGAACAATGTTGTTTAGTGGATATGGATAGTGAGTAAAGAGACCGAATGTTGTTCAGAGTCTCGGATGAGATCTGGGATATCACGAGCAGATCCGGAATGGTTCGGAGAATAAGATTCATATAAGGATAGTCCAATTCCGGAGTTTGGGAATGGTTTCGACGTTTTCACCGGAATGTTCTAGAAGGGTCTAGAAGGTCCACCTCTCCGGAGTGGGAAGGGTACATGGATGTGTCATGACAAAGTGGAATGGTTGCATCATGTCCTAAGTCACTTGGCTGGGCAATGGGAAGAGAGAAATCAAACTCTAGTTTGAAAAGTCAAATGCCAATTTGAAAAGTCAAATCCCAACATTGGTTGCCTAGTGGAGGGAGGGAAGGGGTCCTACCTAAGGGAGGACTCCTCCCTCTCCTTGCCGCTGACCAAGAAAGGGGAGTTGGGGAAGGACTCCCATCCCCTTGCCGCCCTCCCTCTCATAAATAGAGGGGAGGGGCACCCCTTGGCCCTCCCACACATCAAACCATAGATTGGTTGCAACCTCTAAAGTTGCAGTCGATTTAGAGCCTCTAAAGTAGCCGCCGTCTAAACCTCTACTAGCCGCCGACCACCTCTAAACTTTGGCCCTCTAAATCCTAGATTGCCAAGGCCCTCTTCTACTCCACCATACCCACTCTGGCTTAGGATAAGCCCCGCGGGATCTCCCCTCTAAACTCCGACACCACACCGCTGTGCTGCTGGATTCGCAAGGAGAGATCTACAACCTCCGCTGCCTGCTGGAACAAGGGAGAGAAAGGTCTTCATCGAGTGCCCAACGTGTGACCGACTGCGGGAGCGCTGCCGGAACGCATCGCCGCAAGGATCATCTACACAATCTTGAGATCGACAAGTGAACGACTACATCACCCACGAGAATCCGATCTTGTTAACCGCATTGGAATCTTCAAGGGTGAGTACTCTATCGACTCGTTGCTACAATCTAGTAGATAGATCTTGGCTTGTGTGTGTTCATGCAGTAGAATTTTTTTATTTTTCATGCTACGAACCCCTACAGGGGTAGGTAAAGGGAATATTTCAGGGCCTCAAACCCAGTTATGTGTGCAAGCAGGTGGATTCCGGTAGTAAGTCTGGCGGGACCGGAGTTGGAGCCAGACGGTTCGGCGGGTAGGTCGACTAGGCCGACGCTGCGGACAGAAGGTTTGGCGCGGGCCAGTTTAGTCGGCCAAAGACGAACGCATATACAGAGGCAGACTTCGGCAGGGGACGGTCTTGACCGGTACTGGGGCTGACTAGTTCGATGGCCGGTTCGGCTAGCCGGACCCTATGCCAGTGTGGCCTGTTGATTTTAGCGCGTGTTTGGCTGGTCGGGCCTAGCACCGACTTGTGGTTGTCGCTTCCTTCTCTTATTTCAAGCCTCCGACTTATCGCGCTTGGTGCTCCATGCTTCCTCCCACGTCTCCATACTTGTCGATGCAAACCTAGCATGGTCATAGGATGGAGTATGAAGTAATATACCATTCAAATAGGGTAGGAAGGGGACTCCCATAGTGGATAGGATTCACATTTGAAGACCATGGCGACTTGGCATAAGTTCGGGATCTTGATATGGTAACGACCATAGGTCAGGCTGTATCAGGTATGTTGGGTCACCGCGGGAGTTCCATCAATGGAGTGTTTAAGTATTTATGGAACCGTGTTTGGGAAAGGGTCCAAGGATGGATGGGGATGTTATATTATCAGCAACATGGAAGGAGGTTCTAATTAAAGTTGTTGCACATGGAATACCCACTTTATGCATGTCATGTTTTTGTTTGCCAAGGGGTATGTGAGCACATTAATAGCCTCTTGAGAAAGTTTTGGTAGGGCAGTAAGGAGGGGAAATGTCATACTGTTGGATTGCATGGTAGGAGATGACGAAACCTAAATACATGGTGGTTTGGGGTTTCGAGACATCGAGTTATTTAATTTAGTGCTCTTGGCAAGGCAAGCATGGAGGATTATACAAGATCCGAATTCGTTAAGTGCATGTATTATTAAGGCGGTGTATTTTTTAAATAAGAATTTTTAGAGGCGAAGTTGGGTTAGTCACCGTCACGGATATCGCGATCACTTATGGACGAGAGAGATATACTCAAACAAGGCCTGATCAAGCGTATTGGTACATGTGAAGGAACCAACATCTAAAATACAAATTGGATACCACGAGACGGGCTCTAGCAGCCGGTTGCATGTGTTCTTGATGATCCACCGCGGAATGTTAGTGAACTAATTGATCATGTGCATGTGGCATGGAATAAAGGGAAGTTGGAGGTAGCATTGGTGCCTATGTAAATGGAAGCTATACTGAACATCCCTCTATGCACGAGAGTACAAGACGATTTCTAGGCGTGACATTATGGCATAAAATGCATTTTTTCTATGCGCTCAGCGTAACTATGCTTGTCCAAAGTAGGGAGAGGATAACAACATGGCATGTGGAAACTGGAAAGTGCAGCTTCTTCAAATCATAAGGAGGAGGAGAAGAGCTGAACTAATTTGTGGTATGTCTAGGTGCCATAAAAGTTTAAATTTTTTATGGAGGCTGGCTAGGCAGTCTTTACCAACGGGTGATGTGCTACATTAGGCAGAATGGACGAAAATAACCCATAAAAATAAAAATTTCACGGAATGAACTCTGGCTAAAAGAAATTCACGAAACTAACCCTTTTTACAACACCATACGAGCTGGCGCCACACCCTGTAGAGCGGCGTCGTTAAGCCTGGCGCGGCGCACCTGCCAGCATGGCGCCTCGTGGGCCCCGGTCCCGCTAGTGCGGCGCCTCACCGTCTTGGCGCCAAGACTGTAGTAGTCAGATTCTGTGGCGCCACACATTAGGTCTTGTACCAGCGTGTGAGCCAGCCCTTCCCAGCCCCATCCCATTCTTTCTCACCCACACAGGAGCTGCAGCGGTGGCAGCAGCGCTTCTCCCCCTCCACCTCCTCCCTCCTAGTTCCCAAATCGGAAGCCTCTCTCCGTGGAGTTCGATCCCCCCAAGTGCCTTGAGGTATTCTTCCCCTTCTTCTTTGATTTCACCCATTAATTTCTTGTTTTGGTCCATATCTTGCAAACCCTAGTTTGTTTTGTAAGATGCATGGTAGAATGTTGTTGTATTGGCATAGGGGTTGGTATTGTGTTAATGTTAGCATGGGTATCTATTGAGTGTGTTGACCATGGTATTGTTGTTGTGATTATGTTAGGCATGGCAAGAATTGTTCATGTTCACCATGTAGACAAGGATGCTTTTTTGAGAGGTAACTTAGAACCGGACCTGGACGAGCTCGATTTGGTGTTTGAGCGTACTCCAACCTATGCCGAGGTCTTGGAGCAATTGAGGATTGAATTGAAATGGATGGACCCAAAGGATGATATTGAGTTGGAGGGAAGACATAATGTTGGCTTGGGAATGCATGTCCGTTGGAAGACCATGCGTATCTTCTCCGATGCCCGTTGGCTTGCATACAAGGAGGTGGTGGCCGAATCACTAGACAAGGCTCTTGAGCTATTTGCCACCAAGAAAGTTGGTAGTTCATTGTCTTTGGACTTGAATCGTATGGCATCCCCATTGCGTACTATGAGTCCTCCACCCGTAGACCAAGAGCTAAGGCGTGAACCTCCCTTGACCCAAACATTGAGCCCGATTTCAAGACACCAAGATGATGATTGTGGGGGTGAAGATGAAGATGACAATGATGATGTTGAACTCCACGACAACAATATTGGAGATTTAGAGAAATATATCACACAATATGACATGGACCATGACCTCCCGTATTCTCGAGGCTATGCATCGGACTCGGATGATGATGGTCCCGAAGAAGAAGTTGACGAGGAGGGGTTCACGGCTAGAGAGGCCGAAATCCACGATACCGTATTGGGTCGGGACCATCGGGTGCCTTTGTTTCGTGATCTTAGTCTCGCGGATGAAGCCACGGTTGATGGTGGCAAAGGCATAGTGCTCGGACCAAGGACAAGTTCTTACCGGGATGGCAATGAAGTGAATAGTGGCTTTTGCAAAGGATCAAGGTTCAAGACCTTGTTGGAATTTAAGCAATGGATAAAGGACTTCTTGGTGAAGCATCATCGTCCTTACACGGTCGTGCACTCGGACATCAAGAAGCGTTACACGGTGAAGTGCGAGGAGGAAGGATGTCCTTGGATAGTGCGTGCAAGAAAATTCAAGGGAGGTCCCGATTGGCACATATCTAGTTGCGTATCAACTCACATGTGCCGAGGCCCGATGGTGGATGGTAAGGATGTGAAGAACGAGCACCGGCAACTCACCTCCAAGTTCCTCGCTTATAGGCTTTCCAATGACATCGCATCGTTTCCAATAATGACCATCAAGAAGGTCATGGAGTTTGTGAAAGCCCTCTTTCACTACGAGGTGAAGTACGGGAAGGCATGGAAGGCTAAGTAATCCGCATTCAAGATGTTGTACGGTGATTGGGAGGAATCTTATAACCGAATCCCAAGGTTGTTGTTAGCGATGGCCAATGCTAACCCCCCATGGTTCATGTGGTTGAACCTTATGGGAACAAGACAAGGGTTGTAAACGGGAAAACCGTGAGAGTTTTGGGCCGTGCATTTTGGGATTTTGAGCAATGTGTCCAGGCTTTTGAACATTGTAGACCGGTCATCTCTATTGATGGCACCTTTATGACCGGACAATTCAAAGGCACTATCTTGATTGCAATAGCCAATGACGCGAACAACCGGTTGATTCCTTTGGCATTTGCTTTGGTGGAGGCAGAAAGCAATGATAATTGGGAGTGGTTCTTCTATCTTTTGAGAACCAAGATATTAACCCCTCAAAGGGAGATATGTGTCATCTCTGACCGTCATCAAGGAATTCTCAATGCGGTGATGATTGATATTCCCGGCCATGCTCCATTGCACCATCATTGGTGCATGAGACACTTTTGTTCAAACTTCTATAGGGCATGCAAGAGCAAGGATTTGTCCGATGATTTACAAGATTGTTGCCTCGCTTTCACGAAACGTCGTTTCTCTAACTTGTACAACAAATTGCTAGTCAACAAAGAACTCAATGCCGGTGGTCGCGAGTTTCTCAATAGGAACATTGAACATATGGGAAAGTGGGAACGAGCTTTTGATGACGGTGGCTAGAGGTACGGCCAAATGACAAGCAACATGACATAGGCATTTAACAAGTTGCTAAAAGGTGTCCGTGCATTGCCCGTCACGGCAATAGTCCGATATACATTCGACATGATGAATGGGTATTTTCTGAAATACTCACATGAAACGGGCCGACATATTGTGGGGGACAACAAGAACAAGTACAAATACAAGTTCCCACCGAAGGTTGACGATTGGATGCAATTTCAGACCAGGAAAGCGGATTCCCAAGTTGTCATGGAATATGACAATGACGAGCTAATTTACCAAGTTACGGAGCCTGGAGGTACAACGGCTGATGGTGTCCAACACGGAGGCCGAGCTTTCAAGGTCTCGCTCAAGACCTGTGAGTGTAGAAATATACAACAACATTTGTAAATAACTCATTACCTGACAGTACAACCAGGCCAACGCCGCAGAACCCCAACTGAAGGTAGAGTCAAAAAAAATTCAACTTGAGCCAATGCCACTGAGCACGATCCCCACTGCTGTCAGGAAACAGAGTCCTCGTGATAATGTACCACACATACACACGCGTGTATGTCTTGATCGTCTCCTCATCGGCATCCTCGGGGCAAATCTTGAATTTCTAGATGATCCAAGTAAAAGTAGCCCCGGCAGCGACCCTCAGTCTTTCCCCCTTCTTGTTTATAGCCTCGGGTGGATCCTTCCCTATAAGGTCGACCATCTGCTCATGCCACCCGTCTGAATCCGAGCTTATGCACATAAGGTTTCCCTCGATTGGGAGTGCCAGGATCATGCTCATGTCCTGCAAAGTGACCGTAGTCTCACCGGTCCTAAGGTGAAAGGTGTGCGTCTCCGGCCTCCACCGGTACACAAGCGCGGTGATCGCAGCAGGGTTGAAGGCCGGTGTGGACCGAGTGACCATGTGGATAAAGGGGAGAAGATGTACGGAGTGTACCGCGCATCATAAGGAATCTTACCGGATGAGACCTCGTGGTACCTAAGTCGAAGGGGTTGAAGCTCCTGCAAACATACAATGGCAAAATGTTAGATTTCCATCTAAACAAACATGGCATCTTGTTCGACTTGCATTGAAGTTTTTAGTACCCGTCTCTTCTCCGACATCTTGTAGGCATGGTGTTGAACATCATAGTGAGCATTGTTTAGAAAGGGGTTTAGAGACATCCTACATATTCAAAACAATAGAGAGAATAAGGACAATTACAAAATGTCCATCTTATTCCAACTATAGTTGTCACATATACTTCATCTTACTCTAGCTATAATTGTAACATGAAAAAAATCCTACCCTACTCTACCTATAATTGTAACATGAACAAAAATTTCATCCTACTCTACCTATAGTTCTAGCATCTAGAGTTGGTAATATATATATTGCAAATAGTTCTAACTATAGTTCTAACATGAACCAAAATTTCATCCTACTTGAACAAAAATCAACACACCTAGATGTAACCATACAATTGGTAATATATATTGGCAATGCTTCATAATATAAAGAGAAATTGCAACCTAGAAGACCACTATCCATCTTACAAGTATTTCTAAACATAAACTAGTGTTCCACCGAAATTGAAACTAAAAGGAGATAAACCTAACCTAGGAGACCACTATCCATCCTCCAAATCCAATTAAAACTAGTGTTCCACCAAAATTTGACTAAAAGGAGACAGATAGCAAGGGATTTTCAGATGGGATTGAGAGGAGATACCTGGAAGAGGGATTGGAAGGAAGATCCTTGGCCAAAATGCTCAGATCTGTCTATTTCTTCAGAGGAGAATCACCAGCGGCGATGAACCCTAGCCGCCATGTGCTCCTGTGTGGGTGAGAGGAATGAAATTTGGAGGAGGGCTGCTCATGTGGTACAAGACCTAATGTCTGGCCACGCAACGGCACTGACTACAGTCTTGACGCGCGCTGGCGCCGCAAGCGAACTGGGCCACAGGCTACTGGCAGTCTTGGCGCCTTGAGACTTAACGACGCCGGTTCTTCAGGGTGCGGTGCCACACCGTATGACGTTGCAAAAATGGTTAGTTTCATAAATTTCTTTTAACCAGAGTTCATTATGTGAAATTATTATTTTAGGGTTATTTTCTTCTGCCGCTACATCATCGGAACATGGCGGAACAAAACCAATGTACTGTCTGCGGTTGTGTAGATTGACGGAGACACTCACTTGTCGAGTGTCATATGGCGAGGAGTCGTCGGGGCACTTGCGCCGACAGATATCAAGGACTTTATGCAAAATCTTCGGGAGCCCCACGCTCTGGTGTGGCTGACTACAGTAACTAAAGCATTATCTCATGAGGAGATGCTGAGGGTAATTGCCCTGTGAGCACTATAGCACGCTCGTCGGAAAATTATCCACGAGGGCCTATATCAGCCGCCGCTATCACCACATGTATCTGTGGATTGATTCCCGGCTGATGTTTCCTTGTTGGCACCTATTCCTGTTCCGCCTCGAGCTCGAACAGAAGCAGTACCAAGCTGGATCCCTCCGCCAGATAAATGTCGATGCAGATCTGTCCAAGAACTCGGCCACAGCGGCGTTCGCTGCAGTAGTTCGAGACGCTGACGGAGGTTTTATTGGAGCATCTTCCGTGGTGCTAGAGGGAGTGACTGAATCCGAGATGCTTGAAGCGATGGCTGTCAAGGAAGGTTTAGTGGTGGCAGCTGGTCTTCTCCTTCAGCGTCTGCTCATATTGTCAGACTGCAGTAATGTAATCAGAAGCATTGAGGGAGCAGGGATGGGCGTGTATGGCCACATCGATCGAGAACTGAAGGCGAGAGCTCGGGATTCCCACATGGTGGAGTTCGTTCACGAGAGAAGGTGTTCAAACGTTGATGCTCACGATCTTGCTAGGAGTTCTCTTTATCTTCATTAGGCAGATTTTGACTAAAATAAAAGGGGTGGAAGTTTCTAAATTTTTTTTTTTGGGTCAGTTCTTCATGGGTTGGGTTAGCAATTTAGCAGCTCCGGTCCAGTGTATTGGTTCTTCCTGCCTCCCCGTCCCAAACTCCCCCCTTGTCAAAAAAAAAAAAAAATCCCAACCCCTCTCTTCTCCTGTGTCAAGAACGGCAGGCAGGCTACTCACTTGTCGTCGGTCGTAGGGGGGACGCGAGAAAATCGTTCGGCGGAGGAGGGGACAGCATTCGGCGCCAGGCGCAGGTGCATGGTGGAAGCCGCCGCGGGATGCCGGTCGGGCACCAGCCGTCGGCGGCCTAGCGGTGGAAGGGAGCAGCAGCGCCTGGTCGCGGTCGCGCTCGCCGCGCGCGTCGTCATGGTAACGTCCGCTTCGCCCGCGGGGAGCGGTGATGGGGGAGGAGATGGAGGCACCGGCCGTGGGCTCTGCATCGAGGACCTTCTGGACTGCCTGTTCGGCGTGCTCCGCGCGCTTGGCATCCCGTGGGCCGCGCGCCCGCAGGGGCAGCCAAGCACGTTGCTGCCACGCTGTGCCATCCCGGCGGCGGCGGACGGTCGGAGCTTGGCGGCGGAGCTGCGGCAGATCCCTGGGCGGATCGCCGGCAACGGCGCCTGCGCTGTCGCATCGCTTTATACGATGCAGGGCAAAAAGGGCGTCAATCAGGACGCGATGATCGTCTGGGAGGTGAAACCATACACAATTTCTCCCTTGCAATTCTTATTCCATGTGATTCATGCTGCAGTAGTGTTACTGCTACTTGACTAGATCTAAGCGAAATGAACGTGTTTCTACTTTTGGGATTAAATTGGCTCTCGCTTGCTATAATCTAGATTTGCTTCGTCAGAATTGAGTTCATCTTGATATTAACCTCGATACAACTGTTTAATCCGGGCACTGTCATTGTGTGTTCTTACGAATTATGTAACACCGTGCACAAACCAATCCTATTTCCAAAAACTGAAGTTTGACTCGACTTATATATTCTGTGAAATGGATTGCCATTGGATGTTGCTGGTAGAGAGTTCCTATTTCCCTAGCTTAATTCAAGTGCAATGATTGGGTTTGTCTTGGATACTACCTGATCTTTGCAGGGGCTCCACATGATTGTCATCCTTATCCTTTCGTAGTTCCCTTTGTTTTTCCTCTCCTTGCTGGATGATCTTATTTTTTGAGCAACCTGGATGGTTTTATCTGCTTGCCCCTCATTCCTTCCTTTTCAATATGTTTGACTACAAATTTGGCTGCGTGTCCAGTGTGCCACATATAACATTCACATCTCACCTTTTTGTAGAACTCACTTGCCTTCTCACAATTTGCTAGTCCGCTTGCTTAACTAGAGAGAGTTGCCTGATTTGGCAACTTAAGTACTACTCCCTCCGTTTAGAAATATAAGATGTTTTAGGTTTGTGAAGTAAATGTATCTAGACACTTTTTAGTGTGTAGATTCATTTGAACCTATACACTAAAAGGTGTCTAGATACACTAGCTTCACTAAACTAAAACATCTTATATTTCCAAACGAAGGGAGTATCTTATAAAAGGTGGTAGATGAAAAATGGGCAATATAAGTTTCTAACTTTGCACGATAACTGCTGTGGGTGCCGAATTATTGTGTGAACTAAGTACTGTCTAAGAACATGCAACCAGTGAGAAGAGTACTTCACATGTATTATCATGTACCCATTCAATTTCTCACATAGACACGAGGACATACTTAATCAGTACCCTAATTCGGACACGCAGCATGATGGGCTTTGCACTAATTGTTCATATTTCCATATTCCTTTTCAGTCTGCTGTTTAACATATACTCCTACAATCTTCTGTTGCTGTTGTTTCTGATGATGAGATGATTAACTTTGATGAGATATTTTACTTTTTGTCAGAACTTCTGTTCAAGAGATGATACCATTTTTTGTGGCGTGTTTGATGGTCATGGACCTTATGGCCATTTGGTTGCTAAGAGAGTGAGAGATCTTCTGCCTGTAAAACTTGGTGCGGATTTGGAGAAAGATAAGGGCAGAGAGACACATACTAGCAACATGAAAAACAACACAAATGAAGTAAGCTTGCCTCTAAACCCTGAGACAACAGAAACTACCACTTCCGCTAGAGCTGAGCAGAATGCAGAGCACCCAGAGATATTCACAACATTCAGGACTTCTTTCTTGCGGGCCTTTCACATAATGGACAAGGATCTGAAATTACACAAGAATATTGATTGCTTTTTCAGTGGAACTACAGCAGTGGCAGTGCTCAAACAGGTATGAATTGAATGCCATAAACCATTTCTTAATGAAGAACTCTGTTTTGGGTTGCATTTGAGTTGGAAATATTTGTGAAGCAGTGTGTTTGTACTCATATCTCTTTCTGTGTAGGGGCACAATCTTATAATAGGCAACTTGGGGGACTCAAGAGCTGTCTTATGCACTCGAAATGAAAATGATCAGCTCATTGCTATCCAATTGACAGTTGATCTCAAACCTAACATTCCAAGTATGCTTGGTATTCTCTTTAGGATTTCCTCGTGTTCATTATTTTCATATCCTATATTGTGTAATAGGTGTATCATGTATGCAGTGTAGGATTTTGTGACTTTTGGGGCTTACCAACTAGTGTAATTAACATGCTCTTGCGTATGTCATGCGTACTTGACATTTGTAGATCTTATGCCATGTAGCACTTAGCACTTTTCTCTTAATATTTTACCCTTTGTTGTCTTTATCATAAAACATACTAAGTTTGAATATTTGGCCTGTATGAGCTTAGAGCATCTCCACCGGCAGCCCCATTAGGGCGTCCCGCAACGCGTGTCCGGACACTGTATTGGGACCACCGGCAACTTGTCCCAACGTATGGGGGAGGATGCCTCCCACCGGTGCCTCTAATACTTTTTCTAGTTTATCTAAACAACAAACATGTTGTGGGCTTCCGCCACTGCCATCGCGGCCAGGAAGACAAGCCTCGCCACCGCCCACCACCATGGAGGCCACCTCCTGCTTGCCACCACGGACTCAGCCTCCTCCGTCCCTGTGCTAGATCCGGCCACCGGCAGAGCAGCACACACACTGGCCTGCACATCTGTGCATGCTCCAGCGGCCTACCTCCTGCAGCGCTAGCGTGTCGAGGACGCGCACGGCCATGACATAGCCTACCTCCTGCAGTGCGGGTGTTGCCATCCTGGTCTCGACGTGGGCATGTCCCGATGTATCTCGAGGACCACCAGGTCATTATTGTCGGCGTCGAGCTCCAGGATCTCCAGGTTCCCACGGACGCGCTGGCCTCGCCATGGTCGCCGTCGAGGCCCAGGACTTCCGGCGCCTGGCCACGCGCTGGCCACGCCATGGTCGCCGTCGAGCTTGCAGTGGAGCTGCCGCCACGACTACGGCAGTGTTCTTCCACGAGGAGTTGGTGTGTGTCGGCGATGTCGCGGAGTCCATCTCCTTCTCCATCTGGGAGCTGCCAGCCTGCCATGCTTGGCATTGCTCCGAGCTCTGCAGCGGAGCACGCCATGGCGGCTCTCGGGGCGTTCAAGGGCAGAGGGCACACGCCAGTGTGGACTTGTCCCTTGTGCTGCTCGTGCCCCGAGACGGCATGGATGAGGCCGAGGGCCAAGGTGGCGGACCGAGCTTCGCCCATGGAGCGGAGGACTGAGGCGGCAGCGACCAGGAGGAGGAGGGAGGGGCGGTTGCGGATGGAGACGGAAGAGAGGAGTAGATGGGGAGAGAGAGAAGGAGCGGGCTGTTGGTCCATTTGACCGGCATGTGGACCAGACCAGAGAAAATCCAACGTGGCATGCATGCAGTCCTAATTGCCTTCCTGTGGGTGCGGGAGTGTGGTGGGAGTGCCGGTCAAATTATCAGGGACGCTGGACAAACTTTTTGCTATTGAGGGCGCCAGTGGGAGCTGCTTTTTTGTCCAGCGCCCAAATAGACTAGCCGGAATTGGGGCTACCGGTGCAGATGCTCTTAGCTTATATATGAAGTTACCCACATATAACAATTTATTTGTTTTAGCGTGAGGTAAGGCAACCGTGTTTGTCGTAAGGTGTTATTACATTGATTTTATAGATTAATATGTGATTGTGGTGAATTAACATGTTCCCATTCTCATTGTAATTATAAATCAAATGTTCTTGTTCTCATTGTAATTATAAATCAACTTGAGAGGTCTTTCATCTGTTTTGCACCCAAGAGATCTGTGAAAGTAAAACAAAGCGTTCATTATTTTTTTAATCGGCAATTGTGTTTCAGTGTGACGCTGACAAGTGAGACCTGTCTGTCAATGAGACTCTGGTGTTAATTTCCATATACCAAATTCTATTGTTTTACTGAGTACTGAGCTATATGCCCCTTATAAACAAAAAACCAGTACCTGTACTCCAGAGGATTGTTTAGACATGCTTGTACATCATCTGGGAAACTAGTTCGCTATCTTAAGTGTCTTTTTGCAAGATATACATGTTGGATTAGTAAATTGTAGAGAGGGGTGTATATGTTGATGGCAGATATTTAGATGTTACTCCAGCGGCAAGTAATGCTACACTGTGGGTGAATACGATGCATGAATAGCTGCCAATGTCGGTTGTGTGTTT
The DNA here is from genome assembly GCA_030063025.1 of Avena longiglumis. Lineage (NCBI taxonomy): Eukaryota > Viridiplantae > Streptophyta > Magnoliopsida > Poales > Poaceae > Avena > Avena longiglumis. Next base: position 229,798,342 of record CP125978.1, read on the forward strand.
CTATGCCTTCTTTTTCTTCCAATTGTACACTTTCTGTGAGGTTATTTCTATTGAGATGGACTGATGGACCACCTCTAGATAAAGGATTGTTAGACCATGCATATTATGAATTTAATGGCATGGTTGTTTTTCAGGCGAAGCACAACGTATCAGGCAACGCAGGGGGAGAATATTTGCACTTCCTGAGGAGCCAGAGGTTGCTCGTGTTTGGCTTCCTAAGTATAACTCACCTGGATTGGCCATGGCAAGGGCATTTGGGGACTTCTGTCTGAAGGAGTATGGTCTAATTTCTATGCCTGAAGTCTCATGTCACCGTATCACAGAAAAGGATGAATTTATTGTGTTGGCGACCGATGGGGTGAGCACATCTTGACTTTTAATTTCCTGGAATTTCTAAGTTGGATTCTGTGCTACAAGATACGAATATCTAACTTTTTTTTGTTGTAGGTGTGGGATGTTCTTTCAAACACCGAAGTTGTTAGCATCATCAGCAGAGCCACTTCTCGGGCTTCTGCAGCACGCTTCCTAGTTGAATCAGCTAATCGTGCCTGGCGTACTAGGTACCCTACTTCTAAAATTGATGACTGCGCTGTTGTCTGTCTCTTCCTGAATACACAGGAAGCAAATAAAACATCCAGTTCGGCAGCCAACAATTTGGCAAATGTTGTAGAAGTTAGTGGCGGTAAGCACCCGACAATTGTCCAGCTTAGCCCTGGAGTATCTGCTGAGGTGGTTACTGCAGTGGTGAAAGATAGAGATGAGGTCTCTGTTGTTGATACTGTTGCAAAGCCAGTTACTATCTCAGATCTGAGGAACGATGATCCAGGTACAAAGCAAAGCATCATGTGAGCTTGCTTGTTGCCTGATATTGGACATCTGTTGGAAGATTTGTGCTGTGTCCACTGTGCGCTCCGGATCATCATTCTTAGACTGATGCCTGTTTTTTATGAGTGCGTTGGAATTCGCTGCTTGCTATTTTCTACATGCAAGTCTGAGTAGGATTTTAAGTTTTTCCCTTTTGTAAAGTACCACGTCAGTTTTAGTGTAACCTGCCGTATTTCCTTGTAATAATAATTTTATTCTTGTCATTGTTTGGTCTATGGTAATTATCATAGTAGCCTTTGAGTTTTCACTATTTTGCAATTTATCCGACTGTGGTTTGCTGCTGTGGGTGTTTATCCATTTCATTTTTTGGCCGTCTTGACGCTTACCAATATCTATGACTTTTTGTCATATATCTGATGATTTTACATATTTGTGAGCATCCTTTGGGAAATTAGAAACCCAACTGGATTGGGCATTTCCTCGGTACCTCATGTATGCAACATCTTACGATATCATCTACTCATTTCTATATATGATTGATCATTCCAAAAATATTGCCTCAAACACATGAACAACTTTTTTTCCTGTTGATAAATAAGTTTTTTTTATCATCTCAATTTCCTTTTACCATCTGTTGATAAGTAAAGTTAGGTGCATAATCAGCGAACAAGATATAGGATCCTCGAATATACTTCCCGTTCTAAACCGATCGTCAACGGTTTATCCTCGCATTACCCATGTATAATATTTTTACTATTAAAAGGAAGTTTGTGATCATAGGTCGCCCTTAAACATTAAACATCGGAGCAATCTAGACCATACAATTTACATCTAACGCTTCCAAGTAAACTGAGCCATAGTCTCTTATACACGTTACAGGGAAAGCTACAATTAAGGAAAATCAATATGCAATCAATGCACGTTACAGGAAGGCTACAATCAAATTTCTTTACAATTAATCACACACACTCACGAGGAAGGCTACAATCAAGGAAATTCATCAATCAAAAATAAAAAAGGCACATCCTTCTCCTACCTCCTCCCGCTCGCTCTTAGGACGCCGCCATTGATCTTCTAACATGAAATCGCCAAACTTGTTGTGACGTCTGATGCGCTGGTAATCCATAGCATCCGTTTTCCGCTGGTAATCCAGCTTCAATTTGCATACTCTGCCTTTCACACGCCTTCTATTGTTGGATACTACCAGATGAGAAAACAGAAGATTGCTTCGTCTTCTTCGCCTGGGGAGCGTACCCCATTTAAGGATCTAACAAACAAAGGATCAAACGAGGCTATGGGTGGAACAGAGAAGAGTACCACAAGTTGGTATCATCGAATGTCTGCCGAGCAGAAAGAGGAATACCTAAAGAAACAACGACTAGCCCGACAACAGAAAAAAAATAGCAGCTCTAAATCAGATTGTAGATCAATGTAAAAAATACAATCCATTCACATGCAAGGAATTTTTTGTCATTTCATAGTAATTTTTTTAGAGAAAAGCAATAGCATATTAAATCCCTGAACCAAGGTACTGCCAAATGAGTGAACAATTATAGTCACTATGATAGAGTACCTGCTTCGATTCAATTACCTACTTCTGTAAGAGAGAGTCCACAATCTCTAGGTCTAACCTGATGCAATCCTTTATTGAACATACTTAGACCCAACTAAAAGTTGCAACGACTGCTTAGAATACATGACTTAACAGAATGGTTTTGCTTGTGATATAGATGGAAAAAAATACAGGAAATAATGCTTCTATGAATATTTCTGTAACTGCTAGCATCATATTAGTGCACATATTATGGCAAAATGAGTGCTTCTAGGAATGTATGTTTACCATCAAGTCCAGTAATTATTTATATCAGATTTTTGTACTACAAATGTATGTTTACCATCAAGCACACTAAAAAAAATGAGTATACCATTCATGCAGAAGATCCATGTTCTCATAACATTGGTTCGAGTTCTAAGGACGGAGTTTCACCATCTGTGATTCAGATAGTCTATGGAGGATCTAACCAAATAAATAACAATTTGCTATGGATTATCTTATTTGTCTTGATCACTTTTTTATATTTATCAGATGACAAATCAAGATACTGCATCTGAATCTTCGCATAGGGATCATACCCCGTTAAAAAATCTGACAAACAGAAGCCCAGGTGAAACATTGGAGTCTAAACAAGGCAGTGGAAATTGGTATAGTCGATTGTCTGCTGAAAGTAAAGAAGAACACCTAAGGAAGCTACGGATGGCCTGAAAACATAAAAAGAATGTAACTCTAAACCTTGGTAAATCTGATGAATCAAGTCAGATTAGCAATATAGGTAATAAAAATATATTTATACACTAAGTATACACTCCATCTTTTTTGGGTCCTAAAAACTAATTTTGTCTGTTCACAAACCAGGGAGCACAAAATTATACGAAGCATGTGTGACACCCCGGTTCTGATAAGACCGTGGCCTCTATGTGACATGCCAATCTCTGGATCGGTTCATTGGCCCACAATAGAGTAAGATAGATAATCATAGCAAATAACCGTGTATCATGATCTACAAGATCCAGAGTACCATTATTATAATGTAAAAGCTTAGCATAGAGCTAGCTCAAATTGTTCAGGTAGCAACAAAAGCGAGTAAATCCTCCAATCTTCAAATTGCCCACAAGTGAACAAGTGCCGAGTGGAGTACCGTGGCCTATAACGATCAATCGAATCGGAATAACTGCGACATAAAACGCAACAGCCCGAAGGGTCAATACATGGAATGTATGGCAAGTAGAGCTAGTAAAGGAGACATTAGTACTAACATCTACATGCATATCGGCAAGTGGAGCTGTGTCGGCTTGCATTTGCAAATAACTTTGTCCTACTTTCATAAACAGTTTTGAATTTTCTTTGAAAAGATCCCAATTAAGTTAACCCAACAATATTAAAACAATTATGAAGTTAGAATGAGCGAGAAACATGTCATGGAATCAATATCTAGCAACTCGGTTGTCCATAACCGGGACACGGCTAATCGATTAGATTATACACTCTGCAGAGGTTAGTACACTTTACCCATGTGACTTGGCCAGCCCGTACCATCACTCTCATTTTGAGTGGTGATAGGAGAAGTCCAAGAAGAGACTGAGTAGCTCCTCAATCCCGGCCTTCCGGTCCAACCTACCAAAATTCTACATCTCCGGATACGCGGGTTCGAGTTACCCCAACCTACTAAGTCCAACCAACCGCCCATTTCATTATTGGCACATGGTTGTACACGTAAGCTACACAATAAAGAAGCCAATCATTCTCTCTTGATACCGGTGCCTTTCCGCAATGAAACCACCAAAATTATCAATACCATCACACCGGGTTCATTGATTAAGTTGTTTTAGTTTTCACAAACCAATACTTTGAGAAAACAAGTAACAATGATGTAACCCAGCCCTCGTTCAACATAGCATGGCTAAGCACATCTACCAACGGTGGTTCATCTACAAAGAGGTCCTACCACATAATAGGACATAGCATAGCGATAGTATCATCCTACACATGCATCTACAAAATACACGACAATGCATTGAAAATAGTAGGACGATATCATGAACAAAGTAGCATCTACTTGCCTTGGTTGTAGCGGTCGGAGGAACAATCCACACACGAGCAAGGGTTGCACTCCACACAATCTACACGACACAATTGCATTCATAAACAAACAATTCACAAACATATGCAACAAAATGATGCATGAATGCAAGAACGGCAAGCGAATTGGTGCTACAGCTGCACCACATAGTACTAATACATACTACCGAATACATGCATGGAAAATAGATTTTGGCGCAAGGGAAACTGTTAACCAAAAGTAGTGATCACTACTAGAGCTAGAACTTAAACAATTCACTACCGGTAGTAAACAGTTTGTAAAATCTTGGAAATATTCTACCGCAAAGGCATCGCTGATAAGAAACAGTACCAATTGGAATTACTCAAAAAGGAGTTATAGAACATCCCGAGTAATTAAAACACTGCAGAAAGCCATTAGACAAATACTGCAGAAGTTTTTACTGTAAGCCTATCTTTTTATTTCACGATGAGATTCCCCTCGTTCACACGAGTTCAGGGACATATCACACGCGATTTTTGGGGCTACGAAACTTTTACTACGAATTTATTACTCCGGAAAGGCCACTAACTAGTTTGATTAAACTGTACTAAACCTGACAGTAAAAGTCTGAACCAAAGCTACAGCGAGATTCTACACGACTCACTGAACGCGTACATATTTTATTTGCAATTTTTGGCCAAGCGGTTTAATTTCTACGCAATTTACAAGATCCTACCGAAATCTGCCAACTAATAGGATTAACGAAATTGACCGACGTCTGACCAGTCAACGTCTGGGCGTCGACTAGTCAACGACCAGTCAACGAGCGATCTAAGCCGCTGATCTGAATCGGATCTTGTCTTCAAAACGGCATCGAACTCCGCGAGCTCCGGACGGCGGCGGTCACTTCCGCGACGTGGTTCTTCCTGCAGTACACGGTTAACTAAGGTTGACAAAAATAATCGCGGCGAGCGGCGCGGCGTGTATGAGTGCATGCAATGGCGCGATACGCGTACTTGTGGCGCGGGCGCGGCGGCGGCGGGCGATGGCGGCGCGGCGGTGGCGCGGGCGGCGCGGCGCGGCGGGCGGCGCGGCGGCGGCGCGGCAGCGGCGGCAGAGGTGGCGGGCGGCGGCAGGCGGCGGCGGCGGCGGTTTCTGGGGTCGGGTCGCGGGCACGAAAAACTAGGCCCCGTGGGCCTCTTTAAGTAATCGAAAACCGAAAATTGGACTCGATTCGAAACCGGTCCGAATTCGGACCGTTTCCGGCATTTACTAAAACGTCCGAGTCTTTTGCATACGAACTCCGATTGAGCGATTTTCGCGCCTACGGGTTCGTATCGTCGAGGAACAACCTTCAAGTTTTTGCCGAATCTACAGGGGTGGTTGTCGCAAGTCCTCTAAAGCTCCCGCAGAAACTCGGTCGAAACAAAAATAGGTTTTCGCAAATAGCGTTTCGTCGATCCTCTCTACTGGTAATGCATGGTAAGATATGATGCGATGCAATGAATGATATGCAAGACCAAATCGAAAATTTGGGATGTGACAAGACTAACCCCTTAAGATGAATCTCCTCGAGATTCGCCTAGCAAATAGGTGTGGGTAGTCCTCTCGGATGTCATCTTCACGCTCCCAAGTGGCTTCCTCTTGTGTGGTGACTCCACCGCACCTTGCAAAACTTGATTATCTTGGTACGGGTAGTCCTTTCTTGTCTCTAGAATCTTGACCGGTTTCTCCTCATAGGTCAAATCATTCTCAAGTGAACCTCCTCTAGCAGATCTCTCAATGGTGTATCCACCATCTCCGGATGGCACTTCTTCAGTGGGACACGTGGAACACATTGTGAACAGCAGAGCCTCGCAACTCCAACGATAAGCAACCTCCTTTGCGTGCTAAGACTCGATATGGTCCAATAAATCGAGGTGCCAGACATACCTTAATACCAAATCTCTTAATTCCACGGCGGCGATACTGAGGTATGCTCTATCACCTATCTCATACACCACCTCCTTGCGCTTGGCGTCGTAGCTCTTCTGTCTTGATTGTGCTACCTTCTCTAATCAAGGCGACCTTCTCCTCGGCGTCCTTGACCAAATCAGGCCCAAACAAGCGGCGTTCTCCTACTCCATCCCATAGCAATGGTGTTCGCACCGTTTCCCATAGACGTCGAACGGTGACGTCTTGATGCTGGTTTGATAGCTGTTGTTGTAGGAAAACTCGACACGGCAAATTCTCATCCCAACTAGAACCATGAGCCAAGGCGCAAGCTCTTAGCATGTCCTCCAAAATCTGATTCACCCTCTCGGTCCCATCCATCATGGGTGAAACGTGCTAAACTCCAATCTAGTACCAAGTGACTCGTGCGGTGGTGCCGTGCGAGGTAAATTGGTGCCTCTATCGGATCTGATACTCTTGGGAACTCCGTGTAGGCACACAATCTGTCCATGTAAATCTTGGCCAACTTTGCACTCGTATAGGTCGTCTTCACGGTATAAAGTGGGCTACCTTGGTCAAATGGTCGACCACTACCCAAATAGAGTCATATCGACCTGGTCCTAGGCAATCCTGTGATAAAGTCCATTCCCACTCTATCCCACTTCCAATCCGCAATGGCTGTAGCAATCCTGTGTTCCGCCTTTACTGCTACATACATCACATAGGCGATATGCTGCGATGTCTCCTTTCATGTTGTTCCACCAATCTGTCCTTTAGGTCCATATACATCTTATTGCGGATGTATGGAATATGGCGAGTCATGAGCTTCCTGCAGAATCAACTTCCTTAACTCGGATCGTTGGGCACACACAAACGATCTCCATACCACAAGGTACCTTGCTCATCCTCGAATTCCTTGCTCGACCTTCCTTCATCTTTTCCTTAACTTCATCTACCTCTTTGTCTCCCACTTGAGCCTTCCCGATTCTGTCAAGCGTTGGTTGGACTTCCATTGTAGCCAAGTATCCTTGATACTACTTCCACTAAGGTCCTTGAATTGCTTGCACAAATCCTCGTGCAATTCACCAATTGTCAATCCATTGGTATAAACCTTCCGGCTCGAGCATTACTACATTGGCCTTTCCTGGTGGTAATGTAGATTCATATCATAGTCCTTGATAAGTTCCAACCATCTCCTTTGTCTCATGTTCATCCTTCGTGTAAATATGTACTGGCTCTTGTGGTGGTGTACACATCACAGTGTTTTCCCATTAAGTAATGCCTCCATACCTTGAGCGCATGAACCACCGGACGCTAACTCCAAGTCGTGTGGGGTAATTCCGCTCATGGTGCTTGAGTCGCGAGGCATATGACACTACTCCCATCTTGCATCGACACTCCCAAGTCCTTGTCGTGAGGCATCACAAGACACTTGGAAATCCTTAAGATCTCGTAAACATAGAACGTCACTAGTCGGCGCTTCAGTTCTGGCTTCACATCGTCGACCATTCAAACTTCCTCTCCTTCTTGAAGTTCGGTCATCGGCTTAGCAATCTTGGAAAAGTTTTCTATGAACCTCGTAATATCCAGAAGTCCCAAAAGCTTGAATCTCTCCGCATTCTTGGGCGCTTCCCACTCTGCGGTCACTTTGTTTGGATCAAGCAATTCCTTCTCCCGACACTACGTGTCCAAGAAACCTGTTAAGCCGAATTCACACTTGCTGAATTTGGCGTCTGTGTTCTCTCGCTTCTCCATAATCGGTCTCGATGTTTCTCATGCTCGCATCATCCTTGGAATATATCAAGATGTCATCAATAAACACCACCACGAACTTGTCCAAATACTCCATAAATACCTTGTTCATCATGGTCATGAAGTATGCCGGGCATTCGTTAGTCCAAAAGACATGATCAGTATACTCATATAAACCATACCTAGTGGTGAAGGCGGTTTTGGTACATCCTCCTCTCGGATCTTCAATTGGAAATAGCCGATCGCAGATCAATCTTGTCAACACCTTTGCTCCTTCCAGTTGATCAAACAAGTCATTTATGTTCGTAGAGGGTACTTGTTCTTAATGGTTACTTCATTCAGCGACGATAGTCTACCACTAATCTCTTGGTGCTGTCTTTCTTCTCCACAAATAGAACAGTGCTCCCCATGACGACGCACTAGGCTGAATGAATCCCTTTTCCAGCTTGTTCCTTCAACTGTTTCTTCAATTCCTTCACTCATCGACATCCATCTTATATGGTTTCTTTGCTATAGGTCCTGCATCAGGTCGATAAGAAACTCTACATCTCGTGGCATACCGCAGCTCTTCCGAAACACGGGGTAATCCCTAATCACCGGCACAAGATCCATGCTAACCCCTTAAGAGAATTCAGCTTACACCTTCTGGTCGCAACCGACTTGAATCTAATCCTCTTACCATCCGGGTTTTGAGTGAAACGTGCACAATCTATGTGTCCCCATGCATAGACATCCAATCCATACCGAATGACATCTAATCCTTGTGAATCCAACACTACTAGATGTGCGATGAAGTTGTGTGTTCCAATCCTCACGGTTAAATCACGGCATCCCGCACTAGCTAACATATCTCCTCCGGTGAACTCACTCTAATAGACCTTTTCATAGACTCAGAGGTAACTTATACTTATCCACAAATGCCCTTGATATGAATGAATGTGATGCACCAAGATCGAAAAGTATAAGTGCGGGGTAAGTGTTGATTGGGAACTTACCAATCACAAGGTCGCTCATCTGGAATCTCTTCCACATTCATGTGGTTCACTGTGCCTTCTCGCCGTTGGTTGGCTTCAGTCCTTTCCTCTCCGGACAGTTGTCAAGATAGTGTCCCTTCGCTTGCACTTGAAGCATGTCACCTCACTCGATCCTTCTTCACGGTTGCGATCACTTGCGGTCATGTCCACCGTGTCCTCCAGAGTGAGAGTGTCCTCCCTTGTGGTTGTGGTGGCTGCTCCTATGGTTGTCATGACGATGTCCCTCGCCCCCATGGTGGTGACGATCATGGCTCCCATGGTCACTTCCCCATGCTTGGAGTATCCATCATACGAAGTGCGAGACTTGTGGTGTGAACCAGTGGTGATTGTTGTTCTTTCTCTGCGGTTCTCCACCTGCTTGTGTTTCCTTCCAAGATTCTGGCCTTGTCCATAAGCTCCCGGAAAGTGGGGCAATAAACCACAAGTAGCTGTCTGAAAGCTCATCACCGAGGCCATCCAGAATCTCTCCTCCTTTTGGCATCGGTGTCCACATCCTCAGTGCATAACGGGACAAGTTGTTGAACTCCTCAATGTACTCGCCGCAGTGCGATTGGTTTGGCGCAAGTTGCGGAACTCCTTCCTCTTCAGGCTCGTAACTCCGAAGACACGTGGTTGGTCCTAAAACCTTCCTCAAACATAGCCCAAGTCACGGTATCCAGCGGTGAGTGATCTGAAATGTGTCCCACCAAGAAGCGGCTGGTCCCTCCGGTGAGCGGCAAACCTCACCTTCTCAGCATCGGTGCATCCGGCAGTTACTAGATCCTTGTTGACTGAACGCAACCAGTCGAGAGCAACCATTGGTTCCGTTGCGTAGAGAACTTAGCTGGCCTTAACCTCGAAATCTGGTGAGAGCATCTCCCGAGGCTGATTGTTTCCATTGTTGTTGTTCGATTCGTCATGAACTGGGTCATCACTTGGGTCAGTGCCTGAGCGGCCATGAGCGGCGCCATCTCAGTGGGGTGGCGACGGGGAGGCATCTGCGGTTCAGCATAGGTAAGTTTAGAAAGAATCAACTACGGTAATAGGATTCTACCCATGCATATGAGCAATCAACAACAAGCAATAGCAGACAATCACAAGCAAGCAACACATCAACAAACAAGCGATCCAACAACATCCCAGGTGTTATCCTAGCAGTATATAACTACTGAAATAGTTTTGCAAGAGTTGGCAATGGTTAACTAAACAATAGATCAACTAATCAACAAAACAACAATTCTGCTAGAACAGTCCAGCAGCTTTCACGAATTTTTCCGCCTGACTTCAACTCGTCAGAAAATTTAGCCAATTTTTGTGCATATGGAACAGAGAGTTTCACATCAGCCCATTTTTTTCAGATTTTTCCGAGTTACCAGAAAAATATGAAAAATCGCGCAGTACTGCTGTATCAGCAGAAAAACTGCAGCGAAAAACACACAGATAGTAACCAAATTGCGATAACTCTTTCATTAAAATTCGCACAAATAAATCCTGGGATATTGGAGTACACAAATAAGCAACTAAACACTTTTAATCTAACACGAACTAAGCTTCACAACGATCGATACTAATCCTAACGAATTCTCCTAACGTGGACTAACTGGTGGACTTCTATCTACTTCTTGAAGAGATTGAGGTAGGTCCTTGCGGTCATGCGTTGGCGGTACAACCATGGCGGCAGAGTGTACACCTCCTGAACCATCACTTGAGACTTCAAACTCCACCTCTTCGGATCCTCCTCTTCTTCTTCATCCTCAACGGCCTCATCTCCTCCACCATCATCGTCTTCATCATCATCATCCTCGTCCTCATCATCATCATCGTCTCCACTGTCATCATCATCCCCATTGTTGCCATCATCTCCATTGTCATCATCCGGGGTGGATTCAGCTGTGCTTGGAGAGCGGCAATCTGGGCTGTCATAGCTTCAATAGTTTGATCCCTTTCTGACTGTCCCTTGTATGTTCGTGTTCTCCCATGAAGATGTGCTATGGTTGCATCTCGGCTATCGGGCATTCTCCGAACTCCCACAGCTTCATGCAAAGTGTCAATCTCTGTCCTTGGACCACCATACCATTGCTAGTAAAATCTGCAATCTCCTTTATCATCCTCACCTTCTCGCTAGAGCTCCATTCTCCCTTTCCATGTCCTCTATGTGCCTCCGACGGGCGGCATGTTGTTGGTAACCACAATGTTCCCTCTTCATCACGCCTTCCATAGTCACGGTAGGGTGAATCTGCTGGTAGTAGGTGTGTGACATTATGGCACCAAAGACAGGCTTCATGTATGGCCAAGTTGATTCCAAGTCCCCGGGCCACGGATATCTTGGTGTAGACCAAGTGCACGGGGTTTGGCAAGGCATCTCTGAATATGAAGGTAGTGATCTCCCATGCATCCTCTCCATATCCATAGGTGTACAGCCTTCTTCCCTTGAACATGGGCAAGGGCAATCCCAAAGAGAGAGCTGAGCTAATCGCCTTGCAAAGGGCCTTGGTGACTCCATGGTGGCATACTCGATCATCTCCCATCTATCAAGTAAAAGAGGAAAGTGTGAGAATAGCATATGGTAAGAATTTACGAGGGTGAAAGACATAAGAGGAAAGACAGAGTTAATATAGGCTTTAGTAATTCTATGGCTTCCTAATCCAATCCTAGGTCACGATCCTACGACACACGGGCTCGATACCATCCTATGACACCCCGGTCGATAAGACCGTGGCCTCTATGTGACATGCCAATCCTGGATCGGTTCATTGGCCCACAATAGAGTAAGATAGATAATCATAGCAAATAACGTGTATCATGATCTACAAGATCCAGTACCATTATTACAATGTAAAAGCTTAGCATAGAGCTAGCTCAAATTGTTCGGTAGCAACAAAGCGAGTAAATCCTCCAATCTTCAAATTGCCCACAAGTGAACAAGTGCGAGTGGAGTACCGTGGCCTATAACGATCAATCGAATCGGAATAACCTGCAGATAAAAAGGGTCAATACATGGAATGTATGGCAAGTAGAGCTAGTAAAGGAGACATTAGTACTAACATCTACATGCATATCGGCAAGTGGAGCTGCTTGCATTTGCAAATAACTTTGTCCTACTTTCATAAACAGTTTTGAATTTTCTTTGAAAAGATCCCAATTAAGTTAACCCAACAATATTAAAACAATTATGAAGTTAGAATGAGCGAGAAACATGTCATGGAATCAATATCTAGCAACTCAGTTGTCCATAACCGGGGACACGGCTAATCAATTAGATTATACACTCTGCAGAGGTTAGTACACTTTACCCATGTGACTTGGCCAGCCCAGCTCGTACCATCACTCTCATTTTGAGTGGTGATAGGGAGAAGTCCAAGAAGAGAAAGTAGCTCCTCAATCCCGGCCGACGCCAAGAGTCCAACCTACCAAAATTCTACATCTCGTTCGAGTTACCACAACCTACTAAGTCCAACCAACCGCCCATTTCATTATTGGCACATGGTTGTACACGTAAGCACAATAAAGAAGCCAATCATTCTCTCTTGATACCGGTGCCTTTCACAATGAAACCACCAAAAATTATCAATACCATCACACCCAGGGGATTCAGTGATTAAGTTGTTTTAGTTTTCACAAACCAATACTTTGAGAAAACAAGTAACAATGATGTAACCCAGCCCTCGTTCAACATAGCATGGCTAATCACTTCTACCAACGGTGGTTCATCTACAAAGAGGGTCCTACCAAATAATAGGACATAGCATAGCGATAGTATCATCCTACACATGCATCTACAAAATACACGACAATGCATTGAAAATAGTAGGACGATATCATGAACAAAGTAGCATCTACTTGCCTTGGTTGTAGCGGTCGGAGGAACAATCCACACACGAGCAAGGGTTGCACTCCACACAATCTACACGACACAATTGCATTCATAAACAAACAATTCACAAACATATGCAACAAAATGATGCATGAATGCAAGAACGGCAAGCGAATTGGTGCTACAGCTGCACCACATAGTACTAATACATATTACTACCGAATACATGCATGGAAAATAGATTTTGGCGCAAGGGAAACTGTTAACCAAAAGTAGTGATCACTACTAGAGCTAGAACTTAAACAATTCACTACCGGTAGTAAACAGTTTGTAAAATCTTGGAAATATTCTACCGCAAAGGCATCGCTGATAAGAAACAGTACCAATTGGAATTACTCAAAAAGGAGTTATAGAACATCCCGAGTAATTAAAACACTGCAGAAAGCCATTAGACAAATACTGCAGAAGTTTTTACTGTAAGCCTATCTTTTATTTCACGATGAGATTCCCCTCGTTCACACGAGTTCAGGGACATATCACACGCGATTTTTGGGGCTACGAAACTTTTACTACGAATTTATTACTCCGGAAAGGCCACTAACTAGTTTGATTAAACTGTACTAAACCTGACAGTAAAAGTCTGAACCAAAGCTACAGCCGGGTTCTACACGACTCAACGTACATATTTTATTTGCAATTTTGGCCAAGCGGTTTAATTTCTACGCAATTTACAAGATCCTACCAAATCTGCCAACTAATAGGATTAACGAAATTGACCACGTCTGACCAGTCAACGACTAGTCAACGTCACGATCTAAGCCGCTGATCTGAGATCTGACGGTGGATGCTGTCTTACCGAATCGGATCGCAAACGAACTCGGCGAGCTCGGACGGCGGCGGTCACTTCCGGCGACGTGGTTCTTCCTGCGGTTAACTAAGGTTGAAAAATAATCGCGGCGGGGCGAGGCGGCGTGCGATGCGATATGAGTGCATGCAAGCGTAATGACGCTGCGATACCGCATGCGTAACGCGGCGTAGGCGGCGCAGCATGGCGCGGGCGGCGGCGCGGCGGCGGGCGGCGGCGGCGGCGGGCGCGGCGGCGGCGGCGCGGGCGGAGGAGTACTGGCGGCGGGCGTTGGCGGCGGCGGGTGGCGGCGGCGGCAGCGGCGGCGGCGGCGCAGACGAGGAAGGCGGCGGTTTCTGACGCCAAGACGGGTCGGGCCGGCGCAAAGCGAAAAACTAGGCCCCAGTGGGCCTCTTTAAGTAATCTTTAGTGAAAACCGAATCGGGTGGACTCCGATTCGAAACCGGTCCAATTTTTTCGACCGCTTTCCCAGCTTACTAAACGTCGAAGTCTTTTGCATACGAACTCCGATTGAGCGAGCCTACGGTTCAGATCGTCGAGGGGAACAACCTTCAGTCAAGTTTGTGCGAAAACTCGAATCTACAGGGTGGTTGCAAGTCCTCTAAAGCTCCCCGGAAACTCGAAACAAAAATAGGTTTTCGCAAATAGCGTTTCGTCGATCCTCTCTACTCGACGGTAATGCATGGTAAGATATGATGCGATGAAATGAATGATATGCAAGACCAAATCGAAAATTTGGGATGTGACAGCATGTGTTGGGCCACACAGAGATAAAATAAAACTTTTCCTCTAACGTGGTGATCCCAAGATCTAGCCGAGGTAGAAGGCTAAGAGGTTTACCACTAGACGGGCAGTTGCAGATTACTGATGAAGCGCGTCAGTTGATGCAGTGCAGTCCTTTGCAATCCGATCGTCCTGGTGCTGATCGTACAACACCTCTGCTGGTATCCACGTACAAGGAGGAACACCGGCGGCGAACTTCTAGGTTTGATATGACGGCAGGACTGCTGTGGAGCTAGGGTTTCCAACACATGGAATGACCTAACCGAACAACGATTAACCTTTCTGGGTTACGGTGCTCCACTATATATAAGGAGTGAACGTGGGCTCTGCTCGCGCGGCCCATTCACTAAAGCCCATATACTATTAGTCCCTGTGAGTCTGACTCACTAACTCAGTCCAAATCAGGCTCGGGTCCAACCCAACCAGATTTCCAGTTCGGATCCAATCCGAACTTGCTCCCGCTCTTAAGTGTGTGACCCCGCAGGCTCATGGCTGCTTGGACACGATTAGAGTCTGACTCTCAATCGATCAGTCGGTAGCGGCTCCTAGCAGAACGTGCCGACTCCCAAGTACCAAAGAGTCATGACGACTTGCCTTTCCAATGTGACTTGCGTCCGAGTCCCTTTTGCCTCACGATATACCTTGTCAGACTATAGGCAAATTATTGTCATCCCTTAAATAGTCCGACTCTCTTCTCGATTCGAGATAAGTGATTCACCCGACTAACTCTTAGTCGATTGCCTCGGTTAACACTTAACCGAGTCATGCATGGCCATGCTTTCCGAATCATATCATCCGAGAGGGCCCAGAGAATATCTCTCCGAGTGGATGGGCAAAATCCCATCTTGGTTATTCACATCACGCAGCTTGATTCTCAGTCGACCCAAACTCTGCCTTTATAACTGCCCGGATCTGGATCGCTTGATGTAACCTAAGTCGGTGATCCTCAAATCGAACTATGCAATAACCTCAGGTCTAAGGATTACATTGATTGAGATATACAAATGACAACTTGTTCATTGTACCTCAATATGGGTCAATCCGCTAAACTCTTTAGCGAATCTATGTAAGTCAGAATAGCATCTCCATGCCCATGACAAGTGGAACCGAGTCATCAAGCCGACTTTCACATTGGTCTAAGTTGTGTGTCCAGCACAACCTCGATGACCAAGGACATTTAGTACAAACAACATGAATGCATAGTTCCACAACCGAATCATATATTCAATGATACACATCAGATGTTTATACAAGGACATCTTAATAACTTTATGAATACAATGAGAAATATTATCATACATGATTGCCTCTAGGGCATATTCCCAACAGTCTCCCACTTGCACTAGAGTCAATCTATTGACATCGCATGTCTAAGCATCTAATGCCCATGGCTCTCAGGTGCGCCTCATGCTTCGGCTGTGGTAACGGCTTTGTCAACGGATCCGCAATATTTGCATCCGTGTGTACCTTGCATAACTTGATATCACCCTGATCCACGAACTGGCGAATCAGGTGGTACCGCATGAGTATGTGCTTGTTCTTCTGGTGTTGTCTAGGTTCCTTGGCTTGTGCAATAGCACCATTGTTGTCACAATACACGTCTAACGGATTGGACGAGCCCTGAACCACACCAAGATCCATGAGGAAATTTCTCATCCAAATAGCTTCCTTTGCTGCCTCCGAGGCGGCAATATACTCAGCCTCTGTTGTAGATGCAGACACAGTCTCTTGCTTGGAACTCTTCAAGCTCACAGCACCTCCGTTTATAATAAACACGTATTCGGATTGCGAACAAGAATCATCAGAGTCGGTAAGATAAATCGCATCCGTGTAACCCTTTACATTGAGTTCATCTTCACCACCATAAACCAAAAATATATCCTTAGTCCTTCTCAAGTACTTTAGGATATTTTTAACCGCTGTACAGTGGATTTCTCCAGGATCAGCTTGGTATCTGCTCACAACACTTAGAGCATATGAAACATCCGGCCTAGTACAAATCATGGCGTACATGATGGATCCGACTGCAGAAGCATAAGAAATCGCACTCATCCGACTTCGCTCATCAGTTGTCGAAGGACACTGAGTCTTGCTAAGTTTTACGCCATGGGACATCGGTAAGAACCCCTTCTTAGATGATTCCATGTTGAACTTCTTCAACACTTTGTCCAAATAAGTACTCTGACTCAATCCAATGAGCCTCCTTGATCTATCTCTATAGATCCGGATTCCGAGGATGTATGTTGCCTCACCCAAGTCTTTCATTGAGAAACTCTTTTCCAATGATTCCTTGGTTTCTTGCAACATCTGGACATCATTTCCAATTAATAATATGTCATCCACATATAAGATCAGAAATTTTACTTTGCTCCCACTAAACTTCTTGTATAAACAAGAATCATGATCACTCTTGATGAAGCCAAACGATTTGACTACCTCATCAAAGCGAATATTCCAACTCCGAGATGCTTGCTTCAACCCATAAATGGATTTCTGAAGTTTGCACACCTTGTCAGCATTGGCCGGATCGACAAAACCCTCGGGCTGTATCATATACACGTCCTTGGTTAAATTTCCGTTAAGGAAAGCCATTTTGACATCCATATGCCATATCTCATAGTCGAAATAGTCCGCTATAGCTAACATGATCCGAACTGATTTAAGAATCGCTATAGGTAAGAAAGTCTCGTCTTAATCAACTCCTTGAACTTGTCGGAACCCCTTCGCGACAAGACGTGCTTTATAGACGGAAACATTTCTATCCATATCAGTTTTCTTCTTAAAGACCCATTTGCACTCGACGGGTCTTGCACCGTCTGGAAGATCAATCAAGTTCCAAACTTGATTTTCATCATGGACTTTAACTCGAATCTCATGGCTCCAAGACATGACTCAGAATCAGATCCCACCATTGCTTCCGAATAATTTTTCCAGCTCATCACTGTCTAACAGTAATACATCACGAACACTTCGTAATCTTGCCGATCTTCGTAGTACCGGTGCTACTGCCGGCTCAGCTACCACGGCCGGGTTTTTGCCGACTCGCTACTAGCCGGTTCCTCTCGAATTTCTTCGAGCTACACCGTGCTCCCACTTACTCCCCGACTGAGAAACTCTTTCTCAAGGAAGACACCGTTCCGAGCGACAAACACTTTGCCCTCTTCTCGGTTGTAGAAGTAGTAACCCAAGGTTTCCCTCGGATACCCCACGAAAATACATTTATATGACTTGGCCGTAAGCTTGTCTGACTGAAGTCGCTTGACAAATGCTTCACAACCCCAAATCTTAAGAAAAGACAAACTCGGCTTTCTGCCTGTCATCTCATGCGGTGTCTTATCTATCGACTTTGATGGTACTTTGTTTAGTGTGAACGCCGCTGTTTCTAGACAATAACCCCAAAATGATAAAGGCAGATATGTTCGACTCATCTTTGATCGTACCATGTCCAACAAGGTCCGATTCTGCTTTTACGAAACACCGTTCCTTTGCGGCGTTCCTGGAGGAGTAAGTTGAGGAACTATTCCACAACTTTTCAGATGGTCATTAAACTCATGGCTCATGTACTCGCCTTCTCGGTCCGACCGAAGAAACTTTATTTTCTTGCCGAGTTGATTCTGTGCTTCATTCTGGAATTCTTTGAACTTTTCAAATGCTTCCGACTTATGTTTCATCAAGTAGATATATCCATACCTACTCAAATCATCAGTGAAGGTAATGAAGTACTCATAACCACCCCTGGCTGTCGTGCTCATTGGTCCACATACATCACTATGTACTAGTCCCAAAAAGTCGAACGCGCTTTTGCAACTCTTTGCAAAAGGTGTCTTGGTCATTTTGCCGAGTAGGCAAGATTCACATGTCTCGAACGACTCCAAGTCGAACGAAGTTAGGAGTCCATCATGGAGCTTCTTCATGCGTTTCTAACTTATATGACCAAGCCAACTGTGCCAAAAGTAAGTCACATTTAGATCATTTGGTTTCAACCTTTTAACATTTATGTTATAAACCGACTCACCATCAAGATTCAAAATAAATAACCCGTCCTGGACGGGTGCAAAGCCGTGAAACATATCATTCAAATACAAAGAACAACCATTATTCTTGATATTCGACTCATAGCCTTGCCTCATCAAACATGAAGCAGAAATAATGTTTCGACTGAGCACTGGAACATAATAGCAATTATTTAGTTCCATAATGAATTCGGAAGGTAAATGAAGCTGCATCGTGCCGACTTCCAACGCAGCAACTCTTGCTTTGTTACCGACTCGAATATCAACCTCGCCTCTTGCTATGCTCCTAGTTCTTACTAGTCCCTGCAACTAGTTGCAGATGTGAATAACTGACCCGATATCATATACCCAAGAACTATTAGGTGCATCAGCAAGATATATGTCTATAACATTGCAAACAAGTGTACCTGAGTCAGAAGTCATACCTCCACTCTTGGCTTTGTCGGCCAAGTACTTGCTGAAGTTCCTCTTCCAGTGGCCATCCACCTTGCAGTAGAAGCAAGTGGATCCGGCTGAAGGAGATGGCTTAGTCCCTGAGGAAGTGCTTGGGACCAGGTCCTGAGCCTGCTTTCCTCCTGACTTAGCCTTCTTCTTAGTCCAAGAACTCTTCTTGAACTTAGCCTTATTCTGCACCATCAACACTTGACTGGCGCCCTTTTTGAGATCCGCCTCTGCCTGCTTGAGCATCCCATGCAATTCAGTGAGCTTCTTATCCATACCATGCATGTGGTAGTTCGAAATGAACTGCCCATATGCACTAGGAAGAGAGTTCAAAATTATATCCGTAGCGTACTCTTCGCTTATGGGGTAGCCAAGCCTCTCCAGAGACTGCACGTAACCAACCATTTTGATCACATGTGGACTTAGTGGATCACCATTCTTAAGCTTGCAACTCAGCAAAGCCTGAGAGACTTGATAGCTCTCAGTCTTCGCCTGAGCCTGGAACATACTTTTGAGGCTTTCGATCATATCGTAGGCCTCAACATTCTCGAACTGCTTTTGCAAGTCCGGTTCCATGTGAGCAAGAATAAGACAACTAATATCCTTGGACTCATCCTTATACCGACGGTAGGCATTGGTGGCAGTGACAATCGCATTCTCATTCGGCTCATCTGGAAGTGGGTTGTCTAGGACATGGTCCTTCTTTTCTTGTTTGAGAACAATTTTCAGATTTTGATACCAGTTGGTAAAATTAGTGTCGTTCAGTTTATCTTTCTCAAGGATAGTTCTCAACGCAAAACCGGATATCTGAGAATGACTGCTACTTGGTTCCATGATCCACAATAGAAAATATGCAAAACACTTAAGACATGTATTCATAAAAGAGAAAGCATATTAAATACTTCAATATTTTATGCTCCCACTAGAACCAACACCCCTCCATTGGTTACTTAGTGATTCAGGATCCTAAATAAGCAAGTCGGCTAGTGAGCTCTAGCATCACCACTAGCCGCCAAGTGATCCAGGTAGACAACTCCTTGTCAGTCGTATCTCATACGACTCCTGTTGGACAAGTGGTGTCACATGCCCCGGCTCCCGTCCGAATTTTCCCCGAGCCCCACAACCGTTGTGATAGACCCGTCTAGCTTACCGAGTGTTTCCGCAGTAAGAGTCCGACTCGAACCCACCTAGTCGGAAAGAATTGGCAGCACCTCAAATTTATGAGCCCACTACCAAAAATGTCCGACTTGTGATGGTGCAAACACTGGCGGGAAAACCGACTAGACCTTCTTTGAGGGATTAAATTTTACCGACTATCTAATAGAAGTAAAACAGAGACATAACAATAACACAAAATAAAGCAATTATAATGTGAAATGGTATGGCTCTCTTCATGGCGATCTCCATCTCCACAAAGCCTGTAGTCCGACTCGTGCCAACTCTTGCCACTTGTCGTCTTACTCCATGTCGCCGACATGTACATCGCCTTGCATGCCATCCGGGCTCTCCAAACAGCTACACTAGCTTAGTAAAGTAAATTACAAGGAGAATCTGACATGCAGGTCATTATACAATAATATGATAGCACCTAGGCTCCAGCCGGCTGACAAAACCGTGATTCGCAGATCACGTATGGATTACACACATACATCACATGCACATGAACCATACCATTCACAACTTCCTGCAAAAACAAGTTATGCATAGATACAATATCTACCGGCGCTGTGAAACTCTCAATGACATCTAAGGCGCTACGACATGGCGCCGGCGACCCCGCTAGCTGGATAGCGGGCGGGGATCGCCCGATGATTTTTCCGAAAAAGTAGATCTCATCTACGATCCGGACATGGATTCCGACCATTATTCCGATTCGATCAAACCCTTTGATCTTCGATCACCGCATCTGGATTACGCGTCACAGTCTACCCCGATGGAGGAAGCCGACCGGTAGGGGTATGTCGTTCTACGACCTTCAGTAGTATGATCACGGAAATCAGATCTACCATTCCCCGAGTACAGTTGATCCAATTAACCTCGTACAAAATCGATCTATCTCATAGATCGACTACCAAAACAGCACATAGATCTCATCTACAGCCAACCGCATATCACATATGCGAGATCTCGAGCCTAAAACCAGAAGCTATCGCTCTGATACCATTGTTGGGCCACGCAGAGATAAAACAAAACTTTTCCTCTAACATGGTGATCCCAAGATCTAGCCGAGGTAGAAGGCTACGAGGTTTACCACTAGACGCGCAGTTGCGAATTACTGATGAAGCGCGTCAGTTGATGCAGTGCAGTCCTTTGAGATCCGATCGTCCTGGTGCTGATCGTACAACACCTCTGCTGGTATCCACACGTACAAGGAGGAACACCGGCGACGAACTGCTAGGTTCGATATGACGGCAGGATTGCTGTGGATCTAGGGTTTCCAACACATGGAATGACCTAACCGAACAACGATTAACCTTTCTGGGTTATGGTGCTCCGCTATATATAGAGAGTGAACGTGGGCTCTGCTCGCGCGACCCATTCACTAAAGCCCATATAATATTAGTCCCTGTGAGTCCGACTCACTGACTCAGTCCAAATCAGGCTCGGGTCCAACCCAACCGGATTTCCAGTTCGGATCCAATCCGAACGTGCTCCCGCTCTTAAGTGTGTGACCCCGCAGGCTCATGGCTGCTTGGACACGATTAGAGTCCGACTCTCAATCGATCAGTCGGTAGCGGCTCCTAGCAGAACGTGCCGACTCCCAAGTACCAAAGAGTCATGACTACTTGCCTTTCCAATGTGACTTGCGTCCGAGTCCCTTTTGCCTCACGATATACCTTGTTAGACTATAGGCGAATAATTGTCATCCCTTAAATAGTCCGACTCTCTTCTCGATCCGAGATAAGTGATTCACCCGACTAACTCTTAGTCGATCGCCTCGGTTAACACTTAACCGAGTCGTGCATGGCCATGATTTCTGAATCATATCATCCGAGAGGGCCCAGAGAATATCTCTCCGAGTGGAGGGGAAAAATCCCATCTTAGTTATTCACATCACGCAGCTTGATTCTCAGTCGACCCGAACTCTGCCTTTATAATCGCCATTCACGGATCAGTGTTTGACAGAACCTAAGTCGGTGATCCTCAACTCGGACTATGCAATAACCTCAGGTCTAAGGATTACATTGATTGAGATATACAAATGACAACTTGTTCGTTGTACCTCAATATGGGTCAATCCGACTCGCTAAACTCTTTAGCCGAATTTGTGTAAGTCGGAATAGCATCTCCATGCCCATGACAAGTGGAACTGAGTCATCAAGACGACTTTCACATTGGTCTAAGTTGTGTGTCCATCACAACCTCGATGACCAAGGACATTTAGTACAAACAACATGAATCCATAGTTTCACAACCGAATCACATATTCAATGATACACATCAGATGTTTATACAAGGACATATTAATAACTTTATGAATACAATGGGAAATATCATCATACATGATTGCCTCTAGGGCATATTCCCAACAGCATGTTGTGTGAACATTTCTTCTATGGATAGCGTTTCACCTTCTGTGATCCAAAACAAGGAGAATACACATGTGATGCATGAAGTTGACAAAAATATGGCAAGGAGGAAACGTGCGCAAGCAAAACGGGATATGCTAACACCCGACGAGAGATAACTCATTAATGCTCAGAGAAGATCATCTTCTCAAGCATTAACTACTGACAAGAGAAATGCTATTCAGCGATCTATAAGACAGAGTCTAACACCCGTAGATAAGCAAATGATGCTAACCAAGCGCAACACAAATGCTAAGGATAAGAGAAACACTCCATGTGCTGAATCGATCGTGATGATGTGCCCAAATGCTGTATCTATGGATACTACATACCCAACAAATATCCTAGATGCATCACCCGTCGTGGAGCCATCCGTGTCGACACGTAACTACACCAACGAAACTGATGGTAAGTAATAAAATTTTCTACACCTCTCTCTAACATCATCAAACAGTTGCTTACCGTATCGACCATTTTGCAGGCGAATACCTTAGCAGAACCTTGGATTTTGATAACATCCCTGATGACCTATTGAACGCAGGCAACAAAACATGGATCGGAAAACATATGACATGCATAATCAAGTGGACAATCAGGGACAGGAGAACAGAGCTCAGCGAAGGTCTCGGGAGCGGGCTAAAAAATAATGGTTGGAAGATGCACATATGCAAGAGAATAGTGCACGCCGAAGAGCAAACATGCAAAGTATACCACATGGGGAGAGGCGTGAACAAATAGAATGTGCTAATGCTCGCTTCGAGGCTAAGAGTAACACGACACGTGCCGAGTCCATCACACTGACATATCCTGATCCATCTACATCTTCTATGCACAACCCTACACCAAGTTCACACATTTCACACCCCGAATCGACTCGGGGTAGCACAGAAGCTTACACCATCAGGACTGATTGTAATACACCCATCTTTTCCCTCTTGTTATGTCCAGAAATATTATAGCATTACTTAACGGCTCTGAAATATTGTAGGTGAGATGGAGGCATACCTTGCTAGGATTATGGAGGAGAACCCCGATCATGGAGATCTCATGGATGATGAGTACTACATATATGCTAGTGAAGGTAACACTACCAGCCTGATTGGTGTGTCCTAATTGCCAATAGCTAACATGCACGCACTGATATTACATGGTATATAACTCAACAAACCATGCAGGTTCCGACAACGATGGCATGTACCTCGATGAACCGGCTGATTCCTCCTGCATGGGCTCTATCAACTGTGATCCTTTTGACTTTGTATACTCAAACCTACCAGACAACACACACATATTAAAGCACGCCGTGAACTGCATCTACTGCAAGGCCAAGAAATACGAGTATGAGAGCGAAAGTTTATGCTGCCTAAAAGGGGATACCAAGTTGCTTGAGCCGGAGCCTATACCCGAGTTTATGAGGCTATGGTCTGCATCAGATTCAGACTAACGACACTTCGGAGAAAGTATCCGTTACTTCAACAGCCACTTATCCTTCACAACCCTTGGTGTCAGCCTCGATAATAGCTACACGAACATGAGGTCTGGGGTGTATACCTTTCGGGCGCAAGGGATATTGTACCATAAAGTGCATTCATTCGGGCCAGGTTCTCGTCCGGACCATCTACAACTTTATTTCTATGACGATGATCCAATCCTAAATCATCGCACCAAATCCACCGAGAATTTGGATCAGGTTGTCGTCAAGATGTTAGTGGACATACTCAAAGAAAACCCCTATTCTGAACAGTTTAGGATACTAGGAGCCCATAAGGAAAACCTCGACGAGTATCGAATAGAACTGAATATGGACAAGAAGCTAGACCAAAGGACATATAACAAACCTTTGTCGGAAGAGGTGGCTGCTATTTGGGTCGAGGGAAGCAACCTAGCAAGAAAGTGGGAACACAACATCATATTACATGGTAACAACAACGAGAGATACAGTATACGGTCCACACAAGGCTACTATGACCCTCTCTCGTACCCCCTCTTCTTCCCGAACGTGGAGTTCGGCTGGAATCCTAATATCCCTAAACATAAAGTTGATTATGCCAAGGCGCAACAAGCAAGAGAAAACCGTGATATCAATGGAGGTTCTTTTTTGTCTTATGCTTCCACATTTTCTTCCTATCATTCCTACCGGTTGTCTAATAATTTCTATTTCCGCCTTTCAACAGAGGGAAATAGAAGGTTGCGTGTCTCTGTTAGAGACTACTACTGCTACAGGCTAATGACGCGTCCGGGCATATTCAACCCTATATTGCACGGAGGAAGATTGTTCCAGCAATTTGCAGTCGACATGTACATCAAGGTCGAGGGTTGCAGGTTGAACTGGATCAGGGAGCACCAGCTAGAGATACGTGCTGATCTATATAAAGGAATTGTTGATAGCATCAATGCAGGAGAAAATCGAGGGAGCGCTGTTGGCACAAGGACAGTGCTCCCATATACATTACAGGGGATATACCGAGATGTGAAGCAGAGACATATGGATGCCATGGCATTGGTGCAAACATATGGAAATCCTGACGTCTTCCTAACAATGACTTGCAATCCAAACTGGTAGGACATAGTTGACGAGCTGTTTCCTGGCCAGACCCCGCAAGACCGACCAGATCTTGTTGCACGTGTGTTTAGGGCCAAGCTAGAGATGATGAAAGAGATGCTCCTCAAGAAACATATCCTTGGTTTTGTGAAAGCACATGTATATATCGTTGAATTCTAGAAGAGAGGGATCCCCCATGCCCACTTCCTGTTGATCATGAATTCAACATATAAGCTCTGTGTGCCAGAGCAGTATGACAGGCTCATATCTGGTGAGCTCCCTGACAAGCATAAGCATCCAGAGCTCTATGCCATGGTTGTAAAGCATATGATGCATGCCCCATGCGGTGTTCTAAAGCCCAACAACGTGTGCATGCAAGAGGGAGTGTGCAGATGCAGATACCCGCGGGCCTTCAACGAGAACACTGTACAAGGGAAGGACTCCTATCATATTTATCGTAGATGTAAAGATGGACCTCAAGCTAAGGTCTGTGGTCAGATTCTGGACAACAGATGGGTTGTGCCTTACAACCCATACCTTCTATGGATGTTTAACTGCCACATCAATGTTGAGGTGTGCTCCAGTATCAAGGTCGTAAAGTACTTTTATAAGTACATATACAAGGGCCATGACCGGACTTCATTCAACATTAACCAGCCCGACAAAGATGGTAACATAGACAAGATCAAGAGATACGTTGATGCTAGGTGGGTTACTCCACCGGAGGCGATGTGGAGGATATTTGGTTTTAAACTCTATGGGAACTCCCTGTCTGTCCTACAACTGTTGCTTCATCTCACAAATATTCATTGGGTCACGTTCAAAGCGGGAGATGACCTGAACGATGTTGTTGCCCGGGATAATGTAGAGAGTTCCATGCTAACAGAATATTTTGTTGCTAACCAAAATCATTAGTGGGCTCGAGATATTTGGTACAAAGATTTTCCTGGTAGCTTCACATGGCAATCGAGCGCAAAGTACTGGAAACCAAGGCAAGAACGCCATCAAATAGGTTGAATCGTGTCAGCCCATCCAGCCGAGGGGGAGATATACTTTATGAGGGTGCTGCTAAACCATGTGACAGGATCAACGTCTTTTGAAGCACTGAAAACATTCAATGATATGTTGTGTGGTAGCTTCCGCGAGGCCGCTAAGAGGAGGGGTCTCATCGAGGCAAACAACACCCTCGACGAGTTCCTTACCGAGTCAGAGCAGTTCGTGATGCCGACTTCCCTTAGAAGACTCTTCGCAACAATCTTGGTATTCTATGAGCCTGGTGATGTGCGAGGTTTGTGGGATAGGCACCTAGATGCAATGTCTGATGACTTCCGACGATGTCACACATGCCCAAATGTAATAGAACATATGGTATTGCTTGAAATTAGTGGCATGTTGCAATCCATGGGCAAAGACATCAAGAAGTTCGATCTCCCCGTGATGGACGAGACGTATGACAACACGGGAGGTGAGGCTAGGGAGGTCATCGAAGAGAGCACTATCGAGGTTGACCCGAATGATGAGAATCTAGCATCCTCACTAAATCCCGAGCAAAGGCTAGCCTATGACAAGATATTATCAACAATTGACAGTGGTGATGGTGGTGTCTTCTTTGTTGTTGGCCCAGGAGGCATGGGGAAGACCTTTTTGTACAGGGCACTCCTTGCTACAGTCAGAACAAAGAGGAAGATCTCTATAGCAACGGCGACATCGGGCGTTGCCACTTCCATCTTGCCTAGAGGCCGAACCGCCCACTCTAGGTTCAAGATACCACTGGATATTGAAGATGGCTCATCGTGTAGCTTTACGAAGCAAAGTGGGACAGCCAAAATCCTAAGAATGGCTTCTCTCATCTTATGGGACGAAGCCACGATGACGAAGCGCTAGGCAGTTGAGGCACTGGACAAAAGCATGCGTGACATCACGGGACGACGTGACCGGCCATTCGGTGGAAAGACAATCGTTTTTGGTGGTGATTTCAAGCAAGTGCTTCCGGTCGTCCGGAAGGGGTCACGGGCTCAGATAATCGACGTGGCCCTATGGAGTTCATACCTCTAGAATGGCATGTGCCAGCTAAGGCTCGTCAAGAACATGAGTGCACATAACGACAAGTGGTTCGCAGATTACTTGCTGCGGGTAGGGAATGGCACCGAGGAAGCTGACGAGGAAGGTAAGATACGGCTCCCTGAAGATATATGTGTACCTTCTACAGAAGAAGATGATGACCTAGAGAAACTGATCGAGCATGTATTTCCGCAACTAATCGACAACATGGCAGATCCAAATTATATGACTTCCCGAGCGATCCTCTCAACCAAGAACGACTATGTCGACATGGTAAACAAGAGCATGATAGAACGTTTTAGCGGCGAGGAAAAGATCTACCACAGCTTTGACAGTGCAGAGGATGATCCGCATGGCTATTACGCTCCAGAGTTCTTGAACTCGCTAACTCCTAATGGGCTGCCACCCCACAAGCTTAAACTGAAGATAAATTATCCAGTTATACTTCTTAGAAACATTGACCCAACTAATGGATTATGTAACGACACGTGGCTTGTTGTTCAGGGATTCCAGAGGAACGCCATCGACGCAGAAATTGTACTAGGACAACACGTCGGGGAGAGGGTTTTCCTTCCTCGAATACCTCTCTGCCCCTCTGATGATGACATGTTCCCGTTCAGATTTAAAAGGAAGCAATTCCCGATTAGGCTCAACTTTGCCATGACCATCAATAAGGCGCAAGGACATACCATCCCTATTGTCGGTGTTTACCTACCTGAACCTGTATTCTACCATGGACAGTTGTATGTTGCATTGTCTAGAGCAACTGCAAAGGTAAACATTAAGATCCTTGCCATCAAGGAAAAGCACAAGGGCAAGGATCTCGTCAAGGGCAAAGGCAAGAGCAATGGAATTGACCAGTCCAGTAATCCAAAGAAGCGAAAGAGATCCGAGGACTTGGTAACAACCATGAAGAACATAGTCTACAAGAAAGTACTGAACAATTGATGAACAATTGAAGACGTTGAAGAATATTTGAGCAGCTTCATATAGTATTATTGTATAAAATGTCATGTTAGTTACTAGCATCTTTGAAATTGTAATGGTTATATAAATATTAATATGTGTGCATTTTAAAGTGTGTACTAACTACTATATCATCATTTTATATAAGCTCCTGCTCATTGTCGACACATTTTTTGTTATACATGTATTAATAGTGTATAACATGGGGATGCCATAGAAAGTGGAACTATATAAATGACATGGAACTAACCAATTATTTTCTATGGTTGCGGGAATTCTAATAACCAAAAATGTTTTCTTCTATGATTGTCATTTTATTTTTTATTAAAGATATGTATATGATTAGCTATTTTTATGTTTGATCATTTATTGAAAAAACAAATCAGACATCTAATCATACGAAAATGTCTCTGATTGATTATACAAAGCTATACCAGCAGTAAATAAGAAGGAACACTAATCTAACTAAGTAAAACAGACAAATCTTTTTAATTATGTCTACATGATTTTTCTCGATATGGTGGTGTCATATGAATGCAAAGGGATCTCCTACAATTAATAGTAAAGATTTCCTAATTTTTTCGATATGGTGGTGTCTTATAAATGCAAAGAGATCTTCTGCATTAATTAGATGTCGTCATACTGATTTTGTTTATTATTCTCAAAGTAAAAAATCTCTTAGCTTTTATAATGTTTCCTTTTATGAAAGATACATTATATTTCAGGACATCAATCAGCTTTTATTATTCACAAAATAATATCAATCAACTTTTATGATGTTTCCTAAAAAAAATATGCGATCCGCTATATAAGCACGGCCCCATAAGGTTCAAAGGCACTCCTATCCTTACTCTACCTAGAGCGCCTACTGAAATAGATCAGTCGATCTCCAACACGATTCCAAAGGTTTGACGTTCATCAAATATATTCTCTATTTTCCTTGATTCTTTGAAGTTTATCAAAACTACACCGTCTACCCATGTCTTACTTCTTACTATTTGATGTTCTTTATGTTTTATGGAAGATATGTTCATGACTTATAGGGCTGCACTATGGTTGATGTTTTTTCTTATCTCCCGGATGGTGCACAAACAAGTAAGTAAAGATATATTTAACACGTATTATTGGAACTTTCGCATAGATCTTTATAGAAAATAGTAATTGTAAAATGGTTCTTAGGTGTGTTTGGCATCATCATGTACGTTGGCCCATATGAAGTGGATTTCTGCGACCCTAGCGGCGTCAGAAAGATTGCTGTGATAGATACCAACCACAATATCAGCTTTATACGTGTTTTTGGTGAATCTGCTTATGCCTATGGCAATACTGTGCTACTGGCTGAACAGGATAGTGCTGTTCTCGTGGCCACCAACATTAAAGTCGATCAAAAATCAAGTAAGCTTTAGTTCATTATATATATACATATCTAAATAGTGCATGCACATCTCTACTAATTTTAATATGCTTTTTCAGGGAGTCTTGATAGCACATGTTCAACAAGCCTCAAAACTCATACAAGCACAACAATCCATCCATTTAATATTTTCGATGGTAATTACTCATCATTGTTTTTTGACTTAAAACACCCCTTTTCTCTAAGGAAAATTACCTTTCTTGGCTTGTTTTCTTATTACATGCATTTGTCTTAGGTCTCGGGCGCGTGCGTCTTGCCGACGATCTGAGGAGCATGTCAAAGCATCAGTGTTAATAAGGAGGGACATATACGAGGGCCATGTAGATCCCACCATTGACGACGAACCTTTTTGTTTAGAGAGTAAAATGGTTGCAAGTGCAAACCCCGTGGAGCAAGTGTGAAAGATGTACTAGATATGAAGGCCCGGAATAAAAAAGAAACCAGTGTTAAAATTCGATCTTAATATTCTATGGATAGTTCCATTGTAGTGGCCAAAAATGTTTCCTAAGAGGGACATGTACGAGGGACATGTGTCTTTTTATCATGAAGTTAAAATTCAATCTTTATTTTCTATGGATAGTTTCATTATAGAGGCCAATATTTCTTATCAACCAATGTTTTCTGATGGGTCATGCCTTGTGATAACTAGTGATTATCTGTGGTGTCTTTACTTATGATAACCAATGATGTCAATTTAATGTGAGAGATACTACTGGTATAAAATCTTGGTTAGTGGCATCCTAGGAGCAAATAATTTTAGTAGTAAAAATATGATGACATGAGATTGAGACTAACATTTTTAAGCACATGCCAAATTACTACTTCAGAAGAAATAAGACTAAGTGAGATAACATAAATCACATAAAGGAAAATGTCAAGTGAACATTCACAAGAGTTGGTTTACTGAAATAGCTCACCAATAGTACAAGGAATAAGAGAATATGATGTAACGAACCGCTTGATATAAACCTCCTGGGTAAATTCATGCTGCATGTCCATATTTACTCTCTCAGGTTTTAGCACTTTAATAGCGACATATTGACTACAATATGTACCCTGATAACTGAAAAGAGTAACAGATTAGTTATATAACTACATGAAATCTTAAACCATACATGAAAGCTTGTAAAACTCTAAAATTTGTACCAGCAACAAATAGAAAGCAACAATGTGAGAAAAAACCATATTCCAGAGCTCACCTAAAGTAATCTTTACAAAATCAAATAAGTTTATTGAGTGGGATAAGGTTGTCCCAGAATTCCAAGAAAGTTTAATCTTGGCATTTGCCTGCATACTCATTGTTGACAGCAAGCCATAGATGGAACAGTTACCTACAGAATTCATTGTTTTATCTAGGGGAGCTTAAAAAAATAAGTGAGTATAAGAGAGAAAATTCATGGACAAGTGGTCTAGAAGCTACTTACAAAAATTTACTATTAAGAGAACTTCCCAATAAACAATAGAGCAAGAGCTTCCAACTGAGCCTCCCTTCATAATTACTCCCAGAATGATGCCGTCGAGTCCGACGCCGTTGATGATCATACTCCCCATACTACTGCGCCTAAAATCTACTCCGCACAAAGGCATCGACACCTCCGGCCGAATGTACCATGGTCGTCCTCACAGGTTCTACTGATACATGTACTCTAAGTGGCAGTTGGATCATCCTCATTATCTAATTCACCCACCATATTTCTGCAATCTAAACACAGTTTCATTTATTGAATCAGTTCATTCTCAAAGCGTCATCGCTGGACCAAAACTTAAAGTAAGTTTTCTTGGTATGTTATTCAAACTCCTCCTTTCAATGACTTTTTGATTCATGTCTATTTATATTAATCTCGACTTTCATGTCGTATGTTGGTATCTTTCTTCTATTTTTCCATTTGGACCTCAGGACTACCATGTATGTTCTGTACAAATGTGGAAACACCTTTTCTCTTTCAGTTTGTCTTGGTTAATGTCTTTCACAAATTTGATAATTATAGTTGCAGCGAAAGAAACATGATGGAAGTATTCATACTATTTTCCTTACAGGCATAAATTTTGACGAGATGATTTATCTAATGTTTCTTGCAGAGTTGCAGTAAATAAGTTACAACTTGAACTCCGAACATTGAACTTGAACGTCAAGCTAGATAAGAAAATTATACTTAGATGATAGTCTTAAGCTCTTCTTTACCTGCAGTAATATTTGTACACCACATACTGCATTCCTAGATAAAGCATAGGTTTATTTTGTGAGGTGTGCTATTACTAATAACAAGAGAGGTTTTTGGTGTCTCCTTTGTGATTTTATATTTTCAAGTAAGGTTCATTTAGATGGTGACTTTAGCATCTCGAAATAGAATCTGCTGCTATGGCCTTTTGTATTCCCGTTGTTTCTGCACTCAAGTACCTTTGTTCACTTCAACAAGTACCAAAGTATCGTCCAGCTTCTCACATAAACCTTATTTTTCTACCTCAAATATGAATAATCCCTATATGGGGTGGCCTCTCCTTTTTTGAGGGATGGTGTGGCCTCTCCTTTATAATGGTGGCGGCCTCTCCTAAATGTTGTAGATATTGCATCTGTTTTTTTATAACATGGATATTTGTGTTCTTTTAGGTGATTAGAACAGAAAGCAAGAGTTCACCGTCTTATGTCTTATGGCACCTCTGTCTTTTCCATACATATGCATTGAGTAGGATGCTAGGATAATCAAAACTTTTGTCTTCTCAGATCTAGGATAGAATTCTTAGCCTAACGCTTTTTCGTGCTATTTTATCTCACTGTGCGAGTGGAGAGTGCTGAGTACATCAGGCTAAAGAATGCTCTATTTAGTTGCTCTTTGCATGGAATTTGTAAACTTAAGTATATGTTTTCTTTTTTGCAATTATGAAGGAAAACATCAAATGATCAAGGATTTTATTTTTGCACGTGCAATGCAGCTGATTAAAGGCAATCTCAATTTTCACCTAATTCAACTTATATTGTACTACTTAGCTGGCAAAAGAACATTGTTTTACCTGAACTGTCTATCAATAAACTTAGATAATTGATTTTTCTACAACTTTGAACATGAATAACGGAATAATGTTATCCTCTAGGCTATAATTTTGCTATCAGGAGGCATCAACACAAAGATTAAGTTATGCTTAAACGTACAAGAATAAATTGTTTTACCGGTATTTGTAGCTGCTTTGTTAAGATAACTGGATTATTGTAATTTCATAAGAATTCTATTGGACACTCACATTTTTTCGTGTTTTAGCAACTTTATAACATATGTTTTCCGCAGCAACGTGCGGGGTGTATATATAAATCTTGGTGGAACATCCTCAAAGAATGTTTTGCTAGTGTGTCTCTTACTTAACAGAGTTTGAAATTAGACAGACAAATTTCGTCCATGCCCAAGGTTACAAGGCCATGTCTACAGATTTCTTCGATTCATGTGATTCAAGTGTGCCTCCTTCTTTAACCATGCATATGCATTAGGTGATTCTAAGAGGCTAATAATAAAGAAACAAGAGATTTATGGGAATGTATCTGGGAGTTGAGGCTTAACGTATTCCACACCATAAAGAAATAGGCACAACCTTGCGAAGCTACCTGCAACGTACTTTTATTAAACCATGCATATACAAATGCTTTACAAATCGTCTAAATGTGTGATATGAAACCAGTTTAATAACTTCAGTTGCAATATTAAGCAATCTAAGAATACATACCATCTCTCACCTCCCGTGATTAAATGATGTGTGTGGTTGAAGCCTAGCTAAACACCATCAGAAAGAAGGGCAGGGTCTTGCCAAAACTGCAACCTTGCATATTCACGGAAGGAAGCAGGAAGAATGAGAAATACCCCAAATAATGTAATATGTAATGTCAGGTATACGACTTCAGAGGTAACATTGATAGCTCAAGATATAGAAATCGAGCAATATGACAATTGATCAACATCAATTAGATGGAGGTGTTTATATTACTACGTCTAGAATTCGAGAGAATAGCTTGCCAAGTTATTATTGCTATTACTATCTGTAATTGCTTTTTTCAAGTTATGCTCTGACACTAATAATATTCCTGAGATTGATGGTATTTGCATTACCGAGCTGTAGGAAAAACACAACACGCCCGATGCATGCCATGCATGTGCGACTCAGATTAGCTCCATGCATGCCATGCCTCGTCCACTTCAGGAAGGCAAGATTTTCTTTTAATATTCCTCTGATTATGATAACCGATTGATTGATATAACAAATTTAATAATGTGGTAGAGAGAAAATATGAGGAATATAAATCAACATACTGCCAATATATAAGTTCAATGGTGATAGTAAATTAGTGAAGATTGCATCTAGTGTAAATTGAACAACTAGGAAATCTGTGCATAAGGTACATACAGAGACATGTATCTCCCACTTAATTGTTTGGATTTAGTAAATAAATCAATAGTCAAATCAATTAACGTCCTACTTTGCCTCGCTCTAATAGCATTACTATTATAAATGAGAAAGATCTTGTGACCCAATAAACAGGCAAGATCTTGTGGCCCAATAAACAGTAAGTACTCAGATCTCTTAATAAATATAGCATAACCTGTATCATCAAAATAAACAGGAAAGATCTTGTGACCCAATAGACGACATAATAAATAGAGATTACCTAGACCCAAATCATGAGAGAAAAGCGCTGACAAATTCCTCGATCCCATAGCCTGTAGCGCCCTCGATCCCATGCCCTTCAAGGCCGCATCCTAGAATCCATCAAGCTCGGAACCAGTGGACCGACAGCTGCGGCACATCGAGGACTGCGGCTACGTGGGAGAGCGGGCGCCGCATCGCCGGTTGTGGCTGCAACCAACACCTCGCGGAAGAGCGGACGCGGCAGCGCCGGTTGTGGCCGCAATCAAGACCTCACGGAAGAGTGGTCGCCAGGCTGGTTGTGGCCGCAAGCAAGCACCATCACCCGGTCCTTCGACGGCAACGCGCCAACTCTGTGTGGTAAGTTCATAGGATATGAGGTGGGTTATGGGAGACGAGGGGGACTGGCGAGCAGGCGGCGGGGCGAGAACGCGCGTGTACGGCGAACAGGAGGCGGGGCGAGCACGCGCGTGGACGGCGAGCAGGAGGCGGGGTGAGAAGGCGGCGAGGCGAGCACGCGTGTGGACGGCGAGCAGGAGACGGGGTAAGCAGGTGGTGGGGCGAGCAGGCGCGTTGTCGGCGAGGGGAGCAACCGACGGCGGGCATACATCTGTATGTGGAGAGAAAAATAATGAGGAACGATGGGGATGGGGCCTAGGGGAGAACGATGGTGAAGAGAAAGATAATTCTATTTTAGTCTGAAACTCTGAACCGCAGTACGCTCTTATTTTTTTTTAGAACTTCCCGTACCATTTGGTTGCTTTTCTTAGATAGGCCTGTCTTTCCTCCACTTAGATGGTTAATTGATTTTGCTAATTAGTATATTAAAAATAATAGTACAAGAGGGAATCCTGTAACAAATCTGCTCGATTTAAAAGCTCGAGCAAATAGGTGCCGGGACTAAAGCGGAGTATAAAAAATAAGCTATTTGTTGCCGCTACTTAGTGGATGTTGGAGAAATTTTGATTAGAAAGAACAATGGGAGGGCATAACAGAAACCAGAAACCTAGCCGACTATATCAAAAATACGTTTTCAATTATTCCAACTATATCAAAATTCCGTTTTCAATTTCATATTTTATTTTATAATCTATTTTTTAGATCAAGTAAACTTATGGAGATAATCGTCCCCGACATGACAATGTTGGAAGGAAACAAAAGAACATCGAGTTTGACGGAATCAAAAGTGGTGAAACACCCCCAAAAAAAAAAGATTCAGGTGAAATGGGATAATAGTCTTTTTTTATCTTTATTTAACTGTATCTATATTACGATATTTATATTTCGATATTTGATATATGTTTCATGTTTTTAGCTCATGCACAGAACAGATACATGTATTGCCGCCGCTCAGAACAAACCCATCGACATAGACGACGACACGATGTTGGTGGAGGAGATAGAAAACTCAACAAGTTTTACACAGTTAAAGGAGGTGATTGTCTTTTTTTCTATTCATGTTACCATATAACACACCTCTAAATTTATACTTATTTATTTCTTTGATATATGTTGCACATTTGAAGATCATGGATGGGACGGAAGCATATATAAATATTGTCGATGCTCAGAAAGAACCCACCGACATAGGCAATGATATGATATTTATGGAAGAGACAGAACAATCGAAGGAGGTAATTATCTTTTTTCTACGCATGTTACCATATGGATACTTTCAAATTTATTTCGACTATTTTGTGGCTTTCTCCTATAGCAGTAGCATCAACGATGTTTCGTTCTAGCCATAGAAAATAATTCTTGAGTCATGTTCGTCAATCATGTCCATATAGATGATTCTAAATAATTTAAATTGGTTCTTTTTGTAATATTTGGAATTTAGGGTATTTTTTTCATCCTTGGAAGCATAGAATTACTCCCTTAGGGGTTGTTTGGATAGCAAGTTTTTAGGAAATGCGATCTATACAAACACGTTTCAAGGCCTAACTAACTAAAACTCTGTTTGGATGGTCTAACTAACTTGTGGATAAGCAAAGCTAGGTTTACGTAACACCCAAAATCCGGGTTTTTGGAAAAACGGGTTGGCGACGTTTTTGTGAAAACGTATTTCATCTAAACTCGATATTCACCACCACGATGCCACACGGAGGATGTCTCGCTGGCTTCCGCACGGCTGAGATTATGCCAAAGCGACTCTCCATGTTCTTAACTTCTTGTTGGCATCCAATTATGTGGCGGTGGTGCCGGACTGGCGGCCGAAGACCGCATCTGAGGTTGGGACACTTTTTGTGGTCGCCGCCGGCGCTCCACATTGATCCAGAAAATCTTGACACCGCGTTGCCGGCCCGGTGCATGGAGAAACGAAGCCAACAATTCGATTCCATTTGACCAGCAACAACATATTATTTTTCTTTTCTACTTGTCTAATTGCATGGTTCGTAGCTAATTAAGTGTCAACTTCTTTAAAAGTAAGTATTCAAAGTAGCTGATTGATCAGATATCTGATAGATCAAGAAGCCAACGGCAAATTAAGAAGCAACTTCGCCACTGCTGCTCACCATCGATGGCGAGGTGAGGAACATGCAACAAGGAGGCGAGGCAGAGGTTACGCTAACGTCTTGGGAACATGATGACTGCCGTCTTGCAGGGCGCGTCGCCGCAAACGGAAGACGTCGGAAACATGCACGCGGGACTCTGGGAACATGGCAGCGCTCGTGTAGGTCGATAAGTTATGAGCCGTCTCTCACTGGACGCGCCGCCGTCAGACTGCAAGACGTCGTTGTACTCATGTATATGCAAAACGGCTGCTCGTTTCTGAAAAAAATGTTGAGCCACCCAAACGTGATTTTCTGTAAGCCTATTCTTAACATAAAAGTTAGTAAAAACGGTTCTTCTAAAAATCCTCTTAAAAATCGTTTTCTAAGAACTGACCTCTAATCCTCATTATCCAAACAACCACTTAGACTTACTAAACAAATTGCCACAGCGTTGTTTCGATAGAGAAAAATGCACAAATGTTACACGAGCCCATATCACATTTAATCGATCCATAATCAAGGGATGGACGTGGAGCCCTTTCTATTATCAGAGAACAGATTTTTTTTGCATGCTGACGGATTAATTAGAGAAAGATAAAAAGCATATTATATCAACTTTTGCAGGTCGCTGACAATATTGTCAAAGTTCAAAAAGAAACCACCACCGTGAGCTCTAAGGTGCAACATAATAAACCAAAGAGAGTAAGCACAAAGGTTATCCCTGAATGTAATTAGTTTCGCTTAGTTTATCTTTTCTCTTTTTGCTGCATTATATTTTACATAACTGATCTTGTACAATTATATATCTGACAGACTACGTATATACCGCTGGAGATATTGCTACTATTGAATCAATCATGTCCGCACCTGAAAAAACTAAGTTTGTGGACATAGGTGATGCGGAACTGTCTAATAATGACTTGGCATGTCATATGTGTAACGATGGATTCTTGCATGACGGGGTAAGTCAACAGTAAAAGGACCACTACCTACATAGTAACGTCTAAAAAATTATAGCGAACTTAACTTTATTTTATGGGTCTAATTGTAGGTGCTAAATGCATACATAAATTGTATGAGTGCATGTGATTATCTGTTGGATAGACCGGATGGAGACGTCTATCTAGACAACACTTTTGTCTCTGCTGTCTTAAAACAAGACAAATCACAACATCATCGCGTCATAAAATGGTTGCATCTTTATTTGAAGCATGATATGGTCAGAGTTAACTCACTATGTATGCAGCTCATTAATATGTATTAAACATATTGTATATTAATTTTTTTAATATAATATATTTACTTCAGGTCTTCCTACCAATAAACATTAGTAAGACCCACAGGTACTTAGCAGTTATTAATGCGAGAAAACGTTTGATCCAAGTATTGGACTCGCTCGGTCCTGGAATGAGTCGAAGTGATCTCAATCTTGTGGTAAGTGTCTTTTGACTTTGATTTTTTCATGATATTATGTTTGTCACAATATCTAATATAGTATTTTCTCATATATCAGTTGCAGGGACTTGAGAAGCATATGAAGTTCGCATCTAATTTGTAAGACTTTGACAAGGGCAAAAAGTGGCAGGACCTCAATGTTACAACATGGCCAATAGTCGAACATTTCCAAGAACCAGCACAAACCGATGGGTATGTTGAACACTCATTTTAATCTTATTGACTTTTAAAAAATGGTTTAGTAGATAAATTATATTATTCACTTTCATTTGTCTATACGAGGCTAAATCGGTGTCATGTAAACATGTAGTGTGTCATGTGGGTTGTTCATGCTAAATTATATGGAATATTGGACTGGCGATCTGTTGTCTGATCATATCAACCAGGTATGTCATTTTTGTTCATGATAAAACATTAATATTCGCTTATACCTTAATTAAATATTTTTGAATACTATTTTGCAGGAGAATATGAAAGAGTTTCGTCAAAAATTAGTCGTTATATTGATAGAATCAGAATTGAATAAAATAAAAGGAAAACCAATATACTATCGTCATAGCGATGAAAAGAATATGTCTGATTCTGATTGTATGATCGTTGAGGGACCAAAGCGACTAGACTTACCCGATGTAGCTAACAACAAACATCCTGTTCCGGTCCACGTCACGTCCACAAACCCACGCAAATTAGTCTACGAGCTTTGCAAACACATCTTGTCCTTTAAAGATGACAAGCGTTTGGAGTAAGCAACATGTTAATTTTTTGCTAATACACATTGTTATGATTTTATCATTATTAATATTTTCTTATAGACAGGAATGGGTGCAAAGCTCTAAACCGTACCCAATAGGATTAAGTCTTAAGAAAATCCAGGACATACTTAGGATGGACATGCCTATGGAGAATGAATGTTTCAACTTGGCCATACGCATAGTGGCATGCGACGAGATCATACGGATGGTAGAGACGGATGTGCACTATATGGATTTGCGTTTTTGTGTAAGTTACTATGATCTTGCAATTTTATTGTTATCACTATGTTTCTAAACTATTTTTTTCTAGACTGCGATGGTCGATTCCACACGAGGTCACAAATTGCGCAAAAAGCCAAATATCCAGTCTCTCGCAACGTTGCTTGAAAGTTATCCTGGGACAGACTATAAAATCTCTTCACGCAAATTGGTAAAGAGAAAGACATTTTAC
This sequence comes from Avena longiglumis, assembly GCA_030063025.1. Taxonomy (NCBI): domain Eukaryota; kingdom Viridiplantae; phylum Streptophyta; class Magnoliopsida; order Poales; family Poaceae; genus Avena; species Avena longiglumis. The sequence continues at coordinate 229,837,710 of CP125978.1, forward strand.
TTGTTTATCGTTGTCCAATTATATGTGTTCTAATGGTTATTCATTTGAAGGCTTTGCTTCCTTATGCATCCGCGGGACATTTTACTTTGTTCTCCATCGATAAGCATGTCTCTTCTGTATCTATTTTGATCCTCTCTCTGTATTGTCATCACCGGAGAGCAAAATGCGCCACTCTCACAACATGCATTTAAAGTTACAAAGAACTGGAATCTACCTAAGTGAAGCACTCGGATTAGCACAACCAGACTGAGATGGCGATATATTTTCATGGCCACGTAGATCACCGGTTGGTATTCCAGAACGTCCAGACAGGTGAATATCTTTTAAAATAAGATCAAGTGTTTTTTTGCATTTTAATATTCAATATAACATAATAATGAGGTATTCATCTACATGAATGCGCCTGGTTATTTTATCTTTTACATTATACTATCATGGAATTGTAGAGAATTAGTTCATCCAATATGCACGGTGGTGTTCTACCTTGTATATATTTATATTTTCCATATAAATGACTCAGGCTAATGAAACATATTATTTATGCAGAATGTTTTTGAGTTAAGAAAGACATTTTTGGTGCACTTGCTCAAGTACCATGAAAATGAAACAGAAGAGAATATCTCTAACATTGCGCGGCAATATCTAATGAGTATCCAGGAGTAGATATTATTGTATTAGTTAAATTGGTATGAGTGTTTATTTCATATTTGAATTATATAAAATTATATTGGTTATCGTAATATACTTCAAATATGTGGAATATTATGGATGTGGAATATCTTATAGCTTTTTTCCTATACGTGTGAATTTTTGCATATACTTTATTGATATATATGCAAAACTAATTATGAAGCCGTAGCAATGCACGGGGATTCAACTAGTGCATACTATAAACGTGGACTTAGTGGTAATCGAGTCATGTCACATTAATTCTTTTTGGTTCCTAAAATTTAAAAGGGTTTTCAAATTTTAAATTGTTTTATCTTCTTTAAACTGTAATTAAAATTCATATTTATCATTTCAATGTGTTTCGATTTTTTCGAAAAAGAGAGGTTTGATGCTTCCCAATTCATTGTATTACTCCACTTCCTACTTGCAGTATGATCCCGGCTCATGATTTAATTGCCATGTAGTAGCTACTGGGCTTCAAAGTTTATGTTTTTATGTGATCGCAATGTCAAAAAGAAAGTCCGATTTTTTCATGGAAGCTGGCTCAAAATATTTGATCTTAGGTGCATTTACCTATGAAATATTATTGTTCGGGTGCGACTGGAATACTAGCGATTATTTTTTTGAAAGGGTTTTCAAAATTTAAATCTTTTATCTCCTAAATCGCAAGTCGAAGTTCAGATTTGTTTTCACGTTGACTTTACCGTGGTGACATATTCGAAATTAGATCACATGTTTATATGTTTTGACAAGTATTTTTGAATCTAGTTGCCACATTATAATCACTTGGATACCAAATATAGTCAAATTGGTTATCAGGTTAAAGTTAAATAGTTATCACTGCCCTAAAACCACATGATCCAAAAATAGATCCAAAAATAAGATGAAGATATCCAAAGTGAAAATAATAGATTGAAGAGCCAAACTTTTAACCACATCAAAGAACACGAAAACCAGATCATAGGAGATCCGCCTGACACAAAACTTAACGCCCCCCTCCCGGCACTAGACACACCACCAGAATAGGATAGGGCATGATGACCTTGTAACATCAGGATCTCACCATGGCTTCACTATCCTAAAGAAGACATTTAAAAACCTAAAAAAATTACGAGAACCCTTCCGCCAATAAGACGAGAGACTGTGATATACCTCACCTCTAAAGCCCTAAGTGATGTGATATGCCCCACGCCGACATCTATTACAACAACTACAAGCCCTCCAAGTGGTCCAATGACACATGCACGCGTTAAGACCCTACATGATAAGGTGAATTCACTCCTTTTCTCATGTGACTTCGATACACCCTTTAATGACTTGCTACTTCATGCCAATATGCTATGTATGATCAGGTACGACATGCGAGACAACACACATGAAGGGAAATCCATAAGAGAAAGAGCCTGCAGCGTCAGGAGCGGCAATGTCGTCCATCCAGAAAACACTGCCGCACCACCGACACTACCGCACCTACTACCGCTTAATACAAAAATGCTTCTGTTTACCCCTAGCACTTGACCGACACTACATTGGCGCTACCATCCTAGGACAACGTGACACCACTAGGAGCGGCACTACCGTCGGCGATGAGCGGCACTGCAGCAACTATCCATGACACTGATGTGGCATCCCGAAAATCCCCATATAAGAATTTCTTGTTATTTTATTTGTCTACATCATCATGAAATCATAATACGTCATCATGTTCATCGTTCCACCTTGCATGGAACATATAATTAAATTGTTGCACTTGTATTTGGGCTCTTAATATTTGAATTTGAGTTTTGGATTGACTCTCTCTATTTGCCTTCTATCTGTTATCATTCTAGTTGGTTCCATACTTGATAGAACCATCATGTCCAATTTCATCTTACTCGAGTCTTAATATTTTATTTGCTAACAATGCCCAAATTGAGTTGGGGGCATATCTCTTCAATTCTTTTCCATCTACTAACTTGTCACATGCCATCTTGCCATTGATCCCATTCTCTAATTCTATCATACATATGTATGTGTGCTTTTATTTTGCGTTGTTATTTTATCATGCTCGTCTATATATGTGTTGATCCTTGCCACCTTTTGTCCAAACAACTTGTCCACATCACATTCGAAATTTTCCACCATATATGTGTTGGAGATATGCCCTAGAGGCAATAATAAATGTAGTTATTATTATATCTTTGTGTTTATGATAAATGTTTATATTCATGCTATAATAGTATTAACAAGGAAACATTAATACTTGTGTGATTTGTAAACTTAATTTGAAGTCCCTAGTATAGCCTCTATACTTCACTAGCTTGTTGGTTGATTAAATGATTGTGGTTTCCATATCATGAACATTGAGATGTTATCAACAACAAGATCATATCGTTAGGAGAATGATATGGTGGACATACTCCTATTGATAAGCGTAGCATAAAGATCAAGTCATTTCAATAGTTTAATTGCTATATGCTTTCTGATACACAGTAACCTAATTCCTTCGACCATGAGATCATGCATATCACCTTTACCGGATGGATGCTTTGATGACATCAAACACCACATAAATGGCGGGTGGCTATAAAGGTGGCATTAAGTGTTCGGAAAGTATTGGTTGAAACACATGGATCAAGAGTGGGATTTGTCCATCCACATGACGGATAGATATGCTCTGGGCCCTCTCGGTGGAATGTCATCCAATTGGCTTGCAAGCATGTGACTTGGTCACAAGGGATCACATATCACGAGCGAAAAGAGTACTTATCTAATGAGGTTGAACTAGGTATGCGAGATACCGACGATCATAACCTCGGATAAGTAAACTATCGTGAGACAAAGGGAAATTGGTATCGTATGTAAGTGGTTCATTCGATCGCAAAGTAATCGTAGAAATATGTAGAGCCATATGAATTTCCAGATTCCTCTATTGGTTATTGTTCGGAAGTGTCTCGATCATGTCGCATAATTCACGAACCGTAGGGAGACACACTTAAGGATTGACGTTGTTTTGAGTAGTTATGGTATTATGAAAGAGACCGAATATTGTTCGAGTCTCGGATGGGATCCGGGATATCACGAGGTGATCCGGAATGGTCCGAGAATAAGATTCATATAAGGAAAGTCCGTTTGAGTTCGGGAATGATTCCGTGTTTTCATCGGGAATGTTCTAGAAGGTTCGGATTGTCCGGCACTCCGGGGAGGTACATGAGTGTGTCATTGAATGATTGCATCATGTACTAAGTGTTCTTGATGTTCCAAAAACATGAGAGTCAAATTGCCAGTTTGAAAGTCAAGCGGCTAAAACAGGAAACTGTGGGAAACAGGAAACTGTGGGAAACAAGCAAGAGGAGTTGGAACCAACTTGGAGGAGGAGTCCCTCTCCTCCAGGCCGGCGCCCAGCCCTAGGCCGAGTTGGGGAGGGACTCCCTCCCTCCCTGGCGCGCCTAGCTCCTCCACCCATAAAAGGAGGCGGGGCTCCTCCTTGAGACACACAAGTTTCCACCTCTAATCTCAGGTTTAAAGCCGTTTGGTTTAGAGCTTCTAATTGCTTTAGCCTGCGGTTTAGAGCCTTCTAATTGGTGTGTCTAATCTCTAGACCACTAATAGCCCTCTCTCATAATCCACCATACTCGCTCCAGCTTAAGGCGAAGCCCTGCGGGATCTCCCCTCTACTTAGGTACCACGTTGTCTTTGCCGGAATCATGAGAAGAGTGCTACAACCTCCATTTTCTTTGGAACAAGGGAGAGGAAGGTCTTCGTCGATCCGAACGTGTGACCGACTCCGGAAGCGCTGCGGAGCAGCCGGAAGGATCGTCCACAATCTTGAGATCGGAAGAGTGCGACTACATCACCCACGAGAATCGCTCTCATTAAAACACTTTGGAATCTTGAGGGTAAGTTATTCCATCGACTCGTTGCTACAATCTAGTAGATAGATCTTGGCTTGTTTGTTTGTATGCGATAGAAATTTTTGTTTTCCATGCTCTGAACCCCTACGGTGGTATCGAGCCGTGTCTATATGTAGATCTGTCTGAGTAGAACACAATGGTCATTGTGGGCGTTGATGCTTTATTGTCGATTGCTTTTGTGTACTTTGCATCTTGCGGTATGTTGGGATGAAGCGGCCGGGCTAACCTTACATGACATCGTTCATGAGACTTGATCCACGCTTAACATGCAACTTGTATTGCATAAGTGGCTTTGCGGGTGCTGTTTCTCCTAGCATAGTTAAGATCCAATTTACAATGGGTAATCAACAATGCTAGTATCAATGTTGTGGTTCTTGTTCGTAAGTTAGAACGACACTTATTGAAAGCCCCAAACCACGTAAAATATGCAAAGAAAGAAGCGTCTAACTTTGTTTTGCGAGGGTGTCAATGATGTGATATGGCCATGATTGTGATTATATTTGATGTATGCAATGTTCCTTATTGTAAGTTGGCAACCGGCAGAGCCATATGGTTGTCTTTAATTTATGTTAAGACCGTGTCTATTCAAAGTAGTTGTAATAGTTGAAGCGGTGGTCGACAACCATGGTGAAGCGTCATTGACCTTGATGCAATGCCGGTGATGATGGAGATCATGTTCGTGTTTGAAGATGGAGATCGGAAGCACAAAGAAGAAAGGCCATATCATATCACATATTATGAATTGCATGTGATGTTAATCCTTTATGCATCTTGTATTGCTTAGTAGACGACGGTAGCATTATAAGATGATCCCTCATGCACATGAATTTCAAATCATAAAGTGTTCGCCCTTAGTTAGCACCGTTGCTAAAGCTTGTTGTTTTGAAGCACCACGTGATGATCGGGTGTGTTAGATTCTGCAAGTGTATACAACGTGAGCAAGCCAGATTTGCTCATGCAGAAACTAAGGTTTGATCTTGACGAGCCTAGCATGTACAGACATGGTCTCGGAACACGTATTACCGAAAGGTAAAGCATGAATCGTATAGTAGATATGATGAACATGATGATTGTTCGCCATTGAAACTATATCTACTCTCGTGATGATCGGTGTTGATGTAGTGGATTTGGTTCATGTGATCACTAAAACAATGTGAGGGATGTTGTTTTGAGTGGGAGTTCACCTAGTTTAATTTCATTAATTAATTTGAACTCAATTTGTCATAAACTTAGTCTAAACTATTGCAAATATGTTGTAGATCAATGGCAACCCCTACCATCAATTTTAATGCGTTCCTAGAGAAAGAAAAGTTGAAAAACAATGGAAGCAACTTCGCGGATTGGTTCCGCAATTTGAGGATTGTCCTCACAGCTGGTAATTTGACCTATGTGCTGGATGCACCGCTGGGTGACCCACCTGCAGCTGATGCTTCCGATGAAGTAAAGAATGTTTACCTCGCTCGGAAGAATCAGTACTCCATAGTTTAGTGTGCTATCTTGTATGGTTTAGAATCGGAGCTTCAGAAAAGGTTTGAAGAGTCAGACCCATATGATATTGTCGAGGATCTCAAATTGATTTTTGAGACTCATGCGGCAATTGAAAGCTATGAGGCTTCTGAAAAGTTCTTTAACTGCAAGATGGAAGAGGCAGCTCGTCGGTGATCATGTGCTTAAGATGTCCGGGCACGCAAACAAACTTCAAAGCTTGGGTATAGTGATTCCTAATGCTTTGGGGATTTACCGTCCTCGATCACGCCACCAAGTTACAGTGAACTTTGTGATGAACTACAACATGCGTAACATGAACAAAGAGTTGCGACTGTTTGCTATGTTAAAGTCTGCGAAGTGGAGATCAAGAAAGAGCACCAAGTTTTGATGGTCAATAAGACCACCAAACTCAAGAAAAGGCAAGTCTAAGCAAAGGAAACTTCAAGAAGGGTGGTAAGAAAGTTACCACGCCCGGAAGAAAACCAAGGCTGGACCAAAGCCTAAACCGAGTGCTTTTCTTGCAAGGGAGAAGGTCCTTAAGCGGAATTGCCCAAAGTACTTGGCGGATCGAAGAACGGCAACATCAAGAAGAAAGGTATATCGATATACATGTTATTGATGTGTATCTCACTAGTACTGTAGTAGTGCATGGGTATTTGATACTGGTTCGGTTGCTCATATTTGTAACTCGAAACAGGTGCTGCAGAATAAACGGAAGCTAGCGAAGAACGAGGTGACGATGCGCGTGGGAAACGGATCAAAGGTTGATGTGATCGCGGTCGGCACGCTACCTCTTCATCTACCATCGGGATTAGTTTTATACTTAAATAATTGTTATTTAGTGCCTGCGTTGAGCATGAACATTATATCAGGATCTTGTTTATTGCGAGACGGTTACTTGTTTAAGTCAGAGAATAATGGTTGTTCGATTTATATGAGTAATATGTTTTACGCACATGCACCTTTGATAGATGGTCTATTCTTATTGAATCTCGATAGTGGAAATACACATATCAACAATATTGAGGCTAAACGTTTGAAATCAAGCGATAATTCGACCTATATGTGGCACTGTCGTCTTGGTCACATTGGAGTGAAGCGTATGAAGAAACTCCATTCCGATGGACTTCTTGAATCACTTGATTTTGAATCACTTGAAAGATGCGAAGCATGTCTGATGGGAAAAATGACTAAGACTCCATTTTCTGGTATGATGGAGCGAGCTACGGACTTATTGGAAATCATACATACTGATGTGTGTGGTCCAATGAGTGTAGCATCGCGCGGTGGTTATCGTTATGTTCTTACCTTCACAGATGACTTGAGTAGATATGGGTATGTCTATTTCATGAAACATAAGTCCAAAACTTTTGAGAAGTTTAAGGAGTTTCAAAGTGAGGTAGAGAATCAACGTAACAAGAAGATTAAATTTCTACGTTCTGATCGTGGAGGTGAATATCTAAGTTACGAGTTTGGCGAGCATTTAAAGAAGTGCGGAATACTTTCACAATTGACACCGCCGGGAACACCACAGCGTAATTGTGTGTCCGAACGTCGTAATTGAACTCTCTTAGATATGGTTCGTTCTATGATGTCACTTACAGATTTACGCTATCATTTTGGGGTTATGCATTAGAAACCGCATTCACTTTAAATAGGGCACCGTCTAAATCCGTTGAAACGACACCGTATGAATTATGGTTTGGGAAGAAACCTAAATTGTCGTTCCTTAAAGTTTGGGGATGCGAAGCCTATGTAAAGAAGTTACAGCCGGACAAGCTTGAACCCAAAGCGGAAAAATGCATCTTCATAGGATACCCGAAGGAAACTATTGGGTATACCTTCTATCATAGATCCGAAGGCAAAATCTTCGTTGCCAAGAATGGATCCTTTCTAGAGAAGGAATTTCTCTCGAAAGAAGTGACTAGAAGGAAAGTAGAACTCGACGAGGTTGTCGAACCTTCTCTCGAAATTGCGAGTAGCGCAGCAACGGAAGAAGTTCCCGTGGTGCCTGCACCAGTTAGAGAGGAAGCTAATGATGATGATCATGAAACTTCGGTTGAAGTTGATACAGAGCCTCGGAGGTCAACGAGAACTCGTACCACTCCAGATTGGTATGATCCCGTTATGAGTGTCATGTTGGTGGACAACACCGATGACCATGAGACATATGAGGAAGCGATGATGAGCCCAGATTCCAATAAATGGCAAGAAGCCATGAAATCCGAGATTGGATCGATGTACGAAAACCAAGTATGGACTTTGGTGGACTTACCAGATGGCCGGAAGGCTGTCGAGAACAAATGGATTTTCAAGAAGAAAGCAGATCTTGATGGTAATGTTATCTATAAAGCTCGACTTGTCGCAAAGGGTTTCGACAAATTCAAGGAGTTGACTACGATGAGACTTTCTCACCAAGATGCGAAGCTAAAGTCTGTGAGGATTATGTTAGCAATCGCTGCATATTATGATTATGAGATATGGCAGATGGATGTCAAAACAGCATTCCTCAATGGAGATATTGATGAAGAGTTGTATATGATGCAACCCAAAGGTTTTGTCGATCCTAAATATGCTAACAAGGTATGCAAACTTCAACGGTCCATCTATGGATTGAAGCAAGCATCCCGAAGTTGGAATCAACGTTTTGATAAGGTAATAAAAAATATGGTTTTATACAAACTTATGGAGAAGCTTGTATTTACAAGAAAGTGAGTGGGAGCTCTGTAGCATTCTTAATACTATATGTGGATGACATATTGTTGATTGGGAATGATGTAGACCTTCTTAATAGTGTCAAGGAATATTTGAATAATAGTTTTTCAATGAAGGATCTTGGCGAAGCAGCTTACATATTAGGCATAAAGATTTATAGAGATAGATCGAAACGCCAAATATCATTGTCACAGAGTACATATTTGGACAAAGTTCTAAAGAAGTTTGGAATGGAAGAAAGCAAGAAAGGGTTCTTGCCCATGTTGCTAATCGACCTTGAGTAAAACTCAAAGTCCAACATCAGCGAAGATAGAGAAAGGATGAGTAAGACTCCTATGCCTCACCATAGGATGTCTAATGTATGCCATGCTATGTACTAGACCCGACATTGCATATCTTTGTTAGTTTAACTAGCAGATATCAAAGTGATCCAGAGTGGATCATTGGAATGATCAAAAACATCCTTAAGTACTTGAGAAGAACTAAGGATATGGTTCTTTCTTATGGAGGTGATGAACAACTCGTTGTTAATGGTTACACCGATGCTAGTTGGAACACCGATCCGGATGAATCACAATCTGGATACGTATTTGTTTTGAATGGTGCAGCAGTTAGCTGGAGGAGTGCAAAGCAAAGCGTTGTGGCGAGATCTTCAACTGAATCAGAATACATGGCTGCTTCGGAGGCTTCACAAGAAGCGATATGGATGAAAGAGTTCATTACAGAGCTGGGTGTGGTTCCAAGTGCGCTGGACCCAATGTCTATCTACTGTGATAACATGGGCGCCATAGCCAATGCGCAAGAACCAAGGTCACACAAGAAGCTGAAGCATATCAAGATGCGTTTTCACGCTATTCGAGAACATATCCAGGATGGGGATATAAAGATTTGCAAAGTACACACAGATCTGAATGTGGCGGATCCGTTGACTAAACCTCTCCCGAGGGCGAAACATGACCAACACCAAACTGCCATGGGTGTTCGGTATATTACCATGTAATCTAGATTAGACGACTCTAGTGCAAGTGGGAGACTGTTGGAGATATGCCCTAGAGGCAATAATAAATGTAGTTATTATTATATCTTTGTGTTTATGATAAATGTTTATATTCATGCTATAATAGTATTAACAAGGAAACATTAATACTTGTGTGATTTGTAAACTTAATTTGAAGTCCCTAGTATAGCCTCTATACTTCACTAGCTTGTTGGTTGATTAAATGATTGTGGTTTCCATATCATGAACATTGAGATGTTATCAACAACAAGATCATATCGTTAGGAGAATGATATGGTGGACATACTCCTATTGATAAGCGTAGCATAAAGATCAAGTCATTTCAATAGTTCAATTGCTATATGCTTTCTGATACATAGTAACCTAATTCCTTCGACCATGATATCATGCATATCACTTTTACCGGATGGATGCTTTGATGACATCAAACACCACACCGTAACTGGGTGGCTATAAAGGTGGCATTAAGTGTTCGGAAAGTATTGGTTGAAACACATGGATCAAGAGTGGGATTTGTCCATCCACATGACGGATAGATATGCTCTGGGTGTTGGGCCACGCGGAGATAAAATAAAAATTTTCCTCTAACGTGGTGATCCCAAGATCTAGCTGAGGTAGAAGGCCACGAGGTTTACCACTAGACGCGCAGTTGCGGATTACTGATGAAGCGCGTCAGTTGATGCAGTGTAGTCCTCACGATCCGATCGTCCTGGTGCTGATCGCACAGCACCTCTGCTGGTATCCACACGTACAAGGAGGAGCGCCGGCGGCGAACTGCTAGGTTCGTTACGGCGGCTGGACTGCTGTGGAGCTAGGGTTTCCAACACATGGAACGACCTAACCGAACAACGATTAACCTTTCTGGGTTATTGTGCTCCACTATATATAGGGAGTGAACGTGGGCTCTGCTCGCGCGACCCATTCACTAAAGCCCATATAAAACTAGTCACCGTGAGTCCAACTCACTAACTCAGTCCTAATCCGGTTTAGGTCCAACCCAACCAGATTATATGTTCAGATCCAATCCGAACTTGCTCCCGCTCTTAAGTGTGTGACCCTTGAGCTCATGGTTACTTGGACACGATTATAGTCCAACTCACAATCGATCAATCGGTATCGGCTCCTAGCGTAACATGCCGATTCCCAAGTACCAAAGAGTCATGACGACTTGCCTTTCAATGCGACTTACGTCCGAGTCCTTTGCCTCACGATATACCTTGTCGACTATAGGCGAATATATGTCATCCCTTAAATAGTCCGACTCTCTTCTCGATCCGAGATAAGTGATTCACCCGACTAACTCTTAGTCGATCGCCTCGTTAACACTTAACCGAGTCGTGCATGGCCATGCTTTCAAATCATATCTCACGAGAGGGCCCAGAGAATATCTCTCCGAGTGGAGGGCAAAATCCCATCTTGGTTATTCACATCACGCAGCTTGATTCTCGATCGACCGAACCTGCCTTTATAACTGCGCGATTCGGATCAGCGTTGACAAAACCTAAGTCGGTGATCCTCAACTCGGACTATGCAACAACCTCGTGTCTAAGGATTACATTGATTGAGATATACAAATGACTTAGTTCGTTGTACCTCAATATGGGTCAATCCGACTCGCTAAACTCTTTAGCCTAGTCTGTGTAAGTTGGAATAGCATCTCCATGCCCATGACAAGTGGAACCGAGTCATCAAGCCAACTTTCACATTGGTCTAAGTTGTGTGTCCAGCACAACCTCAATGACCAAGGATATTTAGTACAAACAACATGAATGCATAGTTCCACAACTGAATCACATATTCAATGATACACATCAGATGTTTATACAAGGACTACTTAATAACTTTATGAATACAATGGGAAATCTCATCATACATGATTGCCTCTAGGGCATATTCCCAACAGTCTCCCACTTGCACTAGAGTCAATCATCCGACATCACATGTCTAAGCATCTAATGCCCATGGCTCTCAGGTGCGCCTCATGCTTCGGCTGGGGTAACGGTTTTGTCAACGGATCCGCAATATTTGCATCCGTGTGTACCTTGCATAACTTGATATCACCCTGATCCACGAACTGGCGAATCAGATGGTACCGCATGAGTATGTGCTTGTTCTTCTGGTGTTGTCTAGGTTCCTTGGCTTGTGCAATAGCACCATTGTTGTCACAATACACGTCCAACGGATTGGACGAGCCCTGAACCACACCAAGATCCATGAGGAAATTCCTCATCCAAACAGCTTCCTTCTTTGCCTCCGGCGCACAATATACTCACCTCATTGGCGAAGCATACGCCTCTTGCTTGGAACTTTTCCAGCTCACAGCACCTCCGTTTATAATAAACACGTATCCGGATTGCGAGCGAGAATCATCAGAGTCAGTGAGATAACTCGCATCTGTGTAACCCTTTACATTAAGTTCATCTTCACCACCATAAACCAAGAACATATCCTTAGTCCTTCTCAAGTACTTTAGGATATTTTTAGCCATGTCAGTGGATCTCTCCAGATCAGCCCGGTATCTCGCCACAACACTTAGAGCATAGGAAACATCCGGCCTAGTACAAATCATGGCGTACATGATGGATCCGACTGCAGAAGCATACGGAATCGCACTCATCCGACTTCGCTCATCAGTTGTCGAAGGACACTGAGTCTTGCTAAGTTTTACACCATGGGACATCGGTAAGAACCCCTTCTTAGATGATTCCATGTTGAACTTTTTCAACACTTTTTCCAAATAAGTACTCTGACTCAATCCAATGAGCCTCCTTGATCTATCTCTATAGATCCGGATTCCGAGGATGTATGTTGCCTCACCCAAGTCTTTCATTGAGAAACTCCTTTCCAATGATTCCTTGGTTTCTTGCAACATCTGGACATCATTTCCAATCAGTAATATGTCATCCACATATAAGATTAGAAAATTTACTTTGTTCCCACTAAACTTCTTGTACAAACAAGAATCATGATCACTCTTGATGAAGCCAAACGATTTGACTACCTCATCAAAGCGAATGTTCCAACTCCGAGATGCTTGCTTCAACCCATAAATGGATTTCTGAAGTTTGCATACCTTGTCGATTAGCCGGATCGACAAAACCCTCGGGTGTATCATATACCGTCCTCGGTTAAATTTCCGTTAAGGAAAGCCGTTTTGACATCCATCGCCATATCTCATAGTCGAAATAGGCCGCTATAGCTAACATGATCCGAACTGATTTAAGCATCGCTACGGGCGAAAGTCTCGTAATCAACTCCTTGAACTTGTCGGAACCCCTTCGCGACAAGGCGTGCTTTATAGATTGAAACATTTCCATCCATATCAGTTTTCTTCTTAAAGACCCATTTGCACTCGACGGGTCTTGCACCGTCTGGCGAATCAACCAAGTTCCAAACTTGATTTTCATCCATGGACTTTATCTCGGATCTCATGGCTCAAGCCATGACTCGAATCGATCCCACCATCGCTTCGAATAATTTGCGGCTCATCAACATCTAGTAACACATTACGAACACTTCGTAATCTTGCCGATCTTCGTAATGCAGTGCTGCTCATTTCGGCTGCCGATCGGCTCAACCTCCAAGGTTTTTGCCGATTCGCTATTAGCCGATTCGCTATTAGCCGATTCCTCTCGAATTTCTTCGAGTTGCACCGTGCTCCCACTTACTCCCCGGTAGAAACTCTTTCTCAAGGAAGACACCGTTCGAGCGACAAACACTTTGCCCTCTTCTCGGTTGTAGAAGTAGTAACCCAAGGTTTCCCTCGGATACCCACGAAAATACATTTATCCGACTTGGCCGTAAGCTTCTTGTCCGATCAAGTTGACAAAAGCTTCACAACCCCAAATCTTAAGAAAAGACAAACTCGGCTTATTGCCTGTCCACATCTCATGCGGTGTCTTCTCTACCGATTTTGATGGTACTTTGTTTAGTGTGAACGCCGCTATTTCTAGACAATAACCCCAAAATGATAAAGGCAGATCTGTCCGACTCATCATTGATCGTACCATGTCCAACAAGGTCCGATTCCGCCTTTCCGAAACACCATTCCTTTGTGGCGTTCCTGGCGGAGTAAGTTGAGGAACTATTCCACAACTTTTCAGATGGTCATCAAACTCATGGCTCATGTACTCGCCTCCTCGGTCCAATCAAGAAACTTTATTTTCTTGCCGAGTTGATTACGTGCTTCATTACGGAATTCTTTGAACTTTTCAAAGGCTTCCGACTTATGTTTCATCAAGTAGATATATCCATACCTACTCAAATCATCGGTGAAGGTAATGAAGTACTCATAACCACCCAGGTCGTCGTGCTCATTGGTCCACATACATCACTATGTACTAGTCCCAACAAGTCGGACACCCTTTCGCAACTCTTTGCAAAAGGTGTCTTGGTCATTTTGCCGAGTAGGCAAGATTCATGTCTCTCGAACGACTCCAAGTCGAACGAAGTTAGTAGTCCATCATCATGGAGCTTCTTCATGCGTTTCCAACTTATATGACCAAGCGATTGCCAAAAGTAAGTCATATTCAGATCATTTGGTTTCAACCTTTTAACATTTATGTTATAAACCGACTCACCATCAAGATTCAAAATAAATAACCCGTCACGGGCGGGTGCAAAGCCGTGAAACATATCATTCAAATACAAAGAACAACCATTATTCTTGATATTCGACTCATAGCCTTGCCTCATCAAACATGAAGCGAAATAATGTTTCGATGAAACCTTTGGAACATAATAACAATTATTTAGTTCCATAATGAATCCGGAAGGTAAATGAAGTTGCATCGTGCCGACTTCCAACGCAGCAACTCTTGCTTTGTTGCCGACTCGAATATCAACCTCGCCTCTTGCTACGCTCCTAGTTCTTACCGGTCCACAACGAGTTGCGATTGTGAATAACTTGATCCGGTATCATATACCCAAGAACTATTAGGTGCATCGGCCAAGATATATGTCTATAACATTGCAAACAAGTGTACCTGAGTCGAAGTCATACCTCCACTCTTGGCTTTGTCGGCCAAGTACTTGCTGATTCCTCTTCCAATGGCCATCCGCCTTGCGGTAGAAGCAAGTGGATCCGGTGAAGGAGATGGTTAGTCCCCGAGGAAGCGCTTGGGACAGGGTCTGAGCCTTTCCTCGACTTAGCCTTCTTCTTAGTCCAAGAACTCTTCTTGAACTTAGCCTTATCGCACCATCAACACTTGGTGGTGCCCTTCTTGAGATCCGCCTCTGCTTGAGCATCCCATGCAATTCAGTGAGCTTCTTATCCATACCATGCATGTGGTAGTTCGAAATGAACGCCCATATGCACTAGGAAGAGTTCAGAACTATATCCGTAGCGAACTCTTCGCTTATGGGGTAGCCAAGCCTCTCTAGACTGCACGTAACCAACCATTTTGATCACATGCGGACTCGTGGATCACCATCCTTAAGCTTGCAACTCGGCAAAGCACGAGAGACTTGATACCTCTCGGTCTTACTTTGAGCACGAACATATTTTGAGGCTTTCGATCATATCGTAGGCCTCAACATGCTCGAACTGCTTTTGCAAGTCCGGTTCCATGTGAGCAAGCATAAGGCAGCTAATATCCGTGGACTCATCTTTAGCCGACGGTAGGCATTGGTGGCTGACGGCGTCGCATTCTCATTCGGCTCATCCGAAGTGGGTTGTCTAGGACATGGTCCTTCTTTTCTTGTTTGAGAACAATTCTCAGATTTCGATACCAGTTGGTAAAATTAGTGTCGTTCAGTTTATCTTTCTCAAGAATGGTTCTCAACGCAAAACCGGATATCTGAGAGTGACTGCTACTTGGTGCCATGATCTACAACAGAAAATATGCAAAACACTTAAGACATGTATTCATAAAAGAGCAAGCATATTAAACATTTTAATATTTTATGCTCCCACTAGAACTGTGGCATCCCGCAAAACCACTACTAGAAAATCGCGTTGAATTTGTGCATTGCATCGTCATCATCATGCATTGTTCGCATAAAACTATGTTTGCAAAGCCCGTGTTGTTTTCTAAACGCCCCTCTTTATTCAAACATCAAAACCGGGTCCCCGGAATATTTTGTTTTGGCCGCTATCGGTTTGCATATGGCCCGTTAAAATAAATAAAAAGGTTTAATTGTTTTAAGTGGGGGCAGTCGAACGGGCCGACTCGACCCGAACGACCACCCCCATTTTCTAAACGGTCCACCTACACCTGCCCTTCTAAATCCTAAGGCTACCCGGAAACCTACCCACACCCCCTGGCCACCTCACCCCCACCTATCCTAGGCCGCCACGTCGTCCCTCCCCAAACCATCACCAACCAGGTGCTGCCACTTGGCCACCTCTCTCCACTCACCCTCCTCTCTCTTCTCCCTAGCTACACGCACACTCACACCACGCCACGCTGCCAGCCCCCTGCCCCAGCCGCACCCTCTCCTTCCTGGGCCCCACCCTCCGGCCCCACCTCTCTCTCCTCTCTCCCCCAAAGCTCCTCTCTCCCCGCCTGTTCCTAACCTCGCCCGACCCCGCGCCCCTCTGGCCCCGACCGCCCCCGCCTCGCTCCTCTCCTCTTCCTCCGGCTCGCCAGCCAGTGCCTTGCCTCCGGCGGACCCAGCCCCGTCGCTCGCCGCATCCACCTCTCTCCGCCTCGCCGCCCGGACTCGCGACCCCCTCCATGGCCTCCTCTGCGTCCGCCTCCTCGCCGCTCCACCACCCGAGCCGCACCTGTCGCCGCCAGCCACCTCCCTGCAAGCTCCTCCACTTGGCGCCAAGCCCCGCCTGCACCGCCCGCAACCTCCGAGCCAACCTCCGGCCTAGGCCGCCTCCACGCCGCCCGCTGCGCCACCTCGACCCAGCGCCGCCTCGGCCCGTCGCCCGATGCGCGTCAAGCCTGCGCTGCCCGCCTCGCGCATCCGTCCCTCGCCGCCCGCGCCGCCCCTCCGCCGCCCTCTCAAGCGCGCCGCCAGCCAGCCCGTCCGCCTCGCGCTTCCCTCGAGCCGCGCCGCCCGCAAGCTTCGCCTCCGCGGTCCCGGCGTCGCGATCGCCCTCTCGCCTGCTCGGCTGGCCGCGCCGCCCTCTGGCCGCGAACCATGCCGCCGCCGCGGTGCTCCTCTCCCTTCGGCGCCCTCCTCCGCTGCCGCCCCGTCGCCGTCTGTCTCGCAGTACCACCCCCGCCCCGCGGTCCCTCGTCGCCCTACAGCGCCACCACCGCCCTCACCTTGGTGCCAAGTTCCGCCCCGAGCCCGTCCCGGTCCGCTTCCGCCTCCACGTCGCCGCCATTCGTTCACGTGGTGCCGTTCAAGATGCCAAGACCGACACGGGATGAGAACCAAGTCCACAAGACCGTTCCGTTGAGGACAGAACCCTTCAAGTAATTGCGACAGGCTCGACACCGACAACGAAGGAACCCCGAGTAACTCGCCGAGAAACTAGGGGCGATGACGCCGTCGACAAGATCCACCTCGGGCGCGACCACGGACACCAAGAGCTACCGGCAACATGACCAAGACCCGGACCCCGATAACCATGATCCTCACGGCAGAACAACAAGGCCTTCGAGGTGGGACCGACAAGATCTTCTCCTCGGGACACCGGGAGATCCCCTGAACGCCAAGATCGTCGAGTTCAGGGACCCTCAAGATCTCCGTCACGGACACGACATGTACTTCCACAGGACGCCATGGCGGGGCCCGGATCCGAAGGCCACATGGGACGACAAATACTCCAACATGGACCGGTTGAAGCAAACCCGAAGGCGGTAGATGCGACAAGTACTTCCCCGATCCGAAGACCCTAACCCCGGACGCCGAGACCGACCCGTCGAACCCTGGACCCTGAGACCGAACCCCCGAACCCCGGAACCCCAAGACCGTCGAGAACCCTAATGTGTGAATCCCTCTCCGAGAACCCTATTTTCATAAATGGTCAACTATATGAATTGTTGCATACTTAGTTGATATCTGCATGCATATCATTGGTTTGGGGCCTACGCGATTCACCTCTAATTAAATATGGGGCCTATATGCGGGCAAATCTAGTCTCATATCGGCCTCATTTAAACTTGTGTAGCGAACCGGTATCTAATCTTACCTTGTTATAACAACATTTAAATTGCGGGGTAGCTAAACAACTTGAACCATCTAATTGATGTCGGGACCCCGGTTCCGCTTAATATGACCTAATTGCATCGCACCTTGGCCATGCCATCCATCATGCATGCATCATGCCGATCTTCTGCCGTTGCATTAAATATTGTATCCGGTGTTTCTTCTAGTGTTTTGCTCCTTCGCGGATAAGGCCGTTGAGTTGATGTGAGCTTCGCCCCGATCTTCGGTTGAACCTTCGGCAATGTTTTCAGGCGAGCATCTCCCCCTTTCTACCTATCTTACTTTTATAGTATTTACTCCCTCCTGTTGATCTATTGCTATCTGTGTCGCGATGCTCTAGTTTCGTACCCGTGATATCCCTTGCAGCCATATATAGCCTTGGACACATCCTATTACCTGTGTTTGGTAGATAGTTGGACCCGCGTGTCGTAGTCGCTTGCTCAAGTGTTTTTCTTGTCGTCAAGTGCCACGGTTGTTGGAGGATTGCCGCATGTTGACGTTGGAGATGATCATGGTTTACTTATTGTTCACCTTAATTCCTGTTTAACAACTAAAATTGAATTATGCAGAGGCATCGGTGGGTGATAGGTAAGATTTGGTTTCCGACCGCCCACTTGTGTCCCGTAGGACCCGAGTTCTTGACACCTGTTCCGAGATCGAGCGCGCTAACCACGGTGGGAGATATGGGCCCCATTGATTATTACCTGATTTCAAAGTATTGTCTTGGGGCCACAACTAGTTTGAGGTGTTTTACTATTCGTACTTATGCCATGCTACTTATGTATTTACGTTTGTGCGAGGAGCACACTGTCTTGTTAGGAATTGTGACCCGTTTACGTGGTATCGACAGTCCCGTTTGGGGACTCATTGTCGTTACCGGGCCCCCACAAACCCTAAGTCCGTCTCGAGACGGCCGACTTCGTTGGGTGTACTTAGTGGGGTGGCCCCGTGCTTGCTTTGGGTGCAGGAACGTCGTGACTTAGGCCCGCCGACATACCGATGGGTGTATGTTAACCGATCCGCAAAAGGGTCAAGTGCTGTGGATACTTTGGTGCACCCTAGGTTAAATCTTTTCGAGAAGCCGTGTCCGCGGTTATGGACGACTTGGAGCACAGTGCTTGATCATAGACAACTATAACTAAAGTTTATTGTTTTAAATTGACTTGTTTCCGATATGATTAGTAAACAACTTCACTACAACGGAATGGCTAAGTAAAAGTACCAACAATTGCTGGGTTTTGGGGTTATCTCATGCTAATTGTATCTGAATAGTAAGTGTTGCAACTATCATGGAATGGTTAACTAAAAGTGCCCACTGCTTACTTTATCATGATGAATATGTAAACCTGACTAGTAAAGTGTCACAACTATAACTGATAAGTAAACTGCCAACTGTGTGAGTTCCTCGGTTGACTTCCTCGTTTGGTCTCGAGGGGGAAACGCCAGGATGGGTTTGTTTGATGATAGTATCAGGTGGGATCCGAATAGGTCTCTCTTACCCCCTCTCTGATAGCCGCCAGTTGAATCGAGTCTCTATAGGTTGTTTAGTGCATGCTGCCGCTGCCGCTTCAGTCCACCATACCTATGTAGGCGAGGACCGCCGAATTCTAGCCTCGCCGTGTGCTGGCCTCAGTACTGACGCTCCTTCTTTTCTTTTGCCCTTTGTCGGCACCCCTTTTGTTTAAGCAGGTTTTGAGATCGACGCCGTTAGCAGGGTTACCCTTCCGGCTTGGCCTGGGCAGGGTTATGGACGCCATTGGTTATTCTTCAGGGCTCTTAGCCCCATTTGCATCTTGTCCGTAGACGGACACTCTATCATTTTCAAGGTGATTTGGATCTTTGTACCGTATATTTGTATTCTTGACTCTTTGAGTTGTTGTATATCTATCTACATGGGTTCCATCGAGGACTGTTGTGTAATGTTATTACTTTGCTTTCCACCCGCACGAAAGTGCCTGGTGGGCACCTTCGAATCGTTTCTATGCGGGTTTGGCGAGTTTTGCTCAAATTTGCATAGGGCCGATTCTGAGGGTGTTACAGAGTGGTATCAGAGCTCAGCAGTTACGATACCCCACAAGTCCAGCCTGTAGGATAACCTAGCTAACGGCCGAAGTAGAGTGTCAAAATTATTTTGCAAAATCGGTTGGATAGTTCTGGTTAGGTCTGATTTTACTCCTTACCCCTCTGCTATTCTCCTCTTATCTCGACGTGTTTTGAACCTGCTCTCTTATCTTTTCTTCGAGTCCAGGATTTCTCGTGGTGGGTTTTCCGTCGTACCTTCAGGGTTTCGCTTCCTCCTTTGTCGACGGTGTTCTATCATCCGGTGTTCAAGCTGCCTGAGGAATCCGTCTACGGTGTTATCATTCTTTGTTCCTTGTTTGTGCCTTCCGGTGTTTTCCGACGCGACGACATCCTCTATGCCAGATCCGATGCAGAGTCTGCATCACTCCCTTGATCCGAACCTCGCTTGTCGAGATCTTCAGTCTGAATCTTGAGGGTTGGTTGCCTAATCTGTCTATTCGTGTACAGAGTAATGCTTTGAGTGCGGGATGGAGTCGCGACCATACCACTACTCTTATCATTTGCTCGGTATATTGAATAGTGGATCGATGCAATTCTACTCCTTCCATGGAAGTTAGAGGTGGCCTTACCTTTAACTTCGTCCGTTGTCTATCCGGAGTGTTCTCTTGACGAACGGGATCAACGACGTCTTGTTGGTGGTGTCGCCGATTTCAAGACGAAGAAAGCATCATTGTTAGTGGTGTCGCGAAGATCTACACGATGCGAGAAGACGCAGATCGCCGACCTTCCCTTCCGGTACCATGAGGCGGATCTCGAGGGCGAGATCCATTGTTAGTGGCGTCGAATTGTGGCATCCCGCAAAACCACTACTAGAAAATCGCGTTGAATTTGTGCATTGCATCGTCATCATCATGCATTGTTCGCATAAAACTATGTTTGCAAAGCCCGTGTTGTTTTCTAAACGCCCCTCTTTATTCAAACATCAAAACCGGGTCCCCGGAATATTTTGTTTTGGCCGCTATCGGTTTGCATATGGCCCGTTAAAATAAATAAAAAGGTTTAATTGTTTTAAGTGGGGGCAGTCGAACGGGCCGACTCGACCCGAACGACCACCCCCATTTTCTAAACGGTCCACCTACACCTGCCCTTCTAAATCCTAAGGCTACCCGGAAACCTACCCACACCCCCTGGCCACCTCACCCCCACCTATCCTAGGCCGCCACGTCGTCCCTCCCCAAACCCTCACCAACCAGGTGCTGCCACTTGGCCACCTCTCTCCACTCACCCCTCCTCTCTCTTCTCCCTAGCTACACGCACACTCACACCACACAGCACGCCACGCACTCACGCGCACACACCTGCCGCCTAGCCCCCTGCCCCAGCCGCACCCTCTCCTCCCTGGGCCCCACCCCTCCGGCCCCACCTCTCTCTCCTCTCTCCCCCAAAGCTCCTCTCTCCCCCGCCTGTTCCTAGCCTCGCCCGACCCCGCGCCTCTCTGGCCCCGACCGCCGCCAGCCGCCCCCGCCGGCTCGCTCCTCTCCCTCTTCCCTCCCGGCTCCGGCCAGGCGCCGCCGCCGCCTCGGCCGGACCCGCCCCGTCGCTGCCCGCATCCACCTCTCTCATGCCCCTCGTGGGACTCGCGACCCCTCCATGACCTCCTGCGTCCCGCCTCCTCCGCTCCCGACCGAGCCACTGCCGTCCGCCACCTCCTGCAAGCTCCCTCCACTGCCGCCAAGCCCCGCCCGCACCACCGCCTCAACCTCCGAGCAACCTCCGCCTAGGCCGCCTCCGCCGCCACTGCGACCAGCGCCGCCTCCGGCCCGTCCGAGGCCCGCGTCAAGCCCGCGCCGCCTCGCGCATCCGTCCCTCGCCGCGCGCCGCTCCGCCGCCCTCCTGCGCGCGCCGCCCTCGCCCGGCCCGTCCGCCTCGCCAGGCGCTTCCCTCAGCCGCGCCCGCCCTGCAAGCTTCGCCTCCGCCCGATGGTCCCGGCGTCGCCCTCTCGCCCTGCTCCGGCTGGCGCGCCGCCGCCTCGGCGCGAACCATGCCGCCCGCTGCGGTGCTCTCTCCTCGGCCCTCCTCCGCTGCCGCCCCGTCGCCGTCTGCCTCGCAGTACCACCCCCGCCCCGCGGTCCCTCGTCACCCTGCAGCGCCACCGCCGCCCTCGCCTTAGTGCCAAGTTCCGCCCCGAGCCCGCGTCCCCCGGGTCCGCTTCCGCCTCACGCACGTCATCGCCCTTCGTTCACGTGGTGCCGTTCAAGATGCCAAGACCGACACGGGATGAGAACCAAGTCCACACAAGACCGTTCCCGTTGAGGACAGGAACCCTTCAAGTAATTGCGACAACGAGCTCGACACCGACAACCGAAGGGAACCCCGAGTAACTCGCCGAGGAAACTAGGGGCGATGACGCCAATACGACAAGATCCACCTCCCAGAGCGACGACCCCTGGACACCAAGAGCTACCGGCAACATGACCAAGACCCGGACCCCGATAACCATGATCCTCACGGCAGAACAACAAGGCCTTCGAGGTGGGACCGACAAGATCTTCTCCTCGGGACACCGGGAGCTCCCCTGAACGCCAAGATCGTCGAGTTCAGGGACCCTCAAGATCTCCGTCACGGACACGACATGTACTTCCCTGGGACGCCATGACTGGGGCCCCGGATCCGAAGGCCACATGGGACGACAAATACTCCAACATGGACCCGGTTGAAGCAAACCCGAAGACGGTAGATGCGACAAGTACTTCCCCGATCCGAAGACCCTAACCCCGGACGCCGAGACCGACCCGTCGAACCCTGGACCCTGAGACCGAACCCCCGAACCCCGGAACCCCAAGACCGTCGAGAACCCTAATGTGTGAATCCCTCTCCGAGAACCCTATTTTCATAAATGGTCAACTATATGAATTGTTGCATACTTAGTTGACATCTCGCATGCATATCATTGGTTTGGGGGCCTTACGCCGATTCACCTCTAATTAAATATGGGGCCTATATGCGGGCAAATCTAGTCTCATATCGGCCTCATTTAAACTTGTGTAGCGAACCGGTATCTAATCTTACCTTGTTATAACAACATTTAAATTGCGGGGTAGCTAAACAACTTGAACCATCTAATTGATGTCGGGACCCCGGTTCCGCTTAATATGACCTAATTGCATCGCACCTTGGCCATGCCATCCATCATGCATGCATCATGCCGATCTTCTGCCGTTGCATTAAATATTGTATCCGGTGTTTCTTCTAGTGTTCTGCTCCTTCATGATAAGGCCGTTGAGTTGATGTGAGCTTCCCGATCTTCGGTTGAACCTTCGCAATGTTTTCAAAGCAGCATCTCCCCCTTTCTACCTATCTTACTTTTATAGTATTTACTCCCTCCTGTTGATCTATTGCTATCTGTGTCGCGATGCTCTAGTTTCGTACCCGTGATATCCCTTGCAGCCATATATAGCCTTGGACACATCCTATTACCTGTGTTTGGTAGATAGTTGGACCCGCGTGTCGTAGTCGCTTGCTCAAGTGTTTTGCTTGTCGTCAAGTGCCACGGTTGTTGGAGGATTGCCGCATGTTGACGTTGGAGATGATCATGGTTTACTTATTGTTCACCTTAATTCCTGTTTAACAACTAAAATTGAATTATGCAGAGGCATCGGTGGGTGATAGGTAAGATTTGGTTTCCGACCGCCCACTTGTGTCCCGTAGGACCCGAGTTCTTGACACCTGTTCCGAGATCGAGCGCGCTAACCACAGGTGGGGAGATATGGGCCCCCCATTGATTATTACCTGATTTCAAAGTATTGTACTGGGGGCCACAACTAGTTTGAGGTGTTTTTACTATTCTGTACTTATGCCATGCTACTTATGTATTTACGTTTGTGCGAGGAGCACACTGTACTGTTTAGGAATTGTGACCCGTTTACGTGGTATCGACAGTCCCCGTTTGGGGACCTGCTGCCATCACCGGCCCCACAAACCCTAAGTCCGTCTCGGAGACCGGCCGACTTCGTTGCGGGTGTACTTAGTGGGGTGGCCCCTCGTGCTTGCTTTGGGTCTGGGAACGTCGTGACTTAGGCCCCGCCGACATACCGATGGGTGTATGTTAACTGATCTGGCAAAAAGGGTCGAAGTGCCTGTGGATACTTTGGTGCACCCCTGCAGGGTTAAATCTTTTCGAGAAGCCGTGTCCGCGGTTATGGACGACTTGGAGCACAGTGCTTGATCATAGACAACTATAACTAAAGTTTATTGTTTTAAATTGACTTGTTTCCGATATGATTAGTAAACAGCTTCACTACAACGGAATGGCTAAGTAAAAGTACCAACAATTGCTGGGTTTTGGGGTTATCTCATGCTAATTGTATCTGAATAGTAAGTGTTGCAACTATCATGGAATGGTTAACTAAAAGTGCCCACTGCTTACTTTATCAGGATGAATATCTAAACCTGACTAGTAAAGTGTCACAACTATAACTGATAAGTAAACTGCCAACTGTGTGAGTTCCTCGGTTGACTTCCTCGTTTGGTCTCGAGGGGGAAACGCCAGGATGGGTTTGTTTGATGATAGTATCAGGTGGGATCCGAATAGGTCTCTCTTGCCCCCTCTCTGATAGCCGCCAGTTGAATCGAGTCTCTATAGGTTGTTTAGTGCATCTTTGCCGCCGCTTGATCCACCATACCTATGTAGGCGAGGACCGCCAATTCTAGCCTCGCTGCAGGCCGGCCTCAGATCGACGCTCCTTCTTTCTTTTGCCCTTTGTCGGCACCCCTTTGTTTAAGCAGGTTTTGAGATCGACGCATAGTGGTTACCCTTCCGCTTGGCTGGCAGGGTTATGGACGCCATTGGTTATTCTTCAGGGCTCTTAGCCCCATTTGCATCTTGTCCGTAGACGGACGCTCTATCATTTTCAAGGTGATTTGGATCTTTGTACCGTATATTTGTATTCTTGACTCTTTGAGTCGCTGTTGTATATCTATCTGTTCTGTGGGTTCCATCGAGGACTGTTGTGTAATGTTATTACTTTGCTTTCCACCCGCACGAAAGTGCCTGGTGGGCACCTTCGAATCGTTTCTATGCGGGTTTGGCAAGATTTGCTCAAATTTGCATAGGGCCGATTCTGAGGGTGTTACAAGAACCAACACCCCTCCGATGGTTACTTAGTGATTCAGGATCCTAAATAAGCAAGTCGGCTAGTGAGCTTTAGCATCACCGCTAGCCGCCAAGTGATCTAGGTAGACAACTCCTTGTCAATCGCATCTCATGCGACTCCTGTTGGACAGGTGGCATCACATGCCCCGGCTCCCATCCGACCTTTCCCCGAGTCCCACAACCGTTGTGATAGACCCGTCTAGCTTACCAAGTGTTTCTGTAGTAAGATTCCGACTCGAACCCACCTAGTCGGAAAGAATTGGCAGCACCTCAATTTTATGAGCCCACTACCAAAAATGTCCGACTTGTGATGGTGCAAACATCAAGGGAAAACCGACTAGACCTTCTTTGAGGGATTAAATTTTACCGACTATCTAATAGAGGTAAAACTGAGACATAAAAATAACACAAAATAAAGCAATTATGATGTGAAATGGTATGGCTCTCTTCATGGCGATCTCCATCTCCACAAAGCTTGTAATCCGACTCGTGCCAACTCTTGTCACTTGCCGTCTTACTCCATGTCGCCGACATGTACAACGCCTTGCATGCCTTCCGGGTTCTCAAACAGCTACACTAGCTTAGTAAAGTAAATTACATAGAGAATCCGACACGCATGTCGTTATACAATAAAATGACAGCACCTAGGCTCCAACAAAAACTGATTCGCAGATCACGTATGGATTACACATACATCACATGCACATGAACCATACCATTCACGCAAAACCAAGTTATGCATAGATACAATATCTACCGCGTTGTGAAAAACTATCGACATCCTAAGGCACTTCTGACGGCGGAAGCCGGCGGTCCCCGCTTAGGAGGGCGGGGATCGGCGCTACTTATGCGCAGCGCCCGGCGATTTTTCCGAAAACGTAGATCTCATCTACGATCCGAACATGGATTCCGATCATCGTTCCGATTCGATCAAAGTCTTTGATCTTCGATCATCGCTCGGATTTACGTGTCACAATCTACCCCGATGGCGGAAGCCGGTAGGGGTATGTCTCCACGACCTCGGCAGATGATCACGGAATTCAGATCTACCATTCCCGAGTACAGTTGATCCAATCAACTTCATAAAAACCGATCTATCTCATAGATCGACCACCAAAACAACACATAGATCTCATCTATAGCCTACTGCATATCACATATGCGAGATCTCGAGCCTAAAACCGGAAGCTATCGCTCTGATACGACTGTTGGGCCACGCGGAGATAAAATAAAATTTTCCTCTAACGTGGTGATCCCAAGATCTAGCCGAGGTAGAAGGCCACGAGGTTTACCACTAGACGCAGCCATTGCGGATTACGATGAAGCGCGTCGATTGATGCGGTGTAGTCCTCACGATCCGATCGTCCCGGTGCTGATCGCACAACACCTCTGCTGGTATCCACACGCATAGGAGGAGGCCGTGGCGAATCGCTAGGTTCGTTACGCTGGCCGGACTGTCAGGAGCTAGGGTTTCCAACACATGGAACGACGTAACCAACAACGATTAACCTTTACGGGTTATTGTGCTCCACTATATATAGGAGTGAACGTGGGCTCGCCGCGAACCATTCACTAAAGCCCATATAAAACTAGTCACCGTGAGTCCAACTCACTAACTCAGTCCTAATCCGGTTTAGGTCCAACCCAACCAGATTATATGTTCGATCCAATCCGAACTTGCTCCCCGCTTAAGTGTGTGACCCGCAGGCTCATGGTTACTTGGACACGATTAGAGTCCAACTCACAATCGATCAATCGGTATCGGCTCCCAGCGTAACATGCCGATTCCCAAGTACCAAAGAGTCATGACGACTTGCCTTTCCAATGCGACTTACGTCGAGTCCCTTTTGCCTCACGATATACCTTGTCGACTATAGGCGAATATATGTCATCCCTTAAATAGTCCGACTCTTCTCGATCCGAGATAAGTGATTCACCCGACTAACTTAGTCGATCGCCTCGGTTAACACTTAACCGAGTCGCATGGCCATGCTTTCGAATCATATCTCACGAGAGGGCCCAGAGAATATCTCTCCGAGTGGAGGGCAAAATCCCATCTTGGTTATTCACATCACGCAGCTTGATTCTCAATTCCGAACAACCCTTTATAACTCGCGATTCACGGATCAGCGTTTGACAAAACCTAAGTCGGTGATCCTCAACTCGGACTATGCAACAACCTCAGGTCTAAGGATTACATTGATTGAGATATACAAATGACAGCTTAGTTCGTTGTACCTCAATATGGGTCAATCCGACTCGCTAAACTCTTTAGCCTAGTCTGTGTAAGTTGGAATAGCATCTCCATGCCCATGACAAGTGGAACCGAGTCATCGCAACTTTCACATTGGTCTAAGTTGTGTCCAAGACAACCTCAATGACCAAGGATATTTAGTACAAACAACATGAATGCATAGTTCCACAACTGAATCACATATTCAATGATACACATCAGATGTTTATACAAGGACTACTTAATAACTTTATGAATACAACGGGAAATCTCATCATACATGATTGCCTCTAGGGCATATTCCCAACACTGGGCCCTCTCGGTGGAATGTCATCCAATTGGCTTGCAAGCATGTGACTTGGTCACAAGGGATCACATATCACGGGAACGAGAAAAGAGTACTTATCTGTAACGAGGTTGAACTAGGTATGCAGAGATACCGACGATCATAACCTCGGATAAGTAAACTATCGTGAGACAAAGGGAAATTGGTATCGTATGTAAGTGGTTCATTCGATCGCAAAGTAATCATAGAAATATGTTGGAGCCATATGAATTTCCAGATTCCTCTATTGGTTATTGTTCGGAGAAGTGTCTCGATCATGTCCGCATAATTCACGAACCGTAGGGAGACACACTTAAGGATTCGACGTTGTTTTGAGTAGTTATGGTATTATGAGAAAGAGACCGAATGTTGTTCGGAGTCTCGGATGGGATCCGGATATCACGAGGTGATCCGGAATGGTCCGAGAATAAGATTCATATAAGGAAAGTCCGTTTGAGTTCGGGAATGATTCCGTGTTTTCATCGGAATGTTCTAGAAGGTTCGGATTGTCCGGCACTCCGGGGGAGGTACATGAGTGTGTCATTGAATGATTGCATCATGTACTAAGTGTTCTTGCTGTTCCAAAACATGAAAGTCAAGTTGCCGTTTGAAAGTCAAACGGCTAAAAACAGAAACTGTGGGAAACAGAAACCGTGGGAAACAAGCAAGAGGAGTTGAACCAACTTGGAGGAGGAGTCCCACTCCTCCGGCCGCCAGCCCTAGGCCGAGTTGGGGAGGGACTCCTCCTCCCTAGCGCCTAGCCCCTCCACCCATAAAAGGAGGGCAGGGCTCCTCCTTGAGACACACAAGTTTCCACCTCTAATCTCGTGTTTAGAGCCGTTTGGTTTAGAGCTTCTAATTGCTTTAGCTCATGGTTTAGAGCCTTCTAATTGGTGTGTCTAATCTCTAGACCACTAATAGCCCTCTCTTATAATCCACCATACTCGCTCCGGCTATGAAGCCTGGGATCTCCCTCTACTTCCGGTACGCCAGCTGCCGGAATCGCGAGAAGAGTGCTACAACCTCCGCTGCCTGCTGGAACAAGGGAGAGGAAGGTCTTCGTCGAGTACCGAATGTGTGACCGACTGCGGAAGCGCTGCCGGAACGCAGAGCCGGAAGGATCGTCCACATGATCTTGAGATCGGAAAGAGTACGACTACATCACCCACGAGAATCCGCTCTCGTTAAAACACTTTGGAATCTTCGAGGGTAAGTTATTCCATCGACTCGTTGCTACAATCTAGTAGATAGATCTTGGCTTGTTTGTTTGTATGCGATAGAAAATTTTTGTTTTCCATGCTACGAACCCCTACAATATGTAACATGTAGGCTCTTGTATTTGGTTCTTGGTTTTAAATCATGCCACATGTAAGATATGGATCCAATGTGGTTAAACTTCTAATCATTCCAATCTTGTCTCACATACATGTGGCCAATTTGTTTTCACAAATTGGTAACCACATGCATGCATGCCAAATATGTATGGCACATGCAATAATAGCCATGCCACCTTCTTCTTTTATTCTTTCCATTTTAAATCTTTTGAATCTTCTCTTGTGGTTGAATTAAAATCAATGGAGCTTGTTAATTGAATTAAACCAAATCAAAATAACCTAACATACCTCTCCACTCCCTAACTACCTCAACCCGCCAAACGCTCATCCATCTAAACTGTGGCCACCACCCATGTGCTTGCCATGGCACACATCTCTCTTTCTTGCCTTGCAAGATGATCAGCACCACCATCCCACTAGTCCCCCTCTCCTTCCTTCTCTCGGTGGACAACAAGAAAAGAGAAGGAGAGAGGCACCCCATGTACCTGAGCCCCATGATGTAGCCTGTCCTATGGAAGTCCCTACATCCTCAACACCAAGTCCACAAAGTGTACCTATGACTCGTGATCGAGCTAAACTACTCCATTATAAGGTCAATTCGTTCATTTCATTGTGTGACTTAGATATACCCTTGAATGTCTTGCTAATCATGCCCCAGCATTGTGCATACTGAAGCCCCCCCATATGAGATAAATCAGGAGCTAGGCGCGAAGATGTTGCAGCTGGAGCTGAGACCCCGGAGTCTTTGGCCTGCTCACCCCGGAATCTCAGCACCAGGTCTCTAGCCTAGGACTCCGCTGTAATACCTCGGACACTACGCTCTGAGCAACAAGCCAGGACGAACCCGAAGTGCATAAGGTGGTACTACCGCGGATTGGATCGAAGGAGATAAGAAGGAGGGGCAGGTGAGATGCTGGCGTCGGGGACATGCACGCTCTTTGCGTGTCCCTCTGCAAAGAAGATAAACATGAAATGATTTTCCAGGTGGGCTGGGGGAGGAAGGAAGAAATGGCATATGTCTTCGGTTGGGTTTTGTTTGGCCAAAATAAAATCCAAGCTAACTTCTCTCTCTTTAAACGCATTTATTAATAAAGCTACCAATTTAAATCACAAGATCAAATGAAATAAGTAGACGCAAGAACAAGAAGAAAGTGAAAGATTGGTGGCATTTGAAATTGAGATCCATTTGAGATCCATTTGTAGCAATTCAAACCCCACAAGAACCTTCACAAAAATCAAATAATTTCAATTGAAAAGACAAAGGAGGAAAGCTTGCATGGGTCATGCATGTGGTATTGTTGCTTGAGCTAGTTTGTGAAAACAAGCTAACTTGCAAATGATAGTTTTTTTATACCACCATCCATAGAGAATTTTGGACACGCAAAGGAAAAGATTATTCCCCTTGTCTATGGCTGATGATGTGTAGCTCAGATCACTGTAGAGCTTCATTGGGAGACCCCAAGAGGAAGGTATGATGAGCACACAAGCAAGTTTTCCCTCAATAAGAAACCAAGGTTATCGAACTAGTAGGAGGAAGAAAACGACCCAAAGGTGTTGCTAGCAACTTGGAAACCTGCACAACACAAACTCAAGACTGTTACCCAACAAATAGTGAGGTTGTCAATCTCACCAGTTTGCTGAAAACAAAGGATTAACTGTATGGTGTGGAAGGTAATGGTGGCTTGCAGAAAGTAAACAGTAACAGTGGAAGATGTATCAATGGTAAATATTGGACCAGGGTCCATAGTTCACTAGAGGTGTTCTCCTTAAGATAAACAACATAACATGTTGGGTAAACATATTACAATGGGGCAATTGATAGGACAGAGCAATGCATAACAATGCAATACTAGACATTCATGATCCTATGAGATTTGATTGGGCATTACAACAATATACATAGACCGCCATCCAACTGCATCTATGACTAGTAATCCACCTTCAGGTTATCATCCGAACCCCCTCCTGTATTAAGTTGCAAGCAACGGTAACTGCTTTAAGCAAGGTGTGTAAAATAAACAATCCACTTGTTCCATGAACAAGAGATCGTTGTTTTCTCCCTAGTAGCAACACCACATCTACAACCTTAGAGATTTCTGTCACTTCCCTAGATTAAATAGAGGCATGAACCCACTATCGAGCATAAATACTCCCTCTTGGAGTCACTAGCATCTACTTGGGCAAGATAGCTACTAGAAACGGGGAGCATGCAAGATCTCAAACAACAGAGACATGATAGAATCAATAAGATAGAATCATTAACCAATCTGACATAGTAATCTCAATATCCATCGGATCCCCGCAAAAACAACATGCATGATTACAAATAGATGATCTTGATCATGAATGGAGCTCATAAGATCTAAACATGGTAGCACAAAGGAGGACAAACAACCATCTAGCTACTACATGAACCCGTAGTACAAGGTGGAACTGCCCACACATCATACCGAAGGCTGGCATGGTGATGAAGAAGGCCTCCTGGATGATCTCTCCCCTCCGGCAAGGTGCCGGGAAGAGCTTCAGATCCCCCCGATCTAGGGACGACGGTGGCGGTGGCTACAAACTGTTTCGTGGAAGATTGATTGGGTCCTTAGGGTTTAGGTATCGGGGGCTTCTTATAGGCGAAGAGGGAGGCCGAGGGGGTGCCCGAGGCAGCTGCACCCCTAGGCGCGGGCCAGGCCAGGCCGCGCGGCCAGCGGTGTGGTCCCCTCGAGGCCCTCCTCCTTCTCGTCTTCTGGCTACGTGTTCCCCACGGTAAAATATTAACTTTGGCTTTTGTCCCGTCCAATTCCGAGAATATTCATTTTCTGACTTTTATGGAACCAAAAACAACGGAAAACAGGCAACTAGCACTGTGGAATCTTGTTAATAGGTTAGTCCTAGCAAACATATAAAAATACCTCAAAGTATAGACAAAGCAAAGCAAAGTAGATACTAAACAAGCATGGAACATCAAAAATTATAGATACGTTTACGACGTATCAAGCATCCCCAAGCTTAACTCCTGCTCGTCCTCGAGTAGGTATGTGATAAAAATAATATTTTTTGAGGTGACATGCACCATTAAAATCAAGATCAAACCATTTGCAAGCATTGAAAGCTGGGATCAAAGAACTCTAAACATTAGCATGAAAGAAGAAGTTCTAACAATAAGACAAAGCAACTATGCTACAACATGAAAGGATACAAACAAAGATCATGAATAGCAATGCATTGAAAGATGTTTGTTTGTTTCACATATAGAAAATATAACATAGTGGCATTCAGCTTGTCCCTCATGGAGTAGAAATAAATGCATAGGACACCTTCAAAGTTCATAAGAGTGACTAGATACAAATAGTTCAAGAACAAGCAATATCAACAATATGAATCAATCAATAAGTTTTGGGACAATGCACATAGAGCTAAGAATGGAAACTATGCTCTCTTAATTGGTGCCTAAGGATAGAAGGTGGAGACTCAATATAATGGTGGAAGAAAGGCTCATCATAAAAGGGAAGCAGGGATTTCAAGTCTCATAAAGAGCTTCCAAAAATTATGGTACTTGTTAGCTTTCAGCTCTCATTGCCCCTATCATAAGAATCTTGAAGTGATTAAGGTTAAAGTGAACAAACTATGGAATATATGCTTGACAAAGTATAAGTTGGCAATCTCATGTCCCTTGAGTACGAGAGCCGCTCCTCATGCTACTCAACTTTAGTCACCGGTAAGTTCTTGTCATAGTAAGTGCATGTGTATCATGGAGAACCGCCAACGGGGTACCCCTTGCACATGATACAGGAGCTATCGCATATCAAAATGACAAGGTAAGCAGACAATGAGCATCTCAGCAATCTTCTTATTTACCATGGGAAAATGGTTCTTTTTTCTCTCTTTCCTCTTTTCTCATCTTTTTTTCTTTTTCTCAATCTCTATCTCTTTTTTTATAAGAAGAATGCTTCATAGATTGCTCACTATGGTGTTGCTGCAAGTTTTCACCATGATTAGGCATGGCTTAGGCTAGCGGCCCAGGCGTTTCTCTAACGCACATACATAACTGCATGGACTTATAAGCTCCCCTTTTATTTCACATCGACGACATCCATAAACAAAAGAGCATGATATCAACTGGGTAGACATTTACATGTGTTGAAAGCGTTCCCCATGATAGCACGGTTCTGCTAATCCCAACTTATAAGTGCAAACGTATACAACATAGATGACACAATGGTTCAAGTTTATTAGGGTCAAGAAAAAATAAAGTGTGCCACCAAGTTTGTGAGAGCTTTAATCACTAAGTTTCACATAACAACTTTAATTTGGAAGATAGATAAAACAAGAATATACTTGGAATGGTGTAAAACACCATGCATAGGAATTTATAGTGGACACTTTGGAATAACTTGGTTTATTGGGAGTTGGATGCATGAGTAGAGCTTACTCATACAAGTGGAGGCTAGCAAAATACTGGGAGCGACCAACTAAGAGAGCAATAATGGTCATAATCATGCAGAACGACAAAACATTACTAATTAAAGCATAAAGTGGTACTACAAGTCAAAAACTAAATGATCATAAAGGCTAAGGTGACTTGTTCATAGTCATAACATGGTGTGAGCATGTGCCAAGTCAACCTAAACAAAGCATCAAAGGAGAATACTACAATACTACGCTTTTGTATGCTAAAAGAACGCATGATTCTTTGAAGGCACATTAAGAAATCCTAATTGTTTGGAACTAGTCATGCTACAACAATAATCACTAAGCATAAGGTCAAAACAACATCTGGCATGACATGATAAAGTCTAAGTCACAGTCAAAGCAAGCTTCTCTAGTACTACTAAAGCAAGAACTTCCTACTCCTTTCCAACACCAATCAACTTATTTGAAAAAACACAACGAAAACGGGGGTCCAACTACTTTATTCAAGCAAACTAAGAAAACCAAAAACAAAAATGAAAACTAATACGCTCCAAGAACAACACAACTTGTGCATGAAACAATAACAACGAAGTGTCTAGAAAGACCTGAGATTTCTATTGATGAAGGCATGCCCAAGCTTTGACGCTTGTACCTCTTGAATATTTATTGGGGTGACACGGGGTGGCATCCCCAAGCTTGAGCTTTTGTCCATTATTCATCTCATTACATCATTCTTTCCTTATACCTGAAAATTTGCCTTCATACAAACTTCACACAATCTTCATTAGCAACATTAGTGCATTCAAAAGATAATAGACCTTTGGGGTTCAGTTTAAAAACATCAAAACTTTCACTAAAGACACAAGATACTGTAGCAATTCCCTCAAAAATCTCAATTTCCCAAAAAGAACCCAAAAAGGAATCAATAAGAAGCAAATGCAAATAATGGCAGAAATCTGTCAAAACATACCAACAGCTAAAAACCGATTTTTTGTAAGACCTTTTGTTGCTCAAATAAAAAAGTGTTGAAGTAAAGAAAGTTAGCTAACAACCCGGGGGATTTATTCAGAAAATTACAGCTCAATCCGAATTACATATATTTTACACGAATGTTTACAATGGAGCACAAAAATCTGTTTCGGGACAGCAACTCCCCAAATCTTACTTTCCTCTCATTAGAGGTTATTCTTGGCACAAAAATTAAATAAAAAGGATAAGGAGAGGTTATTACAGTAGTAATAACTTCCAAGACTCAATAAATTGATTGGGTTATCTCCCAAGAAGTACTTTTCTTTAACGCCTTTAAGTTAGGCACAAGAAGCAAGAATCAAGTATTTTCAAATGTAGAAGCATTAACATCAAACCTTGCTATCAAAGGAGGAGCAAAAGGCAACTTCTCTCTCCTCATATGGAAGTGTTCAATACCTTTCTTGAATGGAAATTGATATTTAATGGTGCCTTCTTTTATATCAATGATGGCACCAACAGTTCTAAGAAAAGGTCTTCCCAAAGTAATAGGACAAGAAGCATTGTATTCAACATCCAAAAAATAGAAATCAACAGGGACATAAGCATTGTTAACCATAATAAGAACATCATTAACACTCCCCATGAGTTTCTTTTTAGCATTACCATCAAGTGGGACATCCAAATAACAATCTTCCAAATGTGTCAAATCAAGCATTTCATAAATCTTTCTAGGCATAATAGAGACACTAGAAGGTCACATGAAGCTTTGAGATCAAAGTTATTCACTTGCATATTAATGATGGGTTCCCAACTATCTTCTAGTTTCCTAGGAATAGAGGATTTGTGTTTCAACTTTTCTTTCTTAATTTTAATGAGAGCATTTGTAATGTGTTTGGTGAAAGCCACATTCATATCACTAGCATTAGGATTTCTAGCAAGCTTTTGTAGGAACATAATCACTTCAGAAATATTTTAACCATCAAGATCAAAATCAAACTTATCATCACTGGTAGTATATTCATTGGGTTTAGGCATTGTGGTAGGAGGAATAGGTACTTCTTGTGGTTTGGTGGCATCCATATTGGTGGTGGTAATAGTGCAAACACTATTGTTTCTAGCAATTTTAGCTTCTCTTTCCCACTTAGCATGTAGTTGAGCTAATAATCTAACATTTTCATCAATAGTAACTTGTATGGCATGAGTAGCAGCAAAGGTACTTTTCAAGGTTTCAGGTTTAGTATCCATTTTATTAATCAAATAGGACCGTGCTTCAGACAAAGAGGAAATATTTTTCTCAGCATTCAAAAGCTTTTCCTCCACAGTTTTGTTGAAAATAGTTTGTTTACTAATAAAGTCTTTAAGCACCACTTCAAGTTTAGAAGGATCATTTCAAGTATTGTTGTAGGAGTTTCCATAGGTATTGCCATTATTAGGAGGATAAGGCCTATAATTATGCCTATAATTATTGTTACTACCAAAATTATTCATATAGGCATTGTTGCTGAAATTGTTGTTTCTAATGAAGTTTACATCAACTTGCTCTTGTTGAGAAACCAAAGAGGCTAAGGTAATATTATTTGGATCTATATGAGCTTTTCCATTAACAAGCATAGCCATGATAACATTAATCTTATCACTCAAAGAGGAGGTTTTTTCAACAGAATTTACCTTCTTACCATGTGGAGATCTCTCAGTGTGCCATTCAAAATAGTTGACCATCATATTATCAAGGAGCTTTGTTGCATCCCCAAAGGTAATGGTCATAAAGGTACCTCCAGCAGCTGAATCCAATCGATTTCTTGAAGAGAAGTTTAACCCTGAATAAAAAGTCTAGATAATTGTAGCACCCCGGTAAATTCCACTACTAGAAAATCGCGTGTTAAATAATACTTTGTGCATCATCATGACATCATCATATTTGCCTAAAACTATTTTACTAAAATCTCTATTTTATTTACTATATTATTTCCCCTCTCTTGTTTCAAATATAAAATCCCGATGTTTTCGGATACCCTTATTTGTCTAAAACTATTTATACATATTTTTATTAAAATTAAAAAAAAAACTATTTTTATTGAGGGAGGCAGCCACAGGCCAGGCCCAAAAGCCCAGCCCACAGCCACCTACAACCCCATCTATACGCTAACCATAATCACCAGACCACACCACACCACTCCCTACCCTATCCCAACACCTATACCCTGCTGCGACCAGATCAACACGCACACCACTCGGCGTACACCGTACGCAGCAAGCCGTGCCAAACAACCCACGCGACACTACCCTATACCCAACCACTCACCACACCCCGGGCCCCACCACTCACAAGAATTCCCCTGCTCCCCTCATTCTTTCCTCAGCCCGACCCTACCCCCGTTCGTCGCCCGCCCCTGTCGCATCTCCTTGTGATCCCGCCGCCTCCTCTGGCCGTAGCTCAGCCACCAAGTCCACCTAGCGCTGCCTCGCGAACTTCGCCGGACCCCCTCTCCTCTCTCCCGGCCACCTCCTCGCCTCCTGTGCTGAGCCCGACCCCGCGGCCGAGCCCTGCGCCTCCTGCCTCCGAGCCGATGCGGCACCCCGTCACGACCTCCTCCGTGCACGGGCCCTTCCCTGCCGTTGGCCTTCGGCCCGCCCGAGCGTCGCCCTAGCCGTGCCGCTCGTCTCCTCCCTTGAGCTCCTCCCCGAGTATCCTCCTGTGCAGCACCGGACCCGCGAGCTCGCCGCCCGGTCTATCCAGCGCCACCCCGCTTCCGCGCTTCTCTGTCCACGACTCTGCACATCGCCTCCTGCAGCTAGAGCTGGAATTCGAGCCGAGCCGAGCCAACTCGACTCAACTCCCTAAAGCTCGTTCAACTAACGAGTTAGCTCGACTCGAGTCGTTTACAGAATGATCTCATATTTGAAACTCGGCTCAACTTGGTAAACTCACGAGTAGCTCGCGAGCAGCTCGTTTAGATTGTTATAAGTTATGAATATGAGCACATATAAGAAAAACTAGTAATTATTCTACTAATTTGAAACTAGAACAATAATAGTACTTCCATAATAGCACGAAGGAAGATCAATAAAAATTATAGTAACTCTATGCCATTACAGATTCAAGGAACAATCATAGTATGACACTTATCTATGAAAATTTTCAAACTCTATATTTGAACGAGTTTAATGAGCTAAATGAGTAGCTCACGAGTAGCTCATTTAGCTTGGGTGAACAAACAAGCTCAAATCAAAAACTTGGCTCGACTCGTTAGACACCGAGTTTGAGCCGAGTCGAGCTATATCACGAGTTACTCATTTAGCTCGCGAGTTTCGAGTTATAATTCCAGCCCTACCTGCAACATGGTTCTCGCCGACCTCCTCACTGTCCAGGACGTTGTCGCCAAGGCCGCCTTAGTTGCGTGTTTAGACAGAGATGGGTTTAGGCCCTGTTTGTAATCTTTTATGCACATCGCTGTATGTTCCTCCTGAAGTGATCTGCGAGCCTCAACTATGTTTTGTTTCAGGTGTTTTTGCACCCCCTCGTGCAACGCATCACCGCCCAAGAACTCTAGTCGAGTTATATCACCGACGTTTATCTTTTCGTTCTTCTGCCATGTACAAGATTTGTGTCAACTCGGAAGCCTAGACGCATGACATGGATCCACACCCTACTTCCGTCGAGACCCCGAACCCATTGGCGAACCCCCAAGATCGCCCACATGAAACCCGTTCCTTCGGAAAGCCATGCTCTTCTACACGGACGTCGGGACCCGAAGGTGATGGAACCAAAGACCGATCCCCGTCGAACCCTCCTTGAACCCCAAGACCGTCGATTTCCCCATGTGTGACCCTTTTTTGAGACCTTTATTTTTATAATATATAATATATATTGTTGCATATCAAATTGTACATGCTTGCATACATCTTTGTATGGGTTGGGGGCATTATGCCGATTCACCTCGTAATTAAATATGGAGACCATATGCGGGCGAATCTAGTCTAATATTGGCCCATTTAAAATTTTGTAGCGAACCGATGATATATTTTGCCATGTTAAGACAACATTTAAATTGCGGGGTATCTAAACCACATGAACTTAATAATTAATTGTCGGGACCCCGGTTCTGCTTAATATGGCCTAATTGCATTGCATCCTTGCCATGTCATATATCATACATGTATCATGCCCGATCTTCTGCCGTAGTATTAAATAGTGCATCCGGTGTTTCTTCTAGTGCTTTTTGCCTCTTCACGGATTAGGCCGATGAGTTGATGCGAGTGTCGACCCAATCTTCGGATGAATCTTCGGCAATGTTTTCAGGCGAGCATTCTCCCCTTTCTACCTATTTTACATTTCTAGTCTTTACTTCCTCCTGTTGATATATTGATATCTGTGTTGCGATGCTATAGATTCCGTACCCCGTTAAACTTCCCGGCAACCCTTATGATATGGGATCCCTTGTGGGATTGACCCTAGGGTGGCCCGATCTTCACGGATTTGAGGCGGGGAGTGAGGGGAAACCCGATGAACACGATAAACGCAACACAAACGTAAGGTAAAGATACAAACGCACGCAAACACAACCCGATTCGATTTGCTCCCGTTGGTTCGAACAACCAATCCAATAGAATCCTCGGCGAGAGACCGTTAGGTAGAATCACCAAAGGAGAGATCGGCAAGCGGATGGTAGAATCCAAATCAAAGGAGAGAGTAGCAACCAAGTAGAATCCCAAAGGGGAGAGACCTAACACTACTAGAATCCTTGATGAGGAGAGACCAAACACTTGAGGAGGGTCTTGACGACTTGGAGACGAACACCGAACTCCAAGGCCTTGTAAAACTCATAGATTAACTATAGAGAGGGGTTCCCATCTAGGGTTAGGCACAAGCCTTCATTCGTCATCAACTCCAACTAGATCTAAGCCACAAGAGGGCTATTTATAGTACTAGGGGCGAAGGGGTAGGTGGGAGGGAATATTCTGGGCATCAAACCCTTTACAACATGTAGACTGGCAGTTTCGGCGATAAGTCTGGCGCCACCGGGGTTGGCGTCGACATTTCCGGCGGTGACCGGTTTTCTCGGTCGTCTACTGGAAGGGCTTACAGAGAGTGGTTTCGGCGGGAGGGCCGGTTCACCAGTTTGTGCGCCTGAAGTTCTGGTCGAGGCTCCGGTTCGTCGGGCTGGTTGCTGGAAGTTCCGGCGTGGATTCCGGTGGCACCGGGCCTGGCGCCGGAAGTCCTCTTCCTCCTTCTCTTCCATGCCTCTTGCTTGGGGGTCTTGGTTCCTGGGGACTTCTTATCGTCTCCCGTTGGCGTCATGGTCATGGGCCTGGTCATAGCGTTGGCACTTGTCTCAGGTAGGATCCCATTCACATAATAACCAAAAGAGGGTGAGATATGGAATGAATTCACCTTTGTGGGCATGGTTGATGTAGCATGGTGCGGACCAATGGTAAATGGCATGTATTGGCCTGCATCATCTCCCCCCGCTTCAAAACAAGTCGTCCTCGACGAAGTTCCATCATCATATAGGGAGAGAGGTGTGCACATGGTCTTGAGATTGTATGTTGTTGGATCTCCTGCGTCGTAGCCTTGTTCAAATTGGGTGAAGATCTTGAAGTTGAGCTTGTCATCAAAGTGTGGCTGGAGATCTTGTAGCGTGTTCCTTGTAGGTGGTGGGTGTGGTTGTGTATCCTGCAAAACCGACAACAAGGAGAAAGAGTTGTATGATGGATTGTTAGTATTGGTCACACTCAAATCACTCTTCTCACGTGTGGTGGCATGCGACATGGCACTCATGATTTTTCCACTCATTTGAGGATTCTAGCACTCACTCACGTGTTGGTGGATCACTCTCTCACCACTCATCTCACAAGGGTCCTTAGCTTGCTTTATCTTGGGCAACGACGTCATGTTGGAATTTGATAATTTGGCTTGGCGTCATAGGTTGTAGCATAAACTTCTTGTCATTCCACTTAAAGGAGTATTGGTTGGAGGTACCATCATGTAGTGCTCCCTTGACGTATTGCCATGGTCTTCCAAGGAGCATGTGACACACGGTCATAGGAACGACATCACATTCAACGGTGTCTTGGTAAGGACCAATCTTGAAGGAGACGTTGACCTTGTGTTTGATTTGAATGGCGCCATTGTCATCAAGCCACTTGACATGATAGGGAGGAGGGTTCTCCATGTATGGTAACTTGAGTTTCTCACAAAGATCGATGCTCGCAAGGTTGTGACAACTTCCTCCATCAATGATAACTTTTATGGACTTACCATCAATTCTGGCTCGGGTTTGGAAGATGTTGAGGCGTTGGTCCTCTCTAGGGATGGAGTTGGTCGTCAAGACTTGGGCGATGACAAGTGAGGGGCTTGGATCATGTCCACATAGAAGCGTGTCCACATC
The DNA here is from genome assembly GCA_030063025.1 of Avena longiglumis. NCBI lineage: Eukaryota > Viridiplantae > Streptophyta > Magnoliopsida > Poales > Poaceae > Avena > Avena longiglumis. Next base: position 229,878,430 of record CP125978.1, read on the forward strand.
TTGCATTGCGGCATCCTTTGTGATAGCGGCTTGAGTCAAAGCTTCAAATTCATCTTCGCTCACCGAGTATGTTGCGCCGTTCTCATCCGTTAGCATGAATCTTGTGTTGATGCACTTGTAAGACTTGTGGCCCTTTCCTCCACACTTGTATCAAACTACTTGATTATCCGTTGTTGTGTTGGAGGAGGATGCCATAGGTGTCTTGGATTGCTTGGAGGAGCTTGGTGCTTGATTTGTTGGCTTGGAGGGGGTATTCGAGTTGATTTAAGCGAAGTACGCCATTTGCTTATCATAAGCATGTTCCTTTTAAAAGTGGCATTCGGCCTTGGTTGCTTGGTGAAGAAGGTTGACAAGAGTCTTGTAAGGTTGGAATACTATTTTGCGTATTGGGCGGTTCAAACCATTGAGGAACCGTGCTATTGTTTGCTCTTCGAGCTCCATCACATCGGCTCTCATCATAGTCATCTCCATCTCCTTATAGAACTCTTCAATTTTCTTTGTGTCTTGCTTCAAGTTTTGTAGCTTGTCAAAGAGGTCTTGGCGATAATGCTCAGGGACAAATCTTGCATACATCACATTCTTCATCTCGGTCCAAGCGGTGACCGGTGGTTCTTCTTGCTTCTCACGATTGCGTTGGTAGTCTTCCCACCAAACATTGGAATAATCCTCAAACTCAAGAGATGCCATTGCCACTTTCTTCTCTTCATAAAAGTTGTGGACTCGGAAGATCTTTTCGACTTTGAGCTCCCATTCAAGGTATGCATCCACATTTTCTTCTCCTTTGAACTTGGGCATAACGAACTTGAGCTTTCCAAACTTGCCATCATCATGCTCATGGTGGTTGTTGCGACGTTATTGGTGCATACTTGCGTCACTTGGAGGGCGTGGAGGCGGAGGAGGAGGCTCTTGATTTCCTTGAGGTTGTTGTGGTGGATGAGCTTGATGATGCTCGAAGTCTCTTATTCGCATCTGCTCTGCATCATTGACATTCATCGCTTGTCGGTGTTGGTGGTGGTGTTGTGCATGCCGGTTATTGCGTCCATCTTGGCGTGCATCCTCATCATCATCACTTGTATCCCATGCCGGTGCTTGATTTTGTTGAAGTTGCACATGGTGGTTATGAGGAGGATGACGACGCCTATCATTGTGGTTCGCTTCATCATGGCGTTATCGAGGTTGGTGCACGTCGATGATTTCTTGGTGTGGTCGTGGACCATGCTCTTGGCGTTGTTGTTGTTGAGGTTGAGGAGCATTTGGGTCCACCGCTTGAGGATGACGATGACGAACTTGTTGGTCCCCATTATGGTGGTGGGGTTCTCCACTGTGGGAGTGTGACCTTGAAGATTCGCCATGTCGACTTGAGGAATGCGTGCGAGAGGAACTTGACGAGCTTGAACGATGACCGTGTCGGTTGCCAAGGTTGAAGCTTGGGAAACTTTGGGAATAGCCGATGCCTTGCATCTATCGTTGTCTCCTCATGGTACTCAACTTGTAGTATCATCTTGTAGAGGTCATCGCTCAAATTGATGTCTGTTGTGGTTCTCGTGCATAGCCATCAAGCTTTGTGCGGGTTGCAAATTATCTCTCGTTGCTCCACTTCAATCGTGCCAAACATGTGGGATAAGCCTCCGCCGACACTACACACGCCGATGGTCTCTTCTTCATCGGCCTTCCCTGATAGAGGAGGCGTATTCCAGTTTCTTCTTGAGTCCGGTCTTGTATGTTGGAGCCTGGCCCAGCGCTCTGCCGCCGCTTAGCGATCTCTTCCCGGGCTCTTGTCTCGGTAATTTAAATCATCGAACCAACTCCTGTCTGCGCCCATGCTGATCCGCAAACCAGGTTGCTCCACCTCAATTCCAGCGTCTTTTAGAACTCTTGCCTGTCCCGATCGAGGTTGATCCGAGGTTGTTCTACCTTGTCTCACGAAAGATTGGAAAGATCGGTTCTCCGGCCGTGAGCCAGCTTCACGATACACACACAAAGGCCCAGTTAGAAATGTGATGTGGAACAACATAAAGCCACATATGAAACTAAACCTTGACGAACAAGGCACAACTATAACATATCGAATCGACTAAATAAAGATCATAAGATGCTACCCTCACACTTTGGGAAAAGGTGCAAGGGAAGAGATAGCTAGAGGCATAACTTCGACGATAGTAGTGAAAAGTAACGATGCTAGCCTCAAACAATCTATGATAATGGTATTACTCGCCATCAACAACGCTTCAAGACGAGTAAAACCTAGATCTCAAGATGCGATCTAGGCATGGCAGCTACCACGAAAGAAACCCTAAGAACAAGGCAAGGGCGCCGAGATTGTGTTTGTCGTGAACGTGGTTGTCCCCTTTTCAATAACCTTAGGTACATATTTATAGTCCGAGACTCTCTACTTTTGGAATAACTCTACAACTCTATCTTTACCTAAACTGAAACGAAACCTACTATGATAACAAGACTACACGCAATTCAGCCCAATCTACGTACCTAGGCCGATCCAAACACACATATATATATATTCTCTTCTAGCCCCATCACCATCACGCTCTTCTCCCTCCGGCCCAAGATATGGTGATAACAGCTATGGAGTCACCTTTTGCTATTGCCTATGCACTACCACTTCGCAAGAGCAAGCGCACAATGCTTCGGCAAACACAAAATGAGCTACTCTCGATAGGTTAGGTATCACACAAAGGAAGAAAGGCTATACAAGGGTGGTGCAAGTTATACCTTTGGTATTGTTGATGACTTGCGACCGGTGTTGAGGAAGGTGTTCGGGTGTCGCGGTGTCGAAGAGTGCGTATGTATAGATGTTGCGGAAGCTTGAAGTTAGTTGTTGTGACACGCACGCGAAACACGAACAAAACACAAAAGGAAAATGGTCAAAATTTGGGGCCTGATAGTTTTTCGGCAAAACAGTGGGAGGACCGATGCTGGCGCTGGAAATTCCGATCGGGACTTCGGTGACGCCGGAATTCTCGCCCGAATTTTCCGTGATAGAACCGGTTTGCCGAGGTGCTCGCCAAAATTGGTTTGTGACGAACTTCCAAAAGTCAAATTGAGATTTTTTTCAAAAATTAGTGGAACTTGGCTGGGGGATAGGGCAAGGGAGGTAGATCGACACCCAAAGCAACAGATCTGTGGACCAAAACCATGAAAAACTCACCAAATCGAGAGATCGATCCAAAAGAAAGTTGGGAAATATTTTTGGTATTTTCAAATTTATGGTGGATATGGGTAAACGAAGTCAAATCCGTTGCAACCAAAAGCTGATGATACCAATTGATATGGGATCCCTTGTCGGATTGACCCTAGGGTGGCCCGATCTTCACGGATTTGAGGCTGGGAGTGAGGGGAAACCCGATGAACACGATAAACGCAACACAAATGTAAGGTAAAGATACAAACGCACGCAAACACAACCCGATTCGATTTGCTCCCGTTGGTTCGAACAACCAATCCAACAGAATCCTCGGTGAGAGACCGTTAGGTAGAATCACCAAAGGAGAGATCAGCAAGAGGATGGTAGAATCCAAATCAAAGGAGAGAGTAGCAACTAAGTAGAATCCCAAAGGGGAGAGACCTAGCACTACTAGAATCCTTGATGAGGAGAGACCAAACAATTGAGGAGGGTCTTGACGACTTGGAGACGAACACCAAACTCCAAGGCCTTGTACAACTCATAGATTAACTATAGAGAGGGGTTCCCATCTAGGGTTAGGCGCAAGCCTTCATTCATCATCAACTCCAACTAGATCTGAGCCACAAGAGGGCTATTTATAGTACTAGGGGCGAAGGGGTAGGTGGGAGGGAATATTCTGGGCATCAAACCCTTTACAGCACGCAGACATGTAGTTTTGGTGACAAGTCCGGCGCCGCCGGAGTTGGAGCCGACATTTCCGGCGGTGACCAATTTTCTTGGTCGTCTGCCGGAAAGGCTTACAAAGAGTGGTTTCGGTGGGAGGGCCGGTTCGTCGGTTTGTGCAACGGAAGTTCCGGTGGAGTCTCCGGTTCGCCGAGCTGGTTGCCGGAAGTTCCGGCGTGGATTCCGGTGGCACTAGGTCTGACGCCGGAAATCCTCTTCCTCCTTCTCTTCCATGCCTCTTGCTTGGGGGTCTTGGTTCCTGGGGTCTTCTTGTCGTCTCCCATTGTCATCATGGTCATGGGCCTGGTCATAGCATCGACACTTGTCTCAGGTAGGATCTCATTCACATAATAACCAAAAGAGGGTGAGATATGGAATGAATTCACCTTTGTGGGCATGGTTGATGTAGCATGGTGTGGACCAATGGTGAATGCCATGTATTGGGCTGCATCACCTTATATTGCCATGGACACATCCTATTACCTGTTGTTTGGTAGATAGTCGGCCATGCAAGTCGTAGTTGCTTGCGCAGGTGATGCATCGCGCCGTCGACCTTCCACAGTTGTTGGAGTAATGCCGCATGTTTAATGTTGTAGATGATCATGGCTTTAATTACCATTTAGTAACTAAAATTGAAGTAGGTAAATAATGCAGAGGCACAGGTGGACAATAGATGTTATTTGGTTTTTAACCGTCCACTTGTATCCCGTAGGACCCCGAGTACTTGATACCTATTATTTGAATATTTGCACTATCCGCATGTGGTCCCATGAATACCCTTAGCATGAGCTTGAGTCATATCTTATTTCTTGGGGCCACAAAGTAGTTTGGGGCTTTATTACTATCTTGTACTTATGCCATGTTTTACTGCTTTATTTACTATTGCGCGTGGAGTGCTTATACTGTTTAGGTAAGCGGAGTGTTTTCACGGTATCGACAAGCCCAGTCACACTTTCGGGTTCCATTCGTTTACAACCATTAACGCAAACCTCTGGGTCCGTTTCAGAGCCGGCCAACTTCGTCGCTGGTAGCTTGGTGGGGTGGCCCCTTGAAATATTATATGAATCTGGCGATTTCTTTGTCGTGATGCCTTGTTGGGTTTTTATTTGTTTTTTCCGAGGTTGATCATCCGTGTGTTGCTATTTGTGCCCCCCTGCCGGGTAAAAACTTTCTGAAAGCCGTGTCCATGGTTATGGACGTCTTGGAGCACAGTATCTCGATCATAGACAACTATAACTAAAGTAGTACAATAAATTTGACTTTATAATGACTAGTAATAAGCTTCACTATATTGGAATGGCTAAATAAAAGTGCCAACAACTACTGGTTTTGGGTGGTCACCTGTTACAATTGTATCTAACTAGTAAGTATTGTAACTACAACGGAATGGTTAAATAAAACTGCCCACTGTTTATAATATTAGGATGACTCGTGTTATCTATATCTGACTAGTAATTGCGGCAACTATAATGGAATGGATAAAACTGCCAACTGTGTGAGTTTCCTCGGTACGACTTCCTCGTTTGGTCTCGAGGGGGAAACACTAGGATGGGTATGATTGGTGTTAGTATCAGGTTGGTTCCGAATAGGTCTTTCTTATCTGATAGGGAAAAGGTGGCCGATCTTTTGATGAGATGATGATAATCGATTTGGTGGAGTTCTGTAACTACCTCGGTGAATTACGCTCCTAGATACAAGCCTGGATGAGCGGAAATGGTTGAAATAGTACGGTGGGGCCCAGATGCCACTCACAGGTAGACCTTTCGGCCGTCCCAACCATTTCCAGTCATCGGGACAAGTACGGGCGTAATCGGCTTAAGGGATCAACTACATACACAAATGAGTATGTATGCAAGCCACCATACAATAGTACATCAGAGCCATTCCATCTAAAAAGAAAGGAAATATGGCAACACCATACGGCAAGATTCAAATGTCTTAGATAGATATAATAGTTTAGGATATCTCCTCATACATCACACATCAGAGTATCAGACGGAAGCGGCAAACAAGATCCGAGTACGGATAAGAAGCAAATCGACATAAGATGCCCCATAAATTAACACATCCCGCCCACAGATCTCACGGATCCCCGTGCCCAGAATCTCTACACCGAACGATCGTTGCCCACATCATCAGCCTCCTCCACCCAGTATCCATCTTGCGAGTGTACCTGTGCATCTGAACCAATAATTTATCGTGTGAGACCCTAGGGGTACTCAGCAAGTCTTTATGCCTCTAAAGGGGACACAACCTGGGGTGACGCAATTGCAGCAAAAGATAAACCCTAACAGTTCTATAGATACTCGCTAACCATCCGCCTAACTAAAGATAGACGAATGTCCGTGAATTAAGGACAACAGTTATAACAGTAATATCCACAGATCCATCCTCCTCCTCGCTTACCAACGAGGAAGCGGACAAACAACCCCCCATCCGTTGGCAATTTTATTAACCATTCCATGAGTGTTGGACTATTTACTAGTCAGTTGCTTAGTCAAATTAAAAGCGGTACTTTAGTTATGCTTGTCTATGATCGAGAAACTATGCTCCAAGTCGTCCATAACTGCGGACACGGCTTTCAGAAAGTTTTACCCTGCAGGGGTGCACAAATAGCAACACACACTCGATCAACCTCGGAAAAACCAAATCAAAACCCAACGAGGCCTTCACGACAAAGCAATCACAGGATTCAGAAATATTTCAGGGGGCCACCCCATTAAGCTACCCGCAACGAAGTTAGCTGACTTCGAGACGGACTCAAGGTTTGCGCCATGGTCAGAAATGACCGGGAACCCAAATGTGACTGGGCTTGTCGATACCGCGAAAACACTCCGCTTACCTAAACAGTACAGATGCTCCTCGCACAAACGTAATTAAGAAGTAAAGCATGGCATAAGTACAGGATAGTAATCAAAACCTCAAACTAGTTTGTGGCCCCAAGAAATAAGACTGAATCAAGCTCGCCTGTGGGGTCCCATAAGCCTCCCGGATGTGGATAGCGCGAATAATCAAGGAACAGGAATGAAGTACTCGGGTCCCACGGACACAAGTTAGCAGGAAAACCAAATAGCGATATTGCTCACCGTGCCACTTTCATTAGTTATCCCATTACTACTCAGGTTAAGTTGTTTAGGTACCTCGTTATCCATCAGACTCTCACATACCCTACACATGTTGTTCTACGACTCGCATGGCTCAAACAACTCCTGTAGTAGTGGCTCATGGGATGGAGGAACAAGCTTCGGTGGGGTTTAAAAATAAAGGCTATGCAATACTTGGGATTCAATTTAATGCAATCGCGACTCAATGGTGCAATAATAAGATAGAGGCAATAGGTACTATATGTATGCAAGCATGTGGTAGTGCTTGCCTGGCAACTCAGTTGAAGCGAGAGAAGAATCTGGGTAGTGCTCCTGGTTCTCTTGATATATCCCCTGCTCAGTGTCTATTCGAAGAAGAACCAAACAAACAAGGGCCAACATAAATAAAGTGCGCAAGCATATGAATAAAATGCGACAAGCAAACAATCATTCCATGATGAATGATGCACAAGTTGCATGGCAATAATGTAGCATGGCATGGGTGAGGTGTGGAGTACAAGAATAAGTCATTTCATTGAGTTTTGGCCACAATTTATCCTCATATTAGTTGTTGTTTACATTATATTTGTATGATGCATGCTACAAAACAGAACATGGAATACATAAACATAAAGGTCTCGTCGAGCTGATCATTTTAGACATATCATTTGTTAAATTTGGATTTATAAAACAAAAGTTATTAATTAATTAAGGCCGAGGGCATTTTATTGTAATTTTACTCAACTTGGAATTTTAAGTGTGCAAAATATATTTTGGATGGCATAATTGAAATCCTCACATTTTTCTGATCCAAAAACATATATTATTTGTATTAATTGGGTTTGTATTTTAGAAGTTATTTTAAAAACAGAAATGAAATTTGAATTTAATTTAATTTGAAAAAGATTTGAATTAAACAGGGAAACAGAAAATCTTTTGGTACCCAGGCAGACCTAGCCACTGCCGCTGACGGGTGGGCCAGCGAGCAGGAGGCCCACTGTGCGCGCGAGGAACCAGACGATGACAAGTGGCAGGAGGAGGGACCGCGGGTTGATGCCACAAAAGTCGGGGAGCCTTTCTATAAAAGCGCCGGCGAGACCGACATGTGGGGTCAGAGGGGAGTGCGGGTCTAGGAAAAATACAGGCAGGGGGTTAAGTGCGAAAGATGCTCGCGGTACTGTTTTTCTCCTTGCTCTGCATCTCTGTCGACACGTCGGTGACAGCGGGCGCGCGGCGCGTGTAGGGATCGATCCCGCGACGCGGGACACGCGCGCGGTGGGCGGAACCACTGCGGTGGTGTTGGGCTTGGTGACAGGAGGGAGGGCGCGGGCTAGCTAAGGCTCTAGACGGCGCGGGACCCTGGCAGACAACGGCGAACGACGCGCACCGAGGGCGTTCGACGAAACGACTGGCGCAGCTAGGGTTACCCGGTGAGGCAGAGCATGTCCAGGAGGAAGAGGAGCTCACCGTGGGGCTCTGGCGGCGGATCGGACTGGGTGCGGGATCGGCGACGCCGGGCGGACCGGAGTTAGGGTTTGGCCGGTGTTGCGGACGTCAGGTCTGGGCCTCCTCCTCACCGGGCGTGTCGAGGCGGGCGGGATCTCGTGGTCTTCCCCGACAACCTTGAACGCCACGCCACCGGCTGGTGTGACTAGGGGATGTGGAGGCCGACGGTGGCCGGCGTCGGTGTGGCTTTGGCGTGGAAGAGAGAGGGAAGGGGGGCAGGGCCCTGGGGAGACCTGGGAGAGGCCAGAGCGGTGGGAGGGAGTAGATAAGAACGGAGGGAGGGAGGTAGATAGCGTGGGGGAGGTGGTGATCAAAAAGGTGGCTCGGCCACCTTTCTTCCCATCTCCCTCACGTGCTCGCGCGGGGTCCAGGGCAGGCACGGGCTGAGGGCAGGTAGACCTGGGGGAGGGGCTGCCAGGTGGGGTCGACATGAGGGCAAGGAGGCAGGGGCAGGCTCGGCTAGGGGGGCCCCTATGGCATAGAGAGAAAGAGAGAGGGTGGAGCTAGGGTCGGGTTAGGGCTTAGGGTTGGGTAGGCTCGGCATGGAGAGAGGAGGGTGGTGAGGAGAGAGGTAAGTTAGGGTTAGAGCTAGGGTTTAGGGGAGAGGATCAAGTGAGAGAGGGGGATTTAGGTAGGGCTAAGAACAAGATCAACAAGATCCCACAAAAGGAGAGAGAGATGTGGATTTTTGATGCACATGGCAAGGAGAGAAGGAGCAAGGTGAGGATTGAGAGAGAAGGTGGAAGCTCCACAAAAGGGAAGACAATTAAAATTCCAAGCAACCAAGGGAGATCAAAATAGTGGTGATGGTTGCATGTGACATGCATTACATTTAATGCACTCCCTAAGAGGTTGGTGCAAGCTTGCATGGGCCATGCATAAGCATTAAATGCCATGTTTTAATCTTGTGAAAACAAAACTATTATTTAGGGCATTCATACATATGCATTCCAGAAATATGGAACAAGCCAAGCAAAAGAATTTAGAATTGGATCCATCCAACCCACCTGAGCTAGAAATAAAATCCAAAGAAAAGAATTACAAGCTCCTAGGTTATTGGAATGGTGGAAGTGTAAGGTGGTGAAAAAAAAGGTGGTGGAGTTAAATAAAAGATATGCCCCCAACTCAACTTGGGCATTTAAACAATATATCAAGAACCAAATACAATATCAAGAGGCAAATACCAATAATAATGCATATGAGATAAGAACCAAATGCAAGGTGGCATGATGACATGAGCATGATATGATGATGATGCAACAATTATATGTAGGAAGTAACCATTATATTACTAAACCAAGTAGCATTACAGTTATTAGACAAATGGGATGCTACAACTCTCCCCCACTAAACAGGAATCTCGCCCCGAGATTCTAGGAATAAGAAGAAGACACAAAGAGGGTAGGATAGTTGGCACGGAGTTCATCTTCACGCTCCCAAGTGGCTTCATCAACGGAATGGTGCGACCACTGCACCTTGCAGAACTTGATGGACTTGTTGCGAGTCCTTCTTTCTGCGGTCTCAAGGATTTTTGTGGGGTGTTCTTTATAAGACAGGTCTTCTTGGAGATCGATTAGCTCATGATCCACGGTCCTGCCGGGATCCTTGAAGCACTTCTTGAGTTGAGAGATGTGGAAAACATCATGGACTTTGAGTTTTTTCGGGAGCTCAAGAGCATAAGCAACTTCTCCTCTTCTACCACGAATTTTGAAAGGACCGATGTATCTAGGAGCCATCTTTCCTTTGATACCAAAGCGGTGTGTGCCTCTCATGGGAGTGACACGAAGGTAAACGAGATCACCAGGGGAATACACCATGTCTGTGTGCTTCCTATCATAATTGCTCTTCTGGCGACTTTGAGCAATCTTCAGATTCTCAAGAATGATATGCACCTTCTCTTCCGCTTGAGTTACAATGTCAGGGCCAAACCATATTGTTTCTCACGCACCTGACCAACCAATCGGAGTTCTGCACTTGCGGCCATAGAGAGCCTCAAATGGTGCCATCTTCAGACTTTTCTGGAAGCTGTTGTTGTAAGAGAATTCAGCGTAAGGAAGACATTCCTCCCACTTCATGCCAAAAGAGATGACGCAAGCACGAAGCATATCCTCCAGAATCTGATTGATCCTTTCAACTTGTCCTTGCGACTGAGGGTGGTAAGCTGTGCTGAAGTTCAACTTTGTTCCCAAAGCATTTTGGAAACTTTCCCAGAACTTGGAAGTGAAGATGCTCCCACCTGAATCGATCTCAAGCGGAACCCCATACGGAGAGACAATTGTTGATATAGAGCTCACCAATGAATTCCGTAAATTGTTTCCTGACGGGAAGAAGTGAGCCACTTTAGAAAGCCTGTCAATGACAACAAAGATTGCATTGTTGCCCTTCTGCGACCTTGGAAAACCAGTGATGAAGTCCATCTCTACTTTCTCCCATTTCCATTCCGGGGGTTTCAATGGCTGTAGAAGACCGAAAGGTTTCTGATGGACAGCTTTCACTCTGCGGCAGACATCACATTCCGAGACATACTTGGCACAATATCGTTTCAAACCCGGCCACCAATATTGTGTTTTCAAGTCCATGTACATCTTTGTGCTGCCAGGGTGGATAGAAAGAACAGAATCATGCGCCTCCTTGAGAACTTGCACTCTCAAACTCGGGTAGTTTGGAACAAACATCCGGTGGTCAAAGAAAAGCGTGCCTTGATCATCGACGTGGAAGGACTCATACTTCGGAAGCTGAAGTTTGGAGATGATCTTTTTGGTGTGCAGATCACCAAGCTGACGAGAGCGAACCTTTTCTTCCAAGAGAGGGGTTGCTAGAAGGTTCAGGAGATACCCTTGTTCCACAATTTCAAGGTTGAGCTGACGGAATTCCTCGCACAAGAGAGGCTGTTGTTCTTCCATCATGAGTTTGTTGACATAAGCTTTGCGGCTGAGAGCATCGGCCATGACATTAGCTTTGCCCGGAGTGTAGTTGATGGTCAAATCAAAATCATTGATTGCTTCAATCCATCTCCTCTGCCGAAGGTTGAGATCAGGCTGAGTGAAGATATACTTCAAACTCTTGTGGTCAGAAAAGATTTCACACCGGTTGCCAAGCAAGTAGTGCCTCCATAGCTTCAAAGCAAAGACAACTGCTGCGAGCTCGAGGTCATGTGTAGGATAGTTGATCTCATGCGTCTTCAACTATCGAGAGGCATAAGCAACCACTTGTTTTTCTTGCATAAGGACCGCACCCAATCCTTGCAAAGAGGCGTCACAGAATATCTGGAAAGGCTTAGATGTATCCGGAGGAACCAAGACTGGTGTGGAAGTGAGCTTCTCTTTGAGTGTCTCAAAGCTTGCTTGACATGCAGGAGTCCAAAGGTATTTCTTTCCTTTCTTGAGGAGATCGGTAAGAGGCTTCGCTATCTTCGAAAAGTTCTGAACTAAGCGACGGCAATAACTAGCCAAACCAAGGAAACTCCGCACTTCTTTGACATTTACAGGAGGAAGCCATTCAACAATTGTCTTCACAGTTTCCGGGTTTACTACAATGCCCTTGGCAGAGATGACATGACCAAGATAGGTTACTTGAGGCAGCCAAAACTCACACTTTGAGAACTTTGCATACAAGCGATTCTCACGAAGCTTGTTTAGGACACACCGAAGGTGTTCTTCATGCTCTTCCTTTGACTTGGAATAGACTAGGATGTCATCCAGATAGACCACAACGAACTTATCAAGGTACTCCATGAAAACCGAGTTCATAAGCCTCGAGAAGGTAGCAGGTGCGTTTGTGAGACCGAAAGACATGACCGTGTACTCATACAGGCCATAGCGGGTGGTGAAAGCTGTTTTAGGCACATCTTCCTTGCGAATTTTGATTTGGTGATAACCACTCCTCAAGTCCAGCTTAGAGAATACCACAGCTCCAGCTAGCTGATCGAAGAGATCATTAATCCGCGGAAGGGGATATTTGTTCTTGATGGTTTTAGCATTGAGAGCCCGATAGTCAACACAAAGTCTATCAGTCCTGTCTCGCTTTTTCACAAAGATTGTTGGGCTACCCCAAGAAGAGGTATTGAATGAAACCCAACTTCTCTTGTTCATCAAGCTGACGTTTGAGTTCAGCCAACTCAGCAGGACCCATTTTATAAGGCCGCTTGGAGATAGGAGCCGTTCCAGGTTCAAGCTCAATTACAAACTCAACCTCACGATCCGGAGGCATACCCGGCAACTCTTCAGGAAAGACATCTGGGAACTCACAGACCACCGGAACACTCTGAATAGCTTCCATAGCATCATCATTCAGAGCCGCCAAAGAGAAAAGCTGGATAGCAGGAGTCAGACTTGGAGAATAGACTATATGGCCTTCAAGAATCTTCAGAGAAACCGAGCGTTCAGCACAATCAATCACAGCTGCATTTGCTGTCAACCAATCCATGCCCAAGATGACATCAATGTCAGAATTGCCCAGAACAATTAAGGACGCCGAGAATGAAGAACCACCAATCTCAATTTGATTGCCATGGCTGATTTTAGAAGCTGCCATATTTGCTCCAGGAGAAAGGACCATTAACCGCTTGAGTAGAGGAACCAACGCTAACCCATTCTCATAAGCAAACTTGATAGAAACAAAAGAATGCGATGCACCAGAATCAAACAAAACTCGTGCAGGAACTGAGTTAACGGATAGCATACCCATCACAACTCCAGGTGCATGCTCAGCTTGAGCGGCGTTGACACAGTTGGCACGAGCAACAGTAGACCCGGGCTTGGTGTTGATGTTGAGAGCCCGAGGTGGTGGTGCACGAACCAAAGGAGAGCTTGCCGCGGATCTTGGAGGGGGTGGAGGAAGAGCTTTGTTTTTCAACGGACAGTTCCAGTTTAGATGTCTAGAGTCTCCACACGTGAAACAAGCACCAGGTGGACGTGGAGCAACGTAGCCAGGGACTCCGCCAGGCGCTCTAGGGTAGTGGTGGTTGTAGCCCCTGGGAGCAGCAGTGAGGAAGTTTGGTGGCCTTGCCGCGTAGCTTGCAGGTCTTGGTGGAGCCGGGAACGACGGTGGGGTGTTAGGAACCCAGACACGCCGCTTAGAAGGAGCTGACATAGCTGAAGATCTTGGTGCATCACGGTTGTGTTTCTTTGACTCCTCAAACACTTGCCTACTTGCTTCCTCCTGCAGAGCTGTATGCTGAAGTTCCAGAAAAGATGCCGACCTTGCATGTGTGATTGCATATTTAATCGATGCATTGAGCCCTTGCCTGAACCTCTTTTGCTTCTTCTTGTCATCGGAGATCTCATCGCCACCATAACGAGAAAGATTCATGAAGTTCCTGATGTAGGTGTTGACATTATCATTTCCTTGCTTGAGGTTGAGAAACACTTCCTTCATCCTCTCCATGACAATTTCTCGAGATATCGCTTTGAACGCTCCAAAGGAACTGCTCCCAAGTAGGTCGAAACCAGTGCAGCTTTGCCTTCGTGTAATTCTCCCACCAGAGCTGCATCTCCCTTCGAAGGTGAGTAGCACACTTTACCCATTCTTGCTCAGAACATCGCAGCCTCCGAGCCTTGACATCTCACGCAACCAATCATCAAGATCAAGTGGTCGATCGAAACATCAAATTGGCGAGGTTGAACTTCAGGAAGCTTTGATGTCTCCTCGCTTGGGAGGTGGAGGTAGTGGAGCAAACTCATTCCTCCGAACACTTTCCTCAAAGCGCTGCTGGTTCTGCTGCATTGCTGCCAAGGCATTGGCGATGTTTGACAACGCGGAACCCAGTTCAGGTGGTATGTCCTCATCAGAACGGCGTGGTGGAGCCATCCTGTGATTGATATAAAACACAAGTCAGTACTATAATGGAGAATAATAATAATCCAAAATAGTACCAAGATGGAATTAACCAAGATTAAAGGATACAATTTACTAAGATGATATTAAAATATCAACAAAGTTCAAAAGCACCTAGAAGATATTAAGCATATCGCACACGACTGAAAAGGAGTGTGGTACACAGATATATCAAAGAAAAATTTTCCACAAATTTCGGCATTAAAATACCAATAGATGCGCAAAATCACTTAACGAATCAAGATTAGTGACTCTACCAATTCAATATACAAAAGCGAATGATAAGAGTAGTGGTATGGTCGCAACTCCATCCCGCACTCAAATCATTACTCCGCACATGAATAAGTGGAACACATATCCTAACCCCTTCTTCTCACGTTGAACCTAAAGATTGGTAACTACGGAAACGAACACCCCAAACAAGATAACGTCGGATAACAAAGAGTAAGACAGATCGCGTCGGTTTGCAAAAGCCTGTCGGTATGGAATGTACCAACAGTTGATAACCAAAAGGCCGATTGTGATAACAACTTGGATGCAACAGGTAGACAAGGAATTACACACACACACACACAACCTATGGTACTACGGAAACCCAGAACACGTGAATCCTAGTTTGAAATTTTTAAGAAGAGGATTGAAAACGTTGCACTTCCTTACCAGAAAAGGGTGGGTTGGTGGGTAAGAAGAAAAGTGGAAGCAGTCCTACTCTCGCGTTTTGTTTTTCCCTAGTATACATAACTACCAAAAATATTTGCTAGACTGACAACGACCATTTGGCTGAGACCCTGAAGGGCGGGATGGCTCTGATACCAATTGTAACTACCTCGGTGAATTACGCTCCTAGATACAAGCCTGGATGAGAGGAAATGGTTGAAATAGTACGGTGGGGCCCAAATGCCACTCACAGGTAGACCTTTCGGCCGTCCCAACCATTTCCAGTCATCGGGACAAGTACGGGCGGCGTAATCGGCAGGCGAAGGGATCAACTACATACACAAATGAGTATGTATGCAAGCTACCATACAATAGTACATCAGAGCCATTCCATCTAAAAAGAAAGGAAATATAGCAACGCCATACGGCAAGATTCAAATGTCCTAGATAGATATAATAGTTTAGGATATCTCCTCATACATCACACATCAGAGTATCAGACGGAAGCGGCAAACAAGATCCGAGTACGGATAAGAAGCAAATCGGCATAAGATGCCCCATAAATT
The DNA here is from genome assembly GCA_030063025.1 of Avena longiglumis. NCBI lineage: Eukaryota > Viridiplantae > Streptophyta > Magnoliopsida > Poales > Poaceae > Avena > Avena longiglumis. The sequence continues at coordinate 229,893,942 of CP125978.1, forward strand.
AACACATCCCGCCCACAGATCTCACGGATCCCCGTGCCCAGAATCTCTACACCGAACGATCGTTGCCCACATCATCAGCCTCCTCCACCTAGTATCCATCTTGCGAGTGTACCTGTGCATCTGAACCAATAATTTATCGTGTGAGACCCTAGGGGTACTCAGCAAGTCTTTATGCCTCTAAAGGGGACACAACCTGGGGTGACGCAATTGCAGCAAAAGATAAACCCTAACAGTTCTATAGATACTCTCTAACCATCCGCCTAACCAAAGATAGACGAATGTCCGTGAATTAAGGACAACAGTTATAACAGTAATATCCACAGATCCATCCTCCTCCTCGCTTACCAACGAGGAAGCGGACAAACAACCCCCCATCGTTGGCAATTTTATTAACCATTCCATGAGTGTTGCACTATTTACTAGTTAGTTGCTTAGTCAAATTAAAAGTGGTACTTTAGTTATGCTTGTATATGATCGAGAAACTGTGCTCCAAGTCGTCCATAACCGCGGACACGGCTTTCAGAAAGTTTTACCCTGCAGGGGTGCACAAATAGCAACACACACTTGATCAACCTCGGAAAAACCAAATCAAAACCCAACGAGGCCTTCACGACAAAGCAATCACAGGATTCAGAAATATTTCAGGGGGCCACCCCATTAAGCTACCCGCAACGAAGTTAGCTGACTTCGAGACGGACTCAAGGTTTGCGCCAGTGGCTGTAAACGACTGGGAACCCGAAAATGTGACTGGGCTTGTCGATACCGCGAAAACACTCCGCTTACCTAAACAGTACAGGTGCTCCTCGCACAAACGTAATTAAGCAGTAAAGCATGGCATAAGTACAGGATAGTAAACAAAACCTCAAACTAGTTTGTGGCCCCAAGAAATAAGACTGAATCAAGCTCTGGCTCAGGGGGGTCCCATAAGCCTCCCGGATGTGGATAGCGCGAATAATCAAGGAACAGGAATCAAGTACTCGGGGTCCTACGGGACACAAGTGAGCAGGAAAAACCAAATAGCAGATATTGCTCACCGGTGCCACTTTCATTAGTTATCCCATTACTACTCAGGTTAAGTTGTTTAGGTACCTCGTTATCCATCAGACTCTCACATACCCTACACATGCTGTTCTACGACTCGCATGGCTCAAACAACTCCTGTAGTAGTGGCTCATGGGATGGAGGAACAAGCTTCGGTGGGGTTTAAAAGTAAAGGCTATGCAATACTTGGGATTCAATTTAATGCAATCGCGACTCAATGGTGCAAGAATAAGATAGAGGCAATAGGTACTATATGTATGCAAGCATGTGGTAGTGCTTGCCTGGCAACTCAGTTGAAGCGAGAGAAGGATTTGGGTAGTGCTCCTGGTTCTCTTGATATATCCCCTGCTCAGTGTCTATTCGAAGAAGAACCAAACAAACAAGGGCCAACATAAATAAAGTGCGCAAGCATATGAATAAAATGCGACAAGCAAACAATCATGCCATGATGAATGATGCACAAGTTGCATGGCAATAATGTAGCATGGCATGGGTGAGGTGTGGAGTACAAGAATAAGTCATTTCATTGAGTTTTGGCCACAATTTATCCTCATATTAGTTGCTGTTGTCATTATATTTGTATGATGCATGCTGCAAAACAGAACATGGAATGCATAAACAGAAAGGTCTCGTCGAGCTGATCATTTTAGACATATCATTTGTTAAATTTGGATTTATAAAACAAAAGTTATTAATTAATTAAGGCCGAGGGCATTTTATTGTAATTTTACTCAACTTGGAATTTTAAGTGTGCAAAACATATTTTGGATGGCATAATTGAAATCCTCACATTTTTCTGATCCAAAAACATATATTATTTGTATTAATTGGGTTTGTATTTTAGAAGTTATTTTAAAAACAGAAATGAAATTTGAATTTAATTTAATTTGAAAAAGATTTGAATTAAACAGGGAAACAGAAAATCTTTTGGTACCCAGGCAGACCTAGCCACTGCCGCTGACGGGTGGGCCAGCGAGCAGGAGGCCCACTGTGCGCGCGAGGAACCAGACGAAGACAAGTGGCAGGAGGAGGGACCGCAGGTTGATGCCACAAAAGTCGGGGAGCCTTTCTATAAAAGCGCCGGCGAGACCGACATGTGGGGTCAGACGGGTGTGCGGGTCTAGGAAAAAAACAGGCAGGGGGTTAAGTGCGAAAGATGCTCGCGGTACTGTTTTTCTCCTTGCTCTGCATCTCTGTCGACGCGTCGGTGACAGCGGGCGCGCGGCGCGTGCAGGGATCGATCCCGCGACGCGGGACACGCGCGCGGTGGGCGGAACCACTGCGTTGGTGTGGGGCTTGGTGACAGGAGGGAGGGCGCGGGCTAGCTAAGGCTCTAGACGGCGCGGGACCCTGGCAGACAACGGCGAACGACGCGCACCGAGGGCGTTCGACGAAACGACTGGCGCAGCTAGGGTTACCCGGTGAGGCAGAGCATGTCCAGGAGGAAGAGGAGCTCACCGCGGGGCTCTCGGTGGCGATGGATCGGACTGGGGTGCAGGGGATCGGCGACGACGCTGGCGGACCGGAGTTAGGGTTTGGCGTCGGTGTTGCGGACGTGCAGGGGTCCTGGGCCTCCTCCTCCGCGCTGGCGTGTCCAGGGCAAAGCAGTGGATCCTCGTGGTCTTCCCCGACAACCTTAAACGCCACGCCACCGGCTGGTGTGACTAGGGGAGGTGGAGGCCGACGGTGGCTAGCGTCGGTGTGGCTTTGGCGTGGAAGAGAGAGGGAAGGGGGGCAGGGCCCTGGGGAGATCTGGGAGAGGCCAGAGCGGTGGGAGGGAGTAGATAAGAACGGAGGGAGGGAGGTAGATAGCGTGGGGGAGGTGGTGATCAAAAAGGTGGCTCAGCCACCTTTCTTCCCATCTCCCTCACGTGCTCGCGCGGGGGCCAGGGCAGGCACGGGCTGAGGGCAGGTAGACCTGGGGGAGGGGCTGCCAGGTGGGGTCGACGTGAGGGCAAGGAGGCAGGGGCAGGCTCGGCTAGGGGGGGCCCTATGGCATAGAGAGAAAGAGAGAGGAAGGAGAGAGGGTGGAGCTAGGCTCGGGCTAGCTAGGGTCGGGTTAGGGTTTAGGGTTGGGTAGGCTCGGCATGGAGAGAGGAGGGTGGTAAGGAGAGAGGTAAGTTAGGGTTAGAGCTAGGGTTTAGGGGAGAGGATCAAGTGAGAGAGGGGGATTTAGGTAGGGCTAAGAACAAGATCAACAAGATCCCACAAAAGGAGAGAGAGAGATGTGGATTTTTGATGCACATGGCAAGGAGAGAAGGAGCAAGGTGAGGGTTGAGAGAGAAGGTGGAAGCTCCACAAAAGGGAAGACAATTAAAATTCCAAGCAACCAAGGGAGATCAAAATAGTGGTGATGGTTGCATGGGACATGCATTACATTTAATGCACTCCCTAAGAGGTTGGTGCAAGCTTGCATGGGCCATGCATAAGCATTAAATGCCATGTTTTAATCTTGTGAAAACAAAACAATTATTCAGGGCATTCATACATATGCATTCCATAAATATGGGACAAGCCAAGCAAAAGAATTTAGAATTGGATCCATCCAACCCACCTGAGCTAGAAATAAAATCCAAAGAAAAGAATTACAAGCTCCTAGGTTATTGGAATGGTGGAAGTGTAAGGTGGTGAAAGAAAAGGTGGTGGAGTTAAATAAAAGATATGCCCCCAACTCAACTTGGGCATTTAAACAATATATCAAGAACCAAATACAATATCAAGAGGCAAATACCAATAATAATGCATATGAGATAAGAACCAAATGCAAGGTGGCATGATGACATGAGCATGATATGATGATGATGCAACAATTATATGTAGGAAGTAGCCATTATATTACTAAACCAAGTAGCATTACAGTTGTTAGACAAATGGGATGCTACAAGTTCGGGTTTGACGATCCGAATACACGTGCGAGCACGAGCGCCAATGCAATCGCTAGGCCAATCTCCTGGAGGTTACCGATCCTGCGGGAGCACGATCAGCCTGACCAGCGAGGGTCTTAATTCCTACCTGAAATCGAGAACAAGTAAGAACCAATATTGCAATCAAGATATTGCGGATTAAGAGGAAAGCTTTATTGAAGAGGTGGGATCCTGAATAGGTGCGAAGTACAAGAGGCCTCTGCGACGCTCGAGCCTTGGCCAAGTTGCGACTATGGCTAACTTAATGTCTAAACAAAATCCGAGTCTAGGGTGATGGCTATGGGGAGTATTTAAGGGCGAAAAGGTGGGGTTTCGGCCAGCCATGGAAGTGGTGGCCGAATCCAACCCTAAAAGTCCTTTTCCCCTCAAATACGGACTCTAAAAAGTGGCTAATTAAAATCCTGCGAAAATTACATGGGCCTGTCCCAAAATAAAGGTGTCGCAGCACCATATTAAGCTATGGACGAATTCGTAAAGTATTGATATTGAATATTTTGTCCAAGCCTTCTTTATTCATTATGGTGGCCTCAAAGTTCTGAAATCTTCATCAGTGGCCTTCTCTTGGATCATCACATGATTGCTGCCATCTCCATACATGGCCATGCTCCAATGCTTGTCCCTCTCATCCATGCTTGGTCCATCTTTCCTAAGAGTAAGAAATACATCTGATTTAGGCAGCATCATATTCTCATGTATGTGAGGAATAGCTCCAAGAAACGAAAGTACCTGATAGTTAAGTTTTTTGGCACGAGATCTTGTGATGGGTCCTTGTATGTGTGTTGCTGTAGGTACAACGGTTGTATCAATAGAAGAGATGTCCACATCATGCTCCCCTTCTTGAATTGAAGTCGTCCTCGACGCAATTTCATCTTCCTCACCAAAGTAAGGCTTCAAATCTGCAATGTTAAACGTAGGACTAACCGTACCAAAGTCTGCAGGCAACTCAAGTTTATATGCATTATCATTTATTTTCTCTAACACCTTAAAGGGACCAGCAGCACGTGGCATTAACTTAGACTTGCGTAAATTAGGAAAACGATCTTTACGCAAATGTAACCAAACAAGATCGCCAACATCAAACACAACATGCTTTCTCCCTTTATCCCCAGCAAGTTTATACTTAGCATTCATGTGTTCAATGTTATCGTTAGTAGTCTTATCCAAGTTTAATATCATTTCAGCGCGTTGTGTAGCATCCAAATTATGTTGCACCGAAGAAGGTAAAGGCAATAAATCAATAGGTGCACGAGGAACAAAACCATACACAATCTCAAATGGGCACATCTTTGTGGTAGAATGCAGTGAACGATTATAAGCAAATTCTATATGACGTAAACATTCTTCCCACAATTTTAAGTTCTTCTTTAAAACAGCCCGCAACATAGTAGACAAAGTTCTATTTACTACTTCAGTTTGACCATTAGTTTGGGGATGACATGTAGTACTAAAGAGCAATTTAGTCCCCAACTTAGCCCATAAACATCTCCAAAAGTGGCTAAGAAATTTAGTATCACGATCAGAGACAATAGTATTTGGCACATCATGCAAACGAACAATTTCATGAAAGAACAAATCAGCAATATGCGTAGCATCATCCGTTTTATGACAAGGAATAAAGTGTGCCATCTTAGAAAACCGATCCACAACAACAAAAATACTATCCCTCCCCTTCTGTGTTCGTGGCAATCCCAAAACAAAGTCCATAGGAATATCCTCCCAAGGAACACTAGGAACATGAAGAGGCATATATAAACCATGTGGATTAAGGCGAGACTTAGCTTTTTGACAAGTAGTGCAGCGTGCCACAAATCTCTCAACATCTCGATGCATACGTGGACAAAATAAGTGTGCAGCAAGAACATCCTCCGTCTTCTTGACACCAAAGTGTCCCATCAATCCTCCTCCATGCGCCTCCTGTAACAAAAAAAGATGAACAGAACTATCTGGAATGCATAGTTTGTTAGCACGGAACACAAATCCATCATTGAAGACGAACTTGTTCCAAGTTCTACCATCTCTACAGTTCTGCAACACATCTTTAAATTCAGCATCATGCACATATTGTTCCTTAATAGTTTCCAATCCAAATATTTTGAAGTCAAGTTGAGATAATAAAGCATAACAGCGCGACAAAGCATCAGCAATAATATTATCTTTACCCTTTTTGTGTTTGATAACATAAGGAAAAGACTCAATAAATTCAACCCACTTTGCATGACGACGATTCAACTTAGCTTGACTACGAATATGCTTCAAAGATTCATGATCAGATGAATAACAAATTCCTTAGGCCATAGATAATGTTGCCAAGTTTCTAATGTCCGAACCAACACATATAATTCTTTATCATAAGTAGAATAGTTCAGACTAGCCCCACTCAATTTCTCACTAAAATATGCAACAGGTTTTCCCTCTTGTAATAACACCCCTCCCAAACCAATTCCACTAGCATCACATTCAAGCTCAAAAGTCTTAGTAAAATCAGGAAGTTGGAGTAAGCGAGTATGTGTTAACTTATCTTTCAATATGACGAAGGCCTGTTATTGTGCATCGCCCCAAAGAAAGGGCACATCCTTCTTGGTAAGCTCATTCAGCGGCGAGGCAATTGATCCAAAGTCTTTGACAAAGCGCCTATAAAAACCAGCGAGGCCAAGAAAACTCCTCACTTGTGTGACCGTCTTGGGCTGCGGCCAATTCTCAATAGCTTCAATCTTGGCTGGATCCACTTATACCCCGTGATGTAACAACATAGCCAAGAAACGCAACTCGATTGGTGCAAAAGGTGCACTTCTCAAGGTTACCAAACAAACGTGCATCATGTAAAGCATTGAAAACAGCACATAAATGGTCCAAATGATCCTCTAAAGATTTACTATAAATCAGAATATCATCAAAGTAGACTACCACAAAACGTCCAATGAAAGCACGTAAAACTTCGTTCATTAATCTCATGAAAGTGCTAGGTGCATTAGTTAAACCAAACGGCATTACTAACCACTCATATAAACCGAACTTAGTTTTAAATGTTTTTTTCCATTCATTTCCTAATTTCATACGAATATGGTGATAACCACTACGCAAATCAACTTTAGAAAACATGGTAGAGCCACTCAATTCATCAAGCATGTCATCTAAACGTGTAATAGGATGATGATATCGAATAGTAATATTATTGATAGCTCTACAATCAGTACACATGCGCGAAGAACCATCTTTCTTAGGTACCAAAATAATAGGAACATCACAGTGTTGGAGATATGCCCAAGAGGCAATAACAAAGTGGTTATTATCATATCTTCACACTTATGATAAATGTTTACATACCATGCTATAATTGTATTAACCGGAAACATTAATACTTGTGTGATTTGTAAACTAAAATAAGAGTCCCTAGTAAAGCCTCTTGTTAAACTAGCTTGTTGGTTAATATATGATCATGGTTTCCTGATCATGAACATAGAGATGTTATTAACAACATGATCATATCATTAGGAGAATGATGTGATGGACATACTCCTATAGATAAGCGTAGCATAAAGATCAAGTCATTTCAATAGTTCAATTGCTATATGCTTTCTGATACATAGTAACCTAATTCCTTCGACCATGAGATCATGCATATCACCTTTTCCGGATGGATGCTTTGATGTCATCAAACACCACACCGTAACAGGGTGGCTATAAAGATGGCATTGAGTGTTCAGAAAGTATTGGTTGAAACACATGGATCAAGAGTGGGATTTGTCCATCCATATGACGGATAAATATACTCTGGGCCCTCTCGGTGAGATGTCATCCAATTAGCTTGCAAGCATGTGACTGGCTCACAAGGGATCACATATCACGAGAACGAGAAAAGAGTACTTACCGGTAACGAGGTTGAACTAGGTATGCAGAGATACCGACGATCATAACCTCGGATAAGTAAACTATCGTGAGACAAAGGGAAATTGGTATCGTATGTAAGTGGTTCATTCGATCGCAAAGTAATCGTAGAAATATGTGTGAGCCATATGAATTTCCAGATTCCTCTATTGGTTATTGTTCGGAGAAGTGTCTCGATCATGTCCGCATAATTCACGAACCGTAGGGAGACACACTTAAGGATTCGACGTTGTTTGAGTAGTTATGGTATTATGAGAAAGAGACCGAATGTTGTTCGGAGTCTCGGATGGGATCCGGGATATCACGAGGTGATCCGGAATGGTCTGGAGAATAAGATTCATATAAGGAAAGTCCCGTTTCAGAGTTCGGAAATGATTCCGGTGATTTCATCGGGAATGTTCTAGAAGGTTCCGGAATATCCGGCACTCCGGGGGGGAAGGGGTACATGAATGTGTCATTGCATATTGGAATGATTGCATCATGTACTAAGTGTTCTTGCTGTTCCAAAACTGAAAAGTCAAACTGCCAGTTTCAAAGTCAAACGGCTAAAACAGGAAACTGGGGAAGCGAAACGTGGGAAACAAGCAAGAGGTGGTTGGAACCGACTTGGGGAGGAGTCCTCCAAGGCGCAACCAACAAGGCCGACTTGGGAGGGACTCCCTCACCTTGGCCGCCCTCCACCTATAAAAGGAGGGCAGGGCCTCCTCTAGACACACAAGTTCCTATCCTCTAATCTCCGGTTTAGAGCCGTTTTGGTTTAGAGCTTCTAATTGCCCTAGCCTTTGGTTTAGAGCCTTCTAATTGGTGTGTCTAATCCCTAGACCACTAATAGCTCTCTCATACTCCACCATACTCGCTCCGGCTTAAGACGAAGCCCTGCGGGATCTCCCCTCTATTTCCGGTACCACGCTGTTGTGCTGCCGGAATCGCGAGGAGAGTGCTACAACCTCCATTTTCACTGGAACAAGGAGAGGAAGGTCTTCGCGAAAGTACCGAACGTGACCGACTACGGAAGCGCTGCGAATGCAGCCGGAAGGATCGTCTACGCGATCTTGAGATCGGAAGTGTACGACTACATCACCCACGAGAATCTGCTCTCGTTAACCGCTTTGGAATCTTCGAGGGTAAGTTATTCCATCGACTCGTTGCTACAATCTAGTAGATATATCTTGGCTTGTTTGTTTGTATGCGATAGAAATTTTTTGTTTTCCATGCTACGAACCCCTACACACAGGGGCTAAGGGACTCACGAATATGATCTCTGTCGAGTAGTTCCTGAATTTGGCATTGTATCTCCTTTGTCTCCTCTGGATTGGTTCTATATGGCGCGCGGTTGGGCAACGTGGCATTATAAGATGATCCCTCATGCATCTTGTATTGCTTAGTAGACGACGGTAGCATTATAAGATGATCCCTCATGCACATGAATTTCAAGTCATAAAGTGTTCACCCTTAGTTAGCACCGTTGCTAAAGCTTGTTGTTTCGAAGCACCACGTGATGATCAGGTGTGTTAGATTCTACAAGTGTATACAACGTGAGCAAGCCAGATTTGCTCATGCGGAAACTAAGGTTTGATCTTGACGAGCCTAGCATGTACAGACATGGCCTCAGGAACACGGATTACCGAAAGGTAGAGCATGAGTCATATAGTAGATATGATGAACATGTTGATTGTTCGCCATTGAAGCTATATCAACTCTCGTGATGATCGGTTTTGATGTGGTGGATTTGGTTCGTGTGATCACTAAAACAATGTGAGGGATATTGTTTTGAGTGGGAGTTCACCTAGATTAATTTAATTATTAATTAGAACTCAATTTATCATAAACTAAATCAAAGTGAATTTGCATAGTTGTTGTAGTCATTGGCATCCGTTTACCACCTTACGCTTAGTTATAATTGAGATGATAGAACTATAGAATTATGGTTAGTTACTTTAAGAACTGGTATCGTATTGTTTTGAAGTGTTAATCTAAAGTTTAAAAGTCCTATTGCAAACTTTCAGTAAGTTCCGGTTACTCCATGAAGTTTAATAATTAGTATTAAATCAAGAGTAACAATTCCAAGTGTTAGTATATAAGTATCATGTTTGTCTCCATGATTCTTGATATTCAAAGGATTGTCTTAATATCAAGGTTATCTAGGATCTGAAAGAGTTGTTTCAGAAACCATGATATGTGGAAGATATTTTGATATCTGAAACGAAGTTTTGGTTGCAACATGATAGAGTATAATATGGCCAAAGTCATGTTCTCATATTTGATGAGAATTTGCAAAAGGTTAGAGACACTAGTTGTCCTAATCGTCCAAAAGGATTTGGAGAGCAACATTATACTCATGATTCACCGTTATAAGCTAAAAGTAGCTTGATCATGGATAAATCCATGATGAGGGTGAATATTTGATGTAGGTAAAATGTTTACTACACCAAGAGATTACTAAAGAAAGGAATTTGAAAGAACACCAAACATTAGATAATGGTGATCTACTTCAAAGTGCAAATCCAAAGACATTGGTATTTGACTATACATGCTTTGGACTATGTGTCATATGAATGACTCCACTATTGATGTTGATAGATTCTTTCAAATAGAAAAGGAAATACTGAAAGAGAATCTCATAAATATATGGCAGAAAAGAAAAGACTAGAATTGTTCAGTTTAAGTATATAGATGATATACATGTTATGGCTATATTCTTTGCTTATTAAACAATGTGGTTCTTAAGTATTTGATACTGAATTTGTTGGTGTGAATCGTCATACGAAACAACACAATTCATGAACTACAATGGCCTAAGTAACTAGCAAAAGAATATGTGATGATGTTCATCGAGAAAAAATAAAGGGTTATTGTGTTGCTCGTTAAACATCAAAGCTTGCCTTCAAGATTTGTTTTATCAGGTATTATGAGAACAAAAGGGTTGTTCAAATAATTGCCGTAATCCATAAAAGATGGATGATTCACAAATCTCGTTGGAGAAATCACATCCATAAAACTAGTGCTAAAAATGTCGAAAGACAAATTGATTGAAAGATCACTTAGGAAGTGACATCGCCGTTTAAATTATATTGGAAAGAAAACATGAAGAAACTCCATGTGGATGGAATTTTGGAGTCTTTTGATTTTTGATCACATGACGCTTGTGAAACTTTCCCAGAGATAATTAAAACTTCGTTCGTAGGCCAAAAGGGAACGAATGACTAGCTTATTGGAACTTGTACAAATTGTTGTACGAAGTCCATTATGTGTAGTCAAAAGCGATGGATTTCAACTTCATATGCTTTCTCCGAGAATTTGATTGAATATATGAATATTTACTTAATAAGGATAAAGTATGAAACATTTGAAAAGTTCAAAGACTTTCAAGATGAAGTGCAAAATCATTGTAACAAGAATATAAACAGTTTATGATAAAGATCATAAAGGAAGATATTTGAGTTACAGAGTTTAGCATAATACCTAAGATTTAAGGAATCGTTCCGTGGATTTGCATTTTCCCGAAACACCATAAAGAGTATGGAGCGTTCGAGATATGTAATTAAACCTTGTTTGACATGGTAAGATCAAAGGTATAATTCATAAAACTGCCATTATATTTTAAAGATTAAAAGCTTTAGAGATTACCGTTTTTCCACTAAAAAGAGCTCCATCATAATCCGTTGAAATGACACCATATGTTATGGTTTGGGATAAAACCCAAGTAGTCCCTTCTTAAACTTTGGTATGCTGTGCATAAGAAAGATGTTTGCAACCAAAGTCGGATGAACCTGTCTTTGTATGTTATTTCGAATAACTGTTAAGTATTCCTCCATAAACACCGGAGACAAAAGTGTTTGTCGCTTAAAACGTCAAGTTTCTCTGAGAAGGATTTTTTCGTGAAAAGTTAAGTGGGAGGACAATAGAACTTTGATAAGGTTAAAAGAACCTTAGCTGTATGTGCAGAGTTGCGCAGCGCCGAAAAGTGTTCCGGAGGCAGCAACAAAGCTCATGGCTCACGTACCTCAAAGGTTGTGGTCACGGAGATCCAAGTTCCTATTGAAACAAGTAGGTCGGATGAACAATCAAATACCAAGATTTGAGGGTTGAATCATTATTTGAGAATAATGAACCGACTACATGCAAAGAAGCGATGATGGCCCTGACTCCGTCAAATGGCTTGAAGCCATAAAATCCGTGATAGTTCCATTCATGAGAAATCAAGTTTTGAACTTGAAGGACCCTCGAGAAAGGTGTAAGACCTTACGCTTGTCTGGATCTATAAAGAAATAGACATGGATGTTTCACATCTATAATCGACATATTGGGAAAGAGTTCACAACAATGTTCAAAGGTTGACTATGACAAGATTTGATCTTTCATAGTGATATTTAGTCTAGACGGATTAATGTAGCAACCACTACATATAATTTTGTTATATGATAGTTGAATAAACAAAACAAGTTCTTCTAATAGAATTGTTACCTCGGACATGTGCATAACACGGTCCAGAGGGTTTTGTAAATTCAGAGGATGCTAAAAGCATATGCAAACTTCAATGGTTGAAGTGAGCATCGCGGAGTTGGAATCTTCACTATGATGAAACTGTTAAAGGAGTTTAAAAGTTCATTAGAGACAATGAAGATGCTTGCATTTGCAAGAAATTAAGTGGGAGCGCTAAGACATGTTTCTAATACATTATGTGGAAGACATATTGTTGATTGGAAATGATGTATATTTTATTAACACATATTAAGAATTTCATCTCGATGAAAGACTTAGGCAAAACCCAAATATTTGGCATCAATATATGCTAATATAGATGTGCCAGAAATACATAGACAAGATATTGAATGAGTTCAATATAGAAACTACAAGAGAGGTTCTTGTCGCACAGAAAGGATTGAATGAGTTCAATGTTGATGATATATTCAAGTGTATTGACATTTGGTAAAGTGAAACAAATAATCAAGTATAGATTGATACTTGATGTATGAAATCACAAAGAGTATTTATATCAATCATACTGTGATATGTACAAATCCAGATATGTCCTATGCTCTAAATGTTGTGAGCATATACCAGAATGATTCGTAAGATGATCATTGGACAATAGTAAGGATATTCTTATGATCTTTTGGAAGAACTAAGAGTATATTATTTATAGAAGTGACAAATAGATGGTTAGTTCATTGTAAAAGTACTACATTGATACTAGCTTTGTCACAAAGTACAAATTAAGTTTATCTCAATCTAAACTAAGGGTGGCACAATATAATGGAAAGTGAGTTCCATAATGGATTTGGATGAGTTCCAAAGTTAAGACATTGTGACAGATACTACAACAAAAGGCTAAGTATATGACTGCTATTATAGCAGCAAAAGAGGGCATTTTTGTCAAGTAGTTTGTTATCAAACTAGGTGTAGTTCACAGAGGGATAATAATATGAAGATATATTGTGCGACAATATTATCAACATGTTTTAACCCCAAAGAACTAAAGGTCACACCGAAAGACCAAATTTATACAAAGCCATCTCATTAGAGAATGAGTGATGCGTAGAGACGCAAAGACATGCAATTACACACGGACCTGGAAGTGTCAGATCCGGAGATCAGTTGACCACTAGCAATCGTGTACATACAACACCGGAAAGCCATGGGTGTTATATACACAAAGGTTTGAAACTAGATTATTGTAACACCCTCAGAATCGGACCTATGCAAGTTTGAGCAGAATTCGCCAAACCCGCATAGAAACGATTCAAAGGTGCCCACCAGGCACTTTCGTGCGGGTGGAAAACGAAGTAATAACATTACACAACAGTCCTCGATGGGACCCACAGAACAGAATATATAAAACAGCGACTCCATGAGTCAAGAATACAGATATGATATACAAAGATCCAAATCACCTTGAAAAATGATAGAGCGTCCATCTACGGACAAGATGCAAATGGGGCTAAGAGCCCTGAAGAATAACCAATGGCGTCCATAACCCTGCCCAGGCCAAGCCGGAAGGGTAACCCTGCTAACGGCGTCGATCTCATAACCTGCTTAAACAAAAGGGGTGCCGACAAAGGGCAAAGGAAAAAGAGGAGCGTCGATCGAGGCCAAGACACGGCGAGGCTAGAATTCGGCGGTCCTCGCCTACATAGGTATGGTGGACTGAGCGGCAGCGGCAGCATGCACTAAACAACCTATAGAGACTCGATACAACTGGCGGTTATCAGAGAGGGTGAGAATGACCTATCCGGATCCAACCTGAGGCTAACACCAAACAAACCCATCCTGGTGTTTCCCCCTCGAGACCAAACGAGGAAGTCAACCGAGGAACTCACACCGTTGGCAGTTTTATTTATTCAGTTATCGTTGCAGCAATTACTAGTCAGGTTTAGATAATCATCCTGATAAAGTAAACAGTGGGCACTTTTAGTTAGCCATTCCGTGATAGTGGCAACACTTACGAGTCAGATACATTTATCATGAGATAACCCAAAAACCCAGCAGTTGTTGGTACTTTTATTCGGCCATTCCGTTGTAGTTGCAAGATTTACTAGTCAGGTACAATTGTCGCAAGCGACAACCAAACAAGCAATTGTGGGCAGTATTAATTAGCCATTCCATTATAGTGAAGCTGATTACTAGTCATTATAAGTCAAATTTATAGCAGTAAACTTTAGTTATGCTTGTCTATGATCGAGATACTGTGCTCCAAGTCGTCCATATCCGCGGACACGGCTTTCAGAAAGTTTTACCCGGCCGGGGTGCACCAATAGCAACACACGCCGATCAACCTCGGAAAAACCAACTCAAAACCCAACGAGGCTTTCACGACTGAACAATCACAGGATTCAGAATTATTTCAGGGGGCCACCCCATAGAGTAGACCCGCAACGAAGCTAGCTGACTCCGAGACGGACTCAAGGTTTGCGTCGATGGTAAACGACTGGGAACCCGAAAGTGTGGCTGGGCTTGTCGATACCGCGAAAACACTCCGCTTACCTAAACAGTACAGTGTGCTCCTCGCACAATTTAAATACAGAAAGTAGCATGGCATAAGTACATGATCGTAAATAAAACCTCAAACTAGTTTGTGGCCCCAAGAAATAAGACTGAATCAAGCTCTGGCTCAGGGGGGTCCCATATACCTCCCGGATGTGGATAGCGCGATAAATCAAGGAACAGGTATCAAGTACTCGGGGTCTTACGGGACACAAGTGGGCGTTCGGAAACCAAATATTATCTATCACCCACCGATGCCTCTGCTTATTTCAATTTTAGTTGTTAAACAGAAATTAAAGTGAATGACAAATAAAACTATGATCATCTCCAACATCAACATGCGGCAATTCATCAACAACTGTGGCACTTAACAACACGCAACAACACTTGAGCAAGCGTCTACGACGCGCAAGTCCAACTATCTACCAAACAACAGGTAATAGGATGTGTCCAAGGCAATATAAGGCTGCAGGGGATATCACGGGTACGAAAACTAGAGCATCGCAACACAGATAGCAATAGATCAACAGGAGGGAATAAATACTATAAAAGTAAGATAGGTAGAAAGGGGAAGATGCTCGCCTGAAAACATTGTCGAAGGTTCAATCGAAGCTCGGGTCGACACTCGCATCAACCCAACGGCCTTATCCGCGAAGAAGCAAAACACTAGAAGAAACACCGGATGCAATATTTAATACTACGGCAGAAGATCGGGCATGATGCATGTATGATGCATGGCATGGAAAGATGCGATGCAATTAGGTCATATTAAGCGGAACCGGGGTCCCGACAGTTATTTAGATGGTTCGAGTTATTTAGAAACCCCCGCAATTTAAATGTTGTTATAACAAGGCAAGATAAGATACCGGTTCGCTACACAAGTTTAAATGAGGCCGATATGAGACTAGATTTGCCCGCATATGGGCCCCATATTTAATTATTAGGTGAATCGGCATAAGGCCCCCAAACCACATGACAAGATGCATGCAAGAATGACAAGTTAATAAGCAACAGGTTTTATGTTTAGCATTTATAAAATAGGGGTTCGGATAAGGGTCACACATTGAGGGCCTCGACGAACTTGGGGTTCCGGGGTTCGGGGTCGGTCTCGGGGTCCAGGGTTCGACGGATCTGGGGTTCGGGGTTCGACGGAAGCGGTCTCGCGGGAACGTTCTCGGTAACGGGTAGAGCTTGTCGCATCCGGGTTCTCGGCGGACTCGGCGTCCGGAAAGGAGTACTTGGTTCGGTGTCGGGGCGCATCGGATCTTCCGGGTCGGTGTCGTTCTTGTCGCATGCAGATCTTGTCGGTACCGTGTGCCGGTCGGTCTTGGCGTTCGGGATGCAGAACTTGGTGTCCGGGTCGGAGTACTTGTCGCATCGGGGTCTCGGTGCCCTCGGATCCGATTGAAGAACTTGGCGGGTCGGGTTCGGTCTCCGGATCCGTGAAGATCTTGTCGCACGGGCGGGATCGGTCTTCGGCGCAACGGCCTTCGGATTCCGTGAAGGAGGTCATGGCGTCCGGGAAGGCGAGCTAGGTGCGTCGAGGTTTCCGTCGTCGGGAAAGCGATCTTGGCGTCTCAACTTCACTTGTCGGTGGGGACTTGAAACCGACACGGGGTATCGTTTTCCTGCTTCTGGTCCGTATGGAGATCTTGATTAGAACCGCCGAACACCCCGCAAACTCGTTCTTGTACCACATCAGCAACAACAACACAAGGCAGGCCAAAACGCATATATCCCTCAGGTGTAGAACACACTGGGACCCTGCCAAACACCAAGCAGGCACGACACAGAGGAAGTCCGGGACTCAGGGCGTGGCGCCGGGCTTGCTGCCGGGACGAGGCTGGGGAAGGCGACGCCGAGGACGGCCACGGTCGGGGACGAGCGTCGAGGAGGAGGCCGGGCGCAGGACCGAAGGCGGCGGGGAGGCTCGAGGTCGACGGCGGTTGAGGCGCAGACGGGGTCGAGAGGGTGGGCTCGCAGGAGGGAGAGGCCGGCGACGAGCTTGGGGGGCTTGGGGGCGACGACGCGACCGAGGCCGGCGCCGGGCGGCGGAGCACGGGCGGACGAGGGAGGGCGGCGGCGGCCGGGGCGAGCGCGGCGGCGACGCTCGCAGAGAAGCGGCGGGCGGACGCTGAGGGAGGCGGTTGGCGCGAGCAGGCTTGGGGCAGGGCGGCGAGGCCCGAGGCCGCGAGCTGCCGCAGACGAGGCGAGACGGGGCGACGCGGGCGAGAGCACGGCGGGCGGATGGGGAGCTCAGGGGCCGGAGGCGGCGACGGGAGGCGGGAGAGGAGCTCGAGGAAGCGGGGCGGACGCCGGCGAGACGCAGAGGCGAGGCAGGGATGGCGGTGAGGGAGGCGCCGGTGCGGGGCGGAGGAAGACCGAGCGGGGGCGGTGGCGCTCAGCGGCGAGGGCGGCCGGAGCGAGGGAGTGAGGCGAGGCGGCGCGCCGGCGGTAGCCGGAGGGGAGGGATGCGGCGAGCAGGGAGGAGCGCTGGCTGGTGGGGAGGGCTGCTGGGAAGAGAGAGGAGAAGAGAGAGGGACGGGGCGTGGGGTGGGTCCATGGGGCCAGTGGGGACGTCGCTTTGGGTGGTTGGCGTGCGTTGCATGTGTGCGTGTGGGGTGCGGTTGTGGGGGTCTGGGGAGCTGAGTGGGTTGGGGAGAGAGGGAGTGACGTGGCGACGTGTGAGTGGTTGAGGGTGAGGGAGGAGGTGAGGTGGCGCAAGGGGAGTGGCCAGGGTGATGTGGCTGAGGTGTGTGGGTAGGTTTTTAGGTAGCTATAGGATTAATAGGGTGGGTTAGGTGGACCGATTTGAAAACCTGGGGGTGGTCGTTCGGGTCGAAACGGCCCGTTCGACTGCCCCGCTAAAATAACTTAATATTTTATTTAATTTAATTGGACCGTTTGCAACCCGATAGCAACAAAACAAAAATAATCCGGAGACCGGCTTGGCGTGTTTGAATGAAGAGGGGGCGTTTTATAAAACAAAACGGCTTTGCGAACATAGTTTTATGCAACAATGCATGACGATGACGATGCAATGCACAAATTCAACGCGATTTTCTAGTAGTGGTTTTGCGGGATGCCACAATTATTGACTCTAGTGCTAGTGGGAGACTGTTGGAGATATGCCCAAGAGGCAATAATAAAGTGGTTATTATCATATCTTCACACTTATGATAAATGTTTACATACCATGCTATAATTGTATTAACCGGAAACATTAATACTTGTGTGATTTGTAAACTAAAATAAGAGTCCCTAGTAAAGCCTCTTGTTAAACTAGCTTGTTGGTTAATATATGATCATGGTTTCCTGATCATGAACATAGAGATGTTATTAACAACAGGATCATATCATTAGGAGAATGATGTGATGGACATACTCCTATAGATAAGCGTAGCATAAAGATCAAGTCATTTCAATAGTTCAATTGCTATATGCTTTCTGATACATAGTAACCTAATTCCTTCGACCATGAGATCATGCATATCACCTTTTCCGGATGGATGCTTTGATGTCATCAAAGACCACACCGTAACAGGGTTGCTATAAAGATGGCATTGAGTGTTCAGAAAGTATTGGTTGAAACACATGGATCAAGAGTGGGATTTGTCCATCCATATGACGGATAGATATACTCTGGGCCCTCTCGGTGAAATGTCATCCAATTAGCTTGCAAGCATGTGACTAGCTCACAAGGGATCACATATCACGAGAACGAGAAAAGAGTACTTATCGGTAACGAGGTTGAACTAGGTATGCAGAGATACCGACGATCATAACCTCGGATAAGTAAACTATCGTGAGACAAAGGGAAATTGGTATCGTATGTAAGTGGTTCATTCGATCGCAAAGTAATCGTAGAAATATGTGGGAGCCATATGAATTTCCAGATTCCTCTATTGGTTATTGTTCGGAGAAGTGTCTCGATCATGTCCGCATAATTCACGAACCGTAGGGAGACACACTTAAGGATTCGACGTTGTTTGAGTAGTTATGGTATTATGAGAAAGAGACCGAATGTTGTTCAGAGTCTCGGATGGGATCCGGGATATCACGAGGTGATCCGGAATGGTCCAGAGAATAAGATTCATATAAGGAAAGTCCCGTTTCAGAGTTCGGAAATGATTCCAGTGATTTCATCGGGAATGTTATAGAAGGTTCCGGAATGTCCGGCACTCCGTGGGGGAAGGGGTACATGAATGTGTCATTACATATTGGAATGATTGCATCATGTACTAAGTGTTCTTGCTGTTCCAAAACTGAAAAGTCAAACTGCCAGTTTGAAAGTCAAACGGCTAAAACAGGAAACTGTGGAAAACAGAAACGTGGGAAACAGGAAACTGTGGAAACAAGCAAGAGGTGGTTGGAACCGACTTGGGGAGGAGTCCTCAAGACGGGCGCCAACCAGGGCGACTTGGGAGGACTCCTCCCTTGGCCGCCTCCCACCTATAAAAGGAGGGGCAGGGCCTCCTCCTCTAGACACACAAGTTCCTATCCTCTAATCTCCGGTTTAGAGCCGTTTTGGTTTAGAGCTTCTAATTGCTCTAGCCTGCGGTTTAGAGCCTTCTAATTGGTGTGTCTAATCCCTAGACCACTAATCGTCCGGTACCACGCCGTTGTGCTGCCGGAATCGCGAGGAGAGTGCTACAACCTCCGCTGCCTGCTGGAACAAGGGAGAGGAAGGTCTTCGTCGAGTACCGAACGTGTGACCGACTACGGAAGCGCTGCCGGAACGCAGCGCCGGAAGGATCGTCTACGCGATCTTGAGATCGGAAGTGTACGACTACATCACCCACGAGAATCTGCTCTCGTTAACCGCTTTGGAATCTTCGAGGGTAAGTTATTCCATCGACTCGTTGCTACAATCTAGTAGATAGATCTTGGCTTGTTTGTTTGTATGCGATAGAAATTTTTTGTTTTCCATGCTACGAACCCCTACACACAGGGGCTAAGGGACTCACGAATATGATCTCTGTCGAGTAGTTCCTGAATTTGGCATTGTATCTCCTTTGTCTCCTCTGGATTGGTTCTATATGGCGCGCGGTTGGGCAACGTGGTACCAGGAATTAGATCAATTTGGTGCTCAATTCCTCTAATAGGAGGTAGTCCTGGTGGCAGCTCAGCGGGAAAGACGTCCTCATATTCCTGCAAAAGGTTAGCAATAGCGGGTGGCAAAGAAGGAGGCATATCCTCAAATGAAAACAAAATCTCTTTGCAGACAATTGCATAACATTGAGTATTGTTTACATCTAGTTCAGCAATATCAATTTTATTTGCAAGCATACATGGACTCTTCAAACGAATTTCAGTAGCATGTGTAGAATCAGATTTAGTGTTCTTTGGTGGTATAAAATCTGCAGTAACAATCTGATTCTCACTTTTATTTTTCTCCTCAGTTTTAGCTCTACTAGCTCTAGCAAGATCATCTTTTAAAATCTGTTCGGGGGTCATAGGTTTTAGACCAATTTTCTTTCCATCATGCATAAGAGAATAATGATTAGTTTTGCCATTATGAACAGATTCTCTATCAAATTGCCATGGTCTACCAAGTAACAAAGAACAAGCTTGCATAGGTACAACATCACAATCAACAAAATCAGAATATGTACCAATAGTAAAATGCACGCGTACCGTTCTTGTTACCTTGATCTTGCGAGAACTCTCAAACCATTGGATGTAATATGAATGTGGGCGTTGTCTTGTTGGAAGCGCAAGCTTCTCTACCATGTCAACACTGGCCAGATTATTACAACTCCCTCCATCAATGATGATCCGTATAGCTCTTTCCTTGACAACACCACGTGTTTGGAATAGGTTGTGGCGTTGATCTTGCTCAGATTTGCTCAATTGCACACTCAACACACGTTGTGTAATTAAGCTCTGGTATTGATCAGCAGCTTCAGCTCCCATTACCTCTATGTCTTCACCAACATCAGAATTATCTCCATCTCGAGCAGAAATAAGGGCTAGTGTATCTTCATCAAAGTCACTCGCTGAATCGTATTGACCATCTTCTCGCACCATCATCACACGTTGTGTTGTGCACTGTCTCTCAATATGACCAAAACCCCAGCACTTGCGGCATTGTATATCCTTTGTCTTACCCGTGGAATCCATAGAAGATGCACTACGAGCAGGAGCATTGGATGATGGTGGAGGAGCAGCTGGAAATCTTGTGGGGGCCTTGGATGTGGTAGTAGCTGGTGGCGAATCATGAGGAGGCGCTGATTGTCGGGATGTCCAAGTGGATGTGCGACCTGCAGAATTATTAGTCCTCCTCCATGGTGTTTGGCGATCCTGCACTTCACGTTTAGCTTTGCAAGCAAGATGAAACAAACGAGTGATAGAATTATATTCCTTATAATCTAAGATGTGCTGAATGTCCTTGTTTAATCCACCAAAGAAACGTGCAAGCATTTGTTCATTAGATTCAACAAGACCACACCGAACCATCCCCGTTTGCAATTCCTGATAATACTCTTCTACAGAATTTTTCCCTTGCTCTAAACGTGTTAGATTCTTTAGTAAATCACGTTGATAAGTGGGAGGTACAAAATGAACACGCATAGCAGTTTTTAAAGCAGTCCAAGTACTAGGAATAGTAGTAGGATTTAAACGACAATACTCAGACCACCAAAGGGAAGCAAATTTAGTAAATTCACATGTAGCAGCACTAATACGCATATTCTCAGGATATTTTAAGCATGCAAAACGTTATTCTACTTCCATCTCCCATGTAAGATATGCATCAGGATTATATTTACCCTCAAAAGATGGAATATTTAATTTAAGCTCTGCAACATGATCATCATCACGTACCGGTGGTCGAACGTTGCGGTAGTAATGTTAGGGACGGCCAGCAGGTACCTGTGGAGGTTGTTCAACCTCCTCGTCAAACAGATCGTCGTCGTCGGGGTCGTAGTAGTACCCGTCGTCTGTCCCCAATGTCGCAGCAGCAGCCGCGGCGAAAGTCTGAGATGCGTCAGCCGCAGCAGTAGCCGCCGGGGGTGCGGCGGCAGCCGAACCAGCAGCCCGACTCGTGATCGGAATGCGCCGTGCGCCATGTGTGGGCGCGGGTGCGGGTGCGGGCAATCTGTTCAAAAGCTCCTTGAACCGAACGTCAAGCTTGGCGTTGAATGATTTATCGAGTCCATCGATCTTGTCCACGGCGTTGGTGAGCTTGGTGTCAAACTCCCCTAGGAGCGTATCCACGTGTTCAGCGCGACTGACCAAGAGCGCGGAGAAGTGGGCATGTAGTTCTTCGTTCGTCATTGTGGAAGGGTTCCGCAAAGTATCTGTCATGGTTAGTCCTTAAAAAGCACAGGTATATACTACGGAAATATGGTGGAAGGCACGCGTAATCCGTCAAGCAATATACGAAGCTCTTACAAGTTCTTACCAAACAGCAGGAAAAGGCGATGTGCAACCGCGAGGATCAGTGGGTCCAGAGATTGAACCAAGCGATTACCAGGAGTCGAAACACCGCACGTGGAGAGTATCTGTGGAGCTCTGGGAAGGCTTAGCAAAGGGGTTAGCAATTATCAAAACAGCAATGCAAAAGTTGAAAGAATGCTCAACGACGGTACTGTGCTGGTCCTAGGCTAGACCGTACTAGAGACGCGAGCCTAGATCACCAACGATGTCACGACGCGACACAACAAGCAATGTATGATGATATGGCACCCTGAAAAGCGAACCGAGAGGTGGAAAATCACTATGATGGCGAGTGTCTAGAACTGATCTACGGGGTCTAAAAATAGGTTAGGCCCAAAAAAAATTCAAATTTTTTTTATTTTGCTCCGGAAAGCGCGCAGGCGCCAAAAAAATATCGCTATAACGGCCGATGGAGAAAAGTGATCCCCAAAGCCGAAAACTAGTATAGCCAGAAAAAAATTTCGGAGGCGGTTCCAGACTTTTTTTTTTGCTCTCCTTCTGGACTTACGACCGGACTCTTAGCTCGACACGGACTTTAGCTTAACACGGAAACAACAAAGAAGGAAAGTAAAAAGAAATAACTAGGAAACAATAACTCTACTCGGACTCGTACCACGGCAGGAAACTGATCGGATCTGTGTCGCGGTAGGAAGGCGGTGGCGGAGTATTAGGGTTTATGGTGGCAGGGTATATGGCGGCGGAATATGGTGGCGGAATATGGTGGCGGTGATCGGCGAGTGTGGCGGTGACTACTATGATCAGAACTCGAAACTCTAAGGGACGAGACACTAAGACCAGCAACTCGACACGACGATGTAGACACAAATTCAACAATGCAAAAACTGAAAAGATAATGCGAGGCGTAGATTGGTTATGAGATGGATCTAAACTCTAACTGTGTTTTTGGCTTTTTCGTGGGTTATAGGTAAAAACAGATCTAATCTACAAAAACGGTAAAATCTCACCGAGCAACCTGAAATCTGATACCACTTGATAGGGCAAAGGTGGACGATCTTTCGATGAGATGATGATAATCGATTTGGTGGAGTTCGGGTTTGACGATCCGACTACACGTGCGAGCACGAGCGCCAATGCAATCGCTAGGCCAATCTTCTGGAGGTTACCGATCCTGCGGGAGCACGATCAGCCTGACCAGCGAGGGTCTTAATTCCTACCTGAAATCGAGAACAAGTAAGAACCAATATTGCAATCAAGATATTGCGGATTAAGAGGAAAGCTTTATTGAAGAGGTGGGATCCTGAATAGGTGCGAAGTACAAGAGGTCTCTGCGACGCTCGAGCCTTGGCGAAGTTGCGACTATGGCTAACTTAATGTCTAAACAAAATCCGAGTCTAGGGTGACGGCTATGGGGAGTATTTAAGGGCGAAAAGGTGGGGTTTCGGCCAGCCATGGAAGTGGTGGCCGAATCCAACCCTAAAAGTCCTTTTCCCCTCAAATACGGACTCTAAAAAGTGGCTAATTAAAATCCTGCGAAAATTACATGGGCCTGGCTCAAAATAAAGGTGCCGCAGCACCATATTAAGCTATGGACGAATTCGTAAAGTATTGATCTTGAATATTTTGTCCAATCCTTCTTTCTTCATTATGGTGGCCTCAAAGTTCTGAAATCTTCATCCGTGGCCTTCTCTTGGATCATCACATGCTTGCTGCCATCTCCATGCATGGCCATGCTCCAATGCTTGTCCCTCTCATCCATGCTTGGTCCATCATTCCTAAGAGTAAGAAATACATCTGATTTAGGCAGCATCATATTCTCATGTATGTGAGGAATAGCTCCAAGAAACGAAAGTACCTGATAGTTAAGTTGTTTGGCACGAGATCTTGTGATGGGTCCTTGTATGTGTGTTGCTGTAGGTACAACGGTTGTATCAATAGAAGGGATATCAATAGAAGGGATGTCCATATCATTATCCCTCTCTAATAGACGACAGTTGTATCGAGTATCTATAGGTTGTTTAGTGCATGCTTCGCTGCCGCTACAGTCCACCATACCTATGTAGGAGAGGACCGCCGAATTCTAGTCTCGCCATATACTGGCCTCAGTACTGACCACTCTTTTTTTCTCTGCCCTTTGCCGGCACCCCTTTTGTTTAAGCAGGTTTTGAGATCAATGTCGTTAGCATGGTTGCCCTTCCGGCTTGGCATGGGCAGGGTTATGGATGCTATTGGTTATTCTGCAGGGCTCTTAGCCCCATTTGCATCTTGTCCGTAGTCGGATGTTGTATTATTTTCAAGGTGATTTGGATCTTTGTACTATATATCTGTATTCTTGACTCTTGGAGTCGTTGTTGTATATGTATGTTCTGTGGGTTCCATCATGGACTATTGTGTAATGATATTACTTCATTTGCCACCCGCACGCAAGTGCCTGGTGGGCACCTTTGAATCGTTTCTATGCGGGTTTGGCGGGAATCGCTGAAACTTGCATAGGGCCGATCGGAGGGTGTTACAGAGTGGTATTAGAGCTCAGCAGTTACGATAACCACTGGTCTAGCCTATAGGTTAACCTAGCTAACGGACGATGTAGAGTTTCAACACTATTTTGAAAAATCGGTTGGATAGATCTGATTAGGTCTGCTTTTACTCCTTACCCCTCTGCTATTATCCTTTTATCTCTATGTGTTTTGAATCTGCTCTCTTATTTTTTCTTCGAGTCCAGGAATTCTCGTGGTTGGGTTTCCGTCGTATATCCAGGGTTTCGCTTCCTCCTCTTGTAATGGTGCTTCGACATCCGGCTTCATGCTATCTGAGAAATGTTTCATCTGTTGTACCTTTTAGTGAACCAAAAATTCACCAAACCTTTTTTTTCTTTGTATCCTCCGGTGTTTTCCAACGCGACGATATCATCTATGTTAGAACCGATGAAGAGCCTACATCATTATTTTGTTTCTGAAATTTGATTGTCGAGATCTCCAGTCTGATTCCGAGAGCTGGTTGCATAAATCCCCTATTCATGTGGAGAGTAATGCTTTGGGTGCGCGATGGACTGATCACCATCCGACTACTCTTATCATTCGCTCTTGTCCATTGAATGGTGGATCGATGCAATTTTACTCCTTCCACAGAAGTTAGAGGTGGCCTTATCTTTTGATACCTTTACCTTCATCCTTTGTTTTCCGGAGTGTTCTCTCAACGAACATGAGCATCGACCTTTGTTGGTGGTGTCGCCGATTTCGAGATGGAGTAAGAACCCTTTTTAGTAGTGTCGCGAGGATCTAAACAAAGCGAGAAGATTTAGATTGTCGACCTTCTTCCCAGTACCATGAGGCGGATCTCGAGGGCGAGATCCATTGTTAGTGGTGTCGAATTATAGCACCCTGGTAAATTCCACTACTAGAAAATCGCGTGTTAAATAATCCTTTGTGCATCATCATATTTGCCTAAAACTATTTTACTAAAAACCCTATTTTATTTACTATATTATTTCCCTCTCTTGTTTCAAATATAAAATCCCGATGTTTTCGGATACCCTTATTTGTCTAAAACTATTTACATCTTTTTATTAAAATTGAAAACAAATAATTAAACTATTTTTATCGAGGGAGGCAGCCGCAAGCCAGGCCCAAAAGCCCAGCCCACAGCCACCTACAACCCCATCTATACGCTAACCATAATCACCAGACCACACCACACCACTCCCTACCCTACCCCAACACCTATACCCTGTCGCCGCGCCAGATCAACGCGCACACCACTCGGCGTACACCGTACGCAGCAAGCCGTGCCAAAGAACCCACGCGACACTTCCCTATACCCAACCACTCACCACACCCCGGGCCCCACCACTTCCCGACCCTCATTCTTTCCTCAGCCCGACCCTACCCCCGTTCGTTGCCCGCCCCTGTCGCATCTCCTTGCGATCCCGCCGCCTCCTCTGGACGTAGCTCCGCCGCCAAGTCCACCCAGCGTTGCCTCGCGAACTTCGCCGGCCCCCTCTCCTCTCTCCTAGCCAGCTCCTCGCCTCCTGTGCTGAGCCCGATCCGGCGGCCGATCCCTGCGCCTCCTGCCTCCGGTCCATCGTGGCACCCCGTCACGCCCTCCTCTGTGTGCGGGCCACCTCCCTGCCGCTGGCCTTAGGCCCGCCCGAGCGCCGCCCTGGCCGTGCCGCTCGTATCCTCCCCTCGAGCTCCTCCCCAAGTACCCTCATGTGTGGCACCGGACCCGCGAGCTCGCCGCCCGGTCTCTCCAGCGCCGCCCCGCTTCTGCGCCTCTCTGTCCGCGACGCTGCGCATCGCCTCCTGCAACATGGTTCTCGCTGGCCTCCTCGCTATCCAGGATGTTGTCGCCAAGGCCGCCTTAGTTGCATGTTTAGACAGAGATGGTTTTAGGCCCTGTTTGTAATCTTTTAGGCACATCATTGTATGTTCCTCCTGAAGTGATCTGCGAGCCTCAACTATGTCTTGTTTCAGGTGTTTTTGCACCCCCTCGTGCAACGCATCACCGCCCAAGAACTCTAGTCGAGTTATATCACCGGCGTCTATCTTTTCCGTCTTCTGCCATGTACAAGATTTGTGTCAACTCGGAAGCCTAGACGCATGACATGGATCCGCACCCTACTTCCGTTGAGACCCCGAACCCCATGGTGAACCCCCAATATCACCCACACGGAACACGTTCCTTCGGAACGCCATGCTCTTCTACATGGACGTCGAGACCCGAAGGCGATGGAACCGAAGACCGATCCCCGTTGAACCCTCCCTAAACCCCAAGATCATCGAGTTCCCCATGTGTGACCCTTTTTTTGAGACCTTTATTTTTATAATATATAATATATATTGTTACATATCAAATTGTACATGCTTGCATACATATTTGTGTGGGTTGGGGCATTATGCCGATTCACCTCGTAATTAAATATGGAGACCATATGCGGGCGAATCTAGACTAATATTGGCCCATTTAAAATTGTGTAGAGAACCGGTGATGTATTTTGCCATGTTAAGACAACATTTAAATTGCAGGGTATCTAAACCACATGAACTTAAAAATTAATTTTCGGGACCCGTTTCTGCTAAATATGGCCTAATTGCATCGCATCTTTGCCATGTCATATATCATACATGCATCATGCCCGATCTTCTGCCGTAGTATTAAATAGTGAATCCGGTGTTTCTTCTAGTGCTTTGCTTCTTCATGGATTAGGTCGATGAGTTGATGCGAGTGTTGACCCAATCTTCGGATGAATCTTCGGCAATGTTTTCAGGAGAGCATTCTCCCCCTTTCTACCTATTTTCCATTCTAGTCTTTACTTCCTCCTGTTGATCTATTGCTATCTGTGTTGTGATGCTATAGATTCCCTACCCCGTTAAACTTCCCCGCAGCCCTTATATTGCCATGGACACATCCTATTACCTGTTGTTTGGTAGATAGTCGGCCTTGCGAGTCATAGTTGCTTGTGCAGGTGATGCGTCGCGCCGTCGATCTTCCACAGTTGTTGGAGTAATGTCGCATGTTTAATATTGGAGATGATCATGGCTTTAACTACCATTTAATAACTAAAATTGAAGTAGGTAAATAATGCAGAGGCACATGTGGACAATAGATCTTATTTGGTTTTTAACCGTCCACTTGTGTCCCGTAGGACCCCGAGTACTTGATACGTGTTCTTTTAATATTCGCACTATTCGCATGTGGGCCCATGAATCCCCTTAGCATGATATTGAGTCATATCTTATTACTTGGGGCCAAAAAGTAGTTTGGGGCTTTATTACTATCCTGCACTTATGCCATGTTTTACTTCTTTATTTACTATTGCACGTGGAGCGCCTGTACTATTTAGGTAAGCGGAGTGTTTTCGCGGTATCGACAAGCCGAGTCACACTTTCGGGTTCCCGGTCGTTTTACAACCATTGACGCAAACCTCTGGGTCCGTTCCGGAGCCGGCCAACTTTGTCACGGGTAGCTTGGTGGGGTGGCCCCCTGAAATATTATACGAATCTTGCGATTTCTTTATCGTGATGCCTCCTTGGGTTTTCATTTGGTTTTTCCGAGGTTGATCGTGCTTGTGTTGCTGTTTGTGCCCCCCTGTAGGGTAAAAACTTTCTGAAATCCATGTCCGCAGTTATGGACAACTTGGAGCACAGTATCTCGATCATAGACAACTATAACTAAAGTAGTGTTGGAGATATGCCCTAGAGGAAATAATAAAAGTGGTTATTATTATATCTTTGTGTTTATGATAAATGTTTACATTCATGCTATAACAGTATTAAACTGGAAACATTAATACTTGTATGATTTGTAAACTAAATTAGAGTCCCTAGTAAAGCCTCTTTGTAATACTATCTTGTTAGTTAAATAGATGATCGTGGTTTCCCGATCATGAGCATTGAGATCTTGTTAACAACAGGATCATATCATTAGGAGAATGATATGATGGACATACTCCTATAGATAAGCGTATCATTAAGATCAAGACATTTCAATAGTTCGTTTGCTATAAGCTTTCTGATACATAGTAACCTAATTCCTTCGACCATGAGATCATGCTAATCACCATCACCGTAAGGATACTTTGACGACATCAAATGCCACAATGTAACTGGGTGGCTATAAAGATGGCATTGAGTGTTCGGAATGTATGGGTTGAGGCACATGAATCAAGAATGGGATTTGTCCATCCATATGACGGATAGATATACTCTGGGCCCTCTCGGTGGAATGTCATCCAATTAGCTTGCAAGCATGTGACTGGCTCACAAGGGATCACATATCACGGGAAAGAGAAAACAGTACTTGTCGGTAACGAGGTTGAACTAGGTATGCAGAGATACCGACGATCAAAACCTCGGATAAGTAAACTATCGTGAGACAAAGGGAAATTGGTATCATATGTAAGTGGTTCATTCGATCGCAAAGTAATCGTAGAAATATGTGGGAGCCATATTAATTTCCAAATTCCTCTACTGGTTATTGATCGGAGAAGTGTCTCGGTCATATCCGCATAATTCACGAACCGTAGGGAGACACACTTAAGGATTCAATGTTGTTTAGTAGATATGGAATGTTAGTAGGGATACCAAATGTTGTTCGGAGTTTTGGATTGGATCCGGGATATCACGAGGAGATCCGGAATGGTCTGGAGAATAAGATTCATATACGAAAAGTCCGATTTTAGAGTTCGGGAAAGTTTCCGATGTTTTCATCGAAGAGGTTCTAGAAGGGTCTAGAAGGTTCACCGGAATGGAAGGGGAATGGTCCATGAATGAGTCATGGATATGTGAAATGATTGGATCATATCCTAGGTCACTTGGTGTTGGAATTTGCGAGAGAGAAATAAATATGTAAATTGAAAGTCAAACGGAATGTTTGAAAAGTCAAACTGGAACAATGGTTTCCTAGTGGGAGCAGAAACAAGTCCTTCTCTCAATCCAACTTGGGTTTGGGTTCGGATTCAAACCCACCCCTCCCAAGGCTACCCCTCCCTCTCATAAATAGAGGGGAGGGCTGCCTCAACACCATAAGCCCTAGCCCCTCTCCACCCGAGCCACTGTCGCCACCGACCCGCCGCCGCCGCTCTAGCCGCCGCCGACAACTCCTTCTCCTCCCGGACTTCTAAACCCTAGATCTCCGGGAAACCCTAATACACCATAACTCGCACCGGCTTAGGCGAAGCCTTGCGGGATCTTCCCTCTACTTCCGTCACCACGCCGTCGTGCTGTCGGAATCACGAGGGGAGAACTACAACCTCCGCTGCTTGCTGGAACAAGGGAGAGGAAGGTCTTCATCGAGTACCAAACGTGTGACCGACTGCGGAAGCACTGCCGGGACGCAGCGCCGGAAGGATCGTCTACACGATCTTGGGATCGACAAGTGTACGACTACTGTAGGGGTTCATAGCATGGAAAACAAATATTTTCTATCGCATACAAACAAACAAGCCAAGATCTATCTACTAGATTGTAGCAACGAGTTGATGGAATAACTTACCCTCGAAGATTTCAAAGTGTTTAACGAGAGCAGATTCTCGTGGGTGATGTAGTCGTACTCTTTCCGATCTCAAGATCGTGTGGACGATCCTTCCGTGGCTGCGTTAAGGCGCTTCATGATCGGTCACACGTTCGATTTTCGAAGACCTTCCTCTCCTTGTTCCAAGACGGCGGAGGTTGTAGCACTCTCCTCGCGATTCCGCAGACAACGGCGTGGTACCTAAGTAGAGGGAGATCCCAGGCTTCATTAAGCCGGAGCAGTATGGTGGAGTATGAGAGAGAGCTATTAGTGGTCTAGGGATTAGACACACCAATTAGAAGGCTCTAAACCGTGGCTAAAGCAATTAGAAGCTCTAAACCAAACGGCTCTAAACCCGAGATTAGAGGTAGAAACTTGTGTGTCTCAAGGAGGAGCCACCCCTCCTTTTATAGGTGGAGGGGCTAGGCCGCGGGGAGGAGGAGTACCTCCCCAACTCGGCCTAGGGCTGGGCGCGGCTTGGAGGAGAGGAACTCCTCCTCCAAGTTGGTTTCAACCTCCTCTTGCTTGTTTCCCACAGTTCTGTTTCCCCACAGTTTCCTGTTTCCACAGTTTCTGTTTTAGCCGTTTGACTTTCAAGCGGCAATTTGACTTTCATGTTTTGGAGCAGCAAGAACACTTAGTACATGATGCAATCATTCAATGACACATTCATGTACCTTCCCGGTCTTGGACAATCCGGACCTTTCTAGAACATTCCGATGAAAACACGGAATCATTCCCGAACTCCAAGCAGGACTTTCCTTATATGAATCTTATACTCCGGACCATTCGGATCACCTCGTGATATCCGGATCCCATCCGAGACTCCGAACAACATTCGTCTCTTTCTCATAATACCATAACTACTCAAACAACGTCAATCCTTAAGTGTGTCTCCCTACGGTTCGTGAATTATGCGGACATGATCGAGACACTTCTCGAACAATAACCAATAGAGGAATCGAAATTCATATGGCTCCCACATATTTCTACGATTACTTTGCGATCGAATGAACCACTTACATACGATACCAATTTCCCTTTGTCTCACGATAGTTTACTTATCCGAGGTTATGATCGTCGATATCTCTGCATACCTAGTTCAACCTCGTTCGATAAGTACTCTTTTCTCGTTCCGTGATATGTGATCCCTTGAGCCAGTCACATGCTTGCAAGCTAATTGGATGACATTCCACCGAGAGGGCCCAGAGTATATCTATCCGTCATATGGATGGACAAATCCCTCTTGATACATGTGTTTCAACCAATACTTTCCGAACACTCAATGCCACCTTTATAGCCACCCGATTACGGTGTGGTGTTTGATGTCATCAAAGCATCCATCCGTAAAGGTGATATGCATGATCTCATGGTCGAAGGAATTAGGTTACTATGTATCGTAAAGCATATAGCAATTGAACTATTGAAATGACTTGATCTTTATGCTACGCTTATCTATAGGAGTATGTCCATCACATCATTCTCCTAATGATATGACCTGTTGTTAATAACATCTCTATGTTCATGATCGTGAAACCATGATCATATATTAACCAACAAGCTAGTTTAACAAGAGGCTTTACTAGGGACTCTTATTTTAGTTTACAAATCACACAAGTATTAATGTTTCGGTTAATACAATTATAGCATGGTATGTAAACATTTATCATAAGTGTGAAGATATGATAATAACCACTTTATTATTGCCTCTTGGGCATATCTCCAACAGTCTCCCACTTGCACTAGAGTCAATAATCTAGTTTCAAACCTTTGTGTATTCAACACCTATGGCTTTCGGTGTTGTATGTACACGATTGCTAGTGGTCAACTCGATCTCGGATCGACACTTCCGGTCCGTGTGTAATTGCATGTCTTTGCGTCTCTCGCATCACTCATTCTCTAATGAGATGGCTTTGTATAAATTTGGTCTTTCGGTGTGACCTTTAGCTCTTTGGGTTAAAACATGTTGATAATATTGTCGCACAATATATCTTCATAGTATTATCCCTCTGTGAACTACACCTAATTTGATAACAAACTACTTGACACAAATGCCCTCTTTTGCTGCTATAATAGCAGTCATATACTTAGCCTTTTGTTGTAGTATCTGTCACAATGTCTTAACTTTTGGAACTCATCCAAATCCATTATGGAACTCACTTTCCATTATATTGTGCCACCTCTAGTTTAGATTGAGATAAACTTAATTTGTACTTTGCGACAATGCTAGTATCAATGTAGTACTTTTACAATGAACTAACCATCTATTTGTCACTTTTACAAATAATATACTCTTAGTTCTTCCAAAAGATCATAAGAATATCCTTACTATTGTCCAATGATCATCTTACGAATCATTCTGGTATATGCTCACAATATTTAGAGCATAGGACATATCTGGAGTTGTACATATCACAGTATGATTGATATAAATATTCTTTGTGATTTCATACATCAAGTATCAATCTATACTTGATTATTTGTTTCACTTTACCAAATGTCAATACACTTAAATATATCATCAATATTGAACTCATTCAATCCTTTCTGTGCGACAAGAACCTTTCTTGTAGTTTCTATATTGAACTCATTCAATATCTCGTCTATGTACTTCTGGCACAACCATATTAGCATCTATTGATGCCAAA
The DNA here is from genome assembly GCA_030063025.1 of Avena longiglumis. NCBI lineage: Eukaryota > Viridiplantae > Streptophyta > Magnoliopsida > Poales > Poaceae > Avena > Avena longiglumis. The sequence continues at coordinate 229,926,832 of CP125978.1, forward strand.
TATTTGGGTTTTGCCTAAGTCTTTCATCGGGATGAAATTCTTAATATGTGTTAATAAAAGATACATCTTTTCTAATCAACAATATGTCCTCCACATAATATATTAGAAAATATGTCTTAGCGCTCCCACTTAATTTCTTGCAAACGCAAGCATCTTCATTGTCTCTGATGAAATTAAACTCTTTTAACAGTTTTATCATAGTGAAGATTCCAACTCCGCGATGCTCAGTTCAACCGTTGAAGTTTGCATATGCTTTTAGCATCCTTTGAATTAACAAAACCCTATGGACCGTGTCATGCACACGTCCTAGGTAACGATTCTATTAGAAGAACTTGTTTTGTTTATTCAACTACCATATAACAAATTATATGTAGTGGTTGCTACATTAATCCGTCTAGACTAAATATCGCTATGAAAGATCAGATCTTGTCATAGTCAACCTTTGAACATTGTTGTGAACTCTTTCCCAACATGTCGACTATTTCATAGATGTGCAACATCCATGTCTATTTATTTATGGATCCAAACACAACTGTAAGGTCTTACACCTTTCTCGAGGGTCCTTCAAGTTCAAAACTTGATTTCTCGTGTATGGAACTATCACGGATTTTATGGCTTCAAGCCATATGACGGAGTCAGGGCCCATCATCGCTTCTTTGCATGTAATCGGTTCATTATTCTCAAATAATGATTCAACCCTCAAATCTTGGTATTTGATTGTTTACCCGATCTACTTGTTTCAATAGGAACTTAGATCTCCGTGTCCACAACCTTTGAGGCACGTGAGCCATGAACATTGTTGCTGCCTCCGGAACACTTTTCGGCGCTGCGCAACTTTGCACATATAGCTAAGGTTCTTTTAACCTTATCAAAGTTCTATTGTCCTCCCACTTAACTTTTCACGAAAAATTCCTTCTCAAAGAAACTTGACGTTCTAAGCGACAAACACTTTTGTCTCCGGTGTTTTATGGAGGAATACTTAACAGTTTATACAAAGACAGGTTCATCCGACTTTGGTTGCAAACATCTTTCTTATGCATAGCATACCAATGTTTAAGAAAGGACAACTTGGGTTTTATCCCAAACCATAACTTTATATGGTGTCATTTCAACGGATTATGATGGAGCTCTTTTCAGTGGAAAACGGTAATCTCTAAAGCTTTTAATCTTTAAAATACTATGGCAGTTTTATGAATTACACCTTTGATCTTACCATGTCAAAAAAGGTTTAATTACATATCTCGAACGCTCCATACTCTTATGGTGTTTCGGGAAAATGCAAATCCACGGAATGATTCCTTAAATCTTAGGTATTATGCTAAACTTGCAACTCAAATATCTTCCTTTATGATCTTATCATAAACTATTTATATTCTTGTTATAATGATTTTGCACTTCATCTTGAAAGTCTTCGAACTTTTCAAATGTTTCATACTTCATCCTTATTAAGTAAATATTCATATATTCACTCAAATTTTGGAGAAAGCATATGAAGTTGAAATCCATCGCTCTTGACTACACATAATGGATTTCATACAACAATATGTACAAGTTCCAATAAGCTAGTCATTCGTTCCCTTTTGGCCTATGAACGAAGATTTAATTATCTCTAGGAAAGTTTCACAAGCGTCATTTCATCAAAATCAAACAGACTCCAAAATTCCATCTATATGGAGTTTCTTCATGTTTTCTTTCCAATATAATTTAAACTGCGATGTCACTTCCTAACTGATCTTTCAATCAATTTGTCTTTCGACATTTTTAGCACTAGTTTTATGGATGTGATTTCTCCAACGAGATTTTTGAATCATCCATCTTTTATGGATTACGGCAATTATTTGAACAACCCTTTTGTTCTCATAATACCTGATAAAACAAATCTTGAAGGCAAGCTTTGATGTTTTAACGAGCAACACAATAACCCTTTATTTGTTCTCGATGAACATCATCACATATTCTTTTGCTAGTTACTTAGGCCATTCTAGTTCATGAATTGTGTTGTTTCGTATGACGATTCACACCAACAAATTCAGTATCAAATACTTAAGAACCACATTGTTTAATAAGCAAAGAATATAGCCATAACATGTATATCATCTATATACTTAAACTGAACAATTCTAGTCTTTTCTTTTTACGCCATATACTTATGAGATTCTCTTTCAAGATTTCCTTTTACATTTGAAAGAATCTATCAACATCAATTAGTGGAGTCATTCATATGACACATAGTCCAAAGCGTGTATAGTTAAATACCAATGTCTTTGGACTTGCACTTTGAAGTAGATCACCATCATCAAATGTTTGGTGTTCTTTCAAATTCCTTTCTTTAGTAATCTCTTGGTGTAGTAAATATTTTACCTACATCAAATATTCACCCTTATCATGGAATTATCCATGATCAAGCTACTATTAGCTTGTAACGGTGAATCGTGGGTATAATGTTGCTCTCCCAAAAACTTGTGGAGGTTTAGGACAACTAGTGTCTCCAACCTTTTGCAAATTCTCATCAAATATGAGAACATGACTTTAGCCATATTATACTCTATCATGTTGCAACCAAAACTTCGTTTCAGATATCACAATATCTTCCACAAATCATGGTTTCTGAAACAACTCTTTCAGATCCTAGATAACCTTGATATTAAGAGAATCCTTTGAATATCAAGAATCATGGAGACAAACATGATACTTATATACTAACACTTGGAATTGTTACTCTTGATTTAATACTAATTATTAAACTTCATGGAGTAACCAGAACTTACTGAAAGTTTGCAATAGGACTTTAAACTTTAGATTAACACTTCAAAAACAATACGATACCAGTTCGTAAAGTAACTAACCAGAATTCTATAGTTCTATCATCTCAATTATAACTAAGCGCAAGGTGGTAAATGGATGCCAATGACTACAACAACTATGCAAATTCACTTTGATTTAGTTTATGATAAATTGAGTTCTAATTAATAATTAAATTAATCTAGGTGAACTCCTACTCAAAACAATATCCCTCACATTGTTTTAGTGATCACACGAACCAAATCCACCACATCAAAACCGATCGTCACGAGAGTTGATATAGCTTCAATGGCGAACAATCAACATGTTCATCATATCTACTATATGACTCATGCTCTACCTTTCGGTAATCCATGTTCCTGAGGCCATGTCTGTACATGCTAGGCTCGTCAAGATCAAACCTTAGTTTCCGCATGAGCAAATCTGGCTTGCTCACGTTGTATACACTTGTAGAATCTAACACACCCGATCATCACGTGGTTCTTCGAAACAACAAGCTTTAGCAACGGTGCTAACTAAGGGTGAACACTTTATGACTTGAAATTCATGTGCATGAGGGATCATCTTATAATGCTACCGTCGTCTACTAAGAAATACAAGATGCATAAAGGATAAACATCACATGCAATTCATAATATGTGATATGATATGGCCTTTCTTCTTTGTGCTTCCGATCTCCATCTTCTAGCACGAACATGATCTCCATCATCACCGACATTGCATCAAGGTCAATGATGCTTCTCCATGGTTGTCGTCCACCGGCTTTAACTATTACAACTACTTTGAATAGACACGCGGGTCTTAACAGAATTTAAAGACAACCATATGGCTCCTGCCGGTTGCCAACTTACAATAAGGAACATTGCATACATCATATATAATCACCATCATGGCCATATCACATCACAGCACACCCCTGCAAAAAAAAGTTAGACGCCTCTAATTTTCTTTGCATGTTTTACGTGGTTTGGGGCTTTCAATAAGTGTCGTTCTAACTTACGAACAAGAACCACAACATTGATACTAGTATTGTCAATCACCCGTTGTAAATTGAATCTTAACTATGCTAGGAGAAACAGGCACCCGCAAAGCCACTTATGCAATACAAGTTGCATGTCAAGCATGGAGCAAGTCTCATGAACGATGTCATGTAAGTTTAGCCCGGGCCGCTTCATCCCAACATACCGCAAGATGCAAAGTACACAATAAGCAATCGACAATAAAAGCATCAACGCCCACAATGACCATTGTGTTCTACTCGTGCAACAGATCTACATATAGACACGGCTCTGATACCACTGTAGGGGTTCGTAGCATGGAAAACAAATATTTTCTATCGCATACAAACAAACAAGCCAAGATCTATCTACTAGATTGTAGCAACGAGTTCATGGAATAACTTACCCTCGAAGATTCCAAAGTGTTTAACGAGAGCAGATTCTCGTGGGTGATGTAGTCGTACTCTTTCCGATCTCAAGATCGTGTGGACGATCCTTCCGGCGCTGTGTTCCGGCAGCGCTTCCGCAGTCGGTCACACGTTCGGTACTCGACGAAGACCTTCCTCTCCCTTGTTCCAGCAGGCAGCGGAGGTTGTAGCACTCTCCTCGCGATTCCGGCAGCACAACGGCGTGGTACCGGAAGTAGAGGGGAGATCCCGCAGGGCTTCGCCTTAAGCCGGAGCGAGTATGGTGGAGTATGAGAGAGAGCTATTAGTGGTCTAGGGATTAGACACACCAATTAGAAGGCTCTAAACCGCAGGCTAAAGCAATTAGAAGCTCTAAACCAAACGGCTCTAAACCTGAGATTAGAGGTAGAAACTTGTGTGTCTCAAGGAGGAGCCCTGCCCCTCCTTTTATAGGTGGAGGGGCTAGGCGCGCCAGGGAGGGAGGGAGTCCCTCCCCAACTCGGCCTAGGGCTGGGCGCCGGCTTGGAGGAGAGGAACTCCTCCTCCAAGTTGGTTTCAACCTCCTCTTGCTTGTTTCCCACAGTTTCCTGTTTCCTGTTTTCCACAGTTTCCTGTTTTAGCCGTTTGACTTTCAAACTGGCAATTTGACTTTCATGTTTTTGGAACAGCAAGAATACTTAGTACATGATTCAATCATTCAATGACACATTCATGTACCCTCCCCGGTCTTGGGACAATCCGGACCCTTCTAGAACATTCCATGAAAACACGGAATCATTCCCGAACTCAAACGGGACTTTCCTTATATGAATCTTATTCTCCGGACCATTCCGGATCACCTCGTGATATCCGGATCCCATCGAGACTCGAACAACATTCGGTCTCTTTCTCATAATACCATAACTACTCAAACAACGTCGAATCCTTAAGTGTGTCTCCCTACGGTTCGTGAATTATGTGGACATGATCGAGACACTTCTCCGAACAATAACCAATAGAGGAATCTGGAAATTCATATGGCTCCCACATATTTCTACGATTACTTTGCGATCGAATGAACCACTTACATACGATACCAATTTCCCTTTGTCTCACGATAGTTTACTTATCCAAGGTTATGATCGTCGGTATCTCTGCATACCTAGTTCAACCTTGTTACCGATAAGTACTATTTTTCTCGTTCCCGTGATATGTGATCCCTTGTGAGCCAGTCACATGCTTGCAAGCTAATTGGATGACATTCCACCGAGAGGGCCCAGAGTATATCTATCCGTCATATGGATGGACAAATCCCACTCTTGATCCATGTGTTTCAACCAATACTTTCCGAACACTCAATGCCACCTTTATAGCCACCCAGTTACGGTGTGGTGTTTGATGTCATCAAAGCATCCATCCGGTAAAGGTGATATGCATGATCTCATGGTCGAAGGAATTAGGTTACTATGTATCAGAAAGCATATAGCAATTGAACTATTGAAATGACTTGATCTTTATGCTACGCTTATCTATAGGAGTATGTCCATCACATCATTCTCCTAATGATATGACCCTGTTGTTAATAACATCTCTATGTTCATGATCAGGAAACCATGATCATATATTAACCAACAAGCTAGTTTAACAAGAGGCTTTACTAGGGACTCTTATTTTAGTTTACAAATCACACAAGTATTAATGTTTCCGGTTAATACAATTATAGCATGGTATGTAAACATTTATCATAAGTGTGAAGATATGATAATAACCACTTTATTATTGCCTCTTGGGCATATCTCCAACAACTACATCACCCACAAGAATATGCTCTCGTTAACCGCTTTGGAATCTTCGAGGGTGAGTGCTTCTATCGACTCGTTGCTACAATCTAGTAGATATATCTTGGCTTGTTTGTGTGCATGCGGTAGAATTTTTTTGTTTTCCATGCTACAAACCCCTACAGTGGTATCAGAGTCGTGTCTATATGTAGATCTGTTGCACGAGTAGAACACAATGGTCATTATGGGCGGTGGTGCTTTTATTATCAATTGCTTTTTGTGTACTTTGCATCTTGCGGTATGATGGGATGAAGCGGCCCGGGCTAACCTTACATGACATCGTTCATGAGACTTGCTCCACGCTCAACATGCAACTTGTATTGCATAAGTGGCTTTGCGGGTGTCTGTCTCTCCCATCATAGTATAGATTCAATTAACAACGGGCACTTGATAGTTCAAACATCAACGTTGTTGTTCTTGTTTGTAAGTTAGAACGACACTTATTGAAAGCCCCAAACCACGTAAAATATGCAAAGAAAATTAGAGGTGTCTAACTTTGTTTTGAAGGGGTGTGCTGTGATGTGATATGGCCATGATTGTGATTATATATGATGTATGCAATGTTCCTTATTGTAAGTTGGCAACCGGCAGGAGCCATATGGTTGTCTTTTAAATTCCGTTAAGACCTGCGTGTCTATTCAAAGTAGTTGTAATAGTTGATGCTGGTGGACGACAACCATGAAGCGGCGCCATTGACCTTGACGCCATACCGGTGATGATGGAGATCATGTTCGTGCTTGAAGATGGAGATCAGAAGCACAAGAAGAAAGGCCATATCATATCACATATTATGAATTGCATGTGATGTTAATCCTTTTATGCATCTTGTATTTCTTAGTTCACGACCGCAGCATTATAAGATGATCCCTATAGCACAAAAATTTCATGTTTTAAAGTGTTCATCCTTAGTAAGCACCGTTTCTAAAGCTCGTTGTTTCGAAGCACCACGTGATGATCGGGTGTGTTAGATTCTGTGAGTATATACAACGTGAGTAAGCCAGATTTGCTCATGCAGAAGCTAAGGTTTGATCTTGACGAGCCTAGCATGTACATACATGGTCTCGGAACACGGATCACCGAAAGGTAAAGCATGAGTCATATAGTAGATATGATGAACATGTTGATTGTTCGCCATTGAAGCTACATCAACTCTCGTAATGATCGGTTTTGATGGTGGATTTGGTTCGTGTGATCACTAAAATAATTTGAGGGATATTGTTTTGAGTGGGAGTTCACCTAGATTAATTTAACTATTAATTAGAACTCAATTGTTCATAAACCTAGTCTAAACTATTGCAAATATGTTGTAGATCAATGGCAGCTCCTACCTTCAATTTTAATGCGTTCCTAGAGAAAGAAAAGTTGAAAACAATGGAAGCAACTTAGTAGATTTGTTCCTCAATTTGAGGATTGTCCTCAATGCTGGTAATTTGACCTATGTGCTGGATGCACCGCTGGGTGACCCGCCTGCAGCTAATGCTACCGATGAGGTAAAGAATGTTTTCCTTGCTCGGAAGAATCAATACTCCACAGTTCAGTGTGCTATCTTGTATGGTTTGGAATCGGAGCTTCGGAAAAGGTTTGAGAACCATGACCCACATGATATTGTCCGTGAACAAAATGATATTTGAGGCTCACGCAGCAGTTGTGAGTTATGAGGCTTCTGAAAAGTTCTTTAACTGAAAGATGGAAGAGGGCAGCTCCGTCAGTGAGCACGTGCTTAAGATGTCTGGGCACGCAAGTAAACTACAAAGCTTGGGTATAGTGATTCCTAATGCTTTTGGGATTCACCGTGTCCTCCAATCACTACCACCAAGTTATAAGAACTTTGTGATGAACTACAATATGCAAAACATGGACAAGTTGTTGCCAGAACTCTTCTCCATGTTGAAATCTGCAGAAGTGGAGATCAAGAAAGAGCACCAAGTGTTTTTTGTCAATAAGACCACCAAATTCAAGAAGCAAGGCAAGTCTAAGAAAAAGGGAAACTTCAATAAGGGCGGTAAGAAATTTACCGCACCGGCGAAGAAGACCAAGGATGGGCCTAAGCCTGATACTGAGTGCTTTTACTGCAAGGGAGAAGGTCACTGGAAGCGGAATTGCCCAAAGTACTTGGCGGATTTGAAGAACGGCAACATCAAGAAGAAAGGTATATCCGATATACATGTTATTGATGTGTATCTCACTAGTACTCGTAGTAGTGCCTGGGTATTTGATACTGGTTCGGTTGCTCATATTTGTAACTCGAAACAGGTACTGTAGAATAAATGGAAGTTAGCGAAGAACGAGGTGACGATGCGCGTTGGAAATGGATTAAAGGTTGATGTGATCGCGGTCAGCACGCTACCTCTTCATCTACCATCGAGATTAGTTTTATACTTAAATAATTGTTATTTGGTGCCTGCGTTGAGCATGAACATTATATCTGGATCATGTTTATTGCGAGACGGTTACTTGTTTAAGTCTGAGAATAATGAGTGTTCGATTTATATGAGTAATATGTTTTATGCACATGCACCTTTGATAGATGGTCTATTCTTATTGAATCTTGATTGTGGAAATACACACATTAATAACATTGAAACTAAACGTTTGAAATTGAGCGATAACTCGACCTATATGTGGCACTGTCGTCTTGGTCATATTGGAGTGAAGTGTATGAAGAAACTCCATTCCGATGGACTTCTTGAATCACTTGATTTCGAATCACTTGAAAGATGTGAAGCATGTATGATGGGTAAAATGACTAAGACTCCATTTTCTGGTATGATGGAGCGAGATACGGACTTATTGGAAATCATACATACCGATGTGTGTGGCCCAATGAGTGTAGCATCGCGCGGTGGTTATCATTATGTTCTTACCTTCACAGATAACTTGAGTAGATATGGGTATATCTATTTCATGAAACATAAGTCCGAAACTTTCGAGAAGTTTAAGGAATTTCAAAGTGAGGTAGAGAATCAACGTAACAAGAAGATTAAATTTCTACGATCTAATTGTGGAGGTGATTATCTAAGTTACGAGTTTGGCGAGCATTTGAAGAAATGCGGAATACTTTCCCAATTGACACCGCCGGGAACACCACATCGTAATGGTGTGTCCGAACATCATAATCGAACTCTCTTAGATATGGTTCGTTCTATGATGTCACTTACAGATTTACCGCTATCGTTTTGGGGTTATGCATTAGACACAGCCGCATTCACTTTAAATAGGGCACCATCTAAATCCATTGAAACAACACCGTATGAATTGTGGTTTGGAAAGAAACCTAAATTGTCGTTCCTTAAAGTTTGGGGTTGCGAAGCTTATGTAAAGAAGTTACAGCCAGACAAGTTTGAACCCAAAGCGGAAAAATGCGTCTTCATAGGATACCCGAAGGAAACTATTGGGTATACCTTCTATCATAGATCCGAGGGCAAGATCTTCGTTGCCAAGAATGGATCCTTTCTAGAGAAGGAATTTCTCTTGAAAGAAGTGACTGGAAGGAAACTAGAACTCGACAAGGTTGTTGAACCTTCTCTCGAACTGGCGAGTAGCGCAGCACCGGAAGTAGTTCCTGTGGCGCCTACACCAATAAGAGAGGAAGCTAATGATGTTGATCATGAAACTTCGGTTAAAGTTGCTACGGAACCTTGCAGGTCGACGAGAACTCGTACCACTCCTGATTGGTATGATCCTGTTATGAGTGTCATGTTGGTGGACAACACCGATGAACCTGCGACATATGAGGAAGCGATGATGAGCCCAGATTCCAATAAATGGCAAGAAGCCATGAAATCTGAGATTGGATCCATGTACGAAAACCAAGTATGGACTTTGGTGGACTTACCGGATGGCCGGAACGCTGTCGAGAACAAATGGATTTTCAAGAAGAAAACAGATGCTGATGGTAATGTTACTGTCTATAAAGCTAGACTTGTCACAAAAGGGTTTCGACAAATTCAAGGAATTGACTACGATGAGACTTGTTGGAGATATGCCCAAGAGGCAATAATAAAGTGGTTATTATCATATCTTCACACTTATGATAAATGTTTACATACCATGCTATAATTGTATTAACCGGAAACATTGATACTTGTGTGATTTGTAAACTAAAATAAGAGTCCCTAGTAAAGCCTCTTGTTAAACTAGCTTGTTGGTTAATATATGATCATGGTTTCCTGATCATGAACATAGAGATGTTATTAACAACAGGATCATATTGTTAGGAGAATGATATGGTGGACATACTCCTATAGATAAGCGTAGCATAAAGATCAAGTCATTTCAATAGTTCAATTGCTATATGCTTTCTGATACATAGTAACCTAATTCCTTCGACCATGAGATCATGCATATCACCTTTACCGGATGGATGCTTTGATGACATCAAACACCACACCGTAACTTGGTGGCTATAAAGGTGGCATTGAGTGTTCGGAAAGTATTGGTTGAAACACATGGATCAAGAGTGGGATTTGTCCATCCATATGACGGATAGATATACTCTTGGCCCTCTCGGTGGAATGTCATCCAATTACCTTGCAAGCATGTGGTGGCTCAAGGGATCACATATCACGGAACGAGAAAAGAGTACTTGTCGGTAACGAGGTTGAACTAGGTATATGCGAGATACCGACGATCATAACCTCGGATAAGTAAACTATCGTGAGACAAAGGGAAATTGGTATCGTATGTAAGTGGTTCATTCGATCGCAAAGTAATCGTAGAAATATGTGGGAGCCATATGAATTTCCAGATTCCTCTATTGGTTATTGTTAGAAGTGTCTCGATCATGTCCGCATAATTCACGAACCGTAGGGAGACACACTTAAGGATTCGACGTTGTTTGAGTAGTTATGGTATTATGAGAAAGAGACCAATGTTGTTCGAGTCTCGGATGGGATCCGGATATCACGAGGTGATCGAATGGTCCGGAGAATAAGATTCATATAAGGAAAGTCCGTTTGAGTTCGGGAATGATTCCGGTGTTTTCATCATCGGAATGTTCTAGAAGGTTCCGAATGTCCGCACTCCGGGGAGGGTACATGAATGTGTCATTACATATTGGAATGATTGCATCATGTACTAAGTGTTCTTGCTGTTCCAAATAAAGGATTAAATTGAATCCTAAAACTGAAAAGTCAAATGGCCAGTTTGAAAGTCAAACGGCTAAAACAGGAAACTGTGGGAAACAAGCAAGAGGAGGTTGAAACCAACTTGGAGGAGGAGTCCCTCCTCTCCAAGCCGGCGCGCCAAACAAAGGCCGACTTGGGGAGGACTCCTCCCTTGGCGCCCTCCCACCTATAAAAGGAGGGGCAGGGCCTCCTCCTCTAGACACACAAGTTCCTATCCTCTAATCTAAACCCTAGCCAAAGCCTCCGGTTTAGAGCCGTTTTGGTTTAGAGCTTCTAATTGCCCTAGCCTTCAGTTTAGAGCCTTTTAATTAGTGTGTCTAATCCCTAGACCACTAAAGCCTCTCTCATAATCCACCATACTCGCTCCGGCTTAAGGCGAAGCCCTGCGAGATCTCCCCTCTACTTCCCAGGTGCCAGTTGTCTTAGGAATCACGAGAGAGTGCTACAACCTCCGTCCTGCTGGAACAAGGGAGAGGAAGGTCTTCGTCGATACCGACGTGTGATCGATCATGAGGAAGCGCCTGCCGACGCGCCGCGGAAGAGGATCGTCTACGCGATCTTGAGATCGGAAGTGTACGACTACATCACCCACGAGAATCTGCTCTCGTTAACCGCTTTGGAATCTTCGAGGGTAAGTTCCTCTATCGACTCGTTTCTACAATCTATGTAACATCCCAAAAATCATAGTTTCAAAACTCATTCATATCACTTTGCATCATTCATTCATTTAGGGTTTTTCTCAAAAATCACTTAGTGATAGAATATGAGCTATGATTTCATGTGGTCAATTTGTCCCAAATAAACATCACCCTTTGAATTTTGGAATGTTTAAATACTTGTTGTTTATCTCCATTGATGGAAAGTTTGGGTAAAACTTTTTAAACCCCAAGATTTCAAATTTAGAAGTAGTTTTCAAAATCTCTTTCTATTACTTGCAAACAGGAACAAATCCCTAATTATTTTAGAAACCAAGTTGGACAAGACTTGCAAAGTAAACACTTAGTTTTATGACTATTTTTGAATCCACAAAAACCCTGCAAAAATCCCAAAGCAGTTTGATTTCAAAAGGATTTGAATTCATATTAAAATTCATACCAGAAAATGAATTTAGAAAAAGAAAAGAGTACTTCAAAAGAAAAAGGCCACGCGGCCAGAATCTGGCCCAGCAGAAGAACGAGCCCAGTAAGCCCACCCGGGGATCTCCTTTTCTTTTCACACGCGCGAACACACGCGCTGAGCCGCTGACAAGCAGACCCCACCTGCACTTCGCGCACCTCGCTGACAAGCGGGCCACCTCCACGACAGCGTCGTCTCCACCCGCACGACCCGTTCATCCCCAAATCAACGCGGGCGTTTCTGGTTTTAATTCGCGGCGTCAATTCGAGTTATTGGCAGAGTGATTCTCGCTCGCGACCAGGCTATAAGAAACCCCTCTGTCCTCTCTCTCTTTTCCCCAAAACCCCAAGCACTGAACGCCCCCAGGCTGCGCGCATTGTTCTCTGCAACCCCGCCGTCTCCGACGACTGCGCCGGCGAATTCCGGTGAGCCTCGAGCTCCCCTCGCTCTCGCGTTTACTTTATCTTGTTCAGTGAATCTCTGTGCACCTTCTGACACCCTCCGTTTACCTTCGCATGACCCGTAGCTTCGGCAACGTCGACGACTGACCGTCACCGCCTCCTGCACGAACTCCGGCGAGCTCCAGTGGTAAGTCCAGACCGCCCCGAACCTTGTCGTTCACGCTCGCATGTTCTCCGTGATCTTCCGCATCTAACCACACCTCCCTTTGGCATCCTAGTGAACTACAACGTCGCCTCCGACCTCGAGCAGAACCGCCGTTGCCAGATCCAACTCCGGCGAGCAATCTACCGTAAACCTGAGCGCCCCTTGCCGAGCTGATCACACGTCGAGCATCCCCACATCCTCGCGGTCTCGGTGAGCATCTTCCCCATCCACCTAGCGATCTGTACCGCCGGCGCCGCCACCGTCTGGCCGTCGCCGCCGCGCACAGCTGAGAAGCGCCGCCCGATTTTGACCGGTTGATTTAGAACGTTGGATCTGTATCGTAGCGCCAGGATAGATTCATTTAAACCCGAAGCGGTACGCGATCTGGAGCGTTCGATCTATTTAGATCCTGCGGCTGCAGAAGCGCGATCCAACCGAAGCGGTACGCACCAATCACAGCGCGACGCGTGGCTAGGTTAGATCTAAAAACAGATTTAAAAACCAGATTTAGATTCAAACTTCAAATGCTTATAACTTTTGAATGCCACGTTGGATTTTTGCAAATTTATACTGTTGGATTCAGTGAAACAAGGCCTTTCTGAATATCCACTTTATTTAGCATATAGTAACAGTTAAAAATGATTTTTATTGTGGAATAGTTCTATTTTTGTATATTATTTTGGGGCCAAATAAGTTTAGTTGGCAAACTTGTGTCATGTTAAGTTCTGTACTCATGAACATACTTGGTATAATTTTCAAAAATCACCACTTAGTAAATTCTTGCATGCATGCATTCATATTATTTTTGGTTGTTTATATATTGTGTGTAATTGTATGCTATTGTTTCTTGTGTAGATTTTGCTAGTGATTGTGATTGTGAAGAGTGCTACTCTCCCCACTACCAAGGCAAGTGATATTTTCATAAATATTCCTGTCCTAAGTTTTTGTACTAGCATTAGTTATTTTGCTAAAGTATTGCATGATATTTTTTTCTGCTTATTGCTAAGTTGGGAAATCCTAAGTAGAGTGAAATAGTAGAAATGCTAGGGAAATTTTCCTAAGTTAAGTTACCCTATTTTTCCTAGCCTAGCTTATAGCAAACAAGGGTGGTGAACATCTATATACTATATGATAAAAATATTCTAAGTCAAGAGACTTATATTTTCCTAATAAAACAACTAAGTCAAATGAACCTCCTGGGTGGAATGGAAAGATTGGGTTATGTTGAGTGGTTACACAAGGCCATGGACTTGGGTTGTGTATCTCACTTGTGGAATGCCACCCAGGCACAAAGGGATTTGGAGGCCAAGTGTGGAGAAAGCTTACAGTGCAACCACTTGGCAAAATGGGCTCTGCCATGATCATATAGGTTGCTAGAACTTAGTCATTTGGACAGTTGGTGGTAGATGGGATGATAGGTTGGAACGCGTCCATTTGACTAAGGAAAGGCTTCTGAAAGGTCCTGTCTTGGGAAACCAAGTCTGGTGGGAAAAGTGCACAACCTCTGCAGATGGAAAACCTAAGTACTTAGCCTTGTCCAAGGAAATGGACACTTTGAGCATCAAGACATGGAAGCCACAAGAATCTCATCACTCCAACTTCTAAGTAAAAATTTGTGGGTGAACAAGGGTGAAGGACCCCAATGTCTATTGGTGGTTTCCTTGGGAATGTTTTTGACAAAGAACAACTTAGTGATTTCAACTAATAGGAAAAGTTTATTTTCAAGCAAAGCAAGCCAAACTACACTAGCCAAAATGCATATAGTAATATAGTCCACTTAAAATATTCTAAGGTATCACTTTCCAATACTATTCCAAAGTATTGACCCTCTGTAACTTGTGATGTTGCGAGTTACTCGATGATGATTAGGATTCATGAGTCTACTCTCAACATGCTTGCCTGTGGCACATGAAGATGAAGACTTGTGTTTATTTACTTATTCCTTAAAACTCTTGTACTAGGCCTATGGCCCTGAGTTGTAAAAGACTATGTTTTATCTCTGGAATGAATGTAATAAACGACCTTTGTATCTGTGTACTTCATCTTAAACTGTGGATGCTAGCATTGATCCAGGGACTAGCATTGCAATCACAGGATCCTATCCTTTATAAAAGGAGGGTTTAACGGATGGTATCGAACCTTTGTGTTGCTGTGGGATTATGACCCTAGGATTGGAAAACCACTAAGGAAAAAGTTTTTCAAATACTTCTACACTTGTCTATTCTTCTCGTAAAACTTTTCTAATCTCTTTCAACTTCCTTGTAGATGAACTCCATCAAAGCCGTGAAGAAGGACCACTCATGACCATGACCTTGGAATGTGAAACCGAGTTTCCCAATATTCTCAAGGACCTCATGGAGGCAATGGATGCACATGGTGAAGCCGTGTACAAGGGCTTTCCAGTGATGGATGAAGGAGTGGAGTATTGGTGGGTGCAAATTCACTTGTACAAAAACAAGGAAGACAACCACAAAGAAAGGGGATTCTGCATGTACACCAACACCACAATGCACACCACATTCTTTGAGTCAGCCAGGGATGCAGCTTGGAGGACTATCAAAGAACTAAGTGCTAGAGTCAAGTGCAGAATGCTCAACCTCCAAAAGGACTTAGAGAAAGAAAAGGAGCTTACTCAAGAGTTGGAAGACACCAACCAAGAAATAAGGGGAGATGTTATAGACTTAGTAATAGAATCAAGAGAGCAAGATTGGTGGATTGCATCTAGGCGAGATTGGATTGTAAGGTCACTTCGTTAGTTGGACCACCACTTATCACCTTATTTTTCAAAGTATATTTTAAATAAGTTTGGACCTTGAGTGATGTAATGAACTTATGTATACATGACTTGTGTGACGATTTTGTTTCATGGATATGTATGAATGTTAGTCTTGATTGACCTTGAATTGCTATGTTCTAACTTTTCAATCTTATAAATAGATGCCTGTTGCCGTCAGCACCGTTGAGGAGTTTCGAGTTACTCGTTTTGGTCCCCGTATCATTGAGCTTACCACTCTACTTGATCTCCCTCTTCCTACCATCACGGTGTACCCACTCACCAAGTTCGAGAGGAAGGACCTTTGGGGCTTCAAGGTGACCCAGCCAGGACGCCAGACTGAGCCTACTACAGAGGCCATCGTCTTCAAGTTGATGCACGATGACAGGGAGAGAGGCATGGAGGTAGTCATGCAGGACCTGATAGGACGACTGTTAGGCCGTCACTCCAGATAGGTTAGGGGTACTCACTTTCACGTCTTCGGAAGACGTGATGTTGACGGAGAGTCCATCGACTTGAGGCGACTCGAGGAGCACCATGAGCCGATACGCCTTTATCTTGGGACTTAGAGACTCTTCTCGAGACACGTGAATCTGAGACAGACGTCATGCTAGGTAATGACGAGCTTGGTGCAGCGAGAAGGACAAGCTTTTGCAGCAGGATGAGATGATCAAGGAAATGGAGACAAAGTTCGAGGCCCAGGACCGCAAGTTCAAGAGTCAAGAGAAAGCGCGTCCGGGATAGGAACAAGAGGATCCGGGACATGAGAGGAACGAAGTCCAAGGACTTGAGCTTGAGCAAAGGCAGATGGTTATTGAGAGGCCGCTCCCGGAAGAGGGCTCTCAAGACCAAGGTTGATTCCTTGACCACTACGATTGAGGAGAACAAGACGCGATGGAGAACGCATGTCTTACCTTCACGAGGAGGAGATAGATCTTTGAGTAGACTTGTTACTCGTTTTTACTTTCATATTCATACTTGTTGTTGCGAACTTATTATTGGACCATCCGACATGTGGATGGCTTGCCACTTGTGTGTTTTATTTCATGAGTTTGTTATGTGGATGTTGAACTTATATTCTTATGTTGCTTGTTATGTGTTTCTTGTGATGTATTGTGCATGAAACATCTATGGGTATCTCATTCTTATCTAATTGATCAAACCACAGATGCCTCCCCGTCGCGCAAACCCCAACCCCAATAACATCACCCCGGAAATGCAACAGATGA
The DNA here is from genome assembly GCA_030063025.1 of Avena longiglumis. NCBI lineage: Eukaryota > Viridiplantae > Streptophyta > Magnoliopsida > Poales > Poaceae > Avena > Avena longiglumis. The sequence continues at coordinate 229,943,706 of CP125978.1, forward strand.
TGAATGCGCAAACGCAACTTATGCAAATGATGACGACATTCATCCAGAATCAGAATAACAACAACAATAACAATCCCAACAATAATAACAACAACAACAACCCAGGGTTTGAAATGCTCACGATTCCTGCGACTAAGGCCGGCAAAATTTTCGGGACAATCGATCCCATGGCAGCCAATGACCGCTACGTTACGTGAACAAAGACTTGGTGACAATGGGTACCGATGCAGAAAAAGTCGATTCGCAGACATCATTGGAAGGACCAGCCGCCACATGGTGGGATAACTTCAAATCACCACTCCCATTGATGAAGTGACATGGGACATATTTGAAGATGGGTTTCGCACGCTCATATCTCATCGGGATAATGAGTCTGAAAGAAGGAGTTTCACAACTTGAAACAGCGCCATCGATGTGGCGAGAATCGTGAAGAATTCAACAATCTGGCGCGCTATGCACCGGATGAGGTTGATACTGATGCCAAGAGAAAGGAAAAGTTCTTGGAAGGCTTGAATGATGAGCTGAACCTACAGTTGTCTGTAGCATATGTTCCAACTTATCAGTCTTTGTGTGACAAGGCTGCTATTTTGGAAAGTAAAATGAAACAAGTCGAGAGTAGGAAGAGGAAACACTCTGACAAACACAGCTCGGGATCGTCTCATAAACGATCTCACTATGATGACAGTGGCAGCTCAGGATCCCATAAACATGGGAAATTCAACAAGCACCACAACCACAACCGTCATGACAACAAGCATCACCGTAGTCATGAAAATGATAAGTACAAGAACCACAAGAGTGGACATAAGAGTCACCACAGTGGAAATGGTAGTGGAAGTGGAAGTCAGCATGTTAAAAAGGACATCAGTCAGGTTGAGTGCTTCAAATGCAAGAAGCTGGGGCATTATGCTAATGAGTGCCCTGAAAAGAAAGTTGAAGGACCTAACAAGCCAAATCCTTTCCAGAAAGGACAGGTTAACCACATCAATGTGGAGGAGGTCTATGAGGAACCTGATGCCGTTCTTTGGTAAGTTCAGACTCAATTCAATTTCAGCATTTGTACTCTTTGATACTGGTGCATCTCATTCATTCATATCAAAAGCATTTGTTGAAAGGAATGAACTACCGGTAGAAACCATTGGGTGTCCTATAAGAGTAAGTTCTCCAGGGGGAGAAATGATAGTAAACTCAGGATGTCATAACTTAGTCATAGAGTTTGGAAAACATAAGTTTCCAGTGAACCTAATAATCCTGAATTCCCAAGGGTTGGATGTAATATTGGGAATGGATTGGATGGCTAAGTATGAAGGAGTATTGGATTGTGCCAATCGTACAGTTACACTCACAACCCCAGAAGGAAAAAGAATAAAATTTAAGTCAAACTTTGAATCCAAAGGAAGTAAGCTAAATTCTCTCAAGGGGGTTAGCATGGACAGTGTGTCAATTGTGTGTGAGTATCCGGATGTATTTCCGGAGGAATTACCAGGAATGCCACCAGATAGAGATGTGGAGTTTTTGATAGATTTGGTACCAGGTTCAGGACCAATAGCTAAGAGACCATACAAAATGTCAGTAGATGAACTAAAAGAACTTAAGAAGCGACTAGGAGAAACGATTCTAAAGGGTTTATTCAACCAAGTTCTTCATCTTGGGAGCCCCAGTATTGTTTGTGGAGAAGAAGGATAGAAAACAAAGATTATGTATTGACTACCGTTCTCTCAACGAGGTTACTATCAAGAACAAATATCCTTTGCCAAGAATCAACGACTTGTTTGATCAGTTAGAAGGAGCATGTGTATTCTCGAAGATTGATCTTGATCGGAGTTATTTTCAACTTAAGATAAGAGAGCAAGACATACCTAAGACAACATTCACCACAAGGTATGGATTGTATGAGTACTTGTGATGCCTTTTGGATTAACCAACGCTCGAGATACTTCATGAATATGATGAACAAAGTGTTCATGGAATTTCTCGACAAGTTTGTGGTCGCTTTTATCGACGATATCCTAGTCTACTCCAAGAGCAAGAAGAACATGAAAGACACTTGCGCTTGATACTTGAAAAGTTAAGAGAGCATAAACTTTATGCCAAATTCAGCAAGTGTGAGTTCGGTTAGAGAAAGTTGGATTTCTTGGTCATGTTATGACAAAGGATGGTGTGGCGATTGATCTGCTAAAGTTTCAAATGCTGATGATTGGGAATCACCTAAGAATGTGAAGGAAGTTCGTAGTTTCCTTGGCTTAGCAGGTTACTACAGAAGGTTCATTGAAAATTTCTCGAAAGTTGCTAAGCCGATGATGTAATTGCTAAAGAAGGACAAGAAATTTGTTTGGTGAAGGTTGCGAGTCACTTCAAGAGTTGAAGAAGAGACTTGTGTGACACCAGTTCTATATGCGCGATTTGGAAAAAGATTTCCAAGTGTATTGTGATGCTTCTCATCAAGTCTTGGGTCAGTACTTATGCAAGATGGTAGAGTCGTAGCGTATGCTTCGAGACAACTCAAAACTCATGAAGTAAACTATCCTACTCATGATTTGGAGTTAGCCTCTGTCGTCCATGCACTCAAAACATGGAGACATTACCTTTTAGGTAAGCGGTGTGAAGTATTCACCGATCATAAGAGCTTGAAGTATATCTTCACCCAGAAAGAGATCAACATGAGACAAAGAAGATGGCTAGAACTTATCAAGGATTATGACTTGAGTTTGCAATACCACCCCGGTAAAGCAAATGTGGTAGCCGATGCTTTAAGTCGTAAGACGTTTGTAAATGGTCTTACTAAAGGAGAATTGCCAGAAGATCTCTGTAATCAATTCAAGGAACTCAGATTGGAGATTGTACCAGAAGGACATCTTATGTCATTAGATGTTCAACCCACTCTTTTGAACAAGATCCAAGAAGCTCAGAAGACCGATAAGGAAATTGAAAAGATCAAGGAAAATATTAGTCTAGGGAAGGCTAAGAGTTTCCGTATTGATGAACAAGGAACCTTATGGCACGGGAAACGTATATGTGTTCCACAAGACCCAGAGTTGCGGAAACTGATCTTACAAGAAGGTCACAACTCTCCATATTCTATTCACCCAGGAAATACCAAGATGTACATGGACATGAAGGAAAGGTTTTGGTGGAACAATCTCAAAAGATACATCGCCGAACATATTGCTCTGTGTGATGTGTGTAGCAGAGTCAAAGCAGAGCACCAAAAACCAGCAGGTCTGCTTCAACCACTACCTATTCCTGAATGGAAGTGGGAAAATATTGGTATGGATTTCATTACCGGATTACCAAGGACCAGGTCAGGTTATGATTCCATATGGGTAGTAGTGGATCGCTTAACTAAAGTGGCTCATTTTATACCTGTGAAGACAACTTATACCAGCGCTAAGTTAGCAAAAATATACATGAGCAGAATCGTATGCCTTCACGGTGTGCCAAAGAGTATTGTGTCAGATAGAGGAACTCAGTTCACTTCTCACTTCTGGAGACAGCTTCATGAATCCCTAGGAACGAGATTGGAATTCAGTACTGCCTTTCATCCTCAAACAGATGGTCAAACAGAGAGAACCAATCAAATTCTAGAAGACATGTTGAGAGCATGTGCTTTAGATTACGGAGCGAGTTGGGATGAAAGTTTACCCTACGCAGAGTTTTCTTACAACAATAGTCATCAAGCTAGTATTGGAATGGCACCATTTGAACTACTCTACTGGAGGAAGTGTACCACCCCATTGTTATGGAATGGTGTGGGAGAAAGAAGCCTATTCGGACCTGATCTTATCAAAGATGCCGAAGAAAAAGTCAAATTGGTTAAAGACAGGTTGAAGATAGCACAATCCCGACAGAAAAGCTACGCGGATTCTAAGCGTAGATAAGTCACCTACGAAGTTGGGGATAGGGCTTACCTCAGGGTATCACCACTCCGTGGAGTGAAAAGATTTGGAGTCAAAGGAAAGTTGGTGCCAAGATATGTTGGGCCATTCAGGATTTTAAGTCGCAAAGGAGAAGTTGCATATGAAGTTGAGTTGCCAGAATCTCTGTCGGCAGTCCATAACGTATTTCATGTGAGTCAACTTAAGAAATGTCACCCAGGAATGGAAGAATCTTCTTTGAAGGATACCATACCTTTGGAAGAAGTTCAACTAGAAAGTGATCTCACTTATGAAGAAAAGCCTGTCAAGATTTTAGAAACCGCAGAAAGAGTCACCAGGACCAAGACTATCAAATTTTGTAAAGTACAATGGAACCATCACTCCGAAGAGGAAGCAACATGGGAAAGAGAAGATGATCTTCGGAAAGACCACCCTCACCTATTTGCTAGCCAATCCGAATCTCGAGGGCGAGATTCATCTTAAGGGGGTTAGATTTGTAACATCCCAAAAATCATAGTTTCAAAACTCATTCATATCACTTTGCATCATTCATTCATTTAGGGTTTTTCTCAAAAATCACTTAGTGATAGAATATGAGCTATGATTTCATGTGGTCAATTTGTACCAAATAAACATCACCCTTTGAATTTTGGAATGTTTAAATACTTGTTGTTTATCTCCATTGATGGAAAGTTTGGGTAAAACTTTTTAAACCCCAAGATTTCAAATTTAGAAGTAGTTTTCAAAATCTCTTTCTATTACTTGCAAACAGGAACAAATCCCTAATTATTTTAGAAACCAAGTTGGACAAGACTTGCAAAGTAAAAACTTAGTTTTATGACTATTTTGAATCCACAAAACCTGCAAAATCCCAAAGCAGTTTGATTTCAAAAGGATTTGAATTCATATTAAAATTCATACCAGAAAATGAATTTAGAAAAGAAAAAGTACTTCAAAAGAAAAAGGCCATGCGGCCAGAATCTGGCCCAGCAGAAGAACGAGCCCAGTAAGCCCACCCGGGGATCTCCTTTTCTTTTCACGCGAACACACTTGAGCAACGACAAGCAGACCCACTGCACTTCACCTACCGACAAGCGGCCACCTCCACGACAGCGTCGTCTCCACCCGCACGACCCGTTCATCCCCAAATCAACGCGGGCGTTTCTAGTTTTAATTCGTGGCGTCAATTCGAGTTATTGGCAGAGTGATTCTCGCTCGCGACCAGGCTATAAGAAACCCCTCTGTCCTCTCTCTCTTTTCCCCAAAACCCCAAGCACTGAACGCCCCCAGGCTGCGCGCATTGTTCTCTGCAACCCCGCCGTCTCCGGCATCGCGGCGAATTCCGGTGAGCCTCGAGCTCCCCACGCTCTCGCGTTTACTTTATCTTGTTCAGTGAATCTCTGTGCACCTTCTGACACCCTCCGTTTACCTTCGCATGACCCGTAGCTTCGGCAACGTCGACGACTGACCGTCACCGCCTCCTGCACGAACTCCGGCGAGCTCGGTGGTAAGTCCAGACCGCCCCGAACCTTGTCGTTCACGCTCGCATGTTCTCCGTGATCTTCCGCATCTAACCACACCTCCCTTTGGCATCCTAGTGAACTACAACGTCGCCTCCGACCTCGAGCAGAACCGCCGTTTCCAGATCCAACTCCGGCGAGCAATCTCAGTAAACTGGCGCCCTTGCCGAGCTGATCACGTCGAGCATCCCACATCCTCGCGGTCTCGGTGAGCATCTTCCCATCCACCTAGCGATCTGTACATCGCCGCCACCGTCGCTGGCCGCGCGCCAAGAAGCGCCGCCCGATTTTGACCGGTTGATTTAGAACGTTGGATCAGATCGTGGCGCGGGATAGATTCATTTAAACCCGAAGATGCAGCGATCTGGGCGTTCGATCTATTTAGATCCTGCGGCTGCGCGATCCAACCGGATGCGCACCAATCACAGCGCGACGCGTGGCTAGGTTAGATCTAAAAACAGATTTAAAAACCAGATTTAGATTCAAACTTCAAATGCTTATAACTTTTGAATGCCACCGTGGATTTTTGCAAATTTTATACTGTTGGATTCAGTGAAACAAGGCCTTTCTGAATATCCACTTTATTTAGCATATAGTAACAGTTAAAAATGATTTTTATTGTGGAACATGTTTAGGGCTATTTTAGATATAGTTCTATTTTTGTATATTATTTTGGGGCCAAATAAGTTTAGTTGGCAAACTTGTGTCATGTTAAGTTCTGTACTCATGAACATACTTGGTATAATTTTCAAAAATCACCACTTAGTAAATTCTTGCATGCATGCATTCATATTATTTTTGGTTGTTTATATATTGTGTGTAATTGTATGCTATTGTTTCTTGTGTAGATTTTGCTAGTGATTGTGATTGTGAAGAGTGCTACTCTCCCCACTACCAAGGCAAGTGATATTTTCATAAATATTCCTGTCCTAAGTTTTTGTACTAGCATTAGTTATTTTGCTAAAGTATTGCATGATATTTTTTTTCTGCTTAGTGCTAAGTTGGGAAATCCTAAGTAGAGTGAAATAGTAGAAATGCTAGGGAAATTTTCCTAAGTTAAGTTACCCTATTTTGCCTAGCCTAGCTTATAGCAAACAAGGGTGGTGAACATCTATATACTATATGATAAAAATATTCTAAGTCAAGAGACTTATATTTTCCTAATAAAACAACTAAGTCAAATGAACCTCCTGGGTGGAATGGAAAGATTGGGTTATGTTGAGTGGTTACACAAGGCCATGGACTTGGGTTGTGTATCTCACTTGTGGAATGCCACCCAGGCACAAAGGGATTTGGAGGCCAAGTGTGGGGAAATCTTACAGTGCAACCACTTGGCAAAATGGGCTCTGCCATGATCATATAGGTTGCTAGAACTTAGTCATTTGGACAGTTGGTGGTAGATGGGATGATAGGTTGGAACACGTCCATTTGACTAAGGAAAGGCTTCTGAAAGGTCCTGTCTTGGGAAACCAAGTCTGGTGGGAAAAGTGCACAACCTCTGCAGATGGAAAACCTAAGTACTTAGCCTTGTCCAAGGAAATGGACACTTTGAGCATCAAGACATGGAAGCCACAAGAATCTCATCACTCCAACTTCTAAGTAAAAATTTGTGGGTGAACAAGGGTGAAGGACCCCAATGTCTATTGGTGGTTTCCTTGGGAATGTTTTTGACAAAGAACAACTTAGTGATTTCAACTAATAGGAAAAGTTTATTTTCAAGCAAAGCAAGCCAAACTACACTAGCCAAAATGCATATAGTAATATAGTCCACTTAAAATATTCTAAGGTATCACTTGCCAATACTATTCCAAAGTATTGACCCTCTGTGGCTGTAACTTGTGATGTTGCAGGTTACTCCGATGATGATTAGGAGTCATGAGTCTACACTCAACATGCTTGCCTGTGGCACATGAAGATGAAGACTTGTGTTTATTTACTTATTCCTTAAAACTCTTGTACTAGGCCTATGGCCCTGAGTTGTAAAAGACTATGTTTTATCTCTGGAATGAATGTAATAAACGACCTTTGTATCTGTGTACTTCATCTTAAACTGTGGATGCTAGCATTGATCCAGGGACTAGCATTGCAATCACAGGGATCCTATCCTTTATAAAAGGAGGGGTTTAACAATCTAGTAGATAGATCTTGGCTTGTTTGTTTGCATGCGGTAGAAAATTTTTGTTTTCCATGCTACGAACCCCTACAGTGGTATCAGAGCCGTGTCTATATGTAGATCTGTTGCACGAGTAGAACACAATGGTCATTGTGGGCGTTGATGCTTTTATTTTCGATTGCTTCTTGTGTACTTTGCATCTTGCGGTATGTTGGGATGAAGCGGCCCGGGCTAACCTTACATGACATCGTTCATGAGACTTGCTCCACGCTTGACATGCAACTTGTATTGCATAAGTGGCTTTGCGGGTGCCTGTTTCTCCTAGCATAGTTAAGATCCAATTTATAACGGGTGATTAACAATACTAGTATCAATGTTGTGGTTCTTGTTCGTAAGTTAGAACGACACTTATTAACAGCCCCAAACCACGTAAAACATGCAAAGAAAGTAGAGGCGTCTAACTTTGTTTTGCAGGGGTGTGCAGTGATGTGATATGGCCATGATTGTGATTATATATGATGTATGCAATGTTCCTTATTGTAAGTTGGCAACCGGCGGGAAATATATGGTTGTCTTTAATTTATGTTAAGACCCGCGTGTCTATTCAAAGTAGTTGTAATAGTTGAAGCCGGTGGACGACAACCATGGTGAAGCGTCATTGACCTTGATGCAATGCCGGTGATGATGCATATCATGTTCGTGCTAGAAGATGGAGATCGGAAGCACAAAGAAGAAAGGCCATATCATATCACATATTATGAATTGCATGTGATGTTAATCCTTTATGCATCTTGTATTGCTTAGTAGACGACGGTAGCATTATAAGATGATCCCTCATGCACATGAATTTCAAGTCATAAAGTGTTCACCCTTAGTTAGCACCGTTGCTAAAGCTCGTTGTTTCGAAGCACCACGTGATGATCGGGTGTGTTAGATTCTGCGAGTGTATACAACGTGAGCAAGCCAGATTTGCTCATGCGGAAACTAAGGTTTGATCTTGACGAGCCTAGCATGTACAGACATGGCCTCAGGAACACGGATTACCGAAAGGTAGAGCATGAGTCATATAGTAGATATGATGAACATGTTGATTGTTCGCCATTGAAGCTATATCAACTCTCGTGATGATCGGTTTTGATGTGGTGGATTTGGTTCATGTGATCACTAAAACAATGTGAGGGATATTGTTTTGAGTGGGAGTTCACCTAGATTAATTTAGTTATTAATTAGAACTCAATTTATCATAAACTAAATCAAAGTGAATTTGCATAGTTGTTGTAGTCATTGGCATCCGTTTACCACCTTGCGCTTAGTTATAATTTAGATGATAGAACTATAGAATTCTGGTTAGTTACTTTACGAACTGGTATCGTATTGTTTTGAAGTGTTAATCTAAAGTTTAAAAGTCCTATTGCAAACTTTCAGTAAGTTTCGGTTACTCCATGAAGTTTAATAATTGGTATTAAAACAAGAGTGACAATTCCAAGAGTTAGTATATGGGTATCATGTTTGTCTCCATGATTCTTGATATTCAAAGGATTGTCTTAATATCAAGGTTATCTAGGATCTGAAAGAGTTGTTTCAGAAACCATGATGTGTGGAAGATATTATGATATCTGAAACGAAGTTTTGGTTGCAACATGATAGAGTATAATATGGCAAAAGTCATGTTCTCATATTTGATGAGAATTTGCAAAAGGTTGGAGACACTAGTTGTCCTAATCCTCCAAAAGGTTTTGGAGAGCAACATTATACTCGCGATTCACCGTTACAAGCTAAAAGTAGCTTGATCATGGATAAATCCATGATGAGGGTGAATATTTGATGTAGGTAAAATATTTACTACACCAAGAGATTACTAAAGAAACGAATTTGGAAGAACACCAAACATTTAATGATGGTGATCTACTTCAAAGTGCAAATCCAAAGACGTTGGTATTTAACTATACACGCTTTGCACTATGTGTCATATGTATGACTCCACTATTGATGTTGATAGATTCTTTTAAACAGAAAAGGAAATACTGAAAGAGAATCTCATAAATATATGGCAGAAAAGAAAAGACTAGAATTGTTTAGTTTAAGTATATAGATGATATACATGTTATGGCTATATTCTTTGCTTATTAAACAATGTGGTTCTTAAGTATTTGATACTGAATTTGTTGGTGTGAATCGTCATACGAAACAACACAATTCATGAACTACAATGGCCTAAGTAACTAGCAAAAGAATATGTGATGATATTCATCGAGAACAAATAAAGGGTTATTGTGTTGCTCGTTAAACATCGAATCTTCCCTTCAAGATTTGTTTTATCAGGTATTATGAGAACAAAAGGGTTGTTCAAATAATTGCCGTAATCCATAAAAGATGGATGATTCACAAATCTCGTTGGAGAAATCACATCCATAAAACTAGTGCTAAAAATGTCGAAAGACAAATTGATTGAAAGATCACTTAGGAAGTGACATCGCAGTTTAAATTATATTGGAAAGAAAACATGAAGAAACTCCGTATGGATGGAATTTTGGATTCTATTTGATTTTGATCAAATGACGCTTGTGAAACTTTCCTAGAGATAATTAAAACTTCGTTCACAGGCCAAAAGGGAACGAATGACTAGCTTATTGGAACTTGTACATATTGTTGTACGAAATCCATTATGTGTAGTCAAGAGCGATGGATTTCAACTTCATATGCTTTCTTCAAAAAATTTGAGTGAATATATGAATATTTACTTAATAAGGATAAAGTGTGAAATATTTGAAAAGTTCAAAGATTTTCAAGATGCAGTGCAAAATCATTGTAACAAGAATATAAATAGTTTATGATAAGATCATAAAGGAAGATATTTGAGTTACAAGTTTAGCATAATACCTAAGATTTAAGGAATCGTTCCGTGGATTTGCATTTTCCCGAAACACCATAAGAGTATGGAGCGTTCGAGATATGTAATTAAACCTTGTTTGACATGGTAAGATCGAAGGTGTAATTCATAAAACTGCCATTATATTTTAAAGATTAAAAGCTTTAGTGACTACCGTTTTTCCACTGAAAAGAGCTCCATCATAATCCGTTGAAATGACACCATATGTTATGGTTTGGGATAAAACCCAAGTTGTCCTTTCTTAAACATTGGTTTGCTATGCATAAGAAAGATGTTTGCAACCAAAGTGGGATGAACATGTCTTTGTATAACTGTTGAGTATTCCTCCATAACACCAGAGACAAAAGTGTTTGTCGCTTAGAACGTCAAGTTTCTTTGGGAAGGAATTTTTCGTGAAAAGAAAAGTGGGAGGACAATAGAACTTTGATAAGGTTAAAGGAACCTTAGCTATATGTGCAAAGTTTCGCAACACCGAAAAGTGTTCCGGAGGCAACAACAATGCTCATAGCTCACGTGCCTCAAAGGTTGTGGTCACGGAGATCTAAGTTCCTATTGAAACAAGTATATCGGGTAAACAATCAAATACCAAGATTTGAGGGTTGAATCATTATTTGAGAATAATGAACCGACTACATGCAAAGAAGCGATGATGGGCCCTGACTCCGTCAAATGGCTTGAAACCATAAAATCCGTGATAGTTCCATACACGAGAAATCAAGTTTTGAACTTGAAGGACCCTCGAGAAAGGTGTAAGACCTTACAGTTGTGTCTGGATCTATAAAGAAATAGACATGGATGTTTTACATCTATGAAATAGTCGACATGTTGGGAAAGAGTTCACAAAATGTTCAAAGGTTGACTATGACAAGATTTGATCTTTCATAGTGATATTTAGTCTAGACGGATTAATGTAGCAACCACTACATATAATTTGTTATATGGTAGTTGAATAAACAAAACAAGTTCTTCTAATAGAATTGTTACCTAGGACATGTGCATAACACGGTCCATAGGGTTTTGTTAATTCAAAGGATGCTAAAAGCATATGCAAACTTCAATGGTTAAAGTGAGCATCGCGGAGTTGGAATCTTCACAATGATGAAATTGTTAAAAGAGTTTAAATTCATCAGAGACAATAAAGATGCTTGCGTTTGCAAGAAATTAAGTGGGAGCGCTAAGACATGTTTCTAATACATTATGTGGAAGACATATTGTTGATTGGAAATAATGTATCTTTTATTAACACATATTAAGAATTTCATCCCGATGAAAGACTTAGGCAAAACCCAAATATTTGGCATCAATAGACGCTAATATGGTTGTGCCAGAAGTACATAGATAAGATACTGAATGAGTTCAATATAGAAACTACAAGAGAGGTTCTTGTCGCACAGAAAGGATTGAATGAGTTCAATGTTGATGATATATTCAAGTGTATTGACATTTGGTAAAGTGAAACAAATAATCAAGTATAGATTGATACTTGATGTATGAAATCACAAAGAGTATTTATATCAATCATACTGTGATATGTACAAATCCAAATATGTCCTATGCTCTAAATGTTGTGAGCATATACCAGAATGATTCGTAAGATGATCATTGGACAATAGTAAGGATATTCTTATGATCTTTTGGAAGAACTAAGAGTATAATATTTGTAGAAGTGACAAATAGATGGTTAGTTCAATATAAAAGTACTACATTGATACTAGCTTTGTCACAAAGTACAAATTAAGTTTATCTCAATCTAAACTAAGGGTGGCACAATATAATGGAAAGTGAGTTCCATAATGGATTTGGATGAGTTCCAAAGTTAAGACATTGTGACAGATACTACAACAAAAGGCTAAGTATATGACTGCTATTTTAGCAGCAAAAGAGGGCATTTGTGTCAAGTAGTTTGTTATCAAACTAGGTGTAGTTCACAATGGGATAATACTATGAAGATATATTGTGCGACAATATTATCAACATGTTTTAACCCCAAAGAGCTAAAGGTCACACGAAAGACCAAATTTATACAAAGCCATCTCATTAGAGAATGAGTGATGCGAGACGCAAAGACATGCAATTACACACGGACTGGAAGTGTCGATCCGAGATCGATTGACCACTAGCAATCGTGTACATACAACACCGAAAGCCATAGGTGTTTAATACACAAAGGTTTGAAACTAGATTATTGACTCTAGTGCAAGTGGGAGATCTGGAGATATGCCCAAGAGGCAATAATAAAGTGGTTATTATCATATCTTCACACTTATGATAAATGTTTACATACCATGCTATAATTGTATTAACCGGAAACATTGATACTTGTGTGATTTGTAAACTAAAATAAGAGTCCCTAGTAAAGCCTCTTGTTAAACTAGCTTGTTGGTTAATATATGATCATGGTTTCCTGATCATGAACATAGAGATGTTATTAACAACAGGATCATATCGTTAGGAGAATGATATGGTGGACATACTCCTATAGATAAGCGTAGCATAAAGATCAAGTCATTTCAATAGTTCAATTGCTATATGCTTTCTGATACATAGTAACCTAATTCCTTCGACCATGAGATCATGCATATCACCTTTACGGATGGATGCTTTGATGACATCAAACACCACACCGTAATCGGGTGGCTATAAAGGTGGCATTGAGTGTTTGGAAAGTATTGGTTGAAACACATGGATCAAGAGGGATTTGTCCATCCATATGACGGATAGATATACTGGGCCCTCTCGGTGGAATGTCATCCAATTAGCTTGCAAGCATGTGACCGCTCACAAGGGATCACATATCACGGGAACGAGAAAAGAGTACTTATCGGTAACGAGGTTGAACTAGGTATGCAGAGATACCGACGATCATAACCTCGGATAAGTAAACTATCGTGAGACAAAGGGAAATTGGTATCGTATGTAAGTGGTTCATTCGATCACAAAGTAATCGTAGAAATATGTGGGAGCCATATGAATTTCCAAATTCCTCTATTGGTTATTGTTCGGAGAAGTGTCTCGATCATGTCCGCATAATTCACGAACCGTAGGGAGACACACTTAAGGATTCGACGTTGTTTGAGTAGTTATGATATTATGAGAAAGAGACCGAATGTTGTTCGTAGTCTCGGATGGGATCCGGGATATCACGAGGTGATCTGGAATGGTCCGGAGAATAAGATTCATATAAGGAAAGTCCCGTTTCGGAGTTCGGGAATGATTCCGGTGTTTTCATCGGGAATGTTCTAGAAGGTTCCGAATGTCCCAAGACTCCGGGGAAGGGTACATGAATGTGTCATTACATATTGGAATGATTGCATCATGTACTAAGTGTTCTTCTGTTCCAAATAAAGGATTAAATTGAATCCTAAAACTGAAAAGTCAAATGGCAGTTTGAAAGTCAAACGGCTAAAACAAGAAAGTGGGAAACAAGCAAGAGGAGGTTGAAACCAACTTGGAGGAGGAGTCCTCCTCCAAGCCGTAGCCACCCAAGGCCGACTTGGGAGGGACTCCTCCCTTGTCCGCCCTCCCACCTATAAAAGGAGGGCAGGGCCTCCTCTAGACACACAAGTTCCTATCCTCTAATCTAAACCCTAGCCAAAGCCTCCGGTTTAGAGCCGTTTTGGTTTAGAGCTTCTAATTGCCCTAGCCTTCGGTTTAGAGCCTTCTAATTAGTGTGTCTAATCCCTAGACCACTAAAGCCTCTCTCATACTCCACCATACTCGCTCCGTCTTAAGGCGAAGCCCTGTGAGATCTCCCCTCTACTTAGGTACCACGCCAGTTGTCTTTGGAATCACGAGGAGAGTGCTACAACCTCCATTTTCTTTGGAACAAGGGAGAGGAAGGTCTTCGTCGAGTACCGAACGTGTGACCGATCAAGGAGCGCCGAACGCAGCCTTGGGAAGGATCGTCTACGCGATCTTGAGATCGGAAGTGTACGACTACATCACCCACGAGAATCTGCTCTCGTTAACCGCTTTGGAATCTTCGAGGGTAAGTTCCTCTATCGACTCGTTGCTACAATATAGTAGATAGATCTTGGCTTGTTTGTTTGCATGCGGTAGAAATTTTTTGTTTTCCATGCTACGAACCCCTACAAGACTTTCTCACCAGTAGCGAAGCTAAAGTCTGTGAGGATTATGTTAGCAATCGCTGCATATTATGATTATGAGATATGGCAGATGGATGTCAAAATGGTGTTCCACATTGATGAAGAGTTGTATATGATGCAACCCGAAGGTTTTGTTGATCCTAAAGATGCTAACAAGGTATGCAAACTTCAACGGGCCATATATGGATTGAAGCAAGCATCCCGAAGTTGGAATCAACGTTTTGATAAGGTAATCAAAAGTTTTGGTTTTATACAAACTTATGGAGAAGCTTGTATTTACAAGAAAGTGAGTGGGAGCTCTGTAGCATTCTTAATACTATATGTAGATGACATATTGTTGATTGGGAATGATGTAGACCTTCTTAATAGTGTCAAGGATTATTTGAATAATAGTTTTTCAATGAAAGATCTTGGCGAAGCAGCTTACATATTAAGCATAAAGATTTATAGAGATAGATCGAGACGCCTAATATCATTGTCACAGAGTACATATTTGGACAAAGTTCTAAAGAGGTTTGGAATGGAAGATAGCAAGAAAGGATTCTTGCCCATGTTGCCCAATATGACCTTGAGTAAAACTCAAAGTCCTGCAACGACAGAAGATAGAGAAAGGATGAGTAATACTCCCTACGCCTCAGCCATATGATCTCTTATGTATGCCATGCTATGTACTAGACCCGACATTGCGTATGCCATTAGTTTGACTAGCAGATATCAAAGTGATCCAGGAGTGGATCATTGGACAGCGATCAAAAACATCCTTAAGTACTTGATAAGAACTAAGGATATGGTTCTTTCTTATGCAGGTGATGAACAACTCGTTGTTAATGGTTACACCGATGCTAGTTGGAACACCGATCCGGATGATTCTAAATCTCAATCTGGATACGTATTTACTTTGAATGGTGCAACAGTTAGCTAGAGGAGTGCAAAGCAAAGCGTTGTGGATATATCTTCAACTGAATTGGAATACATGGCTGCTTCGGAGGCTTCACAAGAGGCGATATGGATGCAGGAGTTCATTACATAGCTCGGTGTGGTTCCAAATGCGCTGGACCCAATGTCTATCTACTGTGATAACATGGGCGCCATAGCCAATGCGCAAGAACCAAGGTCACACAAGAAGCTGAAGCACATCAAGCTACGTTTTCACGCTATTCGAGAACATATCCAGGATGGGGATATAAAGATTTGCAAAGTACACACAGATCTGAATGTGGCGGATCCGTTGACTAAACCTCTCCCGAGGGAAAAACATGACCAACACCAAACAGCCATGGGTGTTCGGTATATTACCATGTAATCTACATTAGATGACTCTAGTGCAAGTGGGAGACTATTGGAGATATGCCCTAGAGGCAATAATAAATGTAGTTATTATTATATCTTTGTGTTTATGATAAATGTTTACATTCATGCTATAACAATATTAAACTAGAAACATTAATACTTGTGTGATTTGTAAAATAAATTAGAGTCCCTAGTAAAGCCTCTTTGTAATACTATCTTGTTGGTTAAATAGATGATCGTGGTTTCCCGATCATGAGCATTAAGATGTTGTTAACAACAGGATCATATCATTAGGAGAATGATATGATGGACATACTCCTATAGATATGCGTAGCATTAAGATCAAGTCATTTCAATAGTTCGTTTGCTATAAGCTTTCTGATACATAGTAACCTAATTCCTTCGACCATGAGATCATGCTAATCACCATCACCGGAAGGATACTTTGATGACATCAAACGCCACACAGTAACTGGGTGGCTATAAATGTGGCATTGAGTGTTCGGAAAGTATGGGTTGAGGCACATGAATCAAGAATGTGATTTGTCCATCCATATGACGGATAGATATACTCTGGGCCCTCTCGGTGGAATGTCATCCAATTAGCTTGCAAGCATGTGACTGGCTCACAAGGGATCACATATCACGAGAACGAGAAAAGAGTACTTATTGGTAACGAGGTTGAACTAGGTATGCAGAGATACCGATGATCAAAACCTCGGATAAGTAAACTATCGTGAGACAAAGGGAAATTGGTATCGTATGTAAGTGGTTCATTCGATCGAAAAGTAATCATAGAAATATGTGGTTTCCATATGAATTTCCAGATTTCTCTATTGGTTATTGATCTTAGAAGTGTCTCGATCATGTCCACATAATTCATGAACCGTAGGGAGACACACTTAAGGATTAGATGTTGTTTAGTAGATATGGAATGTTAGTAGGGATATCGAATGTTGTTCGGAGTCTCGGATTGGATCCGGGATATCACGAGGAGATTCAGAAGGGTCTGGAGAATAATATTCATATAAGGAAAGTCCGATTTCGGAGTTCGGGAAAGTTTCTGATGTTTTCATCGGAGAGGTTCTAGAAGGGTCTAGAAGGTTCACCGGACCGGAAGGGGAATGGTCCATGAATGATTCATGGATATGTGAAATGATTGGATCATATCCTAGATCACTTGGTGTTGGCATTTGCAAGAGAGAAATAAATCTCTAAATTGAAAGTCAAACGGGAAGTTTGAAAAGTCAAACTAGAACAATGGTTTCCTTGTGGGAGAAGAAACAAGTCGTTCTCTCAATCCAACTGGGGATTGGGTTTGGATTAAAACCCACGCCTCCCAAGGCTACCCCTCCCTCTCATAAATAGAGGGGGAGGGCTGCCTCAACACCATAAGCCATATCCCCTCTCCACCCGAGCCGCCACCGACCCGCCACCGCGCCGCCGCTAGCGCCGCGCGCCGCCGCCGCCGCTCTAGCCGCCACCGACACATCCTCCTCATCCCGGAATTCTGAACCCTAGATCTCTGGGAAACCCTAATCCACCATAAGTCGCACTGTCTTAGGAGAATCCCTACGGGATCTTCCCTCTACTTCCGACACCACGCCGTCGTGCTACCGGAATCGCGAGGGGAGAACTACAACCTCCGCTGCCTGCTGGAACAAGGGAGAGGAAGGTCTTCATCGAGTATCGAACATGTGACCGACCGCGGAAGCGCTGCCGAAACACAGCACCGGAAGGATCGTCTACACGTTCTTGAGATCGGCAAGTGTACGACTACATCACCCACGAGAATCTGCTCTCGTTAACCACTTTGGAATCTTCGAGGGTGAGTGCTTCTATCGACTCGTTGCTACAATCTAGTAGATAGATCTTGGCTTGTTTGTGTGCATGCGGTAGAATTTTTTTGTTTTCCATGCTACGAACCCCTACATGTAGTGCTATAAATTTGACTTTATAATGACTAGTAATCAGCTTCGCTATAATGGAATGGCTAAATAAAAGTGCCAACAACTGCTGGTTTTGGGTTGCCACCTGTTACAATTGTATATGACTAGTAAGTATTGTGACTACAATGGAATGGTTAACTAAAACTGCCCATTGTTTATAATATTAGTATGACTCATGCTATCTATATCTGACTAGTAATTGCGGCAACTATAATGGAATGGATAAAACTGCCAACTGTGTGAGTTTCCTCGGTACGACTTCCTCGTTTGGTCTCGAGGGGGAAACACTAGGATGGGTATGATTGGTGTTTGTATCAGGTTGGTTCCGAATAGGTCTTTCTTATCCCTCTCTAATAGCCGGCAGTTGTATCGAGTCTCTATAGGTTGTTTAGTGCATGCTTCGCTGCCGATTCAGTCCACCATACCTATGTAGGCGAGGACCGCCGAATTCTAGTCTCGCCGTGTACTGGCCTTAGTACTGACCGCTCTATTTTTTCTCTGCCCTTTGCCGGCACCCCTTTTGTTTAAGCAGGTTTTGAGATCGACGTTGTTAGCAGGGTTGCCCTTCCGGCTTGGCCTGGGCAGGGTTATGGACGCTATTGGTTATTCTGCAGGGCTCTTAGCCCCATTTGCATCTTGTCCGTAGTCGGATGTTGTATTACTTTCAAGGTGATTTGGATCTTTGTACTGTATATCTATATTCTTGACTCTTGGAGTTGTTGTTGTATATGTATGTTCTGTGGGTTCCATCGTGGACTATTGTGTAATGACATTACTTCGTTTGCCACCCGCACGCAAGTGCCTGGTGGGCACATTTGAATCGTTTCTTTGCGGGTTTGGCGGGAATCGCTGAAACTTGCATCTACTTGGCCAAGATAGCTACTAGAAATGGAGAGCATGCAAGATCTCAAACAACATAGACATGATAGAATCAATAAGATAGAATCATTAACAAATCTGACATAGTAATCTCAATATCCATCGGATCCCCACAAACACAACATGCATGATTACAAATAAATGAACTTGATCATGAACGGAGCTCACAAGATCTAAACATGATAGCACAAAGGAGGAGAAACAACCATCTAGCTACTACATGGACCCGTAGTCCAAGGTGAAACTACTCACGCATCATACCGGAGGCTGGAATGGTGATGAAGAAGGCCTATGGGATGATCTCTCCCCTCCGGCAGGGTGCCGAGAAGAGATTCAGACCCCCCGATCTAGGGACGAGGGGTGGCGGCGGCTACAGACTGTTTCATGGAAGATTGATCGGGTCCTTAGGGTTTAGGTATCAGGGGCTTCTTATAGGCGAAGAGGGAGGCCGAGGGGGTGCCCGAGGCGTCTGCACCCCCAGGCGCGGGCCAGGCCAGGCCGCGCGGCCAGGGGGTGTGTCCCCCTACACGACCCTCCTCCGTCTCGTCTTCTGGATCTGTGTTCCCCACTGTAAAATATTGACTTTGGCTTTTGTCCCGTCCAATTCCGAGAATATTCATTTTCTGACTTTTCTGGAACCAAAAACAACAGAAAACAGGCAACTGGCACTGTGGTATCTTGTTAATAGGTTAGTCCCATAAAACATATAAAAATACCTCAAAGTGTAGACAAAGCAAAGCAAAGTAGATACTAAACAAGCATGAAACTTAAAAAATTATATATACGTTTACGACGTATCAATGACACATATGGAATAATGGGCATGTTTGAATGAAGGGAGCAACTATAGTGGGTGTGTGTCACTATTTATTTCATGTGCCCACCGTGCATTCAAATAAGCCCACAATTCAATAGAACCATATAAAAGGAAGGCAAAATAACTCTACTCCGCTTAGCCATGCAAGGATGGCTATGTAGGCTTCCATACTACATATTATAAAAATAATATGATACCATGTATGGAGACATGAATAAAAAGAAGAATTGGATCCATCCCAATTCATATGAGCTAGATTTAAATAACCCAAAGAAACAAGCATTTGCTCATATTACATAGGATGGTGGAATTATAAGGTGGTGACAAGAAAGGTGGTGGAGTTATAAAAGATATGCCCTCAACTAAACTTGGGCATCAAGCAATATCTCAAGAGCCAATTATAATATATCAAGAGGCAAATACAAGCAATACAATACAAATGCATATTGGATAAGAATCAAATGAAAAGGGGTTTTATATGATGATCAAATGCAAGATGGCATGGTGACATGAGCATGACAATGAATGACATGCAGGAAGTACCAATATAGACTAGGAAAGTAGCATGGAAATTGTTAGACAATTGGGATGCTACAACTCTCCCCCACTAAAGAAGAATCTTGCCCCGAGATTCCTAGGAAAAGAAAAAGACCAATGAGAAGCGGGTGTTCGGAATGAAGGCGATCCTTATTCTCCCAAGACGATTTCTCAATGGAATGGTGCGACCACTACACCTTGCAAAACTTGCTAGACTTGTTGCGAGTCTTACTTTTTGCTTCTTGAAAATAAAATACTTGAAGCCTTGGAGGATTGTTGTGAGGAAAGAAAGATGGATGAACTTAGCTCTGGTACTCGATAGAAACATGATAACAGAATAAATCCACTTGTTGAAGGAATTTTGAAAGGACGATGTATCGAGAAGAAAGAATAAACAAATCAAGATTAAATATTTAGAGATGCAAGTGAAGATGATTATTTATTTCGCCAGAAGAAAAAGAACGATTTTGGAGAAGTTATCAACCAATATGAAAATATCCTTTCTTCTTCTCTTAGATTTAAGAAATGAAGTCCGAAAACCCATATTTCCTTTAGACAACAGAGTTCTTAGATATCAGCGAAAAAATATTTGAATTGAGGAATTCTCGGATTAGCTTCTTCTTGCACCAGTAAGAACCAAAGGATCATGCAATTGAGGTACGCAGATTGATTCTTCAAGAGAAGGAGGTGATGATAGCTTATGGTAGAATCCTTAGAAAGAAGTTGAATGTTGGATATGTGGAATTGATTGTCGAGATGTTTATTGCTTTCTTTAACCATGAGGTTAATGCAATAGATTTTGCATTTGATGGCATCGACCATAATTGGCTTTACCAAGAGAAAGGAAGTTGACAAATTGAAGTCAGGGATATCTTCCATCCATCTTGTTTAACGATGTCGCGCACGGGTAGAATGAAGAGAATGGAAAGGAATTTTCATTTGTTTTCACCAGATCATTGAAGATTTTGCTCCGCCTTGAAATAAACGAGACCACCAAAAAAAGATCATTGATTACGTTCTTAAGAGAACACTCCAGAAAAACAGGGACGAAAGTAGAAGTATCGAGGGATAAAGGTGATAAAGGGGTTAACCTCTTGGGTGGCCCGATCTTCATGGATCTCATGGTCAAATCGATGTCAAAGGGAGAAGGTAGCATAAGAGAACACACACCTCACGAAGAACATGATGAACACATGCAAAACTCACATGATACAAGGCCGATTGCTCCCGAACAGCGGCCACCGGTCCGATAGAATCCTCGCAAGGAAAGATTGGTCAACATGCTCCCTCAAATCCACATAGGAGAGGGAAGAACACCTCGGGGAGGGTCTTGACAACTTGGAGACGAGACACCGAACTCCAAGGCTTTGTTCAATGATGGATGCGTGATGCAAAGTCCAATCGAGGTTGGTGACGATAGTCGGTCCCCTTGTAAGGGGATGAGGCAAAACTAGAGATTCCACAATGGGGGTTGTCTTTAGTCTATCACCTATGCCTAAGGGATACATGAAGGGGTGGGGGCTCTATATATAGGCCAGCCACTAAACAAGGGGTAGTTTGGGGATAAAACTAGGGTTTGGATGAGCTAGAGGGGTACATGGGCCAAAGGCCCAGATGGCGGCGCGCGGGACCATCGCGCAGGCCGCAGACTCTGGTGTATGGGCCGGAGACTCCGGTGTGGGCCGAAGATTCCGATCTATCTCCGGTGTCGTCTCCGAAGGGCATACACACTGTCCCCAGGTCGGTTCCTGGGGCCGGTCCGGAGACTCTGGTGGTTCAGCCGTGGCTTCTTCCGTCTCCTCTTCCAAGCCTCCGTCTTGTCAGGCTTGATGTTCCGGGCTTCCTCCCTAGCCTCCGTACTTGTCGGTGTGAACCTATCATGCATATGGGACGGAGTATGAAGTAGTACACCATTCATTAGGGTAGGAAGTGGGCTCGCATAGAGGAACGGATTCACCTTTGGAGTCCATGGTGACTTGGCGTAAGTTGGAGACCATGATGTGGTAACAACCGTAGGTCGGGCTACATCAGCTCCCCCCCCTTCAAAAAGAGTCGTCCTCGACTCTACATGCTCATCACAAAGTAGAAGAGGTCAAGAGACCTTCTTGATGCTGGGGTTCACCATATAGTCGTCGTCGAGAAGATTGACTTGACAACACTTCAATGTTCCTTCACCTTCCATGAAGCCTACAAAGCTCACAACAAAAGCTAAGCAAAACTCAAAGTGTAGCCAATTCATGAAGATTATCGCATGAGTCCTCAAGTAGAAGGAAGTCACCTTATATTTTAGAGATAGCTCGATGAAGGATAGACATAGGTAACTCTCTTCGGTCCTTCTTGTCAACACATGTTACATATAGGTTGACGCGTATGCATTTGTACCTACACACAACAAAGACCAATCAAAATATTTTCGTGTGTGATAGAGGAGCATGTCAAATGTGGCATGTCCATTCTTGTTCACAACACTATTAACATAATACATGTATAGAAAATGGAATGCATATGCAAGGTCAATGTGCATGGAAATTGTTTGAACATCATCCAAATGTGGGAACTCAAAAACTCCATATAACATAGTAGGATGGCACTGATACATTGGAAACGTATCTATAATTTTTGATGCTCCATGCTTGTTTAGTATCTACTTTGCTTTACTTGTCCACACTTTGAGGTGATTTTTACATGTTTTATGGTACTAACCTATTAACAAGTTGCAATAGTGCCAGATGCCTGTTTTCTGTTGTTTTTGGTTTTAGAAAAGTTAGTAAAGAAATATTCTCGGAATTGGAAGAGACAAAGGACAAAGTCAATTACTTTCCCTGGGGAACAAGAAGTCCAGAGGACAGCCCGAGGGGCCGGCCAGAGGGGCCAGACCCACCCCAGGCGCAGGTGGGCCCCACCCCGCGCCTGGCTAGGGTTTGGTTGCCCTAGCGGACACATCGGTCTCCCTCTTCGCCTATAAGAAGCCCCCGATGCAGAAACCCTGGGTACCCGATCAGAAATCCACGAAACCGTTTGTAGTCCCCGCCACCATCGTCCCTATATCGGGGGGATCTGAAGTTCTTCCCGGCACCCTGCCAGAGGGGAGATCATCCCGGAGGCCTTCTCTCCGGTATGATGTGTGAGTAGTTCCACCTTGGACTATGGGTCCATGTAGTAGCTAGATGGTTGTATCTCCTCCTTTGTGCTTTCATGTATAGATCTTGTGAGCTCCGTTCATGATCAAGATCTAATCTATTTGTAATCATGCATGTTGTGCTTGAGGGTATCCGATGGATATTGAGATTATTATGTTGGTTTGATTAATGGTTTTGTCTTTATGATTCTATCATGTCCATGTTGTTTGTAATCTTGCATGCTCTCCGTTGTTAGTAGCTATATTGGCCAAGTAGTTGCTAGTGACTCCAAGAGGGGGTATTTATGCTCGATAGTGGATTCATGCCTCTAGTTTCCAAGGGAAGTGACAATAATCTCTTCGGTTGTAGATGTGTTGTTGCTACTAGGGAGAAAACAACGGTCTCTTTTTCATGGAACATGTGGACTGTTTACCTTTCACACTTTGCTTAAAGCAGTTGTCTGTTGCTTGCAACTTAATACTGGAGGGGTTTCGGATGATAACCTGAAGGTGGACTTCTATTCATAGATGCAGTTGGATGGCGGTCTATGTATCTTGTTGTATTGCCCAATCAACCTCATAGGATCTTTCTGACTAGTAATTGCATTGTTATGCCTTGCTCAGTTCCTGTCAATTTCCCTGCTGTAATTTGCTTACCCTTCATGCCATGTGAACTATGGACCCCGGTCCAATCTTTACCATTGATACATCTTCCATTGTTACTTGTTTACTTGTTGCAAACCATTACCTTCCCCACCATATGTTTAATCCTTTATTACAGCAAGCCGGTGAGCTTGACAACCTCACTGATTCGTTGGGGCAAAGTCTTGAGTTTGTGTTGTGTCCGCGTTGCTTGCAATACCTGTGTGACGTTTCCTTCCTCCTTCTGGTTCGATAACCTCGGTCTCAACTGAGGGAGAACTTGCTGCTTCACACATTGTCCTTGGGGTTCCCAACATGCTCCACATCAACAGGCGCCATCAGGCACACAAAGCAATTGCCTAACATATATATCAACATCTTTGATGCAAGAATAGGAGAATTTGGAAAAAAACGAGGAAGCATATCCAAAACAAAAGCATTATGTGTGCAAACCAACCATTGGAAAGAGAAATTGTTCAACATGTTGAATGTCACACACAAATCATCAAAACAAAATTTCATGGGAATATGAGTATCCCAAGCAGAAGCAAAAACAACATGTTTGCAAACAAACCAAATGAAAGAGCAAGTGGTCCTTATGTTTGTTGCAACAACACGACGAGATACTTGGAAGCTCTCATGATAATACATGTTCTTAATGGCATTATGGTTGCACACAAAACATCAGAAAGAGAAAATGTTCAACATTTTTGTTGCAACACACAAAGCATTATTTTCCAAAAGTGAAGAAACATGAATGTCACAAGGTGAGATAATACCATAAACATGCTTGAAATCAAACCATAGGAAAGCACAATTGTTCAACATGAAAGATGCAAAGCATGCAAAAGGTATCAGAGCTGGGTTCGATCTTGAACTCACTTGTGGAATGCTCTCTAGAGCTCTTTTTGTCAACTCGTGCTCAACCGAGGTTGACATTCTTGTGTGGGTACCTACACACATCATACACCAAAGGAAGAACGTGTGTGCATGGTAGAGAAACACATCATCCACCATGATGTATCTCTTCTTGTGCATATCACCATTAGTGTCAAGCAAGTATGAAATAGATGCATGGTGAGTATGCAAGTGGGGAACATGTTTATTATGGAAAATCATCAAAATATCCAAAAATTGAGAAAGCTTTGGGGCCATCTCATTATAACTCATATGATCAATATTGTTGCAAGCAAAACTAGTGAAATAACAAGCATTCATCTTATCACAAGCAATTGGAGAAATTGAATGACTAGCATGACAAAGCATGTCCGAAGCAATTGGAGGATACACACAAGATGTATAACATGGCATGTGTATGGAAATAGTATCGCAATCAAACAATTCCACATGATCAATATTATGCAAAGGTAAAGCATCACATGGGAATATGAGTGAAGCATATGTAATGTCACAAGTATCATCCATAACATGCATATCCTCACAATTCATCATGTCCACTAGTGGGATCATGGCATCATCAACACCCTTATTGTTACCTTGGCCATACCTCTCATATGAAGTGGGTGTTGTGGTAGTAGTTGCCTCCTTATGGATGACTTCGTTTTCTTGATGTTGCCATGGCGGAGCACCATCTTCGTGCACCATGTACATCTTCTCCAATTGAGGCATCATTTCTTCATGGCTTGGTGCGTCTTCCTCCATGGAACCTAGCACAACACAAGAGAACACACTAGAGGTAGAGGGTAAGTTGTTAGAAATCGAAATGGTCTCACTTGCCCTATCAACTTCCACTCTAAACTCACTAGGAGTATCACTCATGTCCTCAAAGTGGAGGCATTCAATATCACATATAGTGGAGTCACTTATCTCACTTTTGTTCTCACTCAAGTGGGCTAAGTGGCTCTCATACTCACATGGGATTGGTACCACATCATAACTCAAGCATATAGGGATAGGATCGGTTTCCTCAATTCCATGCGCCTCCTTTGGTGAAGAAAAAACCCATTCTCTCCATTCATAACCTTGTCACCTCCAAGGTTGGATGCCATATGACGGGAATCATCGCTCGCCCCCATAGTCAAATGGAAAATCCCATGCTTGACCGTCTTGTGGCCATCTCGTAGTAGTGGTGGAGGTAGGCTCATGCTATCCAACTTGGCGAAGTAGAGGTCTTCATTTTCCTCGCTCGCGAGGTCGCGGAAGTCAAGCGTAGGCATTGAAGCTTGATGGCGTGGAGGAAGGCTTGCTCTTGGTGCCATTGTGGTGGTGGCACGAGTAGTTGAAGGTGCCCTATGATGGTGTCGACAGAGGTCATTGGCGTGCCTTGTCGATGGTTGATGTTGGTGAAGCACTTGGTCATCCACATGACGCTCACGACAGTGATCATTTGCCTTGGCACTCTTCTTGTGCTTGTAGTGCCTTCTTGAGCTTGCTTGAGCATTATGGTTGGTGCCCATCACGAATTCTTCGTCTTTGTGGCGAAGATGCCTTTGACGATGTCTTGTATCCTCTTTATGGTGGCGATTCTCATGATAGGATGTTTGTCTATGAAGATTCTTGTTTCTTGGTGACTCTTGATGTATAAGATGTTTGGACGCCACTCTTCTTTGGATAGGAGGTGGAGCTTGACGCCATCTAGGTGGTGGCACTTGATGCCTTGTCGATGGTGGCGCTTGACGCCATGTAGGTGGTGGCGCTTGTCGCCTTGGAGGTGGATCATCGAAGTAGGCGGTGCCCTTTGGTGTGGCACGCTTGGCCTTGAAGGTCATGGAATCTTGATGATGCGCCTCCTCTTTCTTGGCGTAGTAGGCTTCCATCTCCACACGGTGGAGGAATTCTTCATGGCTCATGGAGGAGCCATCAAAGTCGATGAAGTTCTCCGTGTCTTCCATGCTCGGCAAGGCGTTGTCGATGTCGCACTCGAAGTCGTCCATGCTTGGGGAGTAATTTTTGGTGTAGTACTCCATATCACCCAAGCATGTGGAGCGATTGTCGGTGTAGTTCTCCATATCCTCCATGCATGAGGAGTCATTGTCGATGTAGAGCTCCAAGTTTTCCATGCTTGAGGAGCCATAGTTGATATCATGCTCCATGTATTCCATGCATGTGAAGTCGTCGTCGGTGTAGTGCTCCGGGTCCTCAAAGCATGCAGATCCGTTGTCGGTGTTGTACTCCGTCATGTCCTCTATACTTGTGGAGTCGTAGTCATGGTGGCTCATCATGGATTCTTCATAGATATCATTCTCGGTTTTGGAGTCCCTAGACATGATTCACAAGACCAAGTGTTGTATCGTGCAAGTGTGTAACACCTCAGATTTCTATCTACTTGGCAGTGCTACCACGCTTCTCAAATATCTACCAAAACTAAGAACAAATCAAGAAAAATCTGGCAGCATCTCTTTTGTTTCAAAGGACATCTAGGGCCAGCAAAGCACAATTCGATATACATATCCAATAAGAAAAACATAAGTAAGCATCCACACAGTTCATATAGTGCACAACCATTCCATAACCCTAACATTAGAATTAGAGCAGCCAAATGCTCGTAAGAACATGCAAAGGACTCCATAAGTAATAAATATAATCTAAGAGTTATGTGGTACAGAAGTCTATGTTATGTAGTATAGATGAATGCGCCAAAGTGGCAGTGAACTACTCCCCCATGCATGTCGCTACAATTTATACCTGAAAACCAAGTAAAAACCAAAGACAAACAAGAGTGAGTAAAAATTATACTCAGCAAGTACAATCTAGAGCAAAAACAGCAACATGCTCCTTTCAACACTCATTTCGAGGGCAAAGCAGAAATGTTTTTATGCATCTTATTTTTACGGTTGGAGCATTCCGGAATATTCACTGTAAACTTCCTCACCGACCTTGCGGAATAGTTAAACATGTGAATTTTCACCGACCTAGCTCAAGCTCACTAGAATAGTTACATAATAACTTAAATTACCGACCGCTCTGGAATAGTTACCTGTAACTTTATCACCGCCCTGGCTTAAAATAAACTTCTTGATAACACCTCACAACATGAAAACCAAAAAAAGAACCAACAACAAACAGCCAACAAATCAAAGATGGTAACCATATCACTAGGGCTTGTCATGCACTTGCCTTAGGCGGACATTCATACCGAAGAACTACTGATCATGCCGCCAGTAGATTCCAAACTTGTGGTAAAATCGTCGCTTAGAAACTGTTACCGAAACAACTGTTTAAAACAATGACACGTATGCCTAATCTATTCTTAACCGTGAAATTAAAAGAATCAAAACCAAGGCTGTAGGGTCGTGCTTCAACCAAAATGGTTTTTATACTACAGTTTATACGCGTATACACTAGACCATCATAATCTTAATTCCCTTCAAGTCACCTGTTGATGAGCGCTAATCACCATACTTATGAACTGAATCGTGCTAGCATTATTCAAATACTTTCTGGGTTGTACCTGTCCAACCAATGAATTCTTCACTAATCCGTTTGGTGCATCTATTAGTAGTACAACTTCTCAAATCAATGAAGGAATAGCTTGTAGACATGCTAGCTTCTAGTATTGCGGCTGATTGGTGCTAGCTTAGAGAACTGAATCGTTGCTCGATTCAACCCAGCTGACAGGATCTACCTGTAATACATCAAGGATATGGGTCAAGAAAACAGTTGAGAGCAACTACTAGATGGTAGCGAGCACCTCTTTAAGTGGATGGAGAACGGAAGGTCGCGGTGCTTCCCGTGTTCCTTGGTGAGTCCGTTGCTGCAGGTGGCGGCCTTCTGCGGCTACACCGGCCTAGGCAGCACGCGTGACGGCGGTGGAAGAACCCTATGCGGCAGCGTTTAGGTGTTGGGGACGATTGGTTCAGGTATGAGGCTGGGCTGCTTCGGCAAGGATTTTTCTATTTTTTTTCTTATCAAATCCCAAACAGACTAAAGTCCAACGGTCAAGAGTCATCAGGTCTTCAAATATTTATCCAAACTCTATTTTAGTCAAAGTATATTTTTTTCGATCGGCTCGATGAGACAAAAGAAAACATAACTGCTCTCCTGGATATTCTATTTGGCTTATCGTGCAAAAAGTCAAAATACAGTCAAGTTCGAGGATCTATGTCAAAATAAAGTTTGGAATTTCCGGTGTATTACAAAGTGGCCACACTTAAGAGCAATAAAACAAGCAAAGTGAAATTCACGCGGAACATCAAAACCAACTACTAACCAAAACACACACACACACAAGGCCTATGGTGGATAGGTATGAAAAGTGACATGTCAAAAACCAATCCAAAATCAAGATGTTGTAATGACAAATAAAGAACCACAATGATCACAAAGCAAAACAAGTCAATCCACGACATAGGAAATATGTACAAGGAAACATACACGGTGGGATGAATGGGTTGCGCGACGGAAAAAGTGAGCTAAGAACCAAATGATTACCTAGCAAAGACTATAAGCTCGTGTCACACAAGTACAAGAAGAGACACTAGTTCGATTGCAATAAATTGGTGGGCTACAAGATATGCACAATAAGTACCACCTATATTGTAACACCGCGGTCCTGAAAAGATCGTGGCTTCTATGTGACATGCCAATCCCTGGATCGGTTCATTGGCGCACAATAGAATAAGATGAATAGAATAGCAAGATATCTGTGTATCATAAATAACGATGATTCAGAGTACCATTATTACAATAAAAGCTTAGCACAAAGCTAGCTCAAATTATTCAGGTAGCAACATAAATAAAGTAAATCCTCCATTTTTCAAATTGCCCATAAGTGAACAAGTGCCGAGTGGAGTACCGTGACCTATATCGATTAATCAGAATCAGAATAACCTGCAACATGAAACGTAGCAGCCTGGGTCAATACATGGAATGTATGGCAAATAGAGCTAGTAATGGAGACAATAGAACTAACATCTACATGCATATTTGGCAAGTGAAGCTGTGTCTGGCTTGCATTTGCAAATACATTTGTCCTACTTTCATAAACAGTTTTGATTTTCTTTGAAAAGATCCCAATTAAGTTAACCCAACAAGATTAAAACAATTATGAAATTAGAATGAGCGAGAAACATGTCATGGATTCAATATCAAGCAACTCAATTGTCCATAACCGGGGACACGGCTAATCGATTAGATTATACACCCTGTAGGGGTTAGTAAACTTTACCCATATGATTTGGCCAGCCCAGCTCGTACCATCACTCTCATTTTGGGTGATGATAGGGAGAAGACCAAGAAGATACTGTTCGGAAAGTAGCTCCTTAATCCCGACGCGCACCGGTCCAACCTACCAAAATTCTACATCTCTGGATACGCGGGTTCGAGTTACCACAACCTTCTAAGTCCAACCAACCGCCCATTCCATTATTGGCACATGATTGTACACGTAAGCTACATAATAAAGATGCCATTCATTCTCTCTTGATACCTGGGTGCCTTTCCGCAATGAAACCACCAAAATTTATCAGTACCATCACACCCAGATGATTCATTGATTAAGTTGTTTTAGTTTTCACAAACCAAATACTTTTAGAAACAAGTCTCAATGATGTAACACCAGCCCTCGTTCAACATAGCATGGCTAAGCACATCTACCAACGGTGGTTCATCTACAAGGAAAGCCCTACCACATAATAGGACATAGCATAGCGATAGTATCATCATACACATGCAACAAGAAAATACACGACAATGCATTGAAAATAGTAGGACGACATCATGAACAAATTAGCATCTACTTGCCTTGGTTGTAGCGGTCGAAAGAACAATCCGCACACGAGCAAGCGTTGCACTCGTCACAATCTACACGATACAATTGCAATCATAAACAAACAATCCACAAGCATATGCAACAAAGATGATGCATGAAAGTATGCAAGGCAAGTGAATTGGTGCTACAGCTGCACCACATATTAGAAATCAGTAAAGGTACTGATTGCATGCATGAAAAATAGTTTTAGCGCAAGTAAAACTATTTAGCAAAAAGGTAGCGCCCGAAACTAGAGCTAGAACTCAAATAATTTACTACCGGTAGTATACTGTTTGTAAAATCTTGGGAAACTTCTACAGTATGGGCATCGCTGATTAGAAATAGTACCAATTGGAATTACTCAAAAAGGAATTATAAAACTCCCCGAGTAATTAAAACACTGCAGAAAGCCGCTAGACAGTTTCTGTAGAATTTTTTACTGTAAGCCTATATTTTTAATTCACGATGAGATTCCTCTCGTTCCACTGAATCCAGGGACATATCATACTAAACCTTAATGCAAAAGTCTGAACCAAAGGTACAGCGAGATTCTACACGACTCACTGAATCTACACATATTTTATTTGCAATTTTTGGCCAAGCGGTTTAATTTCTACGCAATTTACAAGTTTCTATCGAAATCTGTCAACTAAAACGATTAACGAAATTAACCAGTCAATAACATTGCTGACTGGTCAAAGCGTCTCACTGACCGCGCTGATCGGCGTCTGACTAGTCAACGCCTGAGTCTGACCGGTCAACGAATGATCTAAGCCGCTGATCTGAAATCTGACGGTGGCTGCAGTCTTACCGGAAACGAACGGCGAAACGGACGGCGGCGAGTCCCGGACGATGCGGCGAGCGGTTCCGGCGACGGTGGTGTTTCCTGCGCGGATGTAAACGGTCAGCGCACGGGTCAAGATCGTCAACGCGGCGCGCAAGATGGCGGCGTAGCGTGCACGGCAAGCGTCTGTCTGTCTGTGCAAGCGCGCAGCTAAGCGCAGCGGCCAAGACGCTGCAGCAGCGAAGCGGCAAACAGCGGCGACGCAGCAGCGGCGCAGCAAGGCAGCAGCTTGCGGGCGGCGGCGGCAGACGCGGCGGGCGGCGCGGCGAGCATGCGGCAGGCGGCGTACATGTCTGAGGCGCGGCGGCAGCGGCGGAGCGGGAAAGGGCGCGCGGTGGCGGGCGGGCCGCCTGAGAGGGGCGGCAGCGGGGGAGAGCGGCTGTCGGGCGAGCTTACCGGCGGCGGCGGGCGGCCAGGCGGGCCAGCGGCGGCGCGCTTCTCGAGTGGAGGCGCGATCAAGGTGGAGGCGGGGTGGGTGCGGTTCCCGATGTAGGGGTTCGTAGCATGGAAAACAAAAAAATTCTATCGCATACAAACAAACAAGCCAAGATCTATCTACTAGATTGTAGCAACGAGTCGATGGAATAACTTACCCTCGAAGATTCCAAAGCGGTTAACGAGAGCAGATTCTCGTGGGTGATGTAGTCGTACTCTTTCGATCTCAAGATCGCGTAGACGATCCTTCCGTATGCGTTCTAGCAGCGCTCATAATCGGTCACATCGCTCGACGAAGACCTTCCTCTCCCTTGTTCCAGCAGGCAGCGGAGGTTGTAGCAATCTCCTCGCGATTCCGGCAGCACGACGGCGTGATACCGGAAGTAGAGGGGAGATCTCGCAGGGCTTCGCCTTAAGCCGGAGCGAGTATGGTGGAGTATTAGAGAGAGCTATTAGTGGTCTAGATATTAGACACACCAATTAGAAGGCTCTAATCCGAAGGCTAGGGCAATTAGAAGCTCTAAACCAAAGCAGCTCTAAACCGGAGTCTAGGGCTAGGATTTAGATTAGAGGATAGGAACTTGTGTGTCTAGAGGAGGAGGCCCTGCCCCTCCTTTTATAGGTGGGAGGGGCGGCCAAGGGGAGGGGAGTCCCTCCCCAAGTCGGCCTTGGTTGGCGCCGGGTTTGAGGACTCCTCCCAAGTCGGTTCCAACCACCTCTTGCTTGTTTCCCACAGTTTCCTGTTTTAGCCGTTTGACTTTTAAACTGGCCATTTGACTTTTCTGTTTTAGGATTCAATTTAATCCTTTATTTGGAACAGCAAGAACACTTAGTACATGCTGCAATCATTCAATATGTAATGACACATTCATGTACCCCCCCCCCCCGGAGGTCCGGACAAGCCGGATCCTTTTAGAACATTCAGATGAAAACACCGAATCATTCACGAACTCCGAAACGGGACTTTCCTTATATGGATATTATTCTCGGACCATTCCGGATCACCTCGTGATATCCGGATCCCATCCGAGACTCAACAACATTCGGTCTCTTTCTCATAATACCATAACTACTCAAAACAACGTCGAATCCTTAAGTGTGTCTCCCTACGGTTCGTGAATTATGCGGACATGATCGAGACACTTCTCGAACAATAACCAATAGAGGAATCTGGAAATTCATATGGCTCCCACATATTTCTACGATTACTTATGATCGAATGAACCACTTACATACGATACCAATTTCCCTTTGTCTCACGATAGTTTACTTATCCGAGGTTATGATCGTCGGTATCTCTGCATACCTAGTTCAACCTCGTTCGATAAGTACTCTTTTCTCGCTCCCGTGATATGTGATCCCTTGTGAGTCACATGCTTGCAAGCTAATTGGATGACATTTCACCGAGAGGCCCATAGTATATCTATCCGCGTCATATGGATGGACAAATCCCACTCTTGATCCATGTGTTTCAACCAATACTTTCCGAACACTCAATGCCACCTTTATAGCCACCCGATTACGGTGTGGTGTTTGATGTCATCAAAGCATCCATCCGGTAAAGGTGATATGCATGATCTCATGGTCGAAGGAATTAGGTTACTATGTATCAGAAAGCATATAGCAATTGAACTATTGAAATGACTTGATCTTTATGCTACGCTTATCTATAGGAGTATGTCCATCACATCATTCTCCTAATGATATGATCCTGTTGTTAATAACATCTCTATGTTCATGATCAGGAAACCATGATCATATATTAACCAACAAGCTAGTTTAACAAGAGGCTTTACTAGGGACTCTTAATTTAGTTTACAAATGACACAAGTATTAATGTTTCCGGTTAATACAATTATAGCATGGTATGTAAACATTTATCATAAGTGTGAAGATATGATAATAACCACTTTATTATTGCCTCTTGGGCATATCTCCAACAGTCTCCCACTTGCACTAGAGTCAATAATCTAGTTTCAAACCTTTGTGTATTCAACACCTATGACTTTCCGGTGTTGTATGTACACGATTGCTAGTGGTCAACTGATCTCCGGATCTGACACTTCCAGGTCCGTGTGTAATCGCATGTCTTTGCGTCTCTACGCATCACTCATTCTCTAATGAGATGGCTTTGTATAAATTTGGTCCTTTGGTGAGACCTTTAGTTCTTTAGGGTTAAAACATGTTGATATGTCGCACAATATATCTTCATAGTATTATCCCGCTGTGAACTACACCTAGTTTGATAACAAACTACTTGACACAAATGCCCTCTTTAGCTGCTATAGTAGCAGTCATATACTTAGCCTTTTGTTGTAGTATCTGTCACAATGTCTTAACTTTGGAACTCATCCAAATCCATTATGGAACTCACTTTCCATTATATTGTGCCACCCTTAGTTTAGATTGAGATAAACTTAATTTGTACTTCGTGACAAAGCTAGTATCAATGTAGTACTTTTACAATGAACTAACCATCTATTTGTCACTTCTACAAATATTATACTCTTAGTTCTGCCAAAAGATCATAAGAATATCCTTACTATTGTCCAATGATCATCTTACGAATCATTCTGGTATATGCTCACAACATTTAGAGCATAGGTCATATCTGGATTTGTACATATCACAGTATGATTGATATAAATACTCTTTGTGATTTCATACATCAAGTATCAATCTATACTTGATTATTTGTTTCACTTTACCAAATGTCAATACACTTGAATATATCATCAACATTGAACTCATTCAATCCTTTCTGTGCGACAAGAACCTCTCTTTTAGTTTCTATATTGAATTCATTCAATATCTTGTCTATGTACTTCTGGCACAACCATATTAGCGTCTATTGATGCCAAATATTTGGGTTTTGCCTAAGTCTTTCATCGGGATAAAATTCTTAATATGTGTTAATAAAAGATACATTATTTCCAATCAACAATATGTCTTCCACATAATGTATTAGAAACATGTCTTAGCGCTCCCACTTAATTTCTTCCAAATGCAAGCATCTTCATCGTCTCTGATGAATTTAAACTCTTTTAACAATTTCATCATTGTGAAGATTCCAACTCCGCGATGCTCACTTTAACCATTGAAGTTTGCATATGCTTTTAGCATCCTTTGAATTTACAAAACCCTATGGACTGTGTTATGCACATGTCCTAGGTAACGATTCTATTAGAAGAACTTGTTTTGTTTATTCAACTACCATATAACAAATTATATGTAGTGGTTGCTACATTAATCCGTCTAGACTAAATATCACTATGAAAGATCAAATCTTGTCATAGTCAACCTTTGAACATTTTGTGAACTCTTTCCCAACATGTCGACTATTTCATAGATGTAAAACATCCATGTCTATTTCTTTATAGATCTAGACACAACTGTAAGGTCTTACACCTTTCTCGAGGGTCCTTCAAGTTCAAAACTTGATTTCTCGTGTATGGAACTATCACGGATTTTATGGCTTCAAGCCATTTGACGGAGTCAGGGCTCATCATCGCTTCTTTGCACGTAGTCGGATCATTATTGTCAAATAATGATTTAACTCTCAAATCTTGGTATTTGATTGTTCATCCGACCTACTTGTTTCAATAGGAACTTAGATCTCCATGACCACAACCTTTGAGGCACGTGAGCCATGAGCATTGTTGCTGCCTCCGGAAGAATTTTCGGTGCTGCGCAACTCTGCACATATAGCTAAGGTTCTTTTAACCTTATCAAAGTTCTATTGTTCTCCCACTTTACTTTTCACGAAAAATTCCTTCCCAAAGAAACTTGACGTTCTAAGCGACAAACACTTTTGTCTCTGGTGTTATGGAGGAATACTTAAATATTTATTCGAAATAACATACAAAGACAGGTTCATCCAACTTTGGTTGCAAACATCTTTCTTATGCAAAGCATACCAATGTTTTAAGAAAGGACAACTTGGGTTTTATCCCAAACCATAACTTTATATGGTGTCAATTCAACGGATTATGATGAAGCTCTTTTCAGTGGAAAAACGGTAGTCACTAAAGATTTTAATCTTTAAAATATAATGGCAGTTTTATGAATTACACCTTCAACCTTACCATGTCAAACAAGGTTTAGTTACATATCTCGAACGCTCCATACTCTTATGGTATTTCGGGACATGTAAATCTACGGAACGATTCCTTAAATCTTAGGTATTATGCTAAACTTGTAACTCAAAATATCTTCCTTTATGATCTTATCATAAACTATTTATATCCTTGTTACAATGATCTTGCACTTCATCTTTAAAATCTCTGAACTTTTCAAATGTTTCATACTTCATCCTTATTAAGTAAATATTCATATATTCACTCAAATTCTCGGAGAAAGCATATGAAGTTGAAATCCATCGCTCTTGACTACATAATGGACTTCGTACAACAATATACACAAGTTCCAATAAGCTAGTCATTTGTTCCCTTTTGGCCTATGAACGAAGTTTTAATTATCTCTAGGAAAGTTTCACAAGCGTCATTTGATCAAAATCAAAAGACTCCAAAATTCCATCCACATGGAGTTTCTTCATGTTTTCTTTCCAATATAATTTAAACGGCGATGTCACTTCCTAAGTGATCTTTCAATCAATTTGTCTTTCAACATTTTTAGCACTAGTTTTATGGATGTGAATTCTCCAACGAGATTTGTGAATCATCCATCTTTTATGGATTACGGCAATTATTTGAACAACCCTTTTGTTCTCATAATACCTGATAAAACAAATCTTTGAAGGCAAGCTTTGATGTTTAACGAGCAACACAATAACCCTTTATTTGTTCTCGATGAACATCATCACATATTCTTGTGCTATTTACTTAGGCCACTGTAGTTCATGAATTCTGTTGTTTTGTATGACGATTCACACCAACAAATTCAGTATCAAATACTTAGGAACTACATTGTTTAATAAGCAAAGAATATAGCCATAACACGTATATCATCTACATACTTAAACTGAACAATTCTAGTCTTTTCTTTTCTGCCATATATTTATGAGATTCTCTTCAAGATTTTCCTTTTCGCTTGAAAGAATCTATCAACATCAATAGTGGAGTCATACATATGACATATAGTCCAAAGCGTGTATAGTTAAATACCAATGTCTTTGGACTTGCACTTTGAAGTAGATCACCATCATCAAATGTTTGGTGTTCTTTCAAATTCCTTTCTTTAGTAATCTCTTGGTGTAGTAAACATTTTACCTACATCAAATATTCACCCTTATCATGGAATTATCCATGATCAAGCTACTTTTAGCTTATAACGGTGAATCATGAGTATAATGTTGCTCTCCAAATCCTTTTGGACGATTAGGACAACAAGTGTCTACAACCCTTTGCAAATTCTCATCAAAATATGAGAACATGAACTTTGCCATATTATACTCTATCATGTTGCAACCAAAACTTCGTTTCAGATATCACAATATCTTCCACACATCATGGTTTCTGAAACAACTCTTTCAGATCCTAGATAACCTTGATATTAAGACAATCCTTTGAATATCAAGAATCATGGAGACAAACATGATACTTATATACTAACATTGGAATTGTTACTCTTGATTTAATACCAACTATTAAACTTCATGGAGTAATCAAAACTTACTGAAAGTTTGCAATGGGACTTTTAAACTTCAGATTAACACTTCAAAACAATACGATACCGGAGTAAAGTAACTAACCAGAATTCTATAGTTCTATCATCTCAATTATAACTAAGCGCAAGGTGGTAAACGGATGCCAATGACTACAACAACTATGCAAATTCACTTTGATTTAATTTATGATAAATAGTGTTCAACTTTTAATCATATTGCTGTTGAACTCCCACTCAAAACAATATCCCTCACATTGTTTTAGTGATCACACGAACCAAATCCACCACATCAAAACCGATCATCACGAGAGTTGATGCAACTTCAATGGCGAACAATCAACATGTTCATCATATCTACTATATGACTCATGCTTTACCTTTCGGTGATCCGTGTTCCGAGACCATGTCTGTACATGCTAGGCTCGTCAAGATCAACCTTAGATTCCGCATAAGCAAATCTGGCTTGCTTACGTTGTATACACTCGCAGAATCTAACACACCCGATCATCACGTGGTGCTTCGAAACAACAAGCTTTAGAAACGGTGCTAACTAAGGGTGAACACTTTATGACTTGAAATTCATGTGCATGAGGGATCATCTTATAATGCTACCGTCATCTACTAAGCAATACAAGATGCATAAAGGATTAACATCACATGCAATTCATAATATGTGATATGATATGGCCTTTCTTCTTTGTGCTTCCGATCTCCATCTTTAAGCACGAACATTATCTCCATCATTACCGGCATTGCATCAAGGTCAATGACGCTGCTCCATGGTTGTCGTCCACCAGCTTCAACTATTACAACTACTTTGAATAGACACGCGGGTCTTAACAGAAATTAAAGACAACCATATGGCTCCTGCCGGTTGCCGACTTACAATAAGGAACATTGCATACATCATATATAATCACAATCATGGCCATATCACATCATCAGACACCGCAAAACAAAGTTAGACGCCTCTACTTTCTTTGCATATTTTATGTGGTTTGGGGATTTCAATAAGTGTCATTCTAACTTACGAACAAGAACCACAACATTGATACTAGTATTGTTAATCACCCGTTGTAAATTGGATCTTAACTATGCTAGGAGAAAGCAGGCACCATAAAGCCACTTATGCAATACAAGTTGCATGTCAAGCGTGGAGCAAGTCTCATGAACGATGTCATGTAAGGTTAGCCCGGGCCGCTTCATCCCAACATACCGCAAGATGCAAAGTACACAAGAAGCAATCGACAATAAAAGCATCAACGCCCACAATGACCATTGTGTTCTACTCGTGCAAAAAGATCTACATATAGACACGGCTCTGATACCACTGTAGGGGTTCGTAGCATGGAAAATAAAAAATTTCTATCGCATACAAACAAACAAGCCAAGATATATCTACTAGATTGTAGCAACGAGTCGATGGAATAACTTACCCTCGAAGATTCCAAAGCGGTTAACGAGAGCAGATTCTCGTGGGTGATGTAGTTGTACTCTTTCCGATCTCAAGATCGCATAGACGATCCTTCCGGTGCTGCGCTCCGGCGCTCATGATCGGTCCTGCGTTCGGTACTCGACGAAGACCTTCCTCTCCCTTGTTCCAGCAGGCAGCGGAGGTTGTAGCACTCTCCTCGCGATTCCGGCAGCACGACGGCGTGGTACCGGAAGTAGAGGGGAGATCTCGCAGGGCTTCGCCTTAAGCCGGAGCGAGTATGGTGGAGTATGAGAGAGAGCTATTAGTGGTCTAGAGATTAGACACACCAATTAGAAGGCTCTAATCCGAAGGCTAGGGCAATTAGAAGCTCTAAACCAAAGCAGCTCTAAACCGGAGTCTAGGGCTAGGATTTAGATTAGAGGATAGGAACTTGTGTGTCTAGAGGAGGAGGCCCTGCCCCTCCTTTTATAGGTGGGAGGGGCGGCCAAGGAGAGGAGTCCCTCCCAAGTCGGCCTTGGTTGGCCCGGCTTGGAGGACTCCTCCCCAAGTCGGTTCCAACCACCTCTTGCTTGTTTCCCACAGTTTCCTGTTTTAGCCGTTTGACTTTTAAACTGGCCATTTGACTTTTCTGTTTTAAGATTCAATTTAATCCTTTATTTGGAACAGCAAGAACACTTAGTACATGCTGCAATCATTCAATATGTAATGACACATTCATGTACCCCGGTCTTGGGACAATCCGTACCTTCTAGAACATTCCCGATGAAAACAGGAATCATTCCCGAACTCCAAGCAGGACTTTCCTTATATGAATCTTATTCTCCGGACCATTCCGGATCACCTCGTGATATCCCGGATCCCATCCGAGACTCCGAACAACATTCGGTCTCTTTCTCATAATACCATAACTACTCAAAACAACGTCGAATCCTTAAGTGTGTCTCCCTACGGTTCGTGAATTATGCGGACATGATCGAGACACTTCTTCGAACAATAACCAATAGAGGAATCTGGAAATTCATATGGCTCCCACATATTTCTACGATTACTTTGTGATCGAATGAACCACTTACATACGATACCAATTTCCCTTTGTCTCACGATAGTTTACTTATCCGAGGTTATGATCGCTTGTATCTCTCGCATACCTAGTTCAACCTCGTTCTTGATAAGTACTCTTTTCTCATTCGTGATATGTGATCCCTTGTGAGCAGTCACATGCTTGCAAGCTAATTGGATGACATTTCACCGAGAGGGCCCAGTATATCTATCCGTCATATGGATGGACAAATCCCTCTTGATCCATGTGTTTCAACCAATACTTTCCGAACACTCAATGCCACCTTTATAGCCACCCAGTTATGGTGTGGTGTTTGATGTCATCAAAGCATCCATCCGGTAAAGGTGATATGCATGATCTCATGGTCGAAGGAATTAGGTTACTATGTATCAGAAAGCATATAGCAATTGAACTATTGAAATGACTTGATCTTTATGCTACGCTTATCTATAGGAGTATGTCCATCACATCATTCTCCTAATGATATGATCATGTTGTTAATAACATCTCTATGTTCATGATCAGGAAACCATGATCATATATTAACCAACAAGCTATTTTAACAAGAGGCTTTACTAGGGACTCTTAATTTAGTTTACAAATCACACAAGTATTAATGTTTCCGGTTAATACAATTATAGCATGGTATGTAAACATTTATCATAAGTGTGAAGATATGATAATAACCACTTTATTATTGCCTCTTGGGCATATCTCCAACACCCCGAGGCCAGGTGGGGTCCTTTTGAGGGCCCCATGCGGAATCCTAGGCTGAAAAAGAGCGGAGTTGGTTTCGGACTCGGAAATCGGTCCGGAAATTCGGACCGTTTTCCGACGATTCACTAAAACGGCCGCAACTTCTCCGTACGAGCTCTGAATCGAGCGATTCTTGATCCTACGGGTTAGTACAGTCGAGGGGAACAATCTAGGACCAAGGGTTGAGCGAAAATGCTAGGCTACAAGGGTGGCAACACTAGAACTTCTAAAGCCTCCCGCAGGAGCCTCGTAGCAAAAAAGAATAGGGTTTCAAAAATAGCGTTCCGCCAATTCTTTTCGATCGACGGTTTTGTATGGAAAAGCATGATGCAATGATATGAATGATATGCAAGACCAAATCTAAAATTTGGGATGTGACAAGACTAACCCCCTTAAGATGAATCTCGTCCTCGAGATTCGGCGCGGCTAGCAAATAGGTGTGGGTAGTCCTCTCGGATGTCATCCTCACGCTCCCAGGTGGCTTCCTCTGCAGTGTGGTGGCTCCACTGCACCTTGAAAAACCTGATCGTCTTGGTACGGGTAATCCTCTCCGCTGTCTCCAGAATCTTGACCGGTTTCTCCTCATATGTCAAATCATTCTCAAGCTGAACCTCCTCTAGCGGTACGGTGTCTCTCAATGGTGTATCCACCATCTCCGGATGGCACTTCTTCAGCTGGGATACGTGGAACACATTGTGAACAGCGGAAAGAGCTTCTGGCAACTCAAGCGATAAGCAACTTCTCCTTTGCGTGCTAAGACCTGTCACGGTCCAATAAACCGAGGTGCCACTTACCCTTAATTCCAAATCTCTTGATTCCACAGTGGCGACACTCTGGTATGTTCATCACCTATCTCATACACCACTTCCTTGCGCTTGGCGTCGCGTAGCTCTTCGCCTTGATTGTGCTACCTTGACTGTCCCTAATCAAGGCGACCTTCTCCTCAGCATCCTTGATCAAATCAGGTCCAAACAACTGACGTTCTCCTACTCCATCCCATAGCAATGGTGTTCGGCACCGTTTCCCATATAGCACATCGAACGGTGACGTCTTGATGCTGGTTTGATAGCTGTTGTTGTAGGAAAACTCCATATACGGCAAATTCTCATCCCAACTAGAACCATGAGCCAAGGCGCAAGCTCTCAGCATGTCCTCCAAAATCTGATTCACCCTCTTGGTCCATCCATCGATGCATGGGTGAAACGCTGTGCTAAACTCCAATCTAGTCCCAAGTGACTCGTGCAGCTGGCGCCAGAAGTGTGAGGTAAATTGGGTGCCTCTATCAGATACGATACTCTTGGGAACTCCGTGTAGGCACACAATCCTGTCCATGTAAATCTTGGCCAACTTTGCACTCGTATAGGTCGTCTTCACCGGTATAAAGTGGGCTACCTTGGTCAAATGGTCCACCACTACCCAAATAGAGTCATATCCTGACCTGGTCCTGGGCAATCCTGTGATAAAGTCCTTTCCCACTCTATCCCACTTCCAATCCGGCACGGCAGCTGTCAGCGATCTGCCGGCTTCGATGCCTTCACTTTCGGCACACATCACATAGGGCAATATGCTTAGCGATATCTCCCTTCATGTTGTTCCACCAAAATCTGCTCTTCAAATCCATATACATCTTCGTGTTGCCCGGATGTATGGAGTATGGCGAGTTATGAGCCTCCTGCAAAATCAACTCCCTTATCTCCGGGTCGCTGGGCACACACAAACGATCACCATACCACAAGGTACCATGCTCATCCTCGCGAATATCCTTTTCCCGATTCTCCTTCATCTTTTCCTTTATCTCCTCTATTTCCTTGTCTCCCACTTGA
Source organism: Avena longiglumis (assembly GCA_030063025.1). NCBI lineage: Eukaryota > Viridiplantae > Streptophyta > Magnoliopsida > Poales > Poaceae > Avena > Avena longiglumis. The sequence goes on from CP125978.1 coordinate 229,986,129, forward strand.
GCCTTCTTAATTCTGTCCTGTAGCGTCTGTTGGACTTCCATTGTAGCCAAGTATCCTTCAGACACTACTTCCAGTCTAAGGTCCTTGAATTGCTTGCACAAATCCTCAGGCAGTTCACCAATTGTCAAACCATTGGCATAAACCTTCTGGCTCAGGGCATCTGCTACTACATTGGCCTTTCCTGGGTGGTATTGTAGATTCATATCATAGTCCTTGATAAGCTCCAACCACCTCCTTTGTCTCATATTCAGTTCCTTCTGTGTGAATATGTACTTCAGGCTCTTGTGGTCGGTGTACACGTCACAGTGTTTTCCCATTAAGTAATGCCTCCATACCTTGAGCGCATGAACCACTGACGCTAACTCCAAGTCGTGAGTGGGGTAATTCCGCTCATGGTGCTTGAGTTGTCGCGAGGCATATGATACTAATCTCCCACCTTGCATCAGCACACTCCCAAGTCCCTGTCGAGAAGCATCACAGTACACTTGGAAATCTTTCTGAAGATCAGGTAAACACAGAACAGGCGCGGTCACTAGTCGACGCTTCAGTTCCTGAAAGCTGGCCTCACATACGTCTGACCATTCAAACTTTCTTTCCTTCTTTAGAAGTTCAGTCATCGGCTTAGCAATCTTGGAAAAGTTTTCAATGAACCTCCTGTAATATCCAGCAAGTCCCAAAAAGCTTCGAATCTCTCCTGCATTCTTGGGTGCTTCCCTCGATTCTGCAGTCACTTTGCTTGGGTCAACAGCGACTCCTTCTCCTGACACTACGTGTCCAAGAAATCCAACAGTGTTAAGCCAGAATTCACACTTGCTGAATTTGGCATACATCTTGTGTTCCCTTAGCTTCTCCATAATCAGGCGCAGATGCTTCTCATGCTCAACATCATCCTTGGAATATATCAGTATGTCATCAATAAACACCACAACGAACTTGTCCAAGTACTCCATAAATACCTTGTACATCATGGTCATAAAATACGCCGGGGCATTCGTTAGTCCAAAAGACATAACTGTATACTCATATAAACCATACCTAGTGGTGAAGGCGGTTTTTGGTACGTCCTGCTCCCGGATCTTCAATTGAAAATAGCAAGATCGCAAATCAATCTTGCTGAATACCTTCGCTCCTTCCAGTTGATCAAACAAATCATTTATGTTCGGCAGAGGGTACTTGTTCTTGATGGTTACTTCATTCAGCGAGCGATAGTCCACTACCAGTCTCTTGCTACTGTCTTTCTTCTCCACAAACAGAACAGGTGCACCCCATGACGACGAACTAGGCTGAATGAATCCCTTTTCCAGCTGCTCTTTCAACTGCTTCTTCAATTCCTTCAGCTCATCCACATCCATCTTATATGGTTTCTTTGCTATTGGTCCTGTTCCCGGCATCAGGTCGATAAGAAACTCTACTTCCCTGTCAGGTGGCATCCCTGGTAGCTCTTCCAGAAACACGTCGGGGTAATCCCTAATCACTGGCACAGTATCCATGCTAACCCCCTTAAGAGAATTCAACTTACACCTTCCTGGTCGTGCAGCCGACTTGAATCTAAGCCTCTTACCATCCGGTGTTTTGAGTGAAACAGCTCTCTGTGCACAATCTATGTGTCCCCCATGCATAGACATCCAATCCATACCCAGAATGACGTCTAATCCCTGTGAATCCAACACTACCAAATATGCAATGAAGTTGTGTGTTCCAATCCTCACAGTTAAATCGCGGCATCCCGCGCTAGCTATCATATCTCCTCCAGGTGAACTCACTCTAAAAGACCTCTTCATAGACTCAGTAGGTAACTTATACTTATCCACAAATGCCCTTGATATGAATGAATGCGATGCACCAGTATCAAAAATTATAAGTGCAGGGTAAGTGTTGATTGGGAACTTACCAATCACAAGGTCAGGATCATCTGGAATCTCCTCCACGTTCATGTGGTTCACTGTGGCCTTCTCATTGTTGGTTGGCTTCAGTCCTTTCCTCTCCGGACAGTTGTCAGCATAGTGTCCCTTCTGTTTACATTTGAAGCACGTCACCTCACTTAGATCCTTCTTCACAAAGCTGCGATCACGGTTGCGGTCATGTCCACCGTGTCCTCCAGAATGGTGAGAGTGTCCTCCCCTGTGGCTGTGGTGGCTGCTCCTATGGTTGTCATGACGATGTCCATCGCCTCCATGGTGGTGGCGATCATGGCTCCCATGGTCACTTCCTCCATGCTTGGAGTATCCATCATACGAAGTGCGAGACTTGTGGTGTGAACCAGAGTGGTGATTGTTGTTCTTTCTCTTGCGGTTCTCCACCTGCTTGTGTTTCCCTTCCAAGATCCTGGCCTTGTCCATAAGCCCCTGGAAAGTGGGGCAGTAAACCACCAGTAGCTGTACTGAAAGCTCATCACTGAGGCCATCCAGGAATCTCTCCCTCCTTTTGGCATCAGCGTCAACATCCTCAGGTGCATAAAGGGACAGGTTGTTGAACTCCTCAATGTACTCGGCCACGGTGCGATTGGTTTGGCGCAAGTTGCGGAACTTCTTCCTCTTCAGGCTCAGAACTCCTGAAGACACGTGGTTGGTCCTGAAACCTTCCTCAAACATTGCCCAAGTCACAGTATCCAGCGGGTGGGTGATCTGAAATGTGTCCCACCAAGAAGCGGCTGATCCCTCCAGTAGGTGAGCGGCAAGCCTCACCTTCTCAGCATCAGTGCATCCAACGGTTACCGGATCCTTGTTGACTGAACGCAACTAGTCGAGAGCAACCATTGGTTCCGTTGCAGTAGAGAACTTAGCTGGCCTTAATCTCAGAAATCTGGTGAGATCATCTCCCTGAGGCTGATTGTTCCCATTGTTGTTGTTCTGATTTGCCATGAACTGAGTCATCACTTGGGTCAGCTGTGCCTGAGCTGCCATGAGCTGCTCCAACTCAGTGGGGTGACGGCGGGGAGGCATCTGCGGTTCAGCACAGGTAAGTTTAGAAAGAATCAACTACGACAATAGGATTCTACCCATGCATATGATCAATCAACAACAAACAACAGCAGAAAATCACAAGCGAGCAACACATCAACAAACAAGTGATCCAGCGACATCCCAGGTGCTATCCTAGCAGTATATACCTACCGAAATAGTTTTACAAGAGTTGGCAATGGTTAACTAAACAGTTGATCAACTAAACAACAAAACAGCAATCTGCCAGAACAGTCCAGCAGCGTTCGCGAATTTTTCCGCCTGACTTAAACTCGTCAAAAAAATAGCTGATTTTTTCACATATATTACAGAGAGTTTCGCATCAGCCCAATTTTTTTTCAGATTTTTCCGAGTTACCAGAAAAATATGAAAAATCGCGCAGTACTGCTGTATCAGAAGAAAAACTGCAGCGAAAATAACACAGATGATAACCAAATTGCCATAACTCTTTCATAAAATTCGCACAAATAAATCCTGGGATATTGGAGTACACAAATAAGCAACTAAACACTCTTAAACTAACACGAACTAAGTTTCACATCGATCGAGACTAATCCTAACGAATTTTCCTAACGTGGACTAATTGGTGGACTTCTATCTACTTCTTGAAGAGGTTGAGGTAGGTCCTTGTTGTCATGTGTTGGCGCTTCGGCTCGCGGTGCAACCATGGCGGCGGATGTACACCTCTCCTGAATCATCACTTGAGATCTCAAACTCCACCTCTTCTGGATCCTCCTCTTCTTCTTCACTTTCAGCTGCAACTGCAACAGCTTCATCTCCTCCACCATCATCGTCTCCATCATCATCATCCTTGTCCTCATCATCATCATCGTCTCCACTGTCATCATCATCCCCATTGTTGTCATCATCTCCATTGTCATCATGAGAGGGTGGATTCAGTTGTGCTTGGAGAGCGGCAATCTGGGATGTCATAGCTTCAATAGTTTGATCCCTTTCCTGGACGGTCCCTTGCAACTGTTGTATGTTCTGGGTGTTCTCCTGCACCGTACCATGAAGATGAGCTATGGTTGCATCTCTGGCTATCAGGACATTATCCAGAACTCCCACAGCTTCATGCAGGGTGTCAATCTCCTGTCCTTGGACCACCATACCATTGCTAGTAAAATCTGCAATCTCCTTTATCATCCTCACCTTCTCTGCTAGAGCTCCATTCTCCCTTTCCATGTCCTCTATGTGACTCCAACGGGGAGGCATGTTGTTCCTGTCGCCCGGGGTAACCACAATGTTCCCATCTTCATCACGCCTTCCATAGTTACGGTAGGGTGAATCTGGCGATGAGTGTCGGACATAATGGCTTTGGCGACAGGGCTTCATGTATGGCCAAGTTGATTCCAAGTCCCCAGTTGCAGTATGTCTTGGTGTAGATCTCGGTGGTCGCCGTATCATTAAAAACATCTCTGAATATGAAGGTAGTGATCTCCCATGCATCCTCTCCATATCCATAGGTGTACAGCCTTCTTCCCTTGAACATGGGCAGTGGCAATCCCAATGACTGCGAGAGCTGAGCTAACTGCCTTGCAAAGGGCCTTGGTGACTCCATGGTGGCATACTCAGTCCTGACTTCTCCTATCTATCAAGTAAAAGAGGAAGGTGTGAGAATAGCATATGGTAAGAATTTACGAGGGTGAAAGGCATAAGATGAAAGACAGAGTTAATATAGGCTTAATAAATCTATGGCTTCCTAATCCAATCCTAGGTCACGATCCTACAGTCGACACACGGGCTCTAATACCATCTTGTAACACCACGGTCCTGAAAAGACCGTGGCTTCTATGTGACATGCCAATCCGTGGATCGGTTCATTGGCGCACAATAGAATAAGATGAATAGCATAGCAAGATATCCGTGTATCATAAATAACGATGATCCAGAGTACCATTATTACAATAAAAGCTTAGCACAAAGCTAGCTCAAATTATTCAGGTAGCAACATAAATAAAGTAAATCCTCCATTCTTCAAATTGCCCACAAGTGAACAAGTGCCGAGTGGAGTACCGTGGCCTATATCGATTAATCAGAATCAGAATAACCTGCAACATGAAACGTAGTAGCCCCGAAGGGTCAATACATGGAATGTATGTCAAGTAGAGCTAGTAATGAAGACAATAGAACTAACATCTACATGCATATTTGGCAAGTGGAGCTGTGTCTGGCTTGCATTTGCAAATACATTTGTCCTACTTTCATAAACAGTTTTGATTTTCTTTGAAAAGATCTCAATTAAGTTAACCCAACAAGATTAAAACGATTATGAAATTAGAATGAGCGAGAAACATGTCATGGAATCAATATCAAGCAACTCAATTGTCCATAACCGGGGACACGGCTAATCGATTAGATTATATACCCTGCAGGGGTTAGTACACTTTACCCATGTGACTTGGCCAGCCCAGCTCGTACCATCACTCTCATTTTGGGTGATGATAGGGACAAGACCAAGAAGAGACTGTTCGGGAAGTAGCTCCTCAATCCCGACGCGCACCGGTCCAACCTACCAAAATTCTACATCTCTCGATACGCGGGTTGGAGTTACCACAACCTTCTAAGTCCAACCAACCGCCCATTCCATTATTGGCACATGGTTGTACACGTAAGCTACACAATAAAGAAGCCATTCATTCTCTCTTGATACCTGGGTGCCTTTCCGCAATGAAACCACCAAAAATTATCAATACCATCACACCCAGATGATTCATTGATTAAGTTGTTTTAGTTTTCACAAACCAAATACTTTTAGAAACAAGTCTCAATGATGAAACCTAGCCCTCACTCAACATAGCATAGCTAAGCACATCTACCAACGGTGGTTCATCTACAAGGAAAGCCCTACCACATAATAGGACATAGCATAGCGATAGTATCATCCTACACATGCAACTAGAAAATACACGACAATGCATTGAAAATAGTAGGACGACATCATAAACAAAGTAGCATCTACTTGCCTTGGTTGTAGCGGTCGGAAGAACAATCCGCACACGAGCAAGCGTTGCACTCGTCACAATCTACACGATACAATTGCAATCATAAACAAACAATCCACAAGCATATGCAACAAAGATGATGCATGAAAGTATGCAAGGAAAGTGAATTGGTGCTACAGCTGCACCACATATTAGAAATCAGTAAAGGTACTGATTGCATGCATGAAAAATAGTTTTAGCGCAAGTAAAACTATTTAGCAAAAAGGTAGCGCCCGAAACTAGAGCTAGAACTCAAATAATTCACTACCGGTAGTATACTATTTGTAAAATCTTGGGAAAATTCTACAGTATGGGCATCGCTGATTAGAAACAATACCAATTGGAATTACTCAAAAAGGAATTATAAAACTCCCCGAGTAATTAAAACACTGCAAAAAGCCACTAGACAGTTTCTGCAGAAGTTTTTACTGTAAGCCTATCTTTTTAATTCACGATGATATTCCCCTCATTCCACTGAATCCAGGGACATATCATACGTGTTTTTTGGAGCTACGTATCTTTTTCTACGAGTTTAATACTCCGAAAAGGCTATTAACTAGTTTGATTAAACTGTACTAAACCTTGCTGCAAAAGTCTGAACCAAAGGTACAGCGAGATTCTACACGACTCACTGAATCTACACATATTTTATTTGTAATTTTTGGCCAAGCGGTTTAATTTATACGCAATTTACAAGTTTCTACCGAAATCTGTCAACTAAAACGATTAACGAAATTAACCAGTCAACTATGTCTGTTGACTGGTCAAAGCGTCTGCTGACTGGGCGTCTGACTAGTCAACGTCTGAGTCTGACCGGTCAACGAACGATCTAAGCCGCTGATCTAAAATCTGACGGTGGCTGTAGTCTTACCGGAAACGAACGGCGAAACGGACGGCGGCGAGTCCCGGACGATGCGGCGAGCGGTTCCGGCGACGGTGGTGTTTCCTGCGCGGATGTAAACGGTCAGCGCACGGGTCAAGATCGTCAACGCGCGCCAGGCGGCGTCGTGCGTGCATGGGCAGCGTCTTGCGCGTGTCTGTGGCGGCGGCAACTAAGCGTAAGCGGCTGGCAGCGGCGGCAGCAGCGGCAGCGGGAAAGCGGCGGCAGCTTGCGCCGGCGGCGGCGGCGGCAGCGCGCTGCGCATGCGGGCGCGGCGGCTGCATCTTGTGGCGCGCGGCAGTGTGGAAGCGGGAGGCGGCGGGGAGGCGCGGCGTGGCGAGCGGGGAGAGGCGTGGCGAGCTTACCGAGGAGGCGGTGCGGCGAGGCGGGGCCCAGGCGGCGGCGCGGGCGCGCTTCTCGAGGTGGAGGCGGCGCGATCGCGGGGTGGGCAGGGAGGCGGCGGGGTGGGTGCGGTTCCCGATGCCAGGTGGGGTCCTTTTGAGGGCCCCATGCGGAATCCTAGGCTGAAACGGAGCGGAGTTGGTTTCGGACTCGGAAATCGGTCCGAAAATTCGGACCGTTTTTCGACGATTCACTAAAACGGCCGCAACTTCTCCGTACGAGCTCCGAATCGAGCGATTTTTGCTCATACGGGTTCGTACAGTCGAGGGGAACAATCTAGGACCAAGGGTTGAGCGAAAACGCTAGGCTACAAGGGTGGCAACACTAGAACTTCTAAAGCCTCCCGCAGGAGCCTCGTAGCAAAAAAGAATAGGGTTTCGAAAATAGTGTTCCGTTGATTCTTTTCGATCGACGGTTTTGTATGGAAAAGCATGACGCAATGATATGAATGATATGCAAGACCAAATCTAAAATTTGGGATGTGACATATATGATGTTCATTGAGCTTGCGCTTCCTATTATATGAGGCACTTGTTTGTTTGTTTCTTTTTCTCTTTTCCTTTTTCTATTTTTTTATTTTTCTTTTTCTTTTTCTTTTTTCGTTTTCCTTTTCTTTTTCACTTGCCTCTTCCTTGTGTCAACAACTATACAAGATAACTATATGAGATAGTGCTCACAATGTTTGCTCGGAATTCTACAAGGTATCAAATGTGCATAGCCCAAGCAATCATAAGAGGAACTAGTCTCAATAGGTGTTTGTTGCTCCCAAAGATAATGTGGTTCACAAAGGAATGCAAGTGGGGAGAAGTCGCAGAATGTTTAAACCTTTCATCGACGATCTTCACCCTTTATTGTTGTATTCCGCCTTGCTCAAGAAATTTGGATGTAGTAGATAGCATTAACAACGTGGATGATGATGTATAGCTCATTCTCCTCTTCAAAATGAGCTAAAGAACACCAAAATCCGAATTCAAATGCAAAATTATGCTCAAAACCGTGCTGCAGTTTTTCTGTCTCTGGTCTGGGCCGGAGACTCCGGTCCGGGAGATTCCAGAACGTCCAGGACTCGAACGGGACGCGATTTGGGCAGAAAAACTCGAGCCAAATCCTCAAATTGATGGGATAAATCAAGGAATTAGGCTATGGGAACGCATAGGAAGGTAGATCAACAAGTTTAGCAAGTAATCCACGGAACAAAACCTACCAAAACTCACTCAAATCATAGATCGATCCAAAACATGAATTGGGGCTATTTTTGGTGGAATTTTTGAATTTATGTGAAAAAGACCAAATCGAAGAGAAATCTGTGGCAACCAAAAGCTGCTGATACCAGATGATAAAGGGGTTAACCTCTTGGGTGACCCGATCTTCACGGATCTCGTGGTCAAATCGATGAGAAAGGGAGAAGGTAGCGGAAGCGAACACACACCTCGCGAAGAACACGATGAACACACGCAAAACTCACACGATATAAGGCCGATTGCTCCCGAACGGCGGCCACCGGTCTGATAGAATCCTCGCAAGGAAAGATCGGTCAACGTGCTCCCTCAAATCCACATCGGAGAGGGAAGAACACCTTGGGGAGGGTCTTGAAAACTTGGTGACGAGACACCGAACTCCAAGGCCTTGTTCAACAATGGATGCGTGATGCAAAGTCCAATCGAGGTTGGTGACGATAGTCGGTCCCCTTGTAAGGGGATGAGGCAAAACTAGAGATTCCACAATGGGGAATGTCTTTAGTCTATCATCTATGCCTAAGGGATACATGAAGGGGTGGGGGATCTATATATAGGCCAGCCACTAAACAATGGGTAGTTTGGGGATAAAACTAGGGTTTGGACGAGCTAGAGGGGTACATGGCCCGAAGGCCCAACTGGCGGCGTGTAGGCCCATCGCGCAGGCCGGAGACTCCGGTGTATGGGCCAGAGATTCCGGTCTATCTCCGGTGTCGTCTCCGGAGGGGCATACAAACTGTCCCCGGGTCGGTTCCTGGGGTCGGTCCGGAGACTCCGGTGTAGGCCAGAGACTCTAGTGGTTCAGCTGTGGCTTCTTCCGTCTCCTCTTTCAAGCCTCCGCCTTGTCGGGCTTGATGTTCCGGGCTTCCTCCCTTGCCTTCGTACTTGTCGGTGTGAATGGTACGAATTGTTGGCTCGATCTTTCACGATGCACCTCCTAATCCAATGGATATGATAGATCTCCCAATCACGTGAGCGGAACACGTAACCTGAAGATTGGGGAATGCCAATCCTGCGAGCAACTCGACGATGAACGAAGACCCTCACGCCGGGATATACACACCAAAGCTTGACAACCCTTGATAATTCGAGGATCTTCGCGCCCACACGATCACTCTTGACAATTCAAGAACCCTCGTATGTTTATTATGGATAACTGGACGAACGTCCGAGACGCCGTCACACACGCCGATCCCAGAGGGACGGTGATAATATGAACTTCAAGTTCTACATTATTCTGAATAAACTCAAATCTAATCTAAAACCTAGACCGGCCTGCTCCTTATATGAGGGTTGGGGTGGTCAGACTCGACCTAGTCGATTGGATAGACCCAAACCAACATCTAAACTAATTTGACTATAAACATGATACATCCTGTTCGGACTGGTCCGAACACGGCCGGACTATCCGGTTGGCATAGGCCGGACTGTCCGGGGTAGCCGGACATTCCGGGGTGAATCAGCCGGATTCTTCGGGCTTGGTCCCTCATCATCCTCTCGTTCTTCAAAAGGCGTTGTCCTCAACGCTAGAGGGTAGTCTCCAAAACATGGTGTCAGATCAGTAACATCACCACTCTCTGTTTCAAGCTTCGCCAGTCTTCCACACCTCATCCTCCCTCTCGACTAGCTGTCTTCAAGTCTTTGCTCGCCTTCCACGCCTCATCCTCCCTCTTGGTTTGCTTGACTTGATACTTCCCTTGTCACTCTTTGATCTTCGATACCATCAACCTGACCGAGACACAAGAATCCTCCAACTACAATTGACGGTATACCTCGCATATCACCCATTACACACAAAACAAATTTCTGTACACCATGGATCCAAATAAGATAAATACATCTGAGTATGCACTCAACTGAAACAAGTGCCCGTAGACTGTCTGACGATATTCGTAGACTGTTTGACGATATTTGTAGACTGTTTCATGAATTGGCAGAAAAAATTCCGCATAGCCGAATACTCCGGTATGATTTGGCTGAGTCCCCCCCTCCCACATGCTCTCACGCGCCTACAGTAACTTGAGAGTCGTCTTTCTCTCCCGAGGCCTCCGCCAACTCGAATCCGGCGGCGCCGCCGCTCGGAGGAGAGGAGGATGGAGGTCTCGGCCTGTACAGAATAGTTTTAGTCTTGGTTGTATGCCGGTAGTGGGCTTTATGCCTGTAGTTAGGAGTGGTGCTCTGGATCTTGGTCAGATCTGGTGCTGGGTGGAGTTTCTTGTTCTTCTTTCCTTGCTTCCATGGTCGGAGCTGGAGAGGGAGAGAAGTTCCACCACTCCTTTGAATAAGACCATGGTCTCCTGCCATGATCTGTGGAGGAGTTTTGGCGTTGGTGGGCTTCCTCTGGCCGGCCTCGGTGGCGAGGAGAGGATGCAGGCCACCACGGCAGGCTCTGCTTCAGGTCTTCGGTGTTGCAACCTTTCGATTCTGCCTCTTGCTGTTCATCCTCCTCCGGCCGGCCGTGGAGGCGAGGGGAGGGGATGTGCCAGCCTGCCTGGTGTCGGATCTGGAGGTTGCGGGTGTGGTGATGTTGATGTTGCGTCTGATTGGAGTGATACCTCAACGACATCATTGCCGTCGACCACCAAAGCTATAGGGCAGCCGCTCCTCGTTTATGAGAGTTCTTCATCGACATCGATTTGCCGACGATCTGATGTCGTCCAACTGCCGATTCTAATGGTTGTGGGGCAGCCACTCCCACCCAGGTCGCTTCATAGATGGCGTTGGGTTTTCTTCCTCCAGGATTGGAGGTCCTCTGGCTCCAAGGCGGTGCGCTCCTGCAGTTCCATCCCAAGTGGCTCTGTCTCCGGCGGTGGAATTGTTGGCCGTCTCTGGATGGGTGCAAGCGGTGGAGAAGGAGCAAGATGAAGGCCTGTACGTGATTGCTTTTCTATTTTTAGGTTTAGGGTCGTCTGTGCAATTTCCAAGGACCAACTTGCAGTTCTATTTTCTCCTATGGTCCTTTTTGTAAATTGTAATCCACCGACAATATGTTAATGCAGCATCGGGTCTTCCAGACCCCTCTTATCTTTCAAAAAAAAGAGAGATTTGGCTGAGTCTCTGCTTCAAACGATCGCTGCTTCTTTTATTTTCTTGTTCCTTGCCTGAACTACTGCTGAAACTCCCGATCGGATCTGGCAAAGGTATCTCTGAGCTGAACAAAACGCTGACAAAGAAAAACGATTGAATCCAAGTCCACGCCCACATGCACGTGCGGCTGGTCCTCCTCTTCCCTTTTTTTTTGCTAGCTACAAACGTTCAACCACTGGTAGCGATCCCGTCGGAATACGTCGCGCGTTTGGACTCCTCACCCCAATCGAAACAGAAAAATTTACCAGCACACCATATACTCCGGTCGGCACATGCCGGATATTTCGGCGCGGGTAGATCGCGAATTTTCTAATCGTGTTTTTCCTTCTAAAATTTTCTCACGCCGCCATAAAAAACAATCTTGGCATATCCCTTCTTTTCCCTTGCTTCTTGCTTCTGTTGACCATCTCCTTGGGAACGAAGGCCAATAATTTTCTTCAACACTCTGGTCGACTAATAGATCTGATGATCCACCCGACGACATCAACTGCAGCTTGCACCGTGATCAACCTGGGCTCTGATACCAGATGATACGAATTGTTGGCTCGATCTTTCACGATGCATCTCCTAATCCAATGGATATGATAGATCACCCAATCACGTGAACGGAACACGTAACCTGAAGATTGGGGAACGCCAATCCTGCGAGCAACTCGACGATAAACGACGAACCTCACGCCGGGATAGGCACACCAAAGCTTGACAACCCTCAATAATTCGAGGACCTTCGCGCCCACACGATCACTCTTGACAATTCAAGAACCCTTGTGTCTTTATTATGGATAACTGGACGAACGTCCGAGACGCCGTCACACACGCCGATCCCAGAGAGACGGTGACAATATGAACTTTAAGTTCTACATTATTCTGAATAAATTCAAAGCTAATCTAAACTCTAGACCGGCATGCTCCTTATATGAGGGCCGGGGCGGTCAGACTCACCTAGTCGGTTGGACAGACCCAAACCGACATCTAAACTAATTGGACTTTAAACAGGATACATCCTATTCGGAATGGTCCGAACACGGCCGGACTATCCGGTTGGCACAGGCCGTACTGTCCGGGGTAGCCGGCCATTCCGGGGTGAATCAGCCGGATTCTTCGGGCTTGGTCCCTCATCAGTGAACCTATCATGCATATGAGATGGATTATGAAGTAGTACACCATTCAATAGGGTAGGAAGGGGGCTTACATAGAGGAACGGATTCACCTTTAGAGTCCATGACGACTTGGCGTAAGTTGGAGAACATGATGTGGTAACGACCGTAGGTCGGGCTACATCAACAGACCACTTATAAATTCCGTGGAATGAGTGAAATCATATTAATCCACCAATTCAATGTACAAGAGCGAATGATAAGAGTAGTGGTATGGTAGATACTCCATCCCGCACCCAAAGCATTACTCCATACATGAATAGGAAAATCATACAACCCAATGATACGTCGTAAACGTATCTATAATTTTTGATGCTCCATGCTTGTTTTGTATCAACTATCTTATGTTTTGTCTACACTTTGAGGTATTTTTATACATTTTCTGGAACTAACCTATTGACAAGATGTCGCAGTGCCAGTTGCCTGTTTTCTGCTGTTTTTGGTTTTAGAAAAGCTAGTAAAAAAAATATACTATGTCAGGGTGGCGAGGGCCAGCCTATGGTGTGGGGCCCTCGGGCATCCACCGACCTTGCCCCTTCGCATATATAAGCCCCCCAAGGCAGAAACCCTAAGCACACGATAAGAAATCCACAAAAAGTCCGTAGCCGCCATCTCCATCCCTAGATCAGGGGATCCGAAGCTCTTCCTAACACCCTGCTGGAGTGGGGGATCATCCCGGAGGCCTTCTTCATCACCATGCCAGCATCCGGAGTGATGCGTGAGTAGTTCACCCTTGGATTATGGGTCCATATAGTAGCTATATGGTTGTTTCTCCTCCTTTGTGCTATCATGTTTAGATCTTATGAGCTCCGTTCATGATCAAGATCATCTATTTGTAATGCTACATGTTGTGTTTGCGGGGATCCGATGGATATTGAGTACTATGTCAGATTGATTATTGATTCTATCATGTCTATGTTGTTTGTGATCTTGCATGCTCTCCGTTGCTAGTAGATGCTTTGGCTAAGTAGATGGTTGTAACTCCAAGAGGGAGTATTTATGCTTGATAGTAGGTTCATGCCTCTAGTAATCTGGGGAAGTGACAGAAATCTCTAAGGTGTAGATGTGTTGTTGCTACTAGGGAGAAAACAACAATCCTTTGCCCAAGGGAAATTGTATTGTTTACTTTACACACTTTGCTTCATGAAATTATATGTTGCTTGCAACTTAATACTGGAAGGGGTTCAGATGATAACCCGAAGGTAGATTATTAGTCATATATGCAGTTGGATTATAGTCTATGTATTATGTTGTAATGCCCAATCAAATCTCGTAAAGATCAAGATGTCTAGTATATACATTCTTATGCATTATCAATCTGTCAATTGCCCCGCTATAATTTGTTCACCCGACATGTTATTATCTTAAGGAGAACACCTCTAGTGAAATGTGGACCCCGGTCCAATCCTTCCCATTGATATACCATCCATTGTTTACTTTCTGAAATTACCACAAGCAATTACTATCTTCCACACTATATGTTTAATCCTTTATTTTCAGCAAACCAGTGAGATTGACAACCTCACTATAAGTTGGGGCAAAGTATTGTGGTTGTGTTGTGCAGGTTCCAAGTTGCTAGAAACACCTTGGGAGTTGTTTCCTTTCTCCTTCTGGTTCGATAACCTTGGTTTTATAACTGAGGGAAACTTGCTGTTGTGCTCATCATACCTTCCTCTTGGGGTTCCCAACGAGTTCTACATCATCTAAGCCATCAAGCACTTTTCTGGCGCCATTTCCGAGGAGATAAGGACAGCTTCAATCTCTTCCTCCCCATCATCTAAGCCATCAAAAAAATAGTTATACTGGTTTATTTCTTTTTATCAAAAACACAAATTTTTTAGCTCTTTCTTTAGTTGTTACCTTGCTCTTAGCTCATTATGTCAATCCCTAAGTTCACCCTAAAAGACCTTTCAATAGGTAGTGACTCTATAATTGGGAAAGATAATATTGAAGAATTTTGTAATCATGTTAGTAAGCAAGAGGATATTGATGATAGATCCTTAGCAGAACTTGCTCCAAATTATGAAATTGCTGCAACTTCTTTAATTCACATGTTGGAGGCTAGGTTTGTTAACCTTAACCCCATGATGCAGGTAATGTTTCTTAAACTTAAAGATATTGAGGATACTGAAAAGAGAGATTTTATTCTGAAAACATTGCTTAAAGTATTCAATGATGTTGCTATAGAAGCTAGAAAGGTCTTTGATCGTTTTAATATTCTAGGCTCATGTGTAGATGTTATTGGTACACTAGAAAATTTGGAAAAAACCAAACCCAAAAATGGAGAGGAAATTAAAATACCAATACCTTTTAAACTTGTAGGAATGCATGAAGCCTTAGAAAAGAATTTTGATTGGTTTGTTCGTGATAACCCGTTTGATAAAAATAGTGAACCCAAAAGTATTGAGAGAGGATCCTCTAGAACTTATTTGGATGAGATACCCTGACTTATTGAAGATATTTCTGGTATTGATGTTAATCCTTCTTCATTCGAAAATACCTTATTCTTGCTTCCTATGCCTAGCTGAAAGGCGTTAAAGAAAAGCACTCTTGAGAGATAACTTAATTTTTTTATTTCAGTAAGTTCTTCTTTTGTTGAGTCTTGGAAGTTATTGCCTCCGTAATAACCTCTAATTTTCCTTTTTGTGTGGTTTTTGTGCCAAGAATAACCTCTAATGAGAGAGAAGTAAGATTTGGGAAAGTTGCTGTCCCGAAACAGATTTTTGTGCGTCACTATAAACATCGTGAAAAATCACAGTACGTTGGATGGAGCTGTAATTTTTTGAGTGCATGCCCCTGTTATTTACTCAACTTTTGTTAGTTTTGCACTTTTCTATTTGAGCAACGAAAGATTTTTGAAAAAAATCAGTCTTTACCTGCTAGTCTGTTTGGACAGATTTCTGCCATTATTTGCATTTGCCTCTTAATCGGTTTCTTTTTGAGTTCTCTTTGATAACTTGAGCTTTTAAAAGAAATTTGTAAACTAGCTTGTGTTTTAATGGAAGTTTTACTTGTGATGAAACTAAACCCAAAAGGCTTACTATCTTGAATACACTAATGTTGCTAATGATATTGTGTGAAGTATTGTATGAAGGAAATTTTCAAGTGTAGGGAAAGAATGATATGATGAGATGAAGAATGGAAAAAAGCTCAAGCTTGGGGATGCCACCCGTGTCACCCCAAGAAATATCCAAGAGGTACAAGCGTCAAAGCTTTATTTGCTTCATGCATTATATGTTGTTCTTGGAGCGTCTTTGTCTTTGTTTTTATTTTTCTTTTGCTTGTTTTGCTGCAATAAGTTAGTTGGACCCCCGCATTCTTATTTTGGAGAAGCCATACCTAGTTCTTCATTGCATAGAACACTTTAGTTTTCACTCTTATTGTTTTGTGAGTCTTCTCTTTTGCTAGCACTGTGTTTAGCTTTAGTTTTCTTGCGCTTTCTGCTTAGAACTTTTGAGTTCTCCTTTGTAAGTATGTGATACAAGCTCACTGGTCCTTATTAATTATTATCTTTGTGAGTTGTTTCAAATAAGTCGATTGGTGTTGGAAGAGAGTAGGAAGTTTCATGCTTATAGTGGTACAAAAGGAAGCTTGTTTTGACTATACTTAGACTTTATCATGTCATGTTAGATGTTGCTTTGACCATATACTTAGTAATTATTGTTGTAGCATGACTTGTTTCAAACAACTGAGATTGCTTAATGTGCCTTGAAAGAATCATGCGTTGTTTTAGCATACAAAAGAATAATATTGTGGTATTCTCCTTTGATGCTTTATTTGGGTTGACTTGGCACATGCTTACACCATGTTATGACTATGAACCAGTCACCCTAGCCTCTATGATCATTTAGTTTTTGACTTGTGATATCACTTTATGCTTTGATTAATAATGTTTTGTCGCTTTGCATGATTATGGCCATTATTGCTCTCTTAGTTTGTCGCTCCTAGTCTTTTTGATGAGGACATTGTTGGAGATATGCCCTAGAGGCAATAATAAATGTAGTTATTATTATATCTTTGTGTTTATGATAAATGTTTACATTCATGCTATAATAGTATTAACAAGGAAACATTGATACTTGTGTGATCTGTAAACTTAATTTGAAGTCCCTAGTATAGCCTCTATACATCACTAGCTTGTTGGTTGATAAATGATTGTGGTTTCTCTGTCATGAACATTGAGATGTTATCAACAACAAGATCATATCGTTAGGAGAATGATATGGTGGACATACTCCTATAGATAAGCGTAGCATAAAGATCAAGTCATTTCAATAGTTCAATTGCTATATGCTTTCTGATACATAGTAACCTAATTCCTTCGACCATGAGATCATGCATATCACCTTTACCGGATGGATGCTTTGATGACATCAAACACCACACCGAATCGGGTGGTTATAAAGGTGGCATTGAGTGTTCGGAAAGTATTGGTTGAGACACATGGATCAAGAGTGGGATTTGTCCATCCATATGACGGATAGATATACTCTGGGCCCTCTCGGTGGAATGTCATCCAATTAGCTTGCAAGCATGTGACTGGATCACAAGGGATCACATATCACGGGAACGAGAAAAGAGTACTTATCGGTAACGAGGTTGAACTAGGTATGCATAGATACCGACGATCATAACCTCGGATAAGTAAACTATCGTGAGACAAAGGGAAATTGGTATCGTATGTAAGTGGTTCATTCGATCGCATAACCGTAGAAATATGTGGGAGCCATATGAATTTCCAGATTCCTCTGTTGGTTATTGTTCGGAGAAGTGTCTCGATCATGTCCGCATAATTCACGAACCGTAGGGAGACACACTTAAGGATTCGACGTTGTTTGAGTAGTTATGGTATTATGAGAAAGAGACCGAATGTTGTTCGTAGTCTCGGATGGGATCCGGGATATCACGAGGTGATCCGAAATGGTCCGGAGAATAAGATTCATATAAGGAAAGTCCCGTTTCGGAGTTCGGGAATGATTCCGGTGTTTCCATCGGGAATGTTCTAGAAGGTTCCGGAATGTCCGGCACTCCGGAGGGGAAGGGGTACATGAATGTGTCATTGCATATTGGAATGATTGCATCATGTACTAAGTGTTCTCGCTGTTCCAAATAAAGGATTAAATTGAATCCTAAATTGAAAAGTCAAATAGCAAGTTTGAAAAGTCAAACGGCTAAAATTGGAAAGAAGGAAAGAGGAAGGAGAGGGAAACCGAGTTGGGGAGGGAGACCCTCCTCCAACCGGCGGCGCCTCCTCCAAGCCGAGTTGGGGAGGGAGGGGAATTGAAAAGTCAAATAGCAAGTTTGAAAAGTCAAACGGCTAAAATTGGAAAGAAGGAAAGAGGAAGGAGAGGGAAACCGAGTTGGGGAGGGAGACCCTCCTCCAACCGGCGGCGCCTCCTCCAAGCCGAGTTGGGGAGGGACTCCCCTCCCTCCCTTTGGCGCGCCGGCCCCTCCACCTATATAAGGAGGGGCAGGGCTCCCTCCTAGCACACACAAGTTCCTATCCTCAAAATCTAAACCCTATCCACAGCCTCCGGTTTAGAGCCGTTTTGGTTTAGAGCTTCTAATTGCCCTAGCCTCCGGATTAGAGCCCTCTAATTGGTGTGTCTAAACCCTAGACCGCCGAGGAACTATCTCATACTCCACCATACTCTCTCCGGCTTAAGGCGAAGCCCTGCGAGATCTCCCCTCTACTTCCGGTACCACGCCGTTGTGCTGCCGGAATCGCGAGGAGAGTGCTACAACCTCCGCTGCATGCTGGAACAAGGGAGAGGAAGGTCTTCGTCGAGTACCGAACGTGTGACCGATCAGGAGCGCTTGAACGCAGAGCCGGAAGGATCGTCTACACGATCTTGAGATCGGGAAGAGTACGACTACATCACCCACGAGAATCCGCTCTCGTTAAACACTTTGGAATCTTCCAGGGTAAGTTATTCCATCGACTCGTTGCTACAATCTAGTAGATAGATCTTGGCTTGTTTGTTTGTATGCGATAGAAAATTTTTGTTTTCCATGCTAAGAAACCCTACAGACATCCCTATACTTACACCTACCCTAGTTTCTACTGATGATGTTCCAGCTGCTACTACGAAGGATAAGTCTAATGAGATTAGAATTGGACCAATTACAAGAGCTCGTGTGTAGCACCCCGGGTAAAACCACCACTAGAAAATCGCTGTTGTTTTGATTATATGCATCATCATGACATCTGCATGCATCTGTTTGTCAAAACTATTTTCTAAAATCCTACTTTTGTTTTCTAGATACCCCCCCTCTATTTCAAACCAAAACCCTAGATCTATCCGGATGGTTTATTTGCGTACAATTATTTATCAAAAGACTATTTTAAAAATAAATAAATCAAACATATGTTTTGTTTCGGGGAGGCAGTCAAACCGATCGGGCCAGAGGCCCAACTGGCCAGACCACCTACAACCCAGTTAATCCCATATCTAACCCTAATCCCTACCCAAACTCTAGCTATCCTAGCTCAACTTCCCCTGTAGCCGCCACCACCCCCAATCCTCCTCCCCGCCGCCAGTGCACACCAACCCGGCACCCTCCCGCTCGCCCACAACCACACCCGACCGACCCAGCGCCTAACCCCTGCAATGCTACCCATCCCCAGTCCACCCCGCGTACAGCATACGCAGTCTACCCCTCTCTCTCCCGCGTGGACCCCACCCCACTTACCGCGTCGCCCCACCTCGCGCAAATCCCAACCCCCGAACTGGTCAACCGCGTAACCCCACGCGGGCCCCACCCTGACACGATCCCCTGGAACCTCCCCGCTGCCCATCCCCGATTTTTTTCCTTGACCCCACCCGCATGCTCCCCTCGCTCAATCTCCCCGCAACCGCCGCCGCCCTCCCGCTTGCCTCCTCTCGCAAGCTTGCCTTGCTGCCGGCCCCCTCCCGACCGGCCGCGGGCCTCCCCTTCCTCTCCTCCGTCCGCCGCTGCTCTCTGGAGCCTCCCGAGCCGTCGCCTGCGCCTCAAAGGCCGCCACCAGGGGCTCCCCTCTGCTGCGCCCCTCGTCGACGGGCCGACATCGTCACCGGCGCCCTTCCCCGTGGCCTCTTCCCCGTGGTGTTCCCTCTCCGGCTCGCGCCGCCACCGCCTCTGTCCCGCAAGCTCGTCGCCGGCCCCTGCGCCTCCTCGTTCGCCGCCGTTGCCAAGCCCCGCCATCGTCGGCCTCTGCCACGACCCTCCGTCTCCTCCATCCCCGCGAGCGCCCTCACCGCGGCCTCTCTCCTGCTCTGGCCGGCCGTCGATGCCCGGCGCCTCTCTCCGTGTCCTCCTTCCTCGCGCCGACCTCCTCTGCTTGCGATCTCGACGCCTCCCCTCCATCGTTAGCAGGCCCTGTGCCACCGCTTCCTGGTCCACGCGGCTCGCAGGAGCCCCATCATTGCGCCCTTCCCCCCCTCTGGCTCGCCGGCGCCAAGCTTGACGCTGCCTCCTCGCCGTTGGTTCTCCTCCCTGAGCACCTCCGGTACCCGCGCGTGTCTCCTCTGTTGTTTGTCTGTGGTATTGTTCCCTTCAACAACGTTTGTGGCTAGCTGTTTTTGCTATCCGTGTTAAGCGAGTGCACGGGTTAATCAATCCTTTGGCATGTTGTTGATACTAGCATGCCACCGAGTTCATCGAACGCAAGCACTCCAAGTACCCCCTCATGGATTCGACGTCTCTGAACCCTGAGCACTCCGAGGTCTCCTTCTCGGATCCGAAGAACGAAACCCGAAGACCGATCCCGGCGAGCCGAACCCGAACCCTGTCGACCCCGAACCAAGATCGGCGAGCCCCCTATGTGTGACCCCTCCGAGCCCCAAGTTCGCCGAACCCCAAAGTGTGACCCTCTTTTCCGTGACCTATATTTTATAAATAATATTACTTGTTGCATATAAAATTTCCATGCTTGCATACATATTGTCATGTGGTTTGGGGGCCTTATGCCGATTCACCATATAATTAAATATGGAGACCATATGCGGGCTATTCTAGTCTTAGTTTGTCTCCATTTAAATCTGTGTAGCGAACCGATCCTATGTTTTGCCATGTTAATACCACATTTAAAATGCGGGGTATCTAAACAACTAGAACCATATATTTAATTGTCGGGACTCCGGTTCCGCTTAATATTGTCTAATTGCATCGCATCCTTGCCATGTCATACATCATACATGCATCATGCCCGATTTTCTACCGTAGTATTAAATAGTCCATCCGGTGTTTCTTCTAGTGCTTTGCTTCTTCGCGGATTAGGCCGATGAGTTGACGCGAGTGACGCCCGTTCTTCGGATGAACCTTCGGCAATGTTTTTCAGGCGAGCACCTCCCCCTTTCTACCTATCTTACTTTTATAGTATTTATTCCTCCCTGTTGATCTATTGCTATCTGTGTTGCGATGCTCTAGTTTTCGTACCCGTGATATCCCTTGCAGCCTTATATTGCCTTGGACACATCCTATTACCTGTTGTTTGGTAGATAGTTGGACCTACGCGTCGTAGTCGCTTGCTCAAGTGCTGTTGCGTGTCGTCAAGTACCACATGTTGGGAATATGCCCTAGAGGCAATCATGTATGATGATATTTCCCATTGTATTCATAAAGTTATTAAGTAGTCCTTGTATGAACATCTGATGTGTATCATTGAATATGTGATTCAGTTGTGGAACTATGCATTCATGTTGTTTGTACTAAATATCCTTGGTCATTGAGGTTGTGCTGGACACACAACTTAGACCAATGTGAAAGTTGGCTTGATGACTCGGTTCCACTTGTCATGGGCATGGAGATGCTATTCCAACTTACACAGACTAGGCTAAAGAGTTTAGCGAGTCGGATTGACCCATATTGAGGTACAACGAACTAAGCTGTCATTTGTATATCTCAATCAATGTAATCCTTAGACCTGAGGTTGTTGCATAGTCCGAGTTGAGGATCACCGACTTAGGTTCTGTCAAACGCTGATCCGTAACTGGGCAGTTATAAAGGCAGGGTTCGGTTCGACTGAGAATCAAGCTGCGTGATGTGAATAACCAAGATGGGATTTTGCCCCTCCACTCGGAGAGATATTCTCTGGGCCCTCTCGTGAGATATGATTCGGAAAGCATGGCCATGCACGACTCGGTTAAGTGTTAACCGAGGCGATCGGCTAAGAGTTAGTCGGGTGAATCACTTATCTCGGATCGAGAAGAGAGTCGGACTATTTAAGGGATGACATATATTCGCCTATAGTCTGACAAGGTATATCGTGAGGCAAAAGGGACTCAGACGTAAGTCGCATTAAAAAGCCAAGTCGTCATGACTCTTTGGTACTTGGGAATCGGTATGTTCTGCTAGGAGCCGATGCCGATTGATCGATTATGAGTTGGACTCTAATCGTGTCCAAGTAACCATGAGCCTGCGGGGTCACACACTTAAGAGCGGGAGCAAGTTCGGATTGGATCCGAATCTGTAATCTGGTTGGGTTGGACCTAAACCAGATTAGGACTGAGTTAGTCAGTTGGACTCACGGTGACTAATGTTATATGGGCTTTAGTGAATGGGTCGCGCGAGCAGAGCCCACATTCACTCCCTATATATAGTGGAGCACAGTAACCCGGAAAGGTTAATCGTTGTTCGGTTAGGTTATTCCATGTGTTGGAAACCCTAGCTCCTGACAGTCCGGCCGCCGAACGAACCTAGCGATTCGCCGGTGCTCCTCCTTATGCGTGTGGATACCAAAGAGAGGTGTTGTGCGATCGGCACCGGGACGATCGGATCGTGAGGACTGACTGCATCAACCGACGCGCATCGAAGAATCGCAACCGCGCGTCTAGTGGTAAACCTCGTGGCCTTCTACCTCAGCTAGATCTTGGGATCACCACGTTAGAGGAAAAAGTTTTGTTTTATCTCTGCGTGGCCCAACACCACAATTGTTGGAGTACTGCCGCATGTTTAATGTTGGAGATGATCATGGCTTTAATTATTGTTTAACAACTAAAATTGAAGTAGGTAAATGCAGAGGCACCGGTGGGTAATAGACAATTTTTGGTTTTAACGCCACCTTGGTGTCCCGTGGGACCCGAGTTCTTGACACTGTCCGAGATCGAGCGCTAACCACGTGTGGGTGTATGGGCACCCCATCGATTTAGTACCGATTCCAAAAGTCTTGTCTGGGGCCACAAAGTAGTTTGGAGCTTTATTACTATCGTACTTATGCCATGCTTTACCGCTTAATTTAAGATTGTGCGAGGAGCACTGTCTTGTTAGGGAAGCGGAGTGTTTTCGCGGTATCGACAAGCCCGAACACTTCGGGTTCCCGATCGTTTCGACCAGACGCAAACAGGTCCGTTTGAGCCGGCCAACTTCATGGGTAGCTTAGTGGGGTGGCCCCGTGCTTGCTTTGGGTGCAGGAAGCGTCGTGTCAAAACCCGTCGACATACTGTTGGGTGTATGTTTTGTGATCTTGTACCTACCTGATCCGACAACAAGGGTGTAGGTGCGTGTGGAAACTTTGGTGCACCCCTGCAGGGTTAAATCTTTTCGAGAAGCCGTGTCCGCGGTTATGGACGACTTGGAGAACAGTTCTCGGTCATAGACAACTATAACTAAAGTTTACTGTTATAATTTGACTTGTATCTGATATGACTAGCAATCAGCTCCACTACAACGGAATGGCTAAATAAAAGTGCCAACAACTGCTGGGTTTTGGGATATCTCATGCTAATTGTATCTGACTAGTAAGTGTCGCAACTACAACGGAATGGTTAACTAAAAGTGCCCACTGCTTATTATATCAGGATGACTATCTATACCTGACTAGTAATTGCTGCAACGATAACTGAGTAAATAAAACTGCCAACGGTGTAAGTTCCTCGGTTGACTTCCTCGTTTGGTCTCGAGGGGGAAATACCAGGATGGGTATGTTTGGTGGTAGTATCAGGTTGGTTCCGAATAGGTCTTTCTTACCCCTCTCTGATAGCCGCTAGTTGTATCGAGTCTCTATAGGTTGTTTAGTGCATGCCGCGCTGCCGCTTCAGTCCACCATACCTATGTAGGCGAGGACCGCCGAATTCTAGCCTCGCTGTCTTGGCCTCGATCTTGACCGCTCTCTCTTTCCTTTGCCCTTTGTCGGCACCTTTTGTTTAAGCAGGTTTTGAGATCGATGTCGTTAGTAGGGTTACCCTTCCGCTTGGCTGGGCAGGGTTATGGACGCCATTGGTTATTCTTGTGGCTCTTAGCTCAATTTGCATCTTGTCCGTACTCGGACGCTATATCGTTTTAAAGGTGATTTGGATCTTTGTATTGTATATCTGTATTCTTGACTCTTTGAGTCGCTGTTGTATATATATGTTTTGTGGGTTACATCGAGGACTATTGTGTAATGATATTACTTCGTTTTCCACCCGCACGCAAGTGCCTGGTGGGCACCTTTGAATCGTTTCTATGCGGGTTTGGCGGGAAGCGCTGAAACTTGCATAGGGCCGATTCTGAGGGTGTTACATCGTGCTAAGCTACTAGAAAAACAGGTGAATTTGTTTCTTAATGAGCCAGATGTTTTACTTAATGAGAATATTATACTGCCTAAGTCTCTGTGTTATTGTATGATCAAGTACATTGGAAAACAAGGCATAGCACGGAGCAAGGAGGTGAAGCACATGGAGCAAGGTGTGTTGATCAATGAAGCAAGTGCGAGGGAGGAGAGGGAGGAAGCGCAAGGATCTACAAAGGAAGGGATCGACACCTGGTAGAGTCTCTGCCGCGGCAGAGAAACGATGCCAAATCCTGCCACGGCAGGCTGCCGCGACACAGAAAGTGGCTGAAATTCTGCCATGGCAGAGAGTCCTGCTGCGACACGTTTTAGGCCCAATATGCTGCCACGGCCGGAAACAGGCTTGTGCGCCTAGAAAGCTGCCCCACCTGGGTCGGCCTGTATCTTAGTTGTAGTCATTTGCGTCTTGGAATCTTAGCCTAGCCGCCCCCTCTCTCTTAAATGGATGGGGGTACCGTTTATTCTCAGTTAGACCACGTTAAAATATTTTAGAGTTGTTTCTATCAAGAACCTCTGGAATTACTTGTGATCGAATTCTATCAACTACAATTGAGTGTGATCTGTTGTTCCACTGGGAATCAGTAGATTGCAAACTACCGTTCATGGTCGACGACTGTGTGCGCAAGAGCGTGGTGTTGTGAATATCCCACAGGGTTCGAGATCTATTGCATTGGCATCAGGGTTCGAGCGGGAGAGTTCATATCTATAAGGCTAGTTATATTACATCCACCATCATCATCGACAAGAGCTTGCTGAGAAGATCGGGCCACCTCTTATCATCTTGGTTTCAGATTTCCTCGTTTACTCGGTGAGCATCCACAAATCCATCCATAGATTAGTTTATTTTTCGTCCTATACGGAAAAAGCCTCACAAAAAGATTTTCCATAGACTATATTACATTGCTTTCGAGTTTTAGTTGCTGGTCGTGTTCTTCCTTTAGATTTCTTCCAATAGTTAGTTTCTGTTTCTAGTCATAATTCCCATCTATTTTTCCGCCGCCATCACCTCATATCCGATCCAAGCAAAGAATCCTCTTAGATTACTTTTGCCAATTCGGATTCTCAAAAAAAAATTGAGTCCTGGTCTGCCGCGACACAGAAAACGCCCTTTTTCCTGTCGCGACAGGGCTGCCAGATTTCTGCCACGACACGTTTTTGCCCTGTTTTTCTGCCGTGACCACTTGACACATAAACTTTTGATCCTTGTTTTCTTGCAACCTTTAGCTACAACCTTTCATACATAGGTGTTAGGAACTTGCCCATTGAGACTAGTTTCCGCTCCTCCAGGCTGCTCCTAGGTTGTGGTGCTGTGTTTATGAATTGGCCGTGATCAAAGTGTGCTTCATAATATAAAAAAGGAGAATAGAGCAAAAGAAAAAAGAAAAAGGATTGTATTCCAAAAAGAGAGAGAAAAGGAGAAGTGAATTTTGCAAGAGTCCTACTGATTTCTTTGTGCACCGGTAGATTGAGAAATCTTGTGCATGTGACATTGAGCCTTGCTTGTGTCTCTCCAGTGTAGTGCAACACCCTCCATAGTTGCATTGCCACTTTTATCTCCACGTGTGTATGTATTGGGTGTTTGTACGATCAACACTAGGACTTGTTTGCGGTGTAGATAGGATTCCATACCTACAGCTCCACCATACATAACCTGTGTGCCTTGTGATCGTTGTCTATACCCTTAATATTCACTTCATCACAGCAGTGTATCAGCCTTGATCTCGTTTTGGTTACGCATCTCTATTCACTTTGGAATGGTAAGATCTACTTTCTTGTCAGTTGTGAGTGAGTTGAGTGTTCCACCATACAGATTTTGTTTCTTGCACTAATCTACTAATCACGTCTACTAGTGCTTCTGATGTTGTAGCATAGAAAAACAAGGATGATGAGCTTGTTAATTGGCGGGAAGATGAAGCTTTGAGGTCCTATTTGACTCTAGTGTTTAACAACACAACAGATGCCATCGACAAGAGCCTTCAGGACATGCAAGTGACTTTGGAAGCAAACGTTCAGGACGTAGCTACCATCAAGACACAAGTGACATACCTCAACACCAATGTTACAGCTTTACAACGTTCCATAGAGACCTTGACACTTACTATTGAGCAACAGCAACAACCAATGAATGAGGAGCTCGAGGATGAAGCTGATGGCAGTGTCGCTGGTGCTGTGACACTAGGAAGGGGACGTCCTAATGCTGCTGCACCTGAACCATTACATGGTCGTGGTTTTTTCCCTATTGGCCATGCTCAGCGTGTACCTCTACAGCCGGTTGATGATGCCTAAATTATCAATTCCCAAGTTTGATGGTTCCATTGATCCTGAAGATTATTTGACATGGGAGTTGAAGATAGATAAGCTCTGGCGCTTGTATGAATATACTGAAGAAAAGAAGGTCAAGCCGGCAGCATCAGAATTTGATGGTTATGCCTTGCGTTGGTGGGATGTTCTTGTTCAGCATAGAAGGGATGACAATAACCTTCCGGTGATGACTTGGCGAGAAATGAAGCGCATCATGAAGGAACGTTTTGTACCCACCAATTACTTGCGCTCAGTTTTTGACAAGTTACACAAATAAAGCAAGGGAACTTGACAGTTGATGAGTACTACATGGAGATGGAGATGCTTATGCAACGTGCTAGAATCCGAGAATCACTTGAGATGACCATGCATCGATTTCTCAACAATTTGAGGTTACCAATAAAGAGCATAGTGCGTCATCACAAGTATGATAACATGAACGAGCTGTTGCATCATGCTAGAGAGGCCGAGTCACACCTCGCGGAGGAAGCTAAGGCACGTCGTTTTCCAGCTACTATACGGTTCCCCAGGGCCACGCCATCTCCTATGGCGCCTCCTGCAGCGACCAGCTACCCTAGTACATCAGCGGCCAAGCCTGTTCCCTCGCCCTCTTTTGGTTCTAATGCTAAGAAACCAGCTACTCCTGTGGCTAGTTCAGGTTTGAATATATCAACGGCACGTACTCGCGATGTGGAGTGTCACACTTGCGGAGGTAGAGGTCACTACAAGAGATATTGTCCAAACTGCAAGGTGATGTTTGTCAATGATCAAGGAGAGTATGAGAGTGGAGATGATGTTGATCCTGATGGTCATGGTGCTGATTCTGAAGAGGAAGGTATGGATGCCTTTCCTGAGCATGCACCTACTATAGTGGTATCTCCACGCATTCTTAGTGTGCAGCCCGTTGTTGACTCTCAACACTGCAATTTGTTCCAAACAAAAGCTCTCGTTGGACCTAACAAAGCTTGCAAAGTAATTATTGATGGAGGTAGCTGCAGGAATCTTGCAAGCAAGGAGTTATGTGCCAAGCTGAATTTATCTTATTTGCCTCATCCCAAGCCATACTACATACAGTGGTTAAGTGACAGTGGTGAGATGAAGGTAAACCATATGGTGAGAGTGAATTTTGAAATAGGGCCATACAAAGATTCTATTGATTTTGATGTGGTTCCTATGACTGTGTGCCATTTACTATTGGGTCGGCCTTGGCTTTATGATCGCCATGTGCAACACAATGGCCGTGCCAATACTTATCACTTGGAGTTTAAGGGCAAGAAGATTAACCTGCAACCAATGACACCACAACAGATTGTCAATTAGTCTAGACAAAAAATAGATGTGACTTTGAAAGATGCATCTGTTGGAGGCCGTGAGAGTGTTGCAGTTGTACATGAGGTCATAGAGACTACAAAGAGTGATATAAAGAAAAGAGAGAGAGTACCTAACCTATTAATGCTAGACACCACAGAAGATATGAGAGAGTTTCGAGAGGATCCTAGTGCCATGCCGCTTGTACTCATGTATAAGGGCGAGGTTTTAGTTTCTAATGACATGACCCCTATTTCTCTTGGTGTCTCTACTGTTTTGCAGGACTTTGGTGATGTGTTTCCGGAGGATGTGCATGCTGGAATACCTCCCATGCGCGGCATAGAGCATCAGATTGATCTTATTCCATGCGCCACATTACCTAACCGTGCACCCTACAGGACCAACCCTGAAGAAACTAAGGAGATACAGAAACAAGTACAAGCACTACTCAATAAAGGGTACATTCATGTTTCTCTTAGCCCTTGTGCTGTTCCTGTTATTTTAGTTCCTAAGAAAGATGGTACATGGCGCATGTGTGTAGATTGTAGAGCTATTAATAACATCACTATTCGATATCGTCATCCTATTCCACGCTTAGAAGATATGCTTGATGAATTGAGTGGTGCTGCTATTTTCTCTAAGATTGATTTGCGTAGTGGTTATCATCAAATTAGGATGAAAGAAGGGGATGAGTGGAAAACTGCTTTCAAAACTAAATTTGGCTTGTATGAATGGCTAGTCATGCCTTTTGGGCTTACTAATGCACCTAGTACATTCATGAGATTAATGAATCATGTTTTGAGATAATTCATTGGTCGTTTTGTGGTTGTTTATTTTGATGATATTCTTATCTATAGCCACAACAAAACTGAACATTGTAATCATATCCGACAAGTTTTGCAAGTGTTGCGTGATAATAAATTGTATGCTAATATTGAGAAGTGCACATTTGCAAAAGATAAGGTCATATTTTTGGGGTATGTTGTATCTAAGCATGGGGTAGAAGTAGATCAATCTAAAATTGAATCAATTCAGACTTGGCCTATTCCCATGAATGTTACTCAAGTGCGTAGTTTCCATGGATTAGCTGGATTCTATAGACGCTTTGTGAAGGATTTTAGCACTATTGCTACACCATTGTATGATTTGACTAAGAAAGGTGTGCCATTTGTGTGGGGCGCAGCCCAAGACATTGCATTTGATACATTGAAACATTTGCTTACTTCTGCACCATTACTTGCATTGCCTGATTTTTCAAAGCAATTTGAAGTTAAATGTGATGCTAGTAGTATAGGTATGTTGGGCCACGCAGAGATAAAACAAAACTTTTTCCTCTAACGTGGTGATCCCAAGATCTAGCTGAGGTAGAAGGCCACGAAGTTTACCACTAGACGCGCGGTTGCGGATTACTGATGAAGCGTGTCAGTTGATGCAGTGCAGTCCTCACGATCCGATCGTCCTGGTGCTGATCGCACAACACCTCTGCTGGTATCCACACGTACAAGGAGGAGCACCGGCGGCGAACTGCTAGGTTCGTTACGGCGGCTGGACTGCTGTGGAGCTAGGGTTTCCAACACATGGAATAACCTAACCGAATAACGATTTACCTTTACGGTTCTTGTGCTCCATTATATATAGGAGTGAACGTGGGCTCATGCGACCCATTCACTAAAGCCCATATAACATTAGTCACCGTGAGTCCAACTCACTAACTTCGCCCTAATCTGGTTTAGGTCCAACCCAACAGACATGATTCGGATCCAATCCGAACTTGCTCGCTCTTAAGTGTGTGACTGAGCTCATGGTTACTTGGACACGATTAGAGTCCAACTCACAATCGATCAATCGGCATCGGCTCCTAGCGAACATACCGATTCCCAAGTACCAAAGAGTCATGACGACTTGCCTTTTCAATGCGACTTACGTCGAGTCCCTTTTGCCTCACGATATACCTTGTCGACTATAGGCGAATATATGTCATCCCTTAAATAGTCCAACTCTCTTCTCGATCCGAGATAAGTGATTCACCCGACTAACTCTTAGTCGATCGCCTCGGTTAACACTTAACCGAGTGCATGGCCATGCTTTCGAATCATATCTCACGTGAGGGCCGAGAATATCTCTCGAGTGGAGGGCAAAATCCCATCTTGGTTATTCACATCACGCTTGATTCTCAATCGACCAACCCGCCTTTATAAGCCCGATTACGGATCAGCGTTGTGAACCTAAGTCGGTGATCCTCAACTCGGACTATGCAACAACCTCGGTCTAAGGATTACATTGATTGAGATATACAAATGACAGCTTAGTTCGTACCTCAATATGGGTCAATCCGACTCGCTAAACTCTTTAGCCTAGTCTGTGTAAGTTGGAATAGCATCTCCATGCCCATGACAAGTGGAACCGAGTCATCAAGCCAACTTTCACATTGGTCTAAGTTGTGTGTCCAGCACAACCTCAATGACCAAGGATATTTAGTACAAACAACATGAATGCATAGTTCCACAACTGAATCACATATTCAATGATACACATCAGATGTTCATACAAGGACTACTTAATAACTTTATGAATACTATGGGAAATATCATCATACATGATTGCCTCTAGGGCATATTCCCAACAGTCTCCCACTTGCACTAGAGTCAATCTTCCGACATCACATGTCTAAGCATCTAATGCCCATGGCTCTCAGGTGCGCCTCATGCTTCGGCTGGGGTAACGGTTTTGTCAACGGATCCGCAATATTTGCATCCGTGTGTACCTTGCATAACTTGATATCACCCTGATCCACTTAAGGCGAATCAGGTGGTACCGCATGAGTATGTGCTTGTTCTTCTGGTGTTGTCTAGGTTCCTTGGCTTGTGCAATAGCTCCATTGTTGTCACAATACACGTCCAACGGATTGGACGAGCCCTGAACCACACCAAGATCCATGAGGAAATTCCTCATCCAAACAGCTTCCTTTGCTGCCTCCGAGGCAACAATATACTCAGCCTACATTGTAGACGCATACGCCTCTTGCTTGGAACTTTTCCAGCTCACGACCTCCGTTTATAATAAACACGTATCCGGATTGCGAGCGAGAATCATCAGAGTCGGTGAGATAACTCGCATCCGTGTAACCCTTTACACTGAGTTCATCTTCACCACCATAAACCAATAACATATCCTTAGTTCTTCTCAAGTACTTTAGGATATTTTTAGCCGCTGTCCAGTGGATCTCTCCAGGATCAGCCTGGTATTTGCTCACAACACTTAGAGCATAGGAAACATCCGGCCTAGTACAAATCATGGCGTACATGATGGATCCGACTGCAGAAGCATACGGAATCGCACTCATCCGACTTCGCTCATCAGTTGTCCAAGGACACTGAGTCTTGCTAAGTTTTACACCATGGGACATCGGTAAGAACCCCTTATTAGACGATTCCATGTTGAACTTTTCCAACACTTTGTCCAAATAAGTACTCTGACTCAATCCAATGAGCCTCCTTGATCTATCTCTATAGATCCGGATTCCGAGGATGTATGTTGCCTCACCCAAGTCTTTCATTGAGAAACTCCTTTCCAATGATTCCTTGGTTTCTTGCAACATCTGGACATCATTTCCAATCAGTAATATGTCATCCACATATAAGATTAGAAAATTTACTTTGTTCCCACTAAACTTCTTGTACAAACAAGAATCATGATCACTCTTGATGAAGCCAAACGATTTGACTACCTCATCAAAGCGAATGTTCCAACTCCGAGATGCTTGCTTCAACCCATAAATGGATTGAAGTTTGCATACCTTGTCAAGATTAGCCGGATTGACAAAACCCTCGGGCTGTATCATATACACGTCCTCGGTTAAATTTCCGTTAAGGAAAGCCGTTTGACATCCATCTGCCATATCTCATAGTCGAAATAGGCCGCTATAGCTAACATGATCCGAACTGATTTAAGCATCGCTACGGGCGAAAGTATCGTCGTAATCAACTCCTTGAACTTGTCGGAACCCCTTCGCGACAAGGCGTTTTATAGATTGAAACATTTCCATCCATATCAGTTTTCTTCTTAAAGACCCATTTGCACTCGACGGGTCTTGCACCGTCTGGAAGATCAACCAAGTTCCAAACTTGATTTTCATCCATGGACTTTATCTCGGATCTCATGGCTCCAAGCCATGACTCGGAATCAGATCCCACCATCGCTTCCGAATAATTTGCCGCCTCATCCATCTAACGAACACATCACGAACACTTCGTAATCTTGCCGATCTTCGTACAGTCTGTCATTGTCGGCTCATCTGCCACGATCGGCTCAACCTCCAAGGTTTTTGCCGATTCGCTATTAGCCGATTCGCTATTAGCCGATTCCTCTCGAATTTCTTTGAGTTGCACCGTGCTCCCACTTACTCCCCGACTGAGAAACTCTTTCTCAAGGAAGACACCGTCCGAGCGACAAACACTTTGCCCTCTTCTTGGTTGTAGAAGTAGTAACCCAAGGTTTCCTCGGATACCCACGAAAATACATTTATCCGACTTGGCCGTAAGCTTGTCCGATCAAGTCGCTGACAAAAGCTTCACAACCCCAAATCTTAAGAAAAGACAAACTCGGCTTTTTGCTGTCCACATCTCATGCGGTGTCTTCTACCGACTTTGATGGTACTCTGTTCAGTGTGAACGCCGCTGTTTCTAGACAATAACCCCAAAATGATAAAGGCAGATCTGTCTGACTCATCATTGATCGTACCATGTCCAACAAGGTTCGATTCCGCCTTTCTGAAACACCATTCCTTTGTGGCATTCCTGGCGGAGTAAGTTGAGGAACTATTCCACAACTTTTCAGATGGTCATCAAACTCATGGCTCATGTACTCGCCTCCTCGGTCCGACCGAAGAAACTTTATTTTCTTGCCGAGTTGATTACGGCTTCATTCGAATTCTTTGAACTTTTCAAAGGCTTCCGACTTATGTTTCATCAAGTAGATATATCCATACCTACTCAAATCATCAGTGAAGGTAATGAAGTACTCATAACCACCCCTGGCTGTCGTGCTCATTGGTCCACATACATCACTATGTACTAGTCCCAACAAGTCGGACGCCCTTTCGCAACTCTTTGCAAAAGGTGTGTAGGGTCCCAACCTAATAAGGTAGAGTCCTCCTGTGTTTTACAATGCTAGTCCCTGGATCAATAGCTAGCATCCACAGTTAAGATGTAATATCAAGAAACAAAGGTCATAATATAACTTTATAACCAGGAATAACATAAGTTTATTACATCAACCATAGCTCATTTGGCTATTACATTACATTGCAGCGGAATAACTATGGTCAAGTGGTCCTTCATCTTCAAAGTACCACAGGCAGATGTTGGTTGTAGACTTTGTAATCCTAAACAATCAATCTTCACTAAAATCAATCAAACCTGCAACATACAAGTTTACCACAAAGGGTCAATACATTTGAATTGTATTGGCAAGTGATACTATGGTAATATAGTGGAGTCTATCATCTATATGCATTTTGGCTAAGTGGAGTTGAGGCTTGCATTGCTCAAAATATATTTTCCTTAACATTTTGAAAATACTAAGTTCTTGCTTGACAAAATCATTTTCCTCAATCAAAGATTTCAAGATCCTTGTACCAAGCCATCTCTCCATCAATGATTGAAGAATTCAAACAACCCTTGTTCAAACCACAAGTTTTAATTTAGAAATTTGAATGATGAGATTCTTGATTGCTTCGTGTCTTGATGCTCAAATTGTCCTTTACCTGGGACATGGCTAAGTACTTAGATTTTACACTGCAGAGGTGGTGCACTTTACCCACAAGACTTGGTTTCCCAAGACAAAATCTTTCGAAGCCTTCCCTTAGACCAAAATGGACGTTCCAACCTATCAAACACTACCACCCACTGTCCATTTGGCTAAGTTCTTGCAACCTATATGATCATGGCAGAGCCCATATTGCCAAGTGGTTGCACTTGAAGCTTCTCAACATTTGACATCTCAAATCCTTTGTTTCTGGGTGGCCATCCACAAGTGTGATACACAAGGTTCACAGTCCCCGGCCTTGTGTAACCACTCAACATATCCCAATCTTTCCATTCCACCGGTGATTCATTAACTTAGTTGTTTTATTAAACAAAACATAAGTCCTTAGACTTAGAATATTTTTCCATAGTGTGAATATATATTCCACCCATGTTTTCTATTAGCTAGGCTAATCTTGGTAGTAGTAGGAATCTCTAACTTAGGAAAATCCTAATAAGGATTCATCTACTAGGATTTCCTATAGCAAGGTCTATACTTAGCAAAATCCATGCAAGTTTTACTTAGCAAAATCACTAATGCATAGAGAAAGTAATGGGACAAAAAGTATGAAGCATCACTTGCCTTTTTGGTAGGGAATGGTGGTTCACTCCTTGATCTTGCTAGTCTCTCACTTCACTACAAATCAATCAAGCAAACACAAATTCAATTCACATTCCAAACCAAGTCAAACAAACAATTCTTCACACACACAAAGTAATGGAATCTAAGTCATGCATGGGAGCATGCACAAGATAGTTTTATTTTGCAAAGGGGTCTCCATGGGGTTTCTAAACTTTGTAATACCCAAATTGGTCATTTACCAAAGTGGCAAAGTCATTAGCAAGAGGGTTTTGTTCAAATACTATTTTTAAATCCATTCATCATTTTATGTGGTGAAAAATGTTTTTATTAAGGCAAAAATCTTAGGTTGTTCACCAAATGAGTTGCTATTGCAAAACTTGGTGTTTTTAGGCCAGTAAGTTTGGTCTAAACTTTTCCTTAAAGTTTTCTTTTCATAAACATTTTCATAATAAAAACTATTCTTTTTATTTGGCTAGAAAATGACTAAGTCAAGTAATCTAACCTAAATCTTACAAAAATCATTTCTAACACCAATGGTTGGTTCCTAGGGTCAGTAGGGTCACAACAAACCAATTGGCAAAGGTTTGATCTCAAAATTCATTTTTAAATGATTTTTCTAATGTTAGCAAGCACACAAAAGAATCTGCAAAATCAAACAATCTATCAAATACTATTTGCTAAACTAAGGGTAGGGTTGGCTAGGGATTGTTCTCCTGAATTCATTGATATAAAATTTGCCAAATTTGGACGTGTGGATCAAAAGATATAAGGGTTTGAAGTTTGTAAATAATTCTGATTTCAAATTCTAATTTCAATCTATCTGGTGACACGCGGCGGCTTCCTATTCGTCGGTACCGTTTCGGTTGGACCACGCGATGACAACCGTTGGATTAAGTTAAATCGGCGCGCCGCAGAGGTTACTTACCGCTTCGATTAAATTCTATCGTGGCCTTACGATGACGATCTAACGGTGCTAGGCACACCAGCCACAGATGGGCGGCACTGCGGTGGCTAACGGTGGCGGAGCGGTTGGTCAACGACGGAGGCGACGCTACAGGGGGTGAGGGAGAAGAAGGAGTAGCTCACCGGGTTCGGCCGACGCCGATGCTCAACGTGGTACGGGGTGAAGGGGCGCCTGGTTGGGCGGGATTGCTCGCCGGAGTTGGTACTGGCGACGGACGGCTCTGGTCGAAGTCGAAGACGAAGCTAGGAATCACCCGGAGACAAACGAGGCACACGGTCAGGAGCGCAAGGACACGAAGAAGGCGTGTGCGTGAACGAGAGGGGCTGGGGTGGTCCGAATTACCGGAGGAGCCTCGTCGGGCGAGACAGCGGCTCGAAGTTTGTCGTAGCCGAGGCTCTGTGGCGCCCGCGGTCAAATGGGTGGTACGGGGAGGAAGGTCTGGGAGTGGGGAGTATGCCTGCGTGCTTGGGGAGGCAAGGAGGAGCAAGACACGGCCGGAATTCTTGCCGGAGCGTCGTCGGGGACAAGGCAGTCGAGGAGAAATTAGGATGGACTGGAGGCGTGCTCGGGGAAGGAAACAGAGGGGAAACGGAGAGGGGAGAGTGACGATTAAATGTGCGTGATCACCGCAGGCTTAACTCGCGGCATTAAGGAGAATTTAAGCTGGAGGATTCAATGGCAGAACGGGGAAGAACGGTCACAGAGGGTGAGGACGATGAATAGTGGAGTGGGGCCGTTGCGTCAGTGGGAAAAACGTTTCAGGTGGGGTCCTCTGGTCAGCGTCTGTGCGGGTTGAGTATGCGGTGAGGAAAACGGTTCGGCGAGGGAACAGGTGGGCTGGACTGATGGGCTTCGTGGTGAAGGGAATATGCCCGAGAGGCAATAATAAAGTGGTTATTATCGTATTCCTATTTATGATAAATGTTTATTTTACATGCTATAATTGTATTAATACGGAAACGTTAATACATGTGTGTTTAATAAACAAAAGAAAGTTCCTAGTTATGCCTCTCTTATAAACTAGCTCGTTGATTAACAAGATGATCATAGGTTTCCTGATCATGGACATTGGATGTTGTTAATAACGAGGTCACAACATTAGTGTAATGGTGTGATGAACATTCATCCGAAGAATAGCATTACGATCAAAGTCATTGAGTTTATATTGCTATAACATCTTACGAAGTGATCCTAATCCTTAGACCATGAGATCATGTCAATCACTAACACCGGAAGAGTTTCTTGATAACATCAAACGTCACACCGTAATGTAGGTGATTATAAAGATGGATTCAAACTACTAAAGTGTTATGTTGAGGCCCATGGATCGAGAGTGGAATTTGTTCATCCCGATGACGGATAGATATACTGGCCCTCTCGGTGATATCACATTGATTAGCTTGCAAGCAAGTGATTTGATCACTAGAATGTTATATCACGGGAACGAGAAAAGAGTGCATGTCGGTAACGAGATCAAACTAGGTATGGAGATACCGATGATCGAATCTCGGACATGTAATATATCACGAAACAAAAGGATTAAGATACTAGCGTAAAAGGTTCCGACGATCACAAGAAAGTCATCGTTGAATGTGTGGGAGTCAGTATGGGTCTCCAGATCCCGCTTCTGATTATTGATCTGAGAGGGGTCTCGATCATGTCCACATTATTCGCGAACCGTAGGGTGACATACTTAAGAGACACCGACATCCAATTGGAGCAAAAGTTTCATGCCGAAAAGAAAAGGAAAGCGCAGGAATTTATTTCACTAGACACCAAACTGCTTTGGTTGAAATTGTCAAACTGGTTCTGCATGTGAAATGGAATACTAGCAAGGGTTTTATGTTAATGTTTGTTAATTAAATTAATTAACAAAATTCTGAATAAATAAATAAAAGAGTTTTATTTAAATGAGAGCTTGCATTAAATTTGGTGGAAATTTAATGCATGTGAGTGGATTTTGAGTGGAGGCTTTTAATGGGAGTGGAGGCTTTTCATTTTGAGTGGGATCTCCACCCACATGAATGTGGAAGAGGTGGGGCAGCCCATGGCTGGGCGCCATGCCCCTTGGGTGCCCCCCTCTCCCTATAAAAGGCCCTCTCCTCCTCTCACACCACACCTCCTCGTGAAGGATCTCTCTCCCTCTAGAATTTATTCCCCATGGTCTCGGACTAGCGAGATACATGTTCCCGTGGCTTTTCGGAAAGAAAGAGTTGTGCTTCCTGCATCGCTGGAGCGAGGAGGCGGAGGTTTCTCGGTGCCTCGAACGTGTGTGCGAGCACGGATCTTGCTGTTTTGCGGCGCTAGGACTTCCTCTCGATCTTGAGATCAACAAGAGATCGTCTACATCAACCACGAGTTTGGACTCGTTAAGCTTTGTCGGTCTTCAAGGGTATGTTCTCTACGGATATACATCCGCCCGTTGTTTGTATCTAGTAGATAGATCTTGGTACATAGTTGTTCCCATCGTAGGAAATTTTTTTTTCTATGTCGAACCCTACAAAGGGTATCGAGCCGGATCTATGCGTAGATACTTTGCACGGGTAGTACACATATGAGTATGTGGGCGATGATGATCATTTTATTGCTTCTTAGTTGTACTTTGGATATTGGTGGCATAGTGGGATGAAGCGGCCCGGACAAACTTTACATGTCCTCGCACATGAGACCTGTTCCACGCTTGACATGCAACTAGTTTTGCATAAGTGGCTAGCGGGTGTCTGTCTCTCCTACTATAGTCAATATCTAATTTGCAACGAGTTGTAAACAATTTGGTTATCCTCGTTGTGGTTCATGTTCGTAGGTAAGAACGGTTCTATCTTCGAAAGCCCTAAGCCACGTAAAATTTGCAATGGATAAATTAGAGGCGTCTAGTTTAGATTGTTGCTGGGCTAGTGATATGATATGGTGATGTTGTAAGTAGAAGTATGAGATGATACTCTTACAACACACATAACGTGTAATATCCATAGACGTTGGACTTACACATAGGTATGATAGTGATCATACCACGGCACATGATAGAGATCATATGCGGGAACCATATCATTCCACTAATAAACATGTGATGTTTGATAGCATCTTATATTGCTTGTTTGGTGTTTTATTAGCATAATAAGATGATCCCTCATTTAAATATCAAGATAAGAATGTGTTCTTCCTTTAGTATGCACCGATTATGTTCTCGTCGCTCCAAGACATCACGTGATGATCGGGTGTTTTGGATCCACGACCATATTTCGGTGTAAGACAGTTACACGAATACTAAGGTTCTTACTTGGCGAGCCTAACATGTACGTACATGGCCTCGAACACGGACCGAAAGGTTAAGCATGAGTCATATAGTAGATATGATGCCCATTTGATGCTCGCTTTGAAGCTACACCGACTCACGTGATGATCGGACTTGGTATAGTGGATTTGGTTCATGTAATCACCAAAAGGCACGAGGATGTCGTTTTTGAGTGGGAGTTCATTTCTAATTCGGATTAGTAGAACTCAATTTATCATAAATTAAATCAAAGTGAATTTGCATAATTTGTTGTAGTCATTGGCATTCGTTCACCACCATATGCATAGTTGTAATTGAGATAATAGAACTATAGAATTCTGGATATATACTTTACGAACTAGTATCGTATTGTGTTGAGTGTCAATCTAAAGTTTAAAGTCCTATTGCAAACTTTCAGCAAAATTCTATTTACTTCGTGAAATTTAATAATTGGTATTAAATCGAGAGTAAGAATTCCAGTGTTAGTATCTTAAGTATCATGTTTGCCTCCATGATTCTTGATTTAAACATCAAGTTTATCTAGGAGCTGAAAGAATTGTTTTAGAAACCATCATGTGTGGCAGATATAACGATATCTGAAACAATGTTTGTTGCAATATGATAGAGTATAATATATGTTCTCATATTGGATGAGAATTTATGAAGGTTGGAGATGCTAGACATCCTAATCATCCAAAAGGGTTTTGGAAAGTAATGTTATACTCACGATTCGCCTTTATAAGCTAAAGTAGCTTGATCATGAAAGTCGTCATGATAAGGGTGAATAGAATATGTATGTAAAATGTTTACTACACTAAAAGATTACTAAAGAATGAATTTTGAAAGAATACCGATCATTTTGATGATGAAGATCTACTTCAAAGTGCAAGTCCAAAGGTATTATTATTTGAATATACACGCTTTGCACTATGTGTCATGTATATGGCGCCACTTTTGATGTTGATAAATTCTTTTAAAAGGAAAAGGAAATGCTGAAAGAGAATCTATAAAATATATTTGGCAGAAAAGAAAAGATTGGAAATATCCAATTTAGGTATATATATGATATACATGTTATGGTTGTATTCTTTGCTTGTTAAACAATGTGGTTCTTGGGTATTGGATACCGAATTGGTTGGTATGAAATGTCATATGGAACAACGCAATTCATGAACCACAATGACCTAAGTAACTAGCAAGAGAATATGTGATGATGTTCATCGAAAACAAACAAGCCGTTGTTTGTATTTCTCGTTGACATCAAAGCTTGACTTCAAGATTTGTTTTAATAATTTTTATTTAAATCAGGTATTATGAGAATAAAGGTTGTTCAAATAATTACCGTGTTCCATATAAGATGGATGATTTACAAATCTAGTTGGAGAAATCACATCCATAAAACCTAATGCTAAAATGTCGCAAGACAAATGATTGAAAGATCACTTACAAAGTGACATCGCTGTTTAAATTATATTGGAAAGAGAACATGAAGAATCTCCATATTCATGGAATTTTGGAGTCTTTGATTTGATCAAGTGACGCTTGTGAGACTTTCCACGTGATAATTAAAACTTCGTTCAAAGGCCAAAGAAGAACGAACGACTAAAATATTGGAATTTATACATATCGATGTATGTATTCCATTATGTGTAGTCGTAAGCGATGGGTTTCAACTTCATATGCTTTCTCCGGAAATTTGAGTGAATGTTCACTTAATGAGAAACAAGTATGAAATATTTGAAAATGTTTCAAAGACTTTCA
The DNA here is from genome assembly GCA_030063025.1 of Avena longiglumis. Lineage (NCBI taxonomy): Eukaryota > Viridiplantae > Streptophyta > Magnoliopsida > Poales > Poaceae > Avena > Avena longiglumis. Next base: position 230,026,356 of record CP125978.1, read on the forward strand.
AGATGAAGTGAAAAATCATTGTAACAAGAAAAATAAATGAATTATGATTTGATCATAAAGGGATTTATTTGAGTTACAAGTGTAACAAGAAAATAAATGAATTATGATTTTATCATAAAGGGATTTATTTGAGTTGCAAGTTTAGCAAAACACCTAGATTTACATCTCCAAACACCATAGGAGTATGGAGTGTTTGAGATTTGTAATGAAACCTTGTGAGACATGGTTGGATCAAAGGTGTTATTTATAAAACTGCCATTATGTTTTAAAAGATTAAAGCTTTAGAGACTACCGCTTTTACAATCGAAAAGAGCTCCATCTAGATCCGCTGAAATGACACCATGGGAGTTATGGTTTGGGGTAAAACCCAAGTTGTCATTTCTTAAATTTTGGTATACTAAAAATAAGTAAGATGTTTACAACCAAAGTCGGATGAGCATGTCTTTGTAGGTTATTTCAATAACAATTGGTTATTCCTCCATAACACCGAGGACAAAAGGGTTTGTCGCTTGAAATGTAAAGTTTCTTGAAGAAGGAATTTTCATAAATGTTAAGTGGGAGGACAATAGAACTTTGATAAGGTTAACGAACCTTAGCTAAATGTGCCGAGTTGCAGCCGAAATGGTTCTCGAGGCTGCCATAATGCTCATAGCTTATGTGCCTCAAAGGTTGTGGTCACGGAGATCTAAGTTCCTATTGAACCAAGTAGGTCGGTTAAACAATCAAATGCTAAGATTTGAGAGTAAATCATTATTGTTTGACAATGATGAACCGAATACATACAAAGAAGCGATGATGGGCCCCGACTACCAAATGGCTTGAAGCCATAAAATCCGTGATAGTTCCATACACGAGAAATCAAGTTTTGAACTTGGAAGACCCTCCGAAAGGTATAAAACCTATCGGTCGATTTGGATCTATAAAGAAATGTATATGGATGTTTCACATCTATGAAATAGTCGACATGTCGTAAAGTATTTTATGACAATGTTCAAGGAGTTTACTATGACAAGATTTGATCTTTCATAGCGATATTTAGTCTGGACGGATTAAAGTAGCAACCACTACATATAATTTGGTATATGGTAGATGAATAAACAAAACAAAGTTCTTCTAATAGAATGGTTACCTAGGACGTGTACATGACACGGTCCAAAGGGTTTTGTTAAATTCAAAGGATGTTAAAAGGGCATGCAAACTTCAATGGTTGAAGTAAGCATCGCGGAGTTGGAATCTTCACCATGATGAAAAATGAGTTTTTCATCTGGAGACGATGAAGATGCTTGCATTTTCAAGAAATTAAGTGGGAGCACTGAGACATATTTCTAATACATTATGTGGATGACATCTTGTTGATTGGAAATGATGTATCTTTTATTGACAAAGGCTAAGAATTTCATTTTGATGAAAGACTTAGGCAAAACCCGAATATTTAGCATGAATGTCTATAGTGGATAGACTGTAACGCTAATATGTTTATGCCAAACGTACATATATGAGATATTGAAGGAGTTCAATATAGAAACGACAAGAAACAGTTCTTGTTGCATGGAAAGGAATTGAATCAAGATTCAAATGTATCGACACTTGATAAGTGAAACAAGATTCAAGTGCTTTGACACTTGATGAGTGCAATCACGAGAATGTTTTGATCAGTCATACCATGATATGTACACATCCAGATATGTCCCATGCTCTAAGTGTTATGAGCATATACCATAATGAATCATAAAATGATCATTGATAGTGAGGATATTCTTATGATCTTTTGGAAGAACTAAGAATATATTTGTGTAGAGGTGACAAACAATTACAAATAGTTCATTGTAAAGCGTTACATTGATACTAGTTTTGTCACAAGATACAAATTAAGTTTATCTCAATTTAAACTATGGGTGGCACAATGTAATGGAAAGGAGATTCCATGATGGATTTGGAAGAGATACAAACTTAAGACATTGTGACTAATACTACAACAAAAGGTTAAGTATATGACCGCTATAGTAGCGACAAAGGAGGGAATTTGTGTCAAGTAGTTTGTTATCAAACTAAGGTGTGGTTCGTGAACGGCTAACACTAAAGATATATTGTATGACAATAGTATCGATGTGTTTTAACCCCAAGGAACTAAAGGTCTCACCAAAAGACCAAATTTATACAATGCCATCTCATTGAGAATGAGTGATGCGGAGACGCAAAGACATGCAAATACACGGACCTGAAACGTCGATCCGTAGATTATGTTAACCACTTGCAATTGCGTATTTGGAACACCGTAAAGCCATAGGTGTTCAATACACAAAGTTTTCAAACTAGATTATTGTCTCTAGTGCAAGTGGGAGATCAAGGAATATGCCCGAGAGGCAATAATAAAGTGGTTATTATCGTATTCCTATTTATGATAAATGTTTATTTTACATGCTATAATTTTATTAATACGGAAACGTTAATACATGTGTGTTTAATAAACAAAAGAAAGTTCCTAGTTATGCCTCTCTTATAAACTAGCTCGTTGATTAACAAGATGATCATAGGTTTCCTGATCATGGACATTGGATGTTGTTAATAACGAGGTCACAACATTAGTGTAATGGTGTGATGAACATTCATCCGAAGAATAGCATTACGATCAAAGTCATTGAGTTTATATTGCTATAACATCTTACGAAGTGATCCTAATCCTTAGACCATGAGATCATGTCAATCACTAACACCGCAAGAGTTTCTTGATAACATCAAACGTCACACCGTAACAGGGTGATTATAAAGATGGATTCAGAACTACTAAAGTGTTATGTTGAGGCCCATGGATCGAGAGTGGAATTTGTTCATCCCGATGACGGATAGATATACTCTGGGCCCTCTCGGTGATATCACATTGGTTAGCTTGCAAGCAAGTGATTTGATCACTAGAATGTTATATCACGGAACGAAAAAGAGTGCATGTCAAGAACTAGATCAAACTAGGTATGTAGATACCGATGATCGAATCTCGGACATGTAATATATCAATAAACAAAGGATTAAGATACTAGCGTAAAAGGTTCCGACGATCACAAGAAAGTCATCGTTGAATGTGTGGAGTCAAGATGGGTCTCCGATCCCGCTTCTGATTATTGATCCGAGAGGGGTCTCGATCATGTCCACATTATTCGCGAACCGTAGGGTGACACACTTAAGAGACACCGACATCCAATTGGAGCAAAAGTTTCATGCCGAAAAGAAAAGGAAAGCGCAGGAATTTATTTCACTAGACACCAAACTGCTTTGTTGAAATTGTAAACTGGTTCTGCATGTGAAATGGAATACTAGCAAGGGTTTTATGTGAATGTTTGTTAATTAAAGTAATTAACAAATTCTGAATAAATAAATAAAAGAGTTTTATTTAAATGAGAGCTTGCATTAAATTTGGTGGAAATTTAATGCATGTGAGTGGATTTTGAGTGGAGGCTTTTAATGGGAGTGGAGGCATTTCATTTTGAGTGGGAGCTCCACCCACATGAATGTGGAAGAGGTGGGGCCATCCCCATGGCTGGGCGCCATGCCCCTTGGGTGCCCCCCCGCTCCCCCATAAAAGGTGCCCCCCTCCTCCTCTCACACCACACCTCCTCGTGAAGGATCTCTCTCCTCTAGAATTTATTCCCATGGTCTCGGACTAGCGAGATACATGTTCCCGTGGCTTTTCGGCAAGAAAGAGTTGTGCTCACGCATCGCTGGAGCGAGGAGGCGAGGTTGCTCGTGCCTCGAACGTGTGTGAAAGCACGGATGCGTCTGCTTTTGCGGCGCTAGGACTTCCTCTCGATCTTGAGATCGGCAAGAGATCGTCTACATCAACCACGAGTTTGGACTCGTTAAGCTTTGTCGGTCTTCAAGGGTATGTTCTCTACGGATATACATCCGCCCGTTGTTTGTATCTAGTAGATAGATCTTGGTACATAGTTGTTCCCATCGTAGGAATTTTTTTTTCTATGCTGCGAACCCTACACGTGGGCTGCTGGGTTGGGTCGGTTTTCTTTTGTTTTTTTCTATCTTCTTTGTTTTATTCTTTTCTATTTTATTTTCTGATTTGATTATTCAAACACATGATTCAATCAACCAAATAAATTCAAACCAACATCACACTTCTCAACTTTTGAACTTGATTCTGTTTAGTAACAAATACCAAAATTCTAAAATAAAATAATATTTTAATTCATTTTAGGATCCATTCATTAATTAAATAAAATGTACCTTTAGTTATTTATTTTAATAGGGTTTGATTTATTTGATAAAATCACCATTTTAAATCCAATATTTTCAGAACAAATCAAGAGGATTTATTTGGAAATAAATAGTACTTGGATACTTGTTTAAAACAAAATATTATTTTACTTTAGGGTCCAATAATAATTTTATAAAATGGGCCTTAGTTATTAAATCAATTAGAGTTTGATTTTATTATTAAAACATTTATTTGAAACCTAAATATCTTCAAAACCAAAATAGTAAGTTTAATTTGGGAAATATATAATATTTTGGAAATTGTTTTTAAAACAAAATATCCTTTTATTTTAGTGTCCATTATTAATTATTATAATAGACTTTCATTAATAAATCCAATAGGATTTGTTTTATTGAGATATTTATTTTTAAATCTAAAACAAAGCCAAAACACTTTAGTAGGTTTTATTAGAGAATATAAAATACTTGGAAAACCTATTTTAAACAATTTAATAAGTTTTGATGTTTTAATTAAAATGGTAAAGTCTTTTATTAAATAAAATTGGATATTAAATCCTTATTAACTTATTTTAAATAAACCTTTGCTAAATTTATTTAGAATAAAATGTTTTAATTCCAAAACTTGGCCAAGTTTTAATTTGGCTTTATAAAACAATCTTTGTTTATAAAACCATATTTTCTTTTGAATACCAAATTATTAAAGGATCAAGTAATAGTATTTCCAAAATATTTTTAATTTCTTTTATTAAATGTTTATCTTTATGAATCCTTTTAAGATCTTATTTGATTCAAATGGGTTTGAAGTCCTAATTGAATTCAAAAAGTTAATTTCTGGCTCTGAAATTTAAACAAAGTTTTAGTTTATACATTTATTTTCACATTGCAAGATTTGGAAAATCTTGGGATGTGACAAAGTGTCTTGGTCATTTTGCCGAGTAGGCAAGATTCGCATGTCTCGAACGACTCTAAGTCGAACGAAGTTAGGAGTCCATCATCATGGAGCTTCTTCATGCGTTTCCAACTTATATGACCAAGCCGACAGTGCCAAAAGTAAGTCATATTCAGATCATTTGGTTTCAACCTTTTAACATTTATGTTATAAACCGACTCACCATCAAGATTCAAAATAAATAACCCGTCCTGGACGGGTGCAAAGCCGTGAAACATATCATTCAAATACAAAGAACAACCATTATTCTTGATATTCGACTCATAGCCTTGCCTCATCAAACATGAAGCATAAATAATGTTTCGATCGAGCATGGAACATAATAACAATTATTTAGTTCCATAATGAATCCGGAAGGTAAATGAAGTTGCATCGTCTGACTTCCAACGCAAAGCAACTCTTGCTTTGTTGCCACGAATATCAACCTCGCCTCTTGCTACGCTCCTAGTTCTTACCGGTCGCAACGAGTTGCGTGTGAATAATTGATCCGTATCATATACCCAAGAACTATTAGGTGCATCAGAAGATATATGTCTATAACATTGCAAACAAGTGTACCAGGAAGTCATACCTCCACTCTTGGCTTTGTCGGCCAAGTACTTGCTGCAGTTCCTCTTCCAAAGGGCCATCCGCCTTTGCAAGAGAAGCAAGTGGATCCGGTGAAGGAGATGGCTTAGTCCCCGAGGAAGCGCTTGGGACAGGTCCCGAGCCTGCTTTCCTCCTCGACTTAGCCTTCTTCTTAGTCCAAGAACTCTTCTTGAACTTAGCCTTATTCTCGCACCATCAACACTTGACCGGTGCCCTTCTTGAGATCCGCCTCCCGCTTGAGCATCCCATGCAATTCAAGTGAGCTTCTTATCCATACCATGCATGTGGTAGTTCAAATGAACTGCCCATATGCACTAGGAAGAGAGTTCGAATTATATCCGTAGCGAACTCTTCGCTTATGGGGTAGCTAAGCCTCTCCGGAGACTACACGTAACCAACCATTTTGATCACATGCACTCGGTGGATCACCATCCTTAAGCTTGCAACTCAGCAAAGCTGAGAGACTTGATACCTCTCGTCTTACTCGAGCACGAACATACTTTTGAGGCTTCGATCATATCGTAGGGCCTCAACATGCTTGAACTGCTTTTGCAAGTCCGGTTCCATGTGAGCAAGCATAAGACAGCTAATATCCGTGGACTCATCCTTAGCCCGACGGTAGGCATTGGTGGCTGCGACAATGCATTCTCATTCGGCTCATCCGAAGTGGGTTGTCTAGGACATGGTCCTTCTTTTCTTGTTTGAGAACAATTCTCGATTTTGATACCGGTTGGTAAAATTAGTGTCGTTCAGTTTATCTTTCTCAAGAATGGTTCTCAATGCAAAACCGGATAATGAGAGAGTGATCATACTTGGTGCCATGATCTACAATGAAAATATGCAAAACACTTAAGACATGTATTCATAAAAGAGCAAGCATATTAAACATTTTAATATTTTATGCTCCCACTAGAACCAACACCCTCCGATGGTTACTTAGTGATTCAGATCCTAAATAAGCAAGTCGGCTAGTGAGCTTTAGCATCACCGCTAGCCGCCAAGTGATCTAGGTAGACAACTCCTTGTCAATCGCATCTCATGCGACTCTGTTGGATGGGTGGCATCACATGCCCGGCTCCCATCCGACTTTTCCCCGAGTCCCACAACTGTTGTGATAGACCCGTCTAGCTTACCAAGTGTTTCGCAAGAAGAGTCCGACTAGAACCCACCTAGTTGGAGAGAATTGGCAGCACCTCAATTTTATGAGCCCACTACCAAAAATGTCCGACTTGTGATGGTGCAAACATCAAGTGGAAAACCGACTAGACCTTCTTTGAGGGATTAAATTTTACCGACTATCTAATAGAGGTAAACTGAGACATAACAATAACACAAAATAAAGCAATTATAATGTGAAATGGTATGGCTCTCTTCATGGCGATCTCCATCTCCACAAAGCTCGTAATCCGACTCGTGCCAACTCTTGTCACTTGCCGTCTTACTCCATCCATGTCGCCGACATGTACAACGCCTTGCATGCCTTCCGGGTTCTCAAACAGCTACACTAGCTTAGTAAAGTAAATTACATTGAGAATCCGACACGCAGGTCGTTATACAATAAAATGACAGACCTAGGCTCCAAATTGCCGACAAAAACCATGATTCGCAGATCACGTATGGATTACACACATACATCACATGCACATGAACCATACCATTCACAACTTCCTGCAAAAACAAGTTATGCATAGATACAATATCTACCGCCGTTGTGAAACTCGCAACGACATCTAAGGCGCTACGACATGTATGCGGTCCGAACATGGATTCCACCATCGCTCGATTCGATCAAACCTTTTGATCTTCGATCACCGCTCGGATTTACGTGTCATAGTCTACCCCGATGGCGGTAGGGGTATGTCGTTCCACGACCTTAGCGAGATGATCACGATCAGATCTACCATTCCCCGGTATAGTTGATCCAATCAACTTCATACAAAACCGATCTATCTCATAGATCGACCACCAAAACAGCACATAGATCTCATCTATAGCCTACCGCATATCACATATGCGTGATCTCGAGCCTAAAACCCGAAGCTATCGCTCCGATACCAGTTGGGCCGCAGAGATAAAACAAAACTTTTCCTCTAACGTGGTGATCCCAAGATCTAGCCGAGGTAGAAGGCCACGAGGTTTACCACTAGACGCGGTTGCGGATTACCGATGAAGCGTCGCTTGATGCGATGCAGTCCTCACGATCCGATCGTCTTTGCCGATCGCACAACACCTCTGCTGGTATCCACATCTACAAGGAGGAGCACCGTGACTGCTAGGTTCGTTACGGCTGGACTGCTTGTGGAGCTAGGGTTTCCAACACATGGAATAACCTAACCGAACAACGATTTACCTTTACGGGTTCTCGTGCTCCATTATATATAGGGAGTGAACGTGGGCTCATCGCGACCCATTCACTAAAGCCCATATAACATTAGTCACCGTGAGTCCAACTCACTAACTCGGATCCTAATCTGGTTTAGGTCCAACCCAACCAGATTACTGATTCGGATCCAATCCGAACTTGCTCCGCTCTTAAGTGTGTGACCCAGCTCATGGTTACTTGGACACGATTAGAGTCCAACTCTCAATCGATCAATCGGCATCGGCTCCTAGCAGAACGTACCGATTCCCAAGTACCAAAGAGTCATGACGACTTGCCTTTTCAATGCGACTTACGTCCGAGTCCTTTTGCCTCACGATATACCTTGTCAGACTATAGGCGAATATATGTCATCCCTTAAATAGTCCGACTCTCTTCTCGATCCGAGATAAGTGACTCACCCGACTAACTCTTAGTCGATCGCCTCGGTTAACACTTAACCGAGTCGTGCATGGCCATGCTTTCCGAATCATATCTCACGAGAGGGCCCAGAGAATATCTCTCCGAGTGGAGGGGCAAAATCCCATCTTGGTTATTCACATCACGCTTGATTCTCGATCGACCCGAACCCTGCCTTTATAAGCGCGATTCACGGATCAGCGTTGTGAGAACCTAAGTCGGTGATCCTCAACTCGGACTATGCAACAACCTCAGGTCTAAGGATTACATTGATTGAGATATACAAATGACAGCTTAGTTCGTTGTACCTCAATATGGGTCAATCCGACTCGCTAAACTCTTTAGCCTAGTCTGTGTAAGTTGGAATAGCATCTCCATGCCCATGACAAGTGGAACCGAGTCATCAAGCCAACTTTCACATTGGTCTAAGTTGTGTGTCCAGCACAACCTCAATGACCAAGGATATTTAGTACAAACAACATGAATGCATAGTTCCACAACTGAATCACATATTCAATGATACACATCAGATGTTCATACAAGGACTACTTAATAACTTTATGAATACTATGGGAAATATCATCATACATGATTGCCTCTAGGGCATATTCCCAACAAGGTATTGGTGGCGTTTTGATGCAAGAGGGTCGCCCTATAGCATATTTTTCTAAGAAACTTACTAGTGCTAGATTGAACTATCCTATATATGATAAAGAATTGTATGTACTTGTTAGAGTACTAGAAGTTTGGCAACATTATTTGTGGCCAAAAGAGTTTCTCATACATTCTTATCATGAAGCTTTAAAGTATCTAAAAGCTCAATCAAATTTGCATAGGAGATTAGCTAAATGGGTTGAGTTTATTGAATCTTTTCCATACATCATTAAATATAAGAAGGGAAAAGATAATATAGTTGCTGATGCTTTTTCTAGGAAAAACATGCTATTAACCAATCTTGATGTTAAAATTCCTGGATTAGAGAGTATTTGTGCACTTTATGCTACTGGCAATGATTTTGCTGAACCATATCGTCTGTGTTCTCTTAAAAACGCATGGGATAAGTATCATATATGAAGGGAATATGCCCTGAGAGGCAATAATAAAGTGTTTATTATGTGTATTCCAAGTATATGATAGATGTTTATTTTGCATGCTATAATTGTATTAATATGGAAACATTAATACATGTGTGTTTAATAAACAAACAGAAAGTTCCTAGTTATACCTCTCTCATAAACTAGCTCGTTGATTAACAAGATGATCAAGGTTTCCTGATCATGGACATTGGATGTTGTTAATAACGGGATCACAACATTAGTGTAATGATGTGATGAACATTCATCCGAAGTATAGCATTATGATCAAAGTCATTGAGTTTATATTGCTATAACAACTTATGAAGTGATCCTAATCCTTAGACCATGAGATCATGTCAATCACTAACACCGGAAGAGTTTCTTGATAACATCAAACGTCACACCGTAACAGGGTGATTATAAAGATGGATTCAGAACTAATAAAGTGTTATGTTGAGGCACATGGATCGAGAGTGGAATTTGTTCATCCCGATGACGGATAGATATACTCTCGGCCCTCTCGGTGATATCACATTGATTAGCTTGCAAGCAAGTGATTTCATCACTAGAATGTTATATCACGAGAACGAGAAAAGAGTGCATGTTAGTAACGAGATAAAACTTGGTATGGAGATACCGATGATCGAATCTCGAACATGTAATATATCGTGAAACAAAGGGATTAAGATACTAGCGTAAAAGGTTCCGACGATCACAAGAAAGTCATCGTTGAATGTGTGGGAGTCAGTATGGGTCTCCAGATCCCGCTTCTGATTATTGATCCGAGAGGGGTCTCGATCATGTACGCATTATTCACGAACCATAGGGTGACACACTTAAGAGACACCGACATCCAATTGGAGCAAAAGTTTCATGCCGAAAGAATAAACAAGCGCAGGAAATTATTTCACTAGATACCAAAACAGGATTTCGGGTGAAATTGCATAAAGTGGTTATGCATATGAAATAGTATTCTCGCAAGGGGTTATTTGTGAATGTTTGTCATTAAATTAATTGACAAAATTCTGAATAAAATAAAAGAGTTTTATTTAATGAGAGTTTGCATTAAATTTGGTGGAAATTTAATGGGAATTTGAGTGGATTTTTGAGTGGAGAAAATTGAAGGGCCATTTTGTGAGTGGAGTGTCCACCCACATGAATATAGGAGGGGAGGGGGCAGCCCCCATGGCTGGCGGCCACCCCCTTGGGTGCCCCCCTCCTCCTATAAAAGGAGCCCCTCCTCTCACTTGTCTCTCACACCTCCTCGTGAAGGATCTCTCTCCCCCTCTAGAATTTATCCCCCATGGTCTCGGACTAGCGAGATACATGTTCCCGGTGGCTATTCGGCAAGAAAGAGTTGTGCTTCTACTGCATCGCTAGAGCGAGGAGGCGGAGGTTGCTCGGTGCCTCGAACGTGTGTGCGAGCACGGATGCGCTGCTGATTTGCGGCGCTAGGACTTCCTCTCGATCTTGAGATCGGCAAGAGATCGTCTACATCAACCACGAGTTGAACTCGTTAAGCTTTGTCGGTCTTCAAGGGTATGTTCTCTACGGATATACATACGCCCGTTGTTTGCATCTAATAGATAGATCTTGGTACATAGTTCACATCGTAGGAATTTTTTTTTGTTTTCTATGTTGCGAACCCTACAGTGGTATCAGAGCCGGATCTATGCGTAGATTCTTCACACGGGTAGTACACATATGAGTATGTGGGCGATGATGATCATGTTGTTGCTCCTTTGTTGTAATTTTGGATATTGGTGGCATAGTGGGATGAAGCAGCCCGGACAAACTTTACATGTCCTCACACATGAGACCTGTTCCACGCTTGACATGCAACTAGTTTGCATAAGTGGCTAGCGGGTGTCTGTCTCTCCTACTATAGTCAATATCTATTTTGCAACGAGTTTTCAACAATTTGGTTATCCTCGTTGTGGTTCATGTTTGTAGGTAAGAACGGTTCTATCTCGAAAGCCCTAAGCCACGTAAAACTTGCAATGGATAAATTAGAGGCGTCTAGTTTAGATTGTTGTTGGGCTAGTGTTATGATATGTTAGTGTTGTAAGTAGAAGTATGAGATGATACTCTTACAACACACATAGCGTGTAAACTCCATGGACCTTGGATTTACACATATAGGTATGATAGTGATCATACCACGATGCACATGATAGAGATCATCTGCGGGAACCATAACATTTCACTAATAAACATGTGATGTTTGATAGCATCTTATATTGCTTGTTTAGCGCTTTGTTAGCATAATAAGATGATTCCTCATTTAAATATCAAGATAAGAATGTGTTCTTCCTTTAGTATGCACCGATTATGTTTTCGTCGCTCCAAGACATCACGTGATGATCGGGTGTTCTTGGATCCACGACCATATTTCGGGTTAAAACAGTTACACACGCGAATACTAAGGTTCTAACTTGGCGAGCCTAGCATGTACAGACATGGCCTCGGAACACGGACCGAAAGGTTAAGCATGAGTCATATAGTAGATATGATGCCCATTTGATGCTCGCCTCTGAAGCTATACCGACTCACGTGATGATCGGACTTGGTATAGTGGATTTGGTTCATGTAATCACCAAAAAGGCACGAGGGATGTCGTTTATGAGTGGGAGTTCATTCGTAATATGGATTAGTTGAACTCAATCTATCATACACTTAGTCTTTACAAAATCTGTTGTAGATGGCATCACCTGCTTTTAATTTCAATGTGTTCATGGAGAAAGAGAAACTAGCAACGAACGGTAGCAACTTTACCGAATGGGCCATAAATTTGAGGATTCTCCTCTCTACTGCACAAAAGCAATACGTGCTAGAAGCGCCACTAGGCCCCCCACCTTTAGAGGATGCCCCTGACGAGGAGAAGAATGTCTATCAGGCTCGTCAGGAGGACCACAACTTAGTTCATTGCGGCATATTGTATGGTCTAGAGCCAGAACTTCGAAAGCGTATCGAAAACGGCAATGCATTTGATACAATGGGTGAGTTGAAAATGATTTTCGACACACATGCTGCTGTAGAGAGCTACAACGTTTCAGAAAAGTTCTTTAGCTGCATGATGGAAGAGCACAGCTCCGTTAGTGAGCATGTACTCAAGATGTCGGGTTACGCCGATAAGCTTGTGTCCTTGGGAATAATGATTCTCATTGACTTAGGCATCCATCGTGTTCTGCAGTCTCTGCCACCTAGCTATAAGAGCTTCGTGATGAACTATAATATGCAAGGCATGAAGAAGTCTCTCCCCGAGCTTCTGTCAATGCTTAAAACTGCAAAAGTGGAGATCAAAAAGGAACATCAAGTGTTGATGATCAATAGGAACACTGGTTTCAAGAAAGACAAGAAGGGAAAACGGAAGGGAAGTAAGGGCGGCAAGCCTGTTGCCGTGCCTGAAAAGAAACCCCGAGTTGGACCTAAGTCTGATACCGAGAGCTACTATTTTAAGGGGACTGGCCACTGGAAGCGCAACTGCCCCAAGTATTTGGCAGTCAAGAAGGCTGGAAAGGCAAACAAAGGTATATATGATATACATGTTATTGATGTGTACTTGACTAGTGCTCGCAGTAGCACCTGGGTATTTGATACTGGTTCAGTTGCTAATATTTGTAACTCGAATCGGTCGACAAGCGACCGCTAGCAAGGGGTGAGGTCAAGATGCGTGTCGGCAATGGATCAAGCGTTGATGTGATCGCCGTCGGAACGCTGCCTCTCCATTTGCCGTCGGGATTAGTTATAAACTTGAATAATTGTTATCTGGTGCCTGCACTGAGCATGAACATTGTATCTGGATCGTGTTTGATGCGAAGTGGTTATTCATTTAAATCCGAGAACAATGGTTGTTCCATTTATATGAATGAAATCTTTTATGGTCATGCATCGATGATGAATGGTTTATTTCTATTAGATCTCGATGATAATGTTACACATATTCATAATGTTGATGCTAAAAGGATTAAACTTAATGATGATATATCCGCATATATGTGGCACTGCCGTCTAGGTCATATTGGCGTTAAACGCATGAAGAAGCTACATTCGGATGGACTTTTGGAATCATTTGATTTTGAATCATTTGATACATGTGAGCCATGCCTTATGGGCAAGATGACTAGAACGTCGTTTTCCGGTTCAATGGAATAGGCGACGGATTTATTGGAAATCATACATTCTGATGTATGTGGTCCAATGAGTGTGTCGGCGCGAGGTGGATATCGTTATTTTGTTACTTTCACGGATGATTTGAGTAGATACGGTTATATCTACTTGATGAAACACAAGTCTGAAACCTTTGAAAAGTTCAACGAATTTCAGAATGAAGTGGAAAATCATCGTAATAGAAAGATCAAATTTCTACGGTCCGACCGTGGAGGTTGAAAGAACATTTTATAATCCATAGTGTTTTGTGTGTTAGGTAACAATATCAAGGATTATTTAATTTGTGTTGAAGTGTTGCAGCCACCCATGAGAAAAAGGGAAAGGATTCTGTTTTTGGGGGGCGGATAATCCGCCCCTCCCTCTTCCCAAGTTGGCGCAAGCCCCAGAAGGGGGGCGGAATTTTGGCCGGATTCTCCGGCCCCGCCGGATAATCCGCCCCTCAGGGGGGCCGGATAATCCGCCCCCCTGCTCATCGCCAAGGCGCAAGCCCCAGAGAGGGGGCGGAGTTTTGGCCGGACTTTCCAGCTTGGCCGGATAATCCCCAAGATCTTCACCAAGCTTCACCAAGGCGCAAGCCCTAGAGAGGGGGCAGAGTTTCCCTCGGAGAATCCGCCCTTGGGGCGGAGTTTTCCCAGGGGGCGGATAATCCGCCCCAAGTGGGGGGCGGATAATCCACCCCCAAAGTTGTGCAACGGCCAAATCTGGGGAGGGGGTATTTAAGCCAGCCTTCCCCCTCCTGCCAGAACGCTTGATTCATCTCGAAAAGACCAGATCAGATCTGAAAGCTTCATCCAAGAGTGCTCCACCTAGATCCACCCAAAAGGCCCCATCCCTTGGGGAATCGAAGGAGGAGAACTCGATCTTCATCATCAGCAATCAAGCGCTTCATCTCCTCTCCATTCATTTGGAGAACCCCCGATCTACTTGTTGTCATCTCGGGAGCCCCCAATTTGGTTGTGGGTGTGTGCCCCGATAGTGTTGTAAAAGGCACCAGTTCCGGCCTCGAAGTGATCCAATAGTGGAGAAGGTGGATCAAGCCTCTCGTGGCGAGATCCATCGGAGAATAGGGTGAGGCCTATTGTGGCCTGGTGGTCTTAGAACCGCCCAACCCTCCAACGCAGATGTACTTCCCTTAACAAGGAAGGAACAGCGGTAAAACAAATCCCTGTGTCTCCGCGTGCTCCACTACGGTTTCCTCGCTCCTCTTTTACGTGCTTAGTAGTTAGGGTTACATATAGGGAAATTATCGTAGTTGCATATCTAGAGAATTTACTTTGTGTCAAGCCTAAAATTGAAAAAGTATTAAAAATTCGTTAGCACCTATTCACCCCCCCTCTAGGTGCCCATACGATCCATTTCAATTGGTATCAGAGCCTCGGCTCTTATTTCGGGCTTAACCGCCTAAGAGAAGTATGGGTTCCGGAGGTAGTCACCATGAACGATCTCAAGACGTTGGAAACAACCTTGGTGAGTTCAATGGAGGCTAAGATGGAAGAGATGCGTCAATTGATAATGCGCCTATCCACATCCGCAACATCACCTCCATCTAACTCGGAGGATACCACTCCGCAATCCAAGGAAACGGGTAAAACTATTTCCAAAGATAACGAAGTGGTTGGTGATGATACTAGCAAGAGCTCCTCCTCGAAAAAGGATAGAGGTAAGGATGGATACAATGAGGTTTCTCATGTGTATTCCCCTGATCCGCGTATCCCTCACCCACATATACATAATAGGGGTGATCCACCCAAACTTTCAGCATCTACTTTCTCTCAATGGCAATTTTTGATGAAATCTCATCTGTGCAGTTCCTCCATAGAGTTGTGGAAGATCATCGAAAATGGTCTTCATGTTGGAAACCCTAACAATCTCACAAGAAGAGAAGTGGTCGATAGACAACTCAATGCTACAGCTCTACACATGATACAGCTTGGTGTGGGTGACAAAGACATGCCACACATTCAGGATCTTAGCACATCTAAATAATCTTGGGATGCCCTCACCGAGCTCTTCATCGGAAATGAAAGTATGAGAAGGAATAGATATGATGCCTTGAGCAATGAAGCTGAAGGATTTTATATGCTGGATGGAGAAGACCACAAGGACATGTATAGGAGGCTCAAGGCAATAGCCACAACCTTCATAAACCACGGTGCATCTCATGTTGATGATGCTTGGATCAAGCGCAAGTATGTCAGTTCTCTTATGCCATTTGAGCCCACAGATTTGAAAAGTCTCCAAGGTAGGCATAACTATCACCTCATGTCATCCAAGAAATGGCCGCCTTCAAAGTGGCTGCCAAGAATGCCGAAGATGCTCGTGCTCGAGCTATGGGGATGCAAAAGGGGGTCAACATGGCCTTGAAGACTAGTGTGATTGATCATGATGAATATGCGGTAGAAGGTCTGGACTGTCCCGAAGATATAAAAAGGATCCACGGACAATAATTGGCTCTTTATGCAAGAAACTTTTGGAAAGATCCAGCCAAGGCTAAAGCTGAACTAGATCGAAAGAGTGGAGCCTATGGAAGAAAAGAAAATGGTCCCAAGCTGAGAACATGCTTTAATTGTGGTGACCGGCTGCACTTTGTAGCTGAGTGTCCATATCAAAGTAGAGAGGATAATGGAGGAAGACTCATTTTCAAGGACAAATCAAAAGCTCCACGTAAGAAACAGTTTGTAAAGAAGAATGCTCCTTTCAAGAAGCAACCAAAGATTGTTCTAGTGGCTCAAGAAGAATATTCATCGGGGAGTGAAGATGAGGACGAGGGCGATAGCTCTCAAGAGGTGGCTGCTATATCCACCACATCTACATCAACATCTCTCTTCGACTCTCCGAACGAAAACATCATCAACAAGAATGCTACTTGCCTCATGGCACGAAGCTCTGAGGTAACTTCTTCTAACTCTTCTTTTCCCAAGACTATGATAGACATGGATGATCCTACTAGTCTTAAGGTTAAAGAAGAGATTATTGCTTTGGATTATTTCTACACTAACTTGCAAGGTGAGCACAAAGTTCGTTTTGAAGCTCTCATGGATCAGCTGGCCCAAAACGAAGCACTCCTCGAAGAAAAGGGCAGAATTGAAAGGGAGGATGCAATGGAAATTGCATCCCTAAAAAATGCTCTTGAAGAAGAATAAGAAGCTCGGGTCTCTCTTGAAGAGAGGCTCGAGTCTATGGAAGAGTCACATGAAGAAATTGTGACTAAACTTGTTAAGGAATGTGACAATGCTGTCACCAAAGCAAAGAAGTTAAAGAAGGAAAGGATTGACTTTGGGGCTGCTCATGATAGACTCTCCGAGGAATTGGAGAAACTTGACAATGCTCACAAGGCATTGAAAAACGAGTTCTCTATTCTCAATGAGTCACATGATCAGCTTCAAAGTCGATTGGCCAAATATGATACTCCTAGATCGTCCAACTCAACATATAGTAACAAGAAAAATGCTAGTGTGGAAAAAGAAGTGATCAAGGACATCACTACAAAGGACAAAGGTGTGCTTGATGAAGTCCTTGGCAAGCAAAGGTCAAATCATGGTAAAGAGGGACTTGGGTATGTCACCAAGTCCAAGAAGAACAAGACCAAGAATGTGCAATTAAAGACAAGCACTGCTGAGAAGATTGTCACAAAAGACAAGACTAATAATATTGGATTTGCAGGGTCTCACAATCCGAATTATGAACTCTTTTGTGATGACTATGGTGATGTTTATGCTTATTATGTTGGTCCTTTTGATGAATATATTTCTTGGTCTATTTGGGTCCCAAAGACCCTTGTTACTAACATGAAAGGACCCATTGAAAAATGGGTACCTAAAACCAAGAAGTAATTTTCTTGCAGGGCTATGCTTCCGGTGGGTCGAAATGGGTGCTGGATAGTGGCTGCACTAGTCATATGACCGGAAGCAAGGAGATCATCACGAAGATGCGTCCAAATCATGATAATATCACAGTCTCCTATGGTGATAAGTCAAAATCTCAGGTATTGGGTCTTGGCAAGGTTGTGGTTGCCCACGATATCTCTCTCGTGGACGTCATGCTTGTTGAGACCCTTGGTTACAACCTTCTTTCTGTTCGTGCCCTTGGCAAGATGGGTTTTGCTGTTTTTATCTGTAGGGTTCGCAGCATAGAAAACAAAAATTTTCCTACGATGTGAACGATATACCAAGATCTATATACTAGATACAAACAACGGGCGGATGTATATCCGTAGAGAACATACCCTTGAAGACCGACAAAGCTTAACGAGTTCAACTCGTGGTTGATGTAGACGATCTCTTGCCGATCTCAAGATCGAGAGGAAGTCCTAGCGCCGCAAATCAAGGCGCATCCGTGCTCGCACACGTTCGAGGCACCGAGCAACCTCCGCCTCCTCGCTCCAAATGATGCGATGGAAGCACAACTCTTTCTTGCCGAATAGCCACCGGAACATGTATCTCGCTAGTCCGAGACCATGGGGATAAATTCTAGGGGAGGGAGATCCTTCGAGGAGGTGTGAGAGACAAGTGAGGAGGGCTCCTTTATAGGAGGAGGGTAACCCCAAGGGGTGGCAGGCGCATGGGGCTGCCCTTGCCCTCCCCTCTTCATGTGGGTGGACACTCCACTCACAAAACTCCTCTAAATTCCCTCCACTCAAAAGTCCACTCAAAATTCCCATTAAATTTCCACCAAATTTAATGCAAACTCTCATTAAATAAAACTCTTTTATTTTATTCAGAATTTTGTCAATTACTTTAATGACAAACATTCACAAATAACCCCTTGCTAGAATTCTATTTCACATGCATAACCACTTTATGCAATTTCACCCGAAAACCTGTTTCGGTATCTAGTGAAATAAATTCCTACGCTTGTTCATTCTTTCGGCATGAAACATTTGCTCCAATTGGATGTCGGTGTCTCTTAAGTGTGTCACCCTACGGTTCGTGAATAATGCGGACATGATCGAGACCCCTCTCGGATCAATAATCGAGCGGGATCTGGAGACCCATACTGACTCCCACACATTCAACGATGACTTTCTTGTGATCGTCGGAACCTTTTACGCTAGTATCTTAATCCCTTTGTTTCACGATATATTACATGTCCGAGATTCGATCATCGGTATCTCCATACCTAGTTTGATCTCGTTCGACATGCACTCTTTTCTCGTTCTGTGATATAACATTCTATGGATCAAATCACTTGCTTGCAAGCTAATCAATGTGATATCACCGAGAGGGCCCAGAGTATATCTATCCGTCATCGGGATGAACAAATTCCACTCTCGATCCATGAGCCTCAACATAACACTTTATTAGTTCAATCCATCTTTATAATCACCACATTACGGTGTGACGTTTGATGTTATCAAGAAACTCTTCCGTGTTAGTGATTGACATGATCTCATGGTCTAAGGATTAGGATCACTTCGTAAGTTGTTATAGCAATATAAACTCAATGACTTTGATCGTAATGCTATACTTGGATGAATGTTCATCACATCATTACACTAATGTTGTGATCCCGTTATTAACAACATCCAATGTCCATGATCAGGAAACCTTGATCATCTTGTTAATCAACGAGCTAGTTTATGAGAGAGGCATAACTAGGAACTTTCTGTATGTTTATTAAACACACATGTATTAACGTTTCCGTATTAATACAATTATAGCATGCAAAATAAACATCTATCATATACTTGGAATACACATAATAAACACTTTATTATTGCCTCTCAGGGCATATTCCTTGATCTCCCACTTGCACTAGAGACAATAATCTAGTTACATAGTGATAAATCTAACACCCATTGAGTTCTGGTGTTGATCATGTTTTGCTCTAGGGAGAGTTTTAGTCAACGGATCTGCTACATTGAGATCCGTATGTACTTTACAAATCTTTATATCTCCATCCTTGATATGCTCGCGGATGGAGTGAAACCGGCGCTTAATATGCTTGGAATGCTTGTGAGACCTTGGCTCTTTGGCATTGGCAATGGCACCATTGTTGTCACAATAGATCACCATTGGGTCCAACGCGTTTGCCACAACTCCTAGTTCGGATATGAACTCTTTCATCCAAACTGCTTCCTGAGCTCAAGCAAAGAACATATTCGGCCTCCGTTGTTGATCCCGCTACCACAGGTTGTTTGGAGCTCCTCCAACTAACCGCTCCGCCATTCATGAGAAATACGTATCCGGATTGAGACTTAGAGTCATCCGGATCGGTGTCAAAGCTAGCGTCGACATAACACCTAGCGACGAGCTCTTCTTCACCTCCGTACAAGAAACATATCCTTAGTTCTTCGTAAGTACTTAAGGATATTCTTGACCGCTATCCGATGTTCAACACGGATCCGATTGGTACCTACTAGTCAAACTAATAGCATGTGCCACATCCGGTCTTGTACATAGCATGGCGTACATTATAGAGCCTATGGTGAAGCATAGGGACTTTGTCCATTATCTCTCTTTCTTCATGAGCGGACTTTGAGTCTTACTCAATGTCTTGCCTTGCAACATAGGTAAGAACCCCTTCTTACTTCCGTCCATTTAAACTTCTTTAAAATCTTATCAAGGTATGTACTTTGCGATAGCCCTATTAGGCACCTAGATCTATCTCTATAGATCTTTATGCCTAATATGTATGACGCTTCACCTAGGTCCTTCATTGAAAATTTCTTTGTTTAGATAACTTTTAACACTGTTTAAAAGTTCTATATCATTTCCGATCAATAATATGTCATCCGCATATAATGTCAGAAATGCCACATTGCTCCCACTCACTTTCTTGTAAATACAAGCTTCTCCATAAGTTTGGACAAATCCAAACTCTTTGATCACCTCATCAAAGCGGAGATTCCAACTTCGTGATGCTTGCTTTAATCCATAGATGGATCGCTGAAGCTTGCACACCTTGTTAGCATCCTTAGGATCGACAAAACCCTTTGGTTGTATCATATACAACTCTTCTTCAATATTACCATTGAGAAACGCGGTTTTGACATCCATCTGCCATATCTCATAATCGAAATATGCAGCAATTGCTAACATAATCCTAACTGACTTTAGCATCGCTACGGGAGAGAAAGTCTCATCGTAGTCAACTCCTTGAATTTGTCGAAACCCCTTTGTGACAAGTCGAGCTTTATAGATGGTCACATTACCATCAGCATCAGTTTTCCTTTTGAAAATCCATTTGTTCTCCACGACCTTTCGGTCGTGAGGTAATTCCACCAAGTTCCAAACTTGATTTTCATACATGGATTCCATCTCGGATTTCATGGCTTCTAACCATTTGTTGGAATCCGGGCTCATCATCGCTTCTTCATACGTCGCAGGGTCATCATTTTCATCAACCATGAAATTCATGACAGGATTTCCGTACAGATCGGGAGCTGCACGCGTCCTGTTTGACCTGCGAGGTTCGGTAGTACTCTCTTTCGGAGTTTCATGATCATTATCATTAGTTCCCTCTTCAACAGGTGGAGCCAACTCCAGAACAACTTCCGGCGCTGCGCTACTCGCCATACTTTGAAGAGAAGGTTCCACAACCTCTTCGAGTTCTACCTTCCGACTCACACCTTTCGCGAGAAACTCTTTCTCTAGAAAGGATCCATTCTTGGCAACAAAAACCTTGCCCTCGGATCTGTGATAGAAGGAATACCCAATAGTTTCTTTAGGGTATCCTATGAAGACGCATTTTTCCGCTTTGGGTTCGAGTTTATCCGGTTGAAGTTTCTTCACATAAACATCGCATCCCCAAACTTTAAGAAATGACAGCTTAGGTTTGTTTTCAAACCACAATTCATACGGTGTCTTTTCAACGGATTTAGATGGTGCCCGATTTAAAGTGAATGCAGCAGTTTCTAGTGCATAACCCCAAAATGACAACGGCAAGTCCGTCAGAGACATCATAGATCGAACCATATCTAATAAAGTACGATTCACGTTCCGACACCATTTCGCTGTGGTGTTCGGCGGTGTGAGTTGTGAAACAATTCCACACTCTTTCATGTGAGTGCTAAACTCATAACTTAGATACTCACCTCCACGGTCGGACCGTAGAAATTTGATCTTTCTATTACGATGATTTTCCACTTCATTCTGAAATTCCTTGAACTTTTCAAAGGTTTCATACTTGTGTTTCATCAAGTAGATATAACCGTATACTCAAATCATCCGTGAAAGTAACAAAATAACGATATCCACCTCGCACCGACACACTCATTGGACCACATACATCAGAATGTATGATTTCCAATAAATCTGTCGCCCGTTCCATTGAACCGGAAAACGGCGTTCTAGTCATCTTGCCCATAAGGCATGGCTCACATGTATCAAATGATTCATAATCAAGTGATTCCAAAAGTCCATCCGAATGGAGCTTCTTCATGCGTTTAATGGCAATATGACCTAGACGGCAGTGCCACATATGCGGATATATCATCATTAAGTTTAATCCTTTTAGCATCAACATTATGAATATGTGTAACATTATCATTGAGATCTAATAGAAATAAACCATTCATCATCGGTGCATGACCATAAAAGATTTCATTCATATAAATGGAACAACCATTGTTCTCAGATTTAAATGAATAACCGCATCAAACACGATCCGGATACAATGTTCATGCTCGGTGCGGGCACAGATAACATTTATTCAAGTTTATAACTAATCCGACGGTAAGTGGAGAGGCAGCGTTAAATGGCGATTACATCAACGTTGATCCATTGCCGACGCATCTTGACCTCACCCTTGCTAGCGGTCGCTTGTTGACCCACGATTCGAAGTTACAAATATTAGCAACACCATATCAAATACCCGGTGCTACTGCGAGCACTAGTCAAGTACACATCAATAACATGTATATCATATATACCTTTGTTTTCCTTGCCGCCTTCTTATGCCGGATACTTGGGGCGATTCGCTTCGATGGCGATCCCCACAATAGAAGCACTCGGAATCGGACTTAGGTCCAACTCGGGGTTTCTTTTCAGCGGCAACAGGCTTGCCGACCTTACTTCCTTCCGCTTTCCTTCTTGTCTTTCTTGAAACCAGTGTTCCTATTGATCATCAACACTTGATGTTCCTTTTGATCTCCACTGTAGTTTTAAGCATTGACAAGCTCGGGAGAGACTTCTTCATGCCTTGCATATTATAGTTCATCACGAAGCTCTTATAGCTAGGTGGCGAGACCGCAGAACACGATGGATGCCTAAGTCAATGGGAATCGATATTCCCAAGGACACAAGCTTATCGGCAGAATCCGACATCTTGAGTACATGCTCACTAACGGAGTCGTGCTCTTCCATCATGCAGCTAAAGAACTTTTCAAGCATTGTAGCTCTCTCAGCAGATGTGTGTCGAAAATCATTTTCAACTCACCCATTGTATCAAATGCATTGCCATTTTCAAACGCTTTGAAGTTCCGCTCTAGCCCATACAATATGCCGCAATGAACTAAGTTGTGGTCCTCCGACGAGTCCGATAGACATTCTTCTCCTCGTCAGGCATCATCAAAGGTGGGGGCCTAACGCGCTTCTAGCACATATTGCTTTTGTGCAGAGAGGAGAATCCTCAAATTCATGGCCCATTCAAGAAAGTTGCTACCGTTTGCTAGTTTCTCTTTCTCCATGAACACATTGAAATTAAAAGGTGTGGTGCCATCTACAACAGAATTTGTAAAGTTTAGACTAAGTGTATGATAGATCGAGTTCAACTAATCTATATTACGAATGAACTCCCACTCAAAAGCGACATCCCTCGTGCCCTTTTGGTGATTACATGAACCAAATCCACTACACCAAGTCCGATCATCACGTGAGTCGGATAGCTTCAAAGGCGAGCATCAAATGGGCATCATATCAACTATATGACTCATGCTTAACCTTTCGGTCTGTGTTCCGAGGCCATGTCTCACATGCTAGGCTCGCCAATTTAGAACCTTAGTATTTGCGTGTAACTGTTTTACACCGAAATATGGTCGTGGATCCAAGAACACCCGATCATCACGTGATGTCTTGGAGCGACGAAAACATAATCGGTGCATACTAAAGGAAGAACACATTCTTATCTTGATATTTAAATGAGGGATCATCTTATTATGCTAACAAAGCGCTAAACAAGCAATATAAGATGCAATCAAACATCATATGTTTATTAGTGAAATTATATGGTTCCCGCAGATGATCTCTATCATGTGCATCGTGGTATGATCACTATCATACCTATATGTGTAAATCCAAGGTCTATGGATTTTACCAGCTATTTGTGTTGTAAGAGTATCATCTCATACTTCTACTTACAACACTACCATATCATAACACTAGCCCAGCAACAATCTAAACTAGACGCCTCTAATTTATCCATTGCAAGTTTTACGTGGCTTAGGGCTTTCGAGATAGAACCGTTCTTACCTACGAACATGAACCACAACGAGGATAATCAAATTGTTGACAACTCGCTTGCAAAATAGATATTGACTATAGTAGGAGAGACAGACACCCGCTAGCCACTTATGCAAACTAGTTGCATGTCAAGCGTGGAACAGGTCTCATGTGCGAGGACATGTAAAGTTTGTCTGGGCCGCTTCATCCCACTATGCCACCAATATCCAAAATCACAACAAAGGAGCAACAACATGATCATCATCGCCCACATACTCATATGTGTACTACCCGTGTAAAGTATCTATGCATAGATCCGGCTCTGATACCACTGTAGGGTTCGCAGCATAGAAAACAAAAATTTTCCTACGATGTGAACTATATACCAAGATCTATATACTAGATACAAACAACGGGCGGATGTATATCCGTAGAGAACATACCCTTGAAGACCGACAAAGCTTAAAGAGTTCAACTCGTGGTTGATGTAGACGATCTCTTGCCGATCTCAAGATCGAGAGGAAGTCCTAGCGCCGCAAATCAGCGCATCCGTGCTCGCACACGCTCGAGGCACCGAGCAACCTCCGCCTCGCCCAGCGATGCAGCGGAAGCACAACTCTTTCTTGCCGAATAGCCACCGGAACATGTATCTCGCTAGTCCGAGACCATGGGGATAAATTCTAGAGGGGAGAGATCCTTCATGAGGAGGTGTGAGAGACAAGTGAGGAGGGGCTCCTTTTATAGGAGGAGGGGAACCCCAAGGGTGGCGGCGCATGGGCCCCTTGCCCTCCCTCTTCATGTGGGTGGACACTCCACTCACAAAACTCCTCTAAATTCCCTCCACTCAAAAGTCCACTCAAAATTCCCATTAAATTTCCACCAAATTTAATGCAAACTCTCATTAAATAAAACTCTTTTATTTTATTCAGAATTTTGTCAATTACTTTAATGACAAACATTCACAAATAACCCCTTGCTAGAATTCTATTTCACATGCATAACCACTTTATGCAATTTCACCCGAAAACCTGTTTCGGTATCTAGTGAAATAAATTCATGCGCTTGTTATTCTTTTCGGCATGAAACATTTGCTCCAATTGGATGTCGGTGTCTCTTAAGTGTGTCACCCTACGGTTCGTGAATAATGCGGACATGATCGAGACCCCTCTCGGATCAATAATCGAAGTGGGATCCGAGACCCATACTGCTCCCACACATTCAACGATGACTTTCTTGTGATCGCTTAACCTTTTACGCTAGTATCTTAATCCCTTTGTTTCACGATATATTACATGTCCGAGATTCGATCATCGGTATCTCCATACCTAGTTTGATCTCGTTCGACATGCACTCTTTTCTCGTTCTCGTGATATAACATTCTAGTGATCAAATCACTTGCTTGCAAGCTAAACAATGTGATATCACCGAGAGGGCCCGAGTATATCTATCCGTCATCGGGATGAACAAATTCCACTCTCGATCCATGAGCCTCAAAATAACCATTTATTCGTTCTAAATACATCTTTATCCTCACCTGTTACGGTGTGACGTTTGATGTTATCAATAAACTCTTCCGGTGTTAGTGATTGACATGATCTCATGGTCTAAGGATTAGGATCACTTCGTAAGTTGTTATAGCAATATAAACTCAATGACTTTGATCGTAATGCTATACTTGGATGAATGTTCATCACATCATTACACTAATGTTGTGATCCGTTATTAACAACATCCAATGTCCATGATCGAAACCTTGATCATCTTGTTAATCAACGAGCTAGTTTATGAGGAGGCATAACTAGGAACTTTACATTTGTTTATTAAACACACATGTATTAATGTTTCCGTATTAATACAATTAGAGCATGCAAAATAAACATCTATCATATACTTGGAATACACATAATAAACACTTTATTATTGCCTCTCAGGGCATATTCCCTTCATTATCGATGATGATTTGGTGGTACTCTTGTGGAGTAAGTCTCTAAAGGTCCCTTTCGTTGGATATGTCGAAAATGACCTGTATGTGGTGGACTTCTCAGGGAAAACCACTTCGGGTCCGATGTGTCTATTCGGAAAGGCCGACGTGGGCTGGCTATGGCATCGCCGTTTAGCCCATGTCAACATGAGAACTTTGCAAAGTCTCCAGAAGGGTGGCCACATCCTTGGACTAAAAGAAAATGTCTCTTTTGCCAAAGATCCTGTTTGCAGGGCTTGTGTTGAAGGAAAAATGCATGACTCTCCCCACAAGATGAAGACTATTGTGTCATCAAAGAGGATCTTGGAATTACTTCATGTGGATTTATTTGGTCCTCCTTCTCATGCAAGTCTTGGTGGGAAGAAATATTGCTTGGTCATTGTCGATGATTACTCAAGATATACATGGTTATATTTCTTCAAGCTGAAAAGTGAGACTCAACAAACTGTCATCGACTTTGCCAATGAAGTTCAACGTCAACACAATGTTCCTATCTTGGCAATTACAAGTGACAACGTCTCAGAATTCAAGAACTACACTTTAAACGAGTTTCTTAGCGAAGAGGGGATTAGACACCAATATTCCGCTGCGTACACCCCTCAACAAAATGGTGTAGCCGAGAGGAAGAACCGGACTTTGATGGATATGGCAAGATCTATGCTAGCTGAATTCAAGTCTCCTTATAATTTTTGGGCAGAAGCCATATCCACTGCTTGTCACTCATCAAACCGGATCTACCTTCGAAAGATCTTGGACAAGACCCCATATGAAATACTTACCGGTAACAAACCCAACATCTCATACTTCAGGGTATTCAGGTGTAAGTGTTTCTTTCTTATTAAAGGTGTCCGTTTGTCAAAATTTGAATCCAAGGCTTTAGAAGGTATTTTTGTTGGTTACGGTGCCGAATCCCACACTTATAGAGTCTACAACAAGCTCACTGGGATTGTTGTAGAATCTTGTAGTGTGGAGTTCTATGAAAATAACGTCTCCTTTGTAGGGCAAGTTGATGTTTGTGATGCAGATGTTGAAATACCCCAAGATGCCATAAGAAGAATGGGCATGAGATTTTTCCGCCCCATTGAGGAACCCCTTGTTGCGGATTGGGAAGGACAATGCTCCACACATGTGGAGCCCTCATCTACACAAAGTCAACAAGCTCCTACACCACATGTTGGAGACAATCCTGCACCAACACCACAATCTGCTGAAGATCATCTGTCCCCTGGACAAGTTGGTAGTCCCAGGCCGGACTATCCGCCCCCTCCAAGGGGCGGACAATCCGCCCCTGGCACTCCAACTCGTTCCAGAGGATCCGAAGGAGAGTCAACAACTCTGAAGCTCCCAGGCCAGATTCTCCGGCCCCTAGGGGCGGATTATCTGGCCCTGGGTCTCCAACTCCCGTCAGGCATTCTCAGGAAGATGGTTCTGGTACTTCACCTCCCAGGCCGGATAGTCTGGCCCCTCCAAGGGGCGGATTATCCGGGCCTGAAGAAAATGTTCAGCAACAATCTTCTGGCGTTAACGAAGACCAAGGTCAAGGGCAGGGCAGTAATCAAGACAAGGATACAACTATTGAATCCCCTCCTCCTAGAAACAATAAGGACATTAAGGCTCATCGCAAGGCTCGTGCTGATCGGAACCTTTAACTAAGAGGTCACACTCTTGACAAGGTTGTTGGTGATCTACGACGAAGGGTATCCACTAGAAGAGAACTTGCAAGCTTCTATGATCATCAAGCTCACATTTCCATGGTTGAACCGAAGAAGGTTTTTGATGCTCTTGAAGACCCCGATTGGGTTGTTGCAATGCATGAAGAATTAAATAACTTCGAACGCAACAAAGTTTGGAAGCTCGTAGAAAAACCAAAGGATTGCCGCAATGTTATCGGCACCAAGTGGATCTTCAAGAACAAACAGGATGAAAATGGCATTGTTGTGAGGAATAAAGCACGACTCGTGGCTCAAGGATTCTCTCAAGTGGAAGGAATTGATATTGGCGAGACTTACGCTCCTGTGGCTCGTCTTGAGTCCATCCGTATCCTTCTTGCATATGCAGCCCATCATAATTTTAAATTACAACAAATGGATGTTAAGAGCGCTTTCCTTAATGGTCCTCTACATGAGTTAGTATACGTCAAGCAGCCCCCGGGGTTTGAGGACCCCAAATTTCCGAACCATGTCTACAAACTCGATAAGGCGATCTATGGCCTTAAACAAGCCCCACGTGCGTGGTATGAGCACCTTAAAGATCTTTTTCTAGACCGTGGATTCGAAGTTGGGCAAATCGATCCCACTCTTTTTACTAAGAAGGTTAATGGGGAGCTTTTTGTATGCCAACTTTATGTAGATGACATTATATTTGGCTCTACTAACCAAGCTTTTAACGATGAATTTTCGAAGCTTATGACTGACAGGTTTGAGATGTCCATGATGGGTGAGCTCAGGTTCTTTCTTGGATTTGAGATCAAACAACTTAGAGAGGGAACCTTTATTAATCAAGCTAAGTACATCCAAGACATGCTCAAAAGGTTCAAGATGACGGATCTCAATGGCGTTGCTACCCCAATGCAAACAAAGTGTCATCTTGAGCTCAATCCCAAGGGTAAAGACGTGGATCAAAAGGTATACCGATCCAAGATAGGCTCTCTCCTTTACCTTTGCGCATCTAGGCCCGATATCGTGTTAAGTGTAGGAGTGTGTGCAAGGTACCAAGCCGCTCCTAAAGAAAGCAACTTAGTGGCAGTCAAGCGAATCTTCCGATATTTGGTTCATTCCCCAAATTTTGGGTTATGGTATCCCAAGGGTTCAAGTTTCTCTCTATGTGGTTACACTGATTCAGATTGGGCTGGTGACAAAGATGATAGTAAATCAACCTCTGGTGCATGCCAATTCTTGGGCAGGTCTCTAGTGTGTTGGTCATCAAAGAAACAAAATTGTATTTCAATCTCAACCGCCGAAGCTGAATATGTTGCTACTGCAAGTACTTGTACTCAATTGTTATGGATGAGGCAAACTTTAAAGGAATATGGTGTCAATTGTGACAAATTGCCTCTTTTATGCGACAATGAAAGTGCTATCAAAATTGCTTACAATCCTGTGCAGCATACAAGAACAAAACATATAGAGATTCGCAACCACTTTATTCGGGATCATGTTGCTCGTGGAGATATTGCTCTATCCTTTGTGAGCACGAAGAACCAACTTGCTGATATTTTCACAAAGCCTCCTGATGAAGTAAGATTTTTTTATTTGAGGAATGAGCTAAATATCATAGATTCAAGGAGCTTGGCTTGACTACCCTTGCACACTCACTTGCTCTTATTCATGTATTTGGTTTAGATGCGGGCATAGACATAGGGGTAGTGTGGTCCTAATTGATTGGGCCAACCCTCCCCCATAATGCCGAAAGGAAGTAAAATCATTTCCCTTAATATCACTTTGTGATATGTGGGTCATCGATGAGCATTGGTTTTGAACTCAAGATACATCTTCGCGGTGTCATGCCATGCGCTCCAACATGGTGGCTTCGGCCACCTCCCTCTTCCTTGAGAAGAGTTGGTTTTCATGGGTCCCGTTGGATTTTCTTGCATATCTCTTGTTCTTATGGAAAACACACTCAAATTTGGCTTTTGATTGATTTGATTCTTGCAAATTTGGGTGTGAATTCTGGGTGTCCAGGGGCGTTAGGATCGCTCTTCTTCCTTTTTGGCGTTTCGATGCCAAAGGGGGAGAAGTAGTTCTATTACGTCTCGTGGATTTGCAAGGGTTTGGCACAAGCTTTTCGATTTTAGTCGTTTTTATTTGCTTGCTTGTGCCTTTTCTAGCGTGAACTCAGTTGCTATTTGTGTTTGTTTATGTAAGACTATGTCGTACTCCACAGTTTGGTACTATGTTTGGTATTCATGGAATTCTGGATTTATCTATCATGGACCCCATGGAATTTTGGAATTATGGAGCATATTTGATGGCATAAGGATTCATGGGATTATCTATGTATGCTTTGGCTATATTCTCATCCCGGTGGTATGACCTTATTTCCCAAACCTTAAAGTAGTGTTCTCCCTAGTGTGGGTATTTTTACTCAAATGCAAATCTTAAATATGCACACATCTAGGGGGAGCGTCTTTCATTATTTAAGGTGGCTTTTGCCGGTTTTATTGAAAATCCTAATATTGTCATCTAACACCAAAAAGGGGGAGATTGAAAGAACATTTTATAATCCCTAGTGTTTTGTGTGTTAGATAACAATATCAAGGATTATTTAATGTGTGTTGAAGTGTTGTAGCCACCCATGAGAAAAAAGGAAAGGATTCTGTTTTTGGGGGGCGGATAATCCGCCCCTCCCTCTTCCCAAGTTGGCTCAAGCCCTAGAAGGGGGGCGTAATTTTGGTCGGATTCTCCGGCCTCGCCGGATAATCCCCCCCCCTGCTCATCTCCAAGGCACAAGCCCCAGAGAGGGGGCGGAGTTTTGGCCGGACTTTCCGGCTTGGCCGGATAATCCGCCCCTCAGGGGGGGCGGATTATCCTCCCCCCCCCAAGATCTTCACCAAGGCGCAAGCCCCAGAGAGGGGGCGGAGTTTCCCCCGGAGAATCCGCCCTTGGGGCGGAGTTTTCCCAGGGGGCGGATAATCCGCCCCAAATGGGGGACGGATAATCCGCCCCCAAAGTTGTGCAACGGCCAGATCTAGGGAGGGGGTATTTAAGCCAGCCTTCCCCCTCCTACTAGAACACTTGATTCATCTCGAAAAGACCAGATCCGATCTGAAAGCTTCATCCAAGAGTGCTCCACCTAGATCCACCCAAAAGGCCCCATCCCTTGGGGAATCGAAGAAGGAGAACTCGATCTTCATCATCAGCAATCAAGCGCTTCATCTCCTCTCCATTCATTTGGAGAACCCCCGATCTACTTGTTTTCATCTCGGGAGCCCCTAATTCGGTTGTGGGTGTGTGCCCCGATAGTGTTGTAAAAGGCACCGGTTCCAGCCTCGAAGGGATCCAATAGTGGAGAAGGTGGATCAGGCCTCTTGTGGCGAGATCCATCGGAGAATAGGGTGAGGCCTATTGTGGCGTGGTGGTCTTACAACCGCCCACCCCTCCAACGCAGATGTAATTCCCTTAACAAGGAAGGAACTGCGGTAAAACAAATCCCTGTGTCTCCGCGTGCTCCACTACGGTTTCCTCGCTCCTCTTTTACATGCTTAGTAGTTAGGGTTACATATAGGGAAATTCTCGTAGTTGCATATCTAGAGAATTTACTTTGTGTCAAGCCTAAAATTGAAAAAGTATTAAAAATTGGTTAGCACCTATTCACCCCCCCCTCTAGGTGCCCATACGATCCATTTCAGAGGTGAGTATCTAAGTTACGAGTTTAGCACTCACATGAAAGAGTGTGAAATTGTTTCACAACTCACGCCTGCCGGAACACCATAGAGAAATGGTGTGTCGGAACATCGTAATCGTACTTTATTAGATATGGTTCGATCTATGATGTCTCTGACGGACTTGCCATTGTCATTTTGGGGTTATGCACTAGAAACTGCTGCATTCACTTTAAATCGGGCACCATCTAAATCCGTTGAAATGACACCGTATGAATTGTGGTTTGGAAACAAACCTAAGATGTCATTTCTTAAAGTTTGGGGATGCGATGTTTATGTGAAGAAACTTCAACCGGATAAACTCGAACCCAAAGCGGAAAAATGCGTCTTCATAGGTTACCCTAAGGAAACTATTGGGTATTCCTTCTATCACATATCCGAGGGCAAGGTTTTTGTTGCCAAGAATGGATCCGTTTTAGAGAAAGAGTTTCTCGCGAAAGGTGTGAGTAGTAGGAAGGTAGAACTCGAAGAGGTTATTGTACCTTCTCTTCAAAGTATGGCGAGTAGCGCAGCGCCGGAAGTTGTTCCGGAGTTGGCTCCACCTGTTGAAGAGGGAACTAATGATAATGATCATGAAACTCCGAAAGAGAGTACTACCGAACCTCGCAGTCAAGCGCTGCAGCTCCGAACAGACGGAAATCCTGTCATGAATTTCATGGTTGATGAAAATGATGACCCTGCGACGTATGAAGAAGCGATGATGAGCCTGGATTCCAACAAATGGTTAGAAGCCATGAAATCCGAGATGGCATCCATGTATGAAAATCAAGTTTGGAACTTGGTGGAATTACCTCACGACCGAAAGGCCGTGGAGAACAAATGGATTTTCAAAAGGAAAACTGATGCTGATGGTAATGTGACCGTCTATAAAGCTCGACTTGTCGCAAAGGGGTTTCGACAAATTCAAGGAGTTGACTACGGTGAGACATTCTCTCCCATAGCGATGCTAAAGTCAGTTAGGATTATGTTATCAATTGCTGCATATTTCGATTATGAGATATGGCAGATGGATGTCAAAACCGCGTTTCTCAATGGTAATATTGAAGAAGAGTTGTATATGATACAACCAAAGGGTTTTGTCGATCCTAAGGATGCTAACAAGGTGTGCAAGCTTCAGCGATCCATCTATGGATTGAAGCAAGCATCACGAAGTTGGAATCTCCGCTTTGATGAGGTGATCAAAGAGTTTGGATTTGTCCAAACTTATGGAGAAGCTTGTATTTACAAGAAAGTGAGTGGGAGCAATGTGGCATTTCTGATATTATATGTGGATGACATATTATTGATCGGAAATGATATAGATCTTTTAAACAGTGTTAAAAGTTATCTAAACATCAAATTTTCAATGAAGGACCTAGGTGAAGCGTCATACATATTAGGCATAAAGATCTATACGATCTAGGCGCCTAATAGGGCTATCGCAAAGTACATACCTTGATAAGATTTTAAAGAAGTTTAAAATGGACGGAAGTAAGAAGGGGTTCTTACCTATGTTGCAAGGCAAGACATTGAGTAAGACTCAAAGTCCGGCTTCGACGGAAGAAAGAGAGATAATGGACAAAGTCCCCTATGCTTCAGCCATAGGCTCTATAATGTACGCCATGCTATGTACAAGACCGGATGTGGCACATGCTATTAGTTTGACTAGTAGGTACCAATCGGATCCAGGTTCGGAACACTGGATAGCGGTCAAGAATATCCTTAAGTACTTACAAAGAACTAAGGATATGTTTCTTGTATACGGAGGTGAAGAAGAGCTCGTCGCTAAGTGTTATGTTGACGCTAGCTTTGACACCGATCCGGATGACTCTAAGTCTCAATCCCGATACGTATTTCTCATGAATGGCGGAGCGGTTAGTTGGAGGAGCTCCAAACAACCTATGGTAGCGGTATCAACAACGGAGGACGAATATGTTGCTGCTTCAGAAGCGGCTCAGGAAGCAGTTTGGATGAAGGAGTTCATATCCGAACTAGGAGTGGTTGCAAACGCGTTGGACCCAATGGTGATCTATTGTGAAAACAATGGTGCCATTGCCAATGCCAAAGAGCCAAGGTCTCACAAGTATTCCAAGCATATTAAGCGCCGGTTTCACTCCATCCGCGAGCATGTCAAGGATGGAGATATAAAGATTTGTAAAGTACATACGGATCTCAATGTAGCAGATCCGTTGACTAAAACTCTCCCTAGATCAACACCAGAACTCAATGGGTGTTAGATTTATCACTATGTAACTAGATTATTGTCTCTAGTGCAAGTGGGAGACTGAAGGGAATATGCCCTGAGAGGCAATAATAAAGTGTTTATTATGTGTATTTAAAGTATATGATAGATGTTTATTTTGCATGCTATAATTGTATTAATACGGAAACATTAATACATGTGTGTTTAATAAACAAACAGAAAGTTCCTAGTTATGCCTCTCTCATAAACTAGCTCGTTGATTAACAAGATGATCAAGGTTTCCTGATCATGGACATTGGATGTTGTTAATAACGGGATCACAACATTAGTGTAATGGTGTGATGAACATTCATCCAAAGTATAGCATTACGATCAAAGTCATTGAGTTTATATTGCTATAACAACTTACGAAGTGATCCTAATCCTTAGACCATGAGATCATGTCAATCACTAACACCGGAAGAGTTTCTTGATAACATCAAACATCACACCGTAACAGGGTGATTATAAAGATGGATTCAGAACTAATAAAGTGTTATGTTGAGGCTCATGGATCGAGAGTGGAATTTGTTCATCCCGATGACGGATAAATATACTCTGGGCCCTCTTGGTGATATCACATTGATTAGCTTGCAAGCAAGTGATTTGATCACTAGAATGTTATATCACGGGAACGAGAAAAGAGTGCATGTAAGTAACGAGATCAAACTAGGTATGGAGATACTGATGATCGAATCTCGGACATGTAATATATCGTGAAACAAAGGGATTAAGATACTAGCGTAAAAGGTTCTGACGATCACAAGAAAGTCATCGTTGAATGTGTGGGAGTCAGTATGGGTCTCCAGATCCCGCTTCTGATTATTGATCCAAGAGGGGTCTTGATCATGTCCGCATTATTCACGAACCGTAGGGTGACACACTTAAGAGACACCGACATCCAATTGGAGCAAAAGTTTCATGCCGAAAGAATAAACAAGCGCAGAAATTTATTTCACTAGATACTGAAATAGGATTTTGGGTGAAATTGCATAAAGTGGTTATGCATGTGAAATAGTATTCTAGCAAGGGGTTATTTGTGAATGTTTGTCATTAAAGTAATTGACAAAATTCTGAATAAAATAAAAGAGTTTTATTTAATGAGAGTTTGCATTAAATTTGGTGGAAATTTAATGGGAATTTGAGTGGATTTTTTAGTGGAGAAAATTGAAGGGCCATTTTGTGAGTGGAGTGTCCACCCACATGAATGAAGGAGGGGAGGGGGCAGCCCCCATGGCCGGCGGCCACCCCCTTGGGTGCCCCCTCCTCCTATAAAAGGATCCCCTCCTCTCACTTGTCTCTCACACCTCCTCGTGAAGGATCTCTCTCCCCCTCTAGAATTTTTCCCCCATGGTCTCGGACTAGCGAGATACATGTTCCCGGTGGCTATTCGGCAAGAAAGAGTTGTGCTTCCGCTGCATCGCTGGAGCGAGGAGGCGGAGGTTGCTCGGTGCCTCGAACGTGTGTACGAGCACGGATGCGCTGCTGATTTGCGGCGCTAGGACTTCCTCTCGATCTTGAGATCGGCAAGAGATCATCTACATCAACCACGAGTTGAACTCGTTAAGCTTTCTCGGTCTTCAAGGGTATGTTCTCTATGGATATACATCCGCCCGTTGTTTGTATCTAATAGATAGATCTTGGTACATAGTTCACATCGTAGGAATTTTTTTTGTTTTCTATGTTGCGAACCCTACAATATACATGATGGATATTTGTTTCGAGCTAACAAACTATGTATTCCAGAATCGTTGTTGCGTTTGTTCTTAGTGCAGGAATCACATGCTGGTGGTTTGATGGGCCACTTTGGGCGTGAGAAGACATTACTCATGCTTGCTGATCATTTTTATTGGCCCAAGATGAGGCATGATGTGTATAGATTTGTGAGCCGATGCATTACATGCCACAAGTCGAAATCCAAATTGAAGCCTCATGGTTTGTATACCCCTCTATCTGCGCCCACTACACCATGGGAAGACATTAGTATGGATTTTGTGTTAGTTCTACCTAAAACTCAGAGAGGGCATGATTCTATATTTGTGGTAGTAGATAGATTCTCGAAGATGGCTCATTTTATTGCCTGCCACAAAAGCGACGATGCGTCGCATGTTGCTAACCTGTTTTTCAGGGACATTGTGAGATTACATGGAGTACCAAGAACAATTGTTTCTGATCATGATGTGAAGTTTATGAGCTAATTTTGGAAGACTTTATGGGGGAAGCTGGGAACGAAGCTACTATTCAGTACTACTTGTCATCCCCAGACAGATGGTCAGAGAAGTGGTGAATAGAACATTGTGACAGCTATTAAGGACTATGATAAAGAAGAATCTGAGGGAGTGGGAAGAGTGCTTGCCACATGTCGAGTTTGCTTACAATAGGGCAGTCCATTCGACCACTCAACTTTGTCCTTTTGAGGCGGTCTACGGTTTCAAGCCATTGACGCCATTGGATTTGTTGCCTCTACCATTACATGAGAGAGTTGATATGGAGGCATCAAGACGTGCAGAATATGTGAAAAAGATTCATGAGAAGACTCGCGAGGCTATTGAGAAGAAAGGCAAGAACATTGCTGCTGCAAGAAATCAAGCAAGGAAGGAAGTGTTGTTCAAGCCTGGTGATATGGTTTGGGTACATCTACGCAAGGATAGGTTCCCATTGCTGCGCCAATCCAATTTGAAGCCGCGTGGTGCTGGTCCTTACAAAGTGTTAGCCAAGATTAATGATAATGGCTACTCGGTTGATATACCTATTGCTAAATTTGGTGGAGCTAGCAACTGTTTCAATGTTGCTAATTTATCATCATATGATGGAGACGACCTTGGAGCGTCGATGTCGACGCCTTTTGAAGGGGGAGAGATGATGAGGACATCCCTATACTTACACCTTCCCTAGTTTCTACTGATGATGTTCCAGCTGCTGCAACGATGGATAAGTCCAATGAGATTAGAATTGGACCAATTACAAGAGCTCGTGCTAAGATACTAGAACAACGGGTGAATTTGTTTCTTAATGAGCCTGATGTTTTACTTAATGAGAATTTTATACTGCCTAAGTCTGTGTGTTATTGTATGATCAGGTACATTGGAAAAGAAGGCATAGCATGAAGCAAGGAGGTGAAGCACATGGAGCAAGGTGTGTTGATCAATGAAGCAAACGCGAGGGAGGATACGGAGGAAGCGCAAGGAGCTACAAAGGAAGGGATCAACACCTGGCAAAGTCTCTGCCGCGGAAGAGAAACGATGCCAAATCCTGCCACGGCAGGCTGCTGCGGCACAGAAAGTGGCTGAAATCCTGCCACGGCAGAGAGTCCTGCCGCGGCACGTTTTAGGCCCAATATGCTGCCACGGCCGGAAACAGGCATGTCCGCCTAGAAAGCTGTCCAACCTGGGTTGGCATGTATCTTAGTTGTAGTCGTTTGCGTCTTGGACTCTTAGCCTAGCCGCCCCCTCTCTCTTAAATAGACGGGGGTACCGTTTATTCTCAGTTAGACCATGTTAAAATATTTTAGAGTTGTTTCTATCAAGAACCTCTGGAATTACTTGTGATCGAATTCTACCAACTACAATTGAGTGTGATATGTTGTTCCACTAGGAATCAGTAGATTGCAAACTACCGTTCGTGGTCGATGGCTGCGTGCGCAAGAGCATGGTGTTGTGAATATCCCACAAGGTTCAAGATCTGTTGCATTGGCATCAGGGTTCGAGCGGGAGAGTTCATAGCTACATGCTAGTTATCTTACATGCACCATCATTATCGACAAGAGCTAGATGAGAAGATCGGTCCAACCCTTATCACTTTTGCTAGCCTCCACTTGTATTGAGTATGACCTCTACTCATGCATCCAACTCCCAATAAACCAAGTTATTCCAAAGAGTCCACTATAAATTCCTATGCATGGTGTGTTACACCATTCCAAGTATATTCATGTGTTTATCTATCTTCCAAATTAAACTTTTGTTATGTGAAAATTAGTGATTAAAACTCTCACAAACTTGATGGCACACTTTATTTCTTGCACTTAATAAACTTGAACCATTGTGCCCATCTTTGTATCTTATATGCTTACAAATTATAAGTTGTGAATTAGCAGAACCATGTTGTCATGGGGAACGCTTTTAACATTACACTTATTCTATTCAGTTGATATCATGTTCTTTTGTTTATGGAACCAGGCGGTGTGAAATAAAAGGGGAGCTTATAAGCTCATGGATTTTGTATATGTGTTAGATATACGCCTGGTTGGCTAGCCTAAGCCATGCCTAATCATGGTGGAAACTTGCAGCATAACCATAATGAGCATTCTATGGAGCATCCTCAAAAAAAACCTATGCAAATAGCAAATAAAAAGATCGCTGAGATGCTCATTGTCTATTGCCTTGTCATTTTGATATGGGATAGCTCCTGTGTCATGGGGCAAGGGGTACCCCGTGGGCAGTTCTCTATTATACACATATACTTACAATGACAAGAACTTTCTTGTGACCAAAGTTGAGTAGCATGAGGTTCGGTACTCGTACGCAAGGGGCATGAGATTTTCAACTTATAACTTGTCAGGCATATACTCATATTTGTGTCACTTTAACCTTAATCACTTCAAGATCCAATGATAGGGGCAATGAGAGCTAAAAGCTAGTAAGTACCATAATTTTTGGAAGCTCTTTATAAAACTTGAAATCCCTGCTTCCCTCTGTGAAGGGCCTTACTTTTTTACTTTTTGTTGAGTCTTCATCTTCTATCTTTATGCACCAATTAAGAGAGCATAGTTGTCATTCTTATTTCAATGTGCATTGTCCCAAAACTTATTGATTGATTCATAATGTTGATATTGCTTGCTCTTAAATTATTTGTATATAGTCACCCTTATGAAATTTGAAGGTGTCCTATGCATATATGTTTTGCTACTCTATGAAGGACAAGATGAATACCGCTCTTTCTATGTTTTCTATATGTGAAACAAACAAATATCTTTCAATGCATTGCTATTCATGATCATTTGTTTGTACATTTTAATGTTGCAACATAGTTGCTATGTATTATGGTTAGAACTATATATTTCATGCTCATGTTTAGAGTACTATGATCCCACCTATCGATGCTTTACAATACCTTGATAAAGATTGTGATGGTGCATGTCACCTTAAAAATTATTGTTTTTATCACTTACCTACTCGAGGACGAGCAAGAGTTAAGTTTGGGGATGCTTGATACGTCGTAAACGTATCTATAATTTTTTATGCTCCATGCTTGTTTTATATCAATTATCTTATGTTTTTTCTACACGTTGAGGTATTTTTATACATTTTCTGGAATTAACCTATTGACAAGATGTCGCAGTGCCAGTTACCTATTTTCTGCTGTTTTTGGTTTCAGAAAATCTAGTAAAGAAATATTATCGGAATTGGACGGAACAAAAGACAAAGTCAATAATTTACCTGACACAACACGGAGACCGAAGGGGATACGGAGAGGAGCCACGAGGCAGACACACCATAGGGTGGTGCGGGCCCACCCTAGGGCGCGCCAGCCTATGGTGTGGGCCCCTCGGGCGTCAACCGACCTTGCCCCTTCGCATATATAAGCCCCCCAAGGCACAAACCCAAAGCACCCGATCAGAAATCCACGAAAAAGTCTGTAGCTGCCGCCATCTCCATCCCTAGATCGGGAGGAGGGATACAAAGCTCTTCCCTACACCCTGCCGGAGAGGGGAGATCATCCCAGAGGCCTTCTTCATCACCATGATAGCCTCCGGAGTGATGCGTGAGTAGTTCACCCTTGGACTATGGGTCCATACAGTAGCTAGATGGTTGTTTCTCCTCCTTTGTGCTATCATGTTTAGATCTTGTGAGCTCCGTTCGTGATCAAGATCATCTATTTGTAATGGTTCATGTTGTGTTTGTGGGGATCCGATGGATATTGAGTACTATGTCATATTGATTATTGATTCTATCATGTCTATGTTATTTGTGATCTTGCATGCTCTCCGTTGCTAGTAGATGCTTTGGCAAAGTAGATGCTTGTAACTCCAAGAGGGAGTATTTATACTCGATAGTAAGTTCATGCCTCTAGTAATCTGGGGAAGTGACAGAAATCTCTAAGGTTGTAGATGTGTTGTTTCTACTAGGGAGAAAACAACAATTCTTTGCCCAAGGGAAATTATATTGTTTACTTTACACACTTTGCTTAATGCAATTATCTGTTGCTTGTAACTTAATACTGGAAGGGGTTCAGATGATAACCCGAAGGTGAATTATTAGTCATAGATGCAGTTGGATTACGGTATATGTATTATGTTGTAATGCCCAATCAAATCTTGTAGAGATCAAGATGTCTAGTATATGCATTGTTATGCTTTCTTAATCTGTCAATTGCCCCGCTGTAATTTGTTCACCCAGCATGTTATTTATATTAAGGAGAACACCTCTAGTGAACTGTGGACCCCGGTCCAATCCTTCCCATTGATATACCATCTACTATTTAATTTCTACAATTACCACAAGCAATTACCATCTTCCACACTATACGTTTAATCCTTTGTTTTCAGCAAACCAGTGAGATTGACAACCTCACTGTAAGTTGGGGCAAAGTATTATGGTTGTGTTGTGCAGGTTCCAAGTTGCTAGCAACACCTTGGGAGTTGTTTCCTTTCTCCTACTAGTTCGATAACCTTGGTTTCATAACTGAGGGAAACTTGCTGTTGTACTCATCATACCTTCCTCTTGGGGTTCCCAATGATCTCTACATCATTTGAGCCATCATCCAACTCTCGGATTTTAGACTAAATATCTTGACAAGAAGAAATCATGAAGCTTCGTAAGAAAACACGGATTTAATGCAAA
Organism: Avena longiglumis; assembly: GCA_030063025.1. NCBI lineage: Eukaryota > Viridiplantae > Streptophyta > Magnoliopsida > Poales > Poaceae > Avena > Avena longiglumis. The sequence goes on from CP125978.1 coordinate 230,066,939, forward strand.
TGATTCATCAGATCCAAAGTATATCAAGACGCTGATGTTATCGTCGTGTCGGAAGCCGCAAGCCCTCGGAACGAGATGAATGAAGATCATAAAGACAAATAAAAGATTCAACCAGATAAATAAAGGATAGCACCAAACTTTGAATAGAAGAATTGCAAAATATCTGGGAAGTCTTCGTGGCATCTCACGAATTTAAGATAGAAGATAAAGTGAAAGGGTTTCGAAATATTTCTTGACGAGTCGGAGATCAAAAGAATTCCTTCTCCTTCTTGAGAATATCTGAGAGAATTTTAGCGAGATTTAGCCCTCTTGAGGAAGTTTTCAACAAAGTAGTCAAACCGAGGGTTTAGCTCCAGAGTTAGTTGAAATCTAATGATGGGTGAGGATTAACAATTGATTTGATGGTTCAAGAATTGTAGCAATGTCTTAGCAGAAGGACATGGACATGATATGTGACTTTAAAAAGTCGGGATTTACACTTTGAGAACTTTACATAGATGTGATGTTCTTGAAGCTTGAGAGGAAGAAAAGAAGTTGTTCTTCATGTTCTTCCATTGCTATAGAATAGGCGCGAATATCTACAAGATATACCACCATGAAAGATCAACATATCGATGAAGGATTGGTATTTAGAAGGAGGCATTGAAAGAATAGATTATCTGGCCCTTCATATAAGAAAAGAGATACTGACTTGTTCACCTTGTTGATCGGATCACCGGTTGAAACGAGAAGAGATTTTGGAGAAGAATCGATGATAACGGATGAAAGGATGGGATTCTCTTGTATCGAAGAGAACCCTGCAGATATGGAGTTCAAAGATGCGAAGCATGACAACGGATGCTAGTCCACCATAGTGCATGAATAATGATGAGGACATCCCTACAATTATTCCTACCCCAACTACTACTGAAGATGTTCCAGTTGCTGCAAACAAGGATCAGTCCAATGAGATTAGAATTGGACCTATTACAAGAGCTCGTGCTAATCTACTAGAACAACAGGTGAACTTGTTTCTTAATGAACCTGATGTTTTAATTAATGAGAACTTTATACTGCCGAAGCCATTGTGCTATTGTATGATCAGGTACATTGGAGAAGAAGGCGTAGCACGGAGCAAGGAGCTGAAGCACATGGAGCATAACATGATGATCGCCCAAGGATGCGCGAGGGAGGAGCGGGAGGAAGGCGCGAGGGAAGATCATCAAGAGGGAAGAAAAACACCCAGTGAAGACCGGAGTGTCCGGCCAAGTCCTCCCAGACTGTTCGGACCGTCCAAGAAGCCACGAGGTGTTGCTGTTCTGTGTCCAAGATCGGAGACTACCCGAACACCGCCCAAAAACTCCAAAGTTTCTGGCTGGTCACGGACTGTTCGACCAAATTCACCTGGAGTGTCCGGCCCACCCGGACTGTCCGGTCGAATTACACCGGAATGTCTGGCTGACAAACAAATCTAGTTCAAGTCGATATCTATCAGTTTGAGTCATACGCATCTTAGTTTCTGTTTCTGGCTGCCCCAAACGCCCTTATAAGCCCTGAGACGCCCCATAGTTAGGGTTAGACCATGTCTAAACTATTTTGGAGTTGTTTCTTTTTAAGAACCTCTGGATTACCCTATGATCGAATTATCTAGTACAATTGAGTGTGATCTGTTGTTCCATTGGGAATTAGTAGATTGCAAACTACCGTTCGTGGTCGACGGCTATGTGCGCAAGAGCATGGTGTTGTGAATATCCCAAAGGGTTTGAGAGCTGTTGCATCAGCACCAGGGTTCGAGCGGGAGAGTTCATAGCTACAGGCTATTTATCTATCATCCACCATCACCATCGACAAGTGCTTGCTGAGAAGATCGGGCCACCCCATATCATCTTGGTATCATATTTTCTCATTTTCTCGGTGAGCATCCACAATCCATCCATATATTAGCTTATTTTTTCGTGCTATACAGAAAAATCCATACAAAAAGATTATCCATAGCCAAGATTGCATCGTTTTCACGTGTTAGTTGCTAGTCATTTCTTCTCGTAGATCCGATCTGCAGGTTTTTCTTGTAGGAGTCTAGTTTTCGTTTGTGTCTAGGTTTAGGGTTTGCTCTTGTTTTCTGTTGAGTCCACCATCACCATTTTCCGCACGTTTTCTATCTACTTTTTTGAGTCCACATAGAGTACCTTTTGTTTTCATACCGTAGACACAACCTATCTACATCATCTGTGCCTAGGAACGTACCCATGAGACTAGTTACTTTGCTCCGACAGACTACTCATTAGGTTTTAGAAGTACAAAAAAATTTGACAAGCGAAACCGGACTATCCGGCCCATACCTACCGGACTATCCGGCGCGACCGGAGTCTCCGGCCGACATTCACTAGACTATCCAGCCCAGTTTGTTCAGAATTTGCTGCATTCGTTTTGCTTTGAGTATAGAGTTGAAAAATAAAAAAACAAAAAAAGGAAAAGAGATTCAGTATAAAAAAAAGGAGAAAAGAGCTACAAGCGTGACATAAGGAGATATTCAAGTGCGCATTATTGGAGGCCTAGTTGATTATAGCACTAGTAGATTGAGTAAACTTGTGCATGTTTATTTTGAGCTATTACTAGCGTTTCTCTTGTGCATTGCAATATTCTTGTTTATAAGTTGCTTTGCCACGTTTATCTCCGCCGTGTGTGTTTCTTGGGTTATCATACGATTAACACTAGGACCTGTTTACGGTGTAGTTAGGATTCCATACCTATATCTCCACCATAAATAACCTGTGTGCGTTGTGATTTTTCTCCATACCCTTGATATTCACTGCATCACGTCAGTGCATTAGTTGTTGATTTCGAATTGGTACAACATCACTATTCACTTTGGAACGGTAAGATCTGCTTTCTTGTCAGTTGGAGTGAGTTGTGAGTGTTCCACCATATTGATTTTGATTTTTGCACTAACCTACTAATCATGTCTACTAGTGATGATATTGTTATGTAGAAAATTTCGACAGGCGAAACCGGACTATCCGGCCCATACCTACCGGACTATCTGGCGCGACCGGAGTCTCCGGCCGACATTCACTAGACTATCCAGCCCAGTTTGTTCATAATTTGCTGCATTCGTTTTGCTTTGAGTCATAGAGTTGAAAAATAAAAAACACAAAAGGAAAAGAGATTCGGTATAAAAAAGGAGAAAAGAGCTACAAGCGTGAAAAAAGGAGATATTCAAGTGCGCATTATTGGAGGCCTAGTTGATTATAGCACTAGTAGATTGAGCAATCTTGTGGTTGTTTATTTTGAGCTATTACTAGCGTCTCTCTTGTGCATTGCAATATTCTTGTTTATAAGTTGCTTTGCCACGTTTATCTCCACCGTGTGTGTTTCTTGGGTTATCATACGATCAGCACTAGAACCTGTTTGCGGTGTAGTTAGGATTCCATACCTATAGCTCCACCATAAATAACCTGTGTGTGTTGTGATTGTTCTCCATACCCTTGATATTCACTGCATCACGTCAGTGCATTAGTTGTTGATTTCGAATTGGTACAACATCACTATTCACTTTGGAACGGTAAGATCTGCTTTCTTGTCAGTTGGAGTGAGTTGTGAGTGTTCCACCATATTGATTTTGATTTTTGCACTAACCTACTAATCATGTCTACTAGTGATGATATTGTTATGTAGAAAAGGCAGGATACTGATCCGGTCAATTGGCGAGAATATGAAGCATTGAAATCCCATTTGACCCATGTGTTCACTGCCACCACAGATGGGATTGACAAAACAAGACAAGATGTGCATATTGCATTGGGAGAGAATGAGACCGCAGTCACAAATATTCAGACACAAGTGACGGCTATCAACACCAATGTAACAGTTTTGCAACGCTCTATTGATGCTTTGACAATATCAATTGGACAAAGGCAGCAACAATCATATGATGATGCCCATGAAGATGAAGAAGGAAATAATGTCGGGGATGTTCAACATCCAAATCAGGTTGGCCGTGGCTGTGCTCCTCATCCAGTTCAAGGACGTGGCTTTGCTCCAATTGGGCATGCTCAGCGCATACCCCAAATCCCTGAGGATGGTTTGGGTAAGACAAAGTTGTCAATTCCCAAGTTTAATGGTTCTCTTGATCCTGAAGATTACCTCACATGGGAGTTGAAGATTGAGAAACGGTGGCCTTTGCATGAGTATACAGAAGATAAGAAGGTAAAACTTGCAGCGCCAAAATTTGATGGATATTCATTGCGTTGGTGGGATGCTATAGTGCAAAACAGAAGAGACAACAATGAATTGCATGTGCAATCATGGAGAGAGATCAAGCGTATAATGAAGGACCATTTTGTGCCCATTAACTATTTTCGTTCAGTTTTTGATAAGTTGACAAACTTGATACAAGGAACCATGTCAGTTGATGTGTACTACATGGAGATGGAGATGCTTATGCAGCGTGCTAGAGTTCGTGAATCTCTTGAGATGACCATGCAACGATTTCTAAACAATTTGAAGCTACCAATCAAGAGCATTGTTCGTCATCATAAGTATGAGACTATGAATGAATTGTTTCATCATGCAAGGGAGGCCGAATCACAACTTGCTGAAGAAGCCAAGGCGCGTGCAAGATATCCTTCTACCAGCCGTTTTTCAGCAAGATCTACATCGCCGCCACATGCTCCTACATCTGCCGGTCACCCTACTACACCATCTTCCAAGATTACACCTCAGTCATCTTATGGTTCTTAGGCAAGGAAACCTGCCGCTCCTGCTGCTAGCACGGGTTCCAATATGTCAACAACTCGTACTCGTGATGAAGAGTGCCATACTTGTGGAGGAAGGGGACATTTCAAGAAGGATTGCCCAAACCGCAAGGTGATGTTTATCAATGACAATGGTGAGTACGAGAGTGGAGATGAGGTTGAATTTGCTACTCATGACAATGGTTATAATAGTGAAGAAGGTCTGGATGCTTTTCCAGCACATGCACCTACCATTGTGGTATCTCCACGTATACTTAGTGTGCATACAATAGTTGGTTCTCAGCGCTGCAACTTGTTCCAAACAAAAGCTCTAGTTGTCCCAAACAAAGCTTGCAAAGTAATCGTTGATGGAGGTTGCTGCAAAAATCTTGCAAGCAAGAAGTTATGTGCCCAGCTGAATTTGACTTATTTACCTCATTCCAAGCCATACTACATACAATGGTTGAGTGACAATGGTGAGATAAAGGTAAACCATATGGTACGTGTGAACTTTGAGATAGGGCCATACAAGGATTCTATTATTTTTGATGTGGTTCCTATGACTGTTTGCCATTTACTATTGGGCCGGCCTTGGCTCTACGATCGCCATGTGCAACACAATGGCCGATCCAATACATATCATTTGGAGTTCAAGGGCAAGAAAATCAATTTGCAGCCTATGACACCACAGCGGATTGTCAATGAGTCTCGTTAGAAGATTGAAGTGAACTTGCAAGATGCACCTAGGCGAGAGAGTGTTGAAACTGTGAGTGTTATAAATGAGCCCCAAAAGAATGATATAACGAAAAGTGAGAGAGTGCCTATTCTATTAATACTTGCCACCAAAGAGGACATGAGAGAATTTAGTGAGGATCCTGCAGCCATGCCACTTGTGCTCATGTATAAGGGCGGGGTTTTGGTTTCTAACGAGATGACCCCTATTTCTCTTGGTGTATCTACTGTTTTTGCATGATGTTGGTGATGTGTTTCTATAAGATGTGCCAGCTGGATTGCCTCCATTGCGTGGCATTGAGCATCAGATAGACTTGATCCCTGGCGCTACATTACCAAACCGGGCACCATACCGAACCAACCCCAAAGAAACTAAAGAGATACAGAAACAAGTACAAGCATTGCTCGACAAAGGGTACATTTGTGTCTCTCTTAACCCTTGTGTTGTTCCTGTTATTTTAGTGCCTAAGAAAGATGGTACATTACTATTCGTTATCGTCATCCTATTCCACGCTTAGAGGATATGTTAGATGAATCGAGTGGTGCTGCTATTTTCTCTAAAATTGATTTGCCTAGTGGATACCATCAAATTAGAATGAAAGGGGGATGAATGGAAAACTGCTTTGAAAACAAAATTTGGTTTGTATGAGTGGTTAGTTATGCCTTTTGATCTTACTAATGCACCTAGTACATTCATGAGATTAATGAATCATGTTTTGAGAGAATATATTGGTCGTTTTGTGGTTGTTTATTTCGATGATATACTCATATACAGCCGCAATGAAACTGACCATTGTGATCATATTAGACAAGTGTTGCAAGTGTTGCGTGATAATAAATTGTATGCTAATCTTGAGAAGTGCACATTTGCAAAAGATAAAGTTATATTCCTTGGATATGTTGTATCTAAGCATGGGTAGAAGTAGATCAGTCTAAAATTGAAGTAATTCAGAATTGGCCTATTCCCATGAATGTGAGTCAAGTGCGTAGTTTCCATGGTTTAGCTAGTTTCTATAGGCGCTTTGTGAAATATTTTAGCACTATTGCTGCACCATTGAATGAATTCAATAAGAAAGAAAAGGTGTGCCATTTGTATGGGGCGCAGCCCAAGATATTACATTTGATACATTGAAACGTTTGCTTACTTCTGCACCTTTGCTTGCATTACCTAATTTTTTAAAGCAATTTGAAGTTGAATATGATGCTAGTGGTATAGGAATTGGAGGCGTTTTGATGCAAGAGGATCATCCTATAACATATTTTTCTGAGAAACTTGCTGGTGCTAGACTAAATTATCCTATTTATGATAAATAATTGGATGCACTTGTTAGAGTTTTTGAGGTTTGACAACATTATTTGTGGCCAAAAGAATTTATCATACATTCTAATCATGAAGCATTGAAGTATCTTAAATCTCAATCAAACTTGCATAGACGGTTAGCTAAATGGGATGAGTTTATTGAGTCATTTCCTTAATATCATTAAATATAAGATGATATGGGCATGACGGAGGAGGTGCAGCTCAATTTCAGGACTCCTCCAAGCTAGGCGTGTCATTAGTTATGTTGTGTGAGTTTTATTTCCATCATACTATGTTTAATTAGTATTTGTATGAGTTTTGGGCTTTTTTTGGGCCTATCCAACCAAGTCGAGTCACGACCCAACTAGTGGGGAACGCCATCCTACTGGGACGCTCCATCCCTCATATAAGGAGCTGACCTGGTTAGGGTTTAGAGAGTTCAGTTGTTTAGTCTAAAAACTATATTGTGCTCCACCGTGTATCATCCCTCCGGGGATGGAGATACCGTTTATCAGATTCTTATAGCGATTGCTACGGAGCTTCTTGTGTTCATGAAGGATTGCCGTGCTCAGGTTTGAGGCGTGGTGATCTTTATCATGTTACTTGCTGGATTCGTTCCTCTTCTTCAGGTGATGTCCATTGGCGTCGTTGGAAGGATTACTATCTGAATAACACGTTGTGAATGATCGGGACAAAACTATAGGATTATCGGGTCGATCCTTATCATGTGGTACCAGAGCTGTTGTTGATCGTAGCGTGTTTTTAGATCATTTGCGAACTGTTTTTTTACAAGCATTTTATAGATTGGTTGTGGAGAAGAGATTGGAAGGAAGAAAGAAGGTTATTGTTTTGTTTTCGTGGAGTTACAGATCGATCTCGAGTCAGGCAGCTGGGTGTTCTTGCTGAAGATCGAGTTGCACGCTCGGTTTCATCAGCGATCGAGTTGCTCGCTCGGTTTTGTCAAAGATCTCAGATCCGATCGATTTGAAGAGAATCCGATCCGTTCACATCTTAATCCGATCGGTCCCAGTCGGATCTGTTCACATCTTAATTCGAGTTGCTCGCTTGGCGATTGAGCGATCAAGGCAAGCAACCCCGCGCGAGCCTAGCGGCCGAGGGAGATTAAAAAAAAAGGGGCAGCAGGAGTCCACCCGCCGTATGCCTCTGGACCAAACTCGGTTCCTCGCGTTCCCCTGGCGAAGGACCTCCTCGCGTACCGACTGAGTCCTCCCGCGCAGCGCCTGGCGATCGAAGCAGCCCGACATCCTGGGTGATCGCACCTGCCCAGTTCCCTGGCGCATTCGCGATCGGATCGCGCGTTCCGCGCCCTCGCTGGAAATCGAAGCCACGCGGCTGTAGCTCGGAGTGGCCTAGTGGGCCGGCCCAAGAGCTGAATAAGGACTGTCTGGGATTGTTTTTCCTCCTGCCGCGATGTGCTAGCAATCGAATCGATCGCCCCTCAGTTTCTGTCTGTTCGATCGCTAGACAAAGGCGTGTTGCGCCAGTTTGACTCAGATTTTGGTCAGAATTCTCTTACAATCCAGAGATGGATCCACAGGACAAGGTGATAAGGATACAATCATGGATCATACTGATTCTAGTTGTCTCGGCTCGAAGGAAATATTGAGACTCATTGAAAAATATCACAAGGTGACTTCATTCCTAGTTGTACAAGATACTTTGATTTATAAAAACTTTATACCGCCTAAATCATGGTGTTATTGTTTGACTAGATTTAATATCCATCGGACTAGCGCCAGTGGGAAGGAGAGTGATGCAGCCCGACCTACGGTCGTTGCCAAATCAAGATCTCCAACTTATGCCAAGTCGTTATGGACTCCAAAGGTGAATCATATCCTCTTTGAGATCCCACCTCCTACCCTATTGAATGGTATACTACTTCATTCTCCATCCTATGACCATGATAGGTTCACACCGACGAGTATGGAGACGAGGGAGGAAGCCCGAGGACTCACGCCCGACAAGACGGAGGCTTGAAGGAGGAGACAAAAGAAGCTTCAGCTGGAATCGTCGACAGGACCGGCAAACCGGAGTCACCGCCGGAATCTCCGGCGACAGCCCCGGCGAACCTTAGCGCCCCGCCGGAATCCCCGGCGCCAGGACCGGTCGACCGGACCCACCGCCAGAAGCACTCTCTGTATGCTGTTTCGGTGCGCGACCGGAATATCCGGCGACGACCGGAAATACCGGCACCAGATCCGGCGCCGCCGGACTTACCGCCGGAACTCCCCGTATGTGTGCGGATCTGGGTTTGATGCCCTATAATATTCCCTTTACTTACCCCTTTACCTAGTTTATTCCCAGACTACCCCTTGTTTAGCGGCTGGCCTATAAATAGAGCCTCCACCCCTCATGTATCCCTTAGGCATATATGATAGACTAAAGACAACCCTCATTGTGGAATCTCTAGTTTTGCCTCATCCCCTTTTCCAAGGGGACCGACTATCGTCACCAACCTTGATTGGACTTTGCATCACACATCCATCATTGAACAAGGCCTTTGAGTTCGGTATCTCGTCTCCAAGTTGTCAAGACCCTCCCCAAGGTGTTCTTCCCTCTCCGATGTGGATTTGAGGGAGTACGTTGACCGATCTTTCCTTGCGAGGATTTTATCGGACCGGTGGCCGCCGTTCGGGAGCGATCGGCCTTGTATCGCGTGAGTTTTGCATGTGTTCATCATGTTCTTCGTGAGGTGTGTGTTCGCTTCCGCTACCTTCTCCATTTCCCCTCGCTTTCCCAACGATTTGATCACGAGATCCATGAAGATCGGGCCACCCAAGAGGTTAACCCCTTTATCAGAGAGGGAGGAAGGCGAGGAGTCCGATGTGATGATTGCCAAGGATGCGCAAGGGAGGAGCGGGAGGAAGGCGCAAGAGAAGATCACCAAAAAGGAAGGTTCAGTTCGGACAGACAGAAGCTGTAAAACTAAAACGGACGTGGATTCTTCGTACGAACTCCAAATCAAGAAAATAAGTACTTGTTGGAAAGATAATTCCGAGATCTTTCCAACAAGTACTTACACGTCCCTAGACCCCGAATAATCTGGCCCCCATACCCCCGGATAATCTGGCCCTGTTCCATAAATTCTGCTAAGGACTTTAGACGCGTCGTAGTGTATGGGGGGAGGATAATACGCCCCAGGGAATATAATCCATGGGCGGATAATATGCCCCTACTTAGGGTGGATAATCTGTCCCTAAAAGCTTCCATCAGATAATCTGGCTATATCAGACACATTTTCGTTTCGCGTTTTTCGGACGTTCCCACGACCATATAAGCCTGGGAATGCCCTCTAGTTTAGGTAAGACCACGTTAAAACTATTTTGTAGTTGTTTCTTATTAGAACCTCTGAAATTACTCTGTGATCGAGTTATACTAATGCAATTGAGTGTGATCTATTGTTTCATTGGGAATTAGTAGATTACAAACTACCATTCGTGGTCGACGGCTGCGTGCACACGAGCGTGATGTTGTGAATATCTCATAGGTTTCGAGAGCTGTTGCATTGGCATCGGGATTGGAGCGGGAGAGTTCATAGCTACAGACTAGTTATCTTACATCCTCCATCATCATCGACAAGTGCTTGCAGAGAAGATCGGGCCACCCCATATCATCTTGGTATCAGATTTCCTCGTTTACTCGGTGAGCATCCATAAATCCATCCATAGATTAGTTCTTGTTTTAGTCCTATACAAAAAATGCCATACAAAAAGATTTTCCCTAGCCTATATTGCATCATTTTTGAAGTTTTAGTTGATGTTCGTGTCTTCTCGTAGATCCGATCTGCAGGTTTTTCTCGTAGGAGTCTAGTTTTCGTTTGTATTCAAGTTTAGGGTTTGATATTGTTTTCCGTCGAGTCCATCATCACCATTTTCCACAAGTTTCCATCTACTTTTCTGAGTCCACATAGCGTACTTTTGTGTGCAAACCCTAGATACAGCCTATCTACAGCATCCGTGCCTAGGAACTTGTAACACCCTCGCCTCATAAGGCCGAGTTCATGTGTATAGTGCCAATCCCTGGATCAATTCACTAGCATACACAGTACATATGAATACCAAAGAATTTAACAGTGCATCATAAATAATGAATTGATCCAGAATTTGCAATTATTACAATAATGCTTAGCACGCAGGCTAGCTCAAATAGTTCAATAGAAAACGGAAGCATAAATATATAGTAGACTCCATATTCAATTGTCCACAAGCGAATAAATGTTGAGTGGAGTACCGTGACCTATTCGATCACTCAGAATCGGAATAATAACCTGCAACATAAAACGTAGCAGCCCTGAAGGGTCAATACATGGAATGTATGGCAAGTAGCGCTAAGTAGGAAGACAATACACCTAGCAACTACATGCTTATTTGGCTGGTGGAGCTATGGCTAGCTTGCATTTTTCAAACACTTTGTCCTACTTTGTTAAACCAATTTGATTCACAACAACTCATTAAGTTCACCCATCAAGTTTTAGTAATCAAGAAATAAGGATGAGCGAGAACATGTCATAACATCGATATCAAGCAACTCATTTGTCCGTAACCGGGGACACGGCTAAGAACTTAGTTTATACACCCTGCAGGGATTAGTACACTTTACCCATGTGACTTAAACATCCCAGCTCGTACCACCACACACATATTGTGTGACGATAGGGAGAAGTCCAAGAAGAGACCGTCCGGGAAGTAGATCCCCAAACCCCACTGCGCACCGGTCCCAACCTACCATTCACTATATCTCTGGCTACGCTAGGTTCGGATCACCACGACCTACTGAGTCCAACCAGCCACCCATTCTCACTGGCACATGGTTGCACACGTAAGTTACTGAAATAAACAGAACTAATCCTTCTCAGTGCCCTGAGCGGCATTCCCCACCATTATTCACACTCTGATGACCAATCCAGCCACTCCTCCCAGGTAGTTCATTAACATTATGTTATTTTAGTAGAACAAAACCTTTACTTTACCAAAGCATGAATCCTTCCTCGTATCTATAGCAATGCTAAGCACATCTACCATACGGGAGCTCAACTAAAACGGATTTTCCTACCATAATACATAGGATATAGCATAGTAATACCTACACATGTAGCTACAAAAAATACACTACAATGCACAAGGGAAAATAGTAGGACAAATTTATGATCAAAATAGCAACTACTTGCCTTGGTTGCAGCTAAAGTCGTTCAAGAACTCGTTGCAATCGCACAAGTTGCACTTCTCGCAATCTATCGATGAAACAATTGCATACAACATAAACAAAAATACAATCATAAACAATGCACAAATGCATGCATGAAAATTTAATAAATCACAATGGTTGTTGTTTTAGTTCTCTAAACCATACTGAAGTATATGATGCATGCAAGAGATCGTTTAATGCAATGGGGTATTTGTTATTAATAATTACTTGTCATTATTGGTGTTTTAACAGATCTGTTGTAACTTCGGTTCTCATTGTCGAATTAAATTATGATCTAAAGTGTACTGGGTAGAGTGCATTAATATGAACCAGTAGGCGTTGGATTCACCCTAATCGGAGTTATAAATCTTTTCTTATGATTTAAATCGTGTTTAATGGGTTTTAAATCATTTAAATAGTTTATGTTGTCTAAAAATCAATTTAAAATCAGATCTATAATCTTCACGGGATTTTGATTCCAGGGGCACCTCATTTGCAATTTTCTGAGTGGTAAATATTTTCTTATGATTTTATTACTCTAAAAAGGCCATTAAACCATTTATTTAATTGCTGCAAAACCTTACAGTAAAGGTCTGAAACAATTGCGTAATGATGATCTAAACACAATTTTGAATCCATCGGTATATTATTTGTGATTTTTGGACCAGTAGATCTTTTACTATGAAATTATTAACCTAAAATATCAATAAAACTAATTAAATTATTAGAGTAAACACGTACTGTAAAAGTTAGATCCGAATTGATATTAATGTTCTACCCAATTTTATGAATCCGTGGATATATTATTTTCCATTTTCGGATCGACGAATCTTTTTATATGATTTTTGCAAGTTTATACATTTTTCTGCAATTTAATTTCGAACTTTCTATTTAACCGGTTGACTTTGCTGACTGGACTATTTACTATTGACTCTTCGGTTGACTGCTAACGTGGTGCAACCGTATTGGTCGATACCTCTTCATAGATGAAATTAATTTGAGACACCGATCTAAGATCGGACGGATGGCGGTGTTACCAGCGGTCAATGGCGGCGGCGATGGACGGTGAGGTCGGGCATTGATGGTGGTGGCGTCTCTGGTGGTCCTTGGAGTCGACGAAGTAGACGACGGGTTTTAGCTTGTCGTCGCGGTCAAGTACGTGCACTTTTCAGTGGCCTTCTCCTGCTAGAAGGGCGAAAAACTACAGCTGGACGTCTACGTCTCCGGCGAACTCCGGTGAGAAATACCCGCTGTCCCGACAGTCTGTTGATAGGGAAAAACACATAAGGGGCAGAGGTACAATGAGGAAACAAAATAGAGGGAAAAGTAAGGCTCGTGATGGTCTGAAACGTCAGCGTCGTGCACCTCACGAAGCTCCAACGATGGTGCTCCGGCGAGATCGAAACAAGCTCTAAATTGGACAGCCTAACGGCCAAAAAATTGTGGATTTTTGAGGGATTTTGGGGAGGAGAATCTGGGATATTTATACCCAAAGATTCGTGGCCGGGGGGGGGGGGGAATATTCAACCGAATTTGGGAGATTTTCCAGAACAGTTGTTGAGTCTGGATCAAAATCGTACACGTTATAGATTCTTTGCGCGAGTAAGAAGACAACAGCGTGGGCTCCACCTGGCAGGAGGGAAGAGAGAAAAAAGAATAACAGGGAAGGATATAGGGGGTTCGTAGCATGGAAAATAAAATTTTTCTACCGTATGCATACAAACAAGCCAAGATCTATCTACTAGATTGTAGCAACGAGTCTATTAGAGTACTCACCCTCGAAGATTTCAAAGCGGTTAACGAGAGCAGATTCTCGTGGGTGATATAGTCGTACACTTGCCGATCTCAAGATCGCGTAGACGATCCTTCTGGCGCTGCGTTCCGGCAGCGCTTCCGCAGTCGGTCACACGTTCGATACTCGATGAAGACCTTCCTCTCCCTTGTTCCAGCAGGCAGCGGAGGTTATAGTTCTCCCCTCGCGATTCCGGCAGCACGACGGCGTGGTGTCGGAAGTAGAGGGAAGATCCCGCAGGGCTTCGCCTAAGCCAGTGCGAGTTATGGTGGATCTAGGGTTTTTCGGCGATCTAGGTTTAGAAGGCCGGGAGGAGGAGGAGGTGTCGGCGACGGCTAGGGCGGCGGCGGCGACGGCGGCGCATGGGGTGGGGAGGGCTGGATCTTGTGTTGTTTGGGGCAGCCCTCCCCCTCTATTTATGAGAGGGGGTAGCCTTGGGATGGGAGAGTTTGAATCCAAACCCAAACCCAAGTTGGATAGAACGAAGGACTCTTTCCTTCTTCCACTAGGAAACCATTGTTCCAGTTTGAATTTTCAAACCTACCGTTTGACTTTCAATTTAGAGCTTTAATTCTCTCTTGCAAATGCCCAAACCAAGTGACCTGGGATATGATCCAATCATTCCACTTACCCATGACACATTCATGGACCATTCCCCTTCCGGTCCGGTGAACCTTCTAGAACCTCTCCGATGAAAACATCGAAATCATTCCCGAACTCCAGAATCGGACTTTCCTTATATGAATCTTATTCTCTGGACCATTTCGGATCTCCTTGTGATATCCCGGATCCCATATGAGACTCCGAACAACATTCAGTATCCCTACTTTCATTCCATATCTAGTAAACAACATCGAATCCCTAAGTGTGTTTCCCTACGGTTCGTGAATTATGCGGACATGTCCGAGACACTTCTTCGATCAATAACCAATAGAGGAATCTGGAAATTCATATGTCTCCCACATATTTCTACGATTACTTTGCGATCGAATGAACCACTTACATACGATACCAATTTCCCTTTGTCTCGCGATAGTTTACTTATCCGAGGTTTGATCGTCAGTATCTCTGCATACCTAGTTCAACCTCGTTACCGATAAGTACTCCTTTCTCGTTCCCGTGATATGTGATTCCTTGTGAGCCAGTCACATGCTTGCAAGCCAATTGGATGACATTCGACTGAGCGGGCCCAAAGTATATATATCCTTCATATGGATGGACAAATCCCACTCTTGATCCATGTGCCTCAACACATACTTTCCGAAAACTCAATGCCACCTTTATAGCCACCCAGTTACGGTGTGGTGTTTGATGTCATCAAAGCATCCTTCTGGTGATGGTGATTAGCATGATCTCATAGTCGAAGGAATTAGGTTACTATGTATCAGAAAGCTTATAGCAAATAAACTATTGAAATGACTTGATCTTAATGCTACGCTTATCCATAGGAGTATGCCCATCATACCATTCTCCTAATGATATGATGTTGTTGCTAATAACATATCAATGTTCATGATCGAGAAACCACGATCATCTATTAACCAACAAGCTAGTATTATAAAGAGGCTTTACCAGGGACTCTAATTTAGTTTACAAATCACACAAGTATTAATGTTTCCGGTTAATACTATTATAGCATGAATGTATACATTTATCATAAACACAAAGATATAATAATAACCACTTTATTATTGCCTCTAGGGCATATCTCCAACAGTCTCCCACTTGCACTAGAGTCAACTAATCTAGATTACATGGTAATATACCGAACACCCATGGCGGTTTGGTGCTGGTCATGTTTTTCCCTCGGGAGAGGTTTATTCAACGGATCCGTCACATTCAGATCTATGTGTATTTTGCAAATATTTATGTCACCATCTTGGACATGCTCTCGAATAGCGTGGAAACGTAGCTTGATGTGCTTCAACTTCTTGTGTGACCTTGGTTCTTGTGCATTGGCTATGGCGTCCATGTTATCACATTAGATAGACATTGGGTCCAGCACACTTGGAACCACACCAAGCTCTATAATGAACTCCTTCATCCATATCGCCTCTTGTGAATCTTCTAAAGCAGCTATGTATTCCGATTCAGTTGAAGATCTCGCCACAATACTTTGCTTTGCACTCCTCTAGCTAACTGTTGCACCATTCAAAGTAAATACGTATCTAGATTGAGATTTAGAATCATCCGGACCGGTGTTCCAACTAGCATCGGTGTAACCATTAACAACAAGTTGTTCATCACCTCCATAAGAAAGAACCATATCCTTAGTTCTTCTCAAGTACTTAAGGATGTTTTTGACCGTTGTCCAATGATCCACTCCTAGATCACTTTGATATCTGCTATTCAAACTAACAGCATATGCAATGTCGGGTCTAGTACATAGCATGGCATACATAAGAGATCCTATGGCTGAGGCATAGGGAGTCTTACTCATCCTTTCTCTAACTTCTGCCATTGCAGGACTTTGAGTTTTACTCAAGGTCGTATTGGGCAACATGGTCAAGAACCCTTTCTTTCTATCTTCCATTCCAAACCTCTTTAGAACTCAAATATGTACTTTGTGACAATGATATTATGCCTCTCGATCTATCTCTATAAATCTTTATGCCTAATATGTAAGCTGCTTCGCAAAGATCTTTCATTGAAAAACTATTATTCAAATAATCCTTGACACTATTAAGAAGGTCTACATCATTCCCAATCAACAATATGTCATCTACATATAGTATTAAGAATGCTATAGAGCTCCCACTCACTTTCTTGTAAATACAAGCTTCTCCATAAGTTTGTATAAAACCAAAGTTTTTGATTACCTTATCAAAATGTTGATTCCAACTTCGTGATGCTTGCTTCAATCCATAAATGGACCGTTGAAGTTTGCATACCTTGTTAGCATCTTTAGGATCGACAAAACCTTTGGGTTGCATCATATACAACTCTTCATCAATGTCTCCATTGAGGAACGGTGTTTTGACATCCATCTTCCATATCTCATAATCATAATATGCAGCGATTGCTAACAAAATCCTCACAGACTTTAGCTTCGCTACCGGTGAGAAAGTCTCATCGTAGTCAACTCCTTGAATTTGTTGAAACCCTTTTGCGACAAGTCGAGCTTTATAGACAGTAACATTACCATCAACATCTATTTTATTCTTGAAAATCCATTTGTTCTCGACAGCCTTTCGGCCATCCGGTAAGTCCACCAAAGTCCATACTTGGTTTTCGTACATGGATCCAATCTCGGATTTCATGGCTTGTTGTCATTTATTGGAATCTGGGCTCATCATCGCTTCCTCATATGTCGCAGGGTCATTGGTGTTGTCCACCAACATGACACTCATAACGGGATCATACCAATCAGGAGTGGTACGAGTTCTCGTTGACCTGCAAGGTTCCTTAGTTACTTCAACCGAAGTTGCATGATCAACATCCTTAGCTTCCTCTCTTATTGGTGTAGGCGCCACAAGAACTACTTCCGGTGATGTGCTACTCTCAATCAGGAGTGGTACGAGTTCTCGTCGATTTCTACTTTCCTTCCGGTCACTTTTTTCGAGAGAAACTCCTTCTCTAGAAAGGATCCATTCTTGGCAACAAAGATTTTGCCCTCGGATCTATGATAGAAGGTATACCCAATAGTTTCCTTCGGGTATCCTATGAAGACGCATTTTTCCGCTTTGGGTTCAAGCTTGTCGGGCTATAACTTCTTTACATAAGCTTCGTAACCCTAAACTTTAAGAAACGACAATCTAGGTTTCTTCCCAAACCATAATTCATACTGTGTCGTTTGAACGGATTTAGATGATGCCCTATTTAAAGTGAATGTGGTTGTTTCTAATGCATAACCCCAAAACGATAGCGGTAAATCTATAAGTGACATCATAAAACGAACCATATCTAAGAGAGTTCGATTACGACGTTCGGAAACACCATTACATTGTGGTGTTCCCGGCGGTGTCAATTGTGAAAGTATTCCACATTTCTTCAAATGCTCGCGAAACTCGTAACTTAGATATTCACCTCCACGATCAGATCGTATAAATTTAATCTTCTTGTTACGTTTCTTCTCTACCTCACTTTGAAATTCCTTAAACTTCTAGAAAGTTTCGGACTTATGTTTCATGAAATAGATATACCAATATCTACTCAAATCATCCGTGAAGGTAAGAACATAACGATAACCACCGCGCTATGCTACACTCATTGGGCCACACACATCGGTATGTATGATTTCCGTAGCTCGCTCCATCATACCAGAAAATGGAGTCTTAGTCATTTTACCCATCAAACATGCTTCGCATCTTTCAAGTGATTCGAAATCAAGTGATTCAAGAAGTCCATCGGAATGGAGTTTCTTCATACGCTTCACTCCAATATGACCAAGATGACAGTGCCACATATAGGTCGAGTTATCGCTCAATTTCAAACGTTTAGCTTAAATGTTATTAATGTGTGTATTTCTACAATCGAGATTCAATAAGAATAGACCATGTACCAAAGGTGCATGTGCATAAAAATATTACTCATATAAATCGAACAACCATTATTCTCGGACTTAAACAAGTAACCGTCTCGCAATAAACATGATCCCGATATAATGTTCATGCTCAACGCAGGCACCAAATAACAATTATTTAAGTATAAAACTAATCCCGATGGTAGATGAAGAGGTAGCATGCTGACCGCGATCACATCAACCTTTGATCCATTTCCAACGCGCATCGTCACCTCATTATTCGCTAGTTTTCGTCTATTCTGCAGCACCTGTTTCGAGTTACAAATGTGAGCAAGCGAACCAGTATCAAATACACATGCACTACTACGAGTACTAGTGAGATACACATCAATACATGTATATCGGATATACCTTTCTTCTTGATGTTGCCGTTCTTCAAATCCGCCAAGTACTTAGGGAAATTCCGCTTCCAGTGACCTTCACCCTTACAGTAAAAGCACTTAGTATCAGGCTTAGGCCTAGCCTTGGTCTTCTTCGCCGGTGCGGTAACTTTCTTACCGCCCTTCTTGAAGTTTCCCTTTTTCTTAGACTTGCCTTGCTTCTTGAATTTGGTGGTCTTATTGACCAACAACACTTGGTGCTCTTTCTTGATCTCCACTTCCGCAGACTTTAACATGGAGAAGAGTTCAGGCAACGACTTGTCCATGTTTTCCATATTGTAGTTCATCACAAAGTTCTTGTAACTTGTTGGTAGTGATTGGAGGACACAGTGAATCCCCAAAGAATTAGGAATCACTATACCCAAGCTTTGAAGCTTGCTTGCGTGCCTAGACATCTTAAGCACGTGCTCACTGATGGAGCTGCCCTGTTCCATCTTGCAGTTAAATAACTTTTCAGAAGCCTCATAACTCTCAACTGCCGTGTGAGCCTCAAATATCATTTTGAGTTCACGGACAATATCATGTGGGTCATGGTTCTCAAACCTTTTCAAAAGCTCTGATTCCAAACCATACAATATAGCACACTGAACTATGGAGTACTGATTCTTTAGAGCGAGGAAAACATTCTTTACCTCATCGGTAGCATCAACTGCAGGTGGGTCACCCAGCGGTGCATCCAGCACATAGGTCAAATTACCAGCATTGAGGAAAATCCTCAAATTGCGGAACCAATCCGCGAAGTTGCTTACATTGTTTTTCAACTTTTCTTTCTCTAGAAACGCATTAAAATTGATGGTAGGGGCCTCCATTGATCTACAACATATTTGCAATAGTTTAGACTAAGTTTATGACAAACTGAGTTCTAATTAATAGTAAAATTAATCTAGGTGAACTCCCACTCAAAACAATATCCCTCACATTGTTTTAGTGATCACACGAACCAAATCCACCACATCAAAACCGATCATCACGAGATTTTATGTAGCTTCAATGGCAAACAATCAACATGTTCATCATATCTACTATATGACTCATGGTTTACCTTTCGATGATCCGTGTTCCGAGACCATGTATGTACATGCTAGGCTCGTCAATATCAAACCTTAGCTTCCGCATGAGCAAATCTGGCTTGCTCACGTTGTATACACTCACATAATCTAACACACCCGATTATCACATGGTGCTTCAAAACAACGAGCTTTAGCAATGGTGCTTACTAAGGATGAACACTTTATAACTTGAAATTTTTGTGCTTGAGGGATCATCTTATAATGCTACCGTCGCGAACTAAGCAATACAAGATGCATAAAATAATTAACATCACATGCAATTCATAATATGTGATATGATATGGCCTTTCTTCTTGTGCTTACGATCTCCATCTTCAAGCACGAATATGATCTCCATCATCATCGTCATGGCGTCAAGGTCAATGGCGCCGCTTCATGGTTGTCGTACACCAGCATCAACTATTACAACTACTTTGAATAATAGACACGTAGGTCTTAACGGAATTAAAAGACAACCATATGGATCCTGACGGTTGCCGACTTACAATAAGGAACATTGCACACATCATATATAATCACAATCATGACCATATCACATCACAACACACCCCTGCAAAACAAAGTTAGACTCCTCTAATTTTCTTTGCATGTTTTACGTGGTTTGGGGCTTTCAATAAGTGTCGTTCTAACTTACGAACGAACAAAAACATTGATACTAGTATTGTTAATTACCCGTTGTAAATTGAATCTTCACTATGTTGAGAGAAACAGGCACCCGCAAAGCCACTTATGCAATACAAGTTGCATGTCAAGCGTGGGAGCAAGTCTCATGAACGATGTCATGTAAGGTTAGCCCAGGTCGCTTCATCCCACCATACCGCAAGATGCAAAGTACACAAGAAGCAATCGACAACAAAAGCATCAACGCCCACAATGACCATTGTGTTCTACTCGTGCAACAGATCTACATATTGATGACTATTTTGCAGGAATTCCAAGATGTGTTCCCCGAAGAGCTTCCTCATGGACTACCCCCTCTTCATGGAATCTAACACCGCATGGACCTCATACCCGGCGCACCCCTTCCAAACGATTTGGAATTACATAGACTGTATGCGGCGCGGTTTGGAAGAGGTGTGCCGGGTTTGGAATATAAGGACATAGTGCAAGATGGATGGGTTGTTCCACACTTCTCTCATTTCGCTTTTGGTGGCAAGAAGAACACTCTTAGATTTTCCACTCGAGTTTGGCTTGTGGATCTCACTCACTATAGTGTGGTTCTCTCGCTCACCGCTCTTCTCACAAGATGGTGTCATGCTTTGCGCCCTCGGTAAAGCCTTTGCATTGTCCGCAATTGTTTGGCTAGGAGTCATTGGTTGCAAAACACAAGTCTTATCAAGCCATTTGAAGGTATAAGCGTTGGTGTGACCATCATGCAAAGCACGCTTGTCATATTGCCACAACCTATCGAGAAACATATGACAAACCGTCATGGGAACCACATCACACTCCACTGTGTCCTTGTATGGTCCAATTGAGAAAGTTACCGATACGGTGTGCTTGATCTTGACAGACCCTTGGTTACTTAGCCATTGTATATGGTAAGGGTGCTTGCGTGGATGTAGGGTGAGGTTGAGCTTCTCACACAATTCCGTGCTTGCAAGATTGTGGCAACACCCTCCATCGATGACAACTTTGATGGACTTCCCGTTGATACCGACACGAGTTTGAAAGATGTTTGATCTTTGGTCTTCATTCTCATTGTGTTGAGTAGTTATGACCCGTGTGACAACAAGCGATGGACTTGCATCATGCTCACACACAAGTAGTTCTTGGTCATCTTCCAAATGTTTCCTAGATAATGCTTCCTTGACCCTTGCATCAAACTCATCTTCACTCAAGTATTCTTCATCGCCATTGTCGTGGATGAACAAAACTTATTGTTTCCACATGTGGCCGACTTGTGTCCTTTGCCTCCACACTTGTAGAATTCACCATTGAATGGTTGATAATCCTTCGTGCATTTTCCACTTATGGACGGTTTTCCTTGAGGAAGTGTTGGCTTGAAGGGAAGCTTGGTGGTACATGAGGAGCTTCCACCTGGTGTTGTTGATGTAATGGTTGGCGCTTGCTTGTAGGTGAAGTACGTCTTTGGCTTGTTGTACTTGATGGCCTCTTGCACTTGACGTTCGGATTTTGTTGCAATGTGCACAAGCTCAACCATGTTGTTATACTTTTGGAACTTGTTGATGCGCTTGATTGGGTGGTCAAGCCATTGAGGAAACGTGCCATTGTTTGTTCATCACGCTCTTCAATGTTGGCACGGATCATGTTGAGCTCCATTTGCTTGAAATACTCTTCCATGGTCTTTGTCCCTTGACTAAGCGTTAGAAGCTTGTTGAAGATGTCACGCGTGTAGTGCGAAGGAACAAAGCGGGATCTCATGTGAGCCTTCATATCTTGCCAAGTTGCAATTGGAGGCTCTTCTTTTGCTTCACGGGCGAGTTGGACTTGTTCCCACCAAAGGTGGCATACTCATCAAACTCGAGGGATGCCATGGCCATCATCTTCTCATTGCTATAGTTGTGCATGCGAAAGATCTTGTCAACCTTGAGTTCCCATGAGAGATATTCTTTGGGTTCATTTGAACCGATGAACTTGGGCATGGTGAATTTGAGCTTGCCGAAAATTTCTTCTTCATTGCGGTTCCGATATCGGCGGTTGCCATGATTTTGGTGGACATCTTCATCATCCGATCTCTCACGTCTTGCTTGGTGATGGTGGCATTGTCCTTGCGGTTATTGTGGTGCCGCATTTGGTGGTGGAACTTGGTCTTGATGATGAGCTTGGGGAGCTTGCTCGTGTTCTTGGCGCGGTTGATGACGAGGAGGAGGCGCTTGGTCCTCACGACGAGCTTGTGGAGCTTGTTCTTGTTCTTGGTGCGGTTGATGAAGAGGAGGGTGGTGAGCCGCAGGTGCAACATGCACAACTCCCTTTCTTCATGATGCGGAGGAGGCTCGTCATGGTGATCATGTTGTCGACGTTGATGTTCATGTCGATGATGAAACCTTGGTGGGACTTCGAGTGCTTCACGTCGACGGTGATCTTGTTTGGCCAATTCGGAGGCTTCACTTGTTGTTGAAGGAATGTGTCGGTGACGATGGGCTTGGTTGTGGTCGGTTCGCTTCACGTCTTGGAGGTCTTGCAGAGAGGTCACCATCATAGCTTGACATTGCGGCGTGTCGCGGAGATGGTACCGCTTGAGAAGAGCTCATGGAGTGAAGGACGGGTCCATCTTGGTGCCTTGAAGCGTGATGGAGTGAAGAGCTTGATTCACTTGAGGAGTGCCGTGGAGAGCTTGATTCAAGAGATCGCGGCCTTGTGTAAGATCCCTCCTTTATAAAGGAAAAGGATCCCTGTGATTGCAATGCTAGTCCCTGGATCAATGCTAGCATCCACAGTTTAAGATGAAGTACACAGAAACAAAGTTCATTATTACAGTCATTCTAGAGACAACATAGTCTTTACAACTCCATGTCCACAGGCCTATTACAAGAGTTTAAATAAGTAAATAGATAAAAGTCTTCATCTTCATGTGCCACAGGAAAACATGTTGAGTGTAGACTCATGACTCCTAATCCTCATCAGAGTAACCTGCAACATCACAAGTTCTGACACACGTGGGTCAATACATTGGAATAGTATTGGCAAGTGATACCTTAGTATAATTTTGGTGGACTAGATACTATATGCAATTTGGCTAAGTGTAGCATAGGCTTGCTTTACTCAAAATAGGTTTTGCCTATTAGTTGAAATCACTAAGTTTTTCTTTGTCAAAACTTTTCCCAAGGAACCACCAATAGACATTGAGGTCCTTCACCCTTGTTCACCCACAAGTTTTACTTAGAAATTAGGATGAGGAGATTCTTGATAGCTTCCATGTCTTGATGCTCAAGTTGTCCTTTTCCAGGGACATGGCTAAGTACTTAGATTCTTCCATCTACAGAGGTTGTGCACTTTCCCCACAAGCCTTGATTTTCACCAAGAGAGGACCTTTCAGAAGCCTTCCCTTAGACCAAATGGACGCGCTCCAACCTATCATCCCACTACCACCAACTGTCCAAATGGCTAAGTTATTGCAACCTATATGATCCTGGCAGAGCCCATATTGCCAAGTGGCTGCACTAGAAGCTTCTTAACATTTGGCCTCTAAAATATCTTTGTTCCTGGGTGGCTTTCCACAAGTGAGATACACAAGGTAAACCATAGAAATGGGCCTTGTGTAACCACTCAACATAAACCATTCCTTCAATTCCACCCAGGTGTTTCATTTACTTAGTTGTTTTATTAGGCAAAACACAAGTACAAAGACTTAGAAATAATTTAACATAGCATGTATATTTCACCACCCTTGGTTGCTACTAGCTAGGCTAAGCATGGCATAGATAAGCATCTTAACTTAGAAATTTCCTAGCAATTCTACAACTACTAGGATTTCCCATCATGGCATATAAGCAAAATATAACATGCAAGACTAGCAAAATAATTCTAATGCTTAGTAGAAAACATAGGGATAAAAATATCATGAAGCACCACTTTCCTTGGTAGTTTGGAGAGTAGCTACACTCCTCACAATCACAATCACTATTAGCAACAAAATGTACACATAAAATCATAGCAACAAATCACATACAAAATATATACAAACAAAAATATATGAATGCATGCAATATGATATGTGATGATTCTAAAAACTTAACAAAGCAAGTGTACAGTACTGGTTCATAAACAAGTTCAAAACTTGCCAAACAACATTTATTTAACCCTTTAAACATTTCTCAAACAATTCATATACTCAAAATAGCCCTACACATGTTTCTGTAAATAAAACCATTTTAACTGAAGCAAAACATTAAACACATTGCATAAATAGAAAGGGCTTGTTCTCCTGATTCCAATGATATAAAATTTGTCGAATTTGAACGTGGGGATCAAAAGTTATAGCTAAAACAAATTCAAACAACTAATAGATTCAAAATCTGTTTTTAAATCTAATTCCTGGCCACGCGTCACGCTCTGATTGGCGCGTACCGGTTCGCTCAGGATCGCGTCTGTGAGCCGTTAGATCTACTTAATCTGCATGGCCCAGATCTACCCATACAGTATAGTTAAGTGATCTGTTTACACACGCTGGATCTAGATCCAACGGTCCTGGATCAAGCGACCACAGATGGGCGGCGCTGGCGGTGGCTACTGGCGGCGGCGACTCTGACTACGGCGGCGCGGAGGCTACATGGGGTTCTAGGGTCGTCGGAGGTGCTTACCGGGCTCGTAGCGATGCACTGATGCTCAACCTGGCGACGGCTGGTCAAGGGGCGCGCTGTAGTGGCCGAGGGAGCTCGTAGGAGTTGCTGGAGGCGTCAGATGCTTGCTGTCGAAGACGTTGCCGAGGCTCTGCGTCGACCTAGCACAAGCCAGATGGTTTAGGATATGCGCAAGGACCTGGCGATCAAGACAGTACCAAAGGGAAGGCAAGGGGCGGTCTCGTTTTACCTGAATCGCACGTCGGAGTCGAGCGGCGGCTCAGGTGCTCGCGGGTGTGAACGAAGACGTCGCTCTGGGTCATGAGAATGCAAACAGAGGCCATCAGTAAACGCGCAAGGTCGTTCTGGTCACGATGGTTTGAACTAGAGGCTGGGGGCGGTCAATACTCACCGAGATTTGTCGCCGTAGTGCGTCTGTGTGCGGCGGCGCAAGTGCGATTGCGGGCAGCCTTGGGGCGTATCTGTCTGGCTTTGTTGGGGGAAATGGCCGCGTGGGGGAGGTGGTCTTATAGCCAGAGCGGGGGCAAGGATCGCGCGCGGTATCAATGGCAATTAAGCCCGTAGTGACTGCGGCGAGGCAACGGCGGAGCGAGCGTCGTGGCCGCGCGTGATTGACGACGACGACGACGTGGTTGCAGGGTCCACTCGTCAGCGAGTTAAACAGAGAGGAGGTGGGGTCCTGGTGTCAGTCACTCGGTGGGAGTGTCTGCGAGTGAGAGAGAGAGGGGGGACCCGGGTGGGCTTAGTGGGCTGAATCCGTTGTTGGGCTAGTTAGGTGGCGCTGGCCTTTTTCCATTTCTTTTCTCCTTTTCTTTTTCTGTTTTGATTTTCTGAAATGATTTTCAATTCCAAATCAAATGAGTTTGAATTCAAATCTTCTCTAGGTTTTTATTCAGCAAACCTTGCACCCAAATGTGTGTCAAACACTACTGTTTACTGAAAACACTTTGATCAAATGAAAATAAAAATAAACCAAGCCTTTATGATATATATATACAATAGGAATAATATTGGTTTTATTTACTCATTTTGTTTTGAAACTTTGTTCAAGCTTTTGAAGGTGCCTCAATTTGAATTTCAAACCTTACTTAACCAAAACAAGTACTCTTCTCAATGGAAGATAGCACTAAGGCTAGAGCAAACTTACATGAAATAATAAGCATATATGCTTCTGTTTTGAAATGATTTGTTTGAAATGAAACCTATATGATCATGGATGCATGGATGATATGCATGAGTTTGAAACATGATTTTAGGGATGTTACAAATCTAACCCCCTTAAGGTGAATCTCGCACTCGAGATTCGGATTGGCTAGCAAATAGGTGAGGGTGGTCTTTCCGAAGATCATCTTCTCTTTCCCATGTTGCTTCCTCTTCGGAATGATGGTTCCACTGCACTTTGGAAAACTTGATAGTCTTAGTCCGTGTGACTCTTTGTGCAGTCTCAAGAATCTTGATAGGCTTCTCCTCATAATTGAGATCACTTTCCAACTGAACCTCCTCTAAAGGTATAGTATCCTTCAAAGAAGTTTCTTCCATTTCTGGATGACATTTCTTAATCCGACTCACATGAAACACATTATGGACAGCTGACAAAGACTCTGGCAATTCAATTTCATAAGAAACTTCTCCTTTGCGAATCAGAATCTTGAATGGTCCAACATATCTTGGGGCCAACTTTCCTTTGACTCCGAACCTCTTCACTCCACGAAGTGGTGACACTCTAAGATAATCTCTATCACCAACTTCGTAGATGACTTCTCTACGCTTAGGATCTGCGTAGCTTTTCTGTCGGGACTGTGCTATCTTCAATCTGTCCTTAACCAACTTGACCTTCTCTTCGGCTTCTTTGATAAGTTCTGGTCCGAACAAACTTCTTTCTCCCACACCATTCCATAACAATGGGGTGGTACACTTTCTCCCGTAGAGTAACTCAAATGGTGCCATCTCAATGCTGGCTTGATAGCTGTTGTTATAGGAAAATTCTGCGTAAGGCAGACTTTCATCCCAACTGGCTCCATAGTCTAGGGCACATGCCCTCAACATGTCTTCAAGAATCTGATTAGTCCTTTCTCGCATCCATCAGTTTGAGGATGAAAAGCAGTGCTGAATTCCAACCTCGTTCCCAATGACTCATGTAGCTGTCTCCAAAAATGGGAAGTGAATTGAGTTCCCCTATCAGACACAATACTATTGGGCACTCCATGTAGACACACAATTCTACTCATATAGATCTTGGCCAACTTAGCACTTGTATAGGTTGTCTTCACGGGTATGAAATGAGCCACTTTAGTTAGGCGATCCACTACTACCCAAATAGAATCATATCCTGACCGGGTCCTTGGTAATCCGGTAATGACATCCATACCAATCTTGTCCCACTTCCAATCAAGAATAGGTAGTGGTTGAAGCAAACCTGCTGGTTTCTGATGTTCCGCTTTCACTCTACTACACACATCACATAAAGCAATATGTTCGGCGATGTCATTCTTGAGATTATTCCACCAAAATCTTTCCTTCATATCCATGTACATTTTGGTGTTACCCGGATGAATGGAAAACGGTGAGTTGTGTGCTTCTTGCAAAATCAGTTTCCGAAGCTCTGGATCTTGTGGAACACATATACGTTTTCCATGCCATAAAGTACCCCGTTCGTCTTCATGGAATCCTTTGGCTTTTCCTTTGCCAATCTTTTCCTTAATTTCTTCAATTTCCTTATCAGTCTTCTGGGCTTCTTTGATCTTGTCCAACAAAGTGGGTTGAACATCCAAAGACATGAGATGTCCTTCAGGCACAATCTCCAATCTGAGATCTCTAAATTGGGCACACAAATCATCTGGCAATTCTCCTTTAGTAAGGCCATTCACAAAAACCTTAAGACTTAGAGCATCTGCTACAACATTTGCTTTACCGGGGTGGTATTGCAAACTTAAGTCATAGTCCGTGATGAGTTCTAGCCATCTTCTTTGTCTCATGTTAATTTCTTTCTGGGTGAAGATATACTTCAAACTCTTGTGATCTGTTGTAACATCCCTAAAATCATGTTTCAATCTCATGCATATCATCCATGCATCCATGATCATATGAATTTCATTTGAAACAAATCATTTCAAAACAGAAGCATTTATGCTTATCATTTCATGAAAGTTGCTCTAGCCTTAGTGTTAACTTTCAATAAGAAGAGTGCTTGACTTGTTCAGTAAGGTTTGAATTCAAACTTAGGCACCATCAAAAGTTTGAACAAAGTTTCAAAACAAAATAAGTAAAATAAAACCAATACTATGCCTATTAGATATATCACATAAAGGCTTGGTTTTATTTTTATTTTCATTTGATCAAAGTGTTTTGATTGAACAGAAGTGTTTGACACACATTTGAGTGCAAGGTTTGCAGTATAAAAACCTAGAGAAGATTTGAATTCAAACTCATTTGATTTGGATTTGAAAATCATTTTAGAAAATCAAAACAGAAAAAGAAAAGGAGAAAAGAAATGGAAAAAGGCCAGCGCTACCTATCTGGCCCAACTGCGAATCCAGCCCAGTTAGCCCACCCGGGTTCCCCCTCTCTCTTTCTCACTCGCAGACAAACCCACTGAGCGACTGACGCCAGGACCCCACCCCCTCTCTGTTTAACTTTCGACGAGTGGACCTGCGACCACGCTGCCTTCGTCAATCACGCTGCGGTCGCGACGCCGCACCACCTCTACGCCCCCAGGCTGCCCGCAATTGCCTTTGCGCCGCCGCAGACAGACGCACTCCGGCGACGAATCTCGGTGAGTACAGACCTCCCCTTTGCCTCTAGCTCAAACCACTGTGTCCAGAATGACCTTGCGCATTTGCTAATGCCCTCCGTTTGCTTTCTCGTGACCCAGAGCGACATCTTCGTCCTCACCGAAAGCACTGAGCCGCCGACCGACGTGCGATTCAGGTAAATTGAGACCGCCCCTGCCTCCCCTTTGGTACTGTCGTGTTTGCCAGGCCCTTGCGCATCTCCTAAACCCTCTGGCTTGTGCTAGGTTGACACAGAGCCTCGGCAACGTCTTCGACAGCAAGCAACAGACGCCGCCCGCAACTCCGACGAGCTCCAGCGACCGTGTTCGTGCGCCCCTTGCTAAGTCGTCGCTAGGTTGAGCATCAGCGCATCGTCACGTTTCTGGTAAGCATAGCCGACGAACCCAGAGCCACCTGTAGCGCCGCGCCGCCGTAGGCAGAGCTCGCCGCCGCCAGTAGCCACCGCCAGGGCCGCCCAGCTATGGTCGTTTGATCTAGGACCGTTGGATCTGGATCCAGCGCGTGGAATTAGATCACTTAGCGAAGTGGTATAGGTAGATCTGGGCCGTGCGATTAAGTCAGATCCTGCGGCTCAGAAGCGTGATCCAACACGAAGCGGTACGGGCCAATCAGAATAAGACGCGTGGCCAGGAATTAGATTTAAAAAACAGAATTTGAATCTACTAGATCAATTTGTTTTGGCAATAACTTTTGATCCTCACGTTAGAATTTGACAAATTTTATATCAATGGAATCAGGAGAGCAAGCCCTTTCTAAATATGCAATGTGATTAATGTTTTGCTTCAGTTAAAATGGTTTTAATTGCAGAAACTTGTGTAGGGCTAATTTGAGTATATGAATTTTTTAGGAAATGATTTAAGGTTTAAATAATTGTTGTTTGGCAAGTTTTAAACTTGTTATGAACCAGTACTGTACACTTTATTTGTTGAGTTTTAAAAATCATCACATATCATATTGCATGCATTCATATATTTTTGTTTGTATATGTATTGTATGTGATTTGTGGCTATGATTTCTTTGTGTATATTTTGGTGCTAGTGATTGTGATTGTGAGGAGTGTAGCTACTCTCCAAACTACCAAGGCAAGTGGTGCTTCATGAATATTTATATCCCTATGTTTTCTACTAAGCATTAGAAATATTTTGTTAGTCTAGCATGCTATATTTTGCTTATATGCCATGTTGGGAAATCCTAGTAGTTGTAGAATTGCTAGAAATTTTCTAAGTTCAGATGCTTATCTATGCCATGCTTAGCCTAGCTAGTAGCAACCAAGGGTTGGTAAAGTATACATGCTATGATAAAATATTTCTAAGTCTTTGGACTTGTGTTTTTCCTAATGAAACAACTAAGTTAATGAAACACCTGGGTGGAATGGAAGGAATGGTTTATGTTGAGTGGTTACACAAGGCCCATTTCTATGGTTTACCTTGTGTATCTCACTTGTTGAAATCCACCCAGGAACAAAGAGATTTTAGAGGCCAAGTGTTAAGAAGCTTCTAGTGCAGCCACTTGGCAATATGGGCTCTGCCTGGATCATATAGGTTGCTAGAACTTAGCCATTTGGACAGTTGGTGGTAGTGGGAATGATAGGTTGGAGCGCGTCCATTTGGTCTAAGGGAAGGCTTCTGAAAGGTCCTGTCTTGGTGAAAATCAAGTCTAGTGGGGAAAGTGCACAACCTCTGTAGATGGAAGAATCTAAGTACTTAGCCATGTCCTTGGAAAAGGACAACTTGAGCATCAAGACATGGAAGCTATCAAGAATCTCATCATCCCAATTTCTAAGTTAAAAACTTGTGGGTGAACAAGGGTGAAGGACCACAATGTCTAATGGTGGTTCCTTGGGAAAAGTTTTGACAAAGAAAAACTTAGTGATTTCAACTAATAGGCAAAACCTATTTTGAGCAAAGCAAGCCAAGCTACACTTAGCCAAATTGCATATAGTATCTAGTCTACCTAAATTATACTAAGGTATCACTTGCCAATACTATTCCAATGTATTGAACCACGTGGGTCAGAATTGTGATGTTGCAGGTTACTCTGATGAGGATTAGGAGTCATGAGTCTACACTCAACATGTTTGCCTGTGGAACATGAAGATGAAGACTTTTACTTATTTACTTATTCAAACTCTTGTACTAGGCCTGTGGCCTTGGAGTTGTAAAGACTATGTTTGTCTCTGGAATGACTATAATAATGACCTTTGTTTCTGTGTACTTCATCTTAAACTGTGGATGCTAGCATTGATCCAGGGACTAGCATTGCAATCACAAGGATCCTTTTCCTTTATAAATGAGGGATCTTACAGATGGTATCAGAGCACTGTGTTGCCTGTAGGATTATGACCCTAGGATTGGAAACCACTAAGGAAAAAAAATTCAACAACTTCTACACTTGTCTATTCTTCTCGTAAACTTTTCTAATCTTCTTTCTCATCTCTAATTATAGATGAACTCCATCAACGAAGCCGTGAGGAAAGGACCACTCATGACAATTACTTTGGAGTGTGAGACAGAATTCCCCAAGGCTCTCAAGGACCTCATGGTTGCAATGGAAATACATGGTGCAGCTATGTACAAAGGTTTTCCTGTGATGGATGAAGGAGTTGAGTACTGGTGGGTGCAACTTCACTTGTATAAAAACAAGGAAGACAACCACAAGGACTCAGGATTCTGCATGTTCACCAATTCAGTGATGCACCCTACATTCTTTGACTCAAAGGGATGCAGCTTGAAGACCATCGAAGAACTTGGTGAAAGATTCATGCGTGTTCAACATCCAAAATAGCTCAAACCTTCAAGAGATGAGGTACAGACCATTTCAATGACCTTCCCATCACAATGGAGAATCCAGGTCTTACCTTTGTTGAGGAGGAGGTTGATGCCGAGGAGTAGAGTTGACTACAAATAAATGATAAATGAGTAGTCAACTCTACTCCTCGGCATCAACTTCCTCCTCAACAAAGGTAAGACCTGCATTCTCCATTACGGTCTTGTATTCCTCGACATTGGCGGTCAAGGTCTCCACTTTGGCTTTGAGAGTCCTCTTCTGAGAACGAAGCCTCTTAATCACCGTCTGCTGATGCTTGAGCTTGAAGTCCTTGGCCTGCAGTTATTCAGTCATGTCCCAAATCCTCTTGTTCCTATCCTGGACTCGCTTCTCCCGACTCTTGAACTTTCTGTCCTGGCTCTCGAACTTTGCCTCCATCTCCTTGACTATCTCATCTTACTCCGCGAAGAGCTTGTCCTTCTCACGAAGCTGCACCTGAAGTTCGTCATTGCTAAGCATGACGTTGGTCCTATCAGTGTCCACGTGCCTAAGAAGAACCTCTAAGTCCTGGAGGTATAGGCGAATCGGCTCAGCTGTATCCCTCGAAGTGTCCTCGAAGTCGATGGCCTCTACATCCTCATCACGTCTACCAAAGACATGGAAGTGTGTACCTCTAACCTGTCGAGAGTGTCTCCCTAACAGACGTCCAATCAAGTCCTGCATGACTACCTCTAGGCCTCTCTCCTTGTCATCGTGCATGATCTTGTAGATGATGGCCTCCGTGGTAGGCTCAGTCTGGTGTCCGGGCTGATTGACCTTGAAACCCCAAAGGTCTTTCCTCTCAAACTTGGTTAGGGGAAGCACCATGATGGTAGGAAGAGGGAGATTGAGCAAAGTAGTGAGATCAATAATACGAGGACCAAATCGAGTTCCCTGGAACTCCTCAACAGTGCTGATGGTAACATTAGGCATCTATTTATAAGATAGAAAAAGTTAGAACAACACAATTTAAGATAAAACACAAGGCAAAGCATCACATACATATCCTTGGAAATCAAAACACACAAGTCATGGCATACATGGATCCATTACAACAACCAAGGTTCAACTTATTTTAAGCAACATTTGGAAAATAAGGTGATATGTGGTGGTCCAACTAACGAAGTACGTTTACAATCCTATCTCACTGGATCTGTTGGCAAACATAATGTTTCTAGAAGCAATCAGTTTATCTTGATCACATGACTCCATCACTAAGTCTATAATGTCTCCTCTTAAGGTTTGGTTGGTAGCTTCCAACTCTTGGGTATGTTTCTTCTCTTCCTTTAGGTCATTTTGGAGGTTGAGCATTCTACACTTGACTCTATCACCAAGTTCTTGAATCTGGGGATTTCCGACGAAATAAGGAATTACACTTGACTCTATAAAGTTTAGGCGAAATAAGGAATTACACGGGCCAAGCCTGAAAGTTGACTTGAATCTGGGGATTTCCGACGAGGGGTCCGGCGGCGCCGGAGTTAGTGCCAAAAATTCTGATGTTCGTCGGTATTTCCGGTCGTGAACCGGAAAGCCTTACAGAACATGTTTTCAGTCGTTGCCGGGGGATTTCGGTCGTTGCCGAGATTGTTGGCGAGGGGGTCGGTTCGCCGAGCCTGGCGCCGGTTTGCTCTGGTGTGTGTGCTCGTGCTGCCTTTGGTCCCTCCCTTGACGATGCTTCATTGGGTTCATAGCTGAGGATGCACAAAGTATGAGCATGAAGTAGCAAGCCATCCAAGTGTGTATCGAGATCACACGAGGAGAGGAGCGAGTTCACCTTATCTTGTAGGAGCTTGGCTCGAGCGTGGGTCATTGGTCCACTTGGGGGACTAGTAGGCTGAGATGTAGAAGTGTCCGTAGGACAGGCTGCATCAATCTGTGCCTAGGAACGTACCCACGAGACTAGTTTCTTTGCTCCGATAGGCTGCTCATTAGGGTTTGACGTGCAGAAATTTTCGACAGGCGAAAACCGTACTATCCGGCTCACATCGCCCGAACTATCCGGCGCAATCGGAGTCTCCCGCCGACACCAACCGTACTATCCGGCCTAGTTTGTTCAGAAGTTGCTGCATTCGTTTTGCTTTGAGTCATATAGTTGAAAAAATCAGTATAAAAAAAGGAAAAGAGATTCAGTATAAAAAAGAATAGAAAAGAGCTACAAGCGTGACAAAAAGAGATATCAAAGTGTGAATTATTGGAGGCCTAGTTGATCATAGAACTTGTAGATTGAGCAATCTTGTGCCTATTTATTTCGAGATATTACTAGCGTCTCTCTTGTGCATTGAAATATTCCTGTTCATAAGTTGCTTTGCCACGCTTATCTCCATCGTGTGTGTTTCTTGGGTTATCATAATGATCAGCACTAGGACTTGTTTGCAGTGTAGTTAGGATTCCATACCTACAGCTCCACCATAAATAACCTGTGTGCCCTGTGATCGTTATCTATACCCTTGATATTGACTTCATCACATCTGTGCATAAGTTGTTGATTCGAATTGGTAAGCATCACTATTCACTTTGGAACGGTAAGATCTGCTTTCTTGTCAGTTTTGAGTGAGTTCTAAGAGTTCCACCACAAGATTTTGTTTTATGCACTAATGTACTAATCATGTCTTCTAGTAGTGTTGATGTGATACAGAAAAAGGATGCAGATGATTATCCCTTTCCATTACGATACCACTTCAGTAATACTTTTTGGGAGGAGGAGTCAGGAGTAGTGCCTAATCCGGGTTTGTTCCACTTCACGATAGAAATTTGTGGTAGACTTTCTGCTACTACCATTGATACGTTTTCTTTCATAAATTTGGTTAGTGTTGAGGTTGTTGAAAAACTACAACTATACACACATGCATTAACAACCCCATTTATGTTAGCAACTTCTAGTCATGCACTACTAGTTACTCAGACCGCCCGTGTTCCACGCACCATTTATGGCCCTAGCAGATATATTTCTTGTTTTGCCGTTCCTAGAGTGTTTAACTCCTGCCATATCATGTTGGGAACAAAGTGGTGTACTAAATTCCAAGTTGTGTTTGGTAGTGAGTGTTCTGATTCTTCTATATTTTGGAATGATAAGCACACTTGGTTATCACGTACACGTATTAAGAAATTTTAGGAGATTAGACGTCAAAACCTCTGTTCACCTATCACCACCAACATAAAACCACATGTTAATCCTGTCGTAGAAGAACCGAGAGTGAGAGTTGATGAGACAAATGAGGTTTCTACTAATGTAATCATCTCTACTCCTAGTGTTGTTTCTTGGATATCCAGGTTGTTTTTGAAGAAAGGGAGCCATCTATGTTACAATCTGTATCGTTAGACTGTGCATTGTCACTTGAGGAGGATGTACTAGTGCCTACTACATGTGAGAAAAGCACTATTGATATAGGTACTGATTTGGAGTACAGCCAACAAGTGCAACATATTGTGAGTCTATTCCTTTGTTGCTGCATCCTTGTGATTTGTCATGTACTAATGTTTTAGCACCATGTGATAGTATGCAAAATTCGAATTTTGATCATGTGGTACTGATTACACATAAGATAATACTTGCTTGAATACCACCTACTAACATTGTATATTCCATCATGCTAAATGAACCTATGAATATGCGTTGTTCTTTGGATACGATTTCTGAAATTTCATGTCCGAATTCAAGCACATATTCTCCTTATTTCATTTTTAATCTAATTGGTGAATATAGCATGAATGAAAATTTTCTTGTAGATCACATATGCATTACATGTGATAGAATTGCTGAATTGAAACTTGCTGTGTTTAGCCATACATGCTATGTGTCAAGATATCTTTGTGGTCGGATAGATACTATAATTTGTGATAATATGAAGTACATTCTCATCTATTTGATATAGTTCACTCAACAAAAGTAATTTTACC
Organism: Avena longiglumis; assembly: GCA_030063025.1. NCBI lineage: Eukaryota > Viridiplantae > Streptophyta > Magnoliopsida > Poales > Poaceae > Avena > Avena longiglumis. Next base: position 230,102,409 of record CP125978.1, read on the forward strand.
TATGTTGGATTATTCCAATCTTTCTAGATTTGAATCAGATTTTTCATACCTTTTGTGTTTGTCCCACAACGTGTTGCATAAGTGTGCTACTGCTATATACTTTACTGATATTTGCAAATTGAGTTGCATGTTACATACTGAACAAAATGATTATGTTCATAATAATTAGAGTAGCGTAGTTGAAGCATGGCCTGAATCAGTTTGGTTTTCACATATTTTGAATTGGTTTGATCTTGTTCATCAGAAATTTGATCATAGATCTTCTTTGAGAAAACTGAATTTAATATTGAACAACAAGACTATATATCTATTTGTTTGTCACCATGATCATGATTCTTTGTACTTCACTTATACATGCAATTTAAGTTGCTTGATGTATAGTAGACACATTATTCACGTGAACACAAATGATACAACATGTTATGTATACATATACTCTGCGTACACATTGTTCCTTTTGTTCCTCCACTTTCAGTTTACCCAACGCTGAGGACGACTTTTCCTGAACAAAGGGAGGATGATGATGATACAATCATAGAGTATGATGATTCTACTTGTTTATGCTGGAAGGAAATATTGAGCCTCGTTGAAAAATATCATAAGGCGACTTCATTCCTAGTTGGACAAGATACTTTGATTTATAAAAACATTATACTACCTAAATCATTGTGTTATTTTTTGACTAGATTTAATATCCATCGGACTAGCGCCAGTGGGAATGAGAGGAAGGAAGGCAAGGAGTCCGACATGATGATTGCCCAAGGATGCGCGAGGGAGGAGCGGAAGGAAGGCGCGAGATAAGATCATAAAGTCGAAGGCAAAAGAATCTGCAACAACCGGAGTGTCCGGCCTAGTCACACCGGACTGTCCGTCCCCCTTTAGAGAAGCCCCGAGGTGTGGATGTCCTGTAGCCCACATCGGACACTACCTGGACACCACCCGGAAACTTTAAGTTTCCGGCAAGACCGGACTGTCCGGCCCGTATGCACCGGACTGTCCGCCCCCATGAGACTATCCGGCCTATATGAATCAGACTGTCCGCCCCGAAAGAATCCTGGTCTGAATCAGGTTGTATAAGTTTGAGTTGTTTGCGTCTTAGTTTCAGTTTCTGGACGCCCTAGCCGCCCTTATAAGCCCTGGGACGTCCCCATAGTTAGGGTCAGAGCACGTTTAAACTATTTTGGAGTTGTTTCTTATGAAGAACCTCTCGAATTACCCTATGATCGAATTATCTATTGCAATTGAGTGTGATCTGTTGTTCCATTGGGAATTAGTGGATTGCAAACTACCATTCGTGATCGACGACTATGTGCGCAAGAGCGTGGTGTTGTGAATATCCCATAGGGTTCGAGATCTATGGCATTGGCATCAGGGTTCGAGCGGGAGAGTTCATAGATATAGGCTAGTTATCTTACATCCACCATCATCATCGACAAGTGCTTTCTGCGAAGATCAGGCCACCCATATCAGAGGAAGGGGAGAGCGACGGGGGAAGCGTCGCGATGCAAGATGGTGGCCCAGGGTGGAAGCGACAATGGGGAGAGGGGTTGATTCACATGGGGTGAGTGGGGCATGGGGCTGGGCAGGAACGAGCGAGGCGACGCGGTAGCACAGGGTTATGCACTGCTGCTACTGCACGGTCTGCGTGCGTGTGTGTTGATTGGTGGGGTGGTGTTGGGTTTTGGTTTGTGTGCGTGCAGAGTGTGTGCGGCGGCTGGGGGTGAGGGAGTAGTGGTTTAGGGTTTGGGTGGTGGGAATTGGGATCAGTTTAGAATTAGGGTTTAGGTATAGGGAAGACGGGGTGGTAGGTGGCTAACTGCTGGGTCTTTTGGGCCTGGTGGTTGGCTGCCTCCCCCGGTTTTACAAAATATTTTAATTATTAACTTTATATATATTTTTTAAAGATTTTTGCAAATAATTTTCATAGAAAAAAAAATTTCTAGATGGACCGAGGTTTGATATTTTAAATAAAGAGGTGCTATTTGTAGAAAACAAAATAGGGCTTTTTGGAAAATAGTTTTAGGTGAAATATGTATGATGACATGATGATGCACAAAGATGAAGACAAGAGATTTCTAGTAGTGGTTTTACCCGGGGGTGCTACAATTCGACACCACTAACAATGGATCTCGCCCTCGAGATCTGCCACATGGTACGGGGAAAGGGCCGATGATCAAAATCTTCTCGCTTCATGTAGATCCTTGCGACACCACTAACAAGGATTCTTTCTTCGTCTTGAAATCGGTGACACCACCAACAAGGTTTGATGATCTCTTTCGTCGACAGAACTCTCCGTATAAACAAAGATGAAGGTTGAGGTCTCAAAAATAAGGCCACATCTAACTTCCGTGGAAGGAGTAAAATTGCTTAATCCACCATTCAAGGTACAAAAGGGCATGATAAGAGTAGTGGCATGGTCGCGACTCCATCCCGCACTCAAAGCATTACTCTGTATGCGAACAGCGAACTATGCGACCAACTCTTAGAATTTAGACTGAAGATCTTGACAAATAGCATTTGGAAACAAAGGAGTGATGCAGGCTATTCATCGGATTTGATGCAGATGATGTCGTCACACCAGAAAACACAGGAGGATACAAAGAATAAAATTTAGTGAATTTTCTGTCCACTAGAAGGTACAAAACAAGATGATTCCTCAGATATCATGAAGACCAGGTGTCGAAGCACCGTTACAAGAGGATGGAAGCAAAACCCTAAAGGTAGGACGAAAGCCCAACCACGAGAATTCCTGGACTCAAAGAAAAGATAAGAGAGCATATTCAAAGCACGTAGAGGTAAGAGGAGAATAGCAAAGGGATAAGGAGTAAAAGAAGACCAAATCAGATATATCCAACCGATTTCCAAAATAGTTTCGACACTCTACAACGTCAATTAGCTAGGTTATCCTATAGGCTGGACCAGTGGGGCATCGCAACTGCTAAGCTCTGATACCACTCTGTAACACCCTCGGATCGGCCATATGCAAGTTTTAGAGATTTCCGCCAAACCCGCATAGTAACGATTCAAAGGTGCCCACCAGACACTTGCGTGTGGGTGGAAAACGAAGTAATACCATTACACAATATTCCATGATGGAACCCACAGAATAAATATATACAACAATGACTCCATGAGTAAACAATACAGATATCCAGTACAAACATCCAAATCACCTTGAAAACGATACACATCCAAGTACAGATAAGATACAAATTGGGATAAGAGTGCTAAAGAATAACCAATGGCGTCCATAACCCTGCCCAGGCTAAGCCAAAAGGGTAACCCTTCTAAAGACGTCGATCTCAAATCTACTTAAACAAAAGGGGTACCAATCTGAGGCCAGTACACGACGAGTCTTAGAATTCGGTGGTCCTCGCCTACATAAGTATGGTGGACTGAAGCGGTAGCGTAGCATGCACTAAACAACCTATAGAGACTCTATACAACTGTCGGCTATCAGAGAGGGATAATAAAGACCTATTCGAATCTATACTGATACTAACATCAATCATACCCATCCTGGTATTCCCCTTCGATACCAATCGAAGAAGTCATACCGAGGAAACTCACACAGTTAGCAATTTTATTCCTTTCGTGATAGTTGCGGCAATTTCTAGTCATATATAGATAGCATGAGTCATCTAAAAACATAAGCAGTGGGATGTATTAGTTAACCATTCCGTTGTAGTTGCAATATTTACTAGTCAGATACAAACAGCATGAGACATCCCAATTCCAGCAATTGTTGGTGCTTTTATTTAGCCATTTCGTGGTAGTGAAGCTGATTACTAGTCATTACAAAGTCAAATTTATAGCACTACTTTATTATAGTTGTCTATGGTCGAGATACTGTGCTCCAAGTCATCCATAACCTTGGACACTGCTTTTAGAAATTTTTACCCTGTAGGGGGCACAAATAGCAACACACGCATGATCAACCTCGGAAAAACCAAATGAAAACCCGACGAGACATCACGACAAACAAATCACAAGATTCATACAATATTTCAAGGGGCCACCCCACCAAGCTACCTGCGACGAAGTTGGCTAGCTCCGGAACAGGCCTAGAGGTTTGCGCCAATGGCTGTAAACGACTAGAAACCCGAAAGTGTGACTGGGCCTGTCGATACTGCGAAAAAAATCCGCTTACCTAAACAGTACAGTTGTAAACGCTCTCCACGAGCAACGGTAGTAAATAAAGCAGTAAACATGGCATAAGCATGACATACGTACATGATAGTAATAAAGCCCCAAATTACTTTGTGGCCCCAAGAAATAAGATATGACTCAATCTCTCGCTGAGGGGATTCATGGTCCCACATGCGGATAGTGCGAATAGTCAAGGAACATGTATCAAGTACTCGCGATCCTACATGATACAAGTGGGCGGTTAAAAACCAAATAACATCTATTTTCCACTGGTGCCTCTGCATTATTTACCTACTTTCAATATTAGTTATTAAACTATAATTAAAGCCATGATCATCTCCAACATTAAGCATGTGGCAACTACCCAACAACGATGGAACATCAACGACACGAAGTAGCACCTAGCAAGCAACTACGACTCACAAGGACGACTGTCTATCAATCAACAGGCAATATAGAGGCTGCAAGGAATATAATGGTGCACGGAATCTAAATCATCACAATACGGATAGCAATAGATCAACAGGAGGAAGTAAATACTGTAAAAACAAAATAGGTAGAAAGGGGGAGAATGCTCGCCTAAAAACATTGCCGAAGGTTCACCAGAGATCGGGTCAACACTGGGATCAACTCATCGGCCTAATCTGTGAAGAAGCAAAACACTAAAAGAATACCAGGGCAAAAGATCGGGCATGATGCATGTATGATGTATGGCACGGCAAAGATGCGATGCAACTAGGCAATATTGAGCGGACCAAGGCCCCGATAATTAATTAGTAGGTTCATGTGGTTTAGATCCCCGCAATTTAGATGCTGTTTTAATAAGGAAAAATATAGAATCGGTTCGCTACACAAATTTAAATGAAGCCAATACAAGACTAGAAACGCCTGCATATGTTCTCCATATTTAATTATCAGGTGAATCGACATAAGACCTCCAAACCACATTATATGTGTGCAAACATGTACAATTGATATGCAACAATTCATAAAGATACCGATTTATGAAATAGGGCTTGGATAAAAGGGTCACACATGGCGGTCGATGAATTTGGGACTCGGAGGGGGTCGGGTTTGGTCTCAGAACTAGGATCGGTCTTCGGACTCCAAGATCGTTCTTCGGATTCCGTGAATAAGGTCATGGTGTCCGCAAGGCGAACTTGGCGTGTCGAGGGTTCGGTCTTCGAGTTCCATGGCGGAGTTCTAGGTGCTCCGTGATGAAGATCTTGTTGAGATCCTCGCTTTTGAGATCGAGGGTGAACTTGTGATAGGGCAAAGGTGTCCGATCTTTTGATTAGATGGTGATAGTAGATTTGGTGGAGTTCGGGCTTGATGATCCGACTACACGTGCAAGCACGAGCGCCAATCCAATTGCTAGGTCAATCTCCTAGAGGTTACCGATCCTGCGGGAACACAATCAGCCTGACCAACGAGGGTCTTAATTCCTACCTAAAATCGAGAACAAGTAAGAACTAATATTACAATCAAGATATTGTAGATTAAGATGAAAGATTTATAGAAAAGGTGGGATCCAGTATAGGTGCGAAGTACAAGAGGCCTCTGCGATGGTCGAGCCTTGGCAAAGTTTCTATGATGGCTAACTTTATGTCTATACAAAATCCGAGTCTAAAGTGACGGCTATGGGGAGTATTTAAGGAGGAAAAGGTGGGGTTTCGGCCAGCCATGGAAGTGGTGGTTGAATCCAACCCTAAAAGTCCTTTTCTCCTCAAATACGGACTCTAAAAAGTGGCTATTAAAAATACTACAAAAATTATATGGACGAATTTGTGAAGTATTAATCTTGAATATTCCGTCCAAGCCTTCAATCCTCATTATGGTGGCTTCAAAGTTCTGAAATTTCCACACAGGGCGTCCTCTTCCATCCTCACATGCTTGCTGCCATCTCCATACATGATCATGCTCCAATGCTTGTCCTTCTCGTCCTTGCTAGGTCCATCAATCCTAAGAGTAACAAACATATCTTATTTAGGCAGCATCATATTCCCATGTATATGAGGAATAGTTCCAAGAAACAGAAGTACCTGATAATTAAATTGCTTGGCACGAGCTGGAGTGATAGGTCCTTGTATGTGTGTAGTTGTAGGTATAGTGGTTATATCAATAGATGGGATGTCCTATCAACTTGCAACGGTCTCCTCGGGGCACCGTGATGGTACTCTGGGACCAGACTTGTCAAGGCGTCGATCTGGGTCCAACAGATGGCGGGTTTGAGAAGATATTGCGACCAGATGAACTTAGTTGGGCGGACAATGCCACGACACCGGAGGCGATACGCTTGGCATGAAATGGAGTTGACGTCGTCAACTGAATAAACCTACACGCATGTTCATATACGACCGTGCACAGGAACTCATAGAGGACGCATTGCAGGCCAGAGAAGCTTGTAGGCATGCCCGAAGCAGGAGGCGGGCGTCCATGATGCAGACGCGTAAGGGCTACCACGACGATGGCAACAACGGACTTGGGAAGCGCTACTGTCACATCCCAAATTTTAGATTTGGTACTGCATAACATTCATGGCATTGCATCATGATCATCCTTGCAAAATTTCAGTTTGAAAAGATTTTGGCAAAACACATCACCTGCATTTGCATTTTAACACCTACACTTGGACGCTTGGTTTTACCATGCCTCTGTCAAAAACTATATATTTTGGGTGTATGGATGCCTCAGGTGCATAGAGGGTTCCGCCACTAACCCGTAGCACTTTGATTCACCCAATTCGGAGCTCCGTAGCAAAAGTTATGCGATTCTGAATTTTTGCCTAAAAATCTAGGCAGTTTCTGTCAAATTTCAGTTAAGAAATTCATCTGAGTCAAAGAAAAGTAAAGGAATAAAAAAAGAGAAGCAGCGCGCCAGCCAGCCTGCTGGGCCGCCAGCCCAGCCCGGCCACAAGGCTTTATGCGCCACCGCTCACAGCCAACGCCACTGGGCCCTTTGTCAAGACAGAGCCGGCCAGGGCACGGACGCCGAGGCTGACTCGGCCGCGACCACGACCCCGTGCGCTGCCCCACGACCTCCTCCCTTATACCCTAGCCCCCCTCTATGCAACCCCTAAACCCTCGCCCTCTCTCGCGCCCCCAATCTCCGGCGATTTCTCGCCGGAGTTAACCACCGCCGCTGTCTCCCGCACGTGGTAAGAGCTCGCCGCCGCGCGCCTCGCTCCCCCCTCGCGAACCCGCGACCTCGCCCCACCGCCGCTGACCACCCCTCCTTCTCCTCTCCCCGCAGGAGCACGCCGACGCCACCGCCCGAGGCCGACCCCGCCGCCACCACTCCGGCCGACCGCCATCCCGCCCCCGTACTCGCCGACCGACACCACCGCCTCGAGGAGCATCACCAGCTCGCCGCCGACGCTGTCCCACCCTCCGCCGACGTCGGAGACCGCCAGCGCCTCCGCCACGAGCTCGCCGCCACCGCCCTCCGGTGAGACCTCGCCGCCTTGCCCCTCTACCGTTGGATCTTGATCCAATGGTCCATCTGGACCATTGACTAGTCAGCTTCAGGGTGTGGAAAAGTCAGCCGCCACGTGGGCGGAGTCAACAGTCAAAGTTGACTGTTTAGTTTTTAATTCGATTTATTCGGCAAAAATTGACTAAAATTTGTAAATTTCATATCTTTAGATCTACTGGGCCAAAAATTTCAAATAAAATATGTGTAGAATCAGTGTCTCGGGTAGAATCTTGCTGTACCATTGTTTTACACTTTTACAGCAAGATTTTGTCCAGAATAAATAAATGAGTTAATGCCCTTTTTAGAGTAATAAATTCATAGGATAAGTTCTGTAACTCCAAAATTTGCAAATAAGATGTCCCTGGAATCAGTGGAACAAGGGGAATCTCAAAGTGAATTAAAAATTTAGGCTTACAGTAATAATTTTTGCAGAATCTATTTAAAGGCTTACTACAGTATTTTAATTATTCAGGGAGTTATATAAATCCTTTTTGAGAAATTCCAATTGGTACTGTTTCTATTTAGAGTTGCCTATAGTATATTTTTTCCAAGATTTTAAAAACAGTATGTTAGCAGTGGTGAATTATTTAGTTTCTAGCTCTATTATTGAGCATTATAAATTGCATGCTTGTTTCTTTGCGCTCAAAATAATTTCCATGCATGCATACAGTAGCTATACTGAATAAGATTATGTGATGCTGCTGTAGCATCAATCCACTTGTCATGCATGCATCTTGCATCATCTTTGTTTGCATATGGATGTGGATGGTTTGTTTATGATTGCAATTGTATCGTGTAGATTGTGTAGAGTGCAACGCTTGCTCATGTGTGGATTGTTCTTCCGACCGCTACAGCCAAGGCAAGTAGATGCTACTTTGTTCATGATGTTATCCTACTATTTTTAATGCATTGTCGTGTATTTTGTAGATGCATGTGTAGGATAAAACTATCGCTATGCTATGTCCTATTATGTGGTAGGATTTTCCCTGTAGATGAACCACCGTTGGTAGATGTGCTTAGCCATGCTATGATGAACGAGGGCTGGGTTACATCGCTAAAAGTTGTTTTTAAATGTCTTGGTTTGTGAAAACTAAAACAACTTAATCAATGAATCTCCTGGGTGTGATGGGATTGATAATTTTTGGTGGTATCATTGCGGAAAGGCACCCAGGTATCAATAATGATATGGGCAGTTGGTTGGACTCAATAGGTTGTGGTAACTCGAACCCGCGTATCCAGAGATGTAGAATTTTGGTAGGTTGGACCGGTGCGCGTCGGGATTGGGGAGCTACTTCCCAAACGGTCTCTTCTTGGACTTCTCCCTATCATCACCCAAAATGAGAGTGATGGTACGAGCTGGGCTAGCCAAGTCACATGGGTAAAGGGTACTAACCCCTGTAGGGTGTATAATCTAATCGATTAGCCGTGTCCCCGGTTATGGACTTCTGAGTTGCTTGATATTGATTCCATGACATGTTTCTCGCTCATTCTAATTTTCATAATTGCTTTAATGATGTTGGGTTAACTTAATTGGGATCTTTTCAAAGGAAATCAAAACTGTTTATTAAAGTAGGACAAAGGTATTGGCAAATGCAAGCTAGCCACAGCTCCACTTGCCAAATAAGCATGTAGTTTTTAGCACTATTGTCTCCTTTAATAGCTCTACTTTCCATACATTCCATGTATTGACCCTTCGGGGCTGCTACGTTTCATGTTGCAGGATATTCCGATTCTGAGTAATAGATTTAGGCCACGGTACTCCACTCGGCACTTGTTCACTTGTGGGCAATTTGAAGAATGGAGGATTTACTATATTTATGTTGCTACTTGAATAACATTGAGCTAGTCTTGAGCTAAGCTTTTATTGTAATAATGATGCTCTGGATATTCGTTATTTATGATACACGGATATTTTGCTATGTTATTCATATTATTCTATTGTGAGCCAATGAACCGATCCAGGGATTGGCATGTCAGTTAGAAGCTACGGTCTTTTCAGAACCGTGGTGTTACAAGATGGTATCAGAGACCGTGTGTCGACTGTAGGATCGTGACCTAGGTCTGGATTAGGAAGCCATCGAATTATTAAAGCTTATATTAACTATGTCTTTCATCTTATGCCTTTCACTCTCGTAAATTATTACCATATGCTATTCTCACACTTTCCTCTTTTAATTGATAGATGGGAGAAGTCAGGACTGAGTATGCAACCATGGAGTCACCAAGGCCCTTTGCAAGACAGTTAGCACAGCTCTCGCAGTCATTGGGATTGCCACTGCCCATGTTCAAGGGAAGAAGGCTGTACACCTATGGATATGGTGAGGATGCATGGGAGATCACCACTTTCATCTTCAGGGATGCCGCCTTGCCAAACCCTGTGCATCTGATCTACACCAAGACATACTGCAACTGGGGACTTGGAATAAACTTGGTCTTGCATGAATCCCTGTCTCGCCAGTGCCATCTTGTCCGACACCTACTGCCAGCAGACTCACCCTACCATGACTACGGGAGGCGTGATGAATATGGGAACGTTGTGGTTACCCCAGGCGACAGGAACAACATGCCGCCCCGTCGGAGGCACATAGAGGACATGGAAAGGGAGAATGGAGCTCTAGCTGAGAAAGTGATGATGGTAAAGGAGATAGCATACTTTGCTAGCAATGGTATGGTGGTCCAGGGACAGGAGATAGACACCTTGCATGAAGCTGTGGATGTTCTGAAGAATGCCCTGATAGGCAGGGATGCAACCATAACACAGCTTAATGGGACCGTGCAGGAAAACAATCAGACCATACAACATCTGGAAGGTACCGTCCAGGAAAGGTACCAGACTATTGAAGATATGGCAGCCCAGATTGCCGCTCTCCAAGCACAGCTGAATCCACCCTCTGATGATGACAATGGAGATGATGGCAACAATGATGATGATGATGACAGTGGGAACGATGATGATGATGAGGACGAGGATGATGATGATGGAGACGACGATGGTGGAGGAGATGAAGCTGTTGCAGCTGCAGCAGAGAATGAAGAAGAAGAGGAGGATCGAGAAGAGATGGAGTTTGAGATTTCTAGTGATGACACAAGAGAGGTGTATACTCCGCCGCCATGGTTGGATCGTGGACAGAAGCACCAACGCACGAGTGCAAGGACCTACCGCAACCTCTTCAAGAAGTAGATAGAAGTCCACCAATTAGTCTTCGTTAGGTAAAATCGTTAGGATTAGTCTCGATCAATGTAAAACTTAATTACTGTTAGTTTAAGGGTGGTTAGTTTCTCATATGTGTACTCAATATCCCAGGGTTATTTGTGCGAATTTTATGGAAGAGTTATGGCAAGTTTGGTTAATATCTAAGTTATTCATGTTGCAGTTTTCACGACACAAGAAGATCTTTTAATTTTCATATTTTACGGTATCGGGAAAAATATGAAAAATAGGGTTGGTTAGATACTCTCAGAATGTATGCACAAAATCAGCAAAATTCGACGAGTTTAAGTCGGGTAGAAAATTCGTGAACACCGGACTTTCCGCAGATTGCTGTTTTTAATGCTTTGTTGATCTATTGTGTAGATAACCATTGCCAACTCTTCTAAAAACTATTTCAGTAGATATGTACTGCTAGGATAACCCCTGGGATGTTGCTGAACCATTTGTTTGTAGATGTGTTGCTTGCTTGAGATTGTCTGTGATTGTTTTGTTGTTGTTTGGTCATAATGCATGGGTAGAATCCTGTTTTCATAATCGATTCTTTCTAAGCTTACCTGTGCTGAACCGCAGATGCCTCCCCGCCATCAACCCACTGAGTTGGAGCAGCTCATGGCAGCTCAGGCACAGCTGACCCAAGTTATGAACCAGTTCATGGAAGCTCAGAACAACAACAACAACAATGGGAACAACCAGCCTCAGGGAGATGCTCTCACTAGGTTTCTGAGGCTAAGGCCAGCGAAGTTCCCTACTGCAACGGAGCCGATGGTTGCTCTCGACTGGTTGCATTCAGTCAACAAGGATCTGGTAACTGTTGGGTGCACAGATGCTGAGAAGGTGAGATTTGCCGCTCACCTGCTGGAGGGACTAGCCGCTTCGTGGTGGGAGACCTTTCAGATCACCCACCCGCTGGACACTGTGACTTGGGCAATGTTTGAGGAAGGTTTCAAGACCAACCACGTATCTTCAAGACTTCTGAACCTGAAGAGGAAGGAATTTCGCAACTTGCGCCAAACCAAACGCACCGTGGCTGAGTATATTGAGGAGTTCAACAACTTGTCTCGTTATGCACCAGAGGATGTTGACACTGATGCAAAGAGGAGGGAGAGATTCCTGGATGGCCTCAGTGATGAGATTTCAGTGTAGCTACTGGTGGTTTATTGTCCCACTTTCCAGGAGCTTATGGACAAGGCCAGAATTTTGGAAGGGAAACACAAGCAGGTGGAAAGCCGCAAGAGGAGGAGCAACAATCACCACTCTGGTTCTCACCACAAGTCTCGAACTTCTTATGATGGATATTCCAAGAATGGAGGGAGTGACCATGGGCACCATGGGAGCCATGACCGCCACCACCATGGAGACGATGGACATCGCCATGATAGCCATAAGAGCAACCACCACAGCCACAAGGGAGGACACACTCACCATTCAGGAGGACACAGTGGACATGACCGCAACCGTGATCGCAGCTTTGTGAAGAAGGTTCTGAGTGAGGTGACATGCTTCAAGTGTGGCCAGAAGGGACATTATGCAGAAAACTATCCGGAGAAGAAAGGACTGAATCCAACCAACAACCATAAGGCCACAGTGAACCACATGAATGTGGAGGAGATCCCAGATGAGCCCGATCTTGTGATTGGTAAGTTTCCAATCAACACTCACCCTGCACTTATACTTTTCGATACTGGTGCATCGCATTCATTCATATCAAGGGCATTTGTGGATAAGTATAAGTTACCTACGGAGTCTATGAAAGAGTCTATTAGAGTAAGCTCACCTGGAGGAGATATGATAGCTAGCACGGGATGCCGCGACTTAACTGTGAGGATTGGAGCACACAATTTTATTGCACATCTGGTAGTTTTGGAATCACAAGGTCTAGATGCATGTAATCTTGGTATGGACTGGATGTCTATGCATGGGGACACATAGATCAGGCACTGAAGCTGTTTCACTCAAAACCCCGGATGGTAAGAGAATTAGGTTCAAGTCGGTTGTTCGACCGGGAAGGTGTAAGCTGAATTCTCTTAAGGGGGTTAGCATGGATACTATGCCTGTGATTAAGGAGTACCCCGACGTGTTTCCGGAAGAGCTGCCAGGGATGCCACCTGACAGGGATGTGGAGTTTCTCATCGATCTGATGCCGGGAACAGGACCTATAGCAAAGAGACCATACAGGATGGATGTGGATGAACTCAAGGAACTAAAGAAATAGCTAAAGGAGCAGTTGGACAAGGGGTTCATTCATCCTAGTTCGTCGTCATGGGGTGCACCTGTTCTGTTTGTGGAGAAGAAAGACAGCAGCAAGAGGTTAGTGGTGGACTACCGCTCGCTGAATGAAGTGACCATCAAGAACAAATACCCCCTGCCGAACATAAATGATTTGTTTGATCAACTGGAAGGAGCAAAGGTATTTAGCAAAATTGATCTGCGATCGGGCTACTTCCAATTAAAGATCCGGGAGGAGGACATACCAAAAACCGCTTTCACTACTAGGTATGGTTTATATGAGTATATAGTTATGTCTTTTGGACTAACGAATGCCCCGGCATATTTCATGACCATGATGAACAAGGTATTCATGGAGTACTTGGACAAGTTCGTGGTTATGTTCATTGATGACATACTGATATATTCCAAGGATGATGCTGAGCATGAGAAACATCTGCGACTGATTATGGAGAAGCTGAGGGAACACAAGCTGTATGCCAAATTCAGCAAGTGCGAGTTCTGGCTTAACACTGTTGGATTTCTTGGACACGTGGTGTCAGGAGAAGGAGTCGCTGTTGATCTAGGCAAGGTAACTGCAGTAACTGAGTGGGAAGCACCCAAGAATGTGGGTGATATTCGGAGCTTCTTGGGACTTGCTGGATATTACAGGAGGTTCATTGAAAACTTCTCCAAGATTGTTAAGCCGATGACAGAACTTCTGAAGAAGGAGAGGAAGTTTGAATGGACAGATGCGTGTGAAGCCAGCTTTCAGGAACTGAAGCATCGACTAGTGACCGCACATGTTCTGTACTTACATGATCTTCAGAAGGATTTCCAAGTGTACTGTGATGCTTCTCGACAGGGACTTGGGAGTGTGCTGATGCAGGATGGGAGAGTGGTGTCATATGCCTCGCGGCAACTTAAACACCATGAGAGGAATTATCCCACACATGACCTGGAATTAGCATCGGTTGTGCATGCACTCAAAGTATGGAGGCACTACCTAATGGGAAAACACTGTGATGTGTACACCGACCACAAGAGCCTGAAGTACATATTTACACAGAAGGAACTGAACATGAGGCAAAGGAGATGGTTGGAACTTATCAAGGATTATGATATGAATCTGCAATACCACCCAGGAAAGGCCAATGTAGTGGCAGATGCTCTGAGACGGAAGGTCTATGCCAATGGATTGACAATTGGATAATTGCCCGAGGATTTGTGCAAGCAATTCAAGGACCTTAGACTGGAGGTAGTGTCTGAAGGATATTTGGCAGCAATGGAAGTCCAACCAACGCTACAGGACAGGATCAGAAAGGCTCAAGTTGGAGACAAATAGATAGATGAAGTAAAGGAAAAGATGAAGGAGGATCGAGCAAAAGAATTCCGCGAGGATGAGCAAGGAACCCTGTGGTATGGAGATCGTTTGTGCGTTCCCAATGATCCGGAGATAAGGAAGTTGATTCTGCAGGAAGCTCATGACTCGTCGTATTCCATACATCCGGGCAATATGAAGATATATATGGACCTAAAGGACAGATTTTGGTGGAACAACATGAAGGGAGACATCGCGGAGCATATTGCCTTATGTGATGTATGTAGCCGAGTGAAGGCGGAACACCAGAAGCCAGCAGGACTACTGTAGCCATTGCCGGTGCCGGATTGGAAGTGGGATAGAGTGGGAATGGATTTTATCATAGGATTGCCCAGGACCAGGTCAGGATATGACTCCATTTGGGTAGTGGTCCACCATTTGACCAAGGTAGCCCACTTTATACCGGTGAAGACGACCTACACGAGTGCAAAGTTGGCCAAGATTTATATGGACAGGATTGTGTGCCTACATGGAGTTCCTAAGAGTATTGTATATGATAAGAGGCACCCAATTTACCTCACACTTTTGGCGCTAGCTGCACGAGTCACTGAGGACCAGGTTGGAGTTTAGCACAGCATTCCATCCCCAGACTGATGGGCAGACCGAGAGGGTAAACCATATTTTGGAGAATATGCTGAGAGCTTGCGCCTTGGCTCATGGTTCTAGTTGAGATGAGAATTTTCCGTATGCCGAGTTTTCCTACAACAACAACTATCAGACCAGCATCAAGACGTCACCGTTCGATGTGCTATACGGGAAACGGTGCCGGACCCATTGCTATGGGATGAACTAGGAGAACGTCAGCTGTTTGGACCTGATTTGATCAAGGACGCTGAGGAGAAGGTCGCCTTGATTAGGGACGGGCTGAAGGTAGCACAATCAAGTCAGAAGAGCTACGCTGACGCCAAGCGCAAGGAAGTGCTGTATGAGGTAGGTGATAGAGCATATCTCAGAGTGTTGCCGTTGCGTGGAATTAAGAGGTTTGGAATCAAGGGTAAGCTGGCACCTTGGTTTATTGGACCATATCGGGTCATAGCATGCAAAGGAGAGGTTGCTTATCAGTTGGAGTTGCCAGAGGCTCTGTCCGCTGTCCACAATGTGTTCCACGTGTCCCAGCTGAAGAAGTGCCATCCGGAGATGGTGGATACACCGTTGAGAGACACTGTGCCACTAGAGGAGGTTCAACTTGAGAATGACTTGACCTATGAGAAGAAACTGGTCAAGATACTGGAGACAGCAGAGAGGATTACCCACACCAAGACAATCAGGTTTTGCAAGGTGCAGTGGAGCCACCACACCGAAGAGGAAGCCACTTGGGAGCGTGAGGATGACATCCGAGAGGACCACCCGCACCTATTTGCTAGCCACGCCGAATCTCGGGGACGAGATTCGTCTTAAGGGGGTTAGTCTTGTCACATCCCAAATTTTAGATTTGGTACTACATAACATTCATGTCATTGCATCATGATCATCCTTGCAAAATTTCAGTTTGAAAAGATTTTGGCAAAACACACCACCTGCATTTGCATTTTGACACCTACACTTGGACGCTTGGTTTTACCATGCCTCTGTCAAAAACTATATATTTTGGGTGTATGGATGGCTCAGGTACATAGAGGGTTCCACCACGAACCCGTATCACTTTGATTCACCCAATTCGGAGCTCCGTAGCAAAAGTTATGCGAATCTGAATTTTTGCTAAAAATCTGGGCAATTTCTGTCAAATTTCAGTTAAGAAATTCATCTGAGAAAAAGAAAAGTAAAAGAATAAAAAAAAGAGAAGAAGCGCGCCAGCCAGCCTGCTGGGCCGCCAGCCCAGCCGTGCCGGCCCAGCCCATGAGCCATAGCCGCTGCCAGCAGAAGCGCCCGCCACGCTGGGCCGCCACGCTGCCACAACCACCGCCACCGGGGCCGCTTGTCACCATGAGCTGGCCAGGGCACGGACGCCGAGGCCGACTCGGCCGCGACCACGACCCCGCGCGCCGCCGCGCGACCTCCTCCCTTATACCCTAGCCCCCCCTCTACGCAACCCCTAAACCCTCGCCCTCTCTCGCGCCCCCAATCTCCAGCGATTTCTCGCCGGAGTTAACCACCGCCGCCCGCTCCACTAAGACCTCGCCGCCACGCGCCTCGCCCCCTCGCGACCCTGCGACCTTGCCCCTCCGTCGCTGACCCCCCTCCTTCTCCTCTCCCCGCAGGAGCACGCCGACGCCACCGCTCGAGGCCGACCCCGCCGCCACCACTCCGGCCGACCGCCACGCCTGCCCCCGTACTTGTCGACCGACACTGCCGCCTCGAGGAGCATCTCCAGCTCGCCACCGACGCTGCCCCGCCGAGACCAGAGACCGCCCTCAGTGAGCCTCGCGCCTACCCTCCGTTGGATCTTGATCCAATGGTCCATCTGGACCATTAAATAGTCAGCTTCAGGGTGTGGAAAAGTCAGCCGCCACGTCAGCCACCACGTGGGCGGAGTCAACAGTCAAAGTTGACTGTTTAGTTTTTAATTCGATTTATTGGCAGAAATTGACTAAAACTTGTAAATTTCATATCTTTAGATCTACTGGGCCAAAAATTACAAATAAAATATGTGTAGAATCAGTGTCTCGTGTAGAATCTTTCTGTACCATTGTTTTACACTTTTACAGCAAGATTTTGTCCAGAATAAATAAATGATTTAATGCCCTTTTTAGAGTAATAAATTCATAGGATAAGTTCTGTAACTCCAAAAATTGCAAATAATATGTCCCTGGAATCAGTGGAACAAGGGGAATCTCAAATTGAATTAAAAAGTTAGGCTTACAGTAATAATTTTTGCAGAATCTATTTAAAGTCTTACTGCAGTATTTATTTATTCAGGGAGTTATATAAATCCTTTTTGAGAAATTCCAATTGGTACTGTTTCTATATAGAGTTGCCTACATATTAGAATTTTTCCAAGATTTTACAAACAATATGTTAGCAGTGGTGAATTATTTATTTTCTAGCTCTATTATTGAGCATTATAAATTGCATGCTTGTTTCTTTGCGCTAAAAATAATTTCCATGCATGCATACAGTAGCTATACTGAATAAGATTATGTGATGCTGCTTTAGCATCAATCCACTTGTCATGCATGCATCTTGCATCATCTTTGTTTGCATATGGATGTGGATGGTTTGTTTATGATTTCAATTGTATCGTGTAGATTGTGACGAGTGCAACGCTTGCTCGTGTGTGGATTGTTCTTCCGACCACTACACCCAAGGCAAGTAGATGCTACTTTGTTCATGATGTTATACTACTATTTTCAATGCATTGTCGTGTATTTTGTAGATGCATGTGTAGGATAATACTATCGCTATGCTATGTCCTATTATGTGGTAGGATTTTCCCTGTAGATGAACCACCGTTGGTAGATGTGCTTAGCCATGCTATGAAGAACGAGGGCTGGGTTACATCACAAAAAGTTGTTTCTAAATGTCTTGGTTTGTGAAAACTAAAACAACTTAATCAATGAATCTCCTGGGTGTGATGGGATTGATAATTTTTGGTGGTATCATTGCGGAAAGGCACCCAGGTAACAAGAGAAAATGATTGGCTTCTTTATTTTGTAGCTTACGTGTACAACCATGTGCCAATAATGAAATGGGTGGTTGGTTGGACTCAGTAGGTTATGGTAACTCGAACCCGCGTATCCAGAGATGTAGAATTTTGGTAGGTTGGACCGGTGCGCGTCGGGATTGGGGAGCTACTTTCCGAACGATCTCTTCTTGGACTTCTCCCTATCATCACCCAAAATGAGAGTAATGGTACGAGCTGGGCTGGCCAAGTCACATGGGTAAAGTGTACTAACCCCTGCAGGGTGTATAATATAATCGATTAGCCGTGTCCCCGGTTATGGACGTCTGAGTTGCTTGATATTGATTCCATGACATGTTTCTCGCTCATTCTAATTTTAATAATTGCTTTAATGATGTTGGGTTAACTTAATTGGGATCTTTTCAAAGGAAATCAAAACTGTTTATGAAAGTAGGACAAAGATATTTGCAAATGCAAGCTAGCCACATCTCCACTTTCCAAATAAGCATGTAGTTGTTAGCACTATTGTCTCCTTTAATAGCTCTACTTGCCATACATTCCATGTTTTGACCCTTCGGGGCTGCTACGTTTCATGTTGCAGGATATTCCGATTCTGAGTAATCGATTTAGGCCACGGTACTCCACTCGGCACTTGTTCACTTGTGGGCAATTTGAAGAATGGAGGATTTACTATATTTATGTTGCTACTTGAATAACATTGAGCTAGTCTTGAGCTAAGCTTTTATTGTAATAATGATACTCTGGATCTTTGTTATTTATGATACACAGATATTTTGCTATGTTATTCATCTTATTCTATTGTGAGCCAATGAACCGATCCAGGGATTGGCATGTCACATAGAAGCTACGGTCTTTTCAGAACCGTGGTGTTACAGCTACAGCAACGAAGGCCGTGGCGGCGGGTAGGGACGATGCCAATGACAAGGAGATGCGAGGTGGCGTGGATCCTGACGAAGGCAGATCGCACAGGAGAGGGCGCATGCGGCAAGTTGCAACAGAGAGAGGCGCCGGAGGCAGGGAGGCGGCTCACCGGAGGACACCAACATGGAGGGAGGCCGGAAAAGCAGAGACCACTGGACCGGTGAACGGAGGCGAGCATGGAGGGCGGCGGAGGCTCGAGTTGCGCTTGGGGACAATCATAGAGCTCGGGCGGCAGGGCTCGTGTCGGTGGCGATGAGTTGATCGGGCGCTGGTAGGAGTTCGGGCCCTGTGGCATCCCGCAAAAACCACTACTAGAAAATCGCGTTGAATTTGTGCATTGCATCGTCATCATCATGCATTGCTCGCATAAAACTAATTTCGCAAAGACCGATTTGTTTTCCAAACGCCCCATCTTGATTCAAACGCAAAACCCCGGATGCTGCCGGATATTTTGCTTGTCCAAAACTATTTACAAAGTTCGTCGCAATCAAATAAAAATATTAAATTATTTAGTGGGGGCAGCCGAACGGGCCAAATCGACCCGAACGACCACCCCCGTACAAAACAGAACGGCCCAACCTAAATCCTAAGGCTACCAGGAAAACCTACCCACACCCCCTGGCCACCTCACCCCCTCCAATCGTTGGCCGCCACCTCACCCTCTCTCCCCCTCTACCCAATCCTAAACTGACACTTGTCCCAGCCCACTCCCTCTCTCTCACCCCCCCTCTCTCCACCTGGACAGCACACACCCCAACACCGCACGCACCCAGCGACCGCCCCTGCCCCCACATCGCCCAGTGCCCGCACCCACGCCGACCCCACCCGCAGCGACCCACACACGCACACCACGCTGCACTTCACCCCCACCCGTCCCCACGCTGCGCCCCACGCTGCCGTCTTCCTCCTCTCCCTCTCTCCCTCTGCACCACCCGCCGCCGCCTGGTTCTCCTCCCACCTTCCCTGGCCGGCCACCCCCGCCTCCGCCGCTCACCGCGCCATGGCCGCGACCATGAGCCTCCTCTCCGAGCTCACCGCGCCCCGCTCCTCCGCCCTGTTCCCTGGCGGCGCTCCTCCCTCTGCTGCCCGCCGAAGCTGAAGCCACAGCCGGGCGTGGGTGGTAGACGCGGCAGTGGTGGGGCCATGTGGGGCGGCGCGGGGTGGGAGCAGGTTGAGAGGGTGGGGCAGGGTGTGTTGGTGCGGTGTGGGTTGAGTGGGGGAGAGAGAGGGTCTAGGTGGAGGGCTAGGAGTGGGTGGAGGGGAGAGAGAGGTGAGGTGGCAGTTGGTTATTGGAGGGAGTGATGTGGAGGCTGGGTTGGGGTAGATTAGTTGGTAGGTTTAGGAATAAGGGGGTGGGACTGGTTGGACCGATTTAAAATTCCTGGGGGTGGTCGTTCGGGTCGATCTGGCCCGTTCGACTGCCCCCACTAAAAATAATATAATTTTTATTTGTTTTAAACGGGCCGTTTGCAAACCGATAGCGGCCAAAACAAAATATTCCGGGGACCCAATTTTGATGTTTGAATAAAGAGGGGGCGTTTTAGAAAACAACACGGGCTTCGCAAACATAGTTTTATGCAAACAATGCATGATGATGACGATGCAATGCACAAATTCAACGCGATTTTCTAGTAGTGGTTTTGCGGGATGCCACAAGCATCCCAGAAAAGCACCCCGAAGAAGGGCATCATCAAGCAGACCACGCCAGAGAAGAGGACACCCAAGAGTTGCCTGAAAAAAGGCACCACGACGCAGAGTACACCACTGAGATCCGGTCATAATGCAACACCAAACAGTAGCAGCAAAAAGTATAAGAAGGCCAGACCGGTGGTGAACGAGGTGGTGAACACACCCAGGAGCAACAAAAAAAAGGCTAAGGTGGCTCGCACGGATGATACCACACCCATTAGTAGCGGCAAAAATGCTAGCTTGAAGAGGAATACGCCCCAGAGGTCCGGAAATAATGCCAGCGCAAAGGAGAACACACCCAATAGTGGCGGCAAAAATGCTAGCTTGATGGGGAACACGTCGTAGAGGTTCGACAATAATGTCGGTAGGAAGGAGAAAACACCCAATAGTGGCAGCAAAAGGGCTAATTCGAAGGGGAACATGCCACAAAGGTCAGTCAATGATGCCGGCATGCAGGAGCCAACACCCATGAGGGGAAACAGGATAGGAGATCATACCGAGGAGTAGCAGCAAAAAGGTTAGTTCGGTGAGGAATGCAATGCAGAGGTCAAGCCCTAATGGGGCTACCATCACAAATGATACCATTAGGAAGGATTCCATCAGGAAGGAGGATGTACACAAGAAGAGCAAGAGGGTTCTGTACAGTCGATATGAAATAGAATCTGATTACTGTTTGTCTGCCAACGAACATGTGATGCATGAAAATGTAAGACCACCGCTGTGGTTGCAGCAGCACCAACAGAGAATTTGGGAGAAAACAGAGTTGACAGGGAGGTAGATTGGGACAATGTTCCAGTCCATGTAGGTGCTAATGATGGTGTAGCCCCACCCCTGGTAGTCAATACGATGTGTTCATGCTAGGAATAGGTGAGGATGGTGAAGATTCTGAATTAGATATAGAAGATGGCACCGTGCAGCATCAAGAATACGGTGATGATGAGATCGACGGGACACTTATGGATGGGGCTGGAATTACAGTTGATGACTTGGGTCCCGACGTAGACGAGGTGATACATGACCACGAGGATCCTATAATTTCGGTTGGCACCGAGTTAAGTAGCATGCATGAGTTCAGGATGTCGTTCTGACTTTTTGTATCAAGGGGGAGTTCGATGTTCATAGACTGAAGAACACTGCCCAGAGGTATGCGGCGGTTTGCAGGTTAAAGTGGAAAAATGGACAGGTGGTGATACCTTGTCCGTGGAGGATCGCAACCAAAGCCCTACCCGCGTCAAAGGCAATTAGGGTATCCTGGCAATGAATGGAGCAAACCATTTCAACTTTATCATTTTTCACTATATAATATAAGTAAAGTTGATGTGCAAGATCTATCTGGCAACTCCGCTTATGCTGTAAATTAATCTGTGTTGCAGGTGAACAAATTGGGCCCTCCCCACATGTGTGTGACATGGAGCATGCTGAAATCCTCGATGGATGATACAGAGTTGGTGACTTTACAAGCTATGTCCATACTAAAGCATAACCCTAGGGAGAACGTGAAGAATATTCAGAATAAACTCGTTGCTCAGTATAACATTGTCCTACCGTATTACACGGTTTGGAAAGGTAAAGAGAAAGCTCTGAAAATCTTGCATAGGGATTGGACTAATAGCTCTAGGATGTTGTACAACCTCAAGGCTGAGGTACAGGCTAGGTGTCCAGGGAGTGTTGTGGAGATCGACACTAAATCGGAAGGTGGTAAAATTTATTTCAACAATTTTTTCATGGCGCTTGAACCTTGCATCCAGGGATTCAAGGAAGGATGTAGGCCATATCTGAGCGTAGATAGTACCGTCTTAACTGGCAAATGGAAAGGCTGCTTAGCATCTACTACAACATTGGATGGTCATAACTGGATGTTACCAGTGGCATTCGGGTTGTTCGATACAGAGACAGAGGAAAACTGGGTCTGGTTTATGAGGCAGCTCCGGAGATCTATAGGACAAATGGATCCATTGGCTATATCCACAGATGCATGAAAAGGGCTGACGAATGCAGTGAAGGAGGTGTTCCTGTGAGTTGAGGGTAGAGAATGCCATGCCCACCTGATGCTCAACCTGTACAGACACTACGCAGGCAGCGTATTTGGTTACAGGTATGCTGCTGCTAGATCTTACAGAGGTGGGCGCTGCGAATATTTCACGAGAAAGATTTTTGTGGGAGCCCCATATCTTCCCTATTACTTGTCCGGACATCATTCATAGCTATAGAAGAGGAGTCAGTTCAACCCTGAGATCAAAGTTGATTACATAAACAACAACCTAGCTGAATGCCTGAATAACTGGGTGAAGGACATAAAAGTTTGTCCTATTCATATGTTGATGGACGAGATACGGGGTATGATCATGAAGCTGCTAAATATAAGGAGAGAGATTGGTAGGAGACTTAGCGGTCATATGTTACCGCATATTGTATAGCAACTGCATAATATAAGTCGAGGGCTTGGTCATCTTAGGGTTCTCCCGTCAAACAGTAGTAGCTGTGAGGTGGTTGATATGTCCAAAAACGGCCATAGGGATGTTGTGAACGTCGAGCGGCGGGAATGCACCTACTTATAGTGGCAGCATACTGGGAACCATGCGACCACGCATTGGTCTTCTTGGTGAATAAAAGAACTCTACCACATTTGGATCAATATTTGTCTGACTACTTCTCTTTGGAAAAGTTCAGAGTTGTGTACGCTGGTTTCGTCGAGCCCTATACTGACCCATCTCAGTGGCCTCAAGTCCAACTTAGTTTTGAGCTGTGACAGCCAGTAAGAAAAAGGGGCAGAGTTAGACCATAGGTGAAGAGGTTTAAGAATTTCCTGGAGAGGGCTGGTTCAGCTTTTAGTGGTAGCAAGAAGGGCAAAAGCCGATGCAAAACCTACCATCTTATAGGCCATAGAGCAGTGAGCTGTCCTCTTAATGCACCCAAACCTAGGTATGGGATGGTACCTATACAAAAAAAATTGGTCGTACTATGTAGATATTAGGTGCTTAACCATGTACTGTTTTTTTGACAAGAAGCACATGGTAAGAAACATGACTGCGGACTCATTGATTTTGATGCGGGAAGAAAATCAAAACGAGTGGAGTGATTAGTCTGAACACGATTCTGATGCTGATTGGCCTGACTTCCCTCGACCCAGAGATGTACAGTATGTGAAGGTAAGAAAGCTGGCACCCAAGAAGAGGAGGAAGGCGGGCAATGAAAAATACAAAGGAAACCGAGACAAAGAAGTGGCACCCAGGAAGGATAAGAAGGCTGGCACCAAAGAATCACAATAATGTGTTGATGTCGAACCTGTCTATGTATTATGTAAAATTGTGGAGCTGTGTTTATGGGAATTGTCGGGCGAAACAAGCGTGTAGCGGTGTCTTAAGATAATATGAGTTATTTCACGTTCTCATACTCATCCGTTCATTGAATATGTAATCCCGCTCTCGTAGAGACGTGAGATTTGGTAATGCTAAAGACACTTGTTGAAGCCGAAATTGTGAATGTGCCACTACTATCTATACAGTCGCAACACCGGAGCCGATGGGGATTGCTTCTCTAGTTTGATGGATGGTAGTGGCACAAACATAATTTACATAAGTGCTTACTGGTTGCGCCAGTCGGATTAAATCCATGTTTTTAGCATTACACTTATTAAAAGGTTCTGAGCTAAAAAAACAAGTTCTAAGTTGCTATAATCCCACGAAGCAGCAATTTATTTCAGCTGCTGGAAAATGCCATGGCAACATAAACAACAAAGGAAACAGATAATGCCCAGATAATGAGGAAATTGTTTCCACTTTTTGGCCCAATCTTTAGCTTGTCTATCTCACCATCTTGCTTCCGCAACTTAGCTTGCACGGCTCCTCCCTGCTCCTGCCTCCCCTCCATCCGGCGAAGCTCCCGGATCTCTCACTCCAGCGCACGAATCTCCTCCTCCTCGTCGTCCTACACAACATCACGAAGATCCTGAACAAGCTCCTTGTGAACACCTGTAAGAGGATTTTCGATCCACATAAACTTGTCACATCCTGGTCCCCTCCCTTCCTGCGAACAATCGAAGCAAACAAACACAAAATTGCATAACGGTTCCTGCATCGGGGTTACCAACTGCGCATAGCATACGAGGTTACCGCTCTGATGCCGCAGTTGCTGAATTTTCCTGTAGTATTTTCGTCGGTCCAAGAAATCCATATCGTCATCTTCTCACCGCACAAACACAACATCCTGGGGTAGTAATCATAGGGCATATTCCGGTAACTGATGGGGGCACCCGCCTGGCGGCGTTGAGCCGACCCTGATTCCGCCCGAGACGAATAGCATGAGCTACGAGCCATGGGCTAGGGGAGCGAGGGCAGAGGAAAGAGGGGACGACGGAGGAGCCTTGGATGTCAGAGCAGGGGAACGGTGAAGCGTGATTTATCCTACCCAGTAACTCGAGGAGAATCCTAGCGTCCACTTTGGGCTGAGAGGTGGGGCTCCTCCAAGATCGCGCCTTCATTGTTCAAAGGCCATTTCGCGTTCATTGACCAAAATTTTTTGGCCCATACCCGCCTACATATAGTTGGGAGGCCTTGCTTAGTATCCGTCACATGCCTGGTCCCACAGTTTTCCACCCTCCCCGTACACCCTATATCAGGAAAAATCCGTCTTCATGGCTCGCGGTGGCAGGTCCATCCACTCCGGCGCTATCGGTTGGGCTCTCCGTGGCAGATCTAACCCTAGATCCTACTGTCGCAGTATAAAATGGCCATGGTTTCTTGAGCCGAACGGCTGCACTGCATCTCCAAGCTCGACCCCTCCTATCTGCAGACACACTGCTGCGGTGTCGAGCTCGAGCAGGAGCCGCCAAGCGTGAAGGGGATCGATTGTTGCCACCCCCATCCCCTTCATCATTGTTGCTTCCGACAAGGATGAGGACGGCGACGAAGCAATGCAGAACACCATTGAAGGCTCCTTGGCAAAGGGCAAGCCACAAGCGAGAGTGGATGTCACTGGGAAGGGCGTAGAGGATTCACCAATCGAGGTGGAATCCGACAATAGTGCCATGATCTAGGTCTAGATGTTTTTTAGGCTGGTTGCAATTTTGGTTCTGTTTAATGTGAGTATAATTATTGTAATGGGTTTGGCGGGCTGCAATGGGAATTATCGATAGCTGTGTTCAGTGCAATAACAGGTGCTCGTGATTCCACAATAGAAATTATGTATGTGCCCTTTGCATGTGGCAGAATCCATGTAGATTCCTCTTAAACAAACCAGCAAAGTTAGATTACCACCATCGGAAAAAAATGAACAAATAAAGGCACAAGATAGATGAAGAAACGCCCAATTTTTTCCGAGCAGACAATACTAGTTTAGTCTTCAGACCACTTGGTCGACAAATACTATTACATTTTGTTCCGAGCATTCCCACACACAACTGAAAATCCACGGACATGCTTCAGCTTGGGCTCCTACTAGTTCAGACTTTAGACCACTTGTTCAACAAATTCTATTACAATTACCAGTAAGTAGCTCAATCTGAACAAACCTATTTTTCACACATATACATTATCTTCCTAACCTCAGCACGATGCCCTTCATTCTGCCATTCCAGGGTTTGAATCGTCAGCACCATCTTTTCGGCATCTTGCTTGCACTTGGTCAGTTCTTTCTCTGCCTTGATCCCTAGGAACCAGTGCATATTGGTAGTTGTGACATGTGGACTTTCTTCTCGTGCAATTCAATCCTTGATGCAGTCAGGTCTTTCTCTGATTTAGCTTTCAGGGCCATCGCCATGTCCCTTTCCTTCTCGACTTTGCAAACCTTGGCTTCCAACCTACGGATTTCACAGTGAAGGGTTGGTGCATCATCAAGGGCCATTAACTTCATCTCAACACTATCAAGAAGTGCGCTGACTAAGGCTTCTTTCATCTCAGCGTTCTTCTCCCATAGTTTATCTAGCGATTTCTGCATAGACAGTGGCCACCCCGGATCTACCCATTTGACAATTCCACAACTTTTGATTGGCCACATGATGATGACATCCCTACAATTACACCTACCCCAACTACTACTGAAGATGTTCCAGTTGCTGCAAAGAAGGTTCAGTCCAATGAGATTAGAATTGGACCTATTACAAGAGCTCGTGCTAAGCTACTAGAACAACAGGTGAATTTGTTTCTTAATGAGCCTGCTGTTTTAATTAATGAGAAATTTATATTGCCTAAGTCATTATGCTATTGTATGATCAGGTACATTGGAGAATAAGGCGTAGCACAGAGCGAGGAGCTGAAGCACATGGAGCACATGATGAGGATACAATCATGGATCATGCTGATACGTTGATTTATAAGAACTTTATACTACCTAAACCATTGTGTTATGGTTTAACTAGATTTAATATCCATCGGACTAACGCCAGCGTGAAAGAGAGGGAGGAAGGCAAGGAGTCTGACGTGATGATCGCCAAGGATGCGTGAGGGTAGAGCAAGAGGAAGGCGCAAGAGAAGATCATCAAGAAGGAAGGTTCAGTTGGACAGACAGAAGACCTAAAATTGAAACGGACGTGGATTCTTCATATGAACTCCAAATCAAAAAGTAAATACTTGTTGGAAAGCTAATTAAAAGAGCTTTATAACGACTACTTACACGTCTCTACACGCCGCATAATCCAGCCCCCACACCCCGGATAAACCGGCCCTGTTCCAGAAATTATGCTAAGGACTTCAGGCGCGTCGTACTATATGGGGGCGGATAATCCGCCCCAGGGGAGGATAATCCGCCCCTACTTAGGGAAGAAAGTCCGGCCCTAAAAGTTTCCATCAGATCCGTACGGATCTGACTATATCGGACACATTTTTGTTTCGCGATTTTCGGACGTTCCTGTGGCCATATAAGCTTGGGAACGCCCTCTAGTTTAGGTTAGACCACGTTAAAACTATTTTGGAGTTATTTCTTATAAAGAACCTCTAGAATTACCTAGTGATCAAATTATCTACTGCAATTGAGTGTAATCTGTTGTTCCATTCGGAATTAGTAGATTACAAACTACCGTTCGTGGTCGACGGCTGCGTGCGCAAGAGCGTGGTCTTGTGAATATCCCACAGGGTTCGAGAGTTGTTGCATTGGCATCAGAGTTCGAGTGAGAGAGTTCATAGCTACATGCTAGTTATCTTACATCCACCATCATCATCAACAAGTGCTTGCTGAGAAGATCGGGCCACTCCATATCATCTTGGTATCAGATTTCCTCGTTTACTCGGTGAGCATTCACAAATCCATCTGTAGATTAGTTTATTTTCGTCATATACAGAAAAATCCCCACAAAAAGATTTACCATAACCTAGATTGCGTCGTTTTTTAAGTTTTAGTTGCTGGTCGTGTCTTCTCGTAGATCCGATCTGCAGGTTTTTCTCGTAAGAGTCTAGTTTTCGTTTGTGTTTAAGTTTAGGGTTTTGATCTTGTTTTCCGCCGAGTCCACCATCACCGTTTTCCGCAAGTCTCCATCTACTTTTCCGAGTCCACATAGCATACTTTTGTGTTTCAAACCTAGCTACAAACTATCTACTGCATTCGTGCCTAGGAACGTACCCACGAGACTAGTTGCTTTTCTGACAGGCTGCTCATTAGGGTTTTCGAAGTGCAAATTTTCTTCTAGGAAAACCGGATTATCCGGCCCCCGACAAAATCAGATTATGCGGTCCCCGTAATTTTTCCTAGATTCGTTGCATCTGTTTTGCTTTGTGTTAGAAAGTTTAAGAAAACGATAAAAGAGGGAAAAGAAAAGATAAATAGTACAAACAATGAGAAAAGAGCTATATGCGTGACAAAAGAAAAAGTGCCAAGTTTTATTGAAGGGCATAGTTCATAATAGCACTTGTAGATTGAGCAATCTTATGCATGTATTTATTTTGAGATATTACTAGCGTCTCTCTTGTGCATTGCAATATTCCTGTACATAAATTGTTTTGCCATGTTTATCTCCACCGTGTGTGTTTCTTGGGTTATCATACAATCAACACTAGGACTTATTTGCAGTGTAGTTAGGATACCATTCCTACCGCTCCACCAAAAATAACCTGTGTGCCATGTGATCATTCTCTATACCCTTGATATTCACTTCATCACATACGTTCATAAGTTGTTGATTCGAATTGGTAAGCATTACTATTCACTTTGGAACGTTAAGATCTGCTTTCTTGTTTTTTAGTGAGTTGTGAGAGTTCCACCACCAGATTTTGTTTTGTGCACTAACGTACTAATCATGTCTTCTAGTAGTGTTGATGTGATGCAGAAAAAGGATGCAGATGATTATCCCTTTCCATTATGATACCACTACAGTAATACATTCTGGGAGGAGGATTCAGGAGTAGTGCCTAATCCGGGTTTGTTCCACTTCACGACGGAACTTTGTGTTAGACATGCTGCTACTACCATTGATACTTGTTCTTTCATAAATTTGGTTAGTGTTGAGGTTGTTAAAAAGCTACAATTATACACACGTGCATTAACAACCCCATTTATGTTAGCAACTTCCGGTCATACACTACCAGTTACTCAGATCGCCTGTGTTCCACTCACCATTTATGGCCCCTAGCAGATATGTTTCTTGTTTTGTCGTTCCTAGAGCGTTTAACTCATGCCATATCATGTTGGGAACAAACTGGTGTAATAAATTCTAGGTTGTGTTTGGTAATGAGTATTCTGATCCTTCCATCTTTTGGAATGATAAGCACACTTGGTTATCACGTACAAGTATTAAGCAATTTTAGGAGATTAGGCGTCATAACCTCTGTCCACCTGTAACCACCAAAATAAAACCACATGTTGATCCTATCGTAGAAGAACCGAGAGTGAAAGTTGATGAGATAAATTAGGTTTCCACTAATGTAATTATCTCTACTACTAATGTCGTTTCTTGTGATATGCAGGTTGCTTTTGAAGAAGAGCCATCTATTTTACAACCTGCATCGCTGGACTGTGCATTGTCACTTGAGGAGGATGTTCTAGTGTCTACTACATGTGAGGAGCATACGAAAGATATCGGTACTGATTTGGAGCTATAGCTAACAAGCACAACATTTTGTGAGTCTATTCATTTGTTGCTACCTCCTTGTGACTTGTCTTGCAATAATGTTACAGCAACATGTGATAGTTTACCAAATTCGTATTTTGATCATGTGGTACTGATTACACAAAAGGAAATACTTTCTCGAATATCACCTACTGATATTGTATATTCCATCATGCTAAATGAACCTACGAATATGAGTTGTGTTGTGGATAAGATTTCTAAAATTTCATGTTTGAATTCAAGCACATATTCTCCATATTTCATCTTTAATCTAATTGGTGAATATAGCATGGATGAAAGTTTTCTTGTGGATCACATATGAATTACATGTGATAGAATTACTGAATTGAAACTTGCTGTGTTTAGCCATATATGCTATATGCCAAGATATCTTTATGGTGAGATAGATACTATAATTTTTGGTAATATAGAAGTACATTCTCATCTAGTTGATATAGTCCACCCAACAAAAGTAACTTTACCTATGTTGGATTGTTCCAATCTTTCTGGATTTGAATCAGATTTTTCATATCCCTTGTGTTTGTCCCACAATATATTGCATATGTGTGCTACTGATGTATACTTCACTAATATTTGCAAATTGAGTTGTATGTTACATACTGAACAAAATGATTATCTTCCTAATAATCAGAGTAGCGCAGTTGAAGCATGGCATGAATCAATTCGGTTTTCACATATTTTGAATTGGTTTGATCTTGTTCATCACAAATTTGATCATAGATCTTCTTTGAGAAAACTGAATTTAATAATAAACAACAAGACTATATATCTACTTGTTTTTCAACATGATCATGATTCTTTGTACTTTAATTATACCTGTAATTTAAGTTGCTTGATGTATGGTAGACATATTATTCATGTAAACACAAATGATACAACATGTTATGTATACATATACTCTGCGTACACGTTGTTCTTTTTGTTCATTACAATTTTAGCTTACCCAAAGACGAGGGCGGATTTTCTTGAAGAAAGGGAGGATGATGAGGATACAATCATGGATCATGCTGATTCTAGTTGTTTCAGCTGGAATGAAATATTGAACCTTATTAAAAAATATCACAAGGTGACTTCATTCCTAGTTGGACAAGATACGTTGATTTATAAGAACTTTATACTACCTAAATCATGGTGTTATTGTTTGACTAGATTTAATATCCATTGGACTAACGCCAGCGGGAAGGAGAGGGAGGAAGGCAAGGAGTCCGACGTGATGATCACCAAGGATGCGCGAGGGAGGAGCGGGAGGAAGGCGCAAGAGAAGATCATCAAGAAGGAAGGTTCAGTTCGGGCATACAGAAGTCCTGAAATTGAAACATATTTGGATTCTTCATACAAACTCCAAATCAAGCAAGTAAGTACTTGTTGGAAAGATAATTTCGAGAGCTTTCCAACGAGTACTTACACGTCTCCAGACCTTGGATAATCCTGCCCCCACACCCCGGATAATCCGGCCCTGTTCCAGAAATTCCGCTAAGGACTTTAGGCGTGTCGTACTTTATGGGGGGCGGATAATCCACCCCAGGGGAGGATAATCTAGGGGGGCAGATAATCCGCCCCTACTTAGGGCGGAATGTCCGGCCCTAAAAGTGTCCATCAGATCCGGACGAATCTGACTATATCGGACACGTTTTTGTTTCGCGATTTTCGGACGTTCTGGCGGCCATATAAGCCTGGGAATGCCATATAGTTTAGGTTAGACCACGTTAAAACTATTTTTGAGTTGTTTCTTATCAAGAACCTATGGAATTACCCTGAGATCGAATTATCTACTCCAATTGAGTGTGATCTGTTGTTCCATTGGGAATTAGTAGATTGCAAACTACCGTTCGTGGTCGACGGCTGCGTGCGCAAGAGCGTGGTGTTATGAATATCCCACAGGGTTCGAGAGCTGTTGCATTGGCATCAGGGTTCGAGCGAGAGAGTTCATAGCTATAGGCTAGTTATATTACATCCACCATCATCATCAACAAGTGCTTGCTGAGAAGATCGGGCCACCCCATATCAGCACAACATGATGATCGGCCAAGGATGCGTGAGGGAGGAGAGGGAGGAAGGCGCGACGGAAAATTATCAAGACAAGGGAAAAAACATCTGTGAAGACCAGAGTGTCCGGCCCCCTGGAGAAGCCCCGAGGTGTGGACGTCTTGTGTACTACATCGGACACTACCTGGAAACTCCAAAGTTTCTAGCTGGACCGAACTGTCTGGCCATATGGACCGGAGTGTCCGCCCCACCGGACTGTTCGGCTCATATGAACCGCAGTGTCCGCCCCGACAAACACATGGTTCGAGTCGGTTGTATCTGTTTGAGTAGTTTGCGTCTTAGTTTTGGTTTCTGGCCTCCCCAGCCACCCTTATAAGCCCTGGGACGTCCCCATACTTAGGGTTACACCACATTAAAACTATTTTGGAGTTGTTTCTTATTAAGAACCTCTAGAATTACGCTATGATCGAATTATCTACTGCAATTGAGTGTGATATGTTGTTCCATTGGGAATTAGTGGATTGCAAAGTACCATTCATGGTCAACGTCTACGTGCGCAAGAGCGTGGGGTTGTGAATATCTCATAGGGTTCGAGAGCTGTTGCATTGGCATCAGGGTTCGAGCAGGAGAGTTCATAGCTACAGGCTTGTTATCTATCATCTACCATCATCATCGACAAGTGATTGCTTAGAAGATCGGGCCACCCCATATCATCTTGGTATCAGATTTCCTCGTTTACTCGGTGAACATCCACAAATCCATCCATAAATTAGTTCCTGTTTTAGTCCTATACAAAAAAAGCCATACAAAAAGATTTTCTCTATCCTAGATTGCATCATTTTTCAAGTTTTAGTTGTTGATCGTGTATTCTCGTAGATCCGATCTGCAGGTTTTTCTCGTAGGAGTCTAGTTTTTGTTTGTCTTTAAGTTTAGGGTTTGATCTTTTTTTTTGCCAAGTCCACCATCACAGTTTTCCGCAAGTTTCCATCTACTTTTCCGAGTTCACATAGCGTACCTTTGTTTTCATACCGTAGACACAGCCTATCTACAACATTCGTGCCTAGGAACGTACCGACTAGACTAGTTACTTTACTCCGACAGGTTGCTCATTAGGGTTTGAAGTGCAAAAAATTTCGACAGGCGAAAACCGGACTATCCAGCCCACATCGCCCGGACTATCTGGCGCAAGCGGAGTATCCGACCAAAACTCTCCGGACTATCCGTCCCAGTTTTTTCAGAAGTTGCTTCATTCGTTTTGCATTGAGTCATATAGTTGAAAAAAACAGAAAAGGAAAAGAGATTCAGTATAAAAAAAGATAAAAGAGCTACAAGCCTAACAAAATGAGATATCAATGTGTGCATTATTGGCGGCCTAGTTCATCATAACACTTGTAGATTGAGCAATCTTGTGCCTGTTTATTTTGAGCTATTACTAGCGTCTCTCTTGTGCATTGCAATATTCCTGTTCATAAGTTGCTTTTCCACGCTTATCTCCACTGTGTGTTTCTTGGGTTATCAAAACGATCATCACTAGGACTTGTTTGCGGTGTATTTAGGATTCCATACCTACAACTCCACCATAAATAACATGTGTGCCCTGTGATCGTTCTCCATACCCTCAATATTCACTTCATCCCATCAATGCATTAGTTGTTGATTTCGAATTGGTAAAGCATCTCTATTAACTTTGGAACGGTAAGATCCGCTTTCTTGTCAGTGAGAGTGAGTTGTGAGTGTTCCACCATATCGATTTTGCTTTTTCACTAATGATGAGGACATCCCTATACTTACACCTACCCCAGTTACTACTGACGATGCTCCATCTGCTACTAACAAGAAGAAGTCCAATGAGATTAGAATTGGACCAATTACAAGAGCACGTGCTAAGCTACTAGAACAACATGTGAATTTGGTTCTTTATGAGCCTGATGTTTTACTTAATCAGAATTTTATACTGCCTAACTCTTTGTGTTATTGTATGATCAGGTACATTGGAAAAGGAGGCATAGCATGGAGCAAGGATGTGAAGCACATGGAGCAAGGCGTGTTGATCGATGAAGCAAGCGCGAGGGAGGAGAGGGAGGAAGCGCAAGGAGCTACAAAGGATGAGATCAACACCTGGCAGAGTCTCTACCACGATAGATAAACGATGCCAAATCCTGCCACGGCAGGCTACCGCGGCACAGAAAGTGGCTGAAATCCTGCCATGGCAGAGAGTCCTGCCGCGGCACGTTTTAGGCCCAATATTTTGCCATGGAAAGGAACAGGCCTATGCGCCTAGAAGGCTGTCCCACCTGGGTCAGCATGTATCTTAGTTGTAGTCGTTTGCGTCTTGGACTCTTAGCCTAGCCGCCCCTCTCACTTAAATAGATGGGGCACCGTTTCTTTTCAGTTAGACCACGTTAAAATATTTTGGAGTTGATTCTTTTTAGAACCTCTAGAATTACATGTGATCAAGTTATACAATTGCAATTGAATGTGATCTGTTGTTCCACTGGGAATTAGTAGATTGCAAACTACCGTTCGTGGTCGACGGCTGCGCGCGCAAGAGCGTGGTGTTCTGAATATCCCACAGGGTTCAAGATCTGTTGCATTGGCATCAACGTTCGAGCGGGAGAGTTCATAGCTACAGGCTAGTTATATTACATCCACCATCATCATAGACAAGCGCTTGTTGAGAAGATTGGGCCACCCCATATCATCTTGGTATCATATTTCCTCGTTTACTCAGTGAGCTTCCACAAATCCATACATATATTAGCTTATTTTTCGTCCTATACATAAAAAGCCTCACAAAAAGATTTTCCATAGACTAGATTACATTGCTTTCAAGTTTTAGTTGCTGGTCGTGTTCTTCCGTTAGATCCAATCTAGATTTCTTCTAATATTTAGTTTCTGTTTATAATCATAATTCCCATCTATTTTTCTACCACCATCACCTTCGACCCGATCCAAGCAAAGAGTCCTCTTAGATTACTATTTCCATTTCGGATTATCAAAAAACAAAATTGAGTCTTGGTCTGCCGCGGCACATAAAACGCCTGTTTTCCTGCCATGACAGGACCTGCCGCTCGACCACAGACCGATTCTTAGCCTAGGAGAGAAATTTTTTCTGCCGTGGCAGAGAAAAGGCATCTTTTTCTGCCGCGACAGGGCTACCAGATTTCTGCCACGGCACAATTTCTCCCTGTATTTCTGCCGCGACAACTTTAGACATAAACTTTTGATCATTGTTTTCTTGCAACCTTTAGCCACAACCTTTCATACATGGTGTTAGGAACTTGCCATTGAGACTAGTTTCCGCTGCTCCAGGCTGCTCATAGGTTGTGGTGCTGTGTTTGTGAATTGGCCATGATCAAAGTGTGCTTCATAGTATAAAAAAAGAGAATGGAGCAAAAGAAAAAGCAAAAAGAAAATAAAAAGTATTGTATAAAAAATAGAGAGAGAAGGAGAAGTGAATTGTGCAAGATGCCTACTGATTTCTTTGTGCACAGGTAGATTGAGCATTCTTGTGCCTGTGACATTGAGCCTTGCTAGTGACTCTCCAGCATAGTGCAACACACTTCATAGTTGCATTGCCACATTTATCTCCACGTGTGTGTTTCTTGGGTGTTTGTACGACCAGCACTAGGACTTTTTTGCGGTGTAGTTAGGATTCCATACCTACAGCTCCACCATAAATAACCTATGTGCCCTGTGATCGGTCTCTATACCCTTGATATTCACTTCATCACATCAGTGCATCAGTTTTGATCTCGTTTTGGTTACGCATCTCTATTCACTTTGGAACGGTAAGATCTACTTTCTTGTCATTTTTGAGTGAGTTGAGTGTTCCACCAAACAGATTTTGTTTATTGCACTAATCTGCTAATCATGTCTACTAGTACTTATGATGTTGTAGCATAGAAAAACAAGGATGATGAGCTTGTCAATTGGCGGGAATGTCAAGGATTGAGGTCCCATTTGACACTTGTGTTTAACAACACAACAGATGCCATTGACAAGAGTCTTCAGGACGTGCAAGTGAGTTTGGAAGAAAACGTTCAAGAGGTGGCTACCATCAAGACACAAGTGACTGACCTCAACACCAATGTTACAGCTTTGCAGCGTTCCATAGAGGCTTTGACACTTGCTATTGAGCAATAGCAACAACAACCAATGCATGAGGAGCTCGAGGATGAAGCTGATGGTAGTGTTGTTGGTGCTGCGCCTCCACCAGGCAGGGGACATCCTAATGCCCCTTGTAGCATCCCAATTGTCTAACAATTGCAATGCTACTTGCCTATTATAGATTTTCTACTTCTTACATCTCATAATTGCATTGCATAATATCATGCTCATGTCATCATGCCACATTGCATTTGAGCATCATATAAAACCCGTTTTGTTGGTTCTTATCCCTTATGCATTTATATTGTATTACTTGTATTTGCCTCTTGATATATTGTAGTTGGTTCTTGATATAATGCTTAATGCCCAAGTTGAGTTGGGGGCATATCTTTTATTAACTCCACCACCTTTCTTTGTCATCACCTTGCAATTCCACCATCCTAATTATATATGAGCCATGGAACTTATATTTGGTATTCAAATCTAGCTCATATGTATTGGGAATGGATACACTCCTAATTCTACATGCTCCCATATGTGATATATGTTGTTTTCAGAATATTAAATATGTGGAGTCTCATGGCCACCTTGGGATGCTATGTGAGTGGAATAACTCATCTAGATTTTATACGGATTGGTTCCTATGTGTGAGCATGATTGCATGTATTTGAGGCTACACAACCATCTAGTGGAACCGACACACTAGCATTGCCCATATCTATTCAATTATGCTTATTTTCATCCTTTCCATGTGTGAATCAAGCTATCTATCTTTTGGTTTGGGTTTTATTCAATTTTGGATGCATGTATGTTCATTTGACCTTATGTAGTTATAATTGTTTTCACAATTATCAAGTGGGAATTTAAAGCCCATCCATGGCCCATGCAAGGTACCATCACTCCTCGTATGAACCCTTTTGTTTTGAGATGAGCTTGCTTTATGGTTATTCCAACAAGTTGGTTGCTTTGATCTTGTTGCCTCGTAGAGATTCTTTCTTTGAGCTTATTTTAAATCAAACCAAAGTAATTCAAATAAAACCATTTCTATGCTTTTGTCTCTCTCCCTCCAACCTATCTAACCCTCCTGTTTTTCCTCCCTGGTGTCAACCACTTGACCCGGCGGCACCTCCTTGTCTCTTCCTGGGCGTTCGAGAGGCAGCAGGGAACCTTTCCAGCCGAACCGATCGCAGCCCTCTTGGTCTCGCTCGACCCAGTCAGCAGCTCGCGAGCGCACCCTGTACTTCTTCCCGGCTCTCTATCACGTGCCTGCGAGTCTCATCTCTCCCTCTCTGCTTTTGTAAAGCGAGACCCCACCCCATGTGATGTGTTCCATTGGTGACCTTATATACCCCAACCCAGTACGCACACCGGCACCACCCACCCCCTTCCTTCCCTTCAACCTAGACATGGACGTTTCTGCCTCCACCTCAACCTAGCTTCAGGCTACCCTTCCATGGGCGTCAAGGAGACAGGAACAAGGATCCAGGGCGTCGGGGAAGACGGAGTAGCAGTCGCCGCCGTCATGCACCTGCCGGAGAAGCCGCTGCCTCGCCGAAGTTCTCCTTGCCGCCGCCGTGCCCGGGACCGCTGGACGCTGCACCCACCGAGCGCCATCGCTGATCCGCGTCGCCCCGCTACCTCGGCCGCCATCGATACCCTCGGTGAGCACCTAGCTTCCTCCTAGAAAAGGTGCCCCTTCCCCTTCGCCTGTGCCACACCCGACAGCCTCGCCGAGCTCTGTCGCTCCCTACACGCGTCGCGCCTGGCAGCGGCATGACACCTCTGCAGATACCGCGACCAGCCCGCTACCCTCTCTGTTGTCGTCAAGTTTCCGAGAGATGCATCCCAGATATAATTTTTTTGAATTAATAAATATTAATAAATGCTCTTTTCTTTATAATTGCATAACTTTAAATCCGTAACTCCGAATTCGACAAATAATATGTCCATACCGATCAGCGCGACGAGACCTCTCCAACCATGATATCCATGTTATCATTTGGATCATGCATTAAGAGCAGTTTTATAATCAGTACTGTTTATGCAAGGAAAATATGATAAATAAAATTGGGAACTAATTGATTCTTATTAATAATATCTCACGAATGCTATATCATCAATGTGCTATGCCCCTAATACCTTTTCGACATAGTTTGCATTATTAATTTGCCATGTCATGCATCATATCATGATCATGCGGATTCTTCTGCATTAGTTGTAATTGTTGCATCGCTTGTTCCTTTTAGTGTTTGCTTCTTCCCGGGTAGGACGATGAGATGTTGTGAGCTTCGACAAGATCTTCAGATGAACCTTCGACAATGTTTTCAGGCGAGCATTCTCCCCCTTTCTACCTATTTTACATTTCTAGTCTTTATTTCCTCCTATTATTCTATTGCTATCTGTGTTGCGATGCTCTAGTTTTCGTACCCGTGGTATCCCTTGCAGCCTTATATTGCCTTGGACACATCCTATTACCTGTTGTTTGGTAGATAGTTGGACTTGCGTGTCGTAGTCGCTTGCTCAAGTGCTGTTGCGTGTCGTCAAGTACCACAATTGTTGGAGAATTTCCTTCTGCTTTATGTTGGAGATGATGATGGCTTTAATTATCGTTTAATAACTAAAATTGAAGTAGGTAAATAATGCATAGGCACAGGTGGGCAATAGATGTTATTTGGTTTTTAACCGTCCACTTGTGCCCCGTAGGACCCCGAGTACTTGATACCTGTTCTTTGAATATTCGCACTATCCGCATGTGGGACCATGAATCCCCTTAGCCAAAGCTAGAGTCATATTTATTTCTTGGGGCCACAAAGTAGTTTGGGGCTTTATTACTATCCTGTACTTATGCCATGCTTTACTTCTTTATTTACGACTGCGCGTGGAGCGCCTATACTGTTTAGGAACAAATGTGGAATGTTTCCGCGGTATCGACAAGCCCAGTCACAATTTCGGGTTCCCAGTCGTTTGCAGCCATTGACACAAACCTCTGGGTCCGTTTCGGAGCCGGCCAGCTTCGTAGCGGGTTGCTTAGTGGGGTGGCCCCCTGAAATTTATATGAATCTTGCAATTTCTCTGTCGTGATGCCTCTTTGGGTTTTCATTTGTTTTTTCGCGAGGTTCATCGTGCGTGTGTTGCTATTTGTGCCCCCTGCAGGGTAAAACTTTCTGAAAGCCGTGTCCGCGGTTATGGACGACTTGGAGCATAGTATCTCGATCATAGACTACTATAACTAAAGTAGTGCTATAAATTTGACTTTATAATGAATAGTAATCAACTTCACTATAATGGAATGGCTAAATAAAAGTGCCAACAATTGCTGGTTTGGGTTGTCACCTGTTACCATTGTATCTGACTAGTAAGTATTGCAACTACAACGGAATGGCTAAATAAAAGTACCAACAACTGCTGGGTTTTGGGATGCCTCATGCTATATGTATCTGACTAGTAAGTACTATAACTACAACAGAGTGGTTAACTAAAACTGCCCACTGCTTATTACATCAGGATGACTCATGCTATCTATATCTGACTAGTAATTGCCGCAACTCTAACGGAATGAATAAAACTGCCAACTGTGTGAGTTCCTCGGTTGACTTCCTCGTTTGGTCTCGAGGGGGAAATACCAGGATGGGTATGCTTGGTGATAGTTTGAGGTTGGATCCGAATAGGTCTTTCTTATCCCTATCTGATAGCCGCCAGTTGCATTGAGTCTCTATAGGTTGTTTAGTGCATGCCGCGCTGCCTCTTCAGTCCACCATACCTATGTAGGCAAGGACCCTCGAATTCTAGTTTCGCCGTGTACTGGCCTCAGTACTGACCGCTCTCTCTTTTTCCTTTGCCCTTTGTCGGCACCCCTTTTGTTTAAGCAGGTTTTGAGATCGACATCGTTAGCAGGGTTACCCTTCCGGGTTGGCCTGGGCAGGGTTATGGACGCCATTGGTTATTCTGCAGGGCTCTTAGCTCAATTTGAATCTTGTCCATACTCGGACGCTGTATCGTTTTCAAGGTGATTTGGATCTTTGTATTATATATCTGTATTCTTGACTCTTTGAGTCGCTGTTGTATATATATATTTTTTGGGTTCCATCGTGGACTATTGTGTAATAATATTACTTCGTTTTCCACCCGCACTCAAGTGCCTGGTGGGCACCTCTGAATCGTTTCTATGCGGGTTTGGCGGGATCGCTAAAACTTGCATAGAGCCGATTCTGAGGGTGTTACAGAGTGGTATCAGAGCTCAGCAGTTACGATACCCCAGTGGTCCAGCTTGTAGGATAACCTAGCTAACGGCTAATGTAGAGTGTCAAAATATTTTGGAAAATCGTTTGGATAGATATGATTAGGTCTGTTTTTACTCCTTACCCCTCTGCTATTCTCCTCTCACCTTCGCGTGTTTTGAATCTACCCCCTTATCTTTTCTTTGAGTCCAGGATTTCTTCTGGTTGGGTTTCAGTCGTACCTCTAGGGTTCCATTTCCAACCTCTTGTAACGGTGCTTTGACATCTGGTCTTCATGCTATCTAAGAATTTTTCCTCTATTGTATCTTTAAGTGGACCAAAATTCACTAAATTTTTTCTTTGTATCTTCCGGTGTTCCAATCCGAAGACATCATCATCTATGTTAGATCCGATAAAGAGTCCGCATCATTCCTTTGTTTCTAAACGTTGTTTGTGGAGATCTTCAGTCTGAATTCCGAGAATGGGCTGCATAATTTTCTACTTCCTGTGCGGAGTAATAGTTTGAGTGCGTGATGGATTGGCCCCCATGCCGACTACTCATTCTATTTGCTCTTGTACATTAAAGTGGATTAGAAGGCATCTTGTATCTCCTTCTGTCGAAGTTAGAGGTGACTATCTGTTGAGACCTTTACCTTCGTCCTTTGTTCGACGGAGTGTTCTCTCGACAAGTTTGGCAAGACTCAGCCGCCGCACCATTCCGTTGAAGGAGCTACATGGGATTGTGAAGGTTTCTTTCCTAGGAATCTCGGGGCGAGATTCTTGTTAGGGGGGAGAGTTGTAGCATCCCAATTGTCTAACAATTCCAATGCTACTTGCCTATTATAGATTTTCTACTTCTTACATCTCATAATTGCATTGCATAATATTATGCTCATGTCATCATGCCACATTGCATTTGAGCATCATATAAAACCAGTTTTGTTGGTTCTTATCCCATATGCATTTATATTGTATTACTTGTATGTGCCTCTTGATATATTGTAGTTGGTTCTTGACATAATGCTTAATGCCCAACTTGAGTTGGGGGCATATCTTTTATTAACTCCACCACCTTTCTTTGTCATCACCTTGCAATTCCACCATCCTAATTATATATGAGCCATGGCACTTATATTTGGTATTCAAATCTAGCTCATATGTATTGGGAATGGATCCACTCCTAATTCTACATGCTCCCATATGTGATATATGTTGTTTTCACAATATTCAATATATGGAGTCTCATGGCCACCATGGGATGCTA
This sequence comes from Avena longiglumis, assembly GCA_030063025.1. Taxonomy (NCBI): domain Eukaryota; kingdom Viridiplantae; phylum Streptophyta; class Magnoliopsida; order Poales; family Poaceae; genus Avena; species Avena longiglumis. The sequence continues at coordinate 230,143,651 of CP125978.1, forward strand.
TGTGAGTGGAATAACTCATCTAGCTTTTATATGGATTGGTTCCTATGTGTGAGCATGATTGCATGTATTTGAGGCTACACAACCATCTAGTGGAACCCACACACTAGCATTGCCCATATCTATTCAATTATGCTTATTTTCATCATTTCCATGTGTGAATCAAGCTATCTATCTTTTGGTTTGGCCTTGATTCAATTTTGGATGCATGTATGTTCATTTGCCTTTATGTAGTTATAATTGTTTTCACAATTATCAAGAGGGCATTTAAAGCTCATGCATGGCCCATGCAAGCTACCATCACTCCTCGTATGAACCCTTTGTTTTGAGATGAACTTGCTTTGTGGTTATTCAAACAAGTTGGTTGCTTTGATCCTGTTGCCTCTTAGAGATTCTTTATTTGAGCTTATTTTAAATCAAACCAAAGCTATTCAAATAAAACCATTTCTATGCTTTTGTCTCTCTACCTCCAACCTATCTAACCCTCATGTTTTTCCTCCCTGGTGTCAACCACTTGACCCGGTGGCACCTCCTTGTCTCTTCCTAGGCGTTCGAGAGGCAGCAGGGAACCTTTCCAGCCGAACCGATCGCAGCCCTCTTGGTCTCGCTCGAACCAGTCAGCAGCTCGCGAGCGCACCCTGTACTTCTTACCGGCTCTCTATCACGTGCCTGCGAGTCTCATCTCTCCCTCTCTGCTTTTGTAAAGCGAGCCCCCCCACCCCATGTGATGTGTTGCATCGGTGACCTTATCTACCCCAACCCAGTACGCACACTGGAACCACCCACCCCCTTCCTTCCCTTCCACCTAGACATGGCCGTTTCTGCCTCCACCTCTACCTAGCTTCAGGCTACCCTTCCATCGGCGTCGATGAGACAGGAACAAGGAGCCAGGGCTTCGGGGAAGACAGAGTAGCAGTCGCCGCCGTCATGCACATCTTTGGCGGTTACCGCCGCTGGAGTTCTCCTTTCCGCCATTGTTCCGGACATGGACGCAGCCCACCGAGCGCCATCGCTGATCCGCGTCGCCCCGCTACCTCGGCCGCCATCAATACCCTCGGTGAGCACCTAGCTTTCTCCTAGACAAGGTGCCCCTTCCCCTTCGTCTATTCCATGCCCGGAAGCCTCGCCGAGCTCTGTCGCTCCCTCCACGCATCGCGCCTGGCAGCGGCAGGAAACCTCTGCAGATACCGCGAACAGCCCGCTACACTCTCTGTTGTCGTCAAGTTTCCGAGAGATGCATCCCAGATCTTGGCCAGACTCCTTGACCTATTTTGTAGCCCTATTTCCCCTCTAGCTCTAGGTCCAACCCTCGCTCAGATCGGAGCACCACAACTCTGGATTTTCTCTCCCGAAAATAGTCAGTTTTTCTGTCGAAATCTTCGACATTCTGTCAGAAAACCCTTGCCTGAATCCGACGTGTTCATCGTTTGTTTCCGGCTCCATCACTACTCTTCTATATGATCGCTCTGCACCAAAGCTGTAGAGCTTGACAATATTTACAAGTTTTGTTTTTGAGGCGACCCCAAATTCTATTTCGTTTCCTCGCCATATTCAACTGAAATCGAATCAGCTAGCCTAATTCGCGAACCGATCTTCAGTTTTGTCAGGCTCTTAACCGAGAGCTCCTAGATGTTTTGCAAAAAGCCCCTTTCCCTTTTCAAATCTCAACCCGCACCCCACCTCTGTCCCACATGTCATCTCACCTCTGTCTGCGGGCACGTGGTCCCCTCCCTTATCCTCTGGCCCACATGTCGGCGACGGTGGGTAGGATACCACAGAGTGAGAAAAACCAGAATCAAATCCAAAGCTAAATTCAAATCATTTCAATCTGTTTAAATACTAATCCAAATATGAATCTCAAATGGTTTTTAAATATGCAGAAACTTTCAAAAGCAAATATAAATGTTTTTCAAATAAGAATTCAACCATATTTTCAATTTTCCTAGCTTTGACTCTATCTAGTCAAACATTTGACATTTGACTCTAGTTGACTATTTCAATATAATTTGATTTTAAAATTGTTTTAAATTCATATTTCCAAACAATACAAGTAATATATGTTTTTGAATTAGAAAAATGTGAGGAATATGTTTATGCTATTTATAACATCATTTGAGCAATATAATTTTTTTAAATTAATAAATATTAATAAATGCTCTTTTCTTAATAATTGCATAACTTTAAATCCGTAACTTCGAATTCGACAAATAATATGTCCAGACCGATCAGCGCGACGAGACCTATCCAACCATGATATCCATGTTATGATTTGCATCATGCATTAAGAGCAGTTTTATAATGAGTATTGTTTATGCAAGGAAAATATGATAAATAAAATTGGGAACTAATTGATTCTTATTAATAATATCTCACGAATGCTATAACATCAATGTGCTATGCCCCTAATACCTTTTCGACATAGTTTGCATCATTAATTTGCCATGTCATGCATCATATCATGATCATGCCAATTCTTCTGCATTAGTTGTAATTGTTGCATTGCTTGTTCCTTTTAGTGTTTGCTTCTTCCCGGGTAGGACGATGAGATGTTGTGAGCTTCGACAAGATCTTCAGATGGACCTTTGACAATGTTTTCAGGCGAGCATTCTCCCCCTTTCTACTATTTTACATTTCTAGTCTTTATTTCCTCCTGTTGATCTACTGCTATCTCTGTTGCGATGCTCTAGTTTTCGTACCCGTGGTATCCCTTGCAGCCTTATATTGCCTTGGACACATCCTAGTACCTGTTGTTTGGTAGATAGTTGGACTTGCGTGTCGTAGTCGCTTGCTCAAGTGTCATGGTCGTCAAGTACCACAATTGTTGGAGAATTGCCTTCTGCTTTATGTTGGAGATGATCATGGCTTTAATTATCGTTTAATAACTAAAATTGAAGTAGGTAAATAATGCATAGGCACAGGTGGGCAATAGATGTTATTTGGTTTTTAACCGTCCACTTGTGCCCCGTAGGACCCCGAGTACTTGGTACCTGTTCTTTGAATATTCGCACTACCCGCATGTGGGACCATGAATCCCCCTAGTCAAAGCTTGAGTCATATTTATTTCTTGGGGCCACAAAGTAGTTTGGGGCTTTATTACTATCATGTACTTATGCCATGCTTTACTGCTTTATTTACGATTGCGCGTGGAGCACCTGTATTGTTTAGGAACAAATGTGGAATGTTTCCGCGGTATCGACAAGCCCAGTCACACTTTCGGGTTCCCAGTCATTTACATCCATTGACACAAACCACTGGGTCCGTCTCGGAGCCGGCCAACTTCGTCGCGGGTTGCTTAGAGGGGTGCCCCCCTGAAATTTATATGAATCTTGCAATTGCTCTGTCGTGATGCCTCGTTGGGTTTTCATTTGTTTTTTCCCGAGGTTGATCGTGCGTGTGTTGCTATTTGTGCCCCCCTGCAGGGTAAAACTTTCTGAAAGCCGTGTCCGCGGTTATGGACGACTTGGAGCACAGTATCTCGATCATAGACAACTATAACTAAAGTAGTGCTATAAATTTGACTTTATAATGAATAGTAATCAGCTTCACTATAATGGAATGGCTAAATAAAAGTGCCAACAATTGCTGGTTTGGGTTGTCACCTGTTACCATTGTATCTAACTAGTAAGTATTGAAACTACAACAGAATGACTAAATAAAAGTACCAACAACTGCTGGGTTTTGGGATGCCTCATGCTATATGTATCTGACTCATAAGTACTATAACTACAACGGAGTGGTTAACTAAAACTACCCACTGCTTATTATATCAGGATGACTCATGCTATCTATATCTGACTAGTAATTGCCGCAACTCTAACGAAATGAATAAAACTGCCAACTGTGTGAGTTCCTCGGTTGACTTCCTCGTTTGGTCACGAGGGGGAAATACCAGGATGGGTATGCTTGGTGATAGTTTCAGGTTGGATCCGAATAGGTCTTTCTTATCCCTATCTGATAGCCGCCAGTTGCATTGAGTCTCTATAGGTTGTTTAGTGCATGCTGCGCTGCCGCTTCAGTCCACCATACCTATGTAGGCAAGGACCGCCGAATTCTAGTCTCGCCGTGTACTGGCCTCAGTACTGACCGCTCTCTCTTTTTCCTTTGCCCTTTGTCGGCACCCCTTTTGTTTAAGCAGGTTTTGAGATCGACGTCGTTAGTAGGGTTACCCTTCCGGCTTGGCCTGGGCAGGGTTATGGACGCCATTGGTTATTCTTCAGGGCTCTTAGCTCAATTTTCAACTTGTCCGTACTCGGACGCTGTATCGTTTTCAAGGTGATTTGGATCTTTGTATTATATATTTGCATTCTTGACTCTTTGAGTCGCTGTTGTATATATCTGTTTTTTTTTGGTTCCATCGTGGACTATTGTGTAATGATATTACTTCGTTTTCCACCCGCACGCAAGTTCCTGGTGGGCACCTCTGAATTGTTTCTATGCGGGTTTGGCGGGGATCGCTAAAACTTGCATAGGGCCGATTCTGAGGGTGTTACAGAGTGGTATCAGAGCTCAGCAGTTACGATACCCCAGTGGTCCAGCTTGTAGGATAACCTAGCTAACGGCTAATGTAGAGTGTCAAAAATATTTTGGAAAATCGTTTGGATAGATCTGATTAGGTCTGTTTTTACTCCTTACCCCTCTGCTATTCTCCTCTCACCTTCGCATGTTTTGAATCTACCCCCTTATCTTTTCTTTGAGTCCAGGATTTCTCGTGGTTGGGTTTCCGTCGTACCTCTAGGGTTCCGTTTCCAACCTCTTGTAACGGTGCTTTGACATCTGGTCTTCATGCTATCTAAGGATTTTTCCTCTATTGTATCTTTAAGTGGAGCAAAATTCACTAAATTTTTTCTTTGTATCTTCCGATGTTCCAATCCGAAGACATCATCATCTATGTTAGATCCGATAAAGAGTCTGCATCATAACTTTGTTTCTAAACGTTGTTTGTGCAGATCTTCAGTCTGAATTCCGAGAATGGGCTGCATAATTTTCTACTTCCTGTGCGGAGTAATAGTTTGAGTGCGTGATGGATTGGCCCCCATGCCGACTACTCATTCTATTTGCTCTTGTACATTAAAGTGTATTAGAAGGCATCTTGTATCTCCTTCTGTCGAAGTTAGAGGTGACTATCTGTTGAGACCTTTACCTTCATCCTTTGTTCGATGGAGTGTTCTCTCGACAAGTTTGGCAAGACGCAGCCTCCACACCATTCCCTTGAAGGAGCTACATGGGATTATGAAGGTTTCTTTCCTAGGAATCTCGGGGCGAGATTCTTGTTAGGGGGGGAGAGTTGCAGCATCCCAATTGTCTAACAATTGCAATGCTACTTGCCTATTATAGATTTTCTACTTCTTACATCTCATAATTGCATTGCATAATATCATGCTCATGTCATCATGCCACATTGCATTTGAGAATCATATAAAACCCGTTTTGTTGGTTCTTATCCCATATGCATTTATATTGTATTACTTGTATTTGCCTCTTGATATATTGTTGTTGGTTCGTGATATAATGCTTAATGCCCAAGTTGAGTTGGGGGCATATCTTTTATTAACTCCAACACCTTTCTTTGTCATCACCTTGCAATTCCACCATCCTAATTATATATGAGCCATGGAACTTATATTTGGTATTCAAATCTAGCTCATATGTATTGGGGATGGATCCACTCCTAATTCTACATGCTCCCATGTGTGATATATGTTGTTTTCACAATATTAAATATGTGGAGTCTCATGGCCACCTTGGGATGTTATGTGAGTGGAATAACTCATCTAGCTTTTATATGGATTGGTTCCTATGTGTGAGCATGATTGCATGTATTTGAGGCTACACAACCATCTAGTGGAACCCACACATTAGCATTGCCCATATCTATTCAATTATGCTTATTTTCATCGTTTCCATGTGTGAATCAAGCTATCTATCTTTTGGTTTGGCCTTTATTCAATTTTGGATGCATGTATGTTCATTTGCCCTTATGTAGTTATAATTGTTTTCACAATTATCAAGAGGGCATTTAAAGCTCATGCATGGCCGATGCAAGCTACCATCACTCCTCGTATGAACCCTTTGTTTTGAGATGATCTTGCTTTGTGGTTATTCAAAAAAGTTGGTTGCTTTGATCATGTTGCCTCTTAGAGATTCTTTCTTTGAGATTATTTTAAATCAAACCAAAGCTATTCAAATAAAACCATTTCTATGCTTTTGTCTCTCTCCCTCCTACCTATCTAACCCTCCTGTTTTTCCTCCCTGGTGTCAACCACTTGACCCGGCGGCACCTCCTTGTCTCTTCCTAGGCGTTCGAGAGGCAGCAGGGAACCTTTCCAGCCGAACCGATCGCAGCCCTCTTGGTCTCGCTCGATCGAGTCAGCAGCTCGCGAGCGCACCCTGTACTTCTTCCCGACTCTCTATCACGTGCCGGCGAGTCTCATCTCTCCCTCTCTGCTTTTGTAAAGCGAGCCCCCCAACCCATGTGATGTGTTCCATCGGTGACCTTATCTACCCCAACCCAGTACGCACACCGGCACCACCCACCCCCTTCCTTCCCTTCCACCAAGACATGGCCGTTTCTGCCTCCACCTCAACCTAGCTTCAGGCTACCCTTCCATCGGCGTCGATGAGACAGGCACAAGGAGCCAGGGCTTCGGGGAAGACGGAGTAGCAGTCGCCACCATCATGCACCTGCTAGAGAAGCCGCTGCCTCGCCGGAGTTCTCCTTGCCGCCGCCATGCCCGGGACCGCTGGACGCTGCAGCCACCGAGCGCCATCGCTGATCCGCGTCGCCCCGCTACCTCGGCCGCCATCAATACCCTCGGTGAGCACCTAGCTTCCTCCTAGACAAGGTTCCCCTTACCCTTTGCCTGTGCCACGCCCGACAGCCTCTCCGAGCTCTGTCGCTCCCTGCACGCGTCGCGCCTGGCAGCGGCAGGACACCTCTGCAGATACCGCGAACAGCCCGCTACCCTCTCTGTTGTCGTCAAGTTTCCGAGAGATGCATCCCAGATCTTGGCCAGACTCCTTGACCGATTTTGTCGCCCTACTTCCCCTCCAGCTCTTGGTCCAACCCTCGCTCAGATCGGAGCACCATAGCTCTGGATTTTCTCTCCCGAAAACAGTCAGTTTTTCTGTCGAAATCGTCGACATTCCGTCAGAAAACCCTTCCCTGAATCCAACGTGTTTGTCGTTTGTTTCCGGCTCCATCACTACTCTTTTTAATGATCGCTCTGCACCAAAGCTGTAGAGCTTGACTATATTTACAAGTTTTGTTTTTGAGGCGACCCCAAATTCTGTTTCGTTTCCTCGCCATATTCAACCGAAATCGAATCAGCTAGCCTAATTCGCGAACCGCTCTTCAGTTTCATCAGGCTATTAACCGAGAGCTCCTAGATGTTTTGCAAAAAGCCCCTTTCCCTTTTCAAATCTCAACCCGCACCCGACCTCTGTCCCACATGTAATCTCACCTCTGTCTGCGGGCACATGGGCCCCTCCCTTATCCTCTGGCCCACATGTCGGCGACGGTGGGTAGGATACCACAGAGTGAGAAAAACCAGAATCAAATCCAAAGCTAAATTCAAATCATTTCAATCTGTTTAAATACTAATCCAAATATGAATCTCAAATGGTTTTTAAATATGCAGAAACTTTCAAAAGCAAATATAAATGTTTTTCAAATACGAATTCAACCATATTTTCAATTTTCCTAGCTTTGACTCTATCTAGTCAAACATTTGACATTTGACTCTAGTTGACTATTTCAATATAATTTGACTTTAAAATTGTTTTAAATTCATATTTCTAAAAAATACAAGTAATATATGTTTTTGAATCAGAAAAATGTGATGAATATGTTTATGATATTTATAACATCATTTGAGCAATATAAATTTTTTAAATTAATAAATATTAATAAATGGTCTTTTCTTAATAATTGCATAACTTTAAATTCGTAACTCCAAATTCGACAAATAATATGTCCAGAACGATCAGCGCGACTAGTCCTCTCCAACCATGATATCCATGTTATCATTTGCATCATGCATTAAGAGCAGTTTTATAATCAGTACTGTTTATGCAAGGAAAATATGATAAATAAAATTGGGAACTAATTGATTCTTATTAATAATATCTCACGAATGCTATATCATCAATGTGCTATGCCCCAAATACCTTTTTGACATAGTTTGCATCATTAATTTGCCATGTCATGCATGATATCATGATCATGCCAATTCTTCTGCATTAGTTGTAATTGTTGCATCGCTTGTTCCTTTTAGATGTTGTGAGCTTCGACAAGATCTTCAGATGAACCTTTGACAATGTTTTCAGGCGAGCATTCTCCCCCTTTCTACCTATTTTACATTTCTAGTCTTTATTTCCTTCTGTTGATCTATTGCTATCTGTGTTGCGATGCTCTAGTTTTCGTACCCGTGGTATCCCTTGCAGCCTTATATTGCCTTGGACTCATCCTATTACCTGTTGTTTGGTAGATAGTTAGACTTGCGTGTCGTAGTCGCTTGCTTAAGTGTTGTTGCGTGTCGTCAAGTACCACAATTGTTGGAGAATTGCCTTCTGCTTTATGTTGGAGATGATCATGGATTTAATTATTGTTTAATAACTAAAATTGAAGTAGGTAAATAATGCAGAGGCACAGGTGGGCAATAGATGTTATTTGGTTTTTAACCGTCCACTTGTGCCCCGTAGGACCCCGAGTACTTGATACCTGTTCTTTGAATATTCGCACTATCCGCATGTGGGACCATGAATCCCCCTAGCCAGAGCTTGAGTCATATTTATTTCTTGGGGCCACAAAGTAGTTTGGGGCTTTATTACTATCCTGTACTTATGCCATGTTTTACTACTTTACATCCATTGACACAAACCTATGGGTCCGTATCGGAGCCGGCCAATTTCGTCGCGGGTTGCTTAGTGGGGTGGCCCCCTGAAATTTATATGATTCTTGCAATTTCTCTGTTGTCATGCCTCGTTGGGTTTTCATTTTTTTCCCGAGGTTGATCGTGCGTGTGTTGCTATTTGTGCCCCCCTGCAGGGTAAAACTTTTTGAAAGTCGTGTCTGCGGTTATGGACGAGTTGGAGCACAGTATCTCGATCATAGACAACTATAACTAAAGTAGTGCTATAAATTTGACTTTATAATGACTAGTAATCATCTTCACTATAATGGAATGGCTAAATAAAAGTGCCAATAATTGTTGGTTTGGGTTGTCACCTGTTACCATTGTATCTGACTAGTAAGTATTGCTACTACAATGGAATGGCTAAATAAAAGTACCAACAACTGCTGGGCTTTGGGATGCCTCATGCTATATGTATCTGACTAGTAAGTACTATAACTACAACGGAATGGTTAACTAAAACTGCCCACTGCTTATTATATCAGGATGACTCATGCTATCTATATATGAATAGTAATTTCCACAAATCTACCAGAATGAATAAAACTGCCAACTGTGTGAGTTCCTCGGTTGACTTCCTCGTTTGGTCTCGAGGGGGAAATACCAGGATGGGTATGCTTGGTGGTAGTTTCAGGTTGGATCCGAATAGGTCTTTCTTATCCCTATCTGATAGCCGCCAGTTGCATTGAGTCTCTATAGGTTGTTTAGTGCATGCCGCGCTGCCGCTTCAGTCCACCATACCTATGTAGGCGAGGACCGCCGAATTTTAGTCTCGCCATGTACTAGCCTCAGTACTGACCGCTCTCTCTTTTTCCTTTGCCCTTTGTCGGTACCCCTTTTGTTTAAGCAGGTTTTGAGATCGACGTCATTATCAGGGTTACCCTTCCGGCTTGGCCTGGGCAGGTTATGGACGCCATTGGTTATTCTTCAGGGCTCTTAGCTCAATTTGCATCTTGTCCGTACTCGGACGCCGTATCGTTTTCAAGGTGATTTGGATCTTTGTATTATATATCTGTATTCTTGACTCTTTGAGTCGCTGTTGTATATATCTGTTTTTTTTGGTTCCATCATGGACTATTGTGTAATGATATTACTTCATTTTCCACCCGCACGCAAGTGCCTGGTGGGCACCTCTGAATCGTTTCTATGCGGGTTTGGCGGGGATCGGTAAAACTTGCATAGGGTCGATTCCGAGGGTGTTACACCCCTGCACCTGCACCATTACATGGTCGTGGTTTTGCCCCAATTGGTTGTGTTCAGCGTATACTTCCACAACAGGTTGATGATGGTTTTTTCCAAGTTTGATGGTTCCATTGATCCTGAAGATTATTTGACATGGGAGTTGAAGATAGAGAAGCTTTGGCGCTTGTATGAGTATACTGAAGAAAAGAAGGTCAAGCTTGCAGCGTCAGAATTTGATGGTTATGCTTTGCGGTGGTGGGATGCACTTGTTCAGCATAGAAGGGATGAAAATGACATTCCGGTGATGACTTGGCGAGAGATGAAGCATATCATGAAGGAACGCTTTGTACCCACCAATTACTTGCGCTCAGTTTTTGACAAGTTGACACAGTTGAAGCAAGGGGACTTGAAAGTTTATGAGTACTACATGGAGATGGAGATGTGTTGGGGATATGCTATATGGGTATCCTCATAGCATGTCTCTTATCCGACTAACCCAGGTGGCCCATAGTCGGTAGCATGGCCTATGACTTGCTAGGCGGCCCAGTTAGGTAGATCCCAAAGGGAGGCCCATGCCGGATAAATGAAGGCTACGGTGGAGTCACCAGCGTACCCGGAGCCTTGGAGTACAAGATACACAAGACTAGTGATAGACGGTGTAGGACTGTGTAACCTGTCCGGCTAGGACTTTTCCCTGTAACCCTAGGATCTGACGACTATATAAGTCGGGCCTATGGGAGCCTTTAGGGCATCGATTCAGACAATCTCATACAACCTCGCACAGCGAACCTATCTCTGTAACTCGGCGTATTGCCCTTATAGCGATTTATAGGAGGAGTAGGATTCCGCCACCGTCGTGGGATCTGAACCTGGGTAAGCTGTGTTACCTCGTACCCGTCAACCGTTCGCCTTACCCCACGTCTCTAAACACACACTGTGAGGACCCCTCCATGGCGTACTCGTTGGCAATACCACGACAGTTGGCGCCCACCGTGGGGCAAGAGGCTCTTCAGCGGGCGAGGACCAAGATCTTCGCGGGAATCGGTGAAACCGTAGACATCGGCCGTGTTCTCTTCTCCTAAACATTCGATCGTCCCCCACGCGTTTCTTCTCCGTGAACGGCGAACGGTGTTCGTTCGTTTCCTTATCGATCCACCTCTTCATCGGGCGAATCGGGCACTAGTTCCCCGGGAGTCAGAGGAGCATCAAGACCCGCACGGACGGCCTACGGGCAGGATACGTTTGCGGAAGGATCAATGTCGGATCTCTCTTCAGAGTTTGCCGGCAAAGATCGGAAAGCATCAAGACCCGCACGGACTGCCTATGGGCAGGATACGTTCGCAGAAGGATCGATGTCGGATCTCTCCTCGGAGTTTGCCGGCAAAGATCGGAAAAATTCAAGGCCCACCCAAACCACCCTTGTGCAGGATATAAAGGTGGAAGATCACTGCAAATCCGCCGGCTTTGTCCGCGCGTCTGGACAACAGAGATCCAAGTTCGTTGGCGTGGTTACCATCTTCGATCTGGCGCGCTGCATTCAGAGAGAGGGCGAAAACCCCCACGATTACCTCGCCAGGTGGCTCCGTATATGGGCTGACCTGGCCAATTACCCCGATGATAACACTTTGTATCACTTCGTGGAAGGACTGGACCGTGGCACACTTCTCCGACATTCTTTACGTCGGCAGCAGGCAACAGGATGCCTTACCCTCGAAGAGATGGTGAGCACCGTCAACAGCTACGCGGCAGCCCTGATGGAGCTTGCGCTCAGAGACGGAGAACCTCCGATTCAGCAGCCGCCGCCACCTCCTCCGGCCGCCATCATCGTAGAAGCACTGCCACCTCCAGTCATCGTCGAGGCCGTTGCACCTCCACCGCCCATCATCGAGGGAGTCCCGACACCCTCTGACTCTGTCATTGACGTGCTTTATGCTGATTTCAGTGCAGATTCAGAGGAGATAGATTTCAGTACAGAAGAGCTAGACTCCGCTATGCAGGAGATGGAGGAGGATTACTCGCGCGACGAGCAAGCTAAAAACACCGTCATGTCTCGAGGGGTGTTCGTCACCATTGGGACAGTGATGGATGAAGATCAACGCAGGCAAGTTCCGCCTACGGCGCTGGAAAAGGGGAAGGGGCCACTTATTGTTGCCGACGATGATCGCGCAAAGATCATGCCCCCTCCGCCTAACCCAGGGCAGTAGCCGCAGGAACTCGGCACCGGTCTGAACAACAACAACACCGCAAACTTGCCACCTCCATCATCCACGTCGGCAGCAGCCCATATTACTCTAGCTGATAGAGTGATGTACGGCAATCTCCTCGTCGAGCCACTAATCGTTGATCATATCCGGAACGTGACTCAGCTTGACGAGAAGCGCCAGCAGCTACTGGAGGAGGCGCAAGCCATCGCGGAGCAAGGCGCTAAACTAGATCGAGATCTAGTCAACGTGCAGAAGTCCATAGAGAAAGCTAGAGCAATGGAGGCCGAGTACACGACTCTGATGTAGCACCAGAAGGCTAAGAAGTCTCCGGCTCGCGTCATCAACGATCCTGGTGTACGGCGCAACCTAGGATGGGCTCCCTTGAAGCCGGCACAGGCCAAGCCATACATTGATAGTGAAGGCAAGCAGGTGATGCCCACCCCACTCCTTAACCTCGCCGTCGCCAAGACTCTTCTGGAGCAAGATAGATCGCTTGAGGCAGTAGAACAGGTCTATGACCTAGTGGCCAAGGTGGTAAAGCAGTAGGAAAAGGCCACCTCTCAGAGGCTTGAGTATGACCCAGCGCTCTGCTGATCTAGCCAGTACAAACCTCCAAGGGACATATCTCCTCAGGATGTCGGTTCACAGACGGGTTCATCAGAACGAAGACGGAGGGATGCGCGCAATAGGAAGGATGCTATCCCCATATCCTCTGACCACGGAGAAAAAGCCCGACCTCGCTGCCCATCGCCACCGCCCCGACCCCCCCGACGTCAGGAAGATTACAAGGCTCACCATCGTACGGATATGCCCCCTCCAAAGCAGTGTGGTATTGTCATTCGCGACAACGCGGCACAGACCCGTCATAATTAAGAGCACCACCAAGGGCACAAGATCAGGTCACACCACGACCCTCCGCGTCCGACAAGCAACAGTGACAGGCGTGAGGCGTCGCAGGAGGGTAACAATAAGAAGGCTATCCCACCGCCACCTCCACCTCCGTCGCCTCCAAGCAGTCACCATGGCGGAAGAGGCCCGCATCGTTCGTGCAGCTCATCCCCTGTTGACAACAAGAAGAAGAACCCGGAGCCATACGATGCACGTTCGCGGATCGATAATATCCACAAGGCACGGGAAGGACCATACCTGGGACCATGTTGCTTTGGACCTGCAATACGGTCCGCAACTTACCCCAAAGGTTTCCGTATTGACAAGACCATCAAGCCCTATGACGGCACCGCCAAGCCCGCCACATGGTTGCAGGACTACGTCAACGCGGTGGAGATTGCCGGAGGCAACCCCAACGTCACCGTTAAGTACCTCCCTTTAATGTTGGCGGGTACGGCCCGTCAATGGATCGACGACTTGCCGGAGAAATCTATCTACTACTGGCTGGATATGCAAGAAGCATTCACCAAGAACTTTGAGGGTACATACAAGCGTCCCTACACTGTGGGCGATCTATAGCGGTGCATGCAAGAGAAAGACGAGACGTCTCGCACCTACCTCTCCTGCTGGCTGGATATGAAAAATTCATGCGCAGGAGTGCACGCTCAGACCGCCATGGCCGCCTTCATCGATGGGTTGGAAAGGGGTAGCTTTCTCCCACATAAGCTAAAGCTCTTGCAGGACAATCATTAGCTTTACTTGAATCAGATGATTCAGTTAGCTAGTGAGTTCGCAGCTGCCGACAACGACGCTCGTGGCTCTTTGCCGGCAACGGCTGTTCCAACCCAAGCTCGGAGGAATAGCATTACAAAGCGGAAAACCGCTCCAGAAGAAAAGCAATCTACCGACATGGTCACTATGACTTTTGCAGGACGAGGAGAAGGCGGACAACATAGCCGAGGAAGGGGAGCAGGCCGCGGGCAGCAACGAGGTAGTGAAACCAACTCGGCGCCGCTCCGCGTTCCCCAAACCTACGAGGAGTACCGCGATATGCCGTGCCTCGTACACCTCGAAGCCAACGGCAAGGCTACCCATACCAATCGACACTGCAAGTTCGTCAACAACCTCAAGGAAGACCCGGAGTCCGGCTACAAGCAAAGTCGGAAGAACAGACCGCGAGGCAAGGGCAAGGGGAAGAAGAAGGAGGAGGAGTCCAAGGATTCAAGTGACATGGACAAGGACGTTGACCCCAAGCACGCCGCCAAGAGAGACGACAAGGGCAAGAACCCCTTCGCAAAGAAGGCCCCAGTCTACCACACCTTCCTTGGCACCCCCACCGTCCGACAACAGAAGACCTCTCTAAGGATCCTGATGGCCACTCTCCCCCCAGTTCCCCAATACCTGCCCTGGTCAGAGGTTCCAATAACTTGGGACAGGACGGACCACCCAGACCTTGTGCCCACGGAGAACCAGTACGCCATGGTCATCAACCCATTGATTGACGGCGTGGAGTTCACCAAGTGCATGGTGGATAGTGGAAGCAGCATCAACATCATGTACCTGGATACACTACAGAAGAAGAATTTGACGGAGGAAAATCTAAGGCGTACCAACACCGTGTTCCACAGCGTAGTTCCTAGTCGGGAGGCTCGGTCCCTAGGGTGCATCACACATCAGGTAGCCTTTGGCGACCTTAATAATTCCCGCCAAGAGCGCATGACCTTTGAGGTGGTCCCCTTCAAGAGCGTGTACCACGTCATATTCGGCCGCGACATATTCCACACGTTCATGGCCAAGCCATGCTTCGTCTACAACAAACTCAAGATACCCGAACCAAACGGTGTCATCACCGTATCCGGAAGCTTTACCAAGGAAAGGAACTGCGAGATCAACGAAGCAGCCGTTGCAGAAGCTGTCCTCTGTAGCAAAGAATTCAAGGAGATCCAGAGCAAGGTCAATGACTCAGAGATGCCTGCATCAAAGAAGCAGATCTCCGACTCCGCTCCTGCGTTCAAGGCCACCATCGAGACCAAGCCGGTGGAACTTGTGGTAGGCGATGCCTCCAAGACCGTCGCCATTGGGACGAACCTGGATCCCAAATAGGAAAGCGCGCTCGTCGAGTTCCTCTGTGAGAATAGGGACATCTTTGCCTGGCAACCTTCCGACATGAAAGGTGTACCTAGGGAACTTGCCGAGCACAGCTTAAACATAGATCCAAAATGTAAACCAGTGAAACAACCTCTACGATGCATCGGAGATGAGAAGAGACGCACCATTGGCAAAGAGATAGCTAGGTTACTTAGGTTGGGTTTATCCGAGAAGTCCTTCACACCCGATGGGTGGCCAATCCTGTACTTGTCCCCAAAAAGGGAACCAATGAATTAAGAATGTGCGTTTATTACACCGGCTTGAACAAAGCATGTCCCAAAGATCCGTTTGCTTTGCCTCGCATTGACCAAGTCATTGAATCAACGGCTGGCTCGGAACTTTTGTGTTTTCTCGATGCATACTCAGGATACCACCAGATCAAGATGAGGAAGTCGGACCAATTGACCACTTCGTTCACTACCCCATACGACACGTTTTGCTATGTCACGATGCCCTTTGGGCAGAAAAACACAGGTGCTACCTACCAGCGGACAATGCAGTGTTGCCTTCACGACCAAATTGGTCGGAACGTTCACGCCTATGTGGACGATATCGTGGTAAAAAGTCAAACGACTTAATCTCCGACTTAAAAGAAACCTTTGATAATCTCCGAAAATACAACATGATGCTCAACCCTAAGAAGTGCGTCTTTGGGGTTCCAGCCGGTAAATTGTTGGTCTTCATCGTCTCCCAACGTGGAATCGAGGTCAACCTAGAGAAAATCAAGGCCATCTTAAACATAAATCGTCCGACATGCCTAAAGGACATTAAACGACTAACAGGCTGTGTTGCAGCAGTTAGTCGGTTCGTCAGCCGACTTGGAGAGAAGGCCCTGCCGCTGTACAACTTGCTGAAAAAGGCGGACAAATTCACGTGGACGGACGAAGCAGATGCAGCATGGAAGCAGCTCAAGGAGACTCTTTCCTTAGCGCCCATCCTTGCAGCACCCGAGCCTGGTGAGCCCCTGTTAATCTACATGGCAGCAACCAACCGGGGAATCAGCATCATCGTCGTGGTAGAGCGGAAGGAACCGGGCTACGGGCACGGAGATCAATGACCAGTTTACTACGTGAGGGAGGTCTTGACGGAGTCTAAGTAGCATTACCCGCACTACCAAAAGATAGCTTGTGGAGTATTCCTCGCTTCTCGGAAGCTGAGGCATTACTTTCAGGAGCACCCTATCACAGTAGTGAGCAAGACTCCACTGTCCGACATTATCAATAACAGCGACGCTACAGGAAGGGTCGCGAAGTGGGCATTGAACTTGCCGCCTTCGAGATCACCTAAAAGAGATGCGACGCTATCAAGTCACAAGCTTTGGCGGATTTTATTGCAGATTGGACGGAGATGCCAGATGCTACTCCGTTGCCAGAACCAGAGTACTGGGTGATGCACTTTGACGGATCAAAGTTGCTCAACGGCTCGGGGGCTGGTGTACTTCTACAGTCACCAAAAGGAGACAAGCTGCACTACGTTATGCAGATCCACTTCGAGGCTACAAATAACATGGCGGAGTATGAAGCACTCATTCACGGACTACGTGTAGCCAAGGATATTGGCATCAAGCGCATAGTTTTCCGTGGAGATTCCGACTTGTTTGCCTAGCAGGTGGCCGGCACCTGGAATGCGCGGAACCCCATGATGGCGGCATATCGAGACGAAGTGGACGAGATAGCCAAGAGCTTCTTGGGCTACGAAGTCAAGTATGTGCCTAGGGAACAAAACGAGGCGGCTGATCTGCTGTCTAAGCTTGGATCAGGGCGCAAGCAAATTCCGCCAGGAGTTTTCCTAGAGCATCTACGCACACCATCCGTGAAGGGCGCCGACATCGACAAACCGGATAGAGCTGACTCTTTCGTCAACATGGTGACAAAGATCCCTCCGGCTTGGACAAAACCCGTTCATGGAGTATCTCGAACACGGAAATTTGCCCGAGGATGAAGTCGAAAGACGACAAATAGTACGACGAGCAAAAGGTTATACCATGATCAATGGGCAACTCTATAAAAAGAGCACTATTGGTGTATACTTAAAATGCGTTTCCCAGTTAGAAGGTATGGAAATCCTGCGCGAGATCCATCTCGCAGATTGCGGGCATCACGCCGCTCCTCGATCATTGGTCGCGAAAGCCTTCCGACAAGGATTCTACTGGCTGACCGCGAAGGCGGACGCTGACAAGCTGGTTGAGACATGCACGGGATGCCAGTATTATGCCCGATAACCACATGTTCCTGCTGAAGAATTGCGAACAATACCAATAACTTGGACGTTTGCAGTCTGGGGGCTAGACATGGTGGGACCGTAATAGACGGCACCGTGTGAATTTACGCTTCTTCTTGTAGAAGTTGACAAATTCACCAAATGGATAGAAGCTAAACCCATTAGAAAGCTTGATGGGGCAACTGCCCTTCGGTTTGTCCGGGATCTAGTGGTGAGATTTGGTCTCCCACATAGCATCATTACCGACAACGGAAGCAACTTGTCACTCGGAGAAGTGGATGCCTATTGCTGGGACAAAGGCATCCGACTTGACCTTGCATCTGTGGCACACCCACAATCCAATGGTCAGGTTGAGCGAGCCAATGGATTAATTCTGTAGGGAATCAAGCCACGTCTTGAGGCACCGCTACATAGAGCAGCTGGAGCCTGGGCGGAAGAATTGCCATCTGTGCTGTGGAGTTTACGAACCACACCCAACAGATCCACCGGCTACACCCCTTACTTCATGGTATATGGAGCAGAAGCCATCCTATCTTCCGACATCCTCCACAATACCGCCTACGACGAAGATGACGCTGAAGAATCCAGACGCTTAGATGTGGACCTTCTCGAGGAGGAGCATGTTTTGGTATGCCAAAGATCCGCCATCTACCAGCAGAAGCTACGCAGCTACCATAGTCGCCGCGTTCGGCATCGCTCATTTAAAGAGGGGGATTTAGTACTCCGACTTAAGCAGAAGAAGTCACACAAATTATCCCCGCCATGGGAAGGACCGTTCATCATAAGCAAGGCGCTGGTCAATGGGTCTTACTACCTTGTCGACAATCATGAACTCAAGGATAGACCCAACGAGGATCATAAGCGTAAGCGACGTGACCCGGATGATGACTACCCGGAGCTCGATTGGCCATGGAACATAGCAAAACTACGTCCTTTCTACACTTAGCATTTTTTATCTAATTGTGTACCTCTTATATGATCAATGAACTAAAGCTCTTTGGTTCACTCATATTGCTGAGTCTTTTACCTCCTTTAGTGTTCATTTTTGGATCATATAAAACCTTTATGCACAAGTCTTGCGATTGAACTTGGGAAAATTCCGCCTACGGGCGTTAGCTTAAGTTTTCTGGTCTACACATTCTTTGTCATTTTTATGTGGATTCTGGAGTAGTGACTTTCGGCACTTATTGTTGGCGATTTTGTGCTCAGGTTATTGACGGTGCCATTGGGCATCATCACCTAAGCGCATGATTCCGACAACGAGTCTTCCGATTCACGAAAAGTCAAGCATAAAACCAGAGTAATGGATAAGCCAGCACTTGCTTAAAAAATATATACATACTGGGAGTTAGTTCTTAAGTCGCAGGACTTAACAATCATTGTTTTCCGCCTTAAGATTACATCACCAAGTTTTTTTCGTGCACACGCCAAAGGTGAAACATAAATTACAAAGTGTTTTTCATTCTTTGGGCGCAGGAGACTTGGAGGCCGCATCATCACCAGCCGGAGAATCACCCTCAACGTCGGCGCTGTGATGAGACTCGGAGGAATCTTGGTTGACGCTGTCGATGAGGTTCCTGGGCACGAAGACGACAACATCCACCAACTCGGCAACCCTAGTGGCGTAGCCCGTGAGTGATGACAGGATGGCTTCATGATCGATCTCCTTGTCATCGTCATCCACGTCGGGGATACCAGAGGTCACCATGTCGATGTCGGCATCTTCATAGTGTGCCTTCACCATAGACAGCGCCATCCTTGCGCCAGCCCATGCGCATGAAGCTTTCCATCTCGCGACACGCTCGGGGGCTCGGCGCAGAATCTCCGAGTACTTCGCTACGGAGTCCGAGGCCTTGATATAAATCTGGAGGGGCTTAGAAATCTCCTTGGCTTGGGCGATGGTGTTGTTGATGAAGTTGCCGGCAAGAATCATGCATTCTTTGTCCGAAGGAGGCGAGAGGGTTAAACCCATAGGCGCTAAAAATTCTGACAAGGATCGCATGAGTCCAATAAACTCTAAAGTATCCAGACTACAAAAATACAAGGAGGAGGACACTTACTGAAGATGCTAGCCTTAGCCTGCCAGACGGTGTCTGCCAAGGATTCCTTCTCTTGTTGGAGGAGCTTAAACGCCTCACTATGGCGATGGTTTTGCTCATCAGCAGCTTGCTTCTGATCTTTTAGGATCGCAAGCTCCTCCTTCAAGCGATTGATCTCCGCGGAGGCGAAATCCTGCAGGGCTTTCATGGAATCCTCGTGCATCTTCAGCATCTCTTTCATCTCCTCCTTCAGGATCTTGTTCTTGCTATCCAGCTGCTGGATATGCTTGGACTGCTCGACAATGTCCTTGGACTTGGCAACATGTTCTGCAAGTCGGAAAAAACAAAGTACACAGTGAGTACTCGGAGATTATGGGCACAAAAGTAAGACGGAAATGCACAAAAAGAAAACAGACTCTTGTTTTTGATGATCTGTTCCTTCAAGATGGCAGTTTTACCCTTTTCAGCTTCAAGATCTGCGTGCATCTTATGATACTTGTCGTTGGCCATGCCCCTCCGAGCATTCTCGTTCTGTGGAAACAAATACAAAGTTAAAATCGTTGTTTGGTCTGCTTGGAGCTTCTAGTCGGATATTTTCCACCTAGACACTCGGGGGCTACAGCGAGAGTTTTTAACTTAGCAATATGCTTAGCTTTTCTTTAAGCATCTAGTCAGAGCTAATTCAGTTCTCGATTAAGAGCTTGGGGGCCACAGTATAAAGTTTTTAACTCAAAATCTGCTTAGCTTTTCTTTAAAGCATCTAGTCGGAACTAATTCAGTTACAACTAGAGGCTTGGGGGGCTACAACATTGAAAATTATGAACACTGTGTATGCTACTCTTAAAGCATCTAGTCGGAGTAATTCATTCCATCTAAATGCTTGGGGGCTACAGTGAGAGTTCTTTATAACTTGAGAACTTGTCAGATCAGAGGTAGGCTTGACGACAGGAGTAGCAGGGGCGATGGCGGGGAGGAGTCGCGATGCAGCATATCTTTGATATTTCTAGAAGCCCCAAGAGTCTTGGAGGACTTCTTGTGGCTTGTTGTGTCTTTCTTCCTGAAACATGCAAAATGCATAAGTACAGGAATAAGACAGATAAATAAGACAATGTCAGAGAATGAGAGGCTTACACTAGGGGGGAGCTTTGGCAAACATCCCGGTGGCTTTCTTCTTTTCCGTCTCCAGGGTGGCAGTACTCTTTTTGGAGGCTCCACCCTCCGTCTTCTTCTTGCCTCCGTCGGCAGCGTCAGAGGTGGAGCTCTTCCGCTTTCGCGCCAATGGAACATCGTCTTCGGACACGACCGTGACTTCCTTCATCTTTGGGTCGTATATTTGGGTAGCCAGGTTGTCCTCATCTAGATCGCTAAGCTGTTAAGTGAGAAATCACCGTATTAGATAAGATGGCACTGGAAAGACGGACAAAACTGGAGAAATGTCATACACGGAAAATAAATACCTACCTTTGGGCACTTGCCGTCTACGTACATGTCGCAGGTGATGGTGAAGCCATGCTTCTTGTCCTTCACCTTGACGATGTCCTTCAGACGGAGCTTGACGGAGTCTCTCGAGAAGTTATCCACGGAGATCCGGAGGGTATCCCTTCTATCACTGGTGTACTCGTGCATGAACTTTGCGCGGTGCTGCAGAGGCTGGATTCGCCTGATGAACCAGCACATGGCTAGGTCCAAGCCGGTCAAACCCGTCTCTACGAACCACTCGATCCGCCTTATTGCGCGAGAAGCGTTGAGGTCGGAGGGAAGGGAGGCATGGGATCTCCATGTGGAAACTTTAGCGGCGGCTCCATCTGCGAAGTCCGGGTACGTCACTTCTCGGCCCGCCAAAGGAATATTTGGGCCATAGAAGTACGTACGCTGCCAGTTTTTGCACGACTCGTGGCCGACGATGTCGGGAAACCGCCGGCCAGGGTGGATCTTGAAGCTTATGGTGTCGTAGTTCCTAAGCTCCTCCCTACTATGTCCGGCTTCACGTTTGACGGTGAAGAAGTACACGAACAAGTCTAACCTAGGCCTGATCCCTAGGTAACCCTCACAAAGTGCCGCGAAGTTGCTAAGCACTAAGATACTATTGGGGGAGAGGTTATGGGGTTGGAACTTGAAGTGGTTCAAGACGGACAGAAAGAAGTGGCAGATGGGTAGAGAAACGCCGCGTACCAGCTGAGCCTTGAGGTACACCTTTTCTCCGGCTTGGGGAGAAGGTGTCACCTCGCCGGCCGACGCCGCCCGCCAGGTGA
Organism: Avena longiglumis; assembly: GCA_030063025.1. Taxonomy (NCBI): domain Eukaryota; kingdom Viridiplantae; phylum Streptophyta; class Magnoliopsida; order Poales; family Poaceae; genus Avena; species Avena longiglumis. Next base: position 230,165,493 of record CP125978.1, read on the forward strand.
GCCCCTCCGTCGCAGGGAGGTAGCCTTCGGCGACCATCTCTTGGATGTCGCGGCTGGTGATGTCCGGGCCGCGCCAGTCGCCCTTGTGCGAGTCTGGCTCTTCTTCCAGAGTCTCTAGCGCCTCCAGATTGTGGTCACCGCCGATGGTTTCAATCACCACCGACGCGGGGATGACCAGGCCCTCTGGGGGCACGACGAAGGATCTCGCCGGCTTCGCCGTGGCTTCGCTCGACGCCGTAATCGACGGGAAGGAGCTACTGCTGGCCATGTAGGACTGGGAGGATGCGACTGATGCAAAGAGAGGTTAGGGTTTCTTCGAGGTTTTCCGTGGAGAGCTCGAGGAGGCGTGCGGCTGGAGGAAGAAGATGATGACGCGAGAGAATGGGGTGAAAAACTGACAAGCGTCCCACGGTTACTGTTTATCTTACTCTGCGTCAAGATTCGTGCAGCTAATCGGACGGTTGCCGCGTATATGACGTGTTCGAGAACGTGCGCGGTGATTTCGCCACGTCTCCAACCGCCGCCGCCAACGGTTCGTATCGCTTGCGCGGGAAAATCGGATATGATTGTGTTCTTTGCATGTGTGAGTTACGAGGCGTCGTGGACCTAAGCCTACGTCATCATAACTGACATGGTAGATGAGCCGTCGCATCGAAGATTCCGGCATGGACGGATTTAATCCCACTACAGAAGAGTACGATGGAAGATTTAGCATTTCTCCGACTTGCTCATAGAAGACGGAGAAACCTTTGCAGGGTTCTTTAGGAGGACTACAAGATATTGCTTGACGATTTGCCGACATCCATCTAGACGGAGCATTCCACGTGAAGAGGCTAGACGGCGCAAGATCTCGGAGTTCTCCGGGGGCTACTGTTGGGGATATGCTATATGGGTATCCTCATAGTATGTCTCTTATCCGACTAATCCGGGTGGCCCATAGTCGGTAGCATGGCCTGTGGCCTGCTGGTTAGGTGGATCCATAAGGGAGGCCCATGTCGGATAAAGGAAGGCTACGGTGGAGTCACCAGCGTACCCGGAGCCTTGGAGTACAAGATACACAAGACTAGTGATAGACGGTGTAGGACTCTGTAACCTGTCCGGCTAGGACTTTTCCCTGTAACCCTAGGATCTGACGACTATATAAGTCGGGCCTATGAGATCCTTTAGGGCATCGATTCAGACAATCTCATACAACCTCGCACAGCTAACCTATCTCTGTAACTCGGCGTATTGCCCTTATAGTGATTTATAGCAGGAGTAGGATTCTGCCACCATTGTGGGATCTGACCTAGGTAAGCTATGTTACCTTGTACCCGTCAACCGTCTGCCTTACCCCACGTCTCTAAACACGCACTGTGAGGACCCCTCCATGGCGTACTCATCGGCAATACCACGACAAGATGCTTATGCAACGTGCTAGAATCCGAGAATCACTTGAGATGACCATGCAGTGATTTCTCAATAATCTAAGGTTACCAATAAAGAGCATAGTGCGTCATCACAAGTATGAGAACATGAACGAGCTGTTGCATCATGCTCGAAAGGCCGAGTCACAACTGGCGAAGGAAGCTAAGGCACGTCGTTTTCCAGCTACTTTCCAGTTTCCCAGGGCCACTCCACCTTCAATGGAACCCCCTATAGCGGCCAGCTACCCGTCTACATCAGCGGCCAAGCCTGTTCATGCACCTTCTTTTGGTTCGAATGTTAAGAAACCCATTGGTCCTGCTGCTAGTTCGGGTTCGAATATGTCAACTGCACGTACTCGCGATGTGGAGTGTCACACTTGTGGAGGTAGAGGTCACTACAAGAGAGATTGTGCAAACCGCAAAGTGATGTTTGTCAATGATCAAGGCGAGTATAAGCGTGGATATGATGCTAATCCTGATAATCATGGTGCTGATTATGAAGAGGAAGGTATGGATGCCTTTCCTGAGCATGCGCCTACTATAGTGGTATCTCCACGTATACTTAGTGTGCAGCCCGTTGTTGACTCTCAGCACTGCAATTTGTTCCAAACGAAAGCTCTCATTGTCCCTAACAAAGCTTGCAAAGTTATTATTGATGGACGTAGCTGCAGGAATCTTGCAAGCAAGGAGTTATGTGCCAAGCTGAATTTATCTTATTTGGCTCATCCTAAGCCATACTACATACAATGGTTAAGTGACAGTGGTGAGATGAAGGTAAACCATATGGTGAGAGTGAATTTTGAAATAGGGCCATACAAAGATTCTATTGATTTTGATGTGGTTCCTATGACTGTTTTCCATTTGCTATTTTGTCGGCCTTGGTTATATGATCGCCATGTGCAACACCATGGCCGTGCCAATACTTATCACTTGGATTTTAAGGGGAATAAGATTAACCTGCAATCAGTGACACCACAACAGATTGTCAATGAGTCTAGATAGAAAATGGAGGTGAATTCGAAAGATGCATCTGTTGAAGGCCGTGAGAGTGTTGCAGCTATACATGATGTAATAGAGCCTACGAAGAGTGATATAACAAAGAGAGAGAGAGAGAGAGTGCGTAACCTATTAATGCTAGCCACCAAGGAAGATATGAGAGAGTTTCGAGAGGATCCTACTACCATGCCGCGTGTGCTCATGTATAAGGGCGAGGTTTTAGTTTCTGACGACATGACCCCTATTTCTCTTGGTGTGTCTACTGTTTTGCAGGATTTTGGTGATGTGTTTCCGGAGGATGTACCCGCTGGACTACCTCCCATGCGCGACATAGAGCATCAGATTGATCGGATTCCAGGCGCCACAATACCTTACCGTGAACCCTATAGGACCAACCCCGAAGAAACTAAGGAAATACAGAAACAAGTACAAGCACTGCTCGACAAAGGGTACATTTGTGTTTCTCTTAGCCCTTGTGATGTTCCTGTTATTTTAGTTCCTAAGAAAGATGGTACTTTGCGCATGTGTGTAGATTGCAAAGCTATTAATAACATCACTATTCGATATCGTCATCATATTCCACGATTAGAATATATGCTTGATGAATTGAGTGGTGCTGCTATTTTCTCTAAGATTGATTTGCATATTGGTTATCATCAAATTAGGATGAAAGAAGGGAGATGAGTGGAAAACTGCTTTCAAAACTAAATTTGGCTTATATGAATGTCTAATCATGCCTTTTGGTCTTACTAATGCACCTAGTACATTCATGAGATTAATGAATCATGTTTTGAAAGAATTTATTGGTCTTTTTGTGGTTGTTTATTTTGATGATATTCTTATCTATAGCCACAATGAAACTGAACATTGTAATCATATCTGACAAGTTTTGCAAGTGTTGCGTGATAATAAATTGTATGCTAATTTTGAGAAGTGCACATTTGCAAAAGATAAGGTCATATTTTTGGGGTATGTTGTATCTAAGCATGGGGTAGAAGTAGATCAATATAAAATTGAATCAATTCAGAATTGGCCTATTCCCATGAATGTTAGTCAAGTACGTAGTTTCCATGGATTAGCTGGATTCTATAGACGCTTTGTGAAGGATTTTAGCACTATTTCTGCACCATTGAATGATTTGACTAAGAAAGGTGTGCCATTTGTGTGGGGTGCAGCCCAAGACATTGCATTTGATACATTGGAACGAATTGCTTACTTCTGTACCATTACTTGCATTGTATTATTTTTCAAAGCAATTTTAAGTTGAATGTGATGCTAGTGGTATAAGTATTGTGACATTTTGATGCAAGTGGGTCACCCAATAGAATATTTTTCTGAGAAAATTACTGGTGCTAGATTGAACTATCCTATATATGATAAATAATTGTATGCACTTGTTAGAGTACTAGAAGTTTGGCAACATTATTTGTGGCCAAAAGAGTTTATCATACATTCTGATCATGAAGCTTTAAAGTGTCTAAAAGCTCAATCAAACTTGCATATGAGATTAGCTAAATGGGTTGAGTTTATTGAATCTTTTCCATACATCATTCAATATAAGAAGGGAAAAGAAAATGTAGTTGTTGATGCTTTGTCTAGGAAAAACATGTTGTTAACCATTCTTGATGTTAAAATTCCTGGATTAGAGAATATTTGATCACTTTATGCAACTGAAAATGATTTTGCTAAACCATATCGTTTGTGTGCTCTTAGAAACGCATGGGATAAGTATCATATACATGATGGATATTTGTTTAGAGCTAACAAACTGTGTATTCTAGAATCATCGTTGCGTTTGTTTTTAGTGCAGGAATCACATGCTGGTGGTTTGATGGGTCACTTTGGGCGTGAGAAGACATTACTAATGCTTTCTGATCATTTCTATTGGCCCAAGATTTGTGTTCTATTGGCCTCATGGTTGTATACCCGTCTCTCTGCTCCTACTTCACCATGGGAAGACATTAGTATGGATTTTGTGCTAGGTCTACCAAAAACACAGAGAGGGCATGATTCTATATTTGTGGTAGTAGATAGGTTCTCTAAGATTGTTCATATTATTGCCTGCCATAAAAGCGACGATGCGTCGCATGTTGCTAAATTTTTTTCAGGGACATTGTGAGATTACATGGAGTACCAAGGAAAATTGTTTCTGATTGTGGTGTGAAGTTTATGAGCTAATTTTGGAAGACCTTATGGGGGAAGCTAGGAACGAAGCTGCTATTCAGTACTACTTGTTATCCCCAGACAGATGGTCAGACAGAGGTGGTGAATAGAACATTGTCACAGCTCTTAAGGACTCTGATAAAGAAGAATCTGAGGGAATGGGAAGAGTGTTTGCCACATGTCGAGTTTGCTTAGAATATGACAGTGCATTCAACCACTCAACTTTGTCCTTTTGAGGTGGTGTATGGTTTCAAGCCATTGACGCCACTAGATTTGTTGCCTCTACCATTACATGAGAGAGTTGATATGGAGGCACCAAGACGTGCTGAATATGTGAAGAAGATTCATGAGAATACTCGAGAGACTATTGATAAGAAATGCAAGAACATTGCTACTTCACGAAATCAAGCAAGGAAGGAAGTGTTGTTCAAGCCTGGTGATATCGTTTGGGTACATCTGCTCAAGGATAGGTTCCTATTGTTGCGGCAATCCAAGTTGAAGCCGCATGGTGCTGGTCCTTACAAGGTGTTAGCCAATATTAATGATAATGCCTACTCGATTGATATACCTATTGCTGAATTTTGTGGAGCTAGCAACAGTTTCAACATTGCTGATTTATCACCCTATGATGGAGAAGATCTTGGAGCGTCGAGGTCGACGCCTTTTCAAGGGGGGAGATGATGAGGACATCCCTATACTCAGGGCGTGCAAGTGACTTTGGAAGCAAACGTTGAGGTGGTAGCTACCATAAAGACACAAGTTACAGCTATCAACACCAATGTCACCGCTTTGCAACATTCTCTTGATGCTTTGTCAATAGCAATTGGACAAAGGCAGCAATATGATGATGCCCATGAATATGAAGAAGCAAGTAATGATGGTGATGGTCAACACCCAAATCAGGTTGGCCGTGGCCGTGCTCCTCAACCTGTTCATGGACATGGCTTTGCTCCAATTGGGCGTACTTAACATATACCTCACCAGCCGGTTGATGCTGGATTGGGCAAGCCTAAGTTCTCAATTCCCAAGTTTGATGGCTCCATTGATCCTGAAGATTACCTCACATGGGATTTGTAGATTGAGAAGCTCTGGCGCTTGTATGAGTACAGTGAAGAAAAGAAGGTCAAGCTTGCAGCATCAGAATTTTATGGTTATACTTTGCATTGGTGGGATGCCCTTGTGCAGAATAGAAGGGATGACAATGACCTTCCGGTTATGACTTGGCGAGAGATGAAGCGTATCATGAAGGAACGCTTTGTACCCACCAACTACCTGCGCTCACTTTTCGATAAGTTGACAAACTTGAGACAAGGAACCATGTTGGTTGATGAGTACTACATGGAGAAGGAGATGCTTATGCAGCGTGCTAGAGTTCATGAATCTCTTGATATGACCATGCAACGATTTCTCAATAATTTGAAGCCACCAATCATGAGTATTGTTCGTCATCATAAGTATGAGACTATGAATGAATTGATGCATCATGCAAGGGAGGCCGAATCAAATCTTGCTGAAGAGGCAAAGGCGCATGCAAGATACCCATCCACAAGCCATTTTTCAGCAAGGTCTACACCGCCGCCACATGCTGGTCACACTACCACACCATCTTCCAAGCCTACACCTCAGCCATCCTATGGTTCACAAGTAAAGAAGCCCACGGCTCCTGCTACTAGATCGGGATCTAATATGTCAACTGCGCATACTCGCGATGTGGAGTGTCACACTTGCGGAAGTAGAGGTCACTACAAGAGAGATTGTCCAAACCACAAGGTGATGTTTGTTAACGATCAAAGCGACTATGGGAGTGGAGGTGATGTTGATCGTGATGATCATGGTGCTGATTATGAGGAGGAAGGTATGGATGCCTTTCTTGAGCATGTTCCTACTATAGTGGTCTCTCCACGTATTCTTAGTGTGCAGTCTGTTGTTGACTCTCAGCGCTGCAACTTGTTCCAAACAAAAGCTCTAGTTGGCCCAAACAAGGCTTTCAAAGTCATTATTGATGGAGGTAGCTGCAGAAATCTTGCAAGCAAGGAGTTGTGTGCCAAGATGAATTTGACATATTTACCTCATCCCAAACCATAGTACATACAATGGTTGAGTGGCAATGGTGAGATGAAGGTAAACCATATGGTACGTGTGAACTTTGAAATAGGGCCATACAAGGATTCTATTGATTTTGATGTGGTTCCTATGACTGTGCCATTTACTATTGGGTCGGCCGTGGATTTATGATCGCCATGTGCAACACAATGGCCGAGCCAATACATATCATTTGGAGTTCAAGGGCAATAAAATCAATTTGCACCCTATGACACAACAACAGATTGTCAATGAGTCTCGTCAGAAGATTGAAGTGAACTTGCAAGATGCACCTAGGCGAGTTAGTGTTGAAACTGTGAGTGTTGTAAATGATCCCCAAAAGAATGATGTAACGAAAAGTGAGAGTGTCTAATTTATTAATACTAGCCACCAAAGAGGACATGAGAGAATTTAGTGAGGATCCTCTAGCCATGCCACTTGTGCTCATGTATAAGGGAGAGGTTTGTGTTTCTAACGACATGACCCCTATTTCTCTTGGTGTATCTACTATTTTGCAGGATTTTGGTGATGTGTTTCCAGAAGATGTGCCAGCTGGATTACCTCCATTGTGTGGAATTGAGCATCAGATAGACTTGATCCCTGACGCTATATTATCACGAACCAACCCCACAGAAACTAAGGAAATACAGAAACAAATACAAGCGTTTCTCAAAAAAGGGTACATTCGTGTCTCTCTTAGCCCTTGTGTTGTTCCTGTTATTTTAGTGCCTAAGAAAGATGGTACATGGCGCATGTGTGTAGATTGTAGAGCTATTAATAACATCACTATTCGATATCGTCATCCTATTCCACGCTTAGAGGATATGTTAGATGAATTGAGTGGTACTGCTATTTTCTCTAAAAAATGATTTGCATAGTGGATACCATCAAATTAGGATGAAAGAAGGGGGTGAACAGAAAACTGATTTCAAAACAAAATTTGGTTTGTATGAGTGGTTAGTTATGCCTTTTGGTCTTACTAATGCACCTAGTACATTCATGTGATTAATGAATCATGTTTTGAGAGAATATATTGGTCGTTTGGTGGTTGTTTATTTTGATGATATACTCATATACATAAGCAATGAAACTGAACATTGTGATAATATTAGACAAGTTTTGCAAGTGTTGCGTGATAATCAATTATATGCTAATCTTGAGAAGTGCCCATTTGCAAAAGATAAGGTCATATTTCTTGGATATGTTGTATCTAAGCATGGGGTAGAAGTAGCTCAATCAAAATTGAAGCAATTCAGAATTGTCCTATTCCCATGAATGTTAGTCAAGTGCGTAGTTTCCATGGCTTAGCTGGTTTCTATAGGCGCTTTATGAAAGATTTTAGCACTATTGCTGCACCTTTGAATGAATTGACTAAGAAAGATTTGCCATTTGTATGGGGCACAACCCAAGATATTGCATTTGATACATTGAAACATTTGCTTACTACTGGACCTTTGCTTGCATTACCTGATTTTTCAAAGCAATTTGAAGTTGAATGTGACGCTAGTGGTATAGGAATTGGAGGTGTTCTGATTCAATATGGTCGTCCTATAGCATATTTTTCTGAGAAACTTGCTGGTGCTAGACTGAATTATCCTGTTTATGATAAAGAATCGTATGCACTTTTTAGAGTTCTTGAGGTTTGGTAGCATTATTTGTGGCCAAAATAATTTATCATACATTCTGATCATGAAGCATTGAAGTATCGTTGGGTTGAGTTTATTGAGTTGTTTCCTTACATCATTAAATATAAGAAAGTAAATGAGAATGTGGTTGCTGATGCATTGTCTAGGAAGAACATGTTATTGACACATCATGATGTTATAATTCCTAGATTAGAGTGTATTTCTGCGCTTTATGCAACTGATCATGATTTTGCTGAACCATATCATTTGTGTGCTTTGAAACATGCCTGGGATAAGTATCATATACATGATGGCTATTTGTTTAGAGCTAACAAACTATGCATTCCAGAATCGTCTTTGCGTTTGTTTATAGTGTAGGAATCACATGCTGGAGGTTTAATGGGTCACTTTGGGCGTGAGAAGACATTGCTCATGCTAGCTGATCACTTTTATTGGCCCAAGATGAGGCGTGATGTCTATCGATCTATGAGTCGCTGCATTACATGCAACAAGTCCAAATCAAATCTGAAGCCTCATGGTTTGTATACACCTCTCTCTGCGCCTACTACACCTTGGGAAGATATTAGAATGGACTTTGTTCTAGGTTTACCCAAAACTCAGAGAGGTCATGATTCTATATTTGTGGTAGTGGATAGGTTCTCTAAGATGGTGTCAACACCCGGATTTTTATTCCCAGATGCCTGTTATGCCATACATTGCAATCCCAGGATTACCATTTTTGCGAGACATAATAGATTGGATATCATAGTACATCATCCATTACAAACCATACATAAGGTCTTACAACAAATAAAGGATCTCATGATCTAGTCTTAGTACATTCAAAGCAGCGGAATAACATAATAATGATAGTGTGGGAAAGGCTCTATTTTCATAGTCACAAGCAATGCTGACGTTGGGAGATGATCCTAGTTGTCGTAACCTTCCTGCGGTCCATCCTCCTGATAGTCCTCTTCATAGTCTGGCCACGGGAATAGCCAGGGACAAAGCCATGAGTACTCTTTAAGTACTAGCAAACTATCACTAGCAAGTAAGGTGGTTTAAAGTAGGAATACGAAGCTCTAGGTTGTTTTGCAAAAAGCCAGATTTATCTCTAACTGAGTTTAGAAGACAAAGAAAACTAGTTCCGGTTTCATAAAACCTAAGTGGGAACTTGAGTTTTCATATCACAACCCTGTTGTGGTCAAGTCAAAGTCATGGTTCATTTCACAAGTCATTTTGAAAACATCTGACGACAGAACAATATGGCCAGTCCAACTGTCCATAACCGCGGACGCAGCTATTCGAATAGTTTGACACTCTGTAGAGGTGGTACACTTTCACCACAACATTCGATACATTCGTCAGGAACAATCCTGAATTCACCATACTCAGTATGCGGATAATCAATCCTAACCTTTGAATTACACGCCCTAGTATAGCACCTCTCCTATGAGTTTGGCCTTCCAACCATGACCATCTATCATCTTGGGAACTGCATAGGTCGACAATCTTCACGAGGTAGCCTCAACTCAAACCTCGGCCGCAATATCTTCCTGTCAATCCCTACCCAAATTCGGGTATTGTGGTTGTACGGTAAAATTGGAATGGTATCACATCCAAACAACCATCAGTTTTATAAAGGGCTAAGGCTCATGTCTCAACATTTTCATCATTAAAGTCACCTTGTGTTCACTAACACATGTCAAAACATTTCATTAGAATGAATCATCATTCCAAGGTTTTCATAACCATTTTCACCAAGTATTCCCATCTAAAGTGATCAAGTTTTATGCTTAGCACTAGCCACTAAAGTTGGGGGTAAACACTAATGAGGGGCGGTAAACAAGTGTGACTTATCTAAGTTCAATCTCATGCCTCAGGATGACATCAAGAACTATCTAACTTAGGCCAAATTTTATGCTCTTTATGCTACATGTAATATCTTTCTAAAACTTACAAGTCACTAAGCTAAAGTAATAAGGAGCTTTGATAAAGAAATGAAAATAAACAAGCTTGCAAGTAAAACTGGGATTTGGTATCATTAAGTGGTATAACTAATGCATGACTAATGCATTGCATAGGGTATCTAGCTTTCATAGATGCAAGTGTTAGCTTGCTTAGTTAGTAGCTTGCCTTGTGCAGAGAAGTGGTTGAAGTTCTCCTTAGCTTATTCCTCGTAGTAATCTCCTTCCTCTTCGTATCCTTGGTCGCTACTAGCGTCTATAAACAAATACGAGGTACACAATCACCAAAAAATACTTAACTACTTCTATTTATCACACCAGGGTTTTCACTAGATGATCTAGCATCATCACAATCATCACAAAGATTAAGGCACTAGTTTCATTTATTTTAATTTAGAAAAGTAATTTCTACTCATTGAAAAACTACTTAAGATTTAATATTCTCCAACTAAAACATGGGATCATGTTGACACATGTAATCACCACATATTTCAGTACTTGGAAATGTGATTTTAAGTGGTGTCACAATTCAATAAGGTTTAACCTTTTATTTAAATTAAACAAAGTGGCTAGAAATTCCTATGAGGCATTCTTTTATTACTTGTCCATTATTTCTGCAAGTAAGCCAAGATATTTTTATATATTCAGAAAGGTCTTATCAAATGGGATTTTTGAGAGTTGGAATCAACTAAAAAGCATTTATTGTTGAATTTTGAAAAATGTTTGAATGCAGAAAAGTCTCTGCCTTGTTATTTTTACTATAGGTGATCTATAAATCAAAATGGCTTGAATCCAACGGGCTTGGATTAAGAATTTCAATACCTTTCTAAAACAATTTCTTTCGTGCAATGTGGTTTAGTGAATCTCTCTGAAATGATTTTTGAATCAATAGATAGAACTAAGTTTGGAATTAAATAGATAAACCTAATTTCAAACGAACTGGGTCACGCGGTGTAGAGGTCCCAACCTTTAATAAGGTAGAGATCCCTGTGTTTACAATGGTAGTCCCTGGATCAATAGCTAGCATCCATAGTTAAGATGTAATATCAAGAAACAAAGGTCATGATACAACTTTATAACTAGGAATAAAATAATTGATTACATCATACATAGCTCATTTGGCTATCTCATTACAATGCAGCAGAATATAACAATAGCATGGGGTCCTTCATCATCAAAGTGCCACAGGCAATCATGTTGGTTGTAGACTTGTAATCCTAATCAACACACTTCTCCAACATCAAACAAACCTACAACATAATAAGTTACAGCCACAAGGGTCAATACATTTGAATTGTATTGGCAAGTGATACTATGGTAGTATAGTGGAGTCTATCATCTGTATGCATTTGGCTAAGTGGAGCTCAGGCTTGCTTTGCTCAAAATAGATTTTTCCTTATCATTTCAAAACACTAGATTTTTGCTTGACAAAATCACCCAAGGCATCTCCCAATAGAAATTGGTGATCCTTCAACCCTTGTTCAACCACAAGTTTTTAACTTAGAAATTGGGATGAGGAGATTCTTGATAGCTTCCATGTATTGATTCTCAAATTGTCCTTTACCAGGGACATGGCTAAGTACTTAGATTTTTACACTCTCCAAAGGTGGTGCACTTTCCCCACAAGACTTGGTTTCACCAAGACAAGATCTTTCAGAAGCCTTCCCTTAGACCAGAATGGACGCGCTCCAACCTATCAAACCCCTACTACCAAGTGTCCATTTGGCTAAGTTATTGCAACCTATATGATCAAGGCAGAGCCCATAATGCCAAGTGGCTGCACTTGAAGCTTCTCAACATTTGGCATCTCAAATCTCTTTGTTCCTGGGTGGCCATCCACAAGTGAGATACACAAGGTAAACCATAGAAATGGGCCTTGTATAACCACTCAACACAAACCATTCCTTCCATTCAACCCAGGTGATTCATTCACTTAGTTGTTTTATTAAACAAAACACAAGTCCTTGACTTAGAAATATTCCATAGCATGAATATATTCCACCCTTGTTTTCTACTAGCTAAGCTAAGCATGATAGTAGTATGAATCTTAACTTAGGAAATTTCTACTAAGGTTTCATCTACTAGGATTTCCCATGGCATAGTTATACTTAGCAAAAATTCCATGCAAGTCCTACTTTAGAAATATCACTAATGCATAGTGAAAATAATGGGACAAAAGTATGAAGCATCACTTGCCTTTTTGGTAGAGAATATAAGTTCACTCCTTGATCTTACAATATTCACACTCTTCAATTTTCACTACAATTTAATCAAGCAAGGAACAATTTCAATCTACCATTCTTTTATTTGGAAAAGTGGTTTCTAATAGGTTTAAACATTCTAAAACATCTATGGGTCATCTTATATAAGTGAAAAAATCATTTGCAAAAGATTTTACTTATAAACCATTTTTAAACCAAATCAATATTATATGTGGTTGAAAATGCTTTTAGCAAAGCAATAATATTTATATGGTCCACAAAATATAGTTTTAAATCATAAAAATTTATTTTTAGGGTCATAGAGTTTAAATCAACACATTTCCCAAAGGTTTTTCTCCAAAAAGTATTTTTAACATAAAAACATTATTGTTATTTGACTAGAAATGCTTTAATTCAAAGTTTTATTCTCTTGCTTCACAAAATATGTTTTTGAATCTACAAGTTGGTTTCTATGGTCAGTAGGTTCAAAACAAACCATTTGCCATAGATTTTAACACAAAAATAATTTTAGAAAGAATTTTATATTCAAAACATGCCTACACAAGTTTCTTCAAAAACAACCATTTTTCCAGAAGCATATCATTAAACAAAGTGCATGGTTGGGTAGGGTTTGTATTGCTGATTCCATTGATATAAAATTTGCAAAATTTGGACGGGTGGTTTGAAAGTTATGAATTTTGCAAATTTACAAATCCAATAGATCAAATTCTGCTTTTAAAACGAGAGTCTCGCCACGTGGCATGTTTCTATTTGCCCATACCGTTTCGCGTGGATCGACTAACATGGAGCGTTGGATCTAACTGGAAACGCACGGATTAGATAAGCTCGTACCCCTTCGTTTATGTTCTGTCGCGTCCGTCCGATCTACATCGTATGGCCCTAATCGTCTCTGCCAGAAAGTGGCGGCGCTGCGATGGCTGCGCGGCAGCGACGTTCTGCTAGCGGTCCTGCGGCGGCTACAGGAAGCGACGGAGAGGATGAGGTGGCTCACCAAGGTCGCCTCGTCGTGCTGAAGCTCAACGTACTCGCCGTTTGTCGAGGGGCGCACGAGGATGATCAAAATTTCTCGCCGGAGTTCGCGAAGGAGTCAGGTGTTCTCTGTTGAAGACGGTGGCGAGGCTATTGTGCACACTAGAGAAAAAGGAAGGCGCCGTTAGGTTCGCAGGGTTGTGGCGAGTACACGTGTGTGAAGGAGGAGAGGGGAGGTCAGATACTACCTGGGGAACTCGCCGGAGTCGAGGCAGTGGACGGCGACGTTCCGCTGTCGTCGTTGCCGAGGATACGGTGATCACGCGGATGAACGGAAAGCACAGGGAGATGCGCCAGAGGCTAGGGATCACGCTCGCGTGAAGTAGGGCTTGCGGGGGTGAGGGCAACTTGCCGGAATTGATGAAAGTGCTCGCCGGAGCAGTAGGCGCTCTCGAGCTAATTCTGAGCGGCCTGGTGGCAGCGGGTGGATGGTTTCTTGGGGGGAAAGGTGGAGGAGGAGCGGGCGGTTTAGTACGTGTGGTCGCGACGAGGTTTAATGGACTGATTAACACAGATTGATGATGCCTTCATTGGACAGAAACAGCGAAGGAGGAATTGGGGGCGAGGTCGTCGCACGGGTGAGGAAGAAAGCTGGGAGGTGGGGCCTGCTTGACAGCGAGAGAGAGAGAGGCAGAGTTGGGTCCATCTGTCGGCGACTGCACGGGTTAAGTTTCTGGTTCGAATCATTTTCCTGCGGGAGGGGAAAATGGGTTAGTTGGGCCAGTGGGCTGGGCTTGCTAGCTGGGCTGGATTATTTCATTTTTTTGTACTGATTGTTTTTCTTTTTCTTTTTCAATTTATCTGTTTTGATTTTTATTCAAACAAACCAAGCACTATTTTGAATTCAAACTTCAACCAAACTTTGAGTATATTCAAATACTGTTTATTAATACATTTTTAAGTCAAATTTAGAATATTTATTTTATTCTTTTTAGGGTATAATAATTATTTAAAACAAGGCCTTTGCTTTAAATTCAATTAATATCAAAAATACTTTTTACCCTTATTTAATTTCAATTTTTCACAAAACCTTTTGAGTAAGTTTTATTCATTTATTAGGGTGTCAAATAATTCACTTTGAATTATTTGGAATATTTTTTTAATATGATTTATTAATCATTTTAAATTGGGTATTTGTCTTTATTCCAATGAAATTAAATATAGTTTTAATTCCATAAATTTTATTTGGAAGATTTCTTTGATCCCATTTAAGTTAAATAAATAACTTTTATACCACTTGGGTATATTCCAATATTATTTTCCCATGATTTATTTAATCATTCTTATTAGGGATTTGTCTTTATTCAAATAGAATTAGAATTTGGTTAATGCCATTTTATTTTATTTGGAAATTTCTTTATCCTTTATTTTATTTCGATTTGGATTATATTTATCCTATTTGCTTATGGATTAGGCCAAGAATTAATTTGGTCTTTAAATATTCCTCATTTAATATTTCTTTCTTTATCTTATAAAATCCATTTTTTTATTTATAGATCCAAACTTGGTGATTCCAATTTGGAAAACCTTATTTAATATTTGTTTATCCTTTTAAATCTCTTCAGGATTATTTGCTCACCATTTGGTATGGATTTTTAGATAGGTGCTTTATTAGCTTTGGAAATTCAATTTCCTTATCTTATTAAATTCATAAGGTTTTGTCTATGGTTCCAAATTAAGTGAAACCAATTCATATGGTTTTATAATATTTCTATTTGTCATTCTTTATCATTTGTAAATTTTTGTTGACAAATTTTTATATGGGTCAAATCCATGGTCTTAGAGATATCTTGGAAATTTTAGGGTTTTAGGGTTTTGGTTTATTTCTCAAGTGTTTAAATTTCCAGATGCAATTATGAAGAATGCATTTCACTTGATTTGAATTTAGTTGGATTCAAACTTTACTCAAGTTTGTTCAAGATGGGATTTTAAGTTTCCATTTAGATACAAAAAGTTTCTTTTCACCCTAAATTTTCAATAATTATTTATTTTGTTTATTTATTTTTCACATTACAAAATAAGGAAAATTTTGGGATGTGACAGGATACCACCCTTAAAAGAAATCTCGTCCCGAGATTTGGGAAAGATAGGGGTTACAAGTTGGCTCAGAGCAACTAGGGTACTACCACCCTTTTAAATTTTTCCAACTAGATTACTTCTTGGCTTGCTTGGGATCTTGTTGAAATTTCTCTGGACACTTGTCTGCATAATGTCCTAGCTATTTGCATTTGAAACACATAACTTGGCTATTATCCTTCTTATTCTTTGGTATCAATTCCTCTTAATTATTTCCTTGGTTCTTTTTCTTTTCTGGGAAATCACTGGCATAGTGTCCCATCTCTTTGCAATTGTAACATTGCAACTGGCTTATGTCCTTCTTCTTCTTTTTGGGTCTCTCCAAAGCTAGGAGTTCTTCTAGTTCATGCTCTTCATACTTCACCACAAAGGTGGGAAATCTTTCTCTCTTCTTGGGGCAGTTACTAGAGATATGACCTTCTTCTTCACAAGAGTAGCAACACTTTGTGGTCACTTTGGATTTGGCCTTATGATGCATGGTTTTTACTTTGCCTTCATCCTTGTTGGCAGAAGTTGTTCCTTTATGAGGGTTTACAAACTGTTGATGCACTTTATCTTGTTTCCTTTGTTGAACTATGTAATAGATGGGGCATTGGATAGGTACATGATTATTTCCTTCACATAGGAAACAAGTAGCTTGAGATGTGGGGCATTGATTAGTTGGATGTTTCTCTTCACAATTGGGGCATTGATCTTCATGATCTTTGGAATTGTGATCCTTGTCTCCACAAACATTGCAAGCTTGAGTTCCTTCTAGAATATCATCCTTGACATCATTGTTATCACAAAATCCTTGGGAAGGGTTGTTTCCCATGTTGATCATTTGACTTGTCATCCTATGCAACAATTGGGTTTGGGTTTCCAAAAACCTTTGCATGGCTGGGTCTAAATCATTGTTGTTGGCCCAAAATTGAGTTGTCACTTGGTTCAACTGGGTTTGGGTTACTATGAGTTCTCTCATGTTGACCTCTTGGTTGTTGTTGTTGTCACCATTCTTGATGTTGGAGTTTCTTGGAGTAGTCATATGTTTGGGTTGGATTGGGATTAGAATAGGCAAAATATTTCTAAGGAATCAATTCTAATCACACACATGACAATTCACTCAAGCAATGTGCAAGAAATCACAAACAAACACTCCACTCAAAAAACAAGTTCAAGAACATCTTTAGGCAATAAAATATTTTTGTTACACCACATAAGTTGGTGTGTTTGATTTAATCCAAATATGGTGGTCCAAATATATGGTTCACTTGAGATCCTTCCATTATTCTTTGTTGTTTCTCCTTGAATGAGATCATGGTTTCCTTGGAAAAATTCTTGTCTTGGTCACAAAACTCCAAAGGTGATGATGATTCCTAAGTTGTGTTTCCTTAGTCTTCAAGTCTTGAGCAATATTTCTTGTCTCACTTGTAGTCCTTAGTGATATCCAAAGTTGAAGTCCTTGGTGAAAATAAAGTTGAAGTATTTGGTCATGGAAGTGGCTTTGTCCATCAATTTTGAAATAGAAGAGATGTAGAATCAAAAACAAAAATGGTTGAGGAAAGAGTTTACAAGATTGTTTGTAAATAAGTTTTGGAACAAATACAACTCCTATTTTTCTAAGGGGTTTTGTCCAATCCTAGGGTTACAAGCCTACAGGCAACACAATGCTCTGATACCATCTGTAGAGGTCCCAACCTTTAATAAGGTAGAGATCCCTGTGTTAACAATGGTAGTCCCTGGATCAATAGCTAGAATCCACAGTTAAGATGAAATATCAAGAAACAAAGGTCATAATACAACTTTATAACCAGGAATAAAATAATTGATTACGTCTTACATAGCTCATTTGGCTATCTCATTACAATGCAGCAGGATATAACAATAGCATGGGGTCCTTCATCTTCAAAGTGCCACAGGAAATCATGTTGGTTGCAGACTTGTAATCCTAATCAACACACTTCTCTTACATCAAACAAACCTGCAACATAATAAGTTACAGCCACAAGGGTCAATACATTTGAATTGTATTGGCAAGTGATACTATGGTAGTATAGTGGAGTCTATCATCTATATGCATTTGGCTAAGTGCAGCTTAGGCTTGCTTTGCTCAAAATAGATTTTTCCTTATCATTTGAAAACACTAAATTTTTGCTTGACAAAATCACCCAAGGCATCTCCCAATAGAAATTGGTGATCCTTCAACCCTTGTTCAACCACAAGTTTTTAACTTAGAAATTGGCAAAGTACTTAGATTTTTATACTCTCCAAAGGTGGTGCACTTTCCCCACAAGACTTGGTTTCACCAAGACAAGATCTTTCAGAAGCCTTCCCTTAGACCAGAATGGACATGCTCCAACCTATAAAACCCCTACCACCAACTGTCCATTTGGCTAAGTTATTGCAACCTATATGATCTAGGCAGAGCCCATAATGCCAAGTGGCTGCACTTGAAGCTTCTCAACATTTGACATCTCAAATCTCTTTGTTCCTGGGTGGCCATCCACAAGTGAGATACACAAGGTAAACTATAGAAATGGGCCTTGTATAACCACTCAATAAAAACCATTCCTTCCATTCAACCCAGGTGATTCATTCACTTAGTTGTTTTATTAAACAAAACACAAGTCCTTGACTTAGAAATATTCCATAGCATGAATATATTCCACCCTTGTTTTCTACTAGCTAAGCATGATAGTAGTATGAATCTTAACTTAGGAAATTTCTACTAAGGTTTCATCTACTAGGATTTCCCATGGCATAGTTATACTTAGCAAAAATTCCATGCAAGTCCTACTTTAGAAATATCACTAATGCATAGTGAAAATAATGGGACAAAAGTATGAAGTATCACTTGCCTTTTTGGTAGAGAATATAAGTTCACTCCTTGATCTTGCAATATTCACACTCTTCAATTTTCACTACAATTTAATCAAGCAAGGAACAATTTCAATCTACCATTAAAGCAAACATCACATAAAATAATAGAAACAAAGCAATGCATGCAAGCATGCCAAAGATTGTTTTATTTGGAAAAGTGGTTTCTAATAGGTTTAAACATTCTAAAACATCTATGGGTCATCTTATATAAGTGAAAAAATCATTTGCAAAAGATTTTAATTATAAACCATTTTTAAACCAAATCAATATTTTATGTGGTTGAAAATGCTTTTAGCAAAGCAATAATATTTATATGGTCCACAAAATATAGTTTTAAATCATAAAAAAATATGTTTAGGGTCATAGAGTTTAAATCGAAACATTTCCCAAAGGTTTTTCTCCAAAAAGTATTTTTAACATAAAAACATTATTTTTATTTGACTAGAATTGCTTTAATTCAAAGTTTTATTCTCTTGCTTCACAAAATATGTTTTTGAATCTACAAGTTGGTTTCTATGGTCAGTAGGTTCAAAACAAACTATTTTCCACAGATTTTAACACAAAAATAATTTTAGAAAGAATTTTATATTCAAAACATGCCTAGACAAGTTTCTACAAAAACAACCATTTTTCCAGAAGCAATTCATTAAACAAAGTCCATGGTTGGGTAGGGTTTGTCTTGCTGATTCCATTGATATAAAATTTGCAAAATTTGGACGGGTGGTTTGGAAGTTATGAATTCTGCAAGTTTACAAATCCAATAGATCAAATTCTGCTTTTAAAACCAGAGTTTGGCCACGTGGCATGTTTGTATTCGCCCATACCGTTTCGTGTGGATCGACTAACATGGAGCGTTGGATCTAACTGGAAACGCACGGATCAGATAAGCTCGTACCCCTTCGTTTATGTTCTATCGCGTCCGTCCGATCTACATCGTATGGCCCTAATCGTCTCTGCCAGAAAGTGGCGGCGCTGCGACGGCTGCGTGGCGGTGGCATTCTGCTAGCGGTGTTGTGGCGGGTACATGAAGCGAGGGAGAGGATGAGGTGGCTCACCAAGGTCGCCTCGTCGTGCTGAAGCTCAACGTACTCGCCGTTTGTCGAGGGGCGCACGAGGACGATCGAAATTTCTCGCCAGAGTTCGCGAAGGCGACAGGTGTTCTCTGTTGAAGACGGTGGAGAGGCTATGGTGCACGCCAGAGAAAAAGGAAGGTGCCGTTAGGTTCGCAGGGTTGTGGCGAGTACACGCGTGTGAAGGAGAAGGAGAGGGGAGGTCAGATACTACTTGGGGAACTCGCCAGAGTCGAGGCAGTGGACGGCGATGTTCGACTGTCGTTGTTGCCGAGGATACGGTGCTCGCGCAGATGAACGGAAAGCACATGGAGATTCTCCAGAGGCTGGGGATCACGCTCACGTGAAGCAGGGCTTGCGGGGGTGAGGGCAACTGGCCGGAATTGACGAAAGTGCTCGCCGGAGCAGTAGGCACTCTCGAGCTAATTCTGAGCGGCCTGGTGGCAGGGGTGGACGGTTTCTGGGGGGAAAGGTGGAGTAGGAGCAGGCGGTTTAGTACGCATGGTCGCGGCAAGGTTTAACGGAGCGATTAACACGGATTGATGATGCCTTCATTGGCCAGAAACGGCGAAGGAGGAATTGGAGGCGAGGTCGTCGCGCGGGTGAGGAAGAAAGCTAGGAGGTGGGGCCTGCTTGACAGCGAGAGAGAGAGAGAGAGGGAGAGTTGGGTCCATCTGTCGGCGACTACGCGGGTTAAGTTTCTGGTTCGAATCGTTTTCCTACGGGAGGGGAAAATGGGCTAGTTGGGCCAGTGGGCTGGGCTGGATTCTTTCTTTTTTTGTACTGATTGTTCTTCTTTTCTTTTTCAATTTATTTGTTTTGATTTTTATTCAAACAAACCAAGCACTATTTTGCATCCAAACTTCAACCAAACTTTGAGTATACTCAAATACTGTTTATTAATACATTTTAAAGTCAAATTTAGAGTATTTCTTTTATTCTTTTTAGGGTATAATAATTATTTAATACAAGGCCTTTGCTTTAAATTCAATTAAAATCAAAAATACCTTTTATCCTTATTTAATTTCAATTTTTCACAAAACCTTTTCAGTAAATTTTATTCATTTATTAGGGTGTGAAATAATTCACTTTGAATTATTTGGAATATTTTTTTAATATGATTTATTAATCATTTTAAATTGGGTATTTGTGTTTATTCCAATGAAATTAAATATAGTTTTAGTTCCATAAATTTTATTTGGAAGATTTATTTGATCCCATTTAAGTTAATTAAATAACTTTTATACCACTTGGGTATATTCCAATATTATTTTCCCATGATTTATTTAATCATTCTTATTAGGGATTTATCTTTATTCAAATAGAATTAGAATTTGGTTAATGCCATGTTATTTCATTTGGAAATTTCTTTATCCTTTATTTTATTAGGATTTGGATTATATTTATCCTATTTGCTTATGGATTAGGCCAAGACTTAATTTGGTCTTTAAATATTCCTCATTTAACATTTCTTTCTTTATTTTATAAAATCCATTTTTTTATTTATAGATCCAAACTTGGTGATTCCAATTTGGAAAACCTTATGTAATATTTGTTTATCCTTTTAAATCTCTTCAGGATTATTTTCTCACCATTTGGTATGGATTTTTAGATAGGTGCTTTATTAGGTTTGGAAATTCAATTTCCTTGTCTTATTAAATTCATAAGGTTTTGTCTAAGGTTCCAAATTAAGTGAAACCAATTCATATGGTTTTTAATATTTATATTTGTCATTCTTGATCATTTGTAAATGTTTGTTGACAAATTTTTATATGTGTCAAATCCATGGTCTTAGAGATATCTTGGAAATGATTTTATTCCATTAGGGTTTTGGTTTATTTCTAAAGTTTTTAAATTTCCAGATGCAATTATGAAGAATGCATTTCACTTGATTTGAATTTAGTTGGATTCAAACTTTACTCAAGTTTGTTTAAGATGGGATTTTAAATTTCCATTTAGATACAAAAAGTTTCTTTTCACCCTAAATTTTCAATAATTATTTATTTTGTTTATTTAGTTTTCACATTACAAAATTTGGAAAATTTTGGGATGTGACACGTGGGAAGTTAACTAGGTCGGCCCACTACACACAGCGTGTGCGGGCAGTTTTAAGTGGTTGTCCCCACTCATCAGTGAGACAGAGAGTGGCGAAGGGGTACGGGGCGATAATCACCGTAGGATTAGAAGTAAGATCTACGGCTGAGGTTCATCGTCCATGTCTGAACAGTACGCGGCGAGCTCGAACCCTAGCGCGGCCAGTGGGGGTCAGTGGCGGCTCACCGGGGCTCAGGCGAGGGTCGGCGATGGGGACGAACGACAAAGTCGATGACGACGATCCTCCTGGTACTAGTGGCTCCTCCTGGGGTGGCTCCAATCAGCGGCGCCCTTCTCCTCCAGCAGCGGCAAGCTCCGGCGAAATTCCGGTGACCTGGTGCTCGCCTTGCTCTGGGGAAGAAGTGGGGTGGTTCTGAGAGAGAGGGGAGTGGAATGGTGTGCTGAATTCGAACGGGGGAGGCCTATATTTATAGTGCAACGAGGGAACCGAAGGGTGCGGACGGAGCTTGTCGGGGTCGTCTTCACAGTGAGCTAACGACATGGCCAAAGGTAGGGGACGGTGCGCTGCCTCCTGGCGAATCTCAATGGCTTGATGGCGAGGCGTGGGGCCGTGAGGTTCGGTCGGAACATGTCGATGCTCTGGGCGGCATCGACAGAAGTTTTAATGGCGCACAGCGGCTACGGGTCGCGCGGCGGCAAACTGGGTTGTTAGGGAGGTTCCTGGGCGGTGGTGATCACGTACGTGGGTGATGAAGGCGGGGCGCGGTCTGTGCGAGTTTGTCGAGCACGGCGCTCTGGCGCGCTCTCGGCATGGTCGCAGAGACATTGGGCGCGAGAGTTCCATGTGGTCTAGTGACTGGGAGTGCTCAAGCGCTGGACAGGGGGTGGCGGTGGACGGTGGCGTGCATCCCGAACAAGGTTGGCGAGGCTAGTTAGGCTTGTAGCTTGTTGTCTACATTGAGGGTGGCAAGTGTGCTCGGCCATGGTGACAATTGATGGCATGGTAGAGTTCACAGTGAGCTAGAGCTTCTTAAACAAGTTAGATGATCTACTAGGAGTGTAGTGAGAGCTAGATACGGAACAAGTTTGGCACAAACACTGCTCACAATAGTGTTTGTTGTTTATTTTGATTTGTGCTTAGAAGGTGTTTGAGGAAATGGCCACAAGAAATTCAAATTTGAATTTTTGGATGAAACTTGGTGGGTGCAATGGTCACATACTAGGTAGTCTCTGTTTGCTTGGATTTGTCAAGGTGCACTAATTTGGTTGGGTTTTGAGAAATGGCGATCTTCCCATATGATATAGATTCAATTTTCAAATGTCATTTGAATGAGGTTGCCAAATGTTTCTGTGGGTTTGCAAGGTGGGCTTGGGTTCACTTTCACTTGGTCTGGCAAGGGGTGAAAATAAATGGATTTGTTTCTGTTTGAAATCTTGGACTAGAAACACTCAAAGTGGTCTAGTGTGCAAGATTGGCAAAAATGACCATTTGCTTATTTTGTTTGTTTTTGAATTCCTCTTAATTTGGTTCTGCTTGGAAATGATTTAGATGGTGTTGTTTTCATCCTTAAACCATTCCTTGACATTCATAACAATCACACAAGTCCATTCAAGCATTCATCATATACACACATGTATTCATAATGATTTAATTAACAAAAGTTTTTGTTACCCCTAAATTTGGGTGATTGAAATTGATAACCTTGATAAATATTTTTGGGATGTTACAGATGGCTCATTTTATTGCCTTCCACAAAAGCGACGATGCGTCGCATATTTCTAATCTTTTTTCAGGGACATCGTGAGACTACATGGAGTACCAAAGACGATTGTTTCTAACCGTGATGTGAAGTTCATGAGCTACTTTTGGAAGACCTTATGGGGGAAGCTTGGAACAAAGTTGCTATTCAGTACTAGTTGTTATCCCCAAACAGATGGTCAGACAGAGCTGGTACATAGAACATTGTCACAGTTGCTGAGGACTATGATCAAGAAGAATCTGCGGGAGTGGGAAGAGTGTTTTCCACATGTTGAGTTTGCATACAATAGGGTTGTGCATTCAACTACTCAGCTTTGTCCTTTTGAGGTGGTGTATGGTTTCAAGCCATTGACGCCACTTGATTTGTTGCCTCTACCATCGCATGAGAGAGTTGATATAGAGGCATCAAAACATGCTGATTATGTGAAGAAAATTCATGAGAAGACTCGAGAGGCTATTGAGAAGAAAAGCAAGAACATTGCTGCTGCAAGGGATCAAGCAAGAAAAGAGATTTCGTTCAAGCCTGGAGACATGGTATGGGTGCATCTGTGCAAGGATAGGATCCCTAATCTTCGACAATCCAAATTGAAGCCCCGTGGTGCTGATCCTTACAAGGTGTTAGCCAAGATTAATGATAATGCCTACTCGATTGATATTCCTATTGCTGAGTTTGGTGGCGTTAGCGTCAGCTTCAATGTTGCTGATTTGTCACCATATGAGGGATAAGACCTTGGTGCGTCGAGGTCGACACCTTTTGAAGGGAGGATATTATGAGGACATCCCTACAATTACACCTACCCCAACTACTACTGAAGATGTTCCAGTTGCTGCAAAGAAGGTTCAGTCCAATGAGATTAGAATTGGACCTATTACAAGAGATCGTGCTAAGCTACTAAAACAACATGTGAATTTGTTTCTTAATGAGCCTGATGTTTTACTTAATGAGAACTTTATATGCCTAAGTCATTGTGCTATTGTATGATTAGGCACATTGGAGAAGAAGGCATAGCACGGAGCGAGGAGCTGAAGCACATGGAGCACAACATGATGATCGCCCAAGGATGCGCGAGGGAGGAGCGGGAGGAAGGCGCAAGGGAAGATTATCAAGACAAGAGAAAAACATCTGTGAAGACCGGAGTGTCCGGCCCACTCCAACTGGAGTGTCCGGTCCCTAGGAGAATCCTCGAGGTGTGGACGTCATGTGTCCTACATCGGACACTACCCGGACACCACCCGGAAACTTCAAAGTTTCCGGCTAGACCAGACTGTTCGGCACATACGGACTGGAGTGTCCGCTCCACCAGACTGTCCGGGTCATATGAACCAGAGTGTCCGCCCCGACAGAGACCTGGTCTGAGTCGGTAGTATCCGTTTGAGTCGTTTGCATCTTAGTTTCGTTTTCTGGCCGCCCCAGCGGCCCATATAAGCCCTGGGACGTCACCATAGTTAGGGTTAGACCACGTTAAATTTTTTTGGAGTTGTTTCTTATTAATAACCTCTGGAATTATCCTGTGATCGAATTATCTACTGCAATTGAGTGTGATCTGTTGTTTCATTGGGAATTAGTGGATTGCAAACTACCGTTCGTGGTCGACGGCTACGTGAGCAAGAGCGTGGTGTTGTGAATATCCCATAGGTTCGAGAGTTGTTGCATTGGCATCAGGGTTCGAGCAGGAGAGTTCATAACTACAGGCTAGTTATCTATCATCCACCATCACCATCGACAAGTGCTTGCTGAGAAGATCGGGCCACCCCATATCACCACGCTTCACCCTTCCCACACCCTAAGAACCTCCAGCCTGTGTGCGTCCCTCGAATGCTACACATTTAGCCGCCACAAGCTCATGTTTTTTACAACGGGGAGGACTCTCTCCCTCCGCTAAACCATGATAATTCGAGTCATTCAAAGTCGCGATGGCCTAGCACACCAGACGTACATGAGTAATCAGAGTAGATCTAGCTCAAAATAAATAAATCCCCATAAAATGTAAGGTATGAGACGACTCATGTCGCTTTCACCGTCTCTGTGATCTTTACGCAATTCCTGGTCGTCTCCCCGCGAAGCCATGACGAGAAGGAGGTGGAGGAGCAGGGTGGCGGCGGGAGAGGTCGCTGGTGGGTGGCGTGCCGCCTGCTAGCGGCTAAGGGATGGAGTGAGGACAGTGGCTTCGAGGGGAAGGAGATAATTAAAGAACGCCAACCCTACCAACAAAATACAACGGCTGTTATAAAACGAACACATCTAACATCTTATGTGCACAGCACATGGAAAGCGTGACACTAGCAGGTGGAGCACGCACGATTATTAAGGAATACTCCCTCCATCCGCAAATAAGTGTACTTCTAGCTTTTTCTTAAGTCAAACTTTATCAAATTTGACCAAATTTTTAGATAAATATAACAACATGTATTACACCAAGGAGTATTATTATAGAACTGCGACTAACATTCATTCGGCCAACAAATATGCTCTCCACACCAGACTAGTATTGACTATGGCTTACATTTAAGCACATCATAAGTTCTACAACTCCCTGTCGGTCTTCTCAATGCGAATGCAGAAATTGATCTGCTTGGACGGTCTAGCATTGACAAGGTACTTGGATGGCACACAAAGGACCGACCTTAGGCCCGTAAACTCCACCTCGCCTGGCCTCGGGCAGCTCGGCGATACGGCCGTCACATGCACTGCATCAAATGACGGCGGCTGGGCGTGCGACCACATACTCATAGTGTACATCGGCCATGCGCACGAGACCGACCTGACGCATATTGTAGAAACGAAGGTGGGCCCAGGGATGGTTCCTGGAACGGTTCCCGGAAAGAGAGCGGTGATGGTCAAGACAAAAACAGAGACGTCCCCCCTACAAAACGAGCCGACAGCGTGCCGGCTCAGGGAACGACACGTGCTCTTGGAGAAGAATCGCATAGCCATAGGAGAGCCTAATCACTTCGATCGGGTGATCCCTTACAAGGTGGACCATGAGATTTGCCAGCGGGCCGATGTAGTTGCAGTCGCACGCGCCATGCAGGCACGCGAGTTCGTGCCCTGGGATCATGTAGTAGGGGTAACGGCGAGAGCATCCATGGTGGGAGTAATCGCTCCTGTACGTCGCCAAGGTGTTGCGCGTGAGAATCTCCTCCAGATTCAAGGGCTGGCGATCTGAGTACTCATTGCTACGCGGCTCCCACTTCTGAAGATCATCGAGAAATCACAGAATAGATGTGCAGTTAGTTAAGCCGATAGCAGAAATTTGTAAGATAAATTCAAACGCTAGTCAAATTATTTCCTACCTTAAGGTTCAAGTCAATTGCTGTCATCGGGGAACGGCATGGGAAAGCCGGCGGCATCGTTCGGCACGACGAGATGCGGTGGATAAGGGGTGTGAAAGAGACGTGCTCAGTCACGAGCTCCTATTGATATAGGGCAGAGGGAGGTGCATATAGTAATATATTTGAATATTACAAGAGCGGAAAATCATGACGGAGAACAGCCTACTCACGGATCGGACTTACAAAGAAGCATCCTTGCATTCATGCGACCCGATCGGACGGTCTGTAACCATCGGCACGTGGAACTAGAGCCCCGGGAAGGGGGAAGCAGGCCGAGTCTTTTAGAGGAGACGATCTAACTGTCTCCTTTAGCCATTAGGGTTACGATTCGACGGCTGCTATTAGTCGTTAGGGTTACGATACAAGAAACTCTGGATTTCTCCATGAAACCCTGGAATCTCTAGTTGGAGAAGTTGCTTACAATGCAGAGAGGGAGCTAGGTGCCGGGTTTGGGCTCAATCCGCGCAGTGGATCCATGTTCTAGGAAGTGAGGGGGAGATATAGAGTTGAAAGCCATGTTAACTCCTACTCGATAGCCATCTGGGGGGGTGCGTCGTGTGCCAAAAGTCCCGGTTTGTCTTGCTTATGATTTTATGTTGGTAGTGGGTGACACACAGGGGCTACTTGAGCTGGTTTCATATTTTGTTGATTTTTTATGAATTTCCCATTGCCGGGGTTAGGCAAAATCTGCAAACCCGCCGGCGCGCGCAGGCACGCGAGGTCCATTGCAACCTTGAACTTAGGAACTTTCCCAGCCTAGGTACCCCATGGTGCACCCCAAAACATTTTTTCCAGAAAATCCAGGGTAATTTATAGGGTACCTACAGTTAGAAACCGCAATTGCCGGGGCGTGACCTGGGGAAGCACAGTATATGTTTGCACCACGAGATGAGCACCAACCTCCCGGGAATGGCGGTCCGCCATGACATAGCATGCGTGTAAATTGCCTCGGACCCTAGGGCGCGCTCAATTCTCGCACCTCCTTTGCAGAATCGTCGGTTTTCCCATGTCGGTAAAAGGAAACTCTGGATTGCTCCATGGAACCCTGGAATCTCTAGTTGGATAAGTTTCTTAGAATGCTGAGAGGGAGCTAGGTGCCGGGTTTAGGCTCAATCCGCGCAGTGGATCCACGTTCTGGGCAGTGAGGGGGAGGTTTAGGGTTGAAAGCCATGTTAACTCTTACTCGATAGCCATCCCGGGGTGCGCCGTGTGCCAAAAGTGCTGGTTTGTATTGCTTATGATTTTATGTTGGTAGTGAGTGACAAGCAGGGGATACTCAAGATATTTTCGTATTTTAGTTGATTTTTGATGAATTTCCCATTGCCGGGGTTCGGGGAGTGCGCCAAATCGGCAAACCCGCTGACGCGCGCAGGCACGCGAGGTCCATTGCAACCTTGAACCTAGGCACTTTCCTAGCCTAGGTACCCCATGGGGCACCCCAAAACATTTTTTGCAGAAAATCCAGAGCAATATCTAGGGTACCTAAAGTTAGAAACCGCAATTGCTGGGACGTAACTCGGGAAAAATACAGTATATGCTTGCACGACGAGATGAGCACCAACCTCATGGGGATGGCGGTCTGCCACGTTGTAGAATGCGTGTAAATTGCCTCGGTCCCTAGGGAGCGCTCAATTCTCACACCTCCTTTGCAAAATCGCCGATTTTCTGGAGTCGGTAAATGGAAACTCTGGATTTATCCATGGAACCCTAGAATCTCTAGTTGGAGAAGTTGCTTACAATGCCGAGAGGGAGCTAGATGCCGGGTTTGGGATCAATCAGCGTAGTGGATCCATGTTTTGGGCAGTGAGGGGGAGGTCTAGGGTTCAAAGCCATGTTAACTCCTACTCGATAGATATCCGGGGGATGTGTCGTGTGCCCAAAGTCCCGGTTTTTATTGCTTCTGATTTTATGTTGGTAGTGGGTGACACGCAGGGGCTACTCGAGGTGGTTTCAAATTTTTTTGATTT
Organism: Avena longiglumis; assembly: GCA_030063025.1. Lineage (NCBI taxonomy): Eukaryota > Viridiplantae > Streptophyta > Magnoliopsida > Poales > Poaceae > Avena > Avena longiglumis. The sequence continues at coordinate 230,194,102 of CP125978.1, forward strand.
CCCATTGCCGGGGTTCGGGGTGGGCAAAATCAGCAAACCCGCCGGTGTGCGCAGGCACGCGAGGTCCATTGCAACCTTGAACGTAGGCACTTGCCTAACCTATGTACCCCATGGGGAACTCCAAAAAATTATTTTAAAGAAAATACAGAGCAATTTCTAGTGTACCTATAGTTGAAACCGCAATTACCGGGGCGTGACTCGGGAAAAATACAGAATATGCTTACACCATGAGATGAGTACCAACTTTCTAGGGATGGCGGTCCGCCACGATGTAGCATGTGTGTAAATTGCCTCGGGCCCTAGGGCGCGCTCAATTCTCGCACCTCCTTTGAAGAATCGCCGGTTTTATGGAGTCGGTAAAAGGAAACACTGGATTTCTCCATGGAACCCTAGAATCTCTAGTTGGAGAAGTTGCTTACAATGCCGAGAGGGAGCTAGGGGGCCGGGTTTTTGTCAATCCGCGTAGTGGATCCACGTTCTGGGCAGTTAGGGGGAGGTCTGGGGTTGCAAGCCATGTTAACTCCTACTCGATAGCCATCTGGGGGGTGCACCGTGTGCCAAAAGTCCTGGTTTATATTGCTTATAATTTTATGTTGGTAGTGGGTGACACGCAGGGGCTACTCGAGCTGGTTTCATATTTTTTTATTTTTGATGAATTTTCCATTGCCGTGGTTGGGGGGTGGGCAAAATTGGCAAACCCGTTGGCGCGCATAGGCACGTGAGGTCCAATGAAACCTTGAACCCAGGAACTTTCCCAGCCTAGGTACCCCATGGGGCACCCCAAAACATTTTTTTCGGAAAATCTAGGGCAAGTTCTAGGGTACCTACAGTTAGAAACCGTAATTGCCGGGGCGTGACTCGGGGAAAATACAGTATATGCTTTCACCATGAGATGAGAACCAACCTCTCGAGGATGGTGGTCCGCCATGAGGTAGCATGTGTGTAAATTGCCTCGGGCCCTAGGGCGTGCTCAATTCTCGCACCTTCTTTTCCGAATCGCCGGTTTTCCGGAGTCGGTAAAAGGAAACTCTAGATTTCTCCATGGAACCTTGGAATATCTAGTTGTATAAGTTGCTTAGAATGCCAAGAGGGATCTAGGTGTCGGGTTTGGGCTCAGTCCGTGTAGTGGATCGATGTTCTGGGCAGTGAGGGGGAGGTCTAGGGTTGAAAGCCATGTTAACTCCTACTCGATAGCCATCCGGGGATGCACCGTGTGCCAAAAGTCCCGGTTTGTCTTGCTTATGATTTTACGTTGGTAGTGGGTGACATGCAGGGGATACTCGAGCTAGTTTTGTATTTTTTTATTTTTGATGAATTTCCCATTGTCAGGGTTTGTGGGGTGGGAAAAATCTGCAAACCCGCCGGCGCGCGTAGGCACGCGAGGTCCATTGAAACCTTGAACCTAGGAACTTTCCCAGCCTAGGTACCCCATGGGGCACCCCAAAACATTTTTTCCAGAAAATCTAGGGAAATTTCTAGGGTACCTATAGTTAGAAAGCGCAATTGCCGGGGCATGACTCGGGAAAAATACAGTATATGCTTGCACCACGAGATGAGCACCAACCTCCCAAGGATGGCGGTCCGCCACGACGTAGCATGCGTGTAAATTGCCTCGGGCCCTAGGCCGCGCTCAATTCTCGCACCTCCTTTGCAGAATCTCCAGTTTTCTGGAGTTGGTAAAAGGAAACTCTGGATTTCTCCATGGAACCCTGGAATCTCTAGTAGGAGAAATTGCTTAGAATTCTGAGAGGGAGCTAGGTGTCGGGTTTGGGCTCAATCCATGCAGTGGATCCACGTTCTGGGCAGTGAGGGGGAGGTCTAGGGTTGAAAGCTATGTTAACTCCTACTCGATAGCCATCCGGGGGTGCGCTGTGTGCCAAAAGTCCCGGTTTGTCTTGTTTATGATTTTATGTTGGTAGTGGGTGACACACAGGGGCTACTCGAGCTGGTTTCATAGCCATTTTTTGTTTGTGTGTGTTATGTCTAGGGTTGATATGAAAATGGTTGTACTCAGTTTTCCCCTTCCCATGATAACTTGTCCTCACTTTAGTTGGTATTCCCTAATTGGTCGAGACGGTTGTCACACGGATCGTGCCCTCCCAATGTTGATCCACTATGATCTAACAGACAAGATAACCACCCTCCTCTCTCTCTCTCTCTCTCTCTCTGGATTCCGACCTCTCTATCCATGCGAAATAACAACTTTGTCACCGATACTTTACTTCCATAATCTAGAAGGGAAGTGTACAAAGGCATATAATTTTTGTATATGCGTGTCTATGCATTTCCTTTTATTATCTGAAAATTATAAAATATTTGGATTTATATACACGAGGTTATATAAAAATATAGAAAATGTATATATTTTCTAGTGGAGCGAGGGGGAAACGCGGCGGCACGCTCGACTAACCGGTTGCAATGCGTCCGCCATGGCACAAGTATGGTGCACTGTAATGTCATGTCAGCGTGGGTCGAATGATGCATCATGTGCACGCGTCGTACCCTTCACATTAGAGCGTGACAACACACGAGGTCTGTCTAGCCATGCTTTAACCGTTGTGTCTTTAGGCGTCCCTCCTTTCGACCCTTCTACGAGAAGCAATCGATCAAGGCGTAGATTAAATAATCTGTCGAGTGGTCATGTCACGTCTATGAAAAGCCTACTACTGCTCCAGCTGCAAACGGGAATGGGCCTCACAATACCGCGCCTACAATGTCATTTCTAGCTGGTTCCCATGGCACGAACCATCCACGCGTCAGCCAGAAGCCGTACCGGGGCACCCAACTGACGAACCTCGAGGCGGAGGGCCCCAGGAGGAGACTTAATAATGCCCCATCTTTAAAAACTACTCCTCTGCATCGTCTCCCTCCCACGCATTAACCAATTCTTCCTGATCTAGCAAAACCCACAAACCTCACCGTACAGCTCGAGGCCTAACAACCACCTTCTCCCTTCCGACGCCATGAAGCGAGTGATTGTAGGTGAGTCTTCGGCTGTTGTAGTCGGGCTGCATGCACCTGCCACGGGCGATGCGATGCCTCCCACCGCAGATCTGGAGGAGATACATGCAGCCCAGGGTGAGGAGGACGTCCAATTCGACCCTTATTAGGACTATGTGCTCGCGGGTGTAGAAGACTTCGGAGCCCCCTATGAGGGCGAGGAGTTCGACGAGCACGTTCCGCTCGTGTACCCGAAGGTACTTTTATTTCTTCATCTTTCTACTTTATTGTTCATATTTTCTGGTCGGGCTATAGATGTACTAGTACTGTATATATTCACGTGATACGTATTCTATCGATCATGATCAGATGCACCATACAACCTGCTACATGTAGAGATTTAGTCTGTTCTGAATTACTCCACATTCTACATTTAGGAGCGAGCTGTGGAGACAGCTATAATAAACCTGTAAAATTGTGCTGTGGTTTTCAAAGTAACTTGAAATGGTTGTTCGAATATCTATGCATGACCGGTAAATGAACTACTAGTTTGTGCGATTTTTTAGAACAAGTAGACTGAGTAAATTTATTTTTCTCATTTCTTTTGCATTTTTTCACATTACAGGATGACTCAAGTGAGGTGGGCTCTGACAAGGAGTACAGGGAAAACAAGAGCCGCCATGTCTTGAAGAGTATCAAGAGCGGAAATTTCCCTTTCCACACTCTAAGTGGGGAGCTCAGTTGCCCCTTCTGTAGCAAAAGAGTCAACCCGAGGATGGACAACATGATTCAACATGCGGTTGGCATCGGCAAAAGTAAGGGTGGCAATGGGCAGGGTATGGGCAGGGTAGATCAATACCATACCCATACCCGTGTATTCGATGGGTAGAAAACTTTACACATACCTGTACCCGCAGGAATAAATCTTTACCCATGCCCATACCCGATGGGTACCCATACCCATTGGGTACCTGACCGGTATATCCAATAGTACATCACAAAATAATAAGTATCTCTACTCAATAATAGGTAGATGAGTACATCAAAAAATTATCAAAGTTTATAAATCATAGTCCCATTATTTCCCCTAGGCTACTCGGCTGCATAGGTCAAAACTCTACAAGTAAGTTTTACAAGTCAGTCTAAATGGAGAGGGTATGGGTATACCCACGGGTATAACCCTATACCCATGCCCATACCCGTGAATTAACTGGTGGGGTACGGGGATTACCCATGGGTATAAAAGTATGCCCATACCCTACTGATGCGGGTAGGGTACCCGCGGGTACCCGTACCCGTGGGGAAAATTGCCATCCTTAGGTAAAAGCCCCAATGCTTCACTCAAGCCAGCGGTCAAGGCTAAGCACGCTGTGTATGGCAAATTCTTGAGGGAGTACATTAGGACCGGCCTTGTTTCCCCAGCATTCGGGATTGGCCAGATCCATCGCTCCAAGCCGGCCAAGAAGTGACCTTGCTGCCTCCTACGGCACCTAATAATTTTAAGTTGTTTCTAACGTTTCTAGAACATGAGACTATATGTGGTGTGTTCGAACGAACGCAATGTCTTCGTGTGTGTCTGTGTTTCATCCGTGTCGCCACCCTCTCGATCCCCACGCCATCGCCAAGTCGCATGCACACCCTTCCTGCCCGGCACGACCACACAATTGTAGCCCTACAATATCGAAACCGATGGTGCTCGACCGGTCAAACTAGCTTCATGGTAGGTAAAGACAGTTGTGATGGTAAATGCGATCTCCCCGACCCTCCTCCCCCCTCCGCTTTTAACGAAGGGCCTCCCGGCCCTGCAGCCCTGCACTGTGCAAATTCTGTCGATGCCATTTGCATGCGGCAGCATCCAGAACTGCCATGCAGTTCCTGGGTTTACTTTATGTGGCTTGACTTCTCTAAAATTTTGGCCAAACTTTCCGTGGCTTGACCATTCAAAAAAAGTCCTTAAGCCTTGGGATGGAGGGAGTACTCCCTCCCTCCCAGTTTAGGATGCGCATAATTTTCTTCAAGGTTTCTCAAATTAGGATGTGTATTATGCATGGAAGCCTAGTGCTAACCTGACTCTTTTTCCACTAATTAAATACTATATGCAATTAACTTATTATATGTTTCCCTTCCCACAATGATGACTAACCAATGCATGCATGAGTTTTAATGGGGAGGCTCCACACGGTGGCATGCATGAGTAGTAATGTTAGGGGTGACCCCTTAGGGAGGCCCGATCTTTCACGAATCCCAAGGAAATCAAGGAGGGAGTGAGGGGGATGAGGAGGGAGGCAAAATCCACGAACTCACACATGAAGAACTCGATGAACACACACACGAAAACACTATACAAGACGATAGCTCACGCCGGTGGCAACCGGTCCAACACAATCTATAGGATCGGAGTTGGGCAAGACACTCTCCCACGGCCAACAACGGGGGTGAGTGGCTTGATGAGATCTTGAATACTTGGAGTCGAACACCGAACTCCAACGACTTATACAACTTGAACACACGAGGCAAAATCCTAGAGGAGGTGGGGGATCATTGGTGCCCATTATCAAGGAGCATGAGACTAGCAATTGATAGATCCTCTAGGGGTGTCTTCATTTACAATTATCCAAGTCTAGGGTTTACAATAGAGGGTGGGGGATATTTATAGGCCATCCACATAAACAGGGGTAGTTTAGGTACGAAACGGGAAAATATAGAAAGGGTACATGGCGCCGGGCCGAGCTGGTGCAAGCAGGTTCAGGAAAGACCGTTAGTACCGGGTCACGTCCGGTAGTACCGCCCTGGGACCAGCAGTGCCGCTTGCAGTCCTGGGACTTTTGTAGGAGTCGTCAGTAGCGAGCGGTAGTAGGGGCGGTGGTACCATCAAATGGTAGTACCGGTTCCAGTACCGGTAGTACCGCTGACGCCAGGGCTTGGATGGGTTCCTCTTGGAGCGCGTGGTAGTGGGTTCCGGTAGTGCCACTTGCACCGGTAGTACCGGTTGCCAGGTCCGGTAGTACTACTGGAGCCTGGATGAGGTTGGTCCCTTCTGCCGTGGTCTCTCTGTTCCATGGGTCCTTCTCTTCATACCTTAGGATGCACAGAGTGGGCGTATGAAGTCGCAAGCCATCCAGGGGCGTATCGAAATCACACGAGGAAAGTAGCTAGTTAACCTTAGCTTTTAGGAGTTTGGCTCGGGCGCGAATCATGGGTCCACTTGGGGAGCTATTAGGAGTAGATGTAGTAGCGTCCGTAGGATGTCCTACATCAGCTCCCCCCCTTGGGAAAGAGTCGTCCTCGACTCTACAACCTTCTCAACTTCATCATCTCCATGGAATGGTGATAGGTCTTTGACATTGAACATCGAGCTCACTAGGTATTTTGATGTGGGGATGTCGATTATGTGGCGTTGTTGTTGATCCTCTTGAGGACTTTGAAAGGGCCATCGCCCCTTGGTTTGAGCTTGGAGTCGCGATCTTTGGGGAAGCGGTCTTTACTCAAGTGTATCCACACTAGGTCGCCTTCTTCGAAGATTATCTCCTTCTTGTTCTTGTTTAGCCATGATGCTTGGAAAAGTACTTGTTGCTCGATCGTAGATCTTGTGTTTTCATGGAGTTTCTTCATTGCTTGGGCGCGCTTGTCGACGTACATGTTGATGCGGTCATGAAGAGGAAGAGGTAGGATGTCGAGCGCGGTGAGAGGCTCGAATCCATAGACGATCATGAACGGGATCCTCATGGTTGTGGAGTGTTTGGCATGGCTGTAGGCGAACTCGGCGTGGGAATGCATTCCTCCCAATCCTTAAGGTTATTCTTGATCAACACGTGGAGTAGCGTTCCGAGGCTCCGGTTGACAACCTCGGTTTGTCCATCAGTTTGGGGATGAGATGCGGACGAGAATAGTAGTTTGATCCCGAGCTTTGCCATGAGTGTCTTCCAAAAGTAGCTCATGAATTTGACGTCGCGGTCCGGAGACGATCGTTCGAGGTACACCGTGTAGCCGAATTATTTCCCTGAAAAACAGATTTGCTACATGTGAAGCATCAGAGGTCTTATGACACGGAATGAAGTGTGCCATTTTGGAAAAATGATCCACTACGACAAATATTGAATCGTGGCCATGTTTAGATCTAGGTAGTCCTAACACAAATTCCATGCTAATGTACGACCAAGGTGCATGAGGAATAGTTAATGGCATGTAAAGACCAAAGGGGTTAAACTTAGACTTAGGTTGGACGCATGTAGTGCATCGTTGGACGTGGCGTTCCACGTCGCCCTTCATCTTTGGACAAAAGTAGTGGGTGGAGAGCATGTCATATGTCTTGTCCCGGCCAAAGTGACCCATAAGGCCTCCACCATGGGACTCTTGAAGAAGCTCCCTTATGGGTTGGCCCCATAAGGCCTCCACCATGGGAATTTTGCATAAGGACGCCTCCAATTCCAATTCCACTAGCATCACACTTGATCTCAAATGTTTCTGGGAAATCCGGTAAAGCGAGGAGTGGTGCTTCGATTAGCCTATTTTTGAGCTCATCAAACGCTTTTTGTTGTGCTTTGCCCCAAACAAATGTGACATTTTTCTTGGTCAACTCGTTGAGAGGGCAAGCAATGGTAGAAAAGTCTTTCACAAAGCGACGGTAGAAACCGGCCAACCCATGAAAACTACGAAGTTCACTAACATTGGTAGGGATGGGCCAATCTCGTAGTCCTTAACTTTTGATACATAAACTTCAATGCCATTAGAAGACACAACAAAACCAAGGAAAATCAGTTTGTCTTTCACAAAAGTACACTTGGGGAGATTAGCATATAGCTTTTCATGACGAAAGATTTGAAGGACCTCCTTAACATGTGTAACATGCTCCTCTAGTGACTTGCTATAGACAAGAATATCATCAAAGTAAACAACGACACTCTTGCCAATGAGAGATCTCAAAATATGGTTCATAAGGCGCATGAAGGTAGATGGGGCATTAGATAAGCCAAAAGGCATAACCAACCATTCATAGAGACCAAGTTTGGTCTTGAAGGCAGTTTTCCACTCATCACACTCGGCCATGCGCATTTGATGGTAACCAATACGAAGATCAATTTTCGAAAATATAGTGGCTCCACACAACTCATCAAGCATTTCATCAAGACGCGGTATAGGATGTCGATAATGCACGGTGATAGCATTAATTGGACGATAGTCCATGCATAACTGCAACATATCATCTGATTTTGGTACAAGAACCACGGGTACCACGCTTGGACTAGTTCTTACTTGGATCAAACCTTTGGAGACGAGTTGGTTCATTTGTCGTTCTATGTATTTCGTCTCTTCGAGGTTCGTGCGATATGCAGCATGGTTTGGAAGGGGTGTGCCGGGTATGAGGTCGATGCGGTGCTCGATTCCACGAAGAGGGGCTAGTCCATGAGGAAGCTCTTCGTGGAACACTTCTTGGAAATCCTTCAAAATATTCATCAAAGAAGGAGGAACATTTGTCAAGTCATTAGTTCCTTGCGTAGTCTCTTGCATATAACGACATACTACAAGATGGATGGGTTGTTCCGCACTTCTCTCGTCTCACTTTTGGTGGCAAGAAGAACACTCTTAGTTTTTCTACTCGAGTTTGGCTTGTGGCTCTCACTCACTATAGTGTGGTTCGCTCGCTCGCCGCTCTTCTCACAAGGAGGTGTTGTGCTTTGCGCCCTCGCTAAAGCCTTTTCATTGTCCGCAATTATTTGGCTAGGAGTCATTGGTTGCAAAACACAAGTCTTGTCAAGCCATTTGAAAGTATAAGCGTTTGTGTGACCATTATGCAAAGAACGCTTGTCATATTGCGACGGCCTACCTAGCAACATATGGAAAACCTTCATGGGGACTACATCACACTCCACCGTGTCCTTGTATGGTCCAATTGAGAAAGTTACCGAGATGGTGTGCCTGATCTTGACGAACCCTTGGTCACTTAGCCATTGTATATGGTATGGATGCTTATGTGGATGGATGGTGAGGTTGAACTTCTCACACAATTCCGTGCTTGCAAGATTGTGGCAACTCCCTCCATCGATGACAACTTTGATGGACTTCCCATTGATACCGGCACGAGTTTGGAAGATGTTTGATCTTTGGTCTTCATTCTCATTGACTTGAGTAGTTAAGACCCTTGTGACCACAAGCGATGGACTTGCGTCATGCTCATGCACAAGTAGTTCTTGGTCATCTTCCAAATGTTTCCTAGCCAATGCTTCCTTGACCCTTGCATCAAACTCATCTTCACTCAAGTATTCTTCATCGCCATTGTCGTGGATAAACAAAACTTTCTTGTTTCCACAAGCGGCTGACTTGTGTCCTTTGCCACCACACTTGTAGCATTCACCATTGAATGGTTGATCATCCTTTGTGTATTTGCCACTTGGGGGTGGTTTTCCTTAAGGAAGTGTTGGATTGAAGGGAAGCTTGATGGTACTTGATGAGATTCCACTTGGTGTTGTTGATGTAGTGGTTGGCGCTTGCTTGTAGGTGAAGTATGTCTTTGGCTTATTGTACTTGATGTCCTCATGCACTTGACGTTCGGCTTTTGTTGCTATGTGCACAAGCTCAACCATGTTGTTGTACTTTTGGAACTCAGTGATGCGCTTGATTTGGTGGTTCAAGCCATTGAGGAAACATGCCATTGTTTGTTCATCACGCTCTTCAATGTTGGCACGGATCATGTTGAGCTCCATTTGCTTGAAGTACTCTTCCACGGTCTTTTTCCCTTGACTAAGAGTTTGAAGCTTGTTAAAGAGGTCACATGTGTAGTGCGAAGGAACAAACCGGGATCTCATATGAGCCTTCATATCTTGCCAAGTTGTGATTGGAGGCTCTTCTTTTGCTTCACGAGCAAGTTGGACTTGTTCCCACCAAAGGTTGTCATAATCATCAAACTCGAAGGACGCCATGGCCATCATGTTCTCATTGCTATAGTTGTGCATGCGGAAGATCTTGTCAACCTTGAGTTCCCACGAGAGATATTCTTCGGGTTCATTGGAACCGGTGAACTTGGGCATGGTGAATTTGAGCTTTCCGAAGGTTTCTTCTTCATTTAGGTTCCATCTTCATCATCCGAGCTATCACGTCTTGCTTGGTGATGGTGGAGTTTCCCTTGCGGTTGTTGTGGTGCCGCATTTGGTGGTGGAACTTGGTCTTGACGATGATCTTGGGGAGCTTGCTCGTGTTGTTGGCGCGGTTGAGGACGAGGCGGAGGCGCTTGGTCCTCATCACGAGCTTGGGGAGCCTGCTCTTGGTCATGGCGTGGTAGATGACGATGAGCATTGTCTTGCGCCATGTGGCGAGGAGGACGGCGAGTCGCATGTACAATGGGTCGCTCCCCTCTTCAAGATGTGGAGGAGGCTCGTCATGGTGCTCATGTTGTCGATGTTGACGTTCATGTCGATGATGACGCGTTGGTGGGTCTTCGAGTGCGTCATGTGGACGGCGGCCTTGTTCATCCAATTTGGAGGCTTCACTTGTTGTTGGAGGGATGTGTCGTTGACGATGGGCTTGGGGGTCCACGTGAGGTTGCTCTTGTTGAATTACTAGTGCCCTTGGTTGTGGGCGGTTCGCTTCACGTCTTGGAGGTCTTGCAGAGAGGTCACCATCATAGCTTGACGTTGCGGCGTGTCGCGGAGATGGTACCGCTTGAGAAGAGCTCATGGATTGAAGGATGGGTCCATCTTGGTGCCTTGAAGCGTGATGGCATGAATAACTTGATTAACTTGAGGAGTGTCGTGACGAGCTTGAGTCGCGAGGTCACGGTCTTGCGAGCCCATCAATGAGGTGTTGAAGCTTTTCATCCGTTGTGGCGAGAGCACGACCAAGAGCTTCATTTTGATGGCCGAGGTTGTGTTGCATAGCATGCATTTGTCCTCGGACCTCTTCGAAGAGGTTGTTGATGTTCTTGAATTCCACTCGGGTTTCGCTAAATTGTTCGTCTTGGCGCCGCTCAAGGTCTTCACAACGGTAGTTGAATTCTCCTCGGACCTTCCAATGATCCCATCTTGTCATGTATTGTGTGTCTTCCTCTTGTGGTGGCGTTGGTTGGGACGACTCAGCATTCCTATCCATGATGCAAATCCGACAAGAGTTGTATATGGAGAAGACAACGTGGGGAGTTAGCCTTTTACTTCACCTTGGATATTGTATCAAACCAATTGCCACACAAGAGAGCTAAGATCTTGCAAAGTGAAATCGCAAAGCAACTCACACAGAAATAAACTATAACTCTCAAAAGCTTTTGGTGGAAGGTTAGGATTGGAAAACCAAACGAAACGATCCAAAATAAAAGGTTATTATTCTATGTGGTAAAGAACCAAACATCAAAAGCACAAAGGATACGATCTACCAAAACACGCGGAAACACACACGTGGAGATTAAAGGGGTTAGCACGACTATGAAAGTGAGCACAAAATGTCCTAATGAAGACTAAGCTCGGTGTCGTGCCAACGCAAGGAGAGACCACAACTCGTTTGCCAAAAGAGGGTTAAGCAACGGATTTGTGCACTTGCCTTGGTGAGCTCTTTCCTCTCTCCTTGCTTACAAGATTGATACTCTCTTTGTATTGGGATACTATGTATCTTTTTTTCTTTTTTTTGAGATTCTTTGTCTCCCTTTCTATACTAATGTGTTAACTTTTGTATTTGCTCTCACACTCTCACTTTCCAAAGGCAAGTGCACAATGCATAGAAAAACACAAAATGATTTGCTCTCATAGGATAGATACACACAAAGGAAGATATGGGCTGTCAAGGTGGTGCAAGTTATACCTTCGGTATTGTTGACGACTTACAACTGATGTTGGAGACGATATTCGAGTGTCGCGGTGTCGACGAGCACGAGATGATAGTTTTTGCGGAATCTTTTGTTAGTATGGCGACAAGCACGCGGAACATGAACAAACAAAAGAGGACAATCAGAAAACGAAATTGAGGTGTCAAAAGGAAAGAAAAACCGTCAGTTGCGGGCAGTAGTACCGCCGGCTACGACCGGTAGTACCGGTGATATGCGGTAGTACCGCAAGTACGACCGGTAGTACCGCTAGATGCAGATCTGGGCACGCAATCGACCTAGAAAAACCTCAAATTCGTGGCAATCTGACCGAAAGTCTAGGCTAGGAACAACTGAAGACGGTAGATCGACTCTAAAAGCAATAGTTCTATGGTCCAAAACCACGAAAAACTCACCGAATACAGAGATTGATTCGAAGGCATTATGGTGCGCTTTTTGGGGATTTTTGAATTTATGATGGATAGAAGAAAAATTGAGGGGAAATTCGTGATCAACCTTGCTCTTGATACCAATATGTTAGGGGTGACCCCTTAGGGAGGCCCGATCTTTCACGAATCCCAAGGAAATCGAGGAGGGAGTGAGGGGGATGAGGAGGGAGGCAAAATCCACGAACTCACACACAAAGAACTCGATGAACACACACACACACACGGAAAAATGATATAAGCCGATAGCTCACGCCGGTGGGAACCGGTCCAACACAATCTCTAGGATCGGTGTTGGGAAAGACACTCTCCCACGACTAACAACGGGGGTGAGAGGCTTGATGAGATCTTGACTAGTTGGAGAAGAACACCGAACTCCAAGGACTTGTACAACTTGAACGCACGAGGAAAAATACAAGAGGAGGTCGGGGATAATTGGTGCCCCTTATCAAGGATCATGAGACTAGCAATTGATAGATCCTCTAGGGGTGTCTTCAATTACAATTATCCAAGTGTAGGGTTTACAATAGAGGGTGGGGGCTATTTATAGGCCAGCCACATAAACAAGGGTAATTTAGGTACGAAATAGGAAAATATAGAAAGGGTACATGGCGTCGGGCCGAGCTGGCGCGAGAAGGTTCAGACAAGACCGGTAGTACTGGGCTCACGCCCAGCAGTGTCGCACTGGGACCGGCTATGCCGCTTGTGGTCCTGGGACTTTCGTAGGAGTCGTCAGTAGCGAGCGGTAGTAGGGGGCGGTGGTACCTTCGACCAGTAGTACCGGTTCCAGTACTGGTAGTACCGCTGACATCTAGGCTTGGATGGGTTCCTCCTGGAGCACGCGGTAGTGGGTTCTGGTAGTGCCGCTTGCACCGGTAGTACCTATGACAGGTCCGGTAGTACCGCTGGAGCCTGGATGAGGTTGGTCCCTTCCGCCATGGTCTCTCCGTTCCATGGGTCCTTCTCTTCATACCTGAGGATGCACAGAGTGGGCGTATGAAGTATCAAGCCATCCAGGGGCGTATCGAAATCACACGAGGAAAGGATTGAGTTAACCTTAGCTTGTAAGAGTTTGGCTCGGGCGCGAGTCATGGGTACACATGGGGAGCTAGTAGGAGTAGATGTAGTAGCGTCCGTAGGACGGGCTGCATCAAGTAATGAGTAAATCGGGAAAGGGTTAATTCAGTCCAGGATTTTCCTCCACAACCTTGCATCCAGTCTATTGGTATGCGTGTCAAAAACTATATGCATCCTAAATTGTGAGAGAGGGAGTATTAAAAAATATAGCTACCTGATATTGTGGTGGGATCCTTAAGATCATATGCTGCTGTCCACAAACGGGCACAATCTAAGGACACATTCATAATATAAGATGCTAGAAAACTCGGCACATCATTCTTGGCAGTAGTGGAACAGACATAATTATTCTTATAATGAAGGTTACTGTGATAAACACACCTAGATTATAATTTGAAAAGGTAATAAACAATAGTTCATAAGTGCTCACACATAGCTATCACACATTTTACTTGTGAAAGAACATGTTTTTGTAAACATAACAAGCCCCATACAAACACAACAATCATGCACTAAAATTGGACATCCCAGCCTGTTGGAATGATTGGCAGAGAAGGCGACCAATCCCAGGATGTCATCGGGCGCTTGCCCCAGCTGTTAGATTCCTCTCCATCATTGTATCTGCGGGAAACCACTTGCCTTCCTGGTGGTTGAAGGGCGCGTTGCCTGGAACGAAACACTTTGATCTGGCGGTACATCTCATGGCTGATATACCCATCAATAGCAGCGTAGTTTAGGTTAGGTTTAGAAAGCGACTTATCCTCCCAGTAATCGTGTCCTAAACGCCTCCACCAACATCTCAGGAGTTTGTCCTTCATGTCAGCGTACCACGGGTTGATGAAATTAGCGGCAAGATCAGCCATCCCAGTCCTGCTGCCTCTCGTCCCTCACATCCAGTAAATATCCTGGATGTCCACTATGTACTCCTCTGGGATGAAACTTCCGAAAGTCGGTCTAGTAAGCAGGCCATTGTTAGACCTGGTGTCAAGACTAGTAAATGTTATCTGGTGGTTCACGAGAAAGTCACCAAAGAGCAACCTAATTCTTTTGCCCCACCTGCATGAAAATGGATTCAGACAAATAATGTAGCAAGAACTTTTGCAAACAAACGGCTCAGGAACAAAATGAAAGCAACATGTACCTATTCCTATCACCCCCTTCTCGCAAAAAGGCTGGTAAACAAGGACGTGCTCCTTCATGGAGATTTGCAGCACGGCGATCCTGCGGCAATCTCTGCTGCACTCGAGGTAAAGACTCACAAACATGAACCCGCTTTCTTTCGACGACAGCCAATTCTTGTAGTGGGCAATAGTGCGGTTAACCGTCTCAGTGTCAGTGGTGTAGACGACACTGAGCTTCTTCCCGCCGTGGACTTCTATGTCGAAGTACGCGGTCCCTATCAGGCCGTCATTTCGGACATCCCCGGTCCATGACTACATGCAAGAGGGAAAGGACATGGAGGAAGAGGCTGATGCCGTGGCGGTAGAAATGGATGAGGCCGTGGAGGAGGAAGACGATGAGGCCGTGGAGGAGGAAAGGAGACATAGAAGAGAGAAACTACCTATTGCAAGATTGCAACCGCCCTTCCTAGTATGTGGAACGGTGCACGACCGTTTGTAGTGGGGTGGAAGTGGAGGAAAACGGAGGTTCTACGAGTCCACACTTTCACTGCCTTAAATTGGTTCCGCGCCAATAGCATGCAGTGGAATCAAGGTTTGCCATGCACGATCTAATTCAAACTTAGTCGTGTTCCGACCTTCACTCTCTGACATGTGGGACCCAAAATTTGGCAGTCACATACCAGCATAGTTTTAAAAACTGGACCCGTTAGTGAACCGGTGAGGCGACTCAGAGGCGCTGGCAGAAGGATGACCGACGGCAGCCTGAGCCATCAATGGCGACTCGACGACACGCTGACTGACTGGACGACACTCTCTCCACCGCTGCTGCAGGCACCGCCCAACGCATGCCCTACTAACTAGACACTTCAATGCCCCTCTTCAGCCTTCGCGCCGGCATCTGATGCCGCCCCCTTTTAACCAGCCACTCGCGGCCATCTTCTCCCATGCAGAACACCATCCCTCTCTTCCTTTCGCTTTTCCTTCTCCACTTCTTGTAGCTAGCCATGGCCGGCGGCGCTGGGTCGAGGGGAGGCCATGGCAGCCGTGGACGCTGAGGGAGGCGTGGAGAACACTGCCAAGTCACCGTGCCACCACGCTCTCCCTCAACACCGTTGTCGCCCGAAGGTTTCGACCCAGGCACCCAGTTCGCTATGGCCATCCACCACGGCATGCCGCGTGACAGGTTGCTCCTGCCCCGCGGGTTCGTGATGCTGATCTGCGACGAGCCGCCCCCGCTCGCCATGTTGTGGGAAAACGGCTTCAGGACAGGAAGGTACTCAGTCGACCTGCAGTCTGACCACCTCGGCCAGATGTACCTCGGCAACATCTTGGAGCGCTTCGCCCGCTCGCACCACATCAAAGCGGGCAACATCGTCGTCTTCAAGTACGATGGCGAAGGAAAGTTTGGCATCAGCGTCTTCGACCACACCATGTGCCGCCGCTGCTACCACTCCGACTCCGACGAGTAGGCTAGACTATGCGCGCGCCATGTATGATGTATGAATGTAGGCATTGGCCATTTGAAATGGAAATCTTTATTCAAGCCCTAAAACATTGTTACACTCATGCCGCCCTAAAACATTGTTAGAACCTAAGACTACGTGCGGCCGCCGGTGCTGGGGCGGCGGCTACGGCGAGTCAGATACACCATTCGTCATCGAGCGAATTGATGAGCACTCGTTGCGAAGCGGTGGGAAAGAAAGGCGGGAGCGCTGGATGAAATTGGTTTTGCGCCACCCGCATGCAGTGGAATCGAGGTCCGCCATGCACGATCCAAGTCAAATGTACTCACGTTTGCGCGTGCATTCACTCGCTGACAGGTGCCCTCAAAATTATTTTTTTCACTTCCTTGCATGAAATTGGTTCTGCGCCACTTGCATGCAGTCAAATGTACTCACGTTAGACGGTCCCCATGCCCACCCTCACTAATTACGGCCCCCTTCCTTGCCTTCCACGCAGACGAGACATGTGTATGTGCAATTAAATTGCATGCTTGGATATGACACGTGATAAGTAGTGATGCATAGCATATGAGCTATAGGTGACGCATTGGACAGGACAAAACGACTGATAGCTTGAATTGACGTGACAGCACAAGAAGCATATATCCTCGTTATTATTCTTTTTAATGAGGGCTCCTTTTAAATATTTGTTTACTCAGAAGATGGAACGGCCGCCGCCACGCATCTCCACAAGTTCATCTGAATCGCAGCGACGGTTCCAACATATCCCCTGTTTCGAAGAAAGCCCTCTTCTTCCTCCTGTCCTCTTTCTTCTCCTTCCCATCTGTTGTTCTTTCTGTCTTCTCCTTGCCGCCGCCACGCTTCTCCACAAGGACATCTAAATCGCAGCAACGGTTCCAGCCTTCCCTTTGTTTCACTGCAAGCCTTCTTCTTACTCCTATCCTCTATCTTCTGCATCCCATCTATTGTTCTTTCTGTCTACTCCTTGCCGCCATGGAAGGTTACACTCGAGAGATAAACTTCATTGCCCATGGCAATAAAGAGATACATGTCGTCTACACCAATGAGGAGGATACAGTTGTGCGAGTCCTGAGGATGTACGAGGAATGGCTTGAGAAGGACGAGGACAAGTTTGTCGGATTGGACCTCGAGTACACCAAGGAGGAGGAATACTGCGAAAACCTGGTCGCCGTCGTTCAACTGGCAGTGAGGCAACACGTCCTCGTCTACCACTACTCTTGGTTTGTAGATATGATCTCTTTAGTTTACCACTTCATGGTTTTCTTACTTTTAATGGTCACTTTTATGATTTTAATCAATTGATCTTGCCTTTACTAAACAGTCTTAGTCGTAAATTTGCTCAAATGTTATTCTCGCAAATACTGCAATATTTCCATATGCTCATGTCGCATTTACTGAGTTCTGTTAGTACCAAATGAATTATAACTATATAACTTTTAGAGTGTTCACCTTGGATTTACTAAATTTTTGTAGTTTCAATTTTTATTCAGGATGTGGTATTGCATTGTCTAAATAGTCATTGTCCCAAATTTTATTATAGTGGGGATCTTGCAAGTACTGCATTTTTGCAACTAGTGAATTTTATTGTGTATGGAATCTATCCACTTGGTCATGTTGCAACTACTGAATTTTATTAGGACCAAAAAATTATGACAAGCCATACTTGAGAGTCTTGATTTTGCATTTACTAAATTTTTGTACCTTAAAAATATATTTAGAGATGATGATCTTGCGTGGACAACATTTGTAGTTACTCCATTTGTCACTGTTTTGGTCATGCATTTTATGATGACAAACTACATACTTCTAGGACTGACAAGAAGTGTCCGGCACTGCACCAGTTCCTGGTGCATAAAGGAATTGTTTTCTGCACTGTCGACAAAACATCTTATTCTGTCAAGTTTTCTCATGCGGGAATCAAAATTCTTGAGCACAAGTGGATGATATTCAAGATCAAAGGGGACTGGAAGAGGGATGGAATGGCTAGTCTCGCGGCTAGAATCATCGATTCGTCGTACACCTAAATAAAGGAATATTTCCCTGAATATAGGCATGGTTTTTGGGAGGAGACGTCATTGTCTGATATAAACCTAAAGTATGCAGCCATAGATGCTTACGTGACCTACCGGTTGTATGCTAATATCCATTTCTTTCATACTTTCCTCGTGTTTTCCCTAGTTGCAATGGGAAGACAAGCAAAGGGGAGGACTTTGTCAGGAATGCAGAATAGCTGATGCTGCAAACAGAGAGGCTGCGACTAAAGATAGGGAACCCAAGGCTGCTTCCAGGTGGGATGACTTTTATATCATTAGCGGTGGAAGGCCAATAACACAAGCGACATATGGAATGATGGTCGTTGGTCTCCTAGGAAAGATGATAAGCGCATCAAGTGGTCTGATGAGGAGTGAATTAAATTTTACTACTTTCAGTTATGTTTCTGTATATGTCTGGTAGCTTGTCAAGAACTTATGTTGGTCATGTGGAATTATTAGTGTATGAACCATTTTAATATGTATGGGAATCATTGTGACTTATTGTGTAATTATATACCTGTGTTTGCGCCACGCTACCTGGGTTGACCAAGCCTTGTAATTTTATAATAAATTGAGAAATTCTCCTGGAAACCTTCAAATTTGTTCATTGTGTGGAAAATACATTGAATAAAAATGACAAAATTTTGAAAAATGTCCCCCTAGCAGCCCACTCTGTAATGTGGGGGTAGTTAGGTGAACGATCATGTCTGACTACTCGAAAGAGCAACTTATGTACCATGTTTTCATCTACCGTTCTTCAAATGGACTCAAATTTGGAACAAGGGGGTGTCACCACATTCCTAATAAAGGTAGCATTATATCTAGCCATATTGGTTTGAAAATTTCAAAAAATTCACCTTCAAACTCAAAAAGGGCTTTCATTTGTGAATCAAGTACCAAAACTACAATTTCAAACCTTCTAGTTGCATGCTTGTGTGGTTTTACATCACATTGGGATCATAGAAGATCAAATATACTTTTCAGATGCTTTTACCAAACCACAATGATCCACATGACCACACACACTCAAGTGGATGTTGTGATGCATCTTATGTCCCACTAGTGCATCATTCCATATGTGGCAGTTGCATCACAGTGGATTTTTGGGATTTATGACCATGGTTTGACACATGGAGTCCCTAGAGTCATTTGGATACGTTCTTTTCAAATCACAATGATCCACACGACCACACACACTACAATGGATGTGGTGATGCAACTTCTGTCACACCGGTGCATCATTCCATGTGGAAGCTGCATTCAGTGGCTTTCTGGGAATTTATGACCATGGTTTGACACATGGACTCCATAGATTCATTGCATGTGTTTTTTTACCAAACCACAATGATCCACATGACCACACACACTCAAGTGGATGTGGTGAGGCAACTTCTATCACACTGGTGCATCATTCCATATTTCCATGTGGCAGCTGCATTGCTAGTGATGCTCTTTACATGGCGACCCAAGCGCTGGATGAAATTGGTCCCGCGCCACTTGCATGCAGATTCTTCCTGATCATAGTCCTCAATAACTGTGACAATGTTCTATTCACCACCTCCGTCTGACCATCTGTTTGGGGATGACAAGTAGTACTGAACAACAAATTTGTTCCAAGCTTCCCCCATAAGGTCTTCCAAAAGTAGGTCATGAACTTCACATCACGGTCAGATATAATCGTCTTGGGTACTCTATGTAGTCTCACGATGTCCCTAAAAAACAGGTTAGCAATATGCGACGCATCGTCGCTATTGTGGCGGGCAATAAAATGAGCCATCTTAGAGAATCTATCCACTACCACAAATATAGAATCATGACATCTGTGAGTTTTGGGTAAACCTATCACAAAGTCCATGCTAATATCTTCCCAAGGTGTAGTAGGTGAAAAGAGAGTTGTATACAAACCATGAGGCTTCAACTTTGATTTGGACTTGTTGCATGTAATGCAGCGACTCACAAATCGATAGACATCACGCCTCATCTTGGGCCAATAAAAGTGATCAGCGAGCATGAGGAAAGTCTTCTCACGCCCAATGTGACCCATCACACCTCCAGCATGTGATTCCTGCACTAAAAACAAACGCATAGACGATTCTGGAATGCATAGTTTGTTATCTCTAAACAAATAGCCATCATGTATATGATACTTATCCCAAGCATGTTTCAAAGCACACAAACGATATGGTTCAACAAAATCATGATCATTTGCATAAAGTGCAGAAATACTCTCTAATCCAGGAATTTTAACATCAAGAAGTGTCAATAACATATTCTTCCTAGACAAATCATCAGCAACCACATTTTCTTTTCCTTTCTTATATTTTATAATGTAAGGAGATGATTCAATAAACTTGACCCATTTAGCTAAGTGTCTATGCAAGTTTGATTGATCTTTAAGATTCCTCAATGCTTCATGATCAAAATATATGATAAATTCTTTTGGCCACAAATAATGTTGCCAAACCTCAAGAACTCTAACAAGTGCATACAATTCTTTATCATAAACAGGATAATTCAGTCTAGCACCAGCAAGTTTTTCAGAAAATATGCTATAGGACGACCCTCTTGCATCAAAACGCCATCAATTCCTATACCACTAGCATCACATTCAACTTCAAATTGCTTTGAAAAATCAGGTAATGCAAGGAAAGGTGCAGTAGTGAGCAAACGTTTCAATGTATCAAATGCAATTTCTTGGGCTGCGCCCCATACAAATGGCACACCTTTCTTAGTCAATTCATTCAATGGTGCAGCAATAGTGCTAAAATCCTCCACAAAGCGCCTATAGAAACCAGCTAAACCATGGAAACTACGCACTTGACTCACATTCATGGGAATAGGACAATTTTGAATTGCTTCAATTTTAGATTGATCTACTTCTACCCCATGCTTAGATACAACATATCCCAGAAATATGACCTTATCTTTTGCAAATGTGCACTTCTCAAGATTAGCATATAATTGATTATCACGCAACACTTGCAACACTTGTCTAATATGATCAGAGTGTTCAGTTTCATTGCGGCTGTATATGAGTATATCATCGAAATAAACAACCAAAAAACGACCAATATATTCTCTCAAAACATGATTCATTAATCTCATGAATGTACTAGGTGCATTAGTAAGACCAAAAGGCATAACTAACCATTCATACAAACCAAATTTTGTTTTGAAATAAGTTTTCATTCATCGCCTTCTTTCATCCTAATTTGATGGTATCTGCTATGCAAATCAATTTTAGAGAAAATAGCAGCACCACTAAATTCATATAACATATCCTCTAAGCGTTGAATAGGATGACGATATCAAATAGTGATGTTATTAATAGCTCTACAATCTGCACACATGTGCCATGTACCAATCTTTCTTAGGCACTAATATAACAGGAACATCACAAGGGCTAAGAGAAACACGAATGTACCCTTTGTCGAGCAACTCTTGTACTTGTTTTTGTATCTCCTTAGTTTCCTCGGGGTTGGTTCAGTATGGTGCCCGGTTTGGTAATGTAGCGCCAGGGATCAAATCTATTTGATGCTCAATGCCACGCAATGGAGGCAATCCAGCTAGCACATCATCTGGAAACACATCACCAAAATCCTGCAAAACAGTAGATACACCAAGAGAAATAGGGGTCAGGTTGTTAGAAACCAAAACATCTCCCTTATACATGAGCACAAGGGGCATGGCTGTAGGATCCTCACTAAATTCTCTCATGTCCTCTTTGGTGGCTAGTATTAATAGATTAGGCACTCGCTCACTTTTCGTTATATCATTCTTTTGGGGCTCATTAACAACACTCATAGTGTCAACACTCTCTCGCCTAGGTGCATCTTGCAAGTTCACTTCAATCTTTTGACGAGATTCATTCACAATCTGATGTGTGTCATAGGCTGCAAATTGATTTTCTTGCCCTTGAACTCCAAATGATATGTATTGGCTCGGCCATTGTGTTGCACATGGCGATCATAAAGACAAGGCTGACCCAATAGTAAATGGCACACAGTCATAGGAACCACATCAAAATCAATAGAATCCTTGTATGGCCCTATTTCAAAGTTCACACGTACCATATGGTTTACCTTCATCTCACCACTGTCACTCAACCATTGTATGTAGTATGGCTTGGGATGAGGTAAATATGTCAAATTCAGCTTGGCACAGAACTCCTTGCTTGCAAGATTTCTGCAACTACCTCCATCAATAATCACTTTGCAAGCTTTGTTTGGGCCAACTAGAGATTTTGTTTGGAACAAGTTGCAGCGCTGAGAGTCAACAACGGGCTGCACACTAAGAATACGCGGGATCGGTCTTCGGGTCTTCGGATTTGGGGCTTCAGGATTCGGCCATCGGACTCCGTGGAAGTCATAGTGTCCGGGAAGATGACCTTGTCCACTCGGTGTCGATCTTGTTTGTCATTGAGAAACTTTAGTGTCGTCCCACCAACTACGAATGGCCACGGCCGTGGTATTGGAGATCTTGACACTGTTCGGTTCCTCGGTTCACCGCGTGCACATGGGCTCTGAGTTGGGCAGCCAAAAGTCACATGAACAGCACCAACACGACAAGTTCCACTCAAAACGGCAGCAGGCAGAGCAAACTTGGGAAGGCAGAGGTCATCCCAGTGGCGGTGGTAACCAAAGGGCGGAGGAGACGAGGACAGGGATCGGGGCGCGAGCTCGCAGGGAATAGGAATGGACCGGACGGCGTAGCAGCGGGCGATGGTGGAGTCCAGCAAGCAGAGGGGGCGGCGAGACCCTAGAGAGGGTGAGGCGCATGCGGCCAATCGTCGGGCAGGGGCCCCTGCAGGTGGAAGCGCGGTTAAGCGAAGGCCCGCGAGCGATGGCTCGGATTCCGACGGCGGGGTCTGGCGGACGACGGTGGCCGGACTTGAGGGCGGTCCAAAGACGGCGTTGACCAACGGCGCCATGCGGGGAGGCCGAAGAGGGCGAAAGCAAGGAGAGGGCCACGGCGGCGGCGCGCAGAGGCGATGAGGGTCGGGCTCGCGGAGGAGGAACGGCCCCGGCGGCGCTCGACGGGAGCGAGGGCGGCCAGGCGGGTTGTGGAAGGGACGACGGAGGCATGGTCGCGCGGGAGGGAAGAGCCACAGCGGCCGGTGGTGGGGTTCTGCAGGGGAAGACGGGGTCGGGGAAGGTTGGGGATGGCGACCGCGTGTGGGAGAGGTCGAGAGCGAGGCCGGGGTGGTTCCAGGGGGAGGGCGACGCTGGGTGGTGGCGGCTGAGTGGAGGACAGGTGGGCCAGGCGGGGTCGGGGTGGGCCTGTTGGGAATATGCCCTAGAGGCAATCATGTATGATGAGATTTCCCATTGTATTCATAAAGTTATTAAGTAGTCCTTGTATAAACTTCTGATGTGTATCATTGAATATGTGATTCAGTTGTGGAACTATGCATTCATGTTGTTTGTACTAAATATCCTTGGTCATTGAGGTTGTGCTGGACACACAACTTAGACCAATGTGAAAGTTGGCTTGATGACTCGGTTCCACTTGTCATGGGCATGGAGATGCTATTCCAACTTACACAGACTAGGCTAAAGAGTTTAGCGAGTCGGATTGACCCATATTGAGGTACAACGAACTAGCTGTCATTTGTATATCTCAATCAATGTAATCCTTAGACCTGAGGTTGTTGCATAGTCCGAGTTGAGGATCACCGACTTAGGTTCTGTCAAACGCTGATCCGTAACTGGGCAGTTATAAAGGCAGGGTTCGGGTCGACTGAGAATCAAGCTACGTGATGTGAATAACCAAGATGGGATTTTGCCCCTCCACTCGGAGAGATATTCTCTGGGCCCTCTCGTGAGATATGATTCGGAAAGCATGGCCATGCACGACTCGGTTAAGTGTTAACCGAGGCGATCGACTAAGAGTTAGTCGGGTGAATCACTTATCTCGGATCGAGAAGAGAGTCGGACTATTTAAGGGATGACATATATTCGCCTATAGTCTGACAAGGTATATCGTGAGGCAAAAGGGACTCGGACGTAAGTCGCATTGGAAAGGCAAGTCGTCATGACTCTTTGGTACTTGGGAGTTGGCACGTTTCGCTAGGAGCTAACCGATCGATTGTGAGTCGGACTCCAATCGTGTCCAAGTAGCCATGAGCCTGTGGGGTCACACACTTAAGAGCGGGAGCAAGTTCGGATTGGATCTGAACATATAATCTGGTTGTGTTGGACCTAAACCGGATTAGGACTAATTTAGTGAGTTGGACTCACGGTGACTAGTGTTATATGGGCTTTAGCGAATGGGTCGCGCGAGCAGAGCCCACGTTCACTCCCTATATATAGTGGAGCACAGTAACCCAGAAAGGTTAATCGTTGTTCGGTTAGGTCATTCCATGTGTTGGAAACCCTAGCTCCAAAGAGTCCAAACCCGTAACGAACCTAGCGATTGCCACGCCTCCTCCTTGTATGTGTGGATACCAGCAGAGGTGCTGTGCGATCAGCACCAAGACGATCGGATCGTGAGGAATGCACTGCATCAACTGACGCGCTTCATCAGTAATCCGCAACCGCGCGTCTAGTGGTAAACCTCGTGGCCTTCTACCTCAGCTAGATCTTGGGATCACCACGTTAGAGGAAAATTTTATTTTATCTCTGCGTGGCCCAACAGTGGTATCAGAGCGATAGCTTCTGGTTTTAGGCTAGAGATCTCGCATATATGATATGCGGTAGGCTATAGATGAGATCCATGTGCTGTTTTGGTGGTCGATCTATGAGATAGATAGGTTTTGTATGAAGTTGATTGGATCAACTGTACTCGGGGAATGGTAGATCAGATTTCCGTGATCATACTGCTGAGGTCGTGGAACGACATACCCCTACCGGTCGGCTTCCGCCATCGGGGTAGATAGTGACACGTAAATCCAGAAGCGGTGATCGAAGATCAAAGAGTTTGATCGAATCGGAACGATGGTCGGAAACCATGTCCGGATCGTAGATGAGATCTACGTTTTTGGAAAAATCGTCGGGCGCTGCCCGCCATGAGACCGCCGCCATACGTCAGAAGCGCCTTAGATGTCGTTAAGAGTTTCACAACGCCGGTAGATATTGTATCTATGCATAACTTGTTTTTGCAGGAAGTTGTGAATGGTATGGTTCATGTGCATGTGATGTATGTGTGTAATCCATACGTGATCTGCGAATCACGGTTTTTGTCAGCCGGCTGGAGCCTAGGTGCTGTTATTTTATTGTATAACGACCTGCGTGTCGGATTCTCTATGTAATTTACTTTACTAAGCTAGTGTAGCTGTTTGAGAACCCGGAAGGCATGCAAGGCGTTGTACATGTCGGCGACATGGAGTAAGACGGCAAGTGACAAGAGTTGGCACGAGTCGGATTACAGGCTTTGTGGAGATGGAGATCGCCATGAAGAGAGCCATACCATTTCACATTATAATTGCTTTATTTTGTGTTATTATTATGTCTCAGTTTTACCTCTATTAGATAGTCGGTAAAATTTAATCCCTCAAAGAAGGTCTAGTCGGTTTTCCCGCCAGTGTTTGCACCATCACAAGTCGGACATTTTTGGTAGTGGGCTCATAAAATTGAGGTGCTACCAATTCTTTCCGACTAGGTGGGTTCGAGTCGGACTCTTACTGCAGAAACACTTGGTAAGCTAGACGGGTCTAGCACAACGGTTGTGGGAATCGGGGAAAAGTCGGATGGGAGCCGGGGCATGTGATGCCACCCGTCCAACAGGAGTCGCATGAGATGCGATTGACAAGGAGTTGTCTACCTAGATCACTTGGCGGCTAGCGGTGATGCTAAAGCTCACTAGCCGACTTGCTTATTTAGGATCCGGAATCACTAAGTAACCATCGGAGGGGTGTTGGTTCTAGTGGGAGCATAAAATATTAAAATGTTTAATATTCTTGCTCTTTTATGAATACATGTCTTAAGTGTTTTGCATATTTTCTGTTGTAGATCATGGCACCAAGTAGCAGTCACTCTCAAATATCCGGTTTTGCGTTGAGAACCATTCTTGAGAAAGATAAACTGAACGACACTAATTTTACCAACTGGTATCGAAATCTGAGAATTGTTCTCAAACAAGAAAAGAAGGACCATGTCCTAGACAACCCACTCCCAGATGAGCCGAATGAGAATGCGACTGTCGCAGCCACCAATGCCTACCGTCGGGCTAAAGATGAGTCCACGGATATTAGCTGTCTTATGCTTTCTCACATGGAACCGGACTTGCAAAAGAAGTTCGAGCATGTTGAGGCCTACGATATGATTGAAAGCCTCAAAAGTATGTTCGAGCTCAAAGCGAAGACCGAGAGGTATCAAGTCTCTCGTGCTTTCTTTGAGTTGCAAGCTTAAGGATGGTGATCCACTGAGTCCGCATGTGATCAAAATGGTTGGTTACGTGCAGTCTCTGGAGAGGCTTGGCTACCCCATAAGCGAAGAGTTCGCTACGGATATAATTCTGAACTCTCTTCCTAGTGCATATGGGCAGTTCATTTCGAACTACCACATGCATGGTATGGATAAGAAGCTCAATGAATTGCATGGGATGCTCAAGCAGGCAGAGGCGGATCTCAAGAAGGGCACCAGTCAAGTGTTGATGGTGCAGAATAAGGCTAAGTTGAAGAAGAGTTCTTGGACTAAGAAGAAGGCCAAGTCAGGAGGAAAGCAGGCTCGGGACCCGGTCCCAAGCGCTTCCTCAGGGACTAAACCATCTCCTTCAGCCGGATCCACTTGCTTCTACTGCAAGGCGGATGGCCACTGGAAGAGGAACTGCAGCAAGTACTTGGCCGACAAAGCCAAGAGTGGAGGTATGACTTCCGACTCAGGTACACTTGTTTGCAATGTTATAGACATATATCTTGCTGATGCACCTAATAGTTCTTGGGTATATGATACCGGATCAGTTATTCACATCTGCAACTCGTTGCAGGGACTGGTAAGAACTAGGAGTGTAGCAAGAGGCGAGGTTGATATTCGAGTCGGCAACAAAGCAAGAGTTGCTGCGTTGGAAGTCGGCACGATGCAACTTCATTTACCTTCCGGATTCATTATGGAACTAAATAATTGTTATTATGTTCCAAAGGCTCACCGAAACATTATTTCTGCTTCATGTTTGATGAGGCAAGGCTATGAGTCGAATATCAAGAATAATGGTTGTTCTTTGTATTTGAATGATATGTTTCACGGCTTTGCACCCGTCCAGGACGGGTTATTTATTTTGAATCTTGATGGTGAGTCGGTTTATAACATAAATGTTAAAAGGTTGAAACCAAATGATCTGAATATGACTTACTTTTGGCATTGTCGGCTTGGTCATATAAGTTGGAAACGCATGAAGAAGCTCCATGATGATGGACTCCTAACTTTGTTCGACTTGGAGTCGTTCGAGACATGCGAATCTTGCCTACTCGACAAAATGACCAAGACACCTTTTGCAAAGAGTTGCGAAAGGGCGTCCGACTTGTTGGGACTAGTACATAGTGATGTATGTGGACCAATGAGCACAACAGCCAGGGGTGGTTATGAGTACTTCATTACGTTCACTGATGATTTGAGTAGGTATGGATATGTCTACTTAATGAAACATAAGTCGGAAGCCTTTGAAAAGTTCAAAGAATTCCAGAATGAAGCACAAAATCAACTCGGCAAGAAAATAAAGTTTCTTCGGTCGGACCGAGGAGGCGAGTACATGAGCCATGAGTTTGATGACCATCTGAAAAGTTGTGGAATAGTTCCTCAACTTACTCCGCCAGGAACGCCACAAAGGAATGGTGTTTCGGAAAGGCGGAATCGGACCTTGTTGGACATGGTACGATCAATGATGAGTCGGACATATCTGCCTTTATCATTTTGGGGTTATTGTCTAGAAACAAATGCGTTCACACTAAAAAAGTACCATCAAAATCGGTAGAGAAGACACCGCATGAGATGTGGACAAAAAGCCGAGTTTGTCTTTTCTTAAGATTTGGGGTTGTGAAGCTTTTGTCAAGCGACTTCATCGGACAAGCTTACGCCAAGTCGGATAAGTGTATTTTCGTGGGGTATCCGAGGGAAACTTTGGCTTACTACTTTTACAACCGATAAGAGGTCAAAGTATTTGTCGCTCGAAACAGTGTCTTCCTAGAGAAAGAGTTTCTCAGTCGGGGAATAAGTGGGAGCACGGTGCAACTCGAAGAAATTCGAGAGCAACCGGCTAGTAGCGAGTCGGAAAAAATCTTGGAGGTTGAGCCGGTCGTGGCAGCTGAGCCGGCAGCAGTACCTGTACTACGAAGATCGGCAAGATTACGAAGTGTGTTCGATGTGTTACCGTTAGAGGTGATGAGCCGCAAATTATTCTAAGCGATGGTGGGATCTCGATTCAGTCATGGCTTGGAGCCATGAGATCCGAGATAAAGTCCATGGATGAAAATCAAGTTTGGAACTTGGTTGATCGCGCAGACGGTGCAAGACCCATCGAGTGCAAATGGGTCTTTAAGAAGAAAACTGATATGGATGGAAATGTTTCAATCTATAGCACGCCTTGTCGCAAAGGGGTTCCGACAAGTTCAAGGAGTTGATTACGAGACTTTCTCGCCCGTAGCGATGCTTAAATCAGTTCGGATCATGTTAGCTATAGCGCCTATTTCGACTATGAGATATGGCGATGGATGTCAAAACGGCTTTCCTTAACGGAAATTTAACCGAGGACGTGTATATGATACAGCCGAGGGTTTTGTCGATCCGCTAATGCGACAAGGTATGCAAACTTCGTAAATCCATTTATGGGTTGAAGCAAGCATCTCGAGTTGGAATATTCGCTTTGATGAGGTAGTCAAATCGTTTGGCTTCATCAAGAGTGATCATGATTCTTGTTTATACAAGAAGTTTAGTGGGAACAAAGTAAATTTTCTAATCTTATATGTGGATGACATATTACTGATTGAAATGATGTCCAGATGTTGCAAGAAACCAAGGATTCATTGGAAAGGAGTTTCTCAATGAAAGACTTGGGTGAGGCAACATACATCCTCGAATCCGGATCTATAGAGATAGATCAAGGAGGCTCATTGGATTGAGTCGAGTACTTATTTGGACAAAGTGTTGAAAAGTTCAACATGGAATCGTCTAAGAAGGGTTCTTACCGATGTCCCATGGTGTAAAACTTAGCAAGACTTAGTGTCCTTCGACAACTAATGAGCCGTAGGATGAGTGTGATTCCATATGTCATAGCTTGGATCCATCATGTACGCCATGATTTGTACTAGGCCGGATGTTTCCTATGCTCTAAGTGTTGTGAGCAGATACCAGGATGATCCTGGAGAGATCCACTGGAAAGCGGCTAAAAATATCCTAAAGTACTTGAGAAGGACTAAGGATATGTTCTTGGTTTATGGTGGTGAAGATGAACTCAGTGTAAAGGGTTACACGGATGCGAGTTATCTCACCGACTCGATGATTCTCGCCGCAATCCGGATACGTGTTTATTATAAACGGAGGTGCCGTGAGCTGGAAAAGTTCCAAGCAAGAGACGCGTATGCTGCGTCACAACAGAGGTTGAGTATATTGTTGCCTCGGAGGCAAAAGGAAGCTGTTTGGATGAGGAATTTCCTCATGGATCTTGGTGTGGTTCACGGCTCGTCCAATCCGTTGGACGTATTGTGACAACAATGGTGCTATTGCACAAGCCAAGGAACCTAGACAACACCGAAGAACAAGCTCATACTCATGCGGTACCACCTAATTCGCCAGTTCGTGGATCGGGTGATATCAAGTTATGCAAGGTACACACGGATGCAAATATTGCGGATCCGTTGACAAAGCCGTTACCCACCAAGCATGAGGCGCACCGAAACCATGGGCATTAGATGCTTAGACATGTGATGTCGGAAGATTGACTCTAGTGCAAGTGGGAGACTGTTGGGAATATGCCCTAGAGGCAATCATGTATGATGAGATTTCCCATTGTATTCATAAAGTTATTAAGTAGTCCTTGTATAAACTTCTGATGTGTATCATTGAATATGTGATTCAATTGTGGAACTCTGCATTCATGTTGTTTGTCCTAAATATCCTTGGTCATTGACGTTTTGCTGGACACACAACTTAGACCAATGTGAAAGTGGGCTTGATGACTCAGTTCCACTTGTCATGGGCATGGAGATGCTATTCCAACTTACAGACTAGGCTAAAGAGTTTAGCGAGTCGGATTGACCCATATTGAGGTACAACGAACTAAGCTGTCATTTGTATATCTCAATCAATGTAATCCTTAGACTGAGGTTGTTGCATAGTCCGAGTTGAGGATCACCGACTTAGGTTCTCAAACGCTGATCCGTGAATCGGGCGCTTATAAAGGCAGGGTTAGGGTTGACTGAGAATCAAGCTGCGTGATGTGAATAACTAAGATGGGATTTTGCCCCTCCACTCGGAGAGATATTCTCTGGGCCCTCTCGTGAGATATGATTCGGAAAGTATGGCCATGCACGACTCGGTTAAGTGTTAACCGAGGCGATCGACTAAGAGTTAGTCGGGTGAATCACTTATCTCGGATCGAGAAGAGAGTCGGACTATTTAAGGGATGACATATATTCGCCTATAGTCTGACAAGGTATATCGTGAGGCAAAAGGGACTCGGACGTAATTCGCATTGGAAAGGCAAGTCGTCATGACTCTTTGGTACTTGGGAGTCGGCACGTTCTGCTAGGAGCCACCGATCGATCGATTGTGAGTCGGACTCCAATCGTGTCCAAGTAGCCATGAGCCTGTGGGGTCACACACTTAAGAGCGGGAGCAAGTTCGGATTGGATCTGAACATATAATCTGGTTGTGTTGGACCTAAACCGGATTAGGACTGAGTTAGTGAGTTGGACTCACGGTGACTAGTGTTATATGGGCTTTAGTGAATGGGTCGCGCGAGCAGAGCCCACGTTCACTCCCTATATATAGTGGAGCAGAACCCGTAAAGGTTAATCGTTGTTCGGTTAGGTCATTCCATGTGTTGGAAACCCTAGCTCCACAGCAGTCCAGCCGCCGTAACGAACCTAGCAGTTCGCCGTCGGCGCTCCTCCTTGTACGTGTGGATACCAGCAGAGGTGATGTGCGATCAGCACCAAGACGATCGGATCGTGAGGACTGCACTGCATCAACTGATGCGCTTCATCAGTAATCCGCAACCGCGCGTCTAGTGGTAAACCTCGTGGCCTTCTACCTCAGCTAGATCTTGGGATCACCACGTTAGAGGAAAATTTTATTTTATCTCTGCGTGGCCCAACAGGGCCACGAGCGAGGTGGGAGGGGCTATGTGAAGGGGTGGAGGGGGGATTTTTGGTGAGGTGGCGGCTGGTAAGAGGGTGGAGGTTGGGGCCAGGATGATGTGGCGGCCTGGGATAGGCTGGGGTGAGGTGGCTGGGGATGGTAGATTGGCTAGGTAGGTTATTTGGTAGCTTAGGTTTTGGGTGTTCTTGGTAGGTAGGGTTTTTGTCTGGAGGTGGCCGGCTGGTCTTTCGGGCCTGGCTGGCTGCCTCCCAAAATAATTTAAATATTTTATTTATTAAAAACGAGGCGTTTGTAAACCGTTGGCAGACAAAACAAAACATTCCGGAGACCCGGGTTTTGGTTTTGAATTAAAGACGGGGCGTTTAGAAAACAAAACCAGGCTTTTCAAAATAGTTTTATGCAAACAAATGCAAGATGACATGACGATGCCCAAATGCAATGTGGCATGATGACATGAGCATGCGGTCATGATGATGCAATGCACAAAAACAACGCGATTTTCTAGTAGTGGTTTTGGCGGGGCGCCACAATTCGATACCACCAACAATGGATCTCGCCCTCGAGATCCGCCTCATGGTACCGGAAGGAAGGTCGGTGACCTGCGTCTTCTCGCTTCGTGTAGATCCTCGCGACACCACTAACAAGAGGTCGTTGTCCGTGATCGTCGAGAGAACACTCCGGGAACAACAGGTCGAAGGTAGAGGTATCAACCAATCATTCCACCTCTAACTTCGATAGAAAGAGAGAACCGCTGCATTCTCATCCACTTCAATGTACACAAGCGAATAGAGTGAGTAGTCGGCATGGGGGCCAATCCATCACGCACCCAAACTATTACTCTGCACAATCAGTAGAAAAGCGTGCAACCATTCTCGTAATCAGACTGAAGATCTCGACAATCGAGGTGAAGGAACAAAGGAGTTATGCAGACTCTGCATCGGATCTGGCGTAGATGATGTCGTCGCGTCAGAAAGCACCGGAAGGCACAAGAAGGAACAAAGAGAAGTCCACCAGACGAAGGATTCCTCGGATAGCATGAAGACCAGATGTAGCAACACCGTTACCAAAGGAGGAAGCGAAACCCTGAAGGTACGATGGAACCCAACCACGAGAAATCCTGGGCTCGGAGAGGGAGAAGAGAGCGGATTCAAAACACGCAGAGGTAAGAGGAGAGCAGCAGAGGGGTAAGGAGTAAAATCAGACCTAATCAGAACTATCCAACCGATTTTTCAAAAATAGTTTTGACACTCTACTTCGGCCGTTAGCTAGGTTATCCTACAGGCTGGACTTGTGGGGTATCGCAACTGCTGAGCTCTGATACCACTCTGTAACACCCTCAGAATCGGCCCTATGCAAGTTTCAGCGCTTCCCGCCAAAACCCGCATAGAAACGATTCAAAGGTGCCCACCAGGCACGTGCGTGCGGGTGGAAAACAAATTAATACCATTACACAATAGTCCTCGATGGAACCCACAAAACATATATATACAAGAGCGACTCAAAGAGTCAAGAATACAGATATACAATACAAAGATCCAAATCACCTTTAAAACGATATAGTGTCCGAGTACGGACAAGATGCAAATTGAGCTAAGAGCCCTGAAGAATAACCAATGGCGTCCATAACCCTGCCCAGGCCAAGCCGGAAGGGTAACCCTGCTAACGACGTCGACCTCAAAACCTTCTTAAACAAATGGGGTGCCGACAAAGGGCAAAGGAAAAAGAGAGAGCGTTCAGTACTGAGGCCAGTACACGGCGAGGCTAGAATTCGGCGGTCCTCGCCTACATAGGTATGGTGGATTGAAGCGGCAGCGTAGCATGCACTAAACACCCTATAGAGACTCGATATAACTGTCGGCTATCAGAAAGGGATAAGAAAGACCTATTCGGAACCAACCCGATACTACCAGCAAACATACCCATCCTGGTATTTCCCCCTCGAGACCAAACGAGGAAGTCAACCGAGGAATTCACACCGTTGGCAGTTTTATTTATTCAGTTATCGTTGCAGCAATTACTAGTCAGGTATAGATAGTCATCCTGATATAATAAGCAGTGGGCACTTTTAGTTAACCATTCCATTGTAGTTGCAACACTTACTAGTCAGATACAAATAGCATGAGATATCCCCAAACCCAATAGTTGTTGGTACTTTTATTTAGCCATTCCGTTGCAGTGAAGCTGATTACTAGTCATATCGGATACAAGTCAAATTATAGCAGTAAACTTTAGTTATAATTTTCTATGATCGAGAACTGTGCTCCAAGTCGTCCATAACCGCGGACACGGCTTCTCGAAAAGATTTAACCCTGCAGGGGTGCACCAAAGTATCCACACGCACCTACACCCTTGTTGTCGGATCAGGTAGGTACAAGATCACAAAACATACACCCAACGGTATGTCCACGGGGTTTCGGACACGACGTTTCCCAGCCCAAAGCAAGCACGGGGGGACACCCCACTAAGCTACCCGCAACGAAGTCGGCCGGTCTCCGAGACGGACTCAGGGTTCGTGTAGATGGCTGTAAACGACTGGGAACCCGAAAGTGTGACTGGGCTTGTCGATACAGCGAAAACGTGTCACGATCCTAAACAGTACAGGTGCTCCTCGCACAATCATAAATAAAGCAGTAAAGCATGGCATAAGTACATGATAGTAATAAATCCCCAAACTACTTTGTGGCCCCCAGTACAGTACTTGGAATCAGGTACTAAATCGATGGGGGTGCCCATACACCCCACCTGTGGTTAGCGCGCTCGATCTCGGAACAGGTGTCAAGAACTCGGGGTCCTACGGGACACCAGTGAGCGGTTAAAATCCAAATATTGCCTATTACGCACCGGTGCCTCTACATTTACCTACTTCAATTTTAGATATTAAACATTATTTAAAGCCATGATCATCTCCAACATTAAACATGCGGCAATACTCCAACAACTGTGGTACTTGACGACACGCAACAGCACTTGAGCCAGCGAATACGACGCGCAAGTCCAACTATCTACCAAACAACAGGTAATAGGATGTGTCCAAGGCAATATAAGGCTGCAAGGGATATCCCGGGTACGGAAACTAGAGCATCGCAACACAGATAGCAATAGATCAACAGGAGGAAATAAAGACTATAAAAGTAAGATAGGTAGAAAGGGGGAGGTGCTCGCCTGAAAACATTGCCGAAGGTTCATCCGAAGATCGGGTCGACACTCGCATCAACTCATCGGCCTAATCCGTGAAGAAGCAAAGCACTAGAAGAAACACCGGATGGACTATTTAATACTATGACATAAGATCGGGCATGATGCATGTATGATGTATGACATGGCAAGATGCGATGCAATTAGGAAATATTAAGTGGAACCGGGGTCCCGACAACCAATTAATAGGTTCAAGTTATTTATCTACCCCGCAAATTAAATGTTGGATTAGCAAGACAAAACATGGCTTCGGTTCGCTACACCAATTGAAATGGAGTCCGGAATAAGACAAAGTTATTCCGCATATCGACTCCCTTTTTAATTATGCGGTGAATCGGCATAATGCCCCCAACCCACAGACAGGTATGCATGCATGAACAATTTAATATGCATCAGTTGATAATGTCATATTACAAAAATAATGGGGTCTCGGATAGGGAATCACATTAGGGTTCGACGAACTTGGGCTCCGAGGGGTTCGGGGTTGGTCTCAGGGTTCGACGGGAGAATGGCTCGACGAGATCGGTCTCGGACAACGGAAGTCGATCTTGTCGCATCCGAGAAGAAGGACTTGGTTGGCGTCGGGGGCACATCGGATCTGCCCTGGTCGGTGCCGATCTTGTTGTCACGAAGGTCTTGTCGGGTCGTCGTATCGGGTCGGTCTTGACGTTCGGGAAGAAGAACTTGGCGTGCGACGTCGGTGTCCTTACCGTCCGTGTTCTCGAGCATCGCATCCGGGAAGGAGTACTTGTCGCACATGTGGTCTTCGGGTCCTCGGATCCGATTGAAGATCTTGGCGTTCGGCGGGATCGGTCTTCGGGTCTTCGGATTTGGGGCTTCAGGATTCGGCCATCGGACTCCGTGGAAGTCATGGTGTCCAGGAAGATGACCTTGTCCACTCGGTGTCGATCTTGTTTGTCATCGAGAAACTTTAGTGTCGTCCCACCAACTACGAATGGCCACGGCCGTGGTATTGGAGATCTTGACACTGTTCGGTTCCTCGGTTCATCTTTAGCATCGGAGCGAAGTTAGTCGATGTGGACTCCAAAATCACCACACCGAAAACACCGCGTGCACATGGGCTCTGAGTTGGGCAGCCAAAAGTCACATGAACAGCACCAACACGACATGTTCCACTCAAAACGGCAGCAGGCAGAGCAAACTTGGGAAGGCAGAGGTCATCCCGGCGGCGGTGGTGACCAAAGGGCGGAGGAGACGAGGACAGGGATCGGGGCGCGAGCTCGCAGGGAAGAGGAATGGACCGGACGGCGTAGCAGCGGGCGATGGTGGAGTCCAGCGAGCGGAGGGGGCGGCGAGCCCCTAGAGAGGGTGAGGCGCAAGCGGCCAATCGTCGGGCAGGGGCCCCTGCAGGCGGAAGCGCGGTTGAGTTAAGGCCCACGAGCGATGGCTCGGATTCCGCCGGCGGGATTTGGCGGACGACGGTGGCCGGACTCGAGGGCGGTCCGAAGACGGCGTTGACCAACGGCGCCATGCGGGGAGGCCGAAGAGGGCGAAAGCAAGGAGAGGGCCACGGCGGCGGTGCGCAGAGGCGATGAGGGTCAGGCTCGCGGAGGAGGAACGGCCCCGGCGGCGCTCGACGGGAGCGAGGGCGGCCAGGCGGGTTGTGGAAGGGACGACGGAGGCATGGTCGCGCGGGAGGGAAGAGGCACAATGCGGTGGTGGGGTTCTGAGGGAAGACGGGTCGGGGAAGGTTGGGGATGGCGACCGCGTGTGGGAGAGGTCGAGAGCGAGGCTGGGGTGGGCCAGGGAGAGGGCGACGCTGGGTGGTGGCGGATGAGTGGAGGACAGGTGGGCCAGGCGGGGTCGGGGTGGGCCACGAGCGAGGTGGGAGGGGCTATGTGAAGGGGTGGAGGGGGGATTTCTGGTGAGGTGGCGGCTGGTAAGAGGGTGGAGGTTGGGGCCAGGATGATGTGGCGGCCTGGGATAGGCTGGGGTGAGGTGGCTGGGGATGGTAGATTGGCTGGGTAGGTTATTTGGTAGCTTAGGTTTTGGGTGTTCTGGGGTAGGTAGGGTTTTTGTCTGGAGGTGGCCGGCTGGGCTTTCGGGCCTGGCTGGCTGCCTCCCAAAATAATTTAAATATTTTATTTATTAAAAACGAGGCGTTTGTAAACCGTTGGCAGACAAAACAAAACATTCCGGAGACCCGGGTTTTGGTTTTGAATTAAAGACGGGGCGTTTAGAAAACAAAACCAGGCTTTTCAAAATAGTTTTATGCAAACAAATGCAAGATGACATGACGATGGCCAAATGCAATGTGGCACGATGACATGAGCATGCGATCATGATGATGCAATGCACAAAAACAACGTGATTTTCTAGTAGTGGTTTTGGCGGGGTGCCACAATTCGACACCACTAACAATGGATCTCGCCCTCGAGATCCGCCTCATGGTACCGGAAGGAAGGTCGGCGACCTACGTCTTCTCGCTTCGTGTAGATCCTCGCAACACCACTAACAAGAGGTCGTTGTCCGTGATCGTCGAGAGAACACTCCGGGAACAACAGGTCGAAGGTAGAGGTATCAACCAATCATTCCACCTCTAACTTCGATAGAAAGAGAGAACCGCTGCATTCTCATCCACTTCAATGTACAGAAGCTAATAGAGTGAGTAGTCGGCATGGGGGCCAATCCATCACGCACCCAAACTATTACTCTGCACAATCAGTAGAAAAGCGTGCAACCATTCTCGTAATCAGACTGAAGATCTCGACAATCGAGGTTCAGGAACAAAGGAGTGATGCATCAGATCGATCCGGGCGTAGATGATGTCGTCGCGCCGTAAAGCACTAAGGCACAAGAAGGAACAAAGAGAAGTCCACCGCATTTAAGGATTCTCGGATAGCATGAAGACCAGATGTTGCAACACCGCTACTAAAGGAGGAAGTGAAACCTCAAGGTACGATGGAACCCAACCACGAAATCCCGGCTCGGAGAGGGAGAAGAGAGCGGATTCAAAACACGCAGAGGTAAGAGGAGAGCAGAGGGGTAAGGAGTAAAATCAGACCTAATCGTAACTATCCAACCGATTTTTCAAAAATAGTTTTGACACTCTACTTGCCGTTAGCTAGGTTATCCTACAGCTGGACTTGTGGGTATCGCAACCGCTGAGCTCGATACCACTCAGAACACCCTCGATCGCCCTATGCAAGTTTTAGCGCTTCCCGCCAAAACCCGCATAGAAACGATTCAAAGGTGCCCACCAGGCACTTGCGTGCGGGTGGAAAACGAAGTAATACCATTACACAATAGTCCTC
Source organism: Avena longiglumis (assembly GCA_030063025.1). Taxonomy (NCBI): domain Eukaryota; kingdom Viridiplantae; phylum Streptophyta; class Magnoliopsida; order Poales; family Poaceae; genus Avena; species Avena longiglumis. The sequence goes on from CP125978.1 coordinate 230,231,705, forward strand.
GATGGAACCCACAAAACATATATATACAACAACGACTCAAAGAGTCAAGAATACAGATATACAATACAAAGATCCAAATCACCTTTAAAATGATATAGCTTCCGAGTACGAACAAGATGCAAATTGAGCTAAGACCCCTGAAGAATAACCAATGGCGTCCATAACCCTGCCCAGGCCAAGCCGGAAGGGTAACCCTGCTAACGACGTCGACCTCAAAACCTGCTTAAACAAAAGGGGTGCCGACAAAGGGCAAACGAAAAAGAGAGAGCGGTCAGTACTGAGGCGAGTACACGGCGAGGCTAGAATTCGGCGGTCCTCGCCTACATAGGTATGGTGGACTGAAGCGGCAGCGCAGCATGCACTATACACCCTATAGAGACTCGATATAACTGTCGGCTATTAGAAAGGGGTAAGAAAGACCTATTCAGAACCAACCTGATACTACCAGCAAACATACCCATCCTGGTATTTCCCCCTCGAGACCAAACGAGGAAGTCAACCAAGGAACTCACACCGTTGGCAGTTTTATTTATTCAGTTATCATTGCAGCAATTACTAGTCAGGTATAGATAGTCATCCTGATATAATAAGCAGTGGGCACTTTTAGTTAACCATTCCGTTGTAGTTGCAACACTTACTAGTCGACATACAAATAGCATGAGATATCCCCAAACCCGTTGTTGATTACTAGTCATATCGGATACAAGTCAAATTATAGCAAGAAACTTTAGTTATAGTTGTCTATGATCGAGAACTGTGCTCAAGTCGTCCATAACCGCGGACACGGCTTCTAAAAGATTTAACCTAGCAGGGTGCACCAAAGTATCCACACGCACCTACACCCTTGTTGTCGGATCGTAGGTACAAGATCACAAAACATACACCCAACGGTATGTCGACGGGTTTCTAACACGACGCTTCCTGCACCTAAAGCAAGCACGGGACCACCCCACTAAGCTATCCGAACGGTCGGCCGGTCTCCGAGACGGACTCGTGGTTTGTGTAGACGGTCAGAACGATCGGGAACCCGAAAGTGACTGGCTTGTCGATACAAATAAAACGTGTCACGATCCTAAAGACAGTGCTCCTCGCACAATCATAAATAAAGCAAGAAAAGCATGGCATAAGTACAGATAGTAATAAAGCCCCAAACTACTTTGTGGCCCCTAGACAAGACTTGGAATCGTACTAAATCGATGGGGTGCCCATACACCCCACCGTGGTTAGCGCTCGATCTCTAACAGTGTCAAGAACTCTGGGTCCCACGGACACCAAAGGAGCGTTAAGATCCAAATATTGTCTATTACCCACCGGTGCCTCTGCATTTACCTACTTCAATTTTAGATATTAAACAGTATTTAAAGCCATGATCATCTCCAACATTAAACATGCGGCAATACTCCAACAACTGTGGTACTTGACGACACGCAACAACATGAGCAATGACACGCCGCAAGTCCAACTATCTACCAAACAACAGGTAATAGGATGCGTCCAAGGCAATATAAGGTTGCAAGGGATATCATGGGTACGGAAACTAGAGCATCGCAACACAGATAGCAATAGATCAACAGGAGGAAATAAAGACTATAAAAGTAAGATAGGTAGAAAGGGGGAGGTGCTCGCCTGAAAACATTGCCGAAGGTTCATCCGAAGATCGGGTCGACACTCGCATCAACTCATCGGCCTAATCCGTGAAGAAGCAAAGCACTAGAAGAAACACCGGATGCACTATTTAATACTATGACAGAAGATCGGGCATGATGCATGTATGATGTATGACATGGCAAGATGCGATGCAATTAGGAAATATTAAGTGGAACCGGGGTCCCGACAACCAATTAATAGGTTCAAGTTATTTATCTACCCCGCAAATTAAATGTTGGATTAGCAAGACAAAACATGGCTTCGGTTCGCTACACCAATTGAAATGGAGTCCGGAATAAGACAAAGTTATTCCGCATATCGACTCCCTATTTAATTATGCGGTGAATCGACATAATGCCCCCAACCCACAGACAGGTATGCATGCATGAACAATTTAATATGCATCAGTTGATAATGTCATATTACAAAAATAATGGGGTCTCGGATAGGGAATCACATTAGGGTTCGACGAACTTGGGCTCCGAGGGGTTCGGGGTTGGTCTCAGGGTTCGACGGGAGAATGGCTCGACGATATCGGTCTCGGACAACGGAAGTCGATCTTGTCGCATCCGAGAAGAAGGACTTGGTTGGCGTCGGCGGCACATCGGATCCGCCCTGGTCGGTGCCGATCTTGTCGTCACGAAGGTCTTGTCGGGTCGTCGTATAGGGTCGGTCTTGACGTTCGGGAAGAAGAACTTGGTGTGCGACGTCGGTGTCCTTACCGTCCGTGTTCTCGATCATCGCATCCGGGAAGGAGTACTTGTCGCACATGTGGTCTTTGGGTCCTCGGATCCGATTGAAGATCTTGGCGTTCGGCGGGATCGGTCTTCGGGTCTTCGGATTTGGGGCTTCAGGATTCGGCCATCGGACTCCGTGGAAGTCATGGTGTCCGGGAAGATGACCTTGTCCACTCGGTGTCGATCTTGTTTGTCATCGAGAAACTTTAGTGTCGTCCCACCAACTACGAATGGCCACGGCCGTGGTATTGGAGATCTTGACACTGTTCGGTTCCTCGGTTCATCTTTAGCATCGGAGCGCAGTTAGTCGATGTGGACTCCAAAATCACCACACCAAAAACACCGCGTGCACATGGGATCTGAGTTGGGCAGCCAAAAGTCACATGAACAGCACCAACACGACATGTTCCACTCAAAACTGCAGCAGGCAGAGCAAACTTGGGAAGGCAGAGGTCATCCCGGCGGCGGTGGTGACCAAAGGGCGGATGAGACGAGGAAAGGGATCGGGGAGATAGCTCGCAGGGAAGAGGAATGGACTGGACGGCATAGCAGCGGGCGATGGTGGAGTCCAGCGAGCGGAGGGAGCGGCGAGCCCCAAGAGAGGGTGAGGCGCAAACGGCCAATCGTCGGGCAGGGGCCCCTGCAGGCGGAAGCGCGGTTGAGCGAAGGCCCGCGAGCGATGGCTCGGATTCCGACGGCGGGGTCTGGCGAACAACGGTGGCCGGACTCGAGGGCGGTCCGAAGACGGCGTTGACCAACGGCGCCATGCGGGGAGGCCGAAGAGGGCGAAATCAAGGAGAGGGCCACGGTGGCGGCGCGCAGAGGCGATGAGGGTCGGGCTCGCAGAGGAGGAACGGCCCCGGTGGCGCTCGACAGGAGCGAGGGCGGCCAGGCGGGTTGTGGAAGGGACGACGGAGGCATGGTCGCGCGGGAGGGAAGAGGCACAGCGGCCGGTGGTGGGGTTCTGCAGGGGTAGACGGGGTCGAGGAAGGTTGGGGATGGCGACCGCGTGTGGGAGAGGTCGAGAGCGAGGCCGGGGTGGGGCCAGGGAGAGGGCGACGCTGGGTGGTGGCGGCTGAGTGGAGGACAGGTGGGCCAGGCGGGGCCGGGGTGGGCCACGAGCGAGGTGGGAGGGGCTATGTGATTGGGTGGAGGGGGGATTTCTGGTGAGGTGGCGGCTGGTAAGAGGGTGGAGGTTGGGGCCAGGATGATGTGGCGGCCTGGGATACGCTAGGGTGAGCTGGCTGGGGATGGTAGATTGGCTGGGTAGATTATTTGGTAGCTTAGGTTTTGGGTGTTCTGGGGTAGGTAGGGTTTTGTGCGAGGTGGCTGGGCTTTCGGGCCTGGCTGGCTGCCTCCCAAAATAATTTAAATATTTTATTTATTAAAAACGAGGCGTTTGTAAACCGTTGGGAGACAAAACAAAACATTCCGGAGACCCGGGTTTTGGTTTTGAATTAAAGACGGGGCGTTTAGAAAACAAAACCAGGATTTTCAAAATAGTTTTATGCAAACAAATGCAAGATGACATGACGATGCCCAAATGCAATGTGGCATGATGACATGAGCATGCGGTCATGATGATGCAATGCACAAAAACAATGCGATTTTCTAGTAGTGGTTTTGGCAGGGCGGCACAGTCAACTTATCAAAAACTGAGCGCAGGTAGTTGGTGGGTACAAAGCGTTCCTTCATGATACGCTTCATCTCTCGCCAAGTCATCATTGGAAGGTCATTGGCATCCCTTCTATTCTGCACAAGGGAATCCCACCAACGTAAAGCATAACCATCAAATTCTGACGCTGCAAGCTTGACCTTCTTTTCTTCAATGTACTCATATAAGCGCCAGAGATTCTCAATCTTCAACTCCCATGTGAGGTAACCTTCAGGATCAATGGTGCCATCAAACTTGGGAATTGAGAACTTGGGCTTGCCCAATCCATCATCAACCGGCTGGTGAGGTATATGTTGAGGACGCCCAATTGGATAAAAGCCACGTCCATGAATAGGTTAAGGAGCATGGCCACGACCAACCTATGGTTGTTGACCATCCCCTGCATTACTTGTTTCTTCATCTTCATGGGCATCATCATATTGCTGCCTTTGTCCAATTGCTATTGTGAGAGCATCAAGAGAACGTTGCAAAGCTATGACATTGGTGTTGATAGTTGTTACTTGTGTCTATATGGTAGCGACTGCCTCAACATTTGCTTCCAAAGTCACTTGCACGTCCTGAATATTCTTGTCAATGGCATCTGTTGCATGGTTGAACACACGTGTCAAATGGGACTTCAATGCTTCATATTCCCGCTCGTTGACAAGCTCGTCGTCCTTCTTTTTCTATGAAACAACATCATCACTAGTAGACATGATTAGCAGATTAGTGCAAAACGCAAAATCGATATGGTGGAACACTCACAACTCACTCCAACTAACAAGAAAGCAGATCTTACCATTCCAAAGTGAATAGCGATGCTTTACCAATTCGAAATCAACAACTAATGCATTGATGTGATGAAGTGAATATCAAGGGTATGGAGAACAATCACAGGGCACACAGGTTATTTACGGTGGAGCTGTAGGTATGGTATCCTAAATACACCGCAAACAAGTCCTAGTGCTGATCGTTATGATAACCCAAGAAACACACACATAGTGGAGATAAGCGTGGCAAAGCAACTTATGAACAGGAATACTGTAATGCACAAGAGAGACGCTAGTAATAGCTCAAAATAAACAGGCACAAGATTTCTCAATCTACAAGTGCTATGATCAACTAGGCCTCCAATAATGCACACTTTGATATCTCTTTTTGTCACGCTTGTAGCACTTTTTTGTTTGTTTTTATACTGGATCTCTTTTCCTTTTTTTTTCAACTATATGACTCAAAGCAAAATGAATGCAAACTTCTGAACAAACTTGGGGGACGGATAATCTGGTTTGTCGGGGCCGGATAATCCGGTCTGTCGGGGCGAAAATTGTGCACTTTCAAAACCCTAATGAGCAGCCTGTTAGAGCAAAGCAACTAGTCTCGTGGGTACGTTCCTAGGCACGGATGCAGTAGATAGGCTGGAGCTAGGTTTGAAACACAAAAGTACTCTATGTGTACTCAGAAAGTAGATGGAACTTGTGGAAAACGGTGATGCTGGACTTGGCGGAAAACAAGATCAAAACCCTACGAGAAAAACCTGCAGATCGGATCTACGAGAAGACACGATCAACAAATAAAACTTGAAAAACGATGCAATCTAGGCTAGGGAAAATCTTTTTGTATGGCTTTTTCTGTATAGGATGAAAACAAGAACTAATCTATGGATGGATTTGTGGATGCTCACCGAGTAAACAAGGAAATCTGATACCAAGATGATATGGGGTCGCCCGATCTTCTCAGCAAGCACTTATCGATAATGATGGTGGATGATAGATAACTAGCCTATAGCTATGAACTCTCCCGCTCGAACCCTGATGCCAATGCAACAGCTCTCAAACCCTGTGGGATATTCACAACACTACGCTCTTGCGCACGTAGCCGTCGACCACGAACGGTAGTTTGCAATCTACTAATTCCCAATGGAACAACATATCACACTCAATTGCAGTAGATAATTTGATCACAGGGTAATTCCAGAGGTTCTTGATAAGAAACAACTCCAAAATAGTTTTAACGTGGTCTAACCCTAACTATGAGGACATCCCAGGGCTTATAAGGGCGGCTGGGGCGGCCAAAATCGCGAAACAAAACGTGTCTGATACAGTCAGATCCGTTCAAATCTGAAGGTAACTTTTACGGCCTGACTTTCTTCCCTAAGTAGGGGCGGATTATCCGCCCCCCGGATTATCCACCCCCATACTGAACGACGCGCCCGAGTCTTTAGCAGAAATTCTAAAGCAGGGCCAGATTATCCGGCCTTGTGGGGGCCAGATTATCCGCCCCCTGGAGACGTGTAAGTAATCGTTGGGAAGCTCTCGGAATTATCTTTCCAACAAGTACTTATTTGCTTGATTTGGAGTTCGTATGAAGAATCCAAGTCTGTTTCAATTTCAGGGCTTCTGTCAGTCCGAACTGAACCTTCCTTCTTGATGATCTTCTCTTGCGCCTTCCTCCCGCTCCTCCCTCGCGCATCCTTGGCAATCATCATGCTGGGATCCTCTTGTAACCCTTCTCCTCCTTGTTTCAAGCTTGTTTCCTTAACGAACCTGATCATACACAAGTGCATAGATTTAGGCAGTATAAAGTTCTCATTATCATAAACATCAGATTCATTTAGGAGTGAATTAACCTGTTGTTCAAGTAGCTTTGCACGAGCCCGTGTAATGTGTCCAATTCTAATCTCATTGGACTAATCCTTCTTAGCAGTGGATGGAACATGTTCAGTAGTAATTGGTCCTCATCATCTGATTTCCAATATCAGCAAGTGCGCGAGGGAGGAGAGTGAGTCAGGCATACTAGGAGACAATGAGGAAATCATGTATGATCAATAGAGGGATGAGGAGCACCAAGAAATATTTGTTTGAGGTGTTCCACGACGTTGCCATGCTTGCCAATTAGGCCGAACCCATCTATGGGTCGGTATGTATCAGTTTGAGTCAAACCGAGTCAGTTTGGGCCAAGTTATGGTTGTTTTTAGGCCCATTTAGGAGGGAAGACGCCCCAGCCATCATATAAACCCCAGAAGCCGTCGCAATTAGGGTTAGACCACATTTAGATTAAACCAATAATTGTATCGTTGAATTGTTGCAAGAATTCATCTGAAATTATTTGTTCCTCTTTGATTCGATCAGGAACATCTACCATACCTCCGCTTTGATTTGATCTGGATTTTGCTACTAAAAACTTTCATGTTTTCTGCTGTTCCATTGGGAATTGGTAGATTGCAAACCGCTTCGTGGTCAGCGGCTACGTGCGTAAGTGTGTGAAGTTGCGAATACCATCTGGGTTGAGATCTGTTGCATTGGCAGCGGGGGAACAGCCGGTGATTCACAGCATCCCACAAGTTATCTCCATTACATCTACGACGTTCTCAATGAGAAGATCGGGCCACCCCTTATGAACTTATGATAAAGAATTATATGCATTAGTTTGGACATTAGAAACTTGGCAACATTATCTATGGCCTAAAGAATTTGTTATACATTCTGATCATGAATCTTTGAAGCATATTCGTAGTCAAGCTAAGTTGGATCGTCGTCATGCAAAGTGGGTTGAATTTATTGAGTCTTTTCCTTATGTTATCAAACACAAAAAGGATAAATATAATGTTATTGCTGATGCTTTGTTGCGTCGTTATACTTTGTTATCTCAACTTGACTTCAAAATATTTGGATTGGAAACTATTAAGTCATAATATGTGCATGATGCTGAATTTAAAGATGTGTTGCAGAATTGTAGGGATGGTAGAACATGGAACAAGTTCGTCTTCAATGATAGATTTGTGTTCCGTGCTAACAAACTATGCATTCCAGATAGTTCCGTTCATCTTTTGTTGTTACAGGAGGGTGATGGAGGAGGATAAATGGGACACTTTGGTGTCAAGAAAACAGAGTATGTTCTTATTGCACACTTCTTTTGGCCACGTATGCGTTGATATGTTGAGAGATTCGTGGCACGCTGCACTACTTGTCAAAAAACTAAGTCTCGCCTTAATCCACATGGTTTATATATGCCTCTTCATGTTCCTAGTGTTCCTTGGGAGGATATTTCTATGGACTTTGTTTTGGGATTGTCTCGTACACAGAAGGGGAGGGATAGCATTTTTGTTGTTGTGGATCGGTTTTTTAAGATGGCACACTTTATTCCTTATCATTAAACAGATGATGTTGTGCATATTGCTGATTTGTTCTTTCGTGAAATTGTTCGTTTACACGTTGTGCCAAATAATATTGTTTCTGATCATGATACTAAATTTCTTAGCCACTTTTGGAGATGTTTATGCGCTAAGTTGGGGACTAAATTGCTGTTTAGTACTACATGTCATCCCCAAACTGATGGACAAACTAAAGTAGTGAATAGAACTTTTTATACTATGTTGTGGGCTGTTTTAAAGAAGAACTTAAAATTGTGGGATGAGTGTTTATCTCATATGGAATTTGCTTATAATAGTTCGCTACATTCTACCACGAAGATGTGCCCATTTGAGATTGTGTATGGTTTTGTTCCTAGTGCACCTATTGATTTATTGCGATTACCTTCTTCGGTGCAAAATAATTTGAATGCAACACAACATGCTGAAATGATATTAAACTTACATAAGACTACTAAAGATAACATAGAACACATGAATGCTAAGTATAAACTTGCTAGGGATAAAGGGATAAAGCATGTTGTGTTTGGTGATCTTGTTTTGTTACATTTGCGTAAAGATCGTTTTCCTCATTTGTGCAAGTCTAAGTTAATGCCACGTGATGCTGGTCCTTTTAAGGTGTTAGAGAAAATAAATGATAATGCATATAAACTTGAGTTACCAACATATTTTGGTTCGGTTAGTCCTACGTTTAACATTGCATATTTGAAGTCTTACTTTGGTGAGCAAGATGAGATTGTGTCGAGGATGACTTCAATTCAAAAAGGGAGCATGATGTGGACATCCCATCTATTGATACAGCCGTTGTACCTATAGCTACACACATACAAGGACCAATCACTCGAGCTCGTGCCAAGTAACTTAATTATTAGGTACTTTCTTTTCTTGGAACTATTCCTCATATACATGAGAATATGATGCTCCATAAATCAGATTTGTTTGTTACTCTTAGGAATGATGGACCTAGCAAGGATGAGAAGGACAAGCATTGGAGCATCATCATGCATGGAGATGGCAGCAAGCATGTGAGGATTCAAGAGAAGGCCACGGATGAAGATTTTAGAACTTTGAAGCCACCATAATGAAGATTGGGTTTGGACGAAATATTCAAGATTAATACTTCACAAATTTGTCCATAGCTTAATATGATGCTGTGACACCTTTATTTTGGGCCAGGCCCATGTAATTTTCGCAGGATTTTAAATAGCCAATTTTAGAGCCCGTATTTGAGGAGAAAAGGACTTATAGGGTTAGATTCTGCCACCACCTCTATGGCTGGCCGAAACCCCACCTTTTCCTCCTTAAATACTCCCCATAGCCGTCACTTTAGACTTGGATTTTGTTTAGACATAAATTAGCTATCATAGCAACTTCGCCAAGGCTCGAGCGTCGCGGAGGCCTCTTGTACTTCGCACCTATATAGGATCCCACCTTTTCAATAAATCTTTCATCTTAATCCACAATATCTTGATTGCAATATTAGTTCTTACTTGTTCTTGATTTCAGGTAGGAATTAAGACCATCGCTGGTCAGGCTGATCGTGTTCCGCAGGATCAGTAACCTCCAGGAGATTGGCCTAGCGATTGCATTGGCGCTCGTGCTCGCACGTGTAGTCAGATCGTCAAGACCAAACTCCACCAAATCGACTATCACCATCTCATTGAAAGATCGGACACCTTTCCCCTATCAAATGGTAGTAGCAGCTTGTCTACCACACCTAGTAGCAGCTAGTCTGCCACAAATTTCTGTCGTGAAGTGGAACAAACCCGGATTAGGCACTACTCCTGACTCCTCCTCCTAGAATGTATTACTGTAGTGGTATCGTAATGGAAAGGAATAATCAACTACATCATGTCTCTGTATCACATCAACAGAAAAACTAGAAGACATGATTAGTATATTACTGGACAAATCAAAATCGTTTTAGCGGAACACTCACAACTCACTCAAAACTGACAAGAAAGCAGATCTTACCGTTCCAAAGTGAATAGTGATACTTTACCAATTCGAATCAACAACGAATGCACTAATGTGATGAAGTGAATATTACGGGTATAGAGAATGAGCACAAGGCATACAGGTTATTTATGGTGGAGCTGTATGTATGGAATCCTAACTACACCGCAAACAAGTCCTAGTGCTGATCGTATGATAACCCAAGAAATACACACGATGGAGATAAACGTGGCAAAACAACTTATGAATAGGAATATTGCAATGCATAAGAGAGACGGTAGTAATAGCCCAAAATAAACAGGCACAAGATTGCTCAATCTACAAGTGCTATGATCAACTAGCCCTCGAATAATGCATACTTTTATATCTCTTTTTGTCACGCTTGTAGCTCTTTTATGTTTTTTATACTAAATATATTTTCCTTTTCTGTTTTTTATTTATTTTTCAACTATATGACTCAATGCCAAAATGAATGCAGCAAGTTTTGAACAAACTGGGCCGGATAGTCTGGTGAGTATAGGCTGTAAACTCCGGTTGCACCGGATAGTCCGGGTGATACGGACCGAAAATTCCAGTTTTCGCCTGTCCAAAATTTCTGCACTTCAAAAACCTAATGAGCAGCCTGTGGGAGCAATGAAACTAGTCTCATGGGTACGTTCCAAGGGAAGGATGCTATAGATAGGCTGTGTATATGGTATGAAAAAAAGGTACGCTATGTGGACTCGGAAAAGTAGATGGAAAACTTGGCGGAAAACAATGATGGTGGACTCGATGGAAAACACAAGAGCAAATCCTAAACTTAAACACAAACAAAAACTAGACTCCTACAAGAAAAACCTGCAGATTGGATGTACGAGAAGACATGACCAACAACTAAAACTGGAAAAATGAAGCAATCTAGGCTAGGGTAAATATTTTTGTATGGCTTTTTCTATATAGGACGAAAAATAAAGTAATCTATGGATGGATTGTGGATGCTCGCCGAGTAAACGAGGAAATCTGATAACAAGATGATATGGGGTGGCCCTATCTTCTCAGAAAGCACTTGTCGATGATGATGGTAGATGATAGATAACCATCCTGTAGCTATGAAATCTCCCGCTCGAACCCTGATGACGATGCAATAACTCTCGAACCCTTTGGGACATTCACAATATGATGGCTCTTGTGCATGTAGCCGTCGACCACTAATGGTAGTTTGCAATCCACTAATTCCCAATGGAACAACAAATCACACTCTATTGCAGTAGATAATTTGGTCACAGGGTAATTCCAGAGGTTCTTAATAAGAAACAACTCCAAAATAGTTTTAACATGGTCTAATCCTAACTATGGGGGCGTCCCAGGGCTTATAAGGCTGGCTAGTGCGGCCAGAAACCAAATCTAAGGCGCAAACGACTCAAACTGATACATCTGACTCGGACCAGGTTTCTGTCGGGGTGGACAGTCTGGTTGACATAGGCCTGACATTACGGTGGGGCGGACAGTCCGGTTAATGTAGGACGAACAGTCCGGTCCGGCCGGAAACTTTGAAGTTTCCGGGTGGTGTCCGGGTAGTGTCCGAACTTGGACACAGAACATCCACGCCTCGGGGCCTCTTCGAGGGGGCGGGACAGTCCGGGTGGACTGGGCCAGACACTCTAGTCTTGGCAGTGAATTTGGCCTTGTTCTTGGTGTTCGTCCCTCGTGCCTTCCTCCCGCTCCTCCCTCACGCATCCTTGGGCGATCATCATGTCGGACTCCTTGTCTTTCTTCCTCTCCTTCCCGCAGGCGCTTGTGATATTTTTCAATGAGCCTCAATATTTCCTTCTAGCAAAAACCAGCAGAATCATCATACTCTATGATTGTATCCTCATCAGGAGTGTTTCTGGGGTATTCCAGTGTTTATTTCTTCAGAAGAAGTAGTCAAAATCTTACGAAAGATCCATGAAGGCGAATGTGGATATCACGCTGCAGCCAAATCCTTAGTGGCAAAAGCTTTCTGACACAGATTCTTTTGGCTCATAGCTAAGGCGGATGCCAAGAAACTGGTCAATGATACCTTCGATCCGGATTACGAATGTAGTATGGCTCCTTTTCCCTAGTAGACCTAGGTTTATCGAATCCTCGGGAATCAGCAGGCAAAATGAGATTACTTAAACAGACCTTTTAGAGTTTTAGAATTCCTATTGCGTTTTCACCGGACCACGAGTTTGCGATCTTTTTGTTGTTGTTGACGATGGAGAGAGAGGGGGCCTAGGGTCTTCGGTTTTCACCAGTAGCTGTGCAAAACATCTGATGGGAATAATAGATAATAATAAACTATGTAATTGTTAGAGCAAGATAATTATATGTGGCCAGTGCATCCATAATTGTTATCGCCTCCGCAACCTCTTATAGCAATAACCTACTAGTCTCATCCATAGAAGAAAGAGAACTAATGATATGCATCATGATGTCATCATTAATCCCAAGTAAAATCCTCACATACAATCGTACTACCCTTTTGTCACTAGGGTTCCTATCCTGCAGATCAGTCATTACTCACACTCCCTTTACATGGATCAATCCTCGGGGTCTTGGGTACCTGATAAGTCCTTAGATTGAGGCAAGAGAGGGTACTACAATCATCATGTTATACAAACTAATACATGATCCCATCTATGATAAATGACATGCACAAAAGCTACATGGCTAGGTGAAGCCCTTATCCCAAGGTGAATTACTCACACATAGAGATGAAATCAACAATCATAAAAATTGTAATAGAGATCATAAGGTTGATAGAAAATATTCTTACAATGTCGCCAATTGGAGATGAGATCTACTATTACAAGTGGTGGTAGATGGCTATGGTGGTGGAGAAAGGTTTAGAGGTTTAGATCTAGATCTATTCCTTCAGCGTGGCGGCTTCTGGTGGCAGGGAGAGTTGAGGTCGAAAAGAATCGCTTGTTTCCCATCGCCCGAAGCCTCTTTATATAGGGGTCCCTTCACGAAAATTGTTTTGTTTGACCTAATGAAGTCGGTGCCAACTATATGGCCGGAATAAAATTCCTTCCATATAGTTGGTCGTTAAATCTTCAACATTAACTCCACGGCTCCAGGTTTCTTTGACATGTTGGAAATCTCGTATCTTTGGCATTTATGTAGTGATTCCTATCATCATACGTCATTATCTACGCAGGGAGAAATAGCAAGAAAGGATTTCATACCGCTTTGATGATTAGGCATTAGTGGTAGGTTTTAGAGAGATATTTCATCAAATATATGAATAATATCTAGTTTAAATGCGGACGTGGATGGCTAAATTTCGCAGCCATCAACCTCCCCAAGCTTAAACTTGATCGTCCTCAAGCAAGAAAACCAAAATCAAAAGGGAACTCAACATTTAAACTGAAATAACGAGATGATGATCTTACTCATGACTGGTATTCTCATTTTTCCTCCACTTTATTAACCTAAAAAACTTCAGCATAGATAGACTAATGGCAAGCATATCATACGGGTTTCATGAATCCTTATAGCGCAGCAAAATTATTGTAAGCATGGATGATTCAAAAAGAGTAAACTTTATTCCATGTCATGTAATCAACTCATAAGCTTGCCTTTGAACAATAAAGTGTAATCATGTAGAATTAAGAGTGTGGGAGTTTGTCATGAAAAGCATGTAGACTAAAGTATATCAATTCTCCCACATAGATAAATCAAGACCTTCTATTCATTGTCCTTCAAGAATTTCAGTTCTTAAGTAATTAAGAGCATGCCAAAAAAATCCATTAGTTTATTGGGCTGTGATGGACACTCGTGGCATCAGTAAGGTTTTGTTCCGTTTGCATAATGATTTCTCATATCAGCCAGAGGAGTGATTCCATCATGTTACAGCTACCCGGGAGTGCCAAGAATCCTACCCATTATAGCATTGTTACTACATATGTTTAATCAACTCATAATAGAAATCTAGGAGTTTCCTCTATGAAGATCGTTCATAAGCTAGCGGAGTTATTGGCATCCCATGAAGTTTGACACGCATAAAGCTATATCATTCTTATGATTCACAAGTCAATATTTGGCATGATCACAAAAACCGCTAAACATTAATTCAATTGAATAAATCTTTTCAATGAGAGCTATCAAGTCAATCATTATTTTCTGTGGTGTTGAGTGTCTCTAGGAATAAGCTTTCAAGACTAAACACTACATCACCCAAGTCCTCAATTTGTGAGACATTTTCTTGTTTCAATTGTTTAGCAAATTTTTAGGCAAGACTTCGGTTAACTACAAGATCTGGAATAAAACGTACCCAATTAAATACCCATGCAAACAAAATTTTACTACAATATAGAGACTCACTCCATCGATATAACATCTCAACATTACTACTAACTAGCATGGGTTTCTCAAACTTCAAAAGTGGGGAGTCATAAGGCATACCTCTCATGTTTGGTTGCACTTCTCTCTTCGCTTTTTATTGAGTTGAGAGGTTACTTGTTGTTTCTCGGAGGTTCAGGGCAATATTATCCATTCCGTGATATGTAGAGAACCGGCTTAGTTGTTGCTGCTCCTGATTAGGGACTTCTTGCTCCTCCTCTTGGTCCTCATCCTCTTCCAGAATCTCTTCCTCGGGTGGGTGTTACTCAACCTGCAAGTCATAAAGCACGCTGTAACATCCCAAAAATATTGAACTAGAATCATCAAACTCTAATCACCATAATTAGGATTAACAAAAACTTTTCTAAATAAAAATATGAAAGAATGCATGTGTGTATGCATTCCATTTTGAATTCTTTTGAATTACCTTGTTTGTGTGTTTATTTACTTGTAAAAAGATTCTTAGGTGAAATAAACATCATCTAAACAATCCCCACACTTTTCCCAAAAACAAACAAAATAAAGGAATGGTCACTTTTGCCAAATTAACTCCCATGCCTACTTTGGCTGTCTCTAACTTTCAGAACTTAATAGAAACTTGTTTTGATCTTTGCACCCCTTGATAGTACTCATAATAAAGTATCAATGCCCACCTTGTGATCATCCAGAAACATTCAAATGCATAGTTTAAATGACAGTTTAAAATTGAATCTATATCATATGGGAAGATCCCACTTTTTCAAAAACCACTCAAACAAGCTCAACTTTCAAAACCCAAGCATCTACAGACTCACCAGCACATACCTAGCACACCCACCAAAAATCTTTTCAAAATTCAAAACTTGAATTCATGCGGCCATTTCATTAAACACCTTGTAGATTCAAATCAACAAAATCACAAACACTAGTTTGAGCAGTGATTCTGGCCTAACTTGTTCCCTCTCTGGACACCACTAGCCTTAGTAGATCATCTAACAACCTAAACTAATCTCTAGCACCACTGTAAGCTAGCCATTGTCATCAATGGTGAGCAGGACGAGTGCACTCTTGCCACCCACATTTCGACAGCGAGCTAGGAGAAGCACCAAGCCTAGCCAACATGTCTGGGAGCAAGCCAGCACCCCACCGTCACTTCATGTCCCAGCCGCGAGCGATGCCAGCCCCTGGACCACATGCACAGACCTTGCCAACCTTCTCTGCAACCATGCCGAGAGCACGCCCCCGTGCGCCACACTCGACAGACGCCCACAGACCGCGCGCCGCCCTCGCCGCGTGCATACGTGATCACCACCGTCCCAGCAACCCCGCAGACACGCTCGTTCGCCGCCGCGCAGACCACGTGCGTTGTGCGCCATAAAAACTTCCGTCGGGCATGCGCACAGCACTGCCGCGTTCCGACCGATCAGCACCGCCCCATGCCTCGCCTCCACGTCGTTGAGCTTCGCCAGGGAGCACAACACCGCCCCCTACCGTTGCCCACGCTAATAGCCCTCTATGCCGTCGACCACGACGAGCTCAGCTTGCGCCCATCGGTCCCCCTCTCGCCACTATAAATAGAGGCCACCCCCAGCCGAATTGATCACACCATCTCACTCCCCTCTCCTCACTGATCGTTCCACCCCGTTCCTGGAGCAAGGCGAGCAGCGCATCGCCAGAATTTGGCTGGAGCCCGCCACTGCTGGAGAAGAAGGGAGCCAGCGATTGGAACTGCCCTAGGAGAAGCTGCCGGTACCAGGAGGTTCACCATCGTCGACTTCGTCGTTCGCCCGCCTCGCCGACCCTCGCCTGAGCCCCGGTGAGCCTCCCACGACCCCCACCTGCCGCGTTAGGGTTCTGTCTCGTCAGCGCTGCCCGACATGGATGTTGAACCAGAGCCGTTGGATTAGAACTAGATCCAACGCACCACATTGCCCCATACCGCTTCGCTGGGGACAACAACTTAACCAGCCCGCGTAAGCGATGTGCGTAGCAGGCCGGCCCATTATCGTTTCCCGCGTAGCCCAGTCATTTGAATTTAACTTTTTTTCATTTTAATTCAAATATAGTTCTATATCTAGTTTCAAAAATCACTAGTAGAAAAAAGGCCATCCGTTCGCGCCCCCTAAGAGCATTAGTCCCGGTTGCTCCACGAACCGGGACTAATGCTGGCACACGTCCCGGTTCGAGCGGGCATGGGGCCCGGAGGCATGCGTCCCGGTTGGTAAGGGAGCATACGTCCCGGTTTGTAACACAAACCGGGACTAAAGGTTGGGCGTCAGCCACGTGGCGTGGCACACACCTTTAGTCCCGGTTTGTGTTACAAACTGGGACGTATGCTCCCGCCCTCTATAAATGCAACGCCCCATCCCTCTGCCTCCACTCTATTTTTCTTGGTGGAAGGTGTGAGGGGTGTGCTAGTTTTTCCCCCTATGCATGCATTCAAGGTGTTTTATGAAATGTTTGAGTGAATGATCTTGTTCAATTTATCATAGAACAAAAATGTAGAAGGTGTCCGAGACGCACTTGAGCTTTCTCCTCTTTATTTTCCTCGATCGAGGTTAGCAATCTTATCTTTTCTCTGTCATTGATACAATGCATGTGTCAATGTGAATTGGTCATTTCACTATTTATTATGTCCTGTTTTTTATAAACTTACTTATATGATGCAGATGAACGGTCGGGAATGGATGTACGGTGACCGGCGTGTACCCGGGTATATGAAAGGCGTGGATAAATTTATCGATGTGGCTACGGCAAACAAAGAGAATGGTTTTATACGTTGTTCATGTGTTCAATGTCGGAACAACACGGAGTACTCTTCCTCGAAAATCACTCGCAGCCACCTGATTATGAAAGGTTTCATGCCCAACTATAATTGCTGGACCAAGCACAGGGAAAGAGGGGTTATGATGGAAGACGGTGAAGAAGAAGATGATGATAACAACTATCATCATATGTTTCCTGAATAAAGTGATACTGCAATGGAAGACAATGAGAGGAAGGAGGTGAAGAACGAGCATCAGATGAGCCGGCAGATGAACTTGGTAGGGTCATTTCTGATGCAAAGCGCGACTGTGAAACAGAAAATGAGAAGTTGAAGTTAGAGGGCATGTTAGAAGATCACAAGAAATTTTTGTACCCAAATTGTGAAGATGGCAGCACAAAGCTCGGTACCACACTGGAATTGTTGTGATGGAAGGCAGAGTGTGGTCTAACTGACTCCTCATTTGAAAAGATGCTGAAAATAATGAAGCCGAAGTTTCCAAAACATAACGAACTTCCCGAGAGTACCTACGAAGCAAAGAAGACTCTCTGTCCTCTAGGATTAGATGTGCAGAAGATACATGCATGCATTAATGATCGCATCCTCTACATGTAAGGAGTATGAGAATTTAGATAAATGCCCGGTATGCAATGCATTGCGGTATAAGATCGCACGAGATGACCTGTGATGTTGAGGGAGAGCCCTCCTAAGAGGATTCCTGCTAAGGTTATGTGGTATGCTCCTATAATACCAAGGTTGAAACGCATGTTCGTAAACAAAGAGAATGCCGTGTTCTTGCGATGGCACAAAGAAGACCGTAAGAAAGACGGGAAGTTGAGACACCTGGCGATGGGTCACAGTGGAGAAAAATTGAGAGAGACTTCCGGACTTTGCAGTGACGCAAGGAACTTATGGTTTGGTCTAAGTACGGATGGCATGAATCCTTTTGGGGAGCAGAGCTCCACAAAGACTGCCCGTGACTCTATGTATCTACAACCTTCCTCCTTGGTTGTGCATGAAGCGTAAGTTCATTATGATGCCAGTGCTCATCCAAGGCCCGAAGCAACCGGGCAACGACATTGATGTGTACCTTAGGCCATTAGTTGAAGAACTCTTACAGTTGTGGGGCAAACCATGTGTACGTGTGTGGGATGAGAACAAACAGGAGCCATTTGATCTACGAGGGTTGCTATTTGTAACCATCAATGATTGGCCTGCTCTTAGTAACCTTTCAGGACAGACAAACAAGGGATATAAGGCATGCACACACTGTTTAGATAAGACTGAAGGTACATATTTGCATAAATGCAAGAAGGTTGTGTACCTGGCGAATCGATGATTTCTTCCGACCAATCATCCCGTAAGAAAGAAAGGCAAGCATTTCAAAGGTGAGGCAGATCACCGGAAGAAGCCTGAACTCCCTACTGGTGATGATGTATTTGGTATAGTCAAGGACATAGAAGTAATATTTGGAAAGGGTCCCGGCGGTCAATCAGTTCCGAACGACGTAGCTACAGGACATGCACCCATGTGGAAGAAGAAATCTATATTTTGGGAGATGCCATATTGGAAAGTCCTGCGTGTCCGCTCTTCAATCGACGTGATGCACGTGACGAAGAATCTTTGCATGAACCTACTAGGATTCCTAGGCATGTATGGGAAGACAAAAGATACACCAGTAGCACGGGAGGACCAACAAATTATGAAAGACCCAAAGAACATGCATACACAAAACAAGACGGATAAAGGGCGTCACTTAAGTCGTGCCAGCTATGCTCTTACCAAAGCAGAGAAGGAAATCTTTTTTGAAGTCTTTTACAGTATCAAGGTGCCTTCTGGCTTCTCATCTAATATAAAGGGGATAATAAATATGGCAGAGAAAAAGTTCCAAAACCTGAAGTCTCATGACTGTCACGTGATTATGACGCAGTTGCTTCCGATTGCATTGAGGGGGCTTCTACTGGAAAATGTTCGAGTACCCATTGTGAAGCTGTGTGCATTCCTCAATGCAATATCTCAGAAGGTAATCAGTCCAGATATTCTGCCAAGGTTACAGAAGGATGTGGTACAATGTCTTGTTAGTTTTGAGTTGGTGTTCCCACCATCCTTCTTCAATATTATGACGCATCTCCTGGTTCACCTAGTGGAAGAGATTGCCATTCTCGGTCCGGTATTTATGCACAATATGTTCCCCTTTGAGAGGTTCATGGGAGTCTTAAATAAATATGTTCATAACCGTCCTAGACCAGAAGGAAGCATATCCAAGGGATATGGAACAGAGGAGGTCATTGAGTTTTGTGTTGACTTTATTCCTGACCTTAATCCGATTGGTGTTTCTAACTCACGGCATGAGGGAAGACTAAGTGGGAAAGGCACGCTGGGAAACAAATCAATGATATGTAGGGACGGAGATTCTTTCACTAAATCACACTACACAGTTCTACATAATTCCACCTTGGCAGCTCCGTATATCGAGGAACACAAGAATATTGTACTCTCCAAAAACCGGGGGAAGCCTGAATCATGGATTACAGATGAACACATGAAGTCTTTCGGTGGTTCGATGAGAGCACATCTCTTGAATGACACCACTATTGGAGATCAGCTATACTTGTTGGCCACGTCACCATCTTCTACTGTATTGAATTTCCAAGGGTACGAAATAAATGGGAACACATTCTACACGATCGCCCAAGATAAAAAGAGCACCAACCAAAATAGTGGTGTCCGCTTTGATGCAATATACGAGAATGGACAAAAGGACACATACTATGGTTACATAGAGGAGATATGGGAACTAGACTATGGAGTCTCTTTTAAGGTCCCTTTGTTTCGCTGCAAATGGGTCAACCTGAATGCGGAAGGGGTAAAGATAGACCAGTTGTATGGAATGACGACAGTGGATCTCAACAATCTTTTTTATAGATATGAACCATTCGTCCTAGCCAATGATGTGTCTTAGGTTTTCTATGTGAAGGACATGTCCTCCAGACCGAAAAAAAGAAAAAATATGCAAACGAATACATCATATGATCTGAGGTATTCTTAGTTTTTAATATTAATAAATGTCTTGAGTGTTAGTCCCGTTTTGTGGCTAGACCGGGACTATGAAGAAGTTGTCCCGATTCGTACTTACCATTAAGATCTGATCTCCAAACGCGCGCGGTCACATGGAGTGCCTCTATGACCAGTTTCTTGGAGATGCCGGAGGACTGGGATCTGGCGGCATCTCCCTGAAACTGGTCGTAGTGGTCTCCCTGCTCTCGAAAACCATCTTTCAGCTTGTAACTTCTCTAACTAGATCAATACACCTGAGAGCTAACTAATTTCACATATTAGCGAGTGCCTCTATGACCAGTTTCTCGGAGATGCCGGAGTACTGGGATCCGACGGCATCTCCCTGAAACTGGCCGTAGTGGTGTCCCTGCTCTTGAAAACCATCTTTGAGCTTGTAACTTCTCTAACTAGATCAATACGCCTGGGAGCTAACTAATTTCACATATTATGGAGTGCCTCTATGACCAGTTTCTTGGAGATGCCGGAGGACTGGGCTCCGTCGGCATCTCCCTGAAACTGGCCGTAGTGGTGTTCCTGCTCTCGAAAACCATCTTGGAGATGCCTCAAACTGGCTGGAGGACTGGACTCACAAGGATGCCTATTTATAGTACAAGCAGCTCGGCGTAGTGCCGACACTTATGAAATAATGTCGACACTCACCCCTATTATTAGTGCTGACTCGTGTTTTGTCCCGGTTGGTGCCTCCAACCGGGACTAAAGGTTCATCTTTAGTCCCGGTTGGTGACACCATCCGGGACAAGGTACACGCCGCACGACATAATGTTGTAACTACCTCGGTGAATTACGCTCCTAGATACAAGCCTGGATGAGTGGTAGTGGTTGAAATAGTACGGTGGGGCCCCAAAAGCCACTCACTGGTAGTCCTTTCAGACGTCCCAACCACTACCCTCTCAACGGGACCTGTACGGGCGGCGTAATCGGTAGGCGAAGGGATCAACTACGTACACAAGTGGGTATGTACGCAAGCCACCATACAAGAGTACATCAGAGCCACACCATCTAGAAAGAAAGGAAAATATAGCAACGCCATACGGCAAGATTCAAATGACCTAGATAGATCTATATTTTAGGATACTTCCTCATACAACACACATCAGAGTATCATGCGGAAGCGGCAAACAAAATCCGAGTACGGATAAGAAGCAAATCGGCATAAGATGCCATAGAAATAAGCACATCCCAACTACAGGTCTCACGGATCCCCGTTCCCGGAATCTCTACACCGAACGATCGTTGCCCACATCTTCGGCTTCTTCCACCCAGTATCCGTCCGGTGAAGGTACCTGTTCATCTGAACCAAGAATTTATCGTGTGAGACCCTAAGGGTACTCAGCAAGTCTTAATGCCTCTAAAGGGGACACAACCTGGGGTGATGCAATTGCAGCGAAAGATAAACCCTAGCAGTTCTACAGATAAACTCTAACCATCCGCCTAACCAATGATAGACGGATGTCCGTGAATTAAGAACAACAGTTATAATGGTAATCTCATCAGATCCATCCTCCTCCCTGCTTACCAACAAGGAAACGGACGAACAACCCCCCATCCGTTGGCAATTTTATTAACCATTCCATGAGTGTTGCACTATGTACTAGTCAATTACTTAGTCAGATTAAGGCGGTACTTTAGTTATGCTTGTCTATGATCGAGAAACTGTGCTCCAAGTCGTCCATATCCGCGGACACGGCTTTCAGAAAGTTTTACCCGGCCGGGGTGCACCAATAGCAACACGCCGATCAACCTCTAAAACCAAATCAAAACCTAACGAGGCTTTCACGAGAACAATCACAGATCAGAAATATTTCAGGGGCCACCTTAAGTAGATCCCATAACGGAGATAGCCGACTCGAGACGGACTCAAGGTTTGGGTGGACGGCAAACGATCGGGAACCCGAAGTGTGGCTGGGCTTGTCGATACGTAAACGTGTCCCGATCCTAAATAAGACAAAGGTGCCCCTCGCACAATTTAAATACAGAAAGTAGCATGGCATAAGTACAGGATAGTAAATAAAACCTCAAACTAGTTTGTGGCCCCAAGAAATAAGACGGAATCAAGCTATGGCTCAGGGGGGTCCCATATACCTCCCGGATGTGGATAGCGCGATAAATCAAGGAACAGGAATCAAGTACTCGGGGTCTTACGGGACACAAGTGAGCAGGAAAAACCAAATAGCAGATGTTGCTCACCGGTGCCACTTTCTTTAGTTATCCTACTACTACTCAGGTTAAGTTGTTTAGGTACCTCGTTATCCAACAGACACTCACATACCCTACACATGCTGTTCTACGACTCGCATGGCTCAAACAACTCCTATAGTAATGGCTCATGGGATGGAGGAACAAGCTTGGTGGACTTGAAAAGTAAAGGCTATGCATACTTGGGATTCAATTTAATGCAATCGCGACTCAATGATGTAAGAATAAGATAGATGCCATAGGTAATGTATGTATGCAAGCATGTGGAAGTGCTTGCCTGTCAACTCAGTTGAAGCGAGGGACGGATCTGGGTAGTGCTCCTGGTTCTCTTGATATAACCCCTGCTCAGTGTCTATCCGAGAAAAACCAAACAAACAAGGCCAACATGAATATAGAGCACAAGCATATGAATAAGATGCGTCAAGCAAACAATCATGCCATGATGAATGATGCACAAGTTGCATGGCAATAAGTAGCATGGCATGGGTGAGGTGTGGAGGACAAGAAATAACATTTTAATGGGGTTTTGGATCACATTTGTTGCCATAATAGTTGCTGTACACTATATTTTTATATGATGCATGCTGCAATTGAAGTCATGGATGGCATAAACAGGAAGGTCTCGTCGAGCTGATCATTTTAGACATATCATTTGCTAAATTTGGAATTATAAAACCAAAGTTATTAATTATTTTAGTTCTAGTGGCAATGGTGTAATTTAATTGAACTTGGAATTTTAAATGTGCAAAAGGAAATTTGAATGTCATATTTGAAATCCTGGCATTTTTCTGATATCCAAACATATATCATTTGTGTGATTTGGAATTACTATGGCAAAGTTATTTGAAAACAGATTTCATTTTGAATTTGAATTTATTTGAAAAGATTTGAAATAAAAACAGATGAGCAGAGAACCTTTTGTACCCAGGCAGACCCAGCCGCACTCACTGACGGGTGGGACCAGGCTGACTGGGCACCCACGTGGTCAGAAGGGGGGGAGTGGTATCGCGGGTTGAGGGTGGAGAAGCTGGGGTGCCTTTCTGCAAAAAGACCACGGTCACTGACTGGTGGCCCTGGCAGGACTGCGGTTTGTGGGAGAGAAAAGGCAGGGGGGCATTCGCTAAAAGAACACGCGGGCGTGGGGAGGACTGCGGGTTGTTTCCAGGAAACCACGGGAGCCTTTTTAGAAAAAGGCCACCGTCGCTGACTGGTGGGGCTAACTGGACCGCGGATTGTCAAAAAGGTTTGGGAGGGGGTTTTTCGCAAAGAGGACATAGCTCTTTTTCCATCTTGGCAGCAGAAGCGTGTGCGACGGACGCCGCGTCGCGGGCGCAGAGGGGTTCGATCAGGGACTGGGCGCAAGGCAGACGCCACCGCCACTGGCTAGGCTGGGTAGGTGATGGAGGGGCGCGCTAGGTAGGGTGTTCGTGATCGAGCTCGCAGAACAAACACGATGCCGGGCGCATGAGGCCGTTCGACGGAAGGTCCGCCGTCCGAGAAGCGACGGAGCGAGAGGTGTCCGGAGGCGGGATGCTCACCGCGAGTGTGCCGCGCAGACGGTGCAGGGCGCGCTTGATGATGGCGAGGCAGGAGCCTGGGACGCTAGGGTTCTACGGTTGGCGTGTTCCGTCTCTGGGGCTCCTCCTCCTTGGCGCGAACGGGCGGTGCAGGGGTCCTCGGGCTTCCTCGACGTCTGCAGGCACGCCACCGGCTAGAATAGATGGGGCAGGTTTGTAGTCTAGCGGTGGACTACGAGGTGAGAAGGATGGCTAGGGAGGAAGGGGAGAAGAGGCGCAGCCTGCAGATCTGGGGAGGGCAGGAGGGTGCTGGGGTGTAGATAAGGACGGCCAGGAGGGGGCTTGCGTGGGGGAGGGGAAGTGGCCTCGGTGTCACCTTTTTGCACCTCCCTCACGTGCACGGCATGGGGGCCAGGGTGGCGCGGCAGAGCTGGGGAGGAGAGGGGGAGGCTGGCAGGTGGGGTAGAGGAAGGACAGAGAGGTGGTGGCTCGGGGTGGGGCTGCTGAGGCAGGGAGGAAAAAGGGGAGAAAGGGGCTCGGGGTGGAAGCTAGGGTTAGATAGGAGGGGAGGGTAGCTCGGCAGGGAGGTGGTGGTTTGGTGGGGCCCTCATGCAGGGAGAGGGGAGGCCGAGGGAGATAGGGCAGCTAGGGTAGGGCATGGGTGATCATGCTAGGAAACTAGAAGGTAGGAGGGGGTACTTAGGGTTTGGTTTAGGGGAGATGTAGATTAGGGTTTTTGTTTAGCTAGGAAGGATAGATGGCAAGGGTAGGTTTTAGGGTTTGCTAAGAGGGGGGGAAGATAGAGGGAGAGGTACTTACTTGATCATGCATGCTCCAAACAAGCCTTAACAAGATCAAAGCAAGAAAAAGAGGGAGAGGGAGAGAGAGATGATCATGTGAGGATGGGGTGTTTCTTTGGTCCATGCATGCTCCAAAAATGACCAAGCAAGAACCAAGAGAAAAGGTGGGTTTAGGTTTGGGCATGCCACATTAGCACATGTGTGTGCATGGGGCATGGGGATAGGGGTTTAGCTAAAGGGGAGAAGAGAGGTAGATGATTTGATGAAGAAACTACAAGCCCAAAACAAGATTTAAGCAAAGGAAAAGATGATCCACTTAGAATTCAAGTAAAAACCAGATACTAGAAAAGGTGGCACTTGCATGGCCCATGCAAAATAATTAATGCCAAATTTATCCTTGTGAAAACAATAATATTAACATGGCATTATCCATATGCATTCCCAAAAGGTGGGCAAGGCCAAGCAAAGATTATGGGTGGAATCCAACCAACCAACATGAGCTAGAGATAACCCAAATTAAAATGCCAAGCTCATATTAATTGGATGGTGGAATATAAGGTGGTGAAAGAAAAGGTGGTGGAGTCAATAAGAGATATGCCCTCAACTCAACTTGGGCATTTAACAATATATCAAGAGCCAAATACAATATCAAGAGGCAAATACAATTAATCATGCACATGAGATAAGAACCAAACAAGAAAGGGTTTTATATGATGCTCAAATGCAAGGTGGTATGATGGTATGAGCATGATATGATGATGATGCAACAATTATATGTTGGAAGTGGCCCTTTTTATTATCATAACATGTAGCATTACAGGTGTTAGACAACTGGGATGCTACAAATGTCGACACTCACCCCTATCATTAGTGCTGCCTGGCCCAGCCTGCCGAAATCCCTCCAACCGGGACTAAAGATGAACCTTTAGTATATTGAAAATCCGAACAATGATCATGTCTCGAAAAACCTTCACCAAATGAACTTCAAAAAAACCTTTAGTTTTCCTTTTTGTCGCACGGAAAATCCCTTTTCCATTTTCCGAGCGAAAAAACGGGTCGTTTTGTGAAGTAACCACCAAAATGCTATTTCAGAATGCTACCGTCCCATTTTCCTAAAATACTAGACCACCTTACATGGACTATCTCCCAACCGGGACATCTCAAACCTTTTCGTCCATCCCGGGTAAAAAGGACAAATGTCTGCCGAATCGGTAGGAACTGGGTCAGGTTTGTACTACAGGTACATGATCTAACGCCCGTGATTTTTTGAAAAAATCATTTTTAGACTCGAAATATGTGGTTTCTTTAGAGATCCAATGCAAGTTCTAACGATGCTCGTCCCCTATCTTCATGCACGCCATTTCGACTATAGTTAGAAATTTAGAAAATTCAAAACGGGCATAATAAATTCAAAAAAAATCCGAACAATGAAAATCCTTTGCGTGGTGTCATATTATGTGACATAGTTGAAAGGAAAAATACTAGACTTGGTATATTGATCATGTCTCAAAAAAACTTCAAAAAATGACCTATCATATTCGAGGTTTCATGGCTTTCGGTCCAAATGACCGATGTTATGTGCTGAATCACGGCATAGTTTGTGATGTTGTGCCCATATTATGCATGCATGTGGACATTGGTATGGAGAACAATGTTGCAGGAGGAAGTTCTCCTTTTTGTCGCACGGAAAAGCCCTTTTCCATTTTCCGAGCGCAAAAAACGGGTCGTTTTGTGAAGTAACCACCAAAATGCTATTTCAGAATGCTATCGTCCCATTTTCCTAAAATAATAGACCACCTTACATGGACTGTCTTCCAACCGGGACATCTTAAAACTTTTCGTCCATCCCGGGTAAAACGGACAAATGTCTGCCGAATCGGCAGGAAGTGGGTCCGATTTGTATTATAGGTACATGATATATCGCCCGTGATTTTTTGAAAAAAATCATTTTTAGACTCGCAATAAGTGGTTTCTTCAGAGATCCAATGCAAGTTCTAACGATGCTCGTCCCCTATCTTCATGCACGCCGGTTCGACCATAGTTAGAAATTCAGAAAATTCAAAACGGGCATAATAAATTCAAAAAAAATCCGAACAATGAAAATCCTTCGCGGGGTGTCATATTATGTGACATAGTTGAAAGGAAAAATACAAGACTTGATATACTGATCATGTCTCGAAAAAACCTTCACAAAATGACCTATCATGTTCGAGGTTTCATGGCGTTCGGTCTAAATGACCGATGTTATGTGCTGAATCACGGCATAGTTTGTGATGTTGTGCCCATATTATGCATGCATGTGGACATTGGTATGGAGAAAGATATTGCAGGAGGAAGTTTTCCTTTTTGTCGCATGGAAAAGCCCTTTTCCATTTTCCGAGCGCAAAAAACGGGTCGTTTTGTGAAGTAACCACCAAAATGCTGTTTCGGAATGCTACCGTCCTATTTTCCTAAAATACTAGACCACCTTACATGGACTGTCTTCCAACCGGGACATCTCAAACCTTTTCTTCCATCCTGGGTAAAAAGGACAAATGCCTGCCGAATCGATTGGAAGTGGGTCCGGTTTGTACTATAGGTACATGATCTATCGCCCATGATTTTTTGTAAAAATCATTTTTTAGACTCGCAATAGGTGGTTTCTTCAGAGATCCAATGCAAGTTATAACGATGCCCGTCCCCTATCTTCATGCACGCCGGTTCGACCATAGTTAGAAATTCAGAAAATTCAAAACGGACATAATAAATTCAAAAAAATCCGAACAATGAAAATCCTTCGTGTGGTGTCATACTATGTGACATAGTTGAAAGGAAAAATACCAGACTTGATATATTGATCATGTCTCGAAAAAACCTTCACAAAATGACCTATCATGTTCGAGGTTTCATGGCTTTCGGTCCAAATGACCGATGTTATGTGCTGAATCACGGCATAGTTTATGATGCTGTGCTCATATTATTCATGCATGTGGACATTGGTATGGAGAACAATGTTGTAGGAGGAAGTTTTCGTTTTTGTCGCACAGAAAATCCATTTTCCATTTTCCGAACGCAAAAAACAGGTCGTTTTGTGAAAAAGTAACCACCAAAATGTTGTTTCAGAATGCTACCGTCCCATTTTCCTAAAATACTAGACCACCTTACATGGACTATCTCCCAACCGGTATATCTCAAACCTTTTCGTCCATCCCGGGTAAAAAGGACAAATGTCTGCCGAATCGGCAGGTAGTGGGTCCGGTTTGTACTACAGGTATATGATCTATCGCCCGTGATTTTTTCAAAAAATCATTTTTGGACTCGCAATATGTGGTTTCTTCAGAGACCCAATGCAAGTTCTAACGATGCGCGTCAACTATCTTCATGAACGCCGGTTCGACCATAGTTAGAAATTCAGAAAATTCAAAACGGGCATAATAAATTCAAAAAAATCCGAACAATGAAAATCCTTCGCATGGTGTCATATTATGTGACATAGTTAAAAGGAAAAATACCAGACTTGATATATTGATCATGTCTCGAAAAAACCTTCACAAAATGACCTATCATGTTCGAGGTTTCATGGCTTTCGGTCCAAATGACCGATGTTGTGTGCTGAATCACGGCATAGTTTGTGATGGTGTGCCCATATTATGCATGCATGTGGACATTGGTATGGAGAAAGATATTGCAGGAGGAAGTTTTCCTTTTTGTCGCATGGAAAAGCCCTTTTCAATTTTCCGAGCGCAAAAAACGGGTCGTTTTGTGAAGTAACCACCAAAATGCTGTTTCGGAATGCTACCGTCCCATTTTCCTAAAATACTAGACCACCTTACATGGATTGTCTTCCAACTGGGATATCTCAAACCTTTTCGTCCATCCTGGGTAAAAAGGACAAATGTCTGCCGAATCGATAGGAAGTAGGTCCGGTTTGTACTATAGGTACATGATCTATCGCCCGTGATTTTTTGTAAAAATCATTTTTAGACTCGCAATATGTGGTTTCTTCAGAGATCCAATGCAAGTTCTAACGATGCCCATCCCCTATATTCATGCACGCCGGTTCGGCAATAGTTAGAAATTCAGAAAATTCAAAACGGACATAATAAATTCAAAAAAATCTGAACAATGAAAATCCTTCGCGTGGTGTCATATTATGTGTCATAGTTGAAAGTAAAAATACCAGACTTGATATATTGATCATGTCTCGAAAAAACCTTCACAAAATGACCTATCATGTTCGAGGTTTCATGGCTTTCGGTCCAAATGACCGATGTTATGTGCTGAATCACGGCATAGTTTGTGATGCTGTGCCCATATTATGCATGCATGTGGAAATTGTTATGGAGAAAGATATTGTAGGACGAAGTTTTCCTTTTTGTCGCACGGAAAAGCCCTTTTCCATTTTCCGAGCGCAAAAAACGGGTCGTTTTGTGAAGTAACCACCAAAATGCTGTTTCAGAATGCTATCGTCCCATTTTCCTAAAATAATAGACCACCTTACATGGACTATCTCCCAACCGGGACATCTCAAAAGTTTTCGTCCATCCCGGGTAAAAAGGACAAATGTCTGCCGAATCGGCAGGAAGTGGGTCCGGTTTGTACTACAGGTACATGATATATCGCCCGTGATTTTTTGAAAAAATCATTTTTAGACTCGCAATATGTGGTTTCTTCAGAGATCCAATGCAAGTTCTAACGATGCTCGTCCCCTATCTGCATGCACGCCGGTTCGACCATAGTTAGAAATTTAAAAATTCAAAACGGGCATAATAAATTCAAAAAAAATCCGAACAATGAAAATCCTTCGCGTGGTGTCATATTATGTGACATAGTTGAAAGGAAAAATACCATACTTGATATATTGATCATGTCTCGAAAAAACCTTCACAAAATGACCTATCATGTTCGAGGTTTCATGGCTTTCGGTCCAAATGACCGATGGTATGTGCTGAATCACGACATAGTTTGTGATGTTGTGCCAATATTATGCATGCATGTGGACATTGGTATGGAGAAAAATGTTGCCGGAGGAAGTTTTCCTTTTTGTCGCATGGAAAAGCCCTTTTCCATTTTCCGAGCGCAAAAAACGGGTCGTTTTGTGAAGTAACCACCAAAATGCTGTTTCAGAATGCTACCGTCCCATTTTCCTAAAATACTAGACCACCTTACAAGTACTATATCCCAACCTGGACATCTCAAACCTTTTCGTCCATCCCGGGTAAAAAAGGACAACTGTCTACCGAATCGATAGGAAGTGGGTCTGGTTTGTACTACAGGTACATGATCTATCGCCCGTGATTTTTTGAAAAAATCATTTTTAGACTGGCAATATGTGGTTTCTTCAGAGATCCAATGCAAGTTCTAACGTTTCTCGTCCCCTATCTTCATGCACGCCGGTTCGACCATAGTTAGAAATTCAGAAAATTAAAAACAGGCATAATAAATTCAAAAAAAATCCGAACAATGAAAATCCTTCGCGTGGTATCATATAATGTGACATAGTTGAAAGGAAAAATACCAGACTTGATATATTGATCATGTCTCAAAAAAAACTTCACAAAATGACCTATCATGTTCGAGGTTTCATGGCTTTCGGTCCAAATGACCGATGTTATGTGCTGAATCACGGCATATTTTGTGATGTTGTGCCCATATTATGCATGCATGTGGACATTGGTATGGAGAACAATGTTGCAGGAGGAAGTTTTCCTTTTTGTCGCACGGAAAAGCCCTTCTCCATTTTCCGAGCGCAAAAAACGGGTCGTTTTGTGAAGTAACCACCAAAATGCTGTTTCATAATGCTACCGTCCCATTTTCCTAAAATACTTGGTCACTTGACATGGAATATCTCCCAACCGGGACATCTCAAACCTTTTCGTCCATCCCGGGTAAAAAGGACAAATGTCTGCCAAATCGGTAGGAAGTGGGTCCAGTTTGTACTACAGTTACATGATCTATCGCCCGTGATTTTTTGAAAAAATCATTTTTAGACTCGCAATATGTGGTTTCTTCAGAGACCCAATGCAAGTTCTAACGATGCTCGTCCCCTATCTTCACGCACGCTGGTTCGACCATAGTTAGAAATTCAGAAAATTCAAAACGGGCATAATAAATTCAAAAAAAAATCCAAACAATGAAAATCCTTCGCGTGGTGTCATATTATGTGGCATAGTTGAAAGGAAAAAATACCAGACTTGATATATTGATCATGTCTCGAAAAAACCTTCACAAAATAACCTATCTTGTTCGAGGTTTCATGACTTTCGGTCCAAATGACCAATGTTATGTGCTAAATCACAGCATAGTTTGTGATGCTGTGCCCATATTATGCATGCATGTGGACATTGGTATGGAGAAAAATGTTGCAGGAGGAAGTTTTCCTTTTTGTCGCACAGAAAAGCCCTTTTCCATTTTCCGAGCGCAAAAACGGGTCGTATTGTGAAGTAACCACCAATATGCTGTTTCAGAATGCTACCGTCCCATTTTCCTAAAATACTAGACCACCTTACATGGACTGTCTCCCAACCGGGACATCTCAAACCTTTTCGTCCATCCCGGGTAAAAAGGACAAATGTCTGCCAAATCGGTAGGAAGTGGGTCCGGTTTGTACTACAGTTACATGATCTATCGCCCGTGATTTTTTGAAAAAATCATTTTTAGACTCGCAATATGTGGTTTCTTCAGAGACCCAATGCAAGTTCTAACGATGCTCGTCCCCTATCTTCATGCACGCTGGTTCGACCATAGTTAGAAATTCAGAAAATTCAAAACGGGCATAATAAATTCAAAAAAAATCCAAACAATGAAAATCCTTCGCGTGGTGTCATATTATGTGGCATAGTTGAAAGGAAAAAATACCAGACTTGATATATTGATCATGTCTCGAAAAAACCTTCACAAAATGACCTATCTTGTTCGAGGTTTGACTTTCGGTCCAAATGACCGATGTTATGTGCTGAATCACGGCATAGTTTGTGATGCTGTTCCCATATTATGCATGGATGTGGAAATTGGTATGGAGAAAAATGTTGCAGGAGGAAGTTTTCCTTTTTGTCGCACAGAAAAGCCCTTTTCCATTTTCCGAGCGCAAAAACGGGTCGTTTTGTGAAGTAACCACCAAAATGTTGTTTCAGAATGCTGTCGTCCCATTTTCCTAAAATACTAGACCACCTTACATGGACTATCTCCCAACCGGGACATCGCAAACCTTTTCGTCCATCCCGGGTAAAAAAGGACAAATGTCTGCCGAATCGGTAGGAAGTGGGTCCGGTTTGTACTACAGGTACATGATCTATCGCCCGAGATTTTTTGAAAAAAATCATTTTTAGTCTCGCAATATGTGGTTTCTTCAGAGATCCAATGCAAGTTCTAACGTTGCTCGTCCCCTATCTTCATGCATGCCGGTTCGACCATAGTTAGAAATTCAAAAAATTCAAAACGGGCATAATAAATTCAAAAAAAAACCGAACAATGAAAATCCTTCGCGTGGTGTTATATTATGTGACATAGTTTAAAGGAAAAATACCAGACTTGATATATTGATCATGTCTCGAAAAAACCTGCATAAAATGACCTATCATGTTCGAGGTTTCATGGCTTTCGGTCCAAATGACGGATGTTATGTGCTGAATCACGGCATAGTTTGTGATGCTGTGCCCATATTATGCATGCATGTGGACATTGGTATGGAGAAAAATGTTGAAGAAGGAAGTTTTCCTTTTTGTCGCACGGAAAAGCCATTTTCCATTTTCCGAGCGCAAAAAACGGGCCGTTTTGTGAAGTAGCCACCAAAATGCTGTTTCAGAATGCTACCGTCCCATTTTCCTAAAATACTAGACCACCTTACATGGACTATCTCCAAACCGGGACATTTCAAACCTTTTCGTCCATCCCGGGTAAAAAGGAC
Source organism: Avena longiglumis (assembly GCA_030063025.1). NCBI lineage: Eukaryota > Viridiplantae > Streptophyta > Magnoliopsida > Poales > Poaceae > Avena > Avena longiglumis. The sequence goes on from CP125978.1 coordinate 230,264,412, forward strand.
AAATGTCTGCCGAATCGGTAGGAAGTGGGTCCGGTTTGTACTACAGATACATGATCAATCACCGGTGATTTTTTGAAAAAATCATTTTTAGACTCGCAATATGTGGTTTCTTCAGATATCCAATGCAAGTTCTAACGATGCTCGTCCCCTATCTTCATGCACGCCGATTCGACCATAATTAGAAATTCAGAAAATTCAAAACGGGCATAATAAATTCAAATAAATCCAAACAATTATAATCCTTCGCGTGGTGTCATATTATGTGTCATAGTTGAAAGGAAAAATACCAGACTTGATATATTGATCATGTCTTGAGAAAACCTTCACCAAATGACCTATCATGTTCGAGGTTTCATGGCTTTCGGTCCAAATGACCGATGTTATGTGCTGAATCACGGCATAGTTTGTGATGCTGTGCCCATATTATGCATGCATGTGGACATTGGTATGGAGAAAGATATTGCAGGAGGAAGTTTTCCTTTTTGTCGCACGGAAAAGCCCTTTTCCATTTTCCGAGCGCAAAAAACGGGTCGTTTTGTGATTTAACCACCAAAATGTTGTTTCAGAATGCTACCGTCCCATTTCCTAAAATACTAGACCACCTTACATGGACTATCTCCCAACCGGGACATCTCAAAAGTTTTCGTCCATCCCGGGTAAAAAGGACAAATGTCTGCCGAATCGGTAGGAAGTGGGTCCGGTTTGTACTACAGGTACATGATCTATCGCCCGTGATTTTTTGAAAAAATCATTTTTAGACTCGCAATATGTGGTTTCTTCAGAGATCCAATGCAAGTTCTAACGATGCTCGTCCCCTATCTTCATGCACGCCGGTTCGACCATAGTTAGAAATTCAGAAAATTCAAAACGGGCATAATAAATTCAAAAAAAATCCGAACAATGAAAATACTTCGCGTGGTGTCATATTATTTGACATAGTTGAAACGAAAAATACAAGACTTGATATATTGATCATGTCTCGAAAAAACCTTCACAAAATGACCTATCATGTTTGAGGTTTCATGGCTTTCGGTCTAAATGACCAATGTTATGTGCTGAATCACGGCATAGTTTGTGATGCTGTGCCCATATTATGCATGCATGTGGACATTGGTATGGAGAAAGATATTGCAGGAGGAAGTTTTCCTTTTTGTCGCATGGAAAAGCCCTTTTCCATTTTTCGAGCGCAAAAAACGGGTCGTTTTGTGAAGTAACCACCAAAATGTTGTTTCAGAATGCTACCGTCCCATTTTTCTAAAATACTAGACCACCTTACATGGACTATCTCCCAACCGGGACATCTCAAACCTTTTCATCCATCCTGGGTAAAAAGGACAAATGTCTGCCGAATCGGTAGGAAGTGGGTCCGGTTTGTACTACAGGTACATGATCAATCGCCCGTGATTTTTTGAAAAAATCATTTTTAGACTCGCAATATGTGGTTTCTTCAGAGGTCCAATGCAAGTTCTAACGATGCTCCCCTATCTTCATGCACGCCGTTCGACCATAGTTAGAAATTCGTAAAATTCAAAACAGGCATAATAAATTCAAAAAATCCGAACAATGAAAATCCTTCATGGTGTCATGTTATTTGACATAGTTGAAAGGAAAATACAAGACTTGATATATTGATCATGTCTCGAAAAACCTTCACAAAATGACCTATCATGTTTGAGGTTTCATGGCTTTCGGTCCAAATGACCGATGTTATGTGTGAATCACGGCATAGTTTGTGATGTGTCCATATTATGCATGAATGTGGACATTGGTATGGAGAAAATGTTGAAGGAGGAAGTTTTCCTTTTGTCGCATACGGAAAATCAATTTTCCATTTTCCGAGCAAAAAACGGGTGCTTTGTGAAGTAACCACCAAAATGATGTTTAAATGCTACCGTCCCATTTTCCTAAAATACTAGACCACCTTACATGGACTATCTCCCAACCGACATCTCAAACCTTTTCGTCCATCCCGGTAAAAAGGATAAATGTCTTGAATCGGTAGGGAGTGGGTCCGGTTTGTACTACAGGTACATGATCTATCGCCCGTGATTTTTTGAAAAAATCATTTTTAGACTCGCAATATGTGGTTTCTACAGGGATCCAATGCAAGTTCTAACGATGCTCGTCCCCTATCTTCATGCACGCCGATTCGACCATAGTTAGAAATTCAGAAAATTCAAAACAGGCATAATAAATTCAAATAAATCCAAACAATGATAATCCTTCGCGTGGTGTCATATTATGTGTCATCGTTGAAAGGAAAAATACAAGACTTGATATATTGATCATGTCTTGAGAAAACCTTCACCAAATGACCTATCATGTTCGAGGTTTCATGTCTTTCGGTCCAAATGACCGATGTTATGTGCTGAATCACGGCATAGTTTGTGATGCTGTGCCCATATTATGCATGCATGTGGACATTGGTATGGAAAAAGATATTGCAGGAGGAAGTTTTCCTTTTTGTCGCACGGAAAAGCCCTTTTCCATTTTCCGAGCGCAAAAAACGGGTCGTTTTGTGATTTAACCACCAAAATGTTGTTTCAGAATGCTACCGTCCCATTTTCCTAAAATACTAGACCACCTTACATGGACTATCTCCCAACCGACATCTCAAACCTTTTCGTCCATCCGGGTAAAAGGTCAAATGTCTGCGAATCGGTAGGAAGTGGGTCGGTTTGTACTACAGTACATGATCTATCGCCCGTGATTTTTGAAAAAATCATTTTTAGACTCGCAATATGTGGTTTCTTGAGATACAATGCAAGTTCTAACGATGCTCGTCCCTATCTTCATGCACGATTCGACCATAGTTAGAAATTCGTAAAATTCAAAACAGGCATAATAAATTCAAAAAAAATCCGAACAATGAAAATCCTTCGCGTGGTGTCATATTATTTGACATAGTTGAAAGGAAAAATACAAGACTTGATATATTGATCATGTCTCGAAAAAACCTTCACAAAATGACCTATCATGTTTGAGGTTTCATGGCTTTCGGTCTAAATGACCAATGTTATGTGCTGAATCACGGCATAGTTTGTGATGCTATGCCCATATTATGCATGCATGTGGACATTGGTATGGAGAAAAATATTGCAGGAGGAAGTTTTCCTTTTTGTCGCATGGAAAAGCCCTTTTCCATTTTCCGAGATCAAAAAACGGGTAGTTTTGTGAAGTAACCACCAAAATGCTGTTTCAGAATGCTACCGTCCCATTTTCCTAAAATACTAGACCACCTTACATGGACTATCTCCCAACCGGGACATCTCAAACCTTTTCATCCATCCCAGGTAAAAAGGACAAATGTCTGCCGAAACGGTAGGAAGTGGGTCCGGTTTGTACTACAGATACATGATCAATCGCCCGTGATTTTTTGAAAAAATCATTTTTAGACTCGCAATATGTGGTTTCTTCAGAGATCCAATGCAAGTTCTAACGATGCTCGTCCCCTATATTCATGCACGTCGGTTCGACCATAGTTAGAAATTCAGAAAATTCAAAACAGGCATAATAAATTCAAAAAAAATACGAACAATGAAAATCATTCGCGTGGTGTCATATTATGTGACATAGTTGAAAGGAAAAATACCATACTTGATATATTGATCATGTCTCGAAAAAACCTTCACAAAATGACCTATCATGTTCGAGGTTTCATTGCTTTCGGTCCAAATGACCGATGTTATGTGCTGAATCACGGCATAGTTTATGATGCTGTGTCCATATTATGCATGCATGTGGACATTGGTATGGAGAAAAATGTTGAAGGAGGAAGTTTTCCTTTTTGTCGCACGGAAAAGCCATTTTCCATTTTCCGAGCGCAAAAAACGAGCCGTTTTGTGAAGTAACCACCAAAATGCTGTTTCAAAATGCTACCGTCCCATTTTCCTAAAATACTAGACCACCTTACATGGACTATCTCCCAACCGGGACATCTCAAACCTTTTCGTCCATCCCGGGTAAAAAGGACAAATGTCTGCCGAATCGGTAGGAAGTGGGTCCGGTTTGTACTACAGATACATGATCTATCGCCCGTGATTTTTTGAAAAAAATCATTTTTAGACACGCAATATGTGGTTTCTTCAGAGATCCAATGCAAGTTCTAACGATGCTCGTCCCCTATCTTCATGCACGCCGGTTCGACCATAGTTAGAAATTCAGAAAATTCAAAACAGGCATAATAAATTCAAAAAAAATCCGAACAATTAAAATCCTTCGCGTGGTCTCATATTATGTGACATAGTTGAAAGGAAAAATACCAGACTTGATATATTGATCATGTCTCGAAAAAATCTTCACAAAATGACCTATCATGTTTGAGGATTCATGGCTTTCGGTCCAAATGACCGATGTTATGTGCTGAATCAGGGCATAGTTTGTGATGTTGTGCCCATATTATGCATGAATGTGGACATTGGTATGGAGAACAATGTTGCAGCAGGAAGTTTTCCTTTTTGTCGTACGGAAAAGCCCTTTTCCATTTTTCGAGCGCAAAAAACGGGTCGTTTTGTGAAGTAACCACCAAAATGTTGTTTCAGAATGCTACCGTCCCATTTTTCTAAAATACTAGACCACCTTACATGGACTATCTCCCAACCGGGACATCTCAAACCTTTTCATCCATCCTGGGTAAAAAGGACAAATGTCTGCCGAATCGGTAGGAAGTGGGTCCGGTTTGTACTACAGGTACATGATCAATCGCCCGTGATTTTTTGAAAAAATCATTTTTAGACTCGCAATATGTGGTTTCTTCAGATATCCAATGCAAGTTCTAACGATGCTCGTCCCCTATCTTCATGCACGCCGGTTCGACCATAGTTAGAAATTCAGAAAATTCAAAACGGGCATAATAAATTCAAAAAAAATCCGAACAATGAAAATCCTTCGCATGGTGTCATGTTATTTGACATAGTTGAAACGAAAAATACAAGACTTGATATATTGATCATGTCTCGAAAAAACCTTCACAAAATGACCTATCATGTTCGAGGTTTCATGGCTTTCGGTCCAAATGACCGATGCTATGTGCTGAATCACGGCATAGTTTGTGATGCTGTGTCCATATTATGCATGCATGTGGACATTGGTATGGAGAAAAATGTTGAAGGAGGAAGTTTTCCTTTTTGTCGCACGGAAAATCAATTTTCCATTTTCCGAGCGCAAAAAACGGGCCGTTTTGGGAAGTAACCACCAAAATGCTGTTTCAGAATGCTACCGTCCCATTTTCCTAAAATACTAGACCACCTTACATGGACTATCTCCCAACCGGGACATCTCAAACCTTTTCGTCCATCCTGGGTAAAAAGGATAAATGTCTGCCGAATCGGTAGGAAGTGGGTCTGGTTTGTACTACAGATACATGATCTATCGCCCGTGATTTTTTGAAAAAAATCAATTTTAGACACGCAATATGTGGTTTCTTCAGAGATTCAATGCAAGTTCTAACGATGCTCGTCCCCTATCTTCATGCACGCCGGTTCGACCATAGTTAGAAATTCAGAAAATTCAAAACGGGCATAATAAATTCAAAAAAAATCCGAACAATGAAAATCCTTCGCGTGGTGTCATATTATTTGACATAGTTGAAAGGAAAAATACAAGACTTGATATATTGATCATGTCTCGAAAAAACCTTCACAAAATGACCTATCATGTTCGAGGTTTCATGGCTTTCGGTCTAAATGACCAATGTTATGTGCTGAATCACGGCATAGTTTGTGATGCTATGCCCATATTATGCATGCATGTGGACATTGGTATGGAGAAAAATATTGCAGGAGGAAGTTTTCCTTTTTGTCGCATGGAAAAGCCCTTTTCCATTTTCCGAGCGCAAAAAACGGGTAGTTTTGTGAAGTAACCACCAAAATGCTGTTTCAGAATGCTACCGTCCCATTTTCCTAAAATACTAGACCACCTTACATGGACTATCTCCCAACCGGGACATCTCAAACCTTTTCATCCATCCCAGGTAAAAAGGACAAATGTCTCAAAGCGGTAGGAAGTGGGTCGGTTTGTACTACGAATACATGATCAATCGCCGTGATTTTTTTCAAAAATCATTTTTAGACTCGCAATATGTGGTTTCTTCAGAGATCCAATGCAAGTTCTAACGATGCTCGTCCCCTATATTCATGCACGTCGGTTCGACCATAGTTAGAAATTCAGAAAATTCAAAACAGGCATAATAAATTCAAAAAAAATTCGAACAATGAAAATCATTCGCGTGGTGTCATATTATGTGACATAGTTGAAAGGAAAAATACCATACTTGATATATTGATCATGTCTCGAAAAAACCTTCACAAAATGACCTATCATGTTCGAGGTTTCATGGCTTTCGGTCCAAATGACCGATGTTATGTGCTGAATCACGGCATAGTTTATGATGCTGTGTCCATATTATGCATGCATGTGGACATTGGTATGGAGAAAAATGTTGAAGGAGGAAGTTTTCCTTTTTGTCGCACGGAAAAGCCATTTTCCATTTTCCGAGCGCAAAAAACGAGCCGTTTTGTGAAGTAACCACCAAAATGCTGTTTCAGAATGCTACCGTCCCATTTTCCTAAAATACTAGACCACCTTACATGGACTATCTCCCAACCGGGACATCTCAAACCTTTTCGTCCATCCCGGGTAAAAAGGACAAATGTCTGCCGAATCGGTAGGAAGTGGGTCCGGTTTGTACTACAGATACATGATCTATCGCCCGTGATTTTTTGAAAAAAATCATTTTTAGACACGCAATATGTGGTTTCTTCAGAGATCCAATGCAAGTTGTAACGATGCTCGTCCCCTATCTTCATGCACGCCGGTTCGACCATAGTTAGAAATTCAGAAAATTCAAAACAGGCATAATAAATTCAAAAAAAATCCGAACAATGAAAATCCTTCGCTTGGTGTCATATTATGTGACATAGTTGAAAGGAAAAATACCAGACTTGATATATTGATCATGTCTCGAAAAAATCTTCACAAAATGACCTATCATGTTTGAGGATTCATGGCTTTCGGTCCAAATGACAGATGTTATGTGCTGAATCAGGGCATAGTTTGTGATGCTGTGCCCATATTATGCATGAATGTGGACATTGGTATGGAGAACAATGTTGCAGGAGGAAGTTTTCCTTTTTGTCGCACGGAAAATCGCTTTTCCATTTTCCGAGCGCAAAAAACGCGTCGTTTTGTGAAGTAACCACGAAAATGTTGTTTTAAAATGCTACCGTCCCATTTTCCTAAAATACTAGACCACCTTACATGGACTATCTCCCAACCGGGACATCTCAAACCTTTTCGTCCATCCCGGGTAAAAAGGACAAATGTCTGCCGAATCGGTAGGGAGTGGGTCCGGTTTGTACTACAGGTACATGATCTATCGCCCGTGATTTTTTGAAAAAATCATTTTTAGACTCGCAATATGTGGTTTCTACAGGGATCCAATGCAAGTTCTAACGATGCTCGTCCCCTATCTTCATGCACGCCGATTCGACCATAGTTAGAAATTCAGAAAATTCAAAACGGGCATAATAATTTCAAATAAATCCAAACAATGATAATCCTTCGCGTGGTGTCATATTATGTGTTATAATTGAAAGGAAAAATACCAGACTTGATATATTGATCATGTCTTGAGAAAACCTTCACCAAATGACCTATCATGTTCGAGGTTTCATGGCTTTCGGTCCAAATGACCGATGTTATGTGCTGAATCACGGCATAGTTTATGATGCTGTGTCCATATTATGCATGCATGTGGACATTGGTATGGAGAAAAATGTTGAAGGAGGAAGTTTTCCTTTTTGTCGCACGGAAAAGCCATTTTCCATTTTCCGAGCGCAAAAAACGAGCCGTTTTGTGAAGTAACCACCAAAATGCTGTTTCAGAATGCTACCGTCCCATTTTCCTAAAATACTAGACCACGAAACGGCACGATTTCCGAGGCATGAGGCTCCTCTGAGGTGAACGTTGGTCGGACTCCGGCGTTTCGCCGGCGCCTCGCCGGCATTGGCTCTGCATGGATTCTTCTGGAGGTTGTTGGAAGATCACCTACTCTGGTGTGACCACGGGTGGTAAGTTTCTTGAAGGCTCTGTCGTTGTCTCAGCTGATTCTTGGCTGGTTCTTCTCAATGCCAAAGGCTCTCCCCTTGAGGGTCGATGTTTGGAAAATGGGGAGAAGATCTCAATTGGATCTGTTTTGAGGTTCCCCTCTCATCTCTCTCGTGTTAATGATTCTTTGGATCCATCATCTGGATTTCTTGGTAGATCTCCTACCATCGCTGGATCTGATGAAGACACTGGTCTTAAATTGCATGCTCTTTGCTCCTCTTTACCGACTGATGATCTTGAGCCTTCTAAAGGATTTCTGATGCTTTTTCCTAGCTCTAAAAGGCTAGTTCTCCTCAACCACAATGAGGTGGTGATTGATGCTAGATATTTGATTCATGGTGAGGTGGTAGCCTCTGGCATCTCTATTGATCTCCAGGTGAAGAGGGTTACTGGCGGTACTCAGATTTTGCCTAGCCCTTTGGTCAAGAAGTTTTCCACCAATGTTGAGAAGATTGTGCCTAGGTATTTGGATTTCGATGAGAATCCCACCTCGGTGCGTGATCCCAAAATAGTTGCTTCGTGTCGACCTGCCCTGGATTTTTCATTAGGGCGAGATTTTGAGAAGAGGATTTTTGATAAATTCAGGCATCAAGTTAATTTCATTGGTGGTTTCAGGAAAAGACCTTTTTATCTGGTCTGTTCTTTTGGGAGAGCAAATTTTAAGTTGGATTCTCATACTGTTAGTCTTGCTCTCCAGGCCTGTTTTGGTGGTAATGCTTCTAAATTCCAGGTGAAGCTTCTGCAAGATAGAACTTTTCGTTTCTCGGTTGCTTCAAGGGCAGTGGGGTTCGAAATATACAATATTTCAAAGTTTCCATGTGATTCTTTTGTGATTCATGTCAACCTTTGGGGTAATGGGGGGCCAAACTGGATTCATGAAGAAAAGGAATTCTATAGGGAGTCTGCTGAAGAATGGAAAGTTGTCACGTACAAAAAAGAAGGTGCAAAAAATCTCCTTTGAAGCCTTCCAGTAAAGGTGGCTCGGTTTTCCAACGACTCAAATTTCCTGCGTCTCCTGCGGTTTCTTCGCCTGTGTCTAAGCAACGCATTAATGGTGATTTCAAATCAGGACTTCAAGACAGATCTTATGCTCAGGTGCTCGCTGATGGTGGTTTTAAGTCGATTGTAACGCCGGTAGAGTCTGTGGGAGGCGCCAATCGCGCGGCATTTAAATTGCCTGGTCTCCTTCCTTTTCTGAAATTCCCCTCTTTCCCAAAATGTATTTGGCCCGACAATTCTTACGTGGGGTGGTTCAAGGCCCAGGCAGTTACTCAATCCCGGCCCATTATTCACAGCAGTTTTCACGAGTTCACCACTTCGTTGCAAAAAAATCTACCACTTCCCTTGTCTCCTCAACTCCCCCGCCCGCTAAAACCCCATTTCCCTCCTGCTCGTCGCCGGCGAAGGGTGTCGTAATGGCAAACATTCCGATTGATCCTACGCCTTTCCTGCCGAATGGCTTCCAGATTATGCAAGTGGCTGGGAGGAATCGTGTCAAAAGGGTGGTGGTGCCTCGGAGGTCAAGGGCGCATGAACAGTATGCCATTGCTAACATTTTTCCCCTCCCCCTGGTCCAGTTCCGTTCTTGAATATTCATGATGTCCTGTCTGATTTCCTCAATAATGAGGTTAGAGTTCACTTTAGAGATATCCAGGCTTGTCCCTTTGGGTCTTCTTATGTGCAGTTTCATCATGTCAGTGATCGAGATAGACTCATTGCGGCTAGCCCGATTCCGTTTCAAGATGTGCATGTTTCTTTTGTTAAGCACAATTAGGGTGATAACTGGAGAAGGACTCAGTTTAATAATGAGTGATGGGTGATGCTTGTCGGACCTCCCCTTGACCACTGGCTTACGGAGGATCTGAATGCTGTCTTTGCGGATATTGGGAAGGTTCTTCTGTTGGAGAGGGACCTAGACCAAAAGGGTAGGATTATTGCTAAGATTCGTGTTACTGACCTGGTCGACATCCCCAAGAGTGTGAGTTTTACTATTGGTGACTTGGTGGAGACAGAATCATGGACTTCTTATGTTGAAGTTCTTCAAAGTAACTTGCTTGGGGGGGGGAACCTGAGGAGGACCCACTTCCAGATGACAATGAGGACCCACATCCTGCTCCTGTTCATGGCCCTGTCCTTGGGCCCCAAATTCCACCTCCTCCCCCTCCCCCTCCTGCTCCTGGGGGTGGTTGGGGACAATGGTTGGCCCCTGTGCAGGATCCTTCCCCTGATGGTGGTAATGCTGAAGGTTGGGGTCCCTGGGAAGCTGCTGCTGCCCCAGTTCAAGGCCCTGTCATTGCTCCTGGAGAAGATATGCCTATTGACAATCAGCATCTGCCACCTCAAGATGTGAACAGTGGAATTACAGGTGCTATCATTGTCCAAGACTGGGAGTCTGATGATGATGAGTCTGTCAATGAACCTGAGGCTGTGGAGGAGCACGGTGTGGTTGTTGAACCACAAGGGGTTGGCATTGGTGAAGGCCTTCAAAACATTTTTCAGAACTATTTGGATGATGATGATGAGGCCTACTCTGATGCTGAGGAGGGGGTGGGAAGCCCTATGGACTCAAGTACTGTGGCTCCTGATAATTATGATTGGATGTTGGAGGACCAGCACCTTCTTTCTCCAAATGAGGCTCATCTTTAGGTTGGGATGGTGAGAAATTTTATCTCCATTCCTGATGTGCATGCTACTAAGCAGGGATTTTCCCAACAAGGCTTGGAGCTCTGGGAGAATTATTTTGCCCCCCATATTCAAAATGACTCTTCTTCAATGGGCTCTCTTAAGTGTGATATCCCTGTAAGTTGGTTTAACTTTATTACTCTCATGCTTGCTACCCCTGAGAAGTTTAATTGGGTCATGGGCTTTCTTACTTCTCCTTTATGGGAAATTATTAAAGAACCTATTGCTGAGGAAAGTTCCATTTCTTTCATCATTCCTAATGAGAGCTTTTCCCAGATGGCACCTTCTTGTCTGGGTATTGAAACCAGTAAATCTTCATGCTCTCCCGCTACCCCTGCCAGAAAGAGAAAAGGCAAGGAACCTCTTGTTGACACTGAGGTGAGAAGAAGCCCTAGAATTGTTGAACTGAATGGGGGCTTTAAAAGTCACATAAATTGTCAAATTGCTGATTGTATGGTTTGTAATGCTGCTACTCCTTGTCTGAATTCTAAAGTGGTTAAAAATCTTGCTGCCTCTTTCTGCAAGGTAAAGGATGGGGACCTGGAGAAGAGGTTGCTCAAGAAAGGGAAGGCCAATGAAGTGGCAGTTAAGGCTCCTCCAAAAGGCAACATTAAAGGAGGTGCCTCCTCTAGCTTGGGCATTGGTGGCAAGAAGAAACCTGGGGCTGCTGGTACCTGTGGACAGCAAGCCAAGAAGAAGCCCTCATCTTAAGTGTTTAAATGTATCAAACCAAGTCTTTTGCTGGAATCTTGTTGACTCCCTGTCTTGTGATTTGTTCTTGTGATCTTATCATGTGTTTGATACTTGTTGTGAAATATGTCTGTGGTGCCTTGATATGGATTGCCTTTTGCCTATGTGATTGCTGTTTCTTCTCCTGGGTGATTACATTATTTATATCACCCCATATCTATACTTGCTGCTGGTTTCTTAATGAATAACAAAAGAATTTGGAAGATCTTGAATTGGAATATCAGGGGAATCAATTCTGAAAAAAATGGATTGCCCTCAGAAATAAAATTGAGGAGTCTGGTTGTGAAATTATTTGTCTTCAAGAAACTAAGCGTGAGGATTTTGATAGCTCTTACATCAAAAAATTCTGCCCCTCCAAATTTACCAACTTTTAATTTCTTCCCTCCAGAGGTGCATCTGGTGGTTTGATCACCATTTGGAATGGTTCCCTGTTCTCTGGACATCTTTCCTTCCTCAATGAGTTTTCTATCTCCATCTCCTTGACATCTCTCTTGTCCAATGAATCCTGGATCCTTACCAACATTTATGGGCCATGTTTACCTGAAAAAAAGACTGAATTTTTGGACTGGTTTGGCGGCATTGATATGCCTGATGATTTGGACTGGCTCATTGTGGGAGATTTCAACTTCTGTAGACAGCCTTCGGATAGAAACAAATTGGGTGGAGATGTGAACGGTATGCTTCTTTTTAATGAAGCCATTAATAATTTGGGTATCATAGAGTTACCACTTAAAGGTAGAAAGTTCACTTGGAGTAACATGCAGAAAGATCCCCTTTTGGAAAGGTTGGACTGGTTTTTTACTTCTGCTGCCTGGACTCAGAGTTTTTCCTCAACTTTTGTTGCTCCTCTTGCAAAGCCTACCTCTGATCATCTTCCTTGTGTCATTTCCATTGGCACAATGATTCCCAAGGCTCAGGTGTTCATATTTGAAAATCATTGGATGCATCATAAGGAGTTTAAATCTATTGTTCAAAATGCCTGGAACATTCCTGTGGGTTTTCTGGATTCTGCAAAAAAAATCAATGCTAAATTCAAAAATGTGAGAAGAGGGCTGAAGCTCTGGGCCAAAAAGTTGCCTTGCCTGAAGGCACAAATATGTAATGTTAATGCCACCATTGACTTTCTTGATATCATGGAGGAAATGAGAACTCTTACTGTTCAAGAATGGAATCTTAGGGATCTCCTGAAAAATCTTATTATTTCTCTATTACAGGATCAGAATACTTATTGGAAACAGAGGGGGAAAATTAAATGGGTTAAGCTGGGGGATGAAAACACAAAGTTCTTTCACTCCAGAGCTACCATAAGCTTTAGACATAACTACATTTCCATGCTCAAGGATGATTCTGATCTTGAAGTTTATGATCATGATGGCAAAGCAAATCTCCTTTGGAATTCCTTTAAAAATAGAATGCGCTCTTCTGATAAGCCTGAAATGCACTTCAATCTTAATGACCTGGCTGGAGAATGCTTAAGCCAAGTAGAAAGGGATGCTTTGGAAAAACCTTTCTCTGATGAAGAGATTGAGGAGGTCATTAAAAATCTGCCAAATGATAAATCCCCTGGCCCTGATGGTTTTAATAATGAATTCATGAAACTTTGCTGGCCTATTATTAAGGATGATGTGAAACATCTCCTTGTGGATTTATATGAGGGGCAAACTTCATTGGAAAGCATTAATGCCTCTTTTATCACCCTCATTCCAAAAATTGCTGCTCCTTTGACTCCTGCTGATTTTAGGCCTATTTCTTTGCTAAATAGTGTCTTTAAGATCATCACCAAAATTCTGGCTAATAGACTGCAGAAAGTCATCCTTAAACTTGTTCACAGGAATCAATATGGTTTCCTTAAACAAAGATCTATCCAAGACTGTTTAGGTTGGGCTTTTGAATTCCTTGATCAATGTCACAAGTCAAAGGATGAAATTTTAATTATTAAGCTTGATTTTCAAAAGGCATTTGACAGAATTGAGAATTCTACAATCATCAACATCATTAAAGCCAAAGGTTTTGGAGATAAATGGATTTCTTGGATTCAGTTGGTCTTTGGGTCAGCTTCTTCCTCTGTGCTTTTAAATGGAGTGCCTGGGAAATTTTTTTACTGCAGAAGGGGTGTTAGACAAGGAGATCCTTTATCTCCTTTATTGTTTCTTCTGGCTGCTGATCTCCTTCAAAGTATCCTCAATAAGGCAATGAACCTGGGTCTTCTTTCTCTGCCCACTGAAGAAGTGTTCTGTCCAGATTTCCCTGTGGTGTAGTATGCAGATGACACTTTATTAATCCTCAAAGCTGATTCTGAACAACTCTTGTGCCTTAAGGCCATTCTTCATACTTTTGCTCTCTCCACTGGACTCAAAGTTAATTATTCTAAATCCAGTATGATGCCAATTAACATGGACTCTGAGAGGCTTGGACATTTTGCTAATACTCTTTCTTGCCTCACTGGCACTTTGCCTTTTACCTAGCATGGTTTGCCTCTGAGTTTGAATAAGCCTGCTGTGGAACATTTCCTGCCTATTGTTCAGAGAGTTGAGAGAAGGTTGTGTGGGATAGCTGACTTTCTTAATTATGGGGGGAAGCTGCAGCTAGTTAAATCTGTTTTGTCTTCCCTTCCCATATATTACATGAGCTGTTTTGACCTTCCTGTCACTATGAAGGAACAGTTGATTAAATATATGAGGCAATGTCTGTGGAGAAAGAAAACTTCTGATGTTCAAGCTAGAGGTACTGCTCTTGTAGCATGGAAGAAAGTTTGTAGACCCAAGAACCAGGGGGGATTGGGAGTCCTAGACCTTAATATTCAAAACTCTGCACTCCTGTTGAATAATTTGGATAAATTTTATAATCACAAGGATATCCCTTGGGTTCACCTCATATGGAACACTTACTACTGTAATGGTAAGCTCCCTTGAAGAAGTCTTGAGGGATCCTTTTGGTGGAAAGCTCATCTTAAATTGATTGACATTTTTAAAGGACTTTCAAAGTGCTTGGTTGGAGATGGAAAATCCACACTTCTCTGGTCTGATATGTGGAATGATAGTTGCCTTCAACATAAGCTTCCTCATCTCCTCTCCTATGCAAAAAAAACCCTCACATCTCTGTCAGTGAGTTCCTGCATACTAAAAATACCCAGGATCTTTTTTACCTTCCTCTGTCACAACAAGCTTACCAGGAATTTCAAAGTCTTGAGCAAATTCTCAATACTCGTAGGCAGGGGGAAACTGATAACTGGTCTTACATTTGGGGCAGTAATTTTTCGGTCAAAAAGGCTTATTGTTCCTTATCTGGTTTCCAACCGGTACAGCCACATTTCTCTTGGTTGTGGAAATCTTCCTATCAGCAAAAGCACAAATTCTTCTTCTGGCTCTTACTGCTTGATAGGCTCAACACAAGAAATCTGCTGAAAAGGAAATGTTTTTCTCTGGCATCTTATGTATGTGTGTTCCATGGCTGCATCAGTGAAGAAACCATTCTACACTTATTTTGGGAATGCCCTTTTGCAAGAGCTTGCTGGGCCGAAATTTCGCAGGTCCAGGTGGCTGATCAAAATCTTTTTGAAGCTTTAGCCAGTATTAAAAAAGATCTTAATGTCCCTTTTGCAATGGAAAAGCTTGGGGCCTTTGGATTTGCAGAAATAATGAAATCTTCAATAACCTGCATGCTTCGCTTGAGGATTGGAAGGCTATTATAGCCCAGGAATTAAGATGGGTCCTGTATAGAATTAATAAGAAGTATTATCAGGGCCTCAAAGATTGGATTGAAATTAATCTAGACAGGAGATAGCTGCTTAGAATGTTATCCCTCTCCTTTGAGGTGGATTGAATTTGTAAATATTCTTTTGTAACTCTCTATAATATATAAAAATTGCAGTGGGGTTTTTTGCCCTACTGTTTTACCCTCAAAAAAAATCTTCATGCAGGAAGCTCATGACTCGCCGTATTCCATACATCCGGGAAATACGAAGATGTATATGGACCTAAAGGACAGATTCTGGTGGAACAACATGAAGGGAGACATCGCAGAGCATATCGCCCTATGTGATGTATGTAGCCAGTGAAGGCGGAACACGTAAACCAAAGGATCTACAGCCTTTGCCCGTGCCGGATTGGAAATGGGATAGAGTGGGAATGGACTTTATCACAGGACTGCCCAGGACCAGGTCAGGATATGACTCTATTTGGGTAATGGTCGATCATTTGACCAAGGTAGCCCACTTTATACCGGTGAAGACGACCTATACGAGTGCAAAGTTAGCCAAGATTTACATGGACAGGATTGTGTGCCTACACGGGGTTCCCAAGAGTATCGTATCTGATAGAGGCACCCAGTTTACCTCACACTTCTGGCGCCAGCTGCACGAGTCACTTGGTACTAGATTGGAGTTTAGCACATCGTTTCACCCACAGACTGATGGACAGACCGAGAGGGTGAATCAGATTTTGGAGTACATGCTAAGAGCTTGCGCCTTGGCTCATGGTTCTAGTTGGGATGAGAATTTGCCGTATGCCGAGTTTTCCTACAACAACAGCTATCAAACCAGCATCAAGACGTCACCGTTCGATGTACTGTATGGGAAACGGTGCCGAACACCATTGCTATGGGATGGAGTAGGAGAACGTCAGTTGTTTGGACCTGATTTGATCAAGGACACTGAGGAGAAGGTCGCCTTGATTAGAGACAGACTGAAGGTAGCACAATCTAGGAAGAAGAGCTACGCTGACGCCAAGCGCAAGGAAGTGGTGTATGAGATAGGTGATAGAGCATACCTTAGAGTATCGCCGCTTCGTGGAATTAAGAGATTTGGAATTAAGTGGTGACACCTCGATTTATTGGACCGTATCGGGTCTTAACGCAAAGGAGAAGTTGCTTATCGCTTGGAGTTGCGGAGGCTCTGTCTGTTCACAATGTGTTCCACGTGTCCCAGGTGAAGAAGTGCCATCCGAGATGGTGGATACACCATTGAGAGACAACACTTTATCGCTAGAGGAGGTTCAGCTTGAGAATTATTTGACCTATGAGGAGAAACCGGTCAAGATTCAGAGACAGCGAAAGGACTACCGTACCAAGAAAATCAAGTTTTGCAAAATGCGTGGAGTCACCACACCAAGAGGAAGCCACTTGAGCGTGAAGATGACATCCAGAGGACTACCCACACCTATTTGCTAGCCGCGCCGAATCTCGAGGACGAGATTCATCTTAAGGGGGTTAGTCTTGTCACATCCCAAATTTTAGATTTGGTCTTGCATATCATTCATTGCATCACATCATATCTTACCATGCATTACCGTCGAGTAGAGAGGATCGACGAAACGCTATTTGCAAAACCCTACTTCTACTCGCTTCGAGGTTCCTACGGGAGACTTCAGAGGGGCTTGCAACAACCACCCCTGTAGGTTCGAGCTTTCGCTCAAACTTCGACTGAAGGTTGTGCCCCTCGACGATACGAACCCGTAGGCGCGAGAATCGCTCCAATCGGAGTTCGTATGCAAAAGACTCGAACGTTTTAGTAAACCGCCGGAAAACGGTCCGAAAATCCGGACCGATTTCCGAATCGGAGTCAAATCTGGACCGTTTTCAGTTTAGGGCTGTTTTTTTTCCACGCGTGGGACTTCTTAAAGGCTGCCTTGTTTCCCGTGCCCACCTACCCCGCCACCAGACCTCCCCGCGCGCGCGACCTCCTCCTGGCGCACGTCGCCACCGCCCGCCGCTTCTCCTCGCTGCCGCCGGCCACCCCTCCGTCGCCGGCCATCGCCGCGTCTGTTGCCGGGTTCGCCTCGATCTCCTCTTTCCGTTCCCGTGCTCCGCGTCTCCATCCGCCGCCGCCATCTGCCTAGATCGCCAGCACTGTAGCGTTTATTGTTCCGGAGCCGTAGTTGACCGTGTGTACGTGCAGGTAGAACCACGACGCCGAACCGACCGTCGCCGTCCGGAGCTCGCGGAGTTCGTTTCGATCGTTCGGTAAGACAGCCACCGTCGGATCTCGGATCAGCGGCTTAGATCGTTCGTTGACTGGTCAGCACTCGACGTTGACTAGTCGACGCCCCAGACGTTGACTGGTTAGACGCCCGATCGGCGCCATCATCGAACCGCTGATCGGGTCAATTTCGTTAATCCTATTAGTTGGCAGATTTCGGTAGAATCTTGTAAATTGCGTAGAAATTCAACCGCTTGTCCAAGAATTGCAAATAAAATATGTACGCGTTCAGTGAGTCGTGTAGAATCAAATGAGTTAATCAAATGAGTACAGTTTAATCAAATGAGACACAGTTGACTGGTTAGGACTTTTACCGTCAGGTTTAGTACAGTTTAATCAAATGAGTTAATGGCCTTTTTGGGATAATAAATTCGTAGTAAAAGTTTCGTAGCTCCAAAAATCGCGTGTGATATGTCCCTGAACTCGTATGAACGAGGGGAATCTCATCGTGAAATAAAAATATAGGCTTACAGTAAAAACTTCTGCAGTATTTGTCTATTGGCTTTCTGCAGTGTTTTAATTACTCGGGATGTTTTATAACTCCTTTTTGAGTAATTCCAATTGGTACTGTTTCTTATCAGCGATGCCTATGCTGTAGAATTTTCCCAAGATTTTACAAACGGTAGTCCACCGGTAGTGAATTATTTAAGTTCTAGCTCTAGTTTGGAGCACTACTTTTATTTAATAGTTTCCCTAGCGCTAAAACTATTTTTCCATGCATGCAATCGGTAGTGTTATGATATAGGATGTTGTGGTGCAGCGGTAGCACCAATTCACTTGTCGTTCTTGCATTTATGCATCATATTTGTTGCATATGCTTGTGCATTGTTTGTTTATGATTGCAATTGTATCGTGTAGATTGTGTTGAGTGCAACGCTTGCTCGTGTGAGGATTGTGCTCCATACCTCTACAACCAAGGCAAGTAGATGCTACTTTGTTCATGATATCGTCTTACTATTTTCAATGCATTGTCGTGTATTTTGTAGATGCATGTGTAGGATGATACTATCGCTATGCTATGTTCTATTATGTGGTAGGACCCTCTTTGTACATGAACCACCGCTAGTAGATGTGCTTAGCCATGCTATGTTGAACGAGGGCTGGGTTACATCATGGATACTAGTTTTCTCAAAGTATTGGTTTGTGAAAACTAAAACAACTTAATCAATGAACCCCCTGGGTGTGATGGTATTGATAAATTTTGGTGGTTTCATTGAGGAAAGGCACCCAGGTATCAAGAGAGGATGTTTGGCTTCTTTATTGTGTAGCTTACGTGTACAACCATGTGCCAATAATGAAATGGGCGGTTGGTTGGACTTAGTAGGTTGTGGTAACTCGAACCCGCGTATCCAGAGATGTAGAATTTTGGTAGGTTGGACCGGTGCGCGTCGGGATTCAGGAGCTACTTCCCGAACAGTCTCTTCTTGGTCTTCTCCCTATCGTCACCCAAAATGAGAGTGATGGTACGAGCTGGGCTGGCCAAGTCACATGGGTAAAGTGTACTAGCCTCTGCAGAGTGTACAATCTAATCGATTAGCCGTGTCCCCGGTTATGGACAACTGAGTTGCTTGATATTGATTCCATGACATGTTTCTCGCTCATTCTAATTTCATAATTGTTTTAATATTGTTGGGTTAACTTAATTGGGATCTTTGTAAAGAAAATTCAAAACTGTTTATGAAAGTAGGACAAAGTTATTTGCAAATGCAAGCTAGACACAGCTCCAGTTGCCAAATATGCATGTAGTTGTTAGTACTATTGTCTCCTTTACTAGCTCTACTTGCCATACATTCCATGTATTGACCCTTCGGGGCTGTTGCGTTTATCTTTAAGTTATTCGATTGATTGATCGTTATAGGCCACGGTACTCCACTCGGCACTTGTTCACTTGTGGGCAATTTGAAGATTGGAGGATTTACTTGCTTTTGTTGCTACCTGAATACTTTGATCTAGCTTTATGCTAAGCTTTCATTGTAATAATGGTACTCTGGATCTTTGTAGATCATCATACACGGTTATTTTGCTATGATTATCTATCTTACTCTATTGTGGGCCAATGAACCGATCCAGGGATTGGCATGTCACATAGAGGCCACGGTCTTTTCAGAACCGGGGTGTCACAGATGTTTTCCTTTTTGTTGCATGGAAAAGCCCTTTTCCATTTTTCCGATCGCAAAAAACGGGTCGTTTTGTGAAGTAACCACCAAAATGCTGTTTCAGAATGCCACCATCCCATTTTACTAAAATACTAGACCACCTTACATGGACTATCTCCCAACCGGGACATCTCAAACCTTTTCGTCCATCCCGGGTAAAAAGGACAAATGCCTGCCGAATCGGTAGGAAGTGGGTCCGGTTTGTACTACATGTAAATGATCTATCGATCATTTTTAGACTCGCAATATGTGGTTTCTTCAGAGATCCAATGCAAGTTCTAACTATGCTCGTCCCCTATCTTCATGCACGCCGGTTCGACCATAGTTAGAAATTCAGAAAATTCAAAACAGGCATAATAAATTCAAAAAAAATCCGAACAATGAAAATCCTTCGCGTGGTGTCATATTATGTGACATAGTTGAAAGGAAAAATACCAGACTTGATATATGGATCATGTCTCGAAAAAGCCTTCACAAAATGACCTATCCTGTTCGAGGTTTCATGGCTTTCGATCCAAATGACCGATGTTATGTGCTGAATCATGGCATAGTTTGTGATGCTGTGCCCATATTATTTATGCATGTGGACATTGGTATGGAGAAAAATGATTGAGGAGGAAGTTTTCCTTTTTGTCGCATGGAAAAGCCCATTTCCATTTTTCGAGCGCAAAAAACGGGTCGTTTTGGGAAGTAACCACCAAAATGTTGTTTCAGAATTGAAAGAACATGTTGGGCCCCCATGTGTGGTTTTGGTAATTAATGACAATCTTTATGGACTAATGTGTGTATTAAGTTATACTTGTAGGATTTGTAGGTTGGTCCATTGGCATCGCTTGGAGCATGTGTTGGCTTCAAGGTCGATGAAATGAGAAGAAGATGTCTTGTGCAAGCTCAAAATGCGGCATCTATATAAGATTTCATGTTTGATGCTTGCCATCCTCGGTGATCATGGATCGATGATGAAAAATCAAGAAAGGCGTTCAATCTTGAGAAGGGCAAGATCGTCTACATCGAACTCAAGAAGAATGCTCAAGGCAAAGGTATAATCTTGATAGGTTTTCCCTTTTGCCGGTCTCATGTTGTTAGTGGGAGACCGGGTTTAGGATAGATAGCTGTACTATCAAGAGGGGCTCTCGAATGAGTAACTCGATCACATCATTCGGAGAGAGCTCAAACCTTTGCATACTTGCATCATCATATTTGGTTGTTATTTGGTCTTATCCATGTGAGGATATAGAGCTTGTGGTAATCTCCATAACAAGCTCTAGGTCATCAAAAACGGATTTCCCTTTTATATCTTATTGCGTTTTGATCTTGGAGGTTTTATCGGTTTGTATTTTAGAGATAGGTAAAACCTTCCATTATTTAGTTCTTACTCATGTGAGGATTTCGAGCTTTTGTTAATCCCCATGACAAGCTCTAGTTCATCGAAAACGGATTTCATATGCATTTTCTATTATGTTTTCGATGCGGGAGGTTTTATCGGTTCGTCTTTTTGAGAGAGGTTAAACCTTTCGTCATTTGGATATATACTCCCTTGATGTAATATGATGTTTATTTGCATGATCTTTTAGAGCTTGTTGTCCTCTTCAAAACGAGCCCAAGATCATCAAAATCGGAGTCCGGATGCAAAAGTTATGGCCGTTTTCGTTCAGGGATGACCGGTAGTACCGCCCCTTAGTACCGGTTGGTACTGAATAAGGTGCGTTTAGTGACCTGGGATCCCCAGGGAATGTCCGGTAGTACCGGGAACGTCCGGTAGTACCGGGATTCGCATTTTTGGGCTTCAACGGTCGGATTTTCGGGGGACCTATTTAAGGGGCCTTCTTCCCCAATGGTTCCCCAACCATTCTTGCAAGTTTTCCCCTCCATTGTTGACCTTCTTGAGCTTGCTTTCTCTCAATCCCTCCGATGATTCTTGCATATTCTTGAGGGATTTGAAAGAGGAGATCTAGATCTACAATCCCACCAATCAATCTCTCCTCTAAGTGAGGGGAACATATTGGGATCTAGATCTTGGAGTATTTTGTGGATTTCCTCCATTGTTCTTCCTCTCTTATTCCCCCATAAGCTTTTGTAGATTTGGTGGAATTTGGTAGAGAAGGATTTGAACATCTTTGTGGTGTTCTTGCCATTTGCATTCGGTGCATCGGTTTGTGTTCTCCTCAGAGGATTTGGTTTGAGTTACTCATTGGAGCTCGTCCCTCTTGGGTTCTTGGAACCCTAGACGGTTTTGTGGCCTTGGTGGCATTGTGTACTTTTGTGGAATTTGTTGGGAGCCTCCAATTAAGTTGTGGAGAAGTGCCCCAACCTTGTGAGAGGTTCCGGTTGCCACCGACAAGTGCACCGATAGTGGAAGTGTGGATCGATCCCGTTGGGGTGAGATTCACTGGAGAATAAGGGAGGCCTTTTGTGGCGTTGGTGGTTTGATACCACCCCCTCTCCAAACTAGACGTACTCCATGTTGGGAGGAACTCGGTAAAATATCGTTGTCCCCGCGTGCCTCGGTTATCTCTATACCCGAGATCTTTACTTATGCACTTTACATTGTGATAGCCTTCGTGCTTGAAGTAATATATATCTTGCTATCACTTTGTTGCTTGTATTTCTTAGCATAAGTTGTTGGTGCACATAGGTGAACCTTAGTTGTTCTAGGTTGTGCTTAACAAAGTAAACACTAGTTTTATTACGCCTTTGTTGAGCCTCTATAGGAAAAAATTTAATCGCCTATTCACCCCCCCTCTAGGCGACATCTGTATCCTTTCAATTGGTATCAGAGCCCGGTCTCTCATTTTAGGCTTCACCGCCTTGAGAGTAAAGATGTCGGCTAGAGGATTAGTGCGCGATGACATGTTCACATTCGATGGCACAAATTATGATATATGGAAAAATCGCATGCTCATTCATTTTCGGGACATGGACCCAAATTTGGAGCTTATTGTAGATATAGGTTTTTCTCCTCCAATGGATTTCAAAAATCTATCTAGTGAGGATGAGAAAAACTTATATCTTGATGCTCAAGCTTCTAATGTGCTTGTTAATGCTTTGAGCTATGTAGTTACATCTTCAATCATTCCTTTTTGGAGCGCTCATGAGTTATGGACAAAACTTCAAGATAAATATGTTGTGTCCAACATTATTGAGGATGATTGTGTTGCTTCCACTTCCGGTCGAGATGAGTTCTCATCCTCTACCACTTCACCAACTTGTGACTTTTCACAAGGTAATGATATGGTGAGTGGTGATAGAAATTGCAATATGGATAGTGTGTTCATATTTGTAATCCCTCATATCTATCTAGTTGCAATGATCTATCTTTGGACCTTAACACTTCTAGCACTCAAAATTCCTCACATGCTTGTGTTAATTGTCCTTGCATATCATATAGAAATGACTTGAATAAATCTCAAGATGATATGCTCATGTTGTCTTGTTGCCATGATAGAAATGCTTCTATTTCCTCTAGTTCTTGTGTTGCTAACCATGTAGAGCAAAATGAAGATTCTATGGGCCAAGACAAGGTCTTGAAGAGAGCTACAAGTGCAATCTCATCATCACCTTCCTCCGGTTTTCACATATGCCCTATGGCTAAGGGAACAAAGGTAACCTCTTTGAATCCCATTGTATCTCATGATGATGATGATGAGGTTGAGAATGATAATGATGATTATAGAGGTAAGTATGATATTACCTCTATTAAGAAAATGGGAGAGGTTGTCTATAGCGCTCTCTTCAAAAATAAAATTGCTTCCTCCAACTTTCTTGAAATCTTGAATTGTGCCATAGAAGGCAATGATCTTATTGAGGAGCAAGAAAACTTAATTGATGAAAAGTTTGCACTTGAGCGTGATTATGCTAATGAAGTTTCACAAATAAAGGACTCCCTTGAAGAAGAACAAACCACCAAAGAATCTCTTGAGGAGACTTTTACTCTAGAATTATCTAGAGTAAAGGAATACCATGATAGAGAACTTGCGGTGGCAAACTCCTTCAATATTAAAAATGATGAACTTGAAGGTTCTTATGCTAAACTCCTTGAGGATTTTGAGCACCTCAAAAATGGCTCTAGGGTCATAAAGGGTGATCTCATCAAACTCACCGAGTCACATGAGGAACTTAAAGCTTCATATTCTAAAGAGCTTGCCAATTTGCCCTCACCTCTTGCTAATAATGATGATTCTTGTGCTACCAACTCTATGTCTTGTGAAGCATATATTTTAAAGGAGAATTTTGAGCTAAAGGCTCAACTTGCTTTGATAACTAGCAACTATGAGAAGTTAGAAGAAAGCCATGCTAAGCTCTCAAGCTCGCATGAGGATCTCTTAGTCTCCCATGGTAGGCTAAAGTTGGCTCATGAGGCCATCATGTCAAAGGTAACATCTAGTGGGCCTCATGTGTACATTAGCACTATATCTACTCCAAATGTTATATTGCCATGTGCTAGTCCTTGTAATTCATCCACTCATGACATTGCTAAATCTTGTGATGAATTACTTTTCATGCCTTGTTGCTCTAACAATGTAGCATCTACTTCCTCTAGTACTTTTGTTGAAATTAACCATGTAGAGGAAATCAAAGAGCTCAAGGCTCAAGTCACTTCTTTGAAGAATGACTTGAAAAAGCGTCATCAAGGGAAGGCCGCACTCAACAAAATCTTGAGTGTGCAAAAATCCCCCAATGACAAGAGTGGGCTTGGATTCAACTCCAATGTCAAGAACAAGTCCACTATCAAGTTGAAACACAAGGACAACAAGAAGAATGGCCAAGATCAAGTCAAGAATCCGGCCAACATTGTTTGCTTCAAGTGCAAGGAAGAAGGGCACCATGTTAGATCTTGCCCATTGAAGAAAAAGCCTCTTAGTGTGAAGCAATAAGGTAAGCGGCCTCGAGCTCCACCTCAAGTCATTAATGGGCCACTTCCTAAGAGGACTACTCGAGATCTTCCTCAAGTTGTGGATTCACCTAAGAAGAAATATGGCAAGAGTAGAACTTGCTACATATGCCGTGAGAAGGGGCATATTTCTTCCTCATGCACTATCGGTATCTCCTCATCCAACCCTATCATTATTGATGATGCTTATTCTCTTTGTAAGGATGAGGTTGGAAATGTGTTTGCCAAATTTGTTAGTGCTCAATGTGGGTTCAAGAAAAGAACCATTTGGGTTGCCAAGCCTATTGTGACTAACCTCTTAGGACCCAACTTGGTTGGGGACCAACAAGCCAAGACTTGATCAATAGGTGTTGTTGGAGGGAATTGGAGTTTTGGGTACATTATGAAGAATTGAGAGATCTTCATCAATTATTATTGTCAATCCAAGCCATTTGGATTATATTGATTATATTATATTTCCAATGTTCCTCCTTGCGGTAACATATGCTAAACTCTTTACATTGAAAGTTACTTGCCCCTTTGTGCATGTGTTTGTTTCGTATCTTCCATGCTTTTGTACATGTTGTGCTTTCCACTTAATTATCTTGAGGTATCAAGCATATTTGTGTATCATTAGGTGGCACTCCATGTATGTGTGTTTCTTGTGGTTGAGCATTAATTGATTATATTTGATATCTTATTTGGCTCTTGTGAGAGATTAATGGATTATCCCATTTTGGGGGAGTGTTATGATTGGGCATTCCACAATCCTAAAATTGTGTGTACATGAGGAGTACCACCTACTATTTATATTGGATTATTGTCTAGTCTCTATGTGGTATAATTCTCATGAGAATTTTAAGTTTTATAATGTACATTAATCATCTCTATTTGTATCCTTTTGCCTCGGGTTGGCTTCATGGTAGTATCACATTATGGGGGAGTCATACGCTTAGTGCATATTACAATCCTAGAAAATGTGAATATTTGAGGTTGTGTCACTTAGAATTGATATTGATAATTATCTAGCACCTATGTGACACATTTGCTCATACAAGTTCCAATTTCCTTAATGGCTTTATTGATATTATTTTGTATCTTGTATATGAGAGTGGTTCTTGGTATGTGTTTCCTCATATTTAGATATATATCCTCATGGAAACCATTTGCTTCAAGTTACTCTAATCACTAGTGATTGTGTGACTATTGGAAGCTACCAAGAATCTTGTTCGAGGTATCATGCTTAATTTCTTATACTAGTTATATGCTTCTTATTGTGTCTACGATCTTGGATATCCATGCAATCTACCTTATGGAAAATTATTATATTTCTTGTCCTTGGACAATGAGTACCCAACTTATGATAGAATTTATTGATCATATTCACTTTGGCCTTTGATTAATATTGTCCTATCTTTGGCCAAGTAAATGTTTTGTGTGCTCCCAAGTATTCCTTGCTACTTTTGGATCCTTTTATTTTTATTGGTATCTTCTTGTGTTTTATTTAATGTAGGTAGTAGTGATAATCTCATTTGTGTGCATTTTGCATTCAAAAGAAAAAATTCTATATAGTCTACTACTTATGGGGAGCTCTCCTATATTATCTAGAACAATCCTTTTATGCTTCTTTGTTTGATCCATATAGAGTTTTATGTCCTTAGATGCTCAATCTTTTCGTTTTGGTATTTTGTGCCATCATGAAAAGTTTGGGGAGTTTGGTTTCTTGTTGGAACCTTGCTCTTCTTGGGAGTTTTTTTGTCTCATTCCTTATTTCACATTTTGAACATTTTAGAATGAGATAAATCATTGAGCTTTTTTATTTCTATCTATCTTTTGCTTTTTGGCTTTAGCCTAGTTCATTGGTTGAACTTGTGATCTTTCATGTGTTGAATTGGTTCTTTGATACAATTTGGACATCGTTTGTCATGTCACACTCATGTGTGTGCAATCTCGATTTACTTGGTGTTTTTGTTCAAATTGTATCTCCTTTTTGGTTCTTGAAAGCTTTATGCATGCATATCTACTATATGTTTATATTATGGCATGCTTTCTTTCTTTGATCCAATATATAGGGGAAACTCCACCAATTGCCATCGGCTAAGTTGTGCTTGAAATTCAATTTCATATCAATATGCACATAATTATGTGGAGTCTCTCCTATGTATTGTAGTTGCACTAACTACTATGGACCCAATATGTTTGGGGACCATTTTGTACTTAAATGTGTTTTAGGTACATTGGAAATAGATTGGATGTCTGTCTCTCAATTTTGAAGAAATGATGCATACATGAAAATTGGAGGCAAGCTATAGGATGATCAACGAATTCATATCCTCTACATCCTACCAATTATATCTCGGTAACAAGTATCTCTTGCTCATGCATATTTATCTTGCTTCCAACCTTTGGTAGGTTGCATCTTGGTATGAATTTTTGTTATTATATTTATTGTTGTATCTCTAGCCATGGCATTAAGAGAACTCTCTATTGTAAATGTGTAGAAGTTGAGATGAGTGCATATAATTGGGACTATACAAAATCATGCATACGATCCATCAATCCCAAATATGTCAATCTAGCAATTTTATTACCTATATTTTCCTCAACTTCTCTCATGTGCAATAGTGAGATTTTGCTAGTTGTTTATTCCTTGTGATACTTGTTGCCTTTCTCCATATATTTCAACTTTCCCCTTTTCCCTTGGTGATAGTTGTAATATATGTAGTGTGTTGGTATTTGAAGCCCATTAATATACAATAAGTTATATTTGAGCCTTTGGCCGTGCTTTGAAGCAAAAATCTTATTGGTATATGTTATGACTTCATTTTATCTTTTTATGTGATTTATTGTATATCTTCTTTGTGTGTGCTTGTTTCTTTATGGGAATATGTCTTTGTAATATTTTCCACTTAGAGACATATACACATATGAAAAGATAATTTTAGTTGATTTTTAATCTTTGGAGACCACCTTTCTATTCCTTTTGATTCTTTGGTGGCTTCCAAATTTAATTTCCTATGAGTGCTTGTTCCTCTTGTTTGCACATTTTGGCAGTCATAACTGTTCTCTCATGCCTTGTATTGTTAAATGAACTTGGATGAGTGAGGATTCGATGATTATGCACCTTGTTCCCAAATGCAATTATCATAATTGGTACATTATATTTGGGAAGCTCATCCAATTCATTTAATAATTCTCATTTGTTTTTTATTTGATGTGTCTTAAATGATTATGGGGAAGTGAGGATTCCATATTTGTGCAATATGCATTCTAATGCATTTATTTTGAATTGTGCACAAATCTTGGGGAGCTTCTCTACTTGTTATTTAAAACACTCTTTTGCTCATATCATAATATCTTGTAGTTTCCATTTGGACTCATTTGTTGTTTTCAAATTGGTTTGTCGGACCATGTAGTTGCTTGCATCATTTGACTTTATTTTTGCAATCTTCGGGTCCTCGATATAGTTCTACTCCCTCCCAAGTATTCATCATTGGATATGTGCGAAAGCACACCTTTGGAGGAATTATTACTATGTTTTCCTTCTAGAACTTGTCACCCATTTCGGCAATCGATGCCAATGGGGGAGAAGTTTTAGAGGGTTTACGGGAAGTTGGTTTATGCATTGAGTTTGTTCTTGTGCATTTGTCTCTCATGCTCTTGCATATTTCTTGTTGCTTATCATGTGGTATATATAGAGGAAACTCCACCAACGATAATGATTGGCAATATATGCAATGAAATTCAAGTTCATCACACATGCATAGATTGTGGGGGAGTTTGCTCTATATATGGTGGTGGTACCAATATCACATACTTTTGTAGTATTTGATATTGGTATTACCATTTTATTCATTAATATTCCTTATATAAACCCTCTTAAAGGGATTGTCATCAATTACCAAAATGGGGGAGATTGAAAGAACATGCTGGGCCCCCATGTGTGGTTTTGGTAATTAATGACAATCTTTATGGACTAATGTGTGTATTAAGTTATAGTTGTAGGATTTGTAGGTTGGTCCATTGGCATCGCTTGGAGCATGTGTTGGCTTCAAGGTCGATGAAATAAGAAGAAGATGTCTTGTGCAAGCTCAAAATGCGGCATCTATAGAAGATTTCATGTTTGATGCTTGCCATCCTCGGTGATCATGGATCGATGATGAAGAATCAAGAAAGGCGTTCAATCTTGAGAAGGGCAAGATCGTCTACATAGAACTCAAGTAGAATGTTCAAGGCAAAGGTATAATCTTGATAGGTTTTCCCTTTTGCCGGTCTCATGTTGTTAGTGGGAGACCGGGTTTAGGATAGATAGCCGTACTATCAAGAGGGGCTCTCGAATGAGTAACTCGATCACATCGTTTGGAGAGAGCTCAAACCTTTGCATACTTGCATCATCATATTTGGTTGTTATTTGGTCTTATCCATGTGAGTATATAGAGCTTGTGGTAATCTCCATAACAAGCTCTAGGTCATCAAAAACGGATTTCCCTTTTATATCTTATTGCGTTTTGATCTTGGAGGTTTTACTGGTTTGTATTTTAGAGATAGGTAAAACCTTCCATTATTTAGTTCTTACTCATGTGAGGATTTAGAGCTTTTTGTAATCCCCATGACAAGCTCTAGTTCATCGAAAACAGATTTCAAATGCATTTTCTATTATGTTTTCGATGCGGGAGGTTTTATCGATTCTTCTTTTTGAGAGAGGTTAAACCTTTAGTCATTTGTATATATCCTCCCTTTCTGTACTATGATGTTTATTTGCATGATCTTTTATAGCTTGTTGTCCTCTTCAAAACGAGCCCAAGATCATCAAAATCGGAGTCCGGATGCAAAAGTTATGGCCATTTTCATTTAGGGATGACCGGTAGTTCCGGACCAAGGTCCGGTAGTACCACCCCTTAGTACCGGTTGGTACTGAATAAGGTGAGTTTGGCGACCTGGGATCCCTAGGGAATGTCCGGTAGTACCGGGAATGTCCGGTAGTACCGGGATTCGCATTTTTGGGCTTCAACGGTCGGATTTTCGGGGGACCTATTTAAGGGGCCTTCTTCCCCAATGGTTCCCCAACCATTCTTGCAAGTTTTCCCCTCCATTGTTGACCTTCTTGAGCTTGCTTTCTCTAAATCCCTCTGATGATTCTTGCATATTCTTGAGGGATTTGAAAGAGGAGATCTAGATCTACAATCCCACCAATCAATCTCTCCTCTAAGTGAGGGAAACATATTGGGATCTAGATCTTGGAGTCTGTTGTGGATTTCCTCCATTGTTCTTCCTCTCTTATTCCCCATAAGCTTTTGTAGATTTGGTGGAATTTGGTAGAGAAGGATTTGAACATCTTTGTGGTGTTCTTGCCATTTGCATTCGGTGCATCGGTTTGTGTTCTCTTCGAAGGATTTGGTTTGAGTTACCTATTGGAGATTGTCCCTCTTGGGTTCTTGGAACCCTAGACGGTTTTGTGGCCTTGGTGGCATTGTGTCCTTTTGTGGAATTTGTTGGGATCCTCCAATTAAGTTGTGGAGAAGTGCCCCAACCTCGTGAGAGGTTCCGGTTGCCAGCGACAAGTGCACCGATAGTGGAAGTGTGGATCGATCCCGTTGGGGTGAGATTCACCGGAGAATAACGGAGGCCTTTTGTGGCGTTGGGGGTTTGATACCACCCCCTCTCCAAACGAGGAGTACTCCATGTTGGGAGGAACTCGATAAAATATCGTTGTCCCCGCGTGTCTCGGTTATCTCTATACATGATCTCTTTACTTATGCACTTTACATTGTGATAGCCTTCGTGCTTGAAGTAATATATATCTTGCTATCACTTTGTTGCTTGTATTTCTTAGCATAACTTGTTGCTGCACATAGGTGAACCTTAGTTGTTCTAGGTTGTGCTTAACAAAGTAAACACTAGTTTTATTCCTCCTTTGTTGAGCCTCTATAAGAAAAGTTTTAATCGCCTATTCACCCCCTCTAGGCGACATCTGTATCCTTTCAAGAATGCTACCGTCCCATTTTCCTAAAATATTAGACCACCTTACATGGACTATCTCCCAACCGGGACATCTCAAACCTTTTCGTCCATCCCGGGTAAAAAGGACAAATGTACATGATCTATCGCCCGGTTTGTACTACATGTACATGATCTATCGCCCGTGATTTTTTGAAAAATCATTTTTAGACTCGCAATATGTGGTTTCTTCAGAGATCCAATGCAAGTTCTAACGATGCTCGTCCCCTATCTTCATGCACGTCGGTTCGACCATAGTTAGAAATTTAGAAAATTCAAAACAGGCATAATAAATTCAAAAAAAATCCGAACAATGAAAATCCTTCGCGTGGTGTCATATTATGTGACATAGTTGAAAGGAAAAATACCAGACTTGATATATTGATCATGTCTCGAAAAAACCTTCACAAAATGACCTATCATGTTCGAGGTTTCATGGCTTTCGGTCCAAATGACCGATGTTATGTGCTGAATCATGGCATAGTTTGTGATGTTGTGCCCATATTATGCAGGCATGTGGACATTGGTATGGAGAAAAATGTTGGAGGAGGATGTTTTCCTTTTTGTCGCACGGAAAAGCCCTTTTCCATTTTCCGAGCGCAAAAAAACGGGTCGTTTTGTGAAGTAACCACCAAAATGCTGTTTTAGAATGCTACCATCCCATGTTCCTAAAATACTAGACCACCTTACATGGACTATCTCCCAACCGGGACATCTCAAACCTTTTCGTCCATCCCGGGTAAAAAGGACAAATGTCTGCCGAATCGGTAGGAAGTGGTTCCGGTTTGTACTACAGGTACATGATCTATCGCCCGTGATTTTTTGAAAAAATCATTTTTAGACTCGCAATATGTGGTTTCTTCAGATATCCAATGCAAGTTCTAACGATGCTCATCCCCTATCTTCATGCACGCAGGTTCGACCATAGTTAGAAATTCAGAAAATTCAAAACAGGCATAATAAATTCAAAAAAAATCCGAACAATGAAAATCCTTCGCGTGGTGTCATATTATGTGACATAGTTGAAAGGAAAAATACTAGACTTGATATATTGATCATGTCTCGAAAAAACCTTCACAAAATGAACCATCATGTTCGAGGTTTAATGGCTTTCGGTCCAAATGACCGATGTTATGTGCTGAATCACGGCATAGTTTGGCGCCCACCGTGGGGCCTGGCCGGTGTTCTGCGGCGAGATCCAATCTGCCCATCAACGAGACGGTCGCCACCGGACGCATGATAGCGATCTGCGAGATGCTCCAGATCTTGCTGAGCAGCTACGTCCCGGCGGCGCGACCCGTCACGCACAGCATGATCTTGCGGTCGGCACGATCAGCCTCTTCGTCGGCTTCACCGACGTCATCGTCTCTGAGGATTCGGCTCGCATCCGCGAGTTGCCACCACGCGATCGGCTCTCCGAGAGCCAGGTCCGCACGATCCATCGCCTCACCTCCGATTACAACTCGGCCCACAGCAACATGGCCGAAAACTCCGCGGCCACGGAAGACGCGGCCCTCAACGACGACGCCGACTCAGCGACCCCAGCGTCACTCGCCGGATCCATCACCACGGCTTCGCCGCAGGCTCCATCACCCAGGTCTCCAACGTGGGAGACTTCGAGGATCCCTCCATCCTTGGGATCTTCGACTTCGACTTCGGGTCGGAAAACTCCGCTGATCTCCGCAACGGGACCGGTCTCCACGCCGCGACCTACATGGCGACTGGCATCGATCCGCCGGAGGATCCCTTTTCACCCCGATCCCTCCTAACGCCACGGCAACGGAGGTCGAGGAACTCCGCTGGCGGAGGCGATCTGCAAGAGCAAGCGGCGAAAAATTTCGCCTCGGCGGGTGCGGCAGAGCTGTCAGCGCTACCACCAGCAGCGAATCGGTCGCGCTGAACTCCACCGTCGGCGTGCCTGAACTTCGACGAGAACGACCCGGCCAGCGTGGCGGCGCGATCTGCGAGAACGCGCCGCCAGGAGGAAGCACCCGGCCCCCACCAGGGTCGACGGCGAACGGCGCCCCACCTCCATCCAATCGCACACCTCCCAGGGACCAACCGCGGATAATGGTCTCAACACGGGAGCGAGACGTGAATGGCCTACCACTGTTCTCTACCCCGATGGATAACCTCGTGGCAGGTCGAGCAGCGGGCGACAACATCACGGCCACCGGCGACGGCGCCTTATAGATCCAGTATTTTAGGGCCCTGCTCGCAAAAGCGGTTGAACAGCAAAACGCAGGCGCCGACTCGCAGGGTCGGGTGTACTCGCGTTCTTCAGGCAGCAGAGCGGCCTCAAGCGGCCGCCCATTGGCGGCAAACACTCTCAACTGCCCGCCACCAGAGCCACTACAGCTCCAACATCGACCCGCGAACGCGGCACTCTCCACCAACGACCCTAGGCCAGCGACCAACTTCGTCGCCGCCAACGGTCAGCCCATCGACGCCCACACCCACATCATTAACAACCAAAGCTGGTCCGCACGCCAGCCCGACGACCTGCGACACACCCTGACCAATCGCCGCGACAGCGAGCCGATGAGGTCGCTGAGCCGACTCGAGCCCAGGTGCTTCGGACCGATGATCCGAGGCGAAAAGTACCTGGCGAACTTCAAGGCACCGAAGGAAATAGAGAAGTACGACCCTTCGTACGACCCTTCCGTGTGGCTGGATACATACCTCATGGCGATGGGGATCGCTGGCCACACCGACCTGCTAGCCGCCCGTTACCTCCCCTTGATGATGGAGGGGACGTGCATGCAGTGGATTAAGACCCTCCCCCAGGACAGCATCGACTCCTGGGAGGATATGCACGACTCCTTTGTCAGGCACTTCGAGTGCTCCTACACCCGCGCCACCACCATCGAGGACCTCGAGCGATGCGTCCAGGGACCCCGCGAGTCGACCCGCAACTGGGTCCAGCGGTGGCAAGAACTATGGTACAACGCGGTCGGCATCCGCCCGGACACCGCGATCCATTGCTTCAAGACCTCGTGCCGTTACGAGCCCTTGGTCTCCAAGCTCAAGCGACATTCTCGCACGCTCGACAACATACCGGATCTCCTCGAGATCGCCAAACGGTACGCCGAGGAAGACCCAAACCAGGAAACCGACGACGAGTCGGGAGGCCAACGCCGCACGAGCGGCAATGACAACTGACGACTGTTTGACCTACGCTACAACAACACTCGCCTCACTGGCAAGCGCCGCAGTGACGGGCGGGTCGACTTCGTCGCCAACGCGGGGCACGCGCAACACGAGCCCAAGAGCTTCCGCGGCGACGGAGGGGAACGCCGCGATGATGGCAACTACAAGGCGAAACCAAGGTTCGACCCCACGGCCCTCCTTAACCAACCTTGTGTGTTTCACCGCAGATAAGGGAAGCCCACCACGCACACGACCACCGACTGCCACACTCTCAGGGAGATTGAGAAGGCACGGCGAGCGCGGGAGGACCCCGACAACATCCCGCCAAACGGCAGAAAATTCCGCAATGTGGCCGGCTCGCTCCATACCTTCATAGGCTTCAACACGAAGCGCGAGAAGAAGGTCATCGCCCGCGCCGTCGCCGTCAACGCGGTGGCCCAGGTGGACGTTCCCCAGTTCCTCAACTGGTCGGAGCAGCCCATCACCTGGAGCCGCCAGGACCACTCGCCACGCATGAGTACCCAGGCCGAGTCGCCCTGGTGGTCAAGCCTAAGGTGGGCGACTACTGGCTCCGCAAGACATTGATGGACGGTGGCAGCTCCATCAACATCCTGTACCTGGACACCTTCAGGCGACTGCAGCTCCCGCAGTTGATGGTCGAGACAACCTACACCACGTTCCAAGGCATCGTCCCCGGTCCGAAGGCGTACCCGATCGGCAAGGTCACGCTGCCAGTCACCTTCGGCACACCAACAAACTTCCGCACCGAGCGGATCGTCTTCGAGCTAGTACCCTTCGACAGCCCATACCACTGCGTCCTGGGGCGCCAGGCGTTCGCCAAGTTCATGGTAGCGCCCCACTACGCGTACAACGCGATGAAGCTCCCCGGGCCGTGCGGCGTCATCACCATCAACGGCGACCCTGACATGGCCGCCGAGTGCGAAGCCAAAGGAGCCGAACTCGCCGACGCCGTCATCACGGCAGAGACCAACCACGCCGACGAGATCGCCAAGTATGCGAGCGGGGTCAACAATGACGACCCCACCATACTCAATAATCCCAACTCGGAGGGCGCAAACACCTCAGCCTTCGAGGCAACGACGCACACCCGCACCGTCGAGCTGGTCCCAGGCGACTCCAGCCAGACGGTGACGATCGGGACGGGCATGAGCCCAGCCTAGGAAGGCGCGCTCATCGAGTTCCTCCGTGAGAACAGGGACATCTTCGCATGGAAGCCCTCTGACATGCCTGGTGTACCTAGGGAACTCGCTGAGCAAAAACTAAACGCCGACCCAAAGTGTGACCCGTCAAGCAGTCACTGCGGCCCTTCAATGAAGAGCGCCGCCGAGCTATCGCCGAGGAGGTGCAGCATCTACTCGCTGCAGGCTTCATCCGGCCAATCAAATACTCCAAGTGGCTGGAAAACTCAGTCTTGGTCGAGAAGAAGAACGGGACCTGGAGGATGTGTATCGACTACACAAACTTAAACAGCGCCTGCCCGAAGGAGCAGTTCGTCCTCCCGTGGATCGACCAAATAATCGACTCCACCGCGGGCTCGGAGTCGCTGTGTTTCCTCGATGCCTACTCTGGGTACAACCAGATAAAAATGGCTGTTGAGGACGAGGAGAAGATGGCGTTCATCACGCCATTCGGAGCCTTCTGCTACACCGCCATGACCTTCGGCCTCAAGAACGCCGGGGCGACCTACCAGCGGTGCATGCAGGAGTGCCTCGCAAGCCAAATTGGCCGCAATATCCACGTCTACATCGATGATGTGGTCGTGAAGTCCGCTCGCCAGGGCGATCTACTCGCCGAACTGGCGGAAACATTCGCCAACCTGCGGAAATACAAGATAAAGCTCAACCCAGGCAAATGCACCTTCGATGTACAAGCAGGACAACTACTGGGGTACGTCGTATCCAAGCGCGGGATCGAGGCGAACCCCACCAAGATCGACACGATCGCTCGACTTGGCAAACCCGAGTGCCTGCGCGACGTCCAGAAGCTGGCCGGGCGAGTAGCGGCTCTCAGTCGCTTCATCCCCCGCCTGGGCGAAAAGGCGATGCCCCTATACCGCCTGATGCGCAAGAACCCCACCTTCCAGTGGGACAAGGAGGCGGACGATGCACTCCGTGACCTCAAGAAGGTGCTACTCGCAGCACCGCTACTCGCCGCCCCCGCCGACAAAGAACCCATGCTGGTCTACGTCGCGGCTTCCGAGCGCGTCGTCAGCACCGTCATGGTCGTCGAACGGCCAGAGGAAGGAAAGGAGCGCCCGGTACAGTGACCGGTGTACTACATCAGCGAGGTCGTCACCGAGTCGCGCCAGCGGTACCCGCAGTACCAGAAACTGGTATACGCGGTCTTTAGATCACAGCGGCGCCTGCCGCACTACTTCCAGGAGCACCCGATCACGGTCATCTCCTCAGCACCGTTGTAGGACATCATCCAAGAATGCGGACGGCGCAGGAAAGCTGCCATACCTCCACTACTGGAGCCTGCACTTCGACAACTCCAAGAATGCGGACGGCGCAGGAGCAGGGATCGTGCTAACTTCACCGAAGGGCGACAAGCTCCGCTACGTCGTCTGCCTCGACTTAACCCCCTGCATCAACAACATGGCCGAGTACGAGGCATTACTCCATGGCATGCGAGCTGCCAAGGAGATGAACGTCAACCGCCTACGCTGCTACGGAGACTCCGACCTCGTCGCTGGGCAAGTCTGGCACTTGCGACGCCGTCTCTCCCACCATGGAGGAATACCGCCAAGCAGTAGACAAGCTGGGGAGACACTTCGCAGGGTACTCCATCGAGTGGATCGACAGGCGGAAGAACGAGGAGGCTGACGCACTCTCTCGCATCGGGTCGGCTCGACTCGCACCACCCGCCGGCGTCTTCCTCGACACGATCACCAAGCCATCAGTCTTTTCCCCAAGGGAGATCGACATCGGAGTCCCGCTGCAACCAGAGGCAGCCATGGTCGCACTCGTCGGCGAGCCAGACGACTTGACCAAGCCATACGTCGCCTACCTGGAGGCTGGCACCTTGCCGGCAGACAAGACAGACACCCGGATGATTGCACGCCGATGCAAATCCTTCACCATCATCGACGGCGAGCTCCACAAGCGCGGCATGACCGGCGTGTTCCAACGCTGCGTCCAACCCGCCGAAGGACGCAAGATCCTCCACGACATCCACTCCGGCAACTGCGGCCACCACGCCGGCGCCCGCTCTCTGGTCGCCAAGGCTATGCGAAACGGCTTTTACTGGCCCACCGCACACGCCGATGCCGTCGACATTGTCCAGCGGTGCGCCGGGTGCCAGAAGTACGCCAAGCAGACACACGTGCCGAGCTCAGCGCTCAAGACAATCCCCATCGCTTGGCCATTAGCCGTGTGGGGTATGGACATGGTAGGCCCCTTCAAAAAGGCCCCCTCCGGCTTCACCCACCTCCTGGTCGTTGTCGACAAATTCACAAAGTGGGTGGAGGCCAAGCCAGTCCGGAAATGCGACGGGAGGACCGCCACCAAATTCCTACGCGAGCTCATATCTCGCTACGGGTTCCCAAACAGCATCATCACGGACAACGGCACCAACTTCGCCAAAGGAGCCATGGCCGAGTTCTGCGAGGAACACCACATCTGGCTCGACCTCGCGTCAGTCGCCCACCCGGAGTCCAACGGCCAGGCGGAACGGGCCAACCAGAGCATCCTCCACGGCCTGAAGCCGCGGCTCCAAGTACCACTCGAGCGCACCGCCGGGTGCTGGGTCGAGGAGCTACCCTCCGTCATCTGGGGCATCCGCACCTCGGTCAACAGGTCGACAGGGTTCACCCCCTTCTTCATGGTGCACGGCGCCGAGGCAGTCATGCCCACTGACCTCGAGCACGACTCGCCAAGGGTCGTCCACAACACGGAGGCTGCGAACGAACTCGCACGACAGGATGGAGTCGATCAACTCGACGATGCACGCGACCTAGCTCGATCACGCACCGCCATCTACCAGCAAGGACTCCGCCGCTACCACAGCCGGTGGGTGAAAACTCGCACCTTCCAGGAAGGCGGCCTGGTGCTGCGCCTCATCCAGGACAAGAAAGACATGCACAAGCTTCCCCCCCCCCCGTGGGAGGGACCATTCACTATCGGGCGAGTACTCGGAAACGACGCCTACTACCTCATCGATGTCCGCGGGGACGGCAAACTCGACGTCAAGCGACCATGGAATGTAAACCTCCTACGGAAGTTCTACTCCTAGAACCCCACATATGTACCCTCCACTCGCTATGAAATAAAAATAATTGGTTACCGCAAATTGCGCCTACTCTTCGTGTCTTGTGCCACTCGCACTCGTAATAACAACGTCAAGCTAACTGCAGAAGTCAACCTCTGGTACAGCGATCGGCACGGCCAAGTAGTGCGTTACAAGGGAACTGGGTCACCTCAGGTCTTGTAACGTCCATGAAAAACGCCTACCCGGAGCCCCATTGGAGTCGCCTAGCTCGACTGGCTCAACGAGCCAAGACAACTGCCTTCGCTTCTCACAGCGACCATGATCCTCCGCATCCTCGACATAGCGACTCGAACGGCCAAGTACCATGCTCGGGGACTGACGACCAGTTCAGCACGAGCGGCTAGGGAAAACGCCAAGTATGAGAGCATGCCCAGGACTCGCCATGCGACTGACCCGACGGGCCAGGCAGGAGTGATGCCCTCACCCTAACACGCCAAGTCTTCACCCACCCTCGAGTCGCGCCTAGAACAACCAAGTACCACGCTCGGGGACTCGGCCACCCGACCTCGTTCGCGCAAGGGAAAACGGTGAAGTACAGAGCACTCATGGGAGTCGCCTTGCGACTGGCTTTCCAAGTTCGGGCGAGTCGATCTCAATAACAAAACATTCAAAACCGCAAACACATAACAAACGAGGTAAACCCCATAAAAAAGGGCGGACGCGCTCGGGGACTCGTTCAACCCTCAATCAGAAACACACAACAATTCACAATTCAACACGATCTCTCATTATAGCATGTCGCAATTGTCACAAAATACAAGGTATGCCCAACTGCAGAACTGCTACTAACGCCCTAGGGCACAATATTCTACTCTGCAGGCTTCGATGACGACTCGCCACCACCCTTGCGATTGCGAATGAAGGGAGTGTACGGGTTTGATGGGTACGTCGTCAGCTCACCCGCCATCGCCGCACGGATGGGTTGCTCGATCTTGAAGTCCCGGTGCTGCGGCTCAGGGTCGTTGGGTGCGACGACCGTCTCCTGATAAGGAAGGAGGTCGTCCATCGCCCAAACGCGCTCGGAGTATACCGCGGCGCGGTCCGTCAGCTTCAGTACCTCGGAGATCTCCACAGAGCCGGTCGACGACGGGTAGCCACTCGTCACGTCGTCCAGATCGAAGTCCTCCGGGAAGTGAGCGAGCCCAAGGCTGAGCGCCGTCGCCGCTCCACGTCGGAACGCCGATCGCGTCATGAACTCGACGACCGATGACGCCTTCTCCAAGTATCGCCACACCTCGACGAGGTCGCTGGGGATCATCTCCTGAAGATACGCCCGTATACATGTCGCCGACAACGTGGCCGAGTCGACCAGCGTGGATACACATTGTCGTGCGTCGAACGAATTCGCCTCTTTCGCGCTATCAATGATCCGACCTGCGGACAGAAGGTGACCGTGAATACATCAAAAATTACACAATGCATATGCTGCAGGCAGAGGAAGGAACACTCACCAATCAAAGGACGGGAGAGACCCATGATGAAGCTCTGAAGAGAGGTGTAGTCATCTTGAAGCCCAGCAACAAGGGCATCGGAGACCTTATGCTCCTCAGCGGCGGCTGTAACGGCAGCCTTGGCTCGCCCATCCGCTGAAGTTGCCTCCTCCTTCGCTTCCTTCAGCTCGCGCCCAAGGTCGGCGATCCGCTTTTCAGCTGAGTTCAAAGTAGTTTGAGCTGCCGCCAACTCACTCGCTGGGACAAGGCCCTGGCGGACCTCCTCTACCTTCGCCGCAGTCGCCTGGAGTCCCTTGTTAGCCTCTTGGACGATGGCAAGTTCTTTCTCTGCGCGACGCTTCGCAGCGAGCCGGTCGGCTGACTCACGCTGCAAACCCTGTGCAAAAGACAACCAGTTAACGAAAACGAAATCCTAAGTGCCCACCCGCTGAAATTCAGCGCGTAGGCACTCGGAGACTGGGGATAAAAAATCCTAAGTACCCACCCGCTGAAATTCAGCGAGTGGGAACACGGGGACTGGACGCGAGAAACAAAAACAAACACACTAAAAGAATCCGACTCTGCAATTCAGCGGCCCGATCCTCAGGGACTGGACATACCTGGATGGCTGCGCCAAGCATGCCATGAAGCTGTATCGCGTCCACAGATGCGAGAAGTGCCGAAGTGTGCCCGCGACGCTGTTCGACCTCCGTCTCGGCGACTTCAGGCGCGCGGCTCGAGGGCGTGGTACCACTCGCCGTAGCCGCTCTGGCCATAAAGCGCGGGAAGGTCGCGATGGATCCGCCGGCACCAAAAGAGGCCGGCTCAGCCACCCCAGGTGAGGGAGAACCCTCCTTGGTCGCCAAGGCCGCCTCCGCCACGGGTTCACTCAGAGCGATCGCCGTGTCGTCAGACATCGTGATGACTTCGTCGCCCTTGGTCTTCTTGGCACTATCCGCGGGGGCGACTACCTCGTCCGCCTTCCTCTTCCGGGAGGGGTCCTCCTTGCGGACGACTGGCGGCACCTTGGCCACGGTTGGATGGCCTATATTCTTGGTTCCAGTCCTAAAAATTGATCACATGAGCAAAGTAGTCCGAGTATAATGAAAAACAAAGACAGGTGAATAAAACTCACTTGGCGACCGGTAGGAACCGCAGCCCCATGCGGATGCCGGCTGGCTTCTCCAATTCGGGGCCCAGTCGTTGACTGAGGCCCATCTCCAAGACATCGCGTGCCCAGGACACGGACGGTTTCTTCATTGTCGAGGCCGCGACTGGAGATTCCGAAACGTTTTCGGCGGGAGCTTCCCTGGGCGGCGAAGCTTCCGCGACCGGAGCAGCCCCCGACCCAGAGACTGGGGCGAACGGCGGAGGCATCGAGGACAGAGGCACCTCACTCAGGACGGCGGTGATATCCGGCGCCGCCATCGTCTGGGGAGCTTCGCCCCTGTCCAGGCTGGTGGCTTCGGAGCTGCTTGGCGAACGAGGCAGAGACGCCTGTCTCGCTGGCTTCGTCTTCCTCTTTGGAGGGGCCTTCACCTTCTTCTTCTTCTTCTTCTTCTTCTTCTTATTCTTATTCTTCTTCTTCTTCTTATTCGATGGAGTAGCCTCGCGATGCGAGGTGTGCTCGGGGAGCTTGTCATCGTCATCATCATGACGTTCGAGGAGTTTGCTCGCTTCGAGCTCACGTTGCCATT
This sequence comes from Avena longiglumis, assembly GCA_030063025.1. NCBI lineage: Eukaryota > Viridiplantae > Streptophyta > Magnoliopsida > Poales > Poaceae > Avena > Avena longiglumis. The sequence continues at coordinate 230,305,514 of CP125978.1, forward strand.
GTCCACGAGTTTTCCGGACCAGCGGGGCGACCTTTTCCTCGGATTCGTCGTTGTCACCGCTCCTATCACTCTCGACGCCACCCCTTGCTGGAGGCGATTCGCCCACCTCCTGGACGGACGAGTTCGAATTCTCGTCGTCCGCGGGCGGAAGCCACCCTTCCACCACTTGAAATAGTTGCAATAGGCATAAGACAATATGAGTATGACCGCAACAGCAGCTAACTGCGACTGCGAATGATAGAAGGACGACTTACCGTTGGGGCTGGATGCTTCGCGGTGTAGGGGGCGACCCCAGCCTCCGCGTAGAGGTACGCTGCCTGGGTGATCTTCTTCAGCGCCAGGAGGTAATCCTCGAGTTGCCACTCGACGAGGCAGGACTTCGTCGAGTCCTCCCGGCCCGCGTACTCGTACATGTAGTGGTCACGGTGGGCCAGGGGGACGAGTCGCCGCCCGAGCCAGCAGTTATAAAAGTTGATGGGCTGGAGACCTTTCTTCTTCAGGCCGCGGATGGTCTGAAGAATTTCATCTACAACCATCCGCTGGTATGTTGGAAGCTTGCCGACTTGGAGTCAGCGCGGTTCGGGCCGGTCGGCGGAGTATCTTGGGATTGCCACCTCGCCGTCCGGAGTCGCCTCGGTGATAAAACCAAGACTTCTTCCATTCACTCGCCGCCTTGGCGGGTAGCATCAGATCAAAGAAGGAAGCCTTCGATTTCAACTGAAACGTCAGGCTGCCCGCAGCATTGGGCTGCCCGCCTCTTCGCGACAGATCCTCCCGTGGAACAGATCTTGCCACAGGGGGAAGTAGGGCCTGCAGCCCAGGTAGCACTCGCAGAACGCCACGAAAATTGCAAGCTGCTCGATGCTGTGCGGACCCGTCCATTCTTTGGATCCGTAGGCGAAGCGCCGGAAGAAAAGAGATGTTGGGAATCCCAGCCCCCGCTCTAGGTGGCTGGTGAAGCAGACGAACTCTCCCTCGCGCGGGTCCGAAGTCACCTCTCCGGCCGCAGGGATGCGCCACCTGCCGGCGCGCAGGATCCCGACCTCCTCGAAGGACGCCAGTTGCGCTCTCGTGCACTTGGACCTGCCCCATGGTTCGGTGGAGGGGGCCATTGGCGGAAGGATTCGTGGGGGTCGGAGGATTTCTGTTCGGCTGGATCACGATGCGGAGGAAATGATGAGGAGGTGGTTCTCTGATCGCCTACCATTCCCTTTATATAGCGGTTGTTACCCGCCAAATCAGGAAGCCGTTACTACGCGGTGATTACGCCAAAAGTTACCGTTGGGTTATCCCAACGGCTAGTTTGACTGCGTTGATAGTCCAACTTCAGCCACTCGGCTCGCTGACCCGATCACTACAACAGTGACTAAATATTTCGCCGACCCGATCGCCAAAGCTGCGGCCAGAATGACTAGTTTACTCCTTTGTTCAGGAGCCCGCCACCGATTCGACTGGACATCCGTGTTGAACTCGTATGCTCCGACTGCCAGCGGCCACCTGCGTCCAATCGACGACGGCCTCAGGGACTACTGATGGGGATATGCCTACCGGGGTATACCCAGCAGGACGTTTCCGACTGGCTCAGGAACTGGCAAGTGGGCCTGCAAGACGACGACTGGATCAAGGCCTGGTGTGGAGTCAAGTGACTGGAAGCTGAAGGCCCAGGCGAGTAGGTAGGCCCAGTCGGATTAGGTTAGACGAGTACCGAAGCCTTAACTGATTTGGTTGAGATATGTAAACCCTAGGGGCTATATAAACCTCCCTGCAGGGCGTGTAGAGATATATTCCATCATAGACCCAAGCGACTCGCCGCCTAGCCGTCGAGCTCGCCCATTGTGCCTCCACCATAATACAATCTAGTAGGAGTAGGTCTTTACCCTCCGGGGGGCCGAACCTAGGTAAAACCCTGTGTCTCCACCCTCATCTCGCACCGCAGATGGCTGGCCGCCCTTGCCCTTCGTTCTACTACTCGCTGCCGATTGCAGCATCTGCCGTGACCGTTCCCACGACATGATGTTGTTCCTATATTATGCATGCATGTGGACATTGGTATGGAGAAAAATATTGCAGGAGGAAGTTTTCCTTTTTGTCACACGGAAAATCCCTTTTCCATTTTCCGAACGTAAAAAACGGGTCGTTTTGTGAAGTAACCACCAAAATGCTGTTTCGGAATGCTACCGTCCCATTTTCATAAAATACTAGACCACCTTACATGGACTATCTCCCAACCGGGACATCTCAAACCTTTTCGTCCATCCCGGGTAAAAAGGACAAATGTCTGCTGAATCGGTAGGAAGTGGGTCTGGTTTGTACTACATGTACATGATTTATCGCCCGTGATTTTTTGAAAAAATCATTTTTAGACTCGCAATATGTGGTTTCTTCAGAGATCCAATGCAATTTCTAATGATGCTAGTCCCCTATCTTCATGCACGCCGGTTCGACCATAGTTAGAAATTCAGAAAATTCAAAATGGGCATAATAAATTCAAAAAAATCCGAACAATGAAAATCCTTCGCGTGGTGTCATTGTTGAAAGGAAAAATACCAGACTTGATATATTGATCATGTCTCGAAAAAACGTTCACAAAATGACCTATCATGTTCGAGGTTTCATGGCTTTCGGTCCAAATGACCGATGTTATGTGCTGAATCACGACATAGTTTGTGATGCTGTGCCCATATTATGCATGCATGTGGACATTGGTATGGAGAACAATGTTACAGGAGGAAGTTTTACTTTTTGTCGCACGGAAAAGACCTTTTCCATTTTCCGAGCACAAAAAACGGGTCGTTTTGTGAAGTAACCACCAAAATGCTGTTTTAGAATGCTACCGTCCCATTTTCCTAAAATACTAGAACACCTTACATGCACTATCTCCCAACCGGGATATATCAAACCTTTTCGTCCATCCCGGGTAAAAAGGACAAATGTCTGCCGAATCGGAAGGAAGTGGGTCCGGTTTGTACTACAGGTACATGATCTATCGCCCGTGATTTTTTGAAAAAACATTTTTAGACTCGTAGTATGTGGTTTCTTCTGAGATCCAATGCAAGTTCTAACGATGCTCGTCCCGTATGTTCATGCACACCGGTTCGACCATAGTTTGAAATTCAGAAAATTCAAAACGGGCATAATAAATTCAAAAAAATTCGAACAATGAAATTCCTTCGCGTGGTGTCATATTATGTGACATAGTTGAAATTAAAAATACCAGACTTGATATATTGATCATGTCTCGAAAAAACCTTCACAAAATGACGTATCATGTTCGAGGTTTCATGGCTTTCGGTCCAAATGACCGATGTTATGTGCTGAATCACGGCATAGTTTGTGATTGTATGCCCATATTATGCATGCATGTGGACATTGGTATGGAGAAAGATGTTGCAGGAGGAAGTTTTCCTTTTTGTCGCACGGAAAAGCCCTTTTCCATTTTCCGAGCGCAATAAATGGGTCGTTTTGTGAAGTAACCACCAAAATGCTGTTTCAGAATGCTACCGTCCCATTTTCCTAAAATACTATACCACCTTACATGGACTATCTCCCAACCGGGATATCTCAAACCTTTTCGTCCATCCCGGGTGAAAAGGACAAATGTCTGCCAAATCGGTAGGAAGTGGGTCCGGTTTGTACTACAGGTACATGATCTATCGCCCGTGATTTTTTGAAAAAAATCATTTTTAGACTTGCAATATGTGGTTTGTTCAGAGATACAATGCATGTTCTAAATGAGCCATTTTCTTCCCGCCATTTCTTCCTGCCATTTTTCCTGGCATTTCTCCCGCCATTTCTTCCCGCCAGTTCTTCCCTCCAGTTATCTTCCTGCCATTTCTCACTATATATATATATGTAGGGTTGGCCTCCATTGTCATTGCACATCTCTAGACTCATATCTGCAACCTCATCACTCTTTCCCATGACTTCCACCGTAGCACTAACTCCCAGAGAGGCGGAGGCGCTTTGCGCCTCGAACTACCCCCCGCCGCCACTCTTGTCCCCGTCGGCTGGATCTTTGGCCTTGTGGCGTCTTGGTTCCTCCTGTCCCTCTAGGTGTGGCGTCGGATGGCCATCACGAACCACTACTACTTCGAGCTCACGCCGGAGCAGCGGAGGAATCCCAGATGGCATCCCGACTATTTCCCGACTTGGGAAGCCTTCTTCGTGGATCGGCGTGAGAGGGCCCTCGCTAGGCACGAGGAGGAGGGCCCAGCTCCTCCGAACTTCAACGAGGCCGGCCGTCGGTTGTGGTGGCGCGGTCGGACTCTCCAGAGCATCATGGCCTACGACACGACCGCCGACTCTAGCCCCCGCCTGCGCTACCCTCAAGTCCAGCCCACTCGTACTCAGCCTTCAAGGTTCAACTACGGCGACCCTGACGACGACAGCGACGACGGCCGCGACGAGTACGACTACAATGGCGAGTATTACAGGTGTAGGCAGGAGCATGACTGAATCACTCCAACATTGCAAAACAAGTTCGACCAATTGTGGCTTAATCTGGCCATGTATCTTAATTTTCAGTTCTTCTATGTAACTCTGTGTTAGTTGCGTTATGTACTTTAATTCCAGTTCTATCCTAATAAAATTTTCTTTCCGCCCAATATTTCCTGTCCCTTTTTTCCCGCCCATTAATATATAAAAAATATAAGTTAATTAAAATCCAAATTAAAAACAGAAAATGGTTTTGAATTAGTTATTCAAATCCAAACACTTTTTATGTTTAAAGTTTTTCTAAATTCCAAAATAATATTCAAAAAATACAAGTTAATTCATTTTTTATTTTAAATGGTTCATAGTTTAAATGGTTACACTAATTATTTTTTAAAAATAGAAAATGGTATTGAATAAGTTATTCAAATTCAAACACTTTTTATGTTTAAAGTTTTTCTAAATTCCAAATTAATATTCAAAAAATATAAGTTAATTCATTTTTAATTTTAAATGGTTCATAGTTTAAATGGTTACATTAATTATTTTTAAAAACAGAAAATGGTTTTGAATTAGTTATTCAAATTCAAACACTTTTTATGTTTAAAGTTTTTCTAAATTCTAAAGTAATATTCAAAAAATATAAGTTAATTCATTTTTAATTTTAAATGGTGCATAGTTTAAATGGTTACATTAATTATTTTTAAAAATATAAAATGGTTATATTCAAATTCAAACACTTTTTATGTTTAAAGTTTTTCTAAATTCCAAAGTAATTATCATTTAAAAAACATTACAAATTTAAACCCCAAAATAAAAAATAAGGCGGGAACACAGAGAAAATTCCTGAAAAATTTGAAAACAGGGTCATACGTCCCGGTTGGAGCCACCAACCGGGACTAAAGAGCCCTGCGTGCGCCCCTTGGGCTGATGAAAAAAAAGTGGACTATACGTCCCGGTTGGTGGCTCCAACCGAGACATATGACCCTTTCGTCCCGGTTGTTGGCATCAACCGGGACGTATTCTCCCTCCCCTTTATACACGACTCCCCTTCTCCTTCTTCCCCTTTCCTCATCAACCGCAACCGATCATCGCCGCCGCCGCGAGGACAAGCGCTTGGACGCCGTCAGGCTGCCCAACCACCGCCCCGCTATCGGCCTCCACGCGCTGCCCCGCCGTCGGACTCCACGCACTGCCCCGCTGTCGCGCCTCCACGTGCTCCTCGTCGGCGCTCCAAGCCTCGCCGACTCAGGCCACCGCTGATTCCGGCCACCCCGAACCCCTCCATCAAGTTTTTCGAGCTCCTCGTGAGTTTCTGAAGCTCAAGGCGAGCTCCGTTTTCCTGCTTGCTTCCTGTAGCCGCCGCGCGCCGTGTCCGAGCAAGCTACGCCGCTCGCCGCCATCGTGACCACTGTTTCGATGACCACAAGCGGGCGACGCTGCCACCACTGGGTCCGCCTCGATCTCCTCTTTCCAACTAGCCTACCCACTAGCCCGTGCATGCAGCGAATCGACGGATTCGAGCCCAACCCAAGGATCCCCATTGCTGATGTCATGCAGACATCAGCATGAGGCAATATATCCTCTTTTCTTTTTATTAAAATCATTCCTGTAATTCTTTTTTGGAAATAATTATAATAACCCATGGGTCCCAAACATCAGTGACTGTGAGTAGCCCCAGATCGAGTGAGAAATGTTTCCCAGCCTATGGTGACGTCATCCTGAGGTCATAAATGTTTTAAAATTGATTAAATAAATTTCAGAAAATGATTTAATGTAAAATCAATAACTTATTATTTATAAGTCAGAAAAATATGTATAATTTACCAAAATGTTCAGAAAAATGAAACCTACCTTTTTAAGCTATAATCATGAATTGTCAAGCAACTTAAATGAAAAGTTTGATTAGACGAACATAGTAACCCCTCATAGGAGATTCCGGAGTTTCCCCGAGTTAGGGTTTGCGCCCCTCGGAACCCCGTTTAATTTGTCGAGCATGCTTTAGGGTTACTTTTCAATACAATTTAACTTTTCATATCATCATACTTTCTTGATCATTGCATCGATGCCATGTGTTGATTGTTCCCCTCTCTTTCTAGCGTTCGGTTATTCGCGGTAGAATACGAGATCGAGATCAAATACCGAGGTCAACACCATCGAAGATCTAATATTTCTTGATAGCCATCGTATTGTAGATTCTTAGCCATGATATTAGTTTTCATAGACCCCATTTGAATCGATGTTGCACCTAGGGTTAGATGGTGTGTCCTCACCAGGGCATCCCGAACCGGAGGGTTGATTGATTGCCTCCTTTCTTTCCGGTATTGGTTCTTCGCGATAGGATCCGAGCCCGATGGTTTCTCCGAATTAGGGTTTCTAATATTGTAAATTCAATTTTATTATTGTGTATGTATATATTAGTGTTTCTCTGAATTAGGGTTTATAGCTCTCAACACCGTACCTAACATTCTCCCTTAGCCGCTTTGACTTATCCTTTTTCCACCTATGCAGAAAATATGGACCCACACGACAGAGACGAAGAAAAGGAAGAGTTGATCCAAGGTGTGATCCGCGGGGAAGAAAATTTAGATGTATCGACATTTCTGAACAACTCCGATGAGGGTGATCCTCTTTTTGCCAAAAAAGACGACTTGTTTGAGGTTGAAGGTGATGCCTTCCGCGAGGGACAAGGCAATGCCTTGTGTAATCGAGAAGACGACCGTTCTGGCGAGGTGCATGCAATATAATTAATTCATTAATTAATCGTCTGCTATCTATATAGAAATAGTAACGATGATCTTTCTTCTTTTAGCCCTCCGGATCGAACAAATCTACTGAAAAGAGCGGACGAGGCCCAACCAAAAAGTTGGAATACCATGAGAGGTTCAGGATCGAAGATATCGCTGAAGACGGAAAACCGATGGCTCCCGAAGTTGTCGTAATCAAATTTGTGGCACAATGCGGAGTAATCGTTAGGGACTTAATCTCGATCACGATTCGAAATTGGAATAGGCCTGCTGGTCCATGGTTATTTTCAAACTACCGAAGATAGAGCTGGATCCAAATGCGGAGGATCCAGTTGAGTACGCCTTAGAACATGGGAGAGCCATGGAGGCTAAGGTCAGGGAGTGGGCTTTGAAGAAGATAGCCCAGTGTTTCACCAACTGGAAGAAAATATTGCACCTTGACTATGTCGTGAAAGAGAAGACTCCGGATTTCAAGAATATTCATTTCGAGAAGATGAAACCATTCTGGGCTGAGTTTGTGAAATACAAGACATTAGAAAAATCTAAGAAAATGTCTGTAACGAATAAGCTGAATGCTGCTAACAAGAAGTATCACCATACTATGGGGCAAGGTGGCTACAGGGATGGCATTCCTAAGTGGTAGAAACTTGAGAATGAACTGCGTGCTAAAAATATCACCCCAGAGACAGACGATTGGGTAGAACGTGCAAGGAATTGGTTTTACGTGCATGGGGGCACATTGGACTCGGAAGAGAAGTGTATATATAACATACGACATAAAGAAGACCCCTTGACAATCGAGAAGTTGAGAAAAGCAGTAAAGGCTGTTAAAGATGGGGACTTCATTCCCGATAGAGAGAATGATGAGCTCACACTCGCCCTCGGAAATAAGGAACATGATGGACGAACACGAGGCACAAGCGGCTCCAAACCATGGAGGACTAGGTTTCCCGAAGAGAGGAAGAAATATCCTGATAGAAGCCGTCAGAGGAGAAAGGACAGGGCAGAAGTTGAAGCAGATATTCAGAAAGAGCGAATGCGTATAATTGAAGAACGAATAAAGCAACAACAAGATGAAATTCACTTAAAGAGCAAAGTACTGCCGGCCCATCTCAGCAGCACACTGCATTCGATGCTACCAGCCTATCGAATAATCAAAAAAGCAGTGTGGCTTCCACCGAGGTCCCGGGTGATGACAATGGCGATGACAATGGTGCACCGACGACGGCTCCTGTTGGCTACCTAGTGGATGATATCACAGAGATTACACACTGCGAGCTACATGTCAAAGTTGTGAACATATCAATGAAGGTGGCGGTCGGCTATGCCTTACCAATCGGACCCACACCAACTTACCACTGTCGTCCGGTTCTAGAGGGCTATGCTGTTGTCGGGGTGGATGAAATCATGCCCACCTTTGAAGTTTTAGATCTTCACTACCCTACAGGTGAAGGGGATGTGACTGTACTGGGAGACGCAACAAATGTCACCATTCTATGGCCAAAGGAATGTATCGTGCTTCGAAATCACACGCCAAGGCCATCTTCGCCGCCGCCTCACCCATCTCCAGCGAGGTCGTCGCCGCCACGACAGCCGTATTCGTCGCCTTGACCGGCTCCGTCGCCTCACCAATCTCCAGCGCATCCATCCCTACGGGAGCCATCGCCGGCGCCTCAGGATAAAAAGCGTAAGCGTACCACTACTTTGCGTCGTGGTAAGAGATCGCCGAAACATAAACAAGAGCCTCTTCCAAAAGTACCAAAGGTTCCTCCCAATAGAGCTTATGAATGTACTGAAGAGGAGACTACGGCGATCGTTGATGTGGAAACGACAGCATTTTTCGCTAAGCTGTGGCGGCCGAAAGAGCCAGAGTTCCCCAGCACCAAAGAAGAAAAAGCCAAAGTGTTGAAAACGCTAAAGACTCTTCATCAATCCAAGACAAAGCTGTCATCAGACTATGAGCGTTCTATTCTCAAGTCACGCGGCACAACAAGCCTCGAAGAGCAGTACTGATGCAAGAGAGAAATCTGTTGCCTAGATCGGAGAACAAGCAAAACAGTCTTGCACCCCTCTCAAGGTGATTTCCCATACCAATGTGGGGTCGAGCAAATATGGGGCCGAAGAGCAGTATGATCCAGAGGTATTTGCACAATATGGAGAAGACGCCGCTGCTCAAGGTATGAGTATTGCCCAGTACTTATCCCAGTTAGAGTACTTCCCCGTGAGTGAAGTAGCATACAAATACCAGTACGGCAAAACTCTCGTCAAACCTGAGGAGGTAAATAATCTTCCAACAAAAATGCGAAGATTGCATAACTGGTACATGCATGTCACAAAGGCCAGGGCTAACTGGATAGTGCTGAGGGTTACAAAAAAGCATCATGGGAAAGAAAAGGATGACATGATATCCATTGAATTTGATGAACTATTTCAATTATTCAATCAAGACGCCTTGGACAAATCGATCATCAGTGCCTATTGTCTGTAAGTACTAATTCTGTAATTAATTTAGTCTCCAGCTATCTCACCTTGTTTATTGCATGTATATAATCATACTGTAATATGCATAATGAAGATTCTCGAATGCAGCAGAGGAAAAATCAATGACATTGGCTTCATTGACCCATATTGGGTTCATGAAGCTAATCTCAAAACAAGCCCCCAGGATACGGAGGATAATATAGTACACGCGTTAAGGTTTCAAGAAACCACAAGGGAAATACTTTTTCCTTACAACTTCGAGTGAGTGTTATTGTCTTGTATACACTTTCTATTTCGCTTACTCGATGTTAAGTATATAATTGATTAGTTATGCATTCGCAGCTTCCACTATATTCTGTTAATCATTCAACTTGACAAAGGGCGTGTACTAGTCATGGACTCGAAATATAAACCCCTTGCAGTGGAAGGACATGCAGATGCTTCTCCAGCGGGTAATTCTAATCATTACGACACTATATCGGCAACGCTCGTGAATTTTATGATATCAAGTAATTAATAACTTATTTTATTCGTTTTCTTCGTCGGGCAGCGCTTGGAAACGGTTCACCAACAAGGCTAGGGGTGTTTGGAAAGAGGAGCTTACATTTCAAGCACTAGATGTAAGCACCACTAGCTATATCCACGCATTTCGTTGATTCTAGTTTTGATACAGTTATTATCATGCTTGATTATTATTTTGATTGAACTATGTTCTCGTAAAGTGCCTGACGCAGGGATCGGGTAACAATCTATGTGGATACTATGTTTGCGAGTTCATCCGGCAGACGTGCGATGAGAAGGGCAGAAATTTAGAGCAACTCCATGTACGTAAACAATTTCTATAGTTTTTAATTACAATCAAATTGTGTTTAGTTTCATTCATATAGGCTGACTCCTTTTTTAAATCAGATCGAACATCTACGGGACGGTCTTCTGCCAAAGGATCGCTTATGAGCAATTCAGGAGGAATTGGCGGGATTCTTGGATGTAGAAGTCCTAAACCCAAAAGGGTAATATTATTCGGCTGTGTATAGACAATAGGGATTATAAAAAGAGCAACTTTTGTATGTAGTGCATGAACTCGATCCGTGTATCGAATATAATATTGTCATGATGATCTTGTGTAATATAATGGTTTCTTCATTGATGAGTGCAAAACACTAAATAAACAATAAAACAACATAAATGAATTCTCTGTCGCGGCACAAAAAGTGGCCAAAATGCTGCCGCGGCAACAAAAGTTGCCAAAATGAATTCTCTGCCGCGGCAGAGAAATGTGTCAAATCTCTGCCGCGGCAGAAGCTTATTTGTCCCGGTTCGTATTACGAACCGGGACGGTTGCTCCTCCCCCCCTCGCACGGAGCAGCGGCCACGTGTATGATCTTTTGTCCCGGTTGGTGGGGCAACCGGGACTAAAGGTTCGGGCTTTAGTCCCGATTGCCCCGTCCCGGTTGGGTAACCGGGGCTAAATCCCCTTACCAACCGGGACCAATGGGCCGTTCTGCACTAGTGAATCAACCCAGCTCGATTCAGGGAACCAAATTGAATGACACCAATTTTGTTAGAAAGATATTTAAATGCTGAATCCAAGCCCATTGGATTCAAATGATTTGGATCTGTAGATCACCCTTGGTAAAAAGAACAAGGCATAAGCTTTTCTGCATTCAAACATTTTTCAAATTTAAAGTATAATAGCTTTTGAGTTGATTCCAACTCTCAAAAATCACATTTGATCATACCTTTCAGAATATATAAAAATATATGGGTTTACTTACAGAAATAATGTCCAAGTAATAAAATGATGCCACTTAGGCATTTCTAGTCACTTTATTTAATTAAAATAAAAGGTTAAACCTTATTAAATTGTGACACCACTTTAAATCACATTCCCATGTACTGAAATGTGTGGTGATGACATGTGTCAACATGATCCCATGTTTGGTTTGGAGAATATTAAACCTTAAGTAGTTTTTCAATGAGTAGAAATTACTTTTCTAAAAATAAAAGAAATTAAACCAAGCTTTAATCTTGTAATGTTAGTGATGATGCTATATCATCTATAGGACCCTTTTGTGTGATGATTGAAAATAGTTATGTATTGTTTGGTGATTGTGTACCCCGTATTTATTTATAGACGCTAGTAACGACCAAGGATACGAGGAAGAAGGAGGATACTACGAAGAAGAATCCGAGGAGAACTTCAACCACTGCTCTGCACAAGGCACGCTATTAACCTTGCAAGCTTACACTTGCAATTTAGCAAGCTTATACTGATATTGATGCAAGCCAATACTTGCAAGATACTTTACCTATGCAAGCTAACACTTGCAATTATGAGAGTTAAATAACCTATGCAATGCACTAAGCATGCTTGGTTAAATACATTTTGATGATACCCAATCCTAGTTTTACTTACAAGCTTTATACTTTATTTCTTTATCAAAGCTAGTACTTAGAGCTTACTTAAGTGAATTGTAGATTCTAGAGAGATAATTGAAGGTTGCATAAAGAGCATAAAACTTGGCCTAAGCTAGATAATCTTTATGTCATCCTAAGGCATGAGATTGAACTTAGTAAAACTCCACTAGTTTACCACCCCTCATTAGTACTTACCCCCCCCCACTTGTAGATGCTAGTGCTAAGCATAAAACTTGATCAACTTAGATGGGAATACTTGGTGGAAAAATGGCTATGAAAACCTTGGAATGATGGATCATTCTATTGAAATGTTTTGGACATGTGTTTCAAAACACCAGATGATTTTGGTGATGAAAATGTTGAGGCATGAGCCTTAGCCCTTTATAAAACTGATGGTTGTCTGGATGCGATACCATTCCAATTTTACCGTACAACCACAATACCCGGAAATTGGGTAGGGCTTGACTGGAAACTTATATACCTTAGTATTGGTTCCCTCACGGCCAAGGTCTGAGCTGAGGCTACCTTGTGCAGTACCCAAGATGACAGTTGGTCATGGTTGGGAGGCCAAACTCACAGGAGAGGTGCCTATACTAGGGCATGTAATTGAAAGGTTAGGATTGATTATCCGCATACTGAGTATGGTGAATTCAGGATTTGTTCCTGACGGATGTATCGAATGTTGAGGTGAAAGTGTACAATCTCTGCAGAGTGTCAAACTATTCGAATAGCCGCATCCTCGGTTATGGACAGTTGGAGTGTCCATATTGTTCCCCCGTTAGATGTTTTCAAAATGACTTGTGAAACGAACTGAGACTTTGACTTGACCACAACAGAGTTGTGATATGAAATTCAAGTTCCCACTTAGGTGTTATAAAATTTCAACTAGCTTTTCTTGCTTCTGAACTTAGTAGAGGTAAATTTGGCTTTTTGAACAACCCTAGAGCTTAGTGTCCAATTACAAAAACCCCCTTCACTTGTTATTATTAGTTTGCGAGTACTTAAAGAGTACTCATGGCTTTGTCCCTGGCTATTCCCGTGGCCAGACTATGAAGAGGAGTACCTGGAGGATGGACCCCAGGAAGTTTACGACAACTAGGATCATGTCCCATCGTCAGCATTGCCTGTGACCCCGAAGATGGAGCTTCGCCTACACTACCGTTATTATGACGTATTCCGCTGTTTGAGTTGTATTAAGAATTGGATCATGAGATCCTTATTTGTGTAAGACCTTATGTATGGTTTGTAATGGATGATGTACTGTGGTATCCAAATCTGTTATGTCTCGCAAAAATGGTAATCCTGGGATTGCAATGTATGGCATAACAGGCATATGGGATTAAAAATCCGGGTGTTGAGAAGTTGGTATCAGAGCCATCCTAACCATAGGAGACCCTAGTTAGACTGGACGTTGAATCAAAAACTTAGTTTCAAAACCAAAGGAAGCAAATATTTACAAAAACTTATTCCCATTCTTACCACCTTGTTTCTTTCATAAAAAATCATGATCCTCAAAAACTCTTGCAAAATACCTAAAATTCGACACACTTGATCACTCTACTAACTTACTCATCCTATACTATTATAGATGGACGTGAAATACAGCAAGTTTTACCAGCTGGGAAATGGCAGAGACCTTATCTTTGAGAGGGATTTGGACCAGCTTTCGGAACTTCTAGAGTGTCCGCACCCCAAGTTCTTCGGAGCTCAGCTCAATGATCAAGGAGGAGAAGATCTGTAGTGGATAATTGTTGCAAGTCTCCGAGGAAAGATTGAACCTCCCATTGCGGAGGGAATTCAATTCACCTTAAGTGAGAACAACTGGCTCGAAGGACTTGCCAGGGCCATGCAGGAAGCTCTTGCCCGTCTGTGTGGGCAGAGTATCAACCAGATCAAGGGTACTCGCTTTGAGTTTTGTCCAAGGCGTGATGCTAATGGACAACCACTGGAAGCCCCATACCACCCCGAGCTGAAGACTCAGTTGGACCACCTTAGCTTCATGATGTACGATCGTCAGCAGGAGTTGGATAATTGTCGTGACCACTCCAACCACAAGTCCGCCATCATCAAGACGAAGGATTAGACCATCGCCATGCTAGCAAAGGATCGCAAGTCTCGTCTCCGTCAACTCGATAAGAAGGAGCGCATCATTGCCTGTCTTCGCCACCGTATCTCGTCTTTGGAAGAGACCATCCACGAGAGAGACATGCAGTTGGAGGAAAAGGAGAATGCCGGAGAGGATCTTCGTGGAGACCCCCTACTCCTATCTTAGCGATGACGATGATTTTATGGAGGATCAGGCTATGGATTTCTTCACTAATGAGGAGGATTTCGCCTTCATCAATGACGATGAGGATGATGAGGATGACGACTACACCGACTCCGAGGAGTAGTAGCACTTGAGCACTAGCGTAGTGAGTTGTATTCGGTCCCACTGTATCGTAGTTTCCATAATGGTTCTTAAAACCATTTGTTTTTCTTGTTTTGTGGTGTGTATTTGTATCGTGTGCTATGAATGAATGAATGAATGAATGAATGAAAAGCAAGTTGCTAGAAAATCTGATTCAAACTTTAAAAAAAAATTCCAAGTCCCAGAACCTTAGAACTTTCCCTCTTTTCCCATGGTCTATCTCAATCTTCATATGCCACGCGGAGGAAGTGGTTCATCCCTAGACCCGATGTTACAGATCCTGCAAATGTTGGTTTCTGACCGCGAAGCTGAAAGAGCTGAATGTCAAGACAACCTAGCCACCCTTCAGCATATAGCTCAGCTAGCCCACAATAATCAAGGCCATGGAAATCAGGACAACCATGGATCTAAGCTCAAGAATTTCCAAAACACCAACTCACCTGTTTTCACTAAGTCGGAAGAGCCCCTAGATGCTGATGATTGGCTGCAAACCATGGAAAACAACCTAGAAGTCGCCGGAGTGGAATCTAACGAGAAAGTTCTGTTCGCCACCCACTATCTAGCCGGAGATGCCAGAGCATGGTGGAACAGTGTTCATGCAATGACCGGAGGACAGATGATGACCTGGGAGGAATTCAAGGTCAAGTTCAGCAGAACCCATGTGCCACAGGGTTTGATCAAGAGAATGAGAGACGAATTTAGAGAGCTGAAGCAAGGACGGATGACCGTAGTGGAATACCGTGACAAATTCTTGTCATTAGCTAGGTATGCCCTGGATGAGATCGACACTGAAGCCAAGAAGAAATAAAGATTCCTAAATGGTCTGCACGATGAGATGCAGACTGTGTTAGTCAATATCCCCTTTGCTGATATTGACGCCCTTGTCGACTCTGCCATCCAGATGGAAGGAAAGATCAACCAAGCCAATGAGAACCGCAAGCGTCGCATGATGCATCAACCAGGAACCCATCAGACCCCAAAGTATCGCCCCAACCCATCTCTAGGATTTTCCTCGAGAACCAACAGACCCCCGATGAACCGTCCGACCTATCCCAACCGTGGAAACCCAAGGCCCGGAGGAAATAACAACAACCCCGACAACTCTAACAATTTCAACTGTGCCCCACCCAAGTTCAACAACAACAATGCTACCGCCAACACCAACACTGCCCCGAGGACTGGAAGCAACGTTGTGCCTGTTGCAGCAAAGGACAACTCGCAAGTGACTTGTTATGACTATGGAAATAAGGGTCACTACTCCAACGAGTTCCCCAACAAGAAGAATGCCGCAGCCCCCAATGCAAATTCCCCAGCTCAGCAGCAGCGTCGTGTTCAACCAGGAAGAAGGTTTGCCCCAGGGAATTCGCTCAACCGCAACAACCGTCTTTTTCTCATGCATGCTGAAGAAGCTCAGGAAGCGTCAGACGTTGTGCTGGGTATGTTTTCTGTTAAGTCAGTACTTGCTCGAGTATTGTTTGATTCTGGTGCATCACACTCATTTGGCACCGAAGAATTTGCATGCACTAGTAAAATCCAACCAACCAAACTGAAGCATGTTATGATCGTTCAAATTCCCGGATCAACCACCAAGGCTAGGAAAATTTGCAAAGACGTCCCTATCCGAATCCATGGCATAGATTTTTATGCTAACCTGATAGTACTCGGAAGTAAAGGTTTGGAAGTAGTACTAGGAATGGATTGGATGTCCAAACATAAAGGTTTGATTGACTGTGCCAAGAAAGCCATAACCATGACCTGTACCGCTAGAATATCAGTCGAGCATATATCTAAAACCTTACCTCGTCAATTCAAGTGCAAGAAGAGTATATCCCAACCTACCATTGAACAAGTCCGGATAGTCTGCGAATACCCCGATGTATTTCCAGATGTTTTGCCCGGTATGCCCCCAGATCGGGATATCGAGTTTATCATTGAACTAATCCCCGGAATAGGATCCATAGCCCAGAGACCCTATAGTATGAACCCGTCTGAACTAGCAGAATTGAAGAAGCAACTGGATTCCATGTTGGAAATTGGATTAATTCAACCCAGTGCATCACCATGGAGATCACCTGTCTTATTTGTGGACAAGAAGGATGGAGGTAACCGTTTGTGTACGGATTATCGGAAGTTGAATGATGTCACCATCAAGAATAAGTACCCCTTGCCCAAGATAGAAGATTTGTTTGATCAGTTGACTGGTGCCAAAGTGTTTTCTAAGATTGATCTTTGAACTGGCTATCATCAACTCAAGATTCGCGCAGAGGATATTCCCAAGCCTGCCTTTACAACATGATATGGATTATACGAGTATAATGTCATGTCTTTTGGATTGACCAATGCCCCCGCTTATTTCATGAATCTCATGAATAAGATTTTTATGGACTCCCTGGATAAGTTTGTCGTTGTTGTCATCGACGACATTCTGATTTATTCCAAATTAGAAGAAGAACATGAGATACACCTAAGGACCATTCTTGGAACCCTTAGAGAGCATCAATTGTATGCCAAGTTTAGAAAATGTGAATTC
Source organism: Avena longiglumis (assembly GCA_030063025.1). Classification (NCBI taxonomy): domain Eukaryota; kingdom Viridiplantae; phylum Streptophyta; class Magnoliopsida; order Poales; family Poaceae; genus Avena; species Avena longiglumis. The sequence goes on from CP125978.1 coordinate 230,322,531, forward strand.
TGGTTACAGGAGGTAGGATTCCTCGGCCACATTGTATCAGCTGGCGGAATTTCTATTGACTCTGCAAAGGTGAAGGATGTCGAAGATTGGCAAGCCCCAACCACTCAAACCCAAGTTCGTGCATTTCTCGGATTGGCGGGATACTACCACAAGTTCGTAGAAGGATTCTCGAGTATCATCCGACCCATGACCCAATTGCTGAAGAAGGACAAGAAGTTTAAATGGACCGACAAATGTGAAGCGAGTTTTCAAGAACTCAAGAGGAGATTGATTTCAGCCCCAATCTTAATCATGCCGGATATCACAAAGCCCTTCGACGTGTATTGTGATGCATCCAAGATCGGTCTCGGATGTGTGCTAATGCAAGAAGGCAAAGTTATATCTTATCTATCTCGACAATTGAAACAACATGAGCAAAATTACCCAACCCATGACCTCGAACTCGCATCCGTAGTTCTAGCCCTGAAGAATGGAGACATTACCTGATGGGAAATCGTTGTGAGATTTATTCGGATCACAAGAGCCTGAAGTATATGTTCACTCAGAAGGAGCTGAATATGAGATAGAGAAGATGGATTGAGTTAATCAAGGATTACGATCTGGACATTCACTATCACCCTAGTAAAGCCAACGTGGTAGCAGATGCCCTTAGCAGATTGCCGTGCCGCTTGAACTCCATGATTTTGAAGGAGCAACCAAGTTTGCAGAAAGAGATAGAAGATTTCCGAATGGAATTAGTGATTGAAGGATTTTTGGCTAGCATAGAACTCCAACCCACTTTGATCATCCAGATCAAGGAGGCGCAGAAAGGAAATGCTAGTATTGACGGAATAAAGCGTTGTATCGGTACATGCAAAGTACCCGGATTCAACGAAGACGAAGAAGGAGTCTTGTGGTACAAAGGACGCCTTTGTGTACCAGCAGATTCTGAGTTGAAAGAAGTCATTTTGAAGGAAGCTCATGATACTCTTTATTCTATCCACCCCGGAGGAACTAAGATGTATCAAGATTTGAAAGAGCAATTTTGGTGGCATAAGATGAAGAGAGAAATCGGAAGCTATATCGCCAAGTGTGATATATGTCAGCGAGTCAAGGCCGAACATCAAAGACCTGCTGGATTGTTGCAACCATTGCAGATTCTGGAATGGAAATGGGATTCCGTTGGAATGGACTTTATCACCGGATTGCCTACTTCTAGTAGAGGAAATGACTCTATCTGGGTCATAGTGGACAGATTGTCCAAAGTCGCCCATTTCTTACTCGTCAAGACCACATACCAGAGTTCGAAGCTAGCGGAGTTATACATCGCTAGAATCGTCAGTTTGCACGGAGTCCCTAAGAACATCGTATCGGATCGAGGAACTAAGTTTACCTTGAGATTCTGGAAGAAAGTCCAAGAAGGTTTAGGAACTCGCCTCGATTTCAGCACCGCGTATCACCCTCAGACCGATGGACAAACGGAGCAAGTAAATCAAATACTCGAAGATATGCTGAGAGCATGTGTGTTAGAATATGGATCTAAGTGGGAAGACTGTCTACCGTTTGCAGAATTTTCGTACAACAATAGTTATCAAGCTAGTTTGGAAATGGCCCCATTTGAATTCATGTACGGAAGGAAGTGTCGCACCCCTTTGAACTGGTCGAAAGTAGGAGAGAGTCAGATTTTTGGACCTGATATCATACGAGAAGCAGAAGCGAAGGTTCACAAGATTCGTGAGCACCTCAAGACAGCCCAGTCAAAACAGAAGAGTTACACCGACAAGAGACGTCGAGACCTCGCCTTCAACATAGGAGATTTTGTGTATCTGAAAGTTTCGCCATTAAAAGGAATGCAGCGTTTCCAGCTGAAAGGAAAGTTAGCCCCCAGATATATCGGCCCCTTCAAGATTCTGAACAGTCGAGGAGAAGTGTAGTATCAACTAGAACTACCCGAAGATATGTCATCCGTGCACAATGTGTTCCATATCTCATTACTTTGCAAGTGTCTCGAAGTCCCGGAGAAGACTGAAGTATTCAAGAATATTGATCACCGGACTATAGAGATCAACGATGACCTGACCTATCCCGAAGTACCCATCCGTATTTTCGAAGAAGCTTTCCGAACTACCAGAACCCAAAGCATCAAGTTTCTCAAAATTCAGTGGAGCAACCACACGGAAGAGGAAGCTACCTGGGAGCGCGAAGATCACATCAGGACGGAGTTTCCCGATCTCTTCAAATCCAAGGTAATCTTTTTCGTCCTTTTTCAAATCTCGGGACGAGATTTTGTTTAAGGAGGGGAAGGTTTGTAACATCCCAAAAATATTGAACTAGAATTATCAAACTCTAATCACCAAAATTAGGATTAACAAAAACTTTTCTAAATAAAAATATGAAAGACTGCATGTGTGTATGCATTCCATTTTGAATTCTTCTGAATTACCTTTTTTGTGTGTTTCTTTGCTTGTAAAAGGATTCTTAGGTGAAATAAACATCATCTAAACAATCCCCACACTTTTCCCAAAGACAAATAAATCAAAACAAACAAAATAAAGGAATGGTCACCTTTGCCAAATTAACTCCCATGCCTACTTTGCCTGTCTCTAAATTTCAGAACTTAACAGAAACTTGTTTGGATCTTTGCACCCCTTGATAGTACTCATAATAAAGTATCAAGGCCCACCTTGTGATCATCCAGAAACATTCAAATGCATAGTTTAAATGACAGTTTAAAATTGAATCTATATCATATGGGAAGATCCCACTTTTCAAAAACCACTCAAACATGCTCAACTTTCAAAACCCAAGCATCTACAGACTCACCAGCACATGCCTAGCACACCCACCAAAAATCTTTTCAAAATTCAAAACTTGAATTCATGCGGCCATTTCATCAAACACCTTGCAGATTCAAATCAACAAAATCACAAACACTATTTTGAGCAGTGATTCTGGCCTAACTTGTTCCCTCTCTGGACACCACTAGCCTTAGTAGATCATCTAACAACCTAAACTAATCTCTAGCACCATTGTAAGCTATCCATTGTCATCAATGGTGAGCAGGCCGAGTGCACCCTTTCCACCCACATGTCGACAGCGAGCTAGGAGAAGCACCAAGCCTAGCCAACATGTCTAGGAGCAAGCCAGCACCCCACCGCCACTCCCTGTCCCAGCCGTGAGCGATGCCAGCCCCTGGAACACACGCACAGACCTTGCCACCATTCTCTGCAACCATGGCGAGAGCGCGCCCCATGCGCCACACTCGACAGCCGCCCACAGACCGCGCGCCGCCCTCGCCGCGTGCATACGTGATCACCACAGTCCCAGCAACCCCTCAGACACGCTTGTTCACCGCCGCGCGGACCATGCGCGCTGTGCGCCATAAAAACTTCCGTCGGGCACGCGCAGAGGACCGCCGTGTTCCAACCGATCAGCACCGTCCCACGCCTCGCCACCACGTCGTTGAGCTTCACCAGGGAGCACAGCACCGCCCCCTACTGTCACCCACGCCGAAAGCCCTCTGTGCCGTCGACCACGACGAGCTCAGCTTGTGCCCGTCGGTCCCCTCTTGACACTATAAATAGAGGCCACCCCCAGCCGAATTGAGCACACAATCTCACTCCCCTCTCCTCACTGATCGTTCCACCCCGTTCTCGGAGCAAGGCGAGCAGGGCATCGCCGGAATTTGGCCGGAGCCCGCCGCTGTTGGAGAAGAAGGGAGCCAGTGATTGGAGCCGCCCCAGGAGAAGCTGCCGGTACCAGGAGGTTCGCCGTCGTCGACTTTGTCGTTCGCCCGCCTCGACGACCCTCTGCCTGAGCCCCGGTGAGCCTCCCACGACCCCCACCTGCCGCGTTAGGGTTCTGTCTCGCCGGCGCTACCCGACATGGACGATGAACCAGAGCCGTTGGATTAGAACTAGATCTAGCGCACCACATTGCCCCGTACCGCTTCGCACCCCCAATCTCACTGATGCATGGGGACAGCAACTTAACCAGCCCGCATAAGCGCTGTGCGTAGCAGGCCGGCCCATTATCGTTTCCCGCGCAGCCCAGTCGTTTGAATTTAACTTTTTCCATTTTAATTCAAACATAGTTCTGTACCTAGTGTCAAAAATCAACCTAGCTCGATTCAATGAACCAAATTGAATGAAACCAATTTTGTTAGAAAGATATTGAAATGCTGAATCCAAGCCCGTTGGATTCAAATCATTTGGATCTGTAGATCACCCTTGGCAAAAAGAACAAGGCAGAAGATTTTCTGCATTCAAACATTTTTTCAAATTTAAACTATAATAGCTTTTGAGTTTATTCCAACTCTCAAAAATTACATTTGATCATACCTTTCAAAATATATAAAAATATATGGGTTTACTTACGGAAATAATGTCCAAGTAATAAAAGGATGCCACTTAGGCATTTCTAGTCACTTTATTTAATTAAAATAAAAGGTTAAACCTTATTAAATTGTGACACCACTTTAAATCACATTCCCATGTGCTGAAATGTGTGGTGATGACATGTGTCAACATGATACCATGTTTGGTTTGGAGAATATTAAATCTTAAGTAGTTTTTCAGTTAGTAGAAAATACTTTTCTAAAAATAAAAGAAATTAAACCAAGCTTTAATCTTGTAATGTTAGTGATGATGCTAGATCATCTATAGGACCCTTTTGTGTGATGATTGAAAATAGTTAAGTATTATTTGGTGATTGTGTACCCCGTATTTATTTATAGACGCTAGTACCGACCACGGATACGAGGAAGAAGGAGGATATTACGAAGAAGAAGACGAGGAGAACTTCAACCACTGCTCCGCACAAGGCAAGCTATTAACCTTGCAAGCTAACACTTGTAACTTATCAAGCTACCTTGTGAATATTCTCCACCTGTGCAGTACACAAGCTGACAGTTGGTCATGGTTGGAAGGCCAAACTCACAGGAGAGGTGCCTATACTAGGGCATGTAATTGAAAGGTTAGGATTGATTATCCGCATACTGAGTATGGTGAATTCAGGATTTGTTCCTGACAGATCTATCGAATGTTGTGGTGAAAGTGTACAATCTCTGCAGAGTGTCAAAATATTCGAATAGCCGCGTCCTTGGTTATGGACAGTTGGAGTGGCCATAGTGTTCCCCCGTCAGATGTTTTCAAAATGACTTGTGAAACGAACTGATACTTTGACTTGACCACAACAAAGTTGTGATATGAAATTCAAGTTCCCACTTAGGTGTTATAAAATTTCAACTAGCTTTTCTTGCTTCTGAACGTAGTAGGGTAAATCTGGCTTTTTGCAAAACAACCCTAGAGCTTAGTGTCCTATTACAAAAACCCCCTTCACTTGTTAGTATTAGTTTGCGAGTACTTAAAGAGTACTCATGGCTTTGTCCCTGGCTATTCCCGTGGCTAGACTATGAAGAGGAGTACCTGGAGGATGGACCCCAGGAAGGTAATGACAACTAGGATCATCTCCCATCGTCAGCATTGCCTGTGACCCTGGAGATTCGCCTGCGCTACCGTTATTATTATGTATTCCGCTACTTGAGTAGTATTAAGATCTGGATCATGAGATCCTTTTTGTGTAAGACCTTATGTATGGTTTGTAATGGATGATGTACTGTGGTATCCAAATCTGTTATGTCTCGCAAAAATGGTAATCTTGGGATTGCGATGTATGGCATAACAGACATCTGGGATTAAAAATCCGGGTGTTGACACACGCATCCTTCCTCGATAGATAAAAGACCATTAGTCAAAGGAGCTTAGTAGAGACGCCCAGCTCCAGCAATATGCAGAGAATAAACACCACCTCTCCTAGTGAGCATTCCACAAGCCCTCAAAGTAGAGAAACCAACACGTCGCTCACCTAGTACTGGTTGTAACTCACCTAGGTCGATGCCTAGGACATTGGCGAGAACGGTGATGAGGCCTCCACAAGTGATTGGTGATGAGGACTTCCCTATGCTTACACCAGCCCAAATTACTACTTAAGATGTTCCAGCTGCTGCTAAGAAGGATCAGTACAATGAGATCAGAATTAGACCCATTACAAGATCTCATGCTAAGCTACTAGAACAACAGGTGAATTTTCTTCTTATCCTGATGTTTTACTTAATGATAAAATTATACTGCCTAAGTCTGTGCATTATTGTATGAACAGGTACATGGGAGAAGAAGGCATAGCATGGAGCGAGGAGCTGAAGCAAATGGAGCATGACGTGTTGATCAATAAAGCAAGTGCGAGGGAGGAGAGCGAGGAAGCACAAGGGGCTACAAAGGAGGAGATCAACACACGGTAGGATCTCTGCCACGATAGAGAAACTGCATGTTTTCCTGCCATGACAGGCCGTCGTGGCCCAAAATCGGCCCATTATCCTGCCACGGCAGAAGCTGGCATGCACGCCTAAAGAGCTGCCCTATGTGGGGTCGGCATGTATCTTAGTTGTACTTGTTTGCGTCTTGGACTCTTAGACTAGCCACCCCCTTGATCCTTGAATAGAGGGGTGCTCTTTCAAGTAGAGGGAGACCATGTTAAAATATTTTAGAGTTGTTTCTATCGAGAACCTCAGGAATTACTTTTGATCAATTTTACCAACTACAATTGAGTGTGATCTATTGTTCCATGGGGAATTAGTAGATTACGAACTACCGTTCATGGTCGACGGCTGTGTGCGCAAGAGCATGGTATTGTGAATATCCCACAAGGTTCGAGAGCTATTGCATTGGCATCAGGGTTCGAGCGGGAGTGTTCATAGCTACAGGCTAGATATCATCCACCCACCATCATCATCGACAAGTGCTTGCTGAGAAGATCGGGCCACCCCATATCATCTTGGTATCATATTTCCTCGTTTACTCGGCAAGCATCCACAAATCCATCCATAGATTAGTTTACTTTTCATCCTATACAGAAAAAGCCTCACAAAAAGTTTGCCATAGACTAGATTGCATTGATTACAAGTACTAGTTGGTGGTCGTGTTCATCTAGTAGATCCGATCTAGGGTTATGATCCGTAGGAATCCAGGTTTCGGTTTATATCTAGTTTATTTGTTTCCATACGTGTTTCCCCACCTTTGTTTTCCGCCGCCACAAGTCCAGATCCGATCCAAGCAAAGAGTCCTGGTTAAAACATCTAGGCTGAGTCAGATTTGATAAAAAAATTGTTAGTATCCGACTCTGTCGCGGCACAAAAACACCCTGTTTCTCTGTCGCGTGACTCGGTTTGCTACAGAGTCCTGCCACAGCACGTTTTCCTGTTGTTTTTCTGCCACACGCTGGTGCTCCTGCCGCGACACATTTTTGACATGTTTGTCTGCCACGACAACTACCACCACAACTAAATTTAATCAGTGCTTTCGTACAAGCCTTAGCTACAACCAGTCATTCATAGTTGTTAGGAACTTGCCATTGAGACAAGTTTCCGCTCCTCCAGGCTGCTCATAGGTTTTAGTGTTGTGTTTATAATTTGTCCATGATCATAGTGTGATACATAGTATATAAAAAAAGAGAATATAGCAAAAGAAAAAGAAAAAAGAGAAAGAGATTGTATTATAAAAAAGATAATTGTGCAAGAGGCCTAGTGATTTCTTTGTGCACCGGTAGATTGATCAATCTTGTGCCTACGATATTGAGCCTTGCTAGTGTCTCTCCAGCACAATACAACACCCTTTATAGTTGCATTACCACGTTTATCTGCACGTGTGTGTTTCTTGGGGTTTTGTACGATTATCACTAGGACTTGTTAATGATGTAGTTAGGATTCCATACCCAGAGCTCCACCATAAATAACCTGTGTGCCCTATGATCGTTCTCTATACCCTTGATATTCACTTCATCACATCAATGCATCGGTCTTGATTTCGTTTGGTTACACATCTCTATTCACTTTGCAACGGTAAGATCTGCTTTCTTGTCAGTTGTGAGTGAATTTTGAGTGTCCACCAAACATATTTTGTTTTTGCACTAACCTACTAATCATGTCTTCTAGTGATATTGATGTTGTAGCACAGAAAAAGAAGGAAGAAGAGCTTGTTAATTGGCGGGAATATGAAGCATGAAGTCCCATTTGACACGTGTGTTTAACCACACGACAGATGCCACTGAAAAGAATATTCAGGACGTGCAAGTGACCTTGGAAGCGAATGTTGAGGCAGTCGCTAACATACAATCACAAGTGACAGCTATCAACACCAATGTCACAGCTTTGCAGTGTTCTATATAAGCTTTGACAATAGCACTTGAGCAACGACAGCAACAACCATTGGATGAAGAACTAGATGATGATGCCCTTGGTAGGGGACGGCCTAATCCCCCTGCGCCTACATCTCTTCATGGACGTGTCTTTGCCCCTATTGGACGGGCTTAGCGTATTCCTCACCAGGCGGTCGATGACGGTTTAGGAAAGCCTAAATTCTCAATTCCCAAGTTTGATGGCTCCATTGATCCTGAAGATTACCTCACATGGGAGTTGAAGATGGAGAAGCTCTGGCATTTGTATGAATATATAGAAGACAAGAAGGTCAATCTTGCAGCGTCAGAATTTGATGGTTATGCTTTGCGTTGGTGGGATGCCCTTGTGCAGAATAGACGAGATGAAAATGAACTTCCTGTGATGACTTGGTGAGAGATGAAGCGTATCATGAAGGAATGCTTTGTACCCACCAACTACTTGCGTTCAGTTTTTGACATGTTGACACAATTGAAGCAAGGAACCATGTCAGTTGATGAGTATTACATGGATATGGAGATGCTTATGCAGTGTGCTAGAATTCATGAATCACTTGAGATGAACATGTAGCGATTTATCAACAACCCGAAGTTACCAATCAAGAGCATAGTACGTCATCACAAGTATGAGAATATGAACGAGTTATTGCATCATGCGAGAGAGCCCGAGTCATAGCTAGTGGAAGAGGCAAAGGCATGTGCTCGTTTTCCATCTACTAGCCGTCTTTCCAGGGCCACACCGCCACCTATGGTGCCACCTGCGGTAGCTGCTAGCCATCCTTCACCATCGGCGGCCAATCATGCTCCCACGCCATCTTCTGGTTCTAGTGCTAAGAAGCCCGCTGCTCCTTCTATTAGCACGGGTTCTAACATGTCAACTGTGCGTACTCGTGATGTGGAGTGTCACACTTGCGGAGGTAGAGGTCACTACAAGTGAGATTGTCCAAACCACAAGGTAATGTTTGTCAATGATCAAGGAGAGTATGAGAGTGGAGATGATGTTGATCCTCGTGATGTTGATGGCACTGGTTATGACTGCGAGGAAGGTATGGATGCTTTCCCTGAGCATGCGCCAACCATAGTGGTTTCTCCATGTATACTTAGTGTGCATCCCATTGTTGATTCTCGGCGCTGCAATTTGTTTCAAACTAAAGAACTCGTTGTCCCTAACAAAGCTTGCAACGGTATTATTAATGGAGGTAGCTGCAGGAATCTTGCAAGCAAGGAGCTGAATTTGACTTATTTACCTCATCAAAGCCATACTAGATACAATGGTTGAGTGACAGTGGTGAGATGAAGGTAAATCATATGGTACGTGTGAATTTTGAAATAGGGCCATACAAGTATTCTATTGATTTTGATGTGGTTCCTATGACGGTTTGCAATTTGTTATTGGGTCGGCCTTGGCTGTATGATCGCCATGTGCAACACAATGGCCGTGCCAGTACTTATCACTTGAAGTTTAAGGGCAAGAAGATTAATCGGCAAGAAATGACCCCATAGCAGATTGTGAATGTGATATGGGGTGTCTCGATCTTCTCATCAAGAACTTGTCGATGATGATGGTGGGTGGATGATAACTAGCCTGTAGCTATGAAATCTCCCACTCGAACCCTGATGCCAATGCAACAGCTCTCGAACCATGTGGGACATTCACAACACCACGCTCTTGCGCATGCAGCCGTTGACCACGAATGGTAGTTTGCTATCTACTAATTACCAGTGGAACAACAGATCACACTCAATTGCAGTTGGTAAAATTGATCACAAGTAATTCCAGAGGTTCTAGATAGAGACAACTCTAAAATATTTTAATGTAGTCTAAACCTACTAGAGACGACGTACCTCTATTTAAGGATCAAGGGGGCAGCTAGGCTAAGAGTCCAAGACACAAATGAATACAACTAAGATACATGCCGATCCCACATAGGCCAGCCTTTAGGCGCGCAGGACATTTTCTGTCGCGGCAGGATAACATGACGATTCTGTGCTGCGACAGCCTATCGTGGCAGGAAAATGTGTAATTTCTCTGTCGCGGCAAAGATCCTGCCGTGTGTGGATACCCTCCTTTCTAGCCCCTTGCGCTTCCTCCCTCTCCTCCATCGCTCTTGCTTCATTTATCAACACGTCATGCTCCACTTTCTTCATCTCCTCGCTTCGTAGAATGCCTTCTTATCCTATGTACCTGATCATACAATAATGCACAGACTTAGGCAATACAAAATTCTCATTACGTAAAATATCAGGTTCAGTAATAAACAAGTTCACCTGTTGTTCTAGTACCTTAGCATGAGCTCTTGTAATTGGTCCAATCCTTATCTCATTGGATTGATATTTCTTTGCAGCAGGAACATCATCAGTAGTAATTGGGGTAGGTGTATTTGTAGGGATGTCCTCATCATCTCCCCCCATTCAAAAGGTGTCGACCTCGACGCTCCAAGGTCTTCTCCATCATATGGTGATAAGTTAGCAACGTCGAAACTGTTCCTAGCTCCACCAAACTCAACAATAGATATATCAATCGAGTAGGCATTATCATTAATTTTGGCTAACACCTTGTAAGGACCAGCACAACATGGCTTCAACTTGGATTGGCACAGCAAAGGAAATTTGTCATTGTCCAGATGTACCCAGACCAGGTCACCAGGTTGAAACAAAACTTCCTTCCTTTCTTGATTCCTTGCAGCAACAATGTTCTTGGATTTCTTCTAAATAGCCTCTCGAGTCTTCTCATGAATCCTCTTCACATATTCAGCACATCTTGATGCCTCCATATCAACTCTCTCATGTAATGGTAGAGGCAATAAATCAAGTCACGTCAATGGCTTGAAACCATACACCACCTCAAAAGGACAAAGATGAGTAGTCGAATGCATGGCCCTGTTGTAAGCAAACTCAACATGTGGCAAACACTCTTCCACTCCCGCAGATTCTTCTTTATCATAATCCTCAATAGCTGTGATAATGTTCTATTCACCACCTCTGTCTGACCATCTGTTTGGGATGACAAGTAGTACTGAATAGCAGCTTCGTTCCCAGCTTCCTCCATAAGTTCTTCCAAAAGTAGCTCATGAACTTCACATCACTATCCAAAACAATCGTCCTTGGTACTCCATGTAATCTCACGATGTCCCTGAAAAACAGGTTAGCAACATGCGACGCATAGTCGCTTTTGTGGCAGGCAATAAAATTAGCCATCTTAGAGAATATATCTACTACCAACAAATATAGAATCATGCCCTCTCTCAGTTTTAGGTAGAACTAGCACAAAAACCATACTAATGTGTTCCCATGGTGAAGTAGGTGCAGAAAGAGGTGTATACAAACCATGAGGCTTTAGCTTAGATTTTGACTTGTGGCATGTAATGCAACGGCTCACAAATCTGTACACATCACGCCTCATCTTGGGCCAATAAAAATGATCAGCAAGCTTGAGCAATGTCTTCTCACGCCCAAAGTGACCCATCAAACCACCAACATGTGATTCCTACACTGAGAACAAACGCAACGACGATTCTGGAAGACATAGTTTGTTAGCTCTAAACAAATATCCATCATGTATATGATACTTATCCCATGCGTTTCTAATACAACACAAATGATATGGTTCAGCAAAATCATTGTCAGTTGCATAAAGTGCACACATACTCTCTAATCCAGGAACTTTAAAATCAAGATTGGTTAATAGCATGTTTTTCCTAGAAAAAGCATCAGCAACTACATTTTCTTTTCCCTTCTTATACTTAATGATGTACGGAAAAGATTCAATAAACTCAACCCATTTAGCTAATCTTCTATGCAAGTTTGATTGATCTTTTAAATACTTCAAAGCTTCATGATCAGAATGTATGATAAATTCTTGATGAGGACATCCCATCTATTGATACAACCGTAGTACCTACAACTACACACATAGAATGACCTATCACTCGAGCTCGTTCCAAGCAACTTAATTATGAGGTACTTTCGTTTCTTGGAACTATTCCTCACATACATGTAATATGATGCTGCCTAAATCAGATTTGTTTGTTACTCTTAGGAATGATAGACCTAGCAAGGATGAGAAGGACAAGCATTGGAGCATGATCATGCATGGAGATGGAAGCAATCATGGGAAAATTGAAGAGGACACCACGAGTGGATATTTCAGAACTTTGAAGCCACTATAATGAAGATTGAAGGCTTGGGAGAAATATTCAATATTAATACTTCAAAAATTCGTCCATAGCTTAATATGGTGTTATGACACCTTTATTTTGGGCTAGGCCCATGAAATTTTCGCAGGATTTTAAATAGTCACTTTTTAGAGTCCGTAATTGAGGAGAAAAGGACTTCTAGGGTTGGATTCGGCCACCACCTCTATGGCTAGCCGAAACCCCACCTTTTCTTCCTTAAATACTCCCCATAGCCGTCACTTTAGGCTCGTATTTTGTTTAGACATAAAGTTAGCCATCATAGCAACTTCGCCAAGGCTTGAGCGTCGTAGAGGCCTCTTGTAGGTCGCACCTATACATGATCCCACCGAATGAGGACATCCCTATACTTACACCTACCCAGTTACTACTGATGATGTTCCAGCTGCTACTAACAACGATAAGTCCAATGAGGTTAGAATTGGACCAATTACAAGAGCTCGTGCTAAGCTACTAGAACAACAGGTGAATTTGTTTCTTAATGAGCCTGATGTTTTACTTAATGAGAACTTTATACTGCCTAAGTCTTTGTGTTATTGTATGATTAGGTACATTGGAGAAGAAGGTATAGCACGGAGCAAGGAGGTGAAGCACATGGAGCAAGGTGTATTGATCAATGAAGCAAGCGCGAGGGAGGAGAGGGAGGAAGCGCAAGGAGCTACAAAAGAAGGGATCAACACCTGGCAGAGTCTCTGCCGCGGTAGAGAAACGATGCCAAATACTGCCACGGCAGAATATCCTGCCGCGGCACGTTTTAGGACCAATATGCTGCCACGGCAGGAAACAGGCCTGTGCGCCTAGAGAGCTGTCCCACCTGGGTCGGCATGTATCTTAGTTGTAGTCGTTTGCGTCTTGGACTCTTTGCCTAGCCGTACCTCTCTCTTAAATAGATGGGGGTACCGTTTCTTTCCGGTTAGACCACGTTAAAATATTTTGGAGTTGTTTCTATCTAGAACCTCTGGAATTACCTGTGATCGAGTTAGACAATTGCAATTGAGTGTGATCTCTTGTTCCACTGGAAATCAGTAGATTGCAAACTACTGTTCATGGTCGACGGCTGCATGCGCAAGAGCGTGGTGTTGTGAATATCCCATAGGGTTCGAGATCTGTTGCATTGGCTTCAGGGTTCGAGCGGGAGAGTTCATAGCTACAGGCTAGTTATCTATCATCCACCATCATCATCGACAAGTGCTTGATGAGAAGATCGGGCCACCCCATATCATCTTGGAATCATATTTCTTCGTTTACTTAATGAGCATCCACAAATACATCCATAGATTAGTTTATTTTTCGTCCTATCCAGAAAAAGCCTCACAAAAAGATTTTCCATAGACTAAATTACATTGCTTTTGAGTTTTAGTTGTTGGTTGTGTTCTTCCGTTAGATCCAATCTAGATTTCTTCTAATAGTTAGTTTCTATTTCTAGTCGTAATTCCCATCCTTTTTTCCGCCGCCATCACCTCAGATCCGATCCAAGAAAAGAGTCCTTTTAGATTACTATTGCCAATTCGGATTATCAAAAAAAAATTTGAGTCCTGGTCTGCCACGGCAGAGAAAACGCCTCTTTTTCTAGCACAACAGGGCTGCCAGATTTCTGCCACGGCAGGTTTTTTCCCTGTTTTTCTACCGCGACAACTTGACAGATAAAACTTTTGATCATTGTTTTCTTGCAACCTTTAGCCACAACCATTCATACTTACGTGTTAGGAACTTGCCCATTGAGACTAGTTTCCGCTCCTCCAGGCTATTCATAGGTTGTGGTGTTGTGTTTGTGAATTGGCCGTGATCAATGTGTGCTTCATAGTAAAAAAAACAGAGAATAGAGCAAAAGAAAAAGGATTATATCAAAAAAAAAGCAAAGGAGAAGTGAATTGTGCAAGAGGCCTACTGATTTCTTTGTGCATCGGTAGATTGAGCAATCTTGTGCCTGTGACATTGAGCCTTGCTAGTGTATTTCCAGCATAGTGCAACACCCTTCATAGTTGCACTGCCACTTTTATCTCCACGTGTGTGTTTCTTGGGTGTGTGTACGATCAGCACTAGGACTTTTTTGCGGTGTAGTTAGGATTCCATACCTACAGCTCCACCATAAATAACCTATGTGCCCTGTGATCGTTCTCTATACCCTTGATATTCACTTCATCACATCAGTGCATCAATTTTGATCTCGTTTTGGTTACGCATCTCTATTCACTTTGGAACGGTAAGATCTACTTTATTGTCAGTTGTGAGTGAGTTGAGTGTTCCACCAAACAGATTTTATTTATTGCACTAATCTACTAATCATGTCTACTAGTGCTTCTGATGTTATAGCACAGAAAAATAAGGATGATGAGCTTGTCAATTGGCGGGAATATGAAGCATTGAGATCCCATTTGACACTAGTGTTTAACAACACAACAGATGCCATTGACAAGAGTCTTCAGTTCGTGCAAGTGACTTTGGAAGCAAACGTTCAGGACGTGACTACTATCAAGACACAAGTGACAGACCTCAACACGAATGTGACAGCTTTGTAGTGTTTCGTCGAGGCCTTGACACTTGCTATTGAGCAACGGCATCAGCAACCAATGCATGAGGGGCTGGAGGATGAAATTTATGGTAGTATTGCTGGTGTTGCGCCACTAGGCAGGGGACGCCCTAATGCTCCTGCACCTGCACCATTACATGGTCGTGGTTTTTCCCCTATCGATCGTGCTCAGCGTGTACCTATACAGCCGGTTGATGATGGTTTGGGAAAGCCTAAATTCTCAATTCCCAAGTTTTATGGTGTCGTTGATCCTGAAGATTATTTGACATGGGAGTTGAAGATAGAGAAGCTCTGGTGCTTGTATGAGTATACTGAAGCAAAGAAGATCAAGCTTGCAGCGTCAGAATTTGATGGTTATGCTTTGCGTTGGTGGGATGCTCTTGTTCAGCATAGAAGGGATGACAATGACCTTCCGATGATGACTTGGCGAGAGATGAAGCGTATCATGAAGGTACGTTTTGTACCCACCAATTACTTGCGCTCCATTTTTTGATAAGTTGACACAATTGAAGCAAGGGAACTTGACAGTTTATGTACTACATGGAGATGGAGATGCTTATGCAACATGCTAGATTCCGAGAATCACTTGAGATGACCATGCATCGATTTCTCAACAATATGAGGTTACCAATCAAGAGCATAGTGCGTCATCACAAGTATGAGAACATGAATGACTTGTTGCATCATGCTAGAGAGGCCGAGTCACAGCTCCCGGAGGAAGTTAAGGAACGTCGTTTTCCAGCTACTAGCCGGTTCCCTAGGGCCACGCCATCTCCTATGGCGCCTCCTGCAGCGACCAGATACCCTACTACATCAGCAGCCAATCCTGTTCCCTCGCCCTCTTTTGGTTCTAATGCTAAGAAACCAGCTGCTACTACGGCTAGTTCAGGTTCGAATATATCAACTGCACGTACTCGCGATGTCGAGTGTCACACTTGCAGAGGTAGAGGTCACTACAAGAGAGATTGTCCAAACCGCAAGGTGATGTTTGTCAATGATCAAGGAGAGTATGAGAGTGGAGATGATGTTTATCATGATGGTCGTGGTGCTGATTCTGAAGAGGAAGGTATGGATGCCTTTCCTGAGCATGCACCTACTATAGCGGTATCTCCACGCATTCTTAGTGTGCAGCCAGTTGTTGAATCTCAGCGCTGCAATTTGTTCCAAACAAAAGCTCTCGTTGGCCCTAACAAAGCTTGCAAACTAAATATTGATGGAGGTAGCTGTAGGAATCTTGCAAGCAAGGAGTTATGTGCAAACCTGAATTTATCTTATTTGACTCATACCAAGCCATACTACATTCAGTGGTTAAGTGACAGTGGTGAGATGAAGGTAAACCATATGGTGAGAGTGAATTTTGAAATAGTGCCATACAAAGATTCTATTGATTTTGATGTGGTTCCTATGACTGTTTGCCATTTCTTATTGGGTCGGACTTGGTTATATGATCGCCATGTGCAACACAATGGCCATGCCAATACTTATCACTTGGATTTTAAGGGAAAGAAGATTAACCTGCAACCAATGTCACCACAACAGATTGTCAATGAGTCTAGACAGAAAATAGATGTGAATTTGCAAGATGCATCTGTTGGAGTCCGTGAGAATGTTGCAGCTGTACATGATGTCATCGAGCCTACAAAGAGTGATATAAAGAAAAGAGAGAGAGTGCCTAACCTATTAATGCTAGCCACCAAGGAAGATATGAGAGAGTTTCAAGAGGATCCTAGTGCCATGCCACTTGTACTCATGTATAAAGGCGAGGTTTTAGTTTCTAACGACATGACCCCTATTTCTCTTGGTGTCTCTACTGTTTTGCACGACTTTGGTGATGTGTTTCCAGAGGAGGTGCCCGCTGGACTTCCTCCCATGCGCGGCATAGAGCATCAGATTGATCTTATTCCAGGCGCCACATTACCTAACCGTGCACCTTATAGAACCAACGCCGACGAAACTAAGGAGATACAGAAACAAGTACAAGCACTACTCGACAAAGGGTACATTCGTGTTTCTCTTAGCCCTTGAGATGTTCCTGTTATTTTAGTTCCTAAGAAAGATGGTACATGGCGCATGTGCGTAGATTATAGAGCTATTAATAACATCACTATTTTATATCATCATCCTATTCCCCGCTTAGAAGATATGCTTGATGAATTGAGTGGTGTTTCTATTTTCTCTAAGATTGATTTGCATAGTGGTTATCATCAAATTAGGATGAAAGAAGGGGATGAGTGGAAAACTGCTTTCAAAACTAAATTTGGCTTATATGAATGGCTAGTCATGCCTTTTGGACTTACTAATGCACCTAGTACATTCATGATATTAATGAATCATGTTATGAGAGAATTCATTGGTCGTTTTGTGGTTGTTTATTTTGATGATATTCTTATCTATACCCACAACGAAACTGAACATTGTAATCATATCCAACAAGTTTTGCAAGTGTTGCGTGATAATCAATTGTATGCTAATCTTGAGACGTGCACATTTGCAAAATATAAGGTCATATTTTTGGGGTATGTTGTATCTAAGAATGGGGTAGAAGTAGATAAATCTAAAATTGAATCAATTCAGAATTGGCCTATTCCATGAATGTTAGTCAAGTGCGTAGTTTCCATGGATTAGCTAGATTCTATAGACGCTTTGTGAAGGATTTTAGCACTATTGTTGCACCATTGAATGATTTGACTAAGAAAGGTGTGCCATTTGTGTGGAGCGCAGCCCAAGACATTGCATTTGATACATTGAAACGTTTGCTCAATTCTGCACCATTACTTGCATTGCCTGATTTTTCAAAGCAATTTGAAGTTGGCTGCGATGCTAGTGGTATAGGTATTGGTGGCGTTTTGATGCAAGAGGGTCGTCCTATAGCATCTTTTTCTGAGAAATTTACTGGTGCTAGACTGAACTATCCTATATATGATAAAAAATTGTATGCACTTGTTAGAGTACTAGAAGTTTGGGAACATTATTTGTGGCCAAAAGTGTTTATCATACATTCCGATCATGAAGCTTTAAAGTATCTAAAAGCTCAATCAAACTTGCATAGGAGATTAGCTAAATGGGTTGAGTTTATTTAATATTTTCCATACATCATTCAATATAAGAAGGGAAAAGAGAATGTCGTTGCTGATGCTTTGTCTAGGAAAAACATGATATTAACGAATCTTGATGTTAAAATTCCTGGATTAGAGAGTATTTATGCACTTTATGCAACTAACAATGATTTTGATGAACCATATCGTTTGTGTGCTCTTAGAAACGCATGGGATAAGTATCATATACATGATGGATATTTGTTTCGAGCTAACAAACTATGTATTCTGGAATCGTCATTGCGTTTGTTCTTTGTGCAGGAATCACATGCTGGTGGTTTGATGGGTCACTTTGGGCGTGACAAGACATTACTCATGCTTACTGATCATTTTTATTGGCCCAAGATGAGGCGTGATGTGTACAGATTTGTAAGCCGATGAATTACATGCCACAAGTCAAAATCCAAATTGAAGCCTCATGGTTTGTATACCCCTCTCTCTACGCCAACTCCACCATGGGAAGACATTAGTATGGATTTTGTGCTAGGTCTACCTAAAACCCAGAGAGGGCATGATCTATATTTGTGGTAGTAGATAGATTCTCTAAGATGGCTCATTTTATTGCCTGCCACAAAAGCAACGATGCGTCGCATGTTGCTAACCTGTTTTTCAGGGACATTGTGAGATTACATGGAGTACCAAGAACAATTGTTTTTGATCGGGATGTGAAGTTTATGAGCTACTTCTGGAAGACTTTATGGGGAAGCTAGGGACTATCACATCCCAAAATTTTCCAAATTTTGAAATGTGAAAAATAAATAAATAAAATAAATAATTATTGAAATTTAGGGTGAAAAGAAACTTTTTGTTTCTAAATGGAAATATTAAAAACCATCTTGAACAAACCTTGAATGAAAAGGGAATCCAACAAATTCAAATCAAGTGAAATGCATTCATCAATAAAAGTATCTTGAAATTTAAACACTTGGAAAAGTTAGACCAAAACCCTAAAAACCTAATGAAATAAATCATTTCCAAGATTACTCTAAGACTATGGATTTGTTCCGTATAAAAATTTGTCAACAAAGATTTATAAGTGATCAAAATGACAAATAAAAGTATTATAAAAACACAGAAATTGGTTTCATTTAATTTGGAGCCATGGATAAAATCTTATGAATTTAATAAGATAAAGAAATTAAATTTCAAAAGCTAATAATGCTCCTATCTAAAATCCAAACCAAATTATGAGTAAAATAATCCTAAAAGGATTTAAAAGGATAAACAAATATTAAATATAATTATACAAATTGGAATCACCTATTTGGAATATAAATAAAAAGATATGGATTTTATAAGGAAAAGGAAGAAAATAAATAAATAAGGAATATTTTAAAAGCCAAATTAAATCTTGGCCAAACCCATAAGAAAATAAAAATGAAGGATTATTGAATAATAAATAAGGGTAAAAGATTATTTAAATAAAATCATAAGGATTGAATATTATCCAATTTTATTTAAATAAAGACAAATTGCCTAAATAATAAAATCCAAGAAAATTATTTAGAACACAATTTTGAATTAAATCCATAAGCAAATGGAATAAAGATAATCCAAATCCAAATAAAATAAAAGGATAAAGAATATTCAAATAAAAGTATCTGGGATTAAACCATATACAAATTATATTTAATAAAGACAAAATCCCTTAGGTAAATGATTAATTAAATCATGAGAAAATAATAAATGGAAATTTAACAAAGTGGATTAAAAAGTTGTCTAATTAACTTAAAAGAGTCATTTGAATAAAATTTATATGTATTTAAAACCATATTGGATTTTATTTGAATGAAGACAATTGCCCAATTTAAATGATTACTAAATCATATTAAAATACTTTGAATTATTTACACTAATGAATAAATAAAACCTACTAAAAAGGTTTGGTGAAAATTAGAATTTAAATAAGAGTTTGAAAATATAATTAAAATCTTATTTGAATAAAGGCAAGTGCCTATTTTAAATAAATAATAAACCATAAATGAATAAAATAATTATTCCAAAATGGACTTTAAATACATATTTAAAACAGTATAGAAACCTACTAAATATTTGGAAAAGATTTGAAAAAGAAATCTGAATTCAAATGGTAGTTTGAAATTCAAAACAGAAAATCAAAATGGAAAAAGAAAAAGAAAACAGAAGAAGAAAAAAGTAAAAAGAAGCAGCCCAGCCCATCTATCCCAACAGAAGCCCACTCCCTCTCTCTCAGCGCGAAGCATTTTTCTACTCGAACTCACACTTGCGCAGACGCTGACAACCAGACCCCACTGAAAACCCCCTCACTCGCTGACCAACCGACCCCACGACCCCGTCTTCCTCACCCACCGCGACTTGTTCTTCCCCTCGCTGCTGTTTCGGACAATTGATAGGGCGCCTAAATTCGCGTAAATGCCGCGCTAATTATGCCTAGCGACAACTCTCTCATAATCACCCACACCCGCTCTCCGTTTCCCCCCATTCTCCCGCACACAATCTCCCCCAGGCTGCCTTGAATCGCGCTTGCGCCACCACTGTCTCCGACGAGCTCATCGTCAAATTCCGGCGACGCCAGACCCACACTGCCCTTGACTCACCCGATCCTGCTCCCAATCTCCGTACGCATCTACCAGCATCCCTAGATAGCTCGTGCGCGCTCCGAATCGTCGACAAGGACAACACCGTCTCGCCACCGACGGCTAGCTCAACTCCGGCGAGCTACTGACGCCAACCCAGAGCGCCCCTCGTGTTCTGGTGAGTATCCCTACAACCCTGGAGACCATGCGCCTCCTGACGCCTTCCCTCGCTCGCTTGCATCCCAGGCACTCGTCTTCGACCACGACAGCGCGTGCCCGAGCCAGTGAGCAACTCCAGCAAGGAATTATCATTGACCCCGTGCGCCCCTTCGCCAACCACGGACACATTGAGCATCGTCATCTTCCTGCGAATCTGGTGAGCTAATCCTCCCTCTCCCGCGCTTCATAAATCGTCGGCAACTCCCCTGCCAAAGCGCCGCCGCCGCACAGCCGCCGCCAGCGCCGCCCATCTCTGGTCACTCGCTCATCAGCCGTCAGATCACGATCGTGTGGCTAAGATAGATGACTTAAGCGAACCGGTATGATTAGATCTGAGCCGCAAAGATTCATTTTAATCCTACGGTTTGTAATGCGTGATCCAGACGAAACGGTATCGTCCAATAGGATTATGACATGTAGCCCTGACTGTTGATTTAAAAAAATATTTGATCTATTAGATGTTAGATTTGTAAAATTCATAACTTTATATATACACGTCCAAATTTTGCAAACTTTAAATCATTGGAATCAGGAAAAATAATTCTATCCAACCATGCCCTTTGTTTAGTGAATTGCTTCTGTAAAATTGGTTGTTTTGCAGAAACATATGTAGGCCTAATTTGACTATAAAAATTATTCTAAAAATGTTTTTAGGGTAAAATATTTTGTAAATGGATTGTTTTGAACCTACTAACCATAAAAACCAACTTGTGGATTTAAAAGTATATTTTGTGATGCTAAGGAATAAATTTTTAAATAAAATCATTTCTAGTTAAATAAAAAATGTTGGTTATGGTTTTAAAATGCTTCTTGAGTAAAACCTTTTGAAAATGGTTTGAGCTAAACTCTCTGACCCTAAACAAAAAGTTTTGGATTTAAAAATGTATTTGATTAAAACCTAGAAAAATTATTACTTTGATTATAGGCATTTCTAGAAAAATCAAAATTGTACTTGATTTAAAAATGGTTTTTAAGTGAAACATTTTATAAATTACTTTGTTTTAAAACACTTTGACCATAAATATTAATATTGGTGTTTAAAAAACAAATTGGCTAAATTAGAAATTATTACTTTAATTAAACTCATTTCTAGCAAAACAAAAATGATTTAAAAAGGCCATTCTCACTAACTTGAATTTAAATGGTTTTGCCACTTTTGTAAATGACCAATAGGTGTTTTAAAATATTTCGAACCTATTAGAAACCACTTTTCCAAATAAAACAATCTTTAGCATGCTTGCATGCATTTTTTTGTTTTCTTTATTCTATGTGATGAAATTTTTTGAATGCTAGATTGAATTGTGTGCCTTGATTGAATTGTAGTGAAATTTGAAGAGTGTGAGTATTGAAAGATCAAGGAGTGAACTTATATTCTCTACCAAAATGTCAAGTGGTGCTTCATACTTTTGTCCTATTATTTTCACTATGCATTAGTGATATTTCTAAGTAGGACTTGCATGGAATTTTTACTAAGTATGCTATGCCATGGGAAATCCTAGTAGATGATGCCTTAGTAGAATTTTCCTAAGTTAAGGTCCCTAATACTATTATGCTTAGCTAGGCTAGTAGAAAACAAGGGTGGATTATATTCATGCTATGAAATATTTCAAAGTCAATGACTTGTGTTTTGTTTAATAAAACAACTACGTGAATGAATCACCTAGGTGGAATGGTTGTGAATGGGTTATGTTGAGTGGTTACACAGGGCCCCATATTTATGGCCTACCCTAGTGTATCTCACTTGTGGAATGCCACCCAGGAACAAAGAGATTTGAGATGTCAAATGTTGAGAAGCTTCAAGTGCAGCCACTTGGCATTATGGGCTCTGCCTGGATCATATAGGTTGCAATAACTTAGCCAGATGGACAGTTGGTGGTAGGGGTGATAGGTTTGGAGCGCGTTCATTTTGGACTAAGGGAAGGCTTCTGAAATATCTTGTCTCGATGCATGTCAAGTCTTGTAGGGAAAGTGCACCATCTCTCGAGAGAGTAAAATCTAAGTACTTATGCGTGTCCCCGACAATGGACAATTTGAGCATCAAGACATGGAAGCTATCAAGGATCTCCTCATCCCAATTTCTAAGTTAAAAACTTGTGGTTGAACAAGGGTAAAGGTTAACCAATATTCATTGGTTATTCCTTGGGTGATTTTGACAAACAAAAACTTAGTGTTTTCAAATGATAAGGAAAATCTATTTTGAGCAAAGCTGTAACACCCTCGCCTGATAAGGCTGAGTTCGTATAGTGCCAATCCCTAGATCGGTTCACTAGCACACATAGTACAAAATGAATACCAAATATAACTGTGCATCATAAATACAACGAATATGGTCCAGAATTTATATTATATTACACAAGTACATAGCAGAAACAATAGCAAGGTAGATCTCCATTCTTCAAATGTGCCACAGGCGAACAATCGTTGAGTGGAGTCTCACGACCTATAACGATCACTTAGAAACGATATAACCTGCAACATGAAAGGTTGGAGCAACGAATGGTCAATACTTTGAATGTATTGGCAAGTAGAACTAATGAGTACAAAGGATCTATCAACTACATGCATATTTGGATAAGTGGAGTTCAGGCTCATTTGCTAAAATCAATACAACTTTTTCCTACTTTCAAAATACTTTTATCTATTAAAAACAATCTTCTAAGGACATACCAGCCTAAACCCATGTAGAAACAAGACAGTTCAGCTTTCATATGCTCCTAAACCCATGATCACCCATCAAGTTTTAGTATTTAAGAAATTGAGATGAGTGAGATCTTCCAAACAATTCTAGGCCTAGTTGCTCATAGTTGTACATAACCGGGGACACAGCTAAGTACTTAGTTTAGGCACCCTGCAGGGGTTGTACACTTTACCCGCACGACCCAGTCAACCCGCTCTTACCATTACACTCATTTTTTGCCATGGGAGGGAGAAAACCAAGACGAAACCTTTCAGAAGCAGAACCTTGAGCCCTCAGGACGGACCCGTACCAACCTAATTCCCTTACATCTGCTAGTCACGTCGGGTCAGGTTCCCACAACTTACTTAGTCAAGACAAATAATGACATGCGGCTGTACTGGAAGCTACTACATAAGAAACCTGTCCAATCTCTGAAACCTAGGTGTGCTTTCCACAATAAGCCATCCAAAAACATCAAACCATCACACCCAGGATATTCATTAAATTCCAGTTGTTTTCGTTATAGAAAAACATAACTTTCCATAACATAACTAATCATGAATTCCCTTTTCGTACCTAATAAGCATGGCCAAGCAACTACAATATGATGGCTCAAAGGAAATCAAGTCATGGAGATATGGAAATCATGCTTGGGTGTCATAGAATAGCATAGTAGTAAAAACACCTACACATGCATCACTAGTGAAAATCATACTACATGCATAGGAAAAATAATAGGACTTTTATGATAGCTCTACTTGCCTTTGTTGTAGAAGATGTAGTCGTTCAAATAATCCTCACAATAGAGAAGATTGCACTCGTCACAATCACAAACACTGCACTCCTCGCAATCTATCGATCAAAACAAGTGCACAATAAACACACCATTCAAAACAATGCAATTACGCACAATACAACAAAACAATGATGAACAAATGCATGAATGATGATTTAATATGTTACAATGGTTGTAATTAGTTCTTTGAACATTACTAGAATACATGATGCATGCAGGAGATCATTTGATGCAATAGGGTATTTGTTATTAAATCTTTATTGCCAATATAGGGGTTTTAATAGTTCCGTTGCAACCTCTGTTCTAATTGACGTATTAAATTTATTTATTGAGTGTACTAGATGGGTAATGTTAATACGAACTAGTAGCAATTTGATTCACCTTAATTGGAGTTATAAATCCTTTCTTATTATTTAAAGAGTGTATAATAGATTTTAAATCATTTATATAGTTTCTTTTGCCAAAAAATCAAAATAAATTATATCTGTAATCTCCATGGAATTGTGATTCCAGGGACATATTATTTGTAATTTTCTAAGCAGTACTCGAATAACTATGATTTTAATACTCTAAATAATCCATTAATCTATTTATTTAAGTGTTATGAAACCTTACAGTATTTTCCTGAACGATTTGCATATTGATGATCTACATGGAACCAGCTATCCATCGGTATATTATTTATATTTTTGTGATATGCAAATAATTTATTATGAACTTAATGATTTCTAAATCCATTAAAACTAATTAAATTGATACGGGGTAAATAATCCGCAAAATAAGGATCCAACCAGATATTATTAATCTACATTATAGTACCATCAATTTGATATATTGTTCATATTTTTCGGAGTTACAGATAATTTCCTATGAATTTATTAACATAAAAGACCATTAAAACTAATTAAATGACTATAGTAAACGCATACCGTAAAGGTTGGATTTAATGCCATATTAATATCCTACACGTTTTTCTGAATCCATTGATATATTATTTGCTATTTTTGGATCTACGAATCTTTTTATATAATTTTTGCAAGTTTACATATTTTACGTCAAATTAAATTCAATTTCAAATCTACAGGGAATATTCCGTGGGAATATTCTATGCTGAATGGGACGCGGGGCTAACCTGGCTTGACACGTGGCGAGATCTGGTTGGCTCGTACCCCTTTTTTGATAACCTCTAATCTTGACTGTCGGGATGAGATCAAGTGGCTAGGAGAGGAGATTGACCCGATTTTGGCTCAGAATAGACAAGAAATAGATATGTGTTAGAGAGACAAATCCATAGGTGAAATTGAAAAACTTACAACATGAAAGTTGTGGAGAATCATTAGTGCTACCTTTTCACCAAAGGAATTTGGATTTGAAGAAATGAGCGCGAGTACATATTGGATTTACACCATCATATCTGAAATATTGCGGTGTGAAATTCTCAGGCTGTGGTGGATGAAAAGAGGTGAGGTTTGTCGGGATTGAAAGATTTCAATGAGATCTATAACTTTCGTGTTTTGGCCGAAGGAAAACGACGAAGTCTAGATGGGTGTATAAAGGAAATAAGATTCGGGATTTCGAGAAGGGAAACTCATACAGCTGTGCCTCCATGGGTTTATATGGAGGTTTAGGATGGTGGAGAGATAGGTTTTAGAGTAGGGAACAAGTAGAAACAAACGTAAGTCGATTTGGAGTTGTAGATTAAAAGTTATAAGAGTTTGAATAGAGATAGGTTTGAGAAAAACTGATTTGTACGGAAATTAAAGCAACTGGGATCGATCCTACTCCAGTGCGTGCATTGTGGCTGGTTCGGTACGGTTGGCTGGCTAGCTGGGCCGACCCACTTAGATTTTTTTCCTTTTTCCTTTTTCTTTTTATTTTTCTAGTTTTGTATTTTCTTTATATCTTTTGCATACGAACTTCAAATGATATGATTCTTGTTTCTAAATTTTTCTAAAATCAAATAGATCATTGTAGGATCATATTTGTAATAGTTTTACTAGTTTGCAAGTAGTGGATTTATAAATTCTTGTATATGTCATTTTATCTATATCTTTATTTGTTTGTATTTATTCCATAAATTTTTCATAATAGCTCTAAATGAGCTCAATTTTGTTGCTAAAATTTTGTAATATTCATTGGATCTTTTTAGGCTAAAATTTATTAATAATCGCTACCTTAGCAATAGTGGGTTTTATAAATCTAATTTAATTCCCTTTAGGAACAAAGTGGCATATACTATTTAGGGTTTTAGTCCTTTATTTTGATTTAGAAATTTTTCTTGATGAAAATATGCAATGCAATGCTGATGAATGTCATGTAAATACAACTTTTTTTTTCTAGTCCCAATTTCTACAATCTTGGGATGTGACAAAAGCAAGCCTAAGCTCCACTTAGCCAAATGCATATAGATGATAGATACCACTATTCTACCATAGTATCACTTGCCAATACAATTCAAATGTATTGATCCTTGTGGATGTAACTTATTGTGTTGCAGGTTTGTTTGATGTTAGTGAAGTGTGTTGATTAGGATTACAAGTCTACAACCAACATGATTGTGTGTGGCACTTTGAAGATGAAGGACTCCATGCTATATAGTTATTTCTGCTGCATTGTAATGAGATAGCCAAATGAGCTATGTAAGATGTAATGAATTATTTTATTCCTGGTTATAAAGTTGTACTATGACCTTTGTTTCTTGATATTACATCTTAAACTGTGGATGCTAGATATTGATCCAGGGACTAGCATTGTAAACACAGGGATCTCTACCTTATTAAAGGTTGGGACCTTTACAGGGACGAAGCTACTATTCAGCACTACTTGTCATCCCTAGACAGATGGTCAGACAGAGGTGGTAAATAGAACATTGTTACAACTATTAAGAACTATGATAAAGAAGAATCTGAGGGAGTGGGAAGAGTGTTTGCCACATGTCGAGTTTTCTTACAATAGGGCAGTGCATTCAACCACTCAGCTTTGTCCTTTTGAGGTAGTGTATGGTTTCAAGCCATTGACGCCACTGGATTTGTTGCCTCTACCATTACATGAGAGAGTTGATATGGAGGCATCAAGACATGCAGAATATTCATGAGAAGAGTCGAGAGGCTATTGAGAAGAAAGGCAAGAACATTGCTGCTGCTAGAAATCAAGCAAGGAAGGAATTGTTATTCAAGCCTAGTGATATGGTTTGGGTACATCTGCCCAAGGATAGGTTCCCATTGCTGCGCCAATCCAAGTTGAAGCCGCGTGGTCCTGGTCCTTACAAGGTGTTAGCCAAGATTAATGATCATGCCTACTCGATTGATATACCTATTGCTGAATTTGGTGGATCTACCAACAATTTCAATGTTGCTGATTTATCACCATACGATGGAGAAGACCTTGGAGCATCGAGGTCGACGCCTTTTGAAGGGGGGGAGATGATGAGGACATCCCTATAATTACACCTACCCCAGTAACTACTGATGATGTTCTAGCTGCTACTAACAAGGATAAGTCCAATGAGGTTAGAATTGGACCAATTACAAGAGCTCGTGCTAAGCTACTAGAACAACAGGTGAATTTGTTTCTTAACGAGACTGATGTTTTACTTAATGAGAACTTTATACTGCCTAAGTCTTTGTGTTATTGTATGATTAGGTACATTGGAGAAGAAGGTATAGCACAGAGCAAGGAGGTGAAGCACATGGAGCAAGGTGTGTTGATCAATGAAGCAAGCACGAGGGAGGAGAGGGAGGAAGTGCAAGGAGCTACAAAGGAAGGGATCAACACCTGGCAGAGTCTCTGCCGCGGCAGAGAAACGATGCCAAATACTGCCACGACAGAAGAGTCCTGCCGCGGCACGTTTTAGGCCCAGTATGCTTCCACGGCAGGAAACATGCCTGTGCGCCAAGAGAGTTGTCCCACCTGGGGCGGCATGTATCTTAGTTGTAGTCGTTTGCGTCTTGGACTTTGAGCCTAGCCGCCCCTCTCTCTAAAATAGATGGGGGTACCGTTTCTTTCTGGTTAGACCACGTTAAAATATTTTGGAGTTGTTTCTATCTAGAACCTCTGGAATTACCTGTGATCGAGTTAGACAATTGCAATTGAGTATCTGTTGTTCCACTGGGAATCAGTAGATTGCAAACTACCGTTCGTGGTCCACGGCTGCGTGCGCAAGAGCATGGTGTTGTGAATATCCCATAGGGTTCGAGATCTATTGCATTGGCTTCAGGGTTCGAGCGGGAGAGTTCATAGCTACAGTCTAGTTATCTATCATCCACCATCATCATCGACAAGTGCTTGCTAAGAAGATCGGGCCACCCCATATCACCACCTTTTCAATAAAACTTTCATCTTAATTCCATAATATCTTGATTAAAATATTAGTTCTTACTTGTTCTCAATTTCAGGTAGGAATTAAGAAACTCGCTGGTCAGACTGGTCGTGTTTCCGCAGGATCGGTAATCTCCATGAGATTAGCCTAGCGATTGCATTGGCGCTCGTTCTCGCACACGTAGTCAGATCGTAAAGCCTGAACTCCACCAAATCGACTATCGCCATCTCATCGAAAGTTCGGACACCTTTGCACTATCAAGTGGTATCAGATTTCAGGTTGCTCGGTGAGATTTACTATTTTCATAGATTAGTTCTGTTTTTACCTATAACCCATGAAAAAGCAAAAAACACAGTTAGATTTAGATCCATCCCATCACCAATCTTAGCCTTGCATTATCTTTTTCAGTTTTTTCATTGTTGAATTTGTGTCTACATCGTCGCGTACAGTTGCTGGTCTTAGTGTCTTGTCCCTTAGACTTTCGAGTTCTGGTCACATTCGTCACCGCCGCCACGCTCGCAGATCACCGCCATACAATTTTTTTCCCTTGTTATACTTAATGATGTATGGAAAAGATTTAATAAGCTTCATGATCATAATATATGATAAATTCTTGATGAAGACATCCCATCCATTGATACAATCGCAGTATCTACGACTACACACATACAAGAACCTATCACTCGAGCTCGTGCCAAGCAACTTAATTATCAGGTACTTTCGTTTCTTGGAACTATTCCTCATATACATGAGAATATGATGCTGCCTAAATCAGATATGTTTGTTACTCTTAGGAATGATGGACCTAGTAAGGACGAGAAGGACAAGCATTGGAGCATGATCATGCATGGGGATGGCAGCAAGCTTGTGAGGATTGAAAAGGACACCATGAGTAGAGATTTTAGAACTTTGAAGCCACCATAATGAAGATTGAAGGCTTGGACGATATACTCAAGATTAATACTTTACAAATTCGTCCATAGCTTAATATGGTGTCGCGCCACCTTTACTTTGGGCCAGGTCCATGTAATTTTCGCAGGATTTTTAATAGCCAATTTTTAGAGTCCGAATTTTAGGAGAAAAGTACTTCTAGGGTTGGATTCGGCCACCACCTCTATGGCTGGCAGAAACCCCACCTTTTCCTCCTTAAATACTCCCCATAGCCATCACTTTAGACTTGGATTTTTTTTAGACATAAAGCTAGCCAGCATAGCAACTTCACCAAGGATCGAGCATCGTAGAGGCCTCTTGTACTTCGTACCTATACATGATCCCACCTTTTCAATAGAACTTTCATCTTAATCCGCAAAATGTTGATTGCAATATTAGTTCTTACTTTTTCTCAATTTCAGGTAGGAATTAAGACCCTCGCTAGTCAGGCTGATCGTGCTTCTGCAGGATCGGTAACCTCCAGGAGAATGGCCTTGCGATTGCATTGGCGCTCGTGCTTGCACGTGTAGTTGGATCGTCAAGCCCGAAGTCCCCCAAATCAACTATCACCATCTCATCGAAAGATCGAACACCTTTGCCCTATCAAATGGTATCAGAGTTCAGGTTGCTCGGTGAGATTTACTATTTTCATAGATTAGATATGTTTTTACCTATAACCCAAGAAAAAGCCAAAAATACAATTAGAGTTTACATCCATCCCATCACCAATCTACGCCTTGCATTATCTTTTCAGTTTTTGTATTGTTAAATTTGTGTCTGCATCGTCGCGTCGAGTTGCTGGTCTTAGTGTCTCGTCCCTTAGTGTTTTGAGTTCTGATCACATTAGTCACCGCCACACTCATAGATCATCGCCACCATATTCTGCCTCCATACATACCTCCACACAATCTACCACATAAAACCCTAGCCGCCTCCACCATATTCCGCCGCCATACAACCTACTACCATAAACCCTAACACTCTGCCACCACTCCTACCGCGACATGGATCCGATCACCTTTCCTGCCGCGGCACGAGTCCGAGTTGAGTTATTGTTTCCTCGTTTTTTCTTTTTACTTTCATTACTTATTGTTTCCATGTTGAGTTGAAGTCCGTGTTGATCTAAAAGTCCGATCGCAAGTCCAGAAGGAGAGCTAAAAGTCCGGTCGCAAGTCTGAAACCGCCTCCGAATTTTTTTTCTAGCTATACTAGTTTTTGACCTTGGGGGCCATTTTTCTCCATCGGCCGTTATAGCGATATTTTTTTTGGATCCCGCACGCTTTCTAGAGCATAATAGAAAATTTTAGACAAAAAATTTCGGATCTATCATCTCGGTTCGCTTTTCAGGGCACCATATCATCATACCATTGTTAGTTGTTCCGCGTCGTGACATTGTTAGTGCTCTAGGCTCGCGTCTCTAGTACAGTCTATCCTAGGACCAGCACGGTACCGTCGTTGAGCATACTTTCAACATTGCATTGCTATTTTGATAATTCCTAACCCCTTTGCTAAGCCTTTCCAGAGCTCCACAAATTTCTCCACGTGCAGTGTCTCGACTCCTGGTAATCGCTCGGCTCAATCTCTGTACCCACTGATCCTCGTGGTTGCACATCGCCTTTTTCCTGTTGTTTGGTAAGAACTTGTAAGAGATTTGTATATTGCTTGACGAATTACACGTGTTGCCACCAGATTTCCGTACTATAGGCATATATATACCTGTTCTTTCAAGGACTAACCATGGAAGATACTTCACGTGACCCCGAAAAGATGATGAACCAAGAGCTACATGCCCACTTTTGATACTGCTGGTTCAGCTGCCGCTGCTGCAGCTAATGCACCTCAGGCCTCCAACGCGGCTGCTGCTACGACCTTGGGGGAAGATGACATGTACTACTATGACTTCGACGACGACGATCTGTTTGACGAGGAGGTTGACCCTGACATTACCACCGCAACGCTCGACCATCGGTACGTGATGATGATCATGTTGCAAAGCTTAAATTAAATATTCCATATTTTGATGGCATTTCTTACATGGGGGATGGAAGTAGAGCAAAGTTTTGCATGTTTAAAATATCCCGAGAATATGTGTGTTAGTGCTGCTAAATGTGAATTTACTAAATTTGCTTCCCTTTGGTGGTCTGAATATTGTCGCTTAAATCCTACTACTATTCCTCATACTTGGAATGCCTTAAAAACTGCTATGTGTGTTTGTTTTGTGCCTCCTACTTATCAACGTGATTGACTAAAGAATCTGACATGTTTAGAACAAGGGAAAACTTTTGTAGAAGAGTATTATCGGGAATTGCAAATGGGAATGGTTCGGTGTGGTCTTGTTAAAACTACTGAACAAATGCTTGCACATTTCTTTGGTGGATTAAACAAGGATATTGATGAGGACATCCTTACAATTACACCTACCCCAACTACTACTAAAGATGTTCCAGTTGCTGCAAACAAGGTTAAGTCCAATGAGATTAGAATTGGATCTATTACAAGAGCTCGTGCTAAGCTACTAGAACAATAGGTGAATTTGTTTCTTAATGAGCCTGATGTTTTACTTAATGAGAACTTTATACTGCCTAAGTCATTGTGCTATTGTATGATCAGGTACATTGGAGAAGAAGGCGTAGCACGGAGCGAGGATCTGAAGCACATGGAGCACAACATGATGATCGCCCAAGGATGCGCGAGGGAGGAGCGGGAGGAAGGCGCGAGGGTAGATCATCAAGACGAGGGCAAAAACATCTGCCAGGACCAGACTATCCGGGTCATTCCAACCGGAGTGTCCGGCCCTCCCAAGAGGCCCCCGGGCGTGGACATTCTATAGGCTACATCGGACACCACCCGGACACCGCCCGGAAACTTTGAAGTTTCCGGCCGGACCAGACTGTTCGGCCCATACGGACCGGAGTGTCCACCCCGACCGGATTGTCCGGCTCATACAGATCGGACTATCCACCCCGATAGAATCCTAATCTGAATCAGGTTGTATCAGTTTGAGTCGTTTGTGTCTAGTTTCGGTTTCTGGCCGCCCTAGCCGCCCATATAAGCCCTAGGACGTTCCCATAGTTAGGGTTAGACCACGTTAAAACTATTTTGGAGTTGTTTCTTATTAAGAACCTTTGGAATTACCCTGTGATCGAATTATCTACTACAATTGAGTGTGATCTGTTATTCCATTGGGAATTAGTGGATTGCAAACTCCTTTCGTGGTCGACGGCTACGTGCACAAGAGCGTGGTGTTGTGAATATCCCATAGGGTTCGAGAGCTGTTGCATTGGCATCAGGGTTCGAGCGGGAGAGTTCATAGCTACATGCTAGTTATCTATCATCCACCATCATCATCAAAAAGTTCTTGCTGAGAAGATCGGGCCACCCCATATCATCTTGGTATCAGATTTCCTCGTTTACTCGGTGAGCATCCACAAATCTATCCATAGATTAGTTTATTTTCAGTCCTATACAGAAAGATCGATACAAAAAGATTTGTATTCTTTGTTTGTGTCTAGGTTTAGGTTTTGATCTTGTTTCTCCACCGAGTCCACCATCACCGTTTTTCGCAAGTTTTCCATCTACTTTCCGAGTCCAGATAGTGTACCTTTGTTTTCATACCATAGACACAGCCTATCGACAACATCTGTGCCTAGGAACGGACCCACGAGACTAGTTGCTTTGCTCTGACAGGCTACTCATTAGGGTTTGAAGTGCAAAAAATTTCGACATGCGAAAACTGGACTAACCGGTTCACATCGCCCGGACTATCCGGCGCAATCGGAGTACCCGGCTGACACACCCCGGAGTATCCGACCAAGTTTGTTAAGATGTTGCTGCATTCGTTTTGCATTGAGTCATATAGTTGAAAAAGAAAAAAAAGGAAAAGAGATTTAGTATATAAAAAAAGAGAAAAGAGCTACAAGCATGACAAAAGAGATATCATAGTGTGCATTATTGAGGCCTAGTTGATCATAGAACTTGTAGATTGAGAAATCTTGTGCCTGTTTATTTTGACCTATTACTAGCATCTCTCTTGTGCATTGCAATATTCTTGTTCATAAGTTTCTTTGCCACGCTTATCTCCACCGTGTGTGTTTCTTGGGTTATCATACGATCAACACTAGGACTTTTGGCGGTGTAGTTAGGATTCCATACCTACAACTCCACCATAAATAACCGGTGTGCCCTGTGATCGTTCTCCATACCCTCGATATTCACTTCATCACACCAGTGCATTAGTTGTTTGATTTGAATTGGTAAAGCATCTCTATTCACTTTGGAACTTTAAGATCTTCTTTCTTGTCAATTGAAGTGAGTTGTGAGTGTTCCACCATATCGTTTTTGCTTTTTGCACTAATCTACTAATCATGTCTACTAGTGATGATGTTGTGTCACAGAAAAAGAAGGACGACGAGCTTGTCAACTGGCGGGAATATGAAGCATTGAAGTCCCATTTGACACGCATGTTCAACCACACAACAGATGCCATTGAAAAGAATATTCAGGACGTGCAAGTGACTTTGGAAGCAAATGTTGAGGCAGTCGCTACCATATAGACACAAGTAACAGCTATCAACACCAATGTCACAGCTTTGCAACGTTCTCTTAATGCTCTCACAATGGTCAAAGCAGCAATATGATGATGCCCATGAAGATGAGGAAGCAAGTAATGCCGGTGATGGTCAACAACCAAATCTGGTTGGCCGTGGACGTGCTCCTCAACCTGTTCATGGACGTGGCTTTGCTCCAATTGGGCGTGCTCAACGTATACCTCACCAGTCGGTTGATGATGGTATGGGCAAGCTCAAGTTTTCAATTCCCAATTTTGATGGCTCCATTGATCCTGAATATTACCTCACATGGGAGTTGAAGATTGAGAAGCTTTGACGCTTGTATGAGTACACTGAAGAAAAGAGGATCAAGATTACAGCGTCAGAATTTGATGGTTATGCTTTGCGTTGGTGGGTTGCCCTTGTGCAAAATAGAAGGGATCACAATAACCTTCTGGTTATGACTTGGCGAGAGATGAAGCGTATCATAAAGGAACGCTTTGTACCTACTAACTATCTGCGCTCAGTTTTTGATAAGTTGACAAACTTGCAACAAGGAACCATGTTGGTTGATGAGTTCTACATGGAGATGGAGATGCTTATGCAGCGTGCTAGAGTTTGTGAATCTCTTGAGATGACCATGCAACGATTTCTCAATAATTTGAAGCTACCGATTAAGAGCATTGTTCGTCCTCATAGGTATGAGACTATGAATGAATTGTTGCATCATGTAAGGGAGGCCAAATCACAGCTTGCGAAGAGGCAAAAGCGCGTGCAAGATATCCTTCCACATGCCTCTTTTCAGCAAGGTCTACACCGCCGCCGCTTTCTACACCTAATGCGGCTGCTGGTCACACTACTATACCATCTTCCAAGCCTACACCGTAGTTATCCTATGGTTCTCAAGCTAGGAAACCTGTTGCTCCTGCTGCTAGCACGGGTTCCAATATGTCACCAGCTCGTACTCGTGATGTGGAGTGCCATACTTGTGGAGGAAGGGTACATCTCAAGAAGGATTGCCCAAACCGCAAGGTAATGTTCGTTAATGATCAAGGCGAGTATGAGAGTGGATATGATGTTGATCCTGATGATTATGGCACTGATTTTGAGGAGGAAGGTATGGATGCCTTTCCTGAGCATGCATTTACTATAGTGGTCTCTCCACGTATTCTTAGTGTGCAGCCCGTTGTTGACTCTCAGCGCTGCAATTTCTTCCAAACAAAAGCTCTAGTTGTCCCAAACAAAGCTTGCAAAGTTATTATTGATGGAGGTAGTTGTAGAAAGATTGCAAGCAAGGAGTTGTGTGCCAAGCTAAATTTGACATATTTGCCTCATCCCAATCCATATTACATACAATGTTTGAGTGACAGTGGTGAGATGAAGGTAAACCATATGGTACGTGTGAACTTTGAAATAGGGCCATACAAGGATTCTATTGATTT
Source organism: Avena longiglumis (assembly GCA_030063025.1). Lineage (NCBI taxonomy): Eukaryota > Viridiplantae > Streptophyta > Magnoliopsida > Poales > Poaceae > Avena > Avena longiglumis. The sequence goes on from CP125978.1 coordinate 230,358,038, forward strand.
TGATGTGGTTCCTATGACTGTGTGCCATTTACTAATGGGTCGGCCTTGGCTTTATGATCGCCATGTGCAACACAATGGCCGAGCCAATACATATCATTTGGAGTTCAAGGGAAAGAAAATCAATTTGCATCCTATGATACCACAGCAGATTGTGACTCAATCTCGTCAGAAGATTGAAGTGAAGTTGTAAGATGCACCTCGGCGAGAGAATGTTGAAAATGTGATTGTTGTAAATGATCCCCAAAAGAATGATATAACGAAAAGTGAGAGAGTGCCTAATCTAGTCATCCTAGCCACCAAAGAGGACATGAGAGAATTTAGTGAGGATCCTACAGCCATGCCACTTGTGCTCATGTATAAGGGCGAGGTTTTAGTTTCTAATGACATGAACCCTATTTCTCTTGGTGTATCAACTGTTTTGCAGGATTTTGGTGATGTGTTTCCAGAAGATGTACCAGCTGGATTGCCTCCATTGTGTGGCATTGAGCACCAGATAGACTTTATCCTTGGCGCTACATTACCAAACCGGGCACCATACCGAACCAACCCCGAAGAAACTAAGCAGATACAGAAACAAGTACAAGCATTGCTCGACAAAGGGTACATTCATGTCTCTCGTAGCCCTTGTGTTGTTCCTGTTATTTTAGTACCTAAGAAAGATGGTACATGGTGCATGTGTGTAGATTGTAGAGATATTAATAACATCACTATTCGATATCGTCATCCTAATCCACACTTATATGATATGTTAGATGAATTGAGTGGTGCTGCGATTTTCTCCAAAATTGATTTGCGTAGTGGATACCATCAAATTAGGATGAAAGAAGGGGATGAATGGAAAATTGCTTTCAAAACAAAATTTGGTTTGTATGAGTGGTTAGTTATGCCTTTTGGTCTTACTAATGCACCTAGTACATTCATGAGATTAATGAATCATGTTTTGAGAGAATATATTGGTGGTTTTGTGGTTTTTTATTTTGATGATATACTCATATATAGCCGCAATGAAACTGAACATTGTGATCATATTAGACAAGTTTTGCAAGTGTTGTGTGATAATCAATTATATGCTAATCTTGAAAAGTGCACATTTGCAAAGGATAAGGTCATATTTCTTGGATATGTTGTATCTAAGCATGGGGTAGAAGTAGATCACTATAAAATTGAAGCAATTTAGAATTGGCCTATTCCCATGAATGTGAGTAAAGTGTGTAGTTTCCATGGTTTAGCTGGTTTCTATAGGCGCTTTGTGAAAGATTTTAGCACTATTGTTGATCCATTGAATGAATTGACTAAGAAAGGTGTGCCATTTGTATGGGGCGCAGCCCAAGATATTGCATTTGATACATTGAAACGTTTTCTTACTACTGCACCTTTGCTTGCATTACCTAATTTTTCAAAGCAATTTGAAGTTGAATGTGATGCTAGTGGTATAGGAATTGGTGGCGTTTTGATGCAAGAGGGTCGTCCTATAACATATTTTTCTAAGAAACTTGCTGGTGCTAGACTGAATTATCCTGTTTATGATAAAGAATTGTATGCACTTGTTAGAGTTCTTGAGGTTTGGCAACATTATTTGTGGCCAAAATAATTTATCATACATTCTGATCATGAAGCATTCAAGGATCTTAAAGCTCAATCAAACTTGCATAGACGCTTAGCTAAATAGGTTGAGTTTATTGAGTCGTTTCCTTACATCATTAAATATAAGAAAGAAAATGAAAATGTGGTTGCTGATGCTTTGTCTAGGAAGAACATGTTATTAACACATCCTGATGTTAAAATTCCTGGATTAGAGAGTCTTTCTACGCTTTATGCAACTGATCATGATTTTGCTGAACCATATCGTTTGTGTGCTTTGAAACATGCCTTGGATAAGTATCATATACATGATGGCTATTTGTTTAGAGCTAACAAACTATGCATTCCAGAATCGTCTTTGCGTTTTTTTAGTGCAGGAATCACATGTTGGAGGTTTGATGGGTCATTTTTGCCGTGAGAAGACATTGTTCATGCTAGCTGATCACTTTTATTGGCCCAAGATGAGGCGTGACGTCTATCGATTTGTGTGTCCTGCATTACATGCAACCGTTCCAAATCAAAGCTGAAGCCTCATGGTTTGTATACACCTCTCTCTACACCTACTACACCTTGGGAAGATATTAGCATGGACATTGTGCTAGGTTTACCCAAAACTCAGAGAGGTCATGATTCTATATTTGTGGTAGTGGATAGATTCTCTAAGATGGCTCATTTTATTGCCTGCCACAAAAGCGACGATGCATCGCATATTACTAACCTATTTTTTAGGGACATCATGAGACTACATGGAGTACCAAAGACGATTGTTTCTGACTGTGATGTGAAGTTCATGAGCTACTTTTGGAAGACCTTATGGGGGAAGCTTGGAACGAAGTTGTCACATCCCAAGATTTTCCAAATCTTGTAATGTGAAAATAAATAAAATAAAATAAAATATTGTTGAAAATCAGGGTGAAAAGAAACTTTTGTTTCTAAATGGAAACTTAAAATCCCATCTTGAACAAACTTTAATTAAAATTGGAATTCAACAAAATCCAAATCAAGAAAATGCATTCCTCATAAAATGCATCTGGAAATTAAACACTTGGAAAATAAATCCAAACCACTAAACCCTAATGGAATAAAAACCATTTCCAAGTTATCCCCAAGCCTATGGATTTGATCCATATAAAATTTTGTCAAAAAACATTTACAAATGATCAAGAAGGACAAATATAAATATTATAAGACCATAGAAATTGGTTTCACTTAAATTGGAACCATAAATAAAAACTCATGAATTTAATAAGATAAGGAATTGAATTCCCAAAGCTAATAAAGCCCTTATCTAAAATCCATACCAAAATGGTGAGCAATAGTCCCAAAGATATTTAAAAGGATAAAAAATGTTAAATAAGATTTTACAAATTGGAATCACCAAGTTGGATCTATAAATAAAAATATGGATTTTATAAGATGAAGAAAGAAATATTAAATAAAGAATATTTAAAGACCAAATTAAATCTTGGCCTAATCCATAAGTAAATGGAATGAATTATAATCCAAATCCAAATAAAATAAAAGGATAAAGAATTTCCAAAATAAAATAAAATGGCAATAACCATTCTATCCCTATTTTTAATAAAGACAAATCTCTAATCAAAATAATTATTTAAATCATGATAAAATGATATTTGGAATTTACCCAAGTGAAATAAAAGATTGCTTAATTCAAAATAATTAAGATTAAAGAAATCTTCCAAATAAAATTAGGGAATTAAAAACTATATTTAATTCCATTGGAATTAAAACAAATGCCCAATTCAAATGATCAATAAATCATATTAAAATTATTTCAAATAATTCAAAGTGAACTAATTTGACATCATTACAATTGAATAAGAACCTACTGAAAAGATTTGGAAGGTTTAGGAAAAATCAAATGGTGTGTGAAAATATTATTAAATCCTATTTGATTTAAAACTAGAGCCTATTTTGAATAATTAAAAGGCCTTAAAAAGAATAAATAAATTATTCTTAAATGATTCCAGAATGTTTTACTAATCAGTGTTTAAAGCTACACAAAATTTGACAAAAGTTTGAATTCAAATGGATGCTTGAATTGAGTAAATAAAATCAAACCAGAATTAAAGAAAAGGAAAAATAAAAACAAACAGAACAAAAAAAAGTGAAAGACTCAGCCCAACCTAACTTCCCCAACTAAGCCCATCGACAGCCCACGCGGGAAAACCCTCTCTGGATCTTTTATCACTCAAACCCGCACCCCTCGACCGCTGACAGAAGGACCCCACCGCCTCCTCCTCTCTCTCACTGCCAAGCGGACCCCACGCCCACGTCACCTTCTTCCTCCCCGCGACGACCACGCCCCTCATTCCTCCCTGGCCGTTTCTGCTGTTGAAACCTCGCGTAAATTCGCCATAACACTGCAGTGATTCCGCTCTGCATACGCGCACTATTATTCGCCTGCCTCTCCTCTCCCTTTCCCCTCTGTCGCCTCACCCTAGCGCGCCCCCAGGCCGCCCAATTTTCCCTTGCACCACACACTGTTCCGACGAGCTCCGACAAAGATTCCGGCCAGCCTCCTCCGCCCCTCGCCTCCTCGAGCACATGGACGTGACCCCCAGACCCTGGCGCATATCTCTGCATCCTGAGCCCGCTCGTGCGTGCCCCACATCGTCGGCAACGACCACGACTGACTACACCGTCGTCTGTCTCCAACTCCGTCGACCTCTCCCCGTAAGCTCCGTCCTCCCCTTCCTCTACTGATGATGCACGCATGATCGCCAATCTCGTGCGCAGCTAATGTCGTTCTTGCTTTGTCTTTTTGTGCACCGTAGCGTCACCCTCGTCGACGTCTGACCGCACCCGAGGCACAGCTCAACTCCGGTGAGCGATTAAGGACAATCTCGTGCGCCCCTTCGCCAGCCAGGACCGCCTTGAGCTTCCCCACGCCACGGCGATCACGGTGAGCCACCTCTCCCCCTTCCTTGCTTCCTCTAGCGCCAGCTCCGTCGCTAGCCGAATGTTGCCGCCGCGCGTAGCCGTCGAGCGCCGCCAGAACTTGGTCAGGATGATGATGGCCGTTAGATGTCGATCTAATGGATGCGATAGATTCACTTAACGCCAAAGGGGTACGCAATATGTGTCGTGCGATGTAACTTGATCCAACGCCTCACGTTGCTGATCCACACGAACCGGTACCGACGAATTAGACTACGCCACGTGGCTCTGCTCGTTTGAATTAAAACAGATTTGATCTATTAGATTCTAGATTTTGTAAAATCTATAACTTTTAATCTACATGTCCAAATTTTGAAAACATTATATCAATGGATTCAGAAAAGCAAGCCCTAGCCAACAATGCACTTTGTTTAGAAAATTTCTTCTGTTAAATTGTTTGTTTTTACAGAAACTTGTGTATGCATGTTTAGGTTATAAAATTTATTCCAAAATGTTTTTGAGGATAAAATCTTTGGAAAATGGTGTGTTTTGAACATACTGACCATAGGAAACAAATTGTGGTTTCAAAAATGTATTTGGTGAAGCAAAAGAATAAATATTTGATTTAAACCATTTCTAGTCAAATAAAAATATGGTTTAATTGTTAAAAATGATTTTGGAGGAAAACCTTTGGGAAATGTTTTGGAAATAAACTCTCTGACCCTAAACACAAGATTTTATGGTTTGAAATCATATTTTGTTAAACCTATAGAATGTTGCCTTGTTAAAAGCATTTCTTCACCAGATAAAATAATGACATGGTTTAAAAATGGTTTATGAAGTAAAAACTTTTGCAACTGGTTTTGCCACTTTATAAAATGACCAATAGGAGTTACCAAATGTTTATAAACTACTAGAAACCACTTTTACAAATAAAACAACCTTCTGCATGTTTGCATGCATTGTTTTGTTACTATGATTTTATGTGATGAATTGCTTGAATGGTAGATTGAAATAATGTTTGCTTGATTGAATTGTAGTGATTTGAAGTGAATGAACATTGCAAATAACAAGGAAACTTATACTCTCTACCAAAAAGGCAAGTGATGCTGCATACTTTTGTCCCATTATTTTCACTATGCATTAGTGATATTTCTAAGTAAGACTTACATGGAATTTTTGCTAAGTATAAACCATGCCATGGGAAATCCTAGTAGATGATACCTTAGTAGAATTTCCTAAGTTAATATTCCTACTACTATCATGCTTAGCTTAGCTAATAGAAAACAAGGGTGGAATATATATTCATACTATGGAAAAATTTCTAAGTCTGAGGACTTGTGATTTGTTTAATAAAACAACTAAGTGAATGAATCACCTGGGTGGAATGGAAGGAATGGTTTGTGTTGAGTGGTCATGCAAGTCCAGTATGCTGGGGAAAACTTGGTGTCTCACTTGTGGATGGCCACCCAGGAACAAAGAGATTTGAGATGTCAAATGTTGAGAAGCTTCAAGTGCAGCCACTTGGCATTATGGGCTCTGCCTGGATCATATAGGTTGAAATAACTTAGCCAAATGGACAGTGGGTGGTAGGGGTTTGATAGGTTGGAGCGCGTCCATTCTGGTCTAAGGGAAGGCTTCTGAAAGATCTTGTCTTGGTGAAACCAAGTCTTGTGGGGAAAGTGCACCACCTCTGCAGAGTGTAAAATCTAAGTACTTAGCCATGTCCCTGGCAAAGGAAAATTTGAGAATCAAGACATGGAAGCTATCAAGAATCTCATCATCCAAATTTCTAAGTTAAAAACTTGTGGTTGAACAAGGGTTTGAGGTTCACCAATTTCTATTGGTGGTTCCGATTTTGTCAAGCAAAAACTTAGTGTTTTCAAATGATAAGGAAAAATCTATTTTGAGCAAAGCAAGCCTAAGCTCCACTTATCCAAATGCATATAGATGATAGACTCCACTATACTACCATAGTATCACTTGCCAATACAATTCAAATGTATTGACCCTTGTGGCTGTAAATTGTTATGTTGCAGGTTTGTTTGATATTAGTGAGGTTATTTATTAGGATTACAAGTCTACAACCAACATGTCTGCCTGTGGCACTTTGAAGATGAAGGACCCCATGTTGTTGTTATATTCTGTTGCATTGTAATGAGATAGCCAAATGAGCTATGTAAGATGTAATAAATTATTTTATTCCTGGTTATAAAGTTGTATTATGACCTTTGTTTCTTGATATTACATCCCAACTGTGGATGCTAGCTATTGATCCAGGGACTAGCATTGCAATCACATGGATCCTTTTCCTTTATAAAGGAGGGATCTTATAGATGGTATCAGAGCATTGTGTTGCCTGTAGGATTTGTAAGACTAGGATTGAACAAAACCCCTTAGAAAAATAGGAGTTGTATTTGTTCCAAAACTTATTTACAAACAATCTTGTAAACTCTTTCCTCAAACCATTTTGGTTTTGATTCTACATCTCTTCTATTTCAAACTTGATGGACAAAGCCTCAGCCATGACCAAAGACTCCATCATGTACAAAGGACTTCATCAACTCTAATGACTTCAACTCTAATGACTTCAACATCTTCAACCCTAATGACTTCAACATCTTCAACATTTTCACCAAGGACTTCAACCTTGGATATCACTAAGGACTACAAGGGAGACAAGAAATATTACTCAAGACTTGAAGACTAAGGAAGCACAACTTAGAAGGAACCATCATCACTTTGAAGTTTTTGTGACCAAGATGCAAGAATTTCTCTAAGGATACAAACATCTTGTTCAAGAAGAATCAACCAAGGAGGATGGAAAGATTTCAAGTGAACCATATAGATGGACCACCATATTTAGTTTAAGTCAAAACCCACCAACCTATGTGGTGTAACAAAAATATTTTTGGTTGCCTAAAAATATGCTTGAAACTTGATGATTGAGTGGAATGCTTGTTTGTGATTGCTTGCACATTGCTTGAATGAATTGTGATGTGTGTGATTAGAATTATTTCCTTAGAAATATTTTGCCTATTCTAATCCCAACCCAACCCAAACAGATGACTTCTCCAAGAGACAACAAGGATGGCAACAACAACAACCAAGAGGTCAACATGAGAGACCAACTGCTTGCAAGACAAACCCAGTTGAACCAAGTGACAACTTAGTTTTTAGCCAACAACAATGAGATAGACCCAACCATGCAAAAAGTTTTGGAAACTCAATCCCAATTGTTGCAAGGGATGGCTACTCAAATAATCAACATGGGAGAAAACTCTTCCCAAGGAGTTTGTGACAACAAGGATGACAAAAATGTTATTCTAGAAGGAACCCAAGCTTGCAATATTTGTGGAGACAAGGATCACACTTCCAAGGAGCATGAATATCAATGCCCCAACTGTGAAGAGAAACATCCAGCTAACCAATGCCCCACATCCCAAGCTACTTGTTACCTATGTGAAGGAAACAATCATGTCCCTATCCAATGCCCCATCTATTCCATAGTTGTACAAAGGAAACAAGGTGGAGTGCAACAGCTGATTGCAGACTACCATGAGAGAGCCAAGTCTACCAAGAAGGATGAAGACAAAGGAAAATCTCAGCTTGTACCTCCCAGCAATATGACTCAATTTAAAAGGACCAAAAAGGAGACATATGTATTATCCAAGGAATAATAGAAGGTCAAGGAGACCAGGAACTGTTCCTACCTTTGAGATAACATATGAAGAACATGAACTAGAAGCACTCCTAGCTTTGGAGAAACCCAAGAAAAAGAAGGACAAAAGCCATGTGCAATGTGGTCATTGCAAAGAAATGGGACACTATGCCAGTGAATGTCCAGAGAAGCAGAAGTATAAGGAGATTAGCCAAGTGTGGTGCAACAACTGCAAAGAGCTAGGCCATTATGTAGAAACTTGTCCACAGAAGATACATGATGAACTCAATCTTATCACATGTTACAATTGTGGTAACCAAGGACATTATGCAAGCAACTGTCCAGAAAAGGTGAAGCACAAGATAAACAAGCCTATGAAGGATCTCAGCCTTGTCACATGTTTCAAGTGTGGAAATAAGGGACACTATGCAGATGTTTGCCCAGAGAGATTTCAACAAGATCCCAAGCAAGCCAAGATGTAATTTAGTAGGAAAATTTTTAAGGGTGGTAGTACCCTAGTTGCTTTGAGCCAACTTGTAACCCTAGCCTCCCCAAATCTCGGGACGAGATTTATTTTAAGGGTGGTAGCCTGTCACATCCCAAGATTTTCCAAATCTTGTAATGTGAAAATAAATAAAATAAAATAAATTATTGTTGAAAATTAGGGTGAAAAGAAACTTTTGTTTCTAAATGGAAACTTAAAATCCCATCTTGAACAAACTTTAATTAAAATTGGAATTCAACAAAATCCAAATCAAGAGAAATGCATTCCGCATAAAATGCATCTGGAAATTAAACACTTGGAAAATAAATCCAAACCACTAAACCCTAATGGAATAAAAACCATCTCCAAGTTATCCCCAAGCCTATGGATTTGATCCATATAAAATTTTGTCAAAAAACATTTACAAATGATCAAGAAGGACAAATATAAATATTATAAGACCATAGAAATTGGTTTCACTTAAATTGGAACCATAAATAAAAACTCATGAATTTAATAAGATAAGGAATTGAATTCCCAAAGCTAATAAAGCCCTTATCTAAAATCCATACCAAAATGGTGAGCAATAGTCCCAAAGATATTTAAAAGGATAAAAAATGTTAAATAAGATTTTACAAATTGGAATCACCAAGTTGGATCTATAAATAAAAATATGGATTTTATAAGATGAAGAAAGAAATATTAAATAAAGAATATTTAAAGACCAAATTAAATCTTGGCCTAATCCATAAGTAAATGGAATGAATTATAATCCAAATCCAAATAAAATAAAAGGATAAAGAATTTACAAAATAAAATAAAATGGCAATAACCATTCTATCCCTATTTTTAATAAAGAGAAATCTCTAATCAAAATAATTATTTAAATCCTGATAAAATGATATTTGTAATTTACCCAAGTGAAATAAAAGATTGCTTAATTCAACATAATTAAGATTAAAGAAATCTTCCAAATAAAATTAGGGAACTAAAAACTATATTTAATTCCATTGGAATTAAAACAAATGCCCAATTCAAATGATCAATAAATCATATTAAAATTATTTACAATAATTCAAAGTGAACTAATTTGACATCCTTATAATTGAATAAGAACCTACTGAAAAGATTTGGAAGGTTTTGGAAAAATCAAATGGTGTTTGAAAATATTATTAAATCCTATTTGATTTAAAACTAGAGCCTATTTTGAATAATTAAAAGGCCTTAAAAAGAATAAATAAATTATTCTTAAATGATTCCAGAATGTTTTACTAATCAGTGTTTAAAGCTACACAAAATTTGACAAAAGTTTGAATTCAAATGGATGCTTGAATTGAGTAAATAAAATCAAACCAGAATTAAAGAAAAGGAAAAAGAAAAACAAACAGAACAAAAAAAAAGTGAAAGACTCAGCCCAACCTAACTGGCCCAACTAAGCCCATCGACAGCCCACGCGGGAAACCCCTCTCTGGATCTTTTATCACTCAAACCCGCAGCACTCGACCGCTGATAGAAGGACCCCACTGCCTCCTCCTCTCTCTCACTGCCAAGCGGACCGCACGCCCACGTCACCTTCTTCCTCCCCGCGACGACCACGCCCCTCATTCCTCCCTGGCCGTTTCTGCCGTTGAAACCTCGAGTAAATTCGCCATAACGCTGCAGTGATTCCGCTCTGCAAACGCGCACTCTTATTCGCCTGCCTCTCCTCTCCCTTTCCCCTCTGTCGCCTCACCCTAGCGCGCCCCCAGGCCGCCCAATTTTCCCTTGCACCACACACTGTTCCGACGAGCTACGGCGAAGATTCCGGCCAGCCTCCTCCGCCCCTCGCCTCCTCGAGCACACGGACGTAACCCCCAGACCCTGGCGCATATCTCTGCATCTCGGCCATTGCATTCTACATCGTCGGCATCGACCACTACTAACTTCACCGCCGTCTGTCTCCAACTCCGTCGACCTCTCCCCGTAAGCTCCGTCCTCCCCTTCCTCTACTGATGATGCACGCATGATCGCCAATCTTATGCGCAGCTAATGCCGTTCTTGCTCTATCTTTTTGTGCACCGTAGCGTCGCCCACGTCGATGTCTGACCGCTCCCGAGGCACAGCTCAACTCCGGTGAGCGATTAAGGACAATCTCGTGCGCCCCTTCGCCAGCCAGGACCGCCTTGAGCTTCCCCACGCCACGGAGATCACGGTGAGCCACCTCTCCCCCTTCCTTGCTTCCTCTAGCGCCAGCTCCGACGCTAGCCGAACATCGCCGCTGCGCGCAGCCGTCGAGCGCCGCCAGAACTTGGTCAGGATGATGATGGCCGTTAGATGTCGATCTAATGGATGCGATAGATTCACTTAACACCGAAGGGGTACGCAATATGTGCCGTGCGATGTAACTTGATCCAACACCTCACGTTGCTGATCCACACGAACCGGAACCGACAAATTAGAACACGCCACGTGGCTCTGCTCGTTTGAATTAAAACAGATTTGATCTATTAGATTCTAGATTTTGTAAAATCTATAACTTTTAATCTACACGTCCAAATTTTGCAAACTTTATATCAATGGATTCAGAAAATCAAGCCCTAGCCAACCATGCACTTTTTTTAGAAAATTGCTTCTGTTAAATTGTTTGTTTTTATAGAAACTTGTGTATGCATGTTTAGGTTATAAAATTTATTCCAAAATGTTTTTGAGGATAAAATATTTGGAAAATGGTGTGTTTTGAACCTAATGACCATAGGAAACAAATTGTGGTTTCAAAAATGTATTTGGTAAAGCAAAAGAATAAATCTTTGATTTAAACCATTTCTAGTCAAATAAAAATATGGTTTAATTGTTAAAAATGATTTTGGAGGAAAACCTTTGGGAAATGTTTTGGAAATAAACTCTCTGACCCTAAACACAAGATTTTATGGTTTGAAATAATATTTTGTTAAACCTATAGAATGTTGCCTTGTTAAAAGCATTTCTTCACCACATAAAATAATGACATGGTTTAAAAATGGTTTATGAAGTAAAAACTTTTGCAAATGGTTTTTCCACTTTATAAAATGACCCAAAGGAGTTACCAAATGTTTATAACCTACTAGAAACCACTTTTACAAATAAAACAACCTTTTGCATGCTTGCATGCATTGTTTTGTTACTATGATTTTATGTGATGAATTGCTTGAATGGTAGATTGAAATAATGTTTGCTTGATTGAATTGTAGTGATTTGAAGTGAGTGAACATTTCAAAGAACAAGGAAACTTATACTCTCTACCAAAAAGGCAAGTGATTCTTCATACTTTTGTCCCATTATTTTCACTATGCATTAGTGATATTTCTAAGTAAGACTTACATGGATTTTTTGCTAAGTATAAACCATGCCATGGGAAATCCTAGTAGATGAAACCTTAGTAGAATTTCCTAAGTTAAGATTCCTACTACTATCATGCTTAGCTTAGATAATAGAAAACAAGGGTGGAATATATATTCATACTATGGAAAAATTTCTAAGTCTGAGGACTTGTGTTTTGTTTAATAAAACAACTAAGTGAATGAATCACCTGGGTGGAATGGAAGGAATGGTTTGTGTTGAGTGGTCATGAAAGTCTAGTATGCTGGGGAAAACTTGGGCATCACCAAGTCCAGTATGCTGGGGAAAACTTGGTGTCTCACTTGTGGATGGCCACCTAGGAACAAAGAGATTTGAGATGTCAAATGTTGAGAAGCTTCAAGTGCAGCCACTTGGCATTATGGGCTCTGCCTGGATCATATAGGTTGCAATAACTTAGCCAAATGGACAGTGGGTGCTAGGGGTTTGATAGGTTGGAGCGCGTCCATTCTGGTCTAAGGGAAGGCTTCTGAAAGATCTTATCTTGGTGAAACCAAGTCTTGTGGGGAAAGTGCACCACCTCTGCAGAGTGTAAAATCTAAGTACTTAGCCATGTCCCTGGCAAAGGAAAATTTGAGCATCAAGACATGGAAGCTATCAAGAATCTCATCATCCAAATTTCTAAGTTAAAAACTTGTGGTTGAACAAGGGTTTGAGGTTCACCAATTTCTATTGGTGGTTCCTTGGGTGATTTTGTCAAGCAAAAACTTAGTGTTTTCAAATGATAAGGAAAAATCTATTTTGAGCAAAGCAAGCCTAAGCTCCACTTAGCCAAATGCATATAGATGATAGACTCCACTATACTACCATATTATCACTTGCCAATACAATTCAAATGTATTGACCCTTGTGGCTGCAACTTGTTATGTTGCAGGTTTGTTTGATATTAGTGAAGTTATTGATTAGGATTACAAGTCTATAACCAACATGTCTGCCTGTGGCACTTTGAAGATGAAGGACCCCATGCTGTTGTTATATTCTGCTGCATTGTAATGAGATAGCCAAATGAGCTATGTAAGATGTAATAAATTATTTTATTCCTGGTTATAAAGTTGTATTATGACCTTTGTTTCTTGATATTACATCTCAACTGTGGATGCTAGCTATTGATCCAGGGACTAGCATTGCAATCACAGGGATCCTTTTCCTTTATAAAGGAGGGATCTTACAGAAGTTGTTGTTTAGTACTACTTGTCATCCCCAAACAGATGGTTAGACGGAGGTGGTGAATAGAACATTATCACAATTGTTGAGGACAATGATCAAGAAGAATCTACGAGAATGGGAAGAGTGTTTGCCACATGTTGAGTTTGCATACAACAGGGTTGTGCATTCTACTACTCAGCTTTGTCCTTTTGAGGTAGTGTATGGGTTCAAGCTATTGACACCACTTGATTTGTTGCCTCTACCATTACATGTGAGAGTTTATATGGAGGCACCAAAACATGCTGAATATGTGAAGAAAGTACATGAGAAGACTCGAGAGGCTATTGAGAAGAAAGGCAAGAACATTGCTGCTGCACGGAAGAAAGGCATGAGAAGACTCGAGAGGCTATTGAAGCCTGGAGACATGGTATGGGTGCATCTGTGCAAGGATAGGTTCCCCAAGCCTCGACAATCCAAATTGAAGCCCCGTGCTACTAGTCCTTACAAGGTGTTAGCCAAGATTAATGATAATGCCTACTCGATTGATATTCCTATTGCTGAGTTTGGTAGAGTTAGCAATAGCTTCAACGTTGTTGATTTGTCACCATATGAAGGAGAAGACCTTGGAGCGTCGAGGTTGACGCCTTTTGAAGGGGGGAGATGATGAGGACATCCCTACAATTACACCTACCCCAAATACTACTAAAGATGTTCAAGTTGCTGCAAACAAGGTTAAGTCCAATGAGATTATAACTGGACCTATTTCAAGAGCTTGTGCTAAGCTACTAGAACAACATGTGAATTTGTTTCTTAATGAGCCTGATGTTTTACTTAATGAGAACTTTATACTACCTAAGTCATTGTGTTATTGTATGATCAGGTAAATTGGAGAAGAAGGCGAAGCACGGAGCGAGGAGATGAAGCTCATGGAGCACAACATGATGATCGCCCAAGGATGCGCGAGGGAGGAGCGGGGAGGAAGGCGCGAGGGAAGATCATCAAGAGGAGGGCAGAAAAATCTGCCAGGACCAGACTATCCGGGTTATACCAACAGGAGTGTTCGGCCCTCCCAAGAGGCCCCCGGGCGTGGACATACTGTAGGCTACATCGAACATCACCCGGACATCGCCCGGAAACTTTGAAGTTTCCGGCCAGACCGGACTGTCCGGCCCATATGGACCGGAGTGTCTGCCCCCACAGTACTGTCCGACTCATACGGACCGGACTGTCCGCCCTGACAGAATCCTGATCCGAATCAGGTTGTATCCGTTTTAGTCGTTTGCGTCTAGTCTCGGTTTTTGGCTGCCCCAGCCGCCCATATAAGCCCTGGGACGTTCCCATAGTTAAGGTTAGACGATGTTAAAACTATTTTGGAGTTGTTTCTTATTAAGAACCTCTGGAATTACCCTATGATCAAATTATCTACTCCAATTGAGTGTGATCTATTGTTCCATTGGGAATTAGTGGATTGCAAACTACTGTTCGTGGTCGACGGCTACGTGCGCAAGAGCGTGGTGTTGTGAATATCCCATAGGGTTCGAGAGCTGTTGCATTGGCATCAGGGTTCGAGCGGGAGAGTACATAGCTACATGCTAGTTATGTATCATCCAGCATCATCCTCGACAAGTGCTTGTTGAGAAGATCGGGCCACCCCATATCAGATATTCAACACATATTAGACTATAAGGAATATAATACCATCACTTGTTTGTTTCATCTTGCTTGCAAATCTTAACATGAAGTGCAGAATGGCCAAGCACCATGGAGGAGGACTAATAATTCTGCAGGTCGCACATCCTCTTGGACATCCTGACAGTCAGCACCTTCTTCTCGTGATTTTGCACCAGCTACTACCACATCCAAAGCCACCACAAGGCTTCCTTCAGCTCCTCCTCCACCGTCATCCAATGCTCCTGCTCGTAGTGCATCTTCTATGGCTTCCATGGGTAAAACAAAGGATATACAATGCCGCAAGTGCTGGGGTTATGGTCATATTGAGTGATAGTGCACAACACAGCGTGTTAAGATGGTGCGTGATGATGGTGAATATTATTTCGCAAGTGACTTTGATGAAGATACATTAGCTCTTATTTCTGCTCGAGATGGAGATAATTCTGATTTTGAAGAAGAGACAGAGATAATGGGAGCTGAAACTGGTGATCAATACAAGAGCTTAGTGGCACAACGTGTGTTAAGTGTGCAATTGAGCAAATCTGAGCATGATCAATGCCACAACCTGTTCCAAACATGCGGCGTTGTCAAGGAAAGAGCTATAAGGATAATCATTGATGGAGGGAGTTGTAATAATCTAGCTAGTGTTGACATGGTAGAGAAGCTTGCACTTCCAACAAGACAACTCTAACATTCATATTACATCCAATGGTTTGAGAGTTCTCGCAAGATCAAGGTAACAAGAATGGTACGTGTCTATTTTATTATTGGTACGTATTCTGATTTTGTTGATTGTGATGTTGTACCTATGCAAGATGCAAGTT
Organism: Avena longiglumis; assembly: GCA_030063025.1. Lineage (NCBI taxonomy): Eukaryota > Viridiplantae > Streptophyta > Magnoliopsida > Poales > Poaceae > Avena > Avena longiglumis. Next base: position 230,373,678 of record CP125978.1, read on the forward strand.
TGTTCTTTGTTACTTGGTAGACCATGGCAATTTGATAGATAATCTGTTCATAATGGCAAAACTAATCACTATTCTCTTATGCATGATGGAAAGAAAATTGGTATAAAACCTATGACTCCCGAACAGATTTTAAAAGATGATCTTGCTAGAGCTAGTAGAGCTAAAATTGAGGAGAAAACTAAAAGTTAGAATCAGATTGTTGTTGCAGACTTTGTACCACCAAAGAACACTAAATATGATTCTAAACATGCTACTGAAATTCGTTTGGATAGTCCATGTATGCTTGCAAATAAAATTGATATTGCTGACCTAGATGTAAACAATACTCAATGTTATGCAACTATTTGCAAAGAGATTTTGTTTTCATTTGAGGATATGCCTCTTTCTTTGCCACCTGCTGTTGCTAACATTTTGCAGGAATATGAGGACGTTTTTCCCACTCAGATGCCATCAGGACTACCTCCTATTAGAGGAATTGAGCACCAAAATGATCTAATTCATGGTGCTACGCTGCCCAAACGCGTGCCATATCGAACCAATCAAGAGGAGACAAAGGAGATACAACACCAAATTCAGGAACTACTCGACAGAGATCATATACGTGAGTCCCTTAGCCCATGTGTTATTCCTATTATTTTGGTACCTAAGAAAGATGGTTCTTCGCGCATGTGTACTTATTGTAGAGCTATCAATAGTATTACTATTAGATATCGTCATCCTATTCCACGTTTAGATGACATGCTTGATGAATTGAGTGGCTCTACCAAGTTTTCTTAAGTTGATTTGCGTAGTGGTTACCACCAGATTCGGATGAAATTGGGAGATGAATTGAAATCTGCATTTAAAACTAAGTTCGATTTATATGATTGGTTAGTGATGCTGTTTGGTTTAACTAATGCACCCATCACATTTAAGAGATTAATGAACGAAGTTTTACGTGCTTTCATTGGAAATTTTGTGGTAGTCTACTTTGATGATATTCTAATTTATAGCAAATCTTTAGAGGATCATTTGGAACATTTACGTGATGTTGTCAATGCTTTACGCGATGCATGTTTGTTTGGTAATCTTGAGAAGTGCACCTTTTGCACCAATCGAGTTGCATTTCTTGGCTATGTTGTTACATCACAGGGCATTGAAGTGGATCCAGCCAAGATTGGAGCTATTGAGAATTGGTCGTAGCCCAAGACGGTCATGCAAGTGAGGAGTTTTCTTGGCCTCACTGGTTTTTATAGGCGCTTTGTGAAGGACTTTGGATCAATTGCCACTCCGCTGAATGAACTTACCTAGAAGGATGTACCCTTTGTTTATAGGCCTTCGTGATATTGAAAGATAAGTTAACACATGCTCCATTACTCCATCTTCTTGATTTTAATAAGCCTGAGGCAGTATAAAGTTCTCATTAATTAAAACATCAGGCTCATTAAGAAACAAATTCACATGTTGTTCTAGTAGCTTAGCACGAGCTCTTGTAATAGGTCCAATTCTAATCTCATCGGATTGAACCTTCTTTGCAGTAACTAGAACATCTTCAATAGTAGTTGGGGTATCCTCATCACCAAGCTTCCGTATTGTCGGGCTTGAGGTTCCAGGCTTCCTCCCTTGACTCTGTGCTTGTTAGTGTGAACCTATTATGGTCATAGGACGGAGTATGAAGTAGTATACCATTCAATAAGGTAGGAAGTGGGATGTCAAAGAGGAGAGAATTCACCTTTGGAGTCCATGACGACATGACATGTGTTGGAAACCTTGATATGTTAACGACCGTAGGTCGGGCTACATCACTAAGACTATAGCAGTAATGAAAAGCTTTGGAGATAAGCTCCCTGCTAAGCTTGGGGACCCAGGAATACCAACAATCTCCTGTGCTATTGAAAAAATCAATATATTTTACACTCTTTGTGATTTAGGAGCAGGTGTTAGGGTTATGCCTTATTCCTTATTTAAGAAATTGAACATAGGAGAGTATTCCCCTACTTCAATCACTCCGCAAATCGCGGATAAAACAACTAAATAACATGACGGTATGATCGAAGATGTTTTGCTTCGGATAGACCAACATGTTATACCCACTGATTTTATTATACTTGATGTTCCTAAGGATGACAAATTTTCTATCATCCTTGGAAGACATTTTCTTAGCACAGTTGGAGCTAACGTAGACTGCTCTAGCGGTAAGATTGTCTTTAATATATATGATGATAAGATTGTTCTCTACTTCCGTATGAAACCGGAGCATAATGGAAAATATGTTCCACCACCTAAGCGTGTTCAAGCAGCAAAAAAAAGACGAAGAACAACCTGAAGTAAACGCTGATGGTATGGAGATTGGCTAAAAACCAAGGCCCCGGAATGAAATACTTAATTTGAGTTAACCCATTCTCAATAAATTAAGTTTAAATTTTTATTTTATTATTATTATTATTATTTTAATTAATAAATTTGTTTCAAGTCCTGATGTATTCAGAGAATCTACCCTTGAGGAGGTAAAGAAACAAGAGAAAAATGAAAGGGGGTTAAAGTAGGGTTCAGACTAGGAAACGAGCGGCGGTATGGTCATACGATCCCATACCGCGCACCAGTTCCGATCCTTGACAAAACCAACGAAGTTCACTATACTAATAACGAGCAACGGTACAGGCCGACGCGCCCGTAGAACGTGTCCATACTGAATTTCGACATAGACTACGATGCTCACAATGTTGATAACGAGATATGATACGGACAAGACCTTCCTGTACCGTCCGGTCATACCAAGCCCTCGAGGTTTGATATTGAACCGTAATTTGATCCAATGGTGATGACCAGCGGTATGGGATAGATGTGCCCGTACCACCCGTCCGTCCCGAGTGCGTTGCCAGGTAAAGACCGATGGCGGCTGGCTCCCAGCCAGCCTCCTTCTTCTTTCTCATTCTTACTTGTTCTTTCTCTCTCCACCTCAAACCCAAATCACCTAGAAATTTTGATTCTTCACCGATTTCATGTTTTTCAGTGGGGGAATCTTCACATCAGTACGTTTCTCATCCGATTCACGCTTTATTTTCTGAAATCCATGGTTGAATTCCTCACATTGGCTATCTAGATGAGTTCATCATATTTTGAGATAATTTTTGATTCCTCGCATTAGGATTTATAACTTCTTCCTGTAATCGTTTTTTTATGTGATAAAAACTTGATACCCATATTTTTCTTTGTAAACTTTGTAGCACAATGCATAACATTAGAAGAATCCTCCGCAAGGGCATGGGCATGTCTGGGGCCTCGGGCTCCTCTATGCCGCCAAGATCAAAGAAGAGGCCTTCGGAGGGGGATAACTTGAGGGCCAACAAGAGCTGAGACTTTGAGAGGGTGATCAAACGCAAGGTCTTGCCTACCAAGTGGGTAAACCCCGAGTTTCTCACCCACCAAGGTCTCTTGGAGGACTTCAAGCAGATAACTAAGCATGCGGGCATGGTCTCCTTATCCTACTGCTCCGTCGACACCTACAAGCTCGCTACATTCAATTTCTTGTCATCATTTCATGCTGATCTTGAAGCCCAAGAGTGTAATTGTGTTGTAAGTTTCTTGCTCAATGGGAAAATCTGCAGCCTCTCCTTTTATGAATTTTGGGATTGTTTTGGTTCTCGCATGAGGGAGGATTTGAAATTAATGACAATGTGTATGTGGAGGAAATTCAATCTTAGGAGCAGATTTCTGTCCACAGGAACACCAATTATTTGTGCAAGAAGAATGCAACCATATAGAATCCCACTATCTGTTTTTTCACACTTTCTTAGTGAATTCTATTTTTGGGAAAGGAGATGTTAATGGCAGGCCATGAAATGAGCGTAATTCATATGGCTTTGCACCCCGAGATGGAGCACAAGGTAAACTTGGGTGCTTTATTCATCCAACACTTTCTCCGCCAAAGGGCAGCATCCTCTCGGACATCTGTTGCAGAGGCTTGATCAGTCAGATCGCCTACACAAGTGGTTTTGTCTTGCCATAGGAAAGAGCCGTGGCTAGCAGTAATACTCTGGATGATATCCACATGGCTAGCACCAAGATCATGGGGTTCTATAGACTCAACGCTCCCTTCGTGCATACCAGTTTTATTTTGAGACTAACGGTGATCTCCACCAAGTTTTGCTTCCTTTTGTTCAAGGTTTTGGCTTTCTAGGTAAACAGAATTGGGTCCTCACACACGAGGACTTCCAGTAGGAATTGATCCTCTCAGGACGGATCGCACCACCAGGAGGTCATCCCAACTGGAAAGCCACGGTACCGCCAACAACAAGAAGGGCAAGGAGGAGAAGATTGGAACACATGAGGTCAGTGACTATGGTCGGTAGCACCACCACAATTAGCCTTTCCTCAGCACCAGCATCGTATGCCTCCACCACAACCGTGATTCGACTATGTCCCATGAAGTGATTTTGACCAGGTGGTACATCGCATCAACAACATTGAAAATATGTTGCAAGATGCGAATGCCAACATAGTTGATCTAACTCAGAACTTCACTTCTTTTATGACTGATTTTTCAAGCCACAACCCGAACTTTCCATACCAGCAGCCGCCGCCTGATGGTAGTGGCAACTTTTGATTCCAGTTAGACCAAGAGCCGAAGCTTGGGGAGGTTAAACTCCTCCCATATTTTGCATTCATCTTTTTCATCCTTCTTTTGATTTATTTTATTTTCATTATGAGTGCATTTTTACTTTTAGTTTTTCATTGATAAAAAAATCTAAAAAAATTAGACTAGCTTTATCTTCACTTGTGCGAATTTCTCTCTGCTCATGTTGATTTTTCTGCAGGTTGCTCGCTTCTAGTGACTTAGCTATAAAGATGAACACGAAGAATTGGCTCAAGCAAGAGGCAAGCAAGTAAGAGGAGTTATCACATTCTTGTTTTCCCTCTTCTTGTAAGTTTATTCATGAACATTTTATGTTTGTTTGGTTGCACTTGAGTTCTACGCCGCACGTAAGTAGCTATCTTTTAAGGCTTGGGCTCAAAGGCTTTTGTAAATACTTTGGTTAAGACTTGCGATAATTATTATCAGTTTGAAAAACAACCATTTGGATTAAATTCCAAAAAAAGTGAGAACAAGAGAAGTGTCTATCGACAACTTTGGTGCCATGTTTTTGTCTTAAAGGCTTAATCTTAGTAGTACTCAACCCCACATACTAATAGTTGACTTGATGACACCTTCTGAAAAAGAATTGTTTGATAGAATGAACTTTTTATAGCGGAGAGGGAAATGCTAAAACATGTTTTACCTTGTTGAAAAGGATAGAGAGGAAATAATTCTATGTTTCTCATACACACCTATAGGATGCTAGTAACTCCATAGGCCTCTGAATGATCTATGGTATAACCCTGGGTTTCGGCTATGAGTTGATGACATGAGTGGCATAAGTGTCGCTATATGGTCAAAAGTATTAGTACTCTCAAAGGTTGTGTAAGCATTTTATTAAAAGAAAACAATCATTAACCCTTGAAAGAGGAAGAAAAAGGGGGATAAGAAGATATGAGGTGAAAACATTGTATACTTTTTGAGAGCTTTGGTATCACTCACCACCTAAAATGAATAATTAGAGTTCTTCAAAAACAAGGAGAGGAAGAGGTGTTTGATAGCCGTGATTATCGAAGTGGGTGTTAATGAAAAATCTCTAAAATTATCCTTCTTTTGACATCTACTTGTGCACCCTTAACTTTGATGCAAGTGACCTCGCTTAAAACATTTTTACTCTCATAATAAGAGAGGCGCTAAAGAGAAATTGATCTACAAGACCAACCAAAATTTTGACAATCTCATTTGGATTTTTAAGCATTATTAGGTATCAAGTTATTTGCGTCTCAGAATTGAACCTAAGTGCAACTGTTCAGATATATCATGGTCGTGATCAAGGTTGCAGGATTTGAGACAATGGAATATGATACAACCTCAAACTTGTAAGTATTTTTGCCTTGATTCAATTCATCGCTATTACACATTATAGCTTTTTCACTCAAGGGCGACTAATAGCTAAGCTTGGGGAAGTTGATAGCTCCAAATTTTATCACTTTTTACTATTGATTTTCCTATTGTTTATTGTCAGATTTCATTGAAGCATACCTCTTTTCACTAACGTTAATGTCGCAATTAGAAAACCCTTGGTTTCTTGTGATGGTTTTTAGGTAATAAACATTTATTGAAGATCTAATGGCATTTATGAGCTAATTACACCTAAAGAAGCAAATCTCCAACTGGAGCCCCTTTCATTATAGGCGTGTGTAACGACCTGTGGTACGGTCAGGATGCGTCCATATAGCCCGCTCGTACTGCATGCCATCGGCTCCGCTATATCAATAGAATCTACTTTCATAAAGAGGGGATGACGAAAGAAAGAATAGAGCCACAACAAAACTCATCCAGAGAGAAGAGATCAGATCTGGAAGAGGAGAGAACATCTCCTCATTCCTCGACGATCTTCACCTCTTCAACCACACACTCCATCATCATCCCCATCACAACTTAGAGAGAAAGAGATTGGAAAATGTAAGATTAGGGTTGATGAGTACATCCCTATATTTACACCTGCCCCAATTACTACTGATGATATTTGTAACATCCTAGCATTTAGGAACCAACAAAGGGTAGAATTAGGAATTTGTGCATATGCATGCATTCATCTGTAAAATGCGGGTACATTTTTTTGCCAAACTAAAAATCTAAAGTGATCAGAGTTTCTTTCACTCCCTGTGTTTATGAATAGATATTGAGAGTGATCGTTATAAATTATGACATGATCTTTTTGAATAAATGTGTTTTGAGGGGGAGAATTTGAATTCAAAATTGAAATTTGAACTTATATTTAAAAGTTAAGATTCGTTATTTTTAAAATGATTGAGTAATAAAATTTGTTATAATAATGAGATAATAATAAATAATAGGATTCAAAGTAAAGTAATTTAAATAAGCAATGAATTCTTATTTTTTATCTTTATTCCATAAACAGTTTACAAAGAGGAACTTATTCAATTAATGAAAAGGTTCATTACAGTAAAGAAATTACAACAATTGAAATTTAAATAATAAAATATTACAATATTATTGCAAAAAGAATAAAATAAGATATTACAAAATCTTTACAAATGAATCAATAAACATTACAATGAAAATCTACTTATCTATCTAAACCTATACTAAATCTTGAACACCAGATCATGTAGCTGTAACAAAATTCAATATAGAAAAAAAGTAAAATAAAAGTTTAGATATTAAAATACTCTCAATGGAGAGCAGTGTGGTGCACTGCTCATACTACATCATTGAGTATTAATACAGGGGCAAGTTTCACCAATATGAAAGAATTGTTTCTTCATCATAAATAAACCATAGGTCAGATTTTAACAGCAAGCAAGAGTGGCAAGTTTCACCAGGTAAGTAACATGTAAATGGGTCAAAAGGTAAAACACCTCATCGATCTGATCCAAACCATGTACCAAGCACACAGACATCACAATCACCTAAATGCATGGTGAGAGCTGTCAACATAGCAGCAGCTGCTACACAAGCAAAAAGGATGAGCTAGCTGTGGCAAGGCTCACAGTAGCATCTTTTTACTTCCAACACCAAACCAGGAGCACACTAGGCTTAGCAAGAGCCAAGCAAATCATCAACTAACCATACACAAGATCATCCCAGTACTCACCAGATGGTGACATAAGGAGGTGGTGGATCAGGTGGACAGCAAGGACAAGCTTATAGGAACCAGAAGGTGAAGGCGAAGATCAAGGCCAAGTTACAGGTACTAGAAGGAGAAGGACAAGCTCAAGCCAGCAGCACCATTAACAAGATCCAGCCAACCAAATAAACCAGCCACAACCACAGCAAATGAACTGTTGTGGTGAGTGAAATAAAACCATCACATGAGCTTATTATCTTCTCTAGACTAAGATTCATGTGTTGTTTTATATCTAGATCTCTTAGAAATCACCCAAGTGGGGTGAATCCATCATAGATGATCTTTTAAATGAAGACTATACTTTAATTCTACCAAAAAAACCAGGATCTCAGACCAGCATCATAGATCCTGGATATGATAGCAAAATCATATTTTCCAACATGTACATAACATAGCTTATGAATTCTGGGAACATCTCCTAGTGGAGTAGCACCTCAGAGTTCATAAATCCTATGCAAAATTATAAATCTATGAGGAACCCAATCATCTTAGCCAAAAGGATTCAAGATCCAGTAACCAATGATAACCCCAGACATTTCCATAAGGGACAAAAGATAGGAAGCTAGTTCCTATGCCTCAGACCAACATCACAGGCAAACAAGTTTAAGAAGAAAATTCCAACTTAACTTTGATTCAAATCCAATACTAAGCCCAATAGAATCAAGCCAATAGTAGAACATAAACTTGTGTGCTATTTAAAAATGGTGTCACAAAGTTAGGTTCTAAATCAAGAAGAGACATTATTGAGCTTGCATAATTAAATCTATAATATCATCTTCTTGGATCAAACCAGGAATCCTTACCAAGACTATATTTATCCACATAATTAGGGTATCACTATAATTATATCATTACTCTAATTCTGAGTATAATCCCACAAGTGAGAGCTCAACAATTCAGTGGGTAAGCACTAACAGTGTCACTGTCTGTACTAATATTTTGATGGTGGTGAACCCACAAATCACCAAAACCACCAGTAAAATTCCACAGTAGCATTACCATTCTGGCCATGCACAACCATCAATTGGAAGCAATACTATAAGGCCACCAGCATCATATAATCAAATGAAAACAGTGAGCAATTTAGTATTTTGATCACAATCCTCATTAGTCATTACCCTTAGTCCAGTTCATCATGTACAACTAAACAGAGGGAGGAACCATATAACAGGATATGAACCCTAATTAGGGATACATGACAGAGACACACATCATAACTCAGGAGGGGCAGAGGACAGTTATCACTAGGGGGAGACCGAAATCAAACTCACACAAAGGTCCTCGCTGAAGATTAGAAGAGGAAGCAGAGGGGCCTACGTGCATGGCAGCACGGGGATAACCCCAAGGGGTGCTGCAACCCGCACCGAGATGAGGCGGCGTCCATAGTAGCGCTTGAGGACGAGCAACACCACCACCGCAACACACGAACACCCCGCAGCACCACTGGGGCAACGATGGAGGCATCACCAGCACAACTCCAAACCCTAAGGTTCGGGATGGGGCCAGCCTGGCCGCAGGTGAGCCCCAAATCGAAATCAGATTGGACTAGATGACGGAACAGGGTCGACCACTACACCATGCACCACGGCGGCGGCCAGAGAGGACCATGGCGGCGGGAATCGCACGGCGGCGGTGTCGACGACCATGGGGTCGAGGAGGAGAAGAGGTGAGAACGAGAGAGAGTGGAGGTAGTGAACTAGGCCGATAGGGCCAGTACCACTTCGGGTAGTATTTGGACCAGGCCAATTGGGCCAAGATTGGCCCAAATATCCCAATGGGTTGGTCTAAACCCTAAAAGGATTTTAATAATTAAGTAAAAGACCTCAATAAATCCTAGAAAATAAAATAAAAGTCTTAAAAATACAAACAATATATTTTTAGATTCATAATAAAATAGCCAATTAAATTAAATTGAGAAATAATTTTTAATAAATAAATTTTTGGTTAAAGATTTTATAATATATATTCCTTATGGAATTTTATAAAAATCAAGATTATACATAAAAAAAATTATTATATTTGGTTATTATAGTATTTTACAAAAATACAAAATAAATATTTAAAGTTACCAAAATAAAATCTCCTTAATTAAAATGCTTATTCTTAAAAAGAATTATTAAGTAAATAAATATAAGAATTAAAAATTAAATAAAAATTAGTAATATATTACATTATAAAAATAGTGAATATAATATTTATAAAATATTAAGGATATTCCTTAAAATGAATTTCTTAATTACCTAAAGAAATTCCACGAAACTAAAATATTGGGTAAAACACACAAAGGAAATAAATGATAAATGATGCATGTTCATTTTTGCTTCTTTAAATATTGTCCTTACCGGGCAATAATGGTGTTTTGTAGACATAGAAGCTCAAGGTCCAGTGCAAGCATCCGACTTCACTACCTTGCAATCATAAGGCAAGTTCATCACTTGATCATGTCCTTTGAAGAGTATTTATCAAAGAAATTACAAATTGTGTGTTATCATCTATGTTTCAAAGAAAGAAAAGATTATTTTGTCAAAACAAATAAATGTGTATATCATCCTAAGTGATGATATGGATAAGGTGAGCAATGGAAACTAGGGTTCCATTTCAATAAAATTAATCACCTAGGACTTAACAACCCTTGTCATCAATGGTTCTAGCACCGTATATCACACGTTAACCATGAGATTTGGAATGGGACGGAGAAGTCAGTTGTATCTTCTTCCTCTCGCATGTAGCCGGATGTGCAAGTTGTGGCTGTTATCCTTGTAGCGTGCATTATTTGGTAATTCGTAGAGGATACGCGGCATATGGGTGGGAACTCTCAACGTCCCACGATAGTTCTAGCATCTGACGGTCTGTACTAACCATTGCCGTAATTCAATGGGTGGGCATGATGTACACCAAGGAGACATGCGGGGTCGTGAAGGGTGAAGTGATTGGCTTGGATCACCTACTAGGCCCTACATCATGGAATTGTGGACTAGAAAGTTCGCCCGGTTGTGCAACAAGGAGTTGATATCTCGTGGGTAAAGTAACACACCTCTGCAAAGTGTAAGAATTGTAACTTGTTACTCCCTGTTCCGAGAAGGAGCTATGAATGCGGCAGGAAAGGAACTCCATGAAAGTTCTGGTCAACCTGTGGATGCTGATGGGCATAATTTTTAACAATAAAATCAATCTTTGAAGAAAGATTTATGAAAATTCCATAGTTCCAAGGACTAATAGTCTGAGGTGGTAGATAGAGCATCAAACTTCCTACCCGTGAATCCAGAAGAACTTGTTGGGTAATGTTGTTACTCACCCTTTCCTTTGATTTCCTGCTTAGACTCTGAGAATCTAGAAGAAACCCCTCTGTATGAAGCAGAATGTCAAGATGACATCTTCTACGAGGAGCCCGACCTGTCGGGCGGTGTGGAATGGGTGGACTACAAGATCCGATATGGAGTGGACGACACAGAGTCAGATTAGTTTCCTTAGTTATTAGTAACCAATTGATTCGAGCAACATGAACCATATATAATAAGTTGCTGAGCCCAATTAGGAGTTGAAGTTCTCACTTTAAAACTTCCGCTGAAACACTTTATATGTGGTTTGTAAGTTGAATCTTTTGAAGTTTTGAACTTCTGGTATTGTAATAATAATGTGTGTATGTTTGTAATATGGACCCGCAATGTGTAACACCCTCAGAATCAGCCCTATGCAAGTTTTAGCGAAACCTGCCAAACCCGCATAGAAACGATTCAAAGGTCCCACCAGGCACTTTCGTGCGTGTGGAAAACGAAGTAATAACATTACACAACAGTCCTCGATGGGACCCATGTAAGTATATATATACAACACGACTCCATGAGTCAAGAATACTATAATATACAAAGATCCAAATCACCTTGAAAATGATAGAGTCCGACTACGGACAAGATGCAAATGGGGCTAAGAGCCCCGAAGAATAACCAATGGCGCCCATAACCGCCCAGGCCAAGCGGAAGGGTAACCCGCTAACGACCGATCTCAAAACCTGCTTAAACAAAAGGGGTGCCGCAAAGGGCAAAGGAAAGAGAGAGCGGTCAAGATCGAGGCCAAGACATCATGAGGCTAGAATTCGGCGGTCCTCGCCTACATAGGTATGGTGGACTGAAGCGGCAGCGGCAGCATGCACTAAACAACCTATAGAGACTCGATATAACTATCGGCTATCAGAGAGGGATACGAAAGACCTATTCGGAACCAACCTGATGCTACCATCAAACAAACCCATCCTGGCATTTCCCCCTCGAGACCAAACGAGGAAGTCAACCGAGGAACTCACACCGTGGGCAGTTTTAGTTATTCAGTTATCGTTGCAGCAATTACTAGTCAGGTTTAGATAGTCATCCTGATAAGATAAGCAGTGGGCAGTTTTAGTTAACCATTCCGTTGTAGTTGCGACACTTACTAGTCAAATACAATTAGCATGAGATATCCCAAAACCCAGCAGATGTTGGTACTTTTATTTAGCCATTCCGTTATAGTGAAGCTAATTACTTGTCATTATCAAGTCAAATTTATAGCACTACTTTAGTTATAGTTGTCTATGATCGAGATACTATGCTCCAAGTCGTCCATAACCGCGGACACGGCTTTCAGAAAGTTTTACCCTGCAGGGGTGCACAAATAGCAACACACACTCGATCAACCTCAGAAAAACCAAATCAAAACCCAACGAGGCTTTCACGACAAAGCAATCACAGGATTCAGAAATATTTCAGGGGGCCACCCCATTGAGTACACCAAGAACGGTTAGCTGACTCGAGACGGACTCAAGGTTTATGCGTCAATGGTCAAACGACTAGGAACCCGAAAATATGACGGGCTTGTCGACATCATGAAAACACTCCGCTTCCCTAAATAAAGACAGTGCTCCTCGCACAATTTAATTAAGCAGAAAGCATGGCATAAGTACAGATAGTAAATAAAACCTCAAACTAGTTTTTGGCCCCAAGAAATAAGAATGAATCAAGCTCGCCTGGGGTCCCATAATCCTCCGGATGTGGATAGCGAATATTCAAGGAACAGTATCAAGTACTCGGGGTCCCACGATGTATGGACGGTTAAAAACCAAATAACATCTATTGCCCACCTGTGCCTCTGCATTTACCTACTTCAATTTTAGTTGTTAAACAGTAAGTAAAGTTATGATCATCTCCAACATTAAACATGCGGCAATACTCCAACAACTGTGGTACTTGACGACACGCAATGGCACTTGAGAAAGCGACTACGACACGCAAGTCCAACTAGCTACCAAACAACAGTTAATAGGATGTGTCCAAGGCAATATAAGGCTGCACGGGATATCACGGGTACGAAAACTAGAGCATCGCACACAGATAGCAATAGATCAACAGGAGGGAAATAAATACTATAAAAGTAATATAGGTAGAAAGGGGGGAGGTGCTCGCCTGAAAAAAAACATTGCCGAAGGTTCAACCGAAGATCGGGTCGACACTCGCATCAACTCAACGGCCTTATCCGCGAAGAACCAAAACACTAGAATAAACACCGGATGCAATATTTAATACTACGGCAAAAGATCGGGCATGATGCATGAATGATGTATGACATGGCAAAGCTGCGATGCGATTAGGCCATATTAAGCGGAACCGGGGTCTCGACAATTAAATATATGGTTCTAGTTGTTTAGAACCCCCGCAATTTAGATGTTTTCTTAATAAGGCAAATTATATTACCGGTTCGATGCACAAATTTAAATGGGGCCAATATTAAACTAGATTTGCCCGCATATGGGCCCCATATTTAATTTAGGTGAATCGGCATAACGCCCCCAAACCACACAATATGTATGCAAGCATGTACAAATTAATATGCAACAATATCAATTTCATATATTATAAAAATACGGGGCTTGGAAAGGGCATCACACATTATGGTCGGAGGTCTTGTTTCGGAGGGGTTCGAGGGATCGGTCTTCGGGGGTTCGCCAATGATCCGTGTAGGAGGCCTCGAGGGCTTCGGGTTCGTGAAGGGGAACTTGACATCCATGTAGGCGATCTTGTCGGATCCTTGTCGAAGACCAAGGCGTTTGTAGCGGGCTCGTGTCCCTTGTCGATTGTTCATTGGAATCTAGGAGGAGATCATCTACGTAGACAGAACCAGAGCACTTGAGGAGCAAGAGACTTGGTTCGAACGGAGCACCAAGACCGGCATGCAAACATCACCCACAACGGAAGCACAGGAATGAAGATTATCTACAACAAGAAGGTCATAGATAGCAGTGGATTAGTGGCCTCGGCGAAATATTGCTTGCTGGCCACACACACACGCAGCATCCAGGTGAGACCAGAGATTGATGGACGACTTCGAACGTGTGGACGAAAAGCACCGGCGACCGAAAGAGCTTGGCCATGAGGGGTCGGACGACGACGTGCGGCGAAGGTCGGGCCAATGGCCGGAGAACATATGTCCTGGCGTAGCTCGCCGTCGCGGCGACGATGGAGGAGCCGACGCGAGGAGGCGGCCGGAGGTTGCAGGGAAGGTGACCGAGAGAGGCGGCGAGGAGGGCGCGTCCGGGAGGAGGGAGGCGCCAGAGGGCCGGTGAGGGTGCCGGCGAGGTCCTGCCCGCGGGGTCGACGCCGGCTTGCAGAGGCATGGAGGAGGCGCATGGGGAGGGGCGGCGGTCGGCCGGGAGAGGTGAAGGAGGAGGGAGGCGGGGCCGGCGAACAGGGGCGACATCGACGAGCAAGACCCGAGCGGCGGCGGCCCCTGGTCGATTGCGGGCAGAGCACGCAGGGAGGGGAGGGGCTATGGCGAAGGAGGTCCAGACGAGGTAGACGGCAACCGGCGGCAGCATCCAAGGAAGAAGAGGACGCAGCCCCTCAGAGAGGCGGAGCTTCATGGCCGGCGGGCGGATGGGCATGGTGCCGGGGCAGGCGGAGGGCGCTGTCAGGCAGGCGATCTTGGCCGATCTCGGGACGACGAGGCGGCGGACCATGAGGTAGGGCGGTGGCGGAGGAGAGGAGGGATTAAGGGAAGAGGATGAGCGGGGTGGCCAGAGTGACAGGGGAGTGGGGTCAAGGTGGGCGTGGGGATCGGTGGGGTGGGAGCGGGTCCCTGAGACGTGGGGTCGGGGTGGGGCCAGGAGAGGGCGCCAGGGGAGAGAGAGAGAGAGGGAACGTGCGAGGGGCCAGGGTGCGGGGAGATAGGATCGGGGCATGGGTGGGACCAGGGCGAGGGGGGATTGTCGGTAGCGAGGTGGGTGGGATTCTGAGCCTCAAGCGGGAGGAGGGAAAAGATGGGAAGGGATTAGGCAGGGTAGATCTAGGTTTTGCTAGGGTTTCTTTTGGGCCGGGTAGTAGGTAGTCTGGCCCGGCTGGGCCTCTGGCCTAACCGGCTGGACTGCCTCCCCGGACAAAAACGTTTTATTTATTTTGTTTAGTTTTAAATATTCTTTTGGTGAAATAGTTTAGGCAAACAAAAGATCCAGGAGGACCGAGGGTTTGATTTGAAATAAAAGACGGGGATATTTATAAAACAAATAGAGACTTTTAGAGAAATAGTTTTAGGTTAAAAGATGCATGATGTCATGATGATGCAATGCACAAAATCAACGCGATTTTCTAGTTGTGGTTTTAGCGGGATGCCACAATTCGACACCACTAACAATGGATCTCACCCTCGAGATCCGCCTCATGGTACCGGGAAGAAGGGCGGCGATCTGAATCCTTCGCGCTTCGTGTAGATCCTCGCGACACCACTAACAATGGTTCTTACTCCATCTTGAAAATGGCGACACCACCAACAAGGATTGTTCCCCATTCGTCGAGAGATCACTCCGGAGAAACAAAGATGAAGGTAAAGGTCTCAAAAGGGTAAAGCCACCTCTAACTTCCATGGAAGGAGTATAATCAAGATCGATTCACCATTCAATGTGCAAGAGCGAATGATAAGAGTAGTCGGATGGTGATCAGTCCATCGCGCACCCAAAGCATTACTCTGCATATGAATAGGAAATTATGCAACCAACTCTCAGAATTCAGATTGTAGATCTCGACAAGCGAGGTTCGGAAACAAAGGAGTGATGCTGACTCTGCATTGGATCTGGCGTAGATGATGTCGTCGCGTCGGAAAACACCGGAAGGCACGAGAAGGAACAAAGAGAAGTCCATCAGACGAAGGATTCCTCGGATAGCATGAAGACCAGATGTAGCAACACCGTTACCAAAGAGGAAGCGAAACCTCAAGGTACGACAAAAACCCAACCACGAGAATTCTCGACTCAAGAAAGAGAAGAGGGCGGATTCAAAACTCGCAGAGGTGAGAGGAGAGAAGCGAGAGGGTAAGGAGTAAAATCAGACCTAATCGTAACTATCCAACCGATTTTGCAAAATAGTTTTGACACTCTACTTGATTCGTTAGCTAGGTTATCCTACAGTGGACTTGTGGGTATCGCAATCACTGCTCGATACCACTCTTTAACACCCTCAGAATCGGACCTATGCAAGTTTTAGCGAAACCCGCCAAACCCGCATAGAAACGATTCAAAGGTGCCCACCAGGCACTTTCGTGCGGGTGGAAAACGAAGTAATAACATTACACAACAGTCCTCGATGGGACCCACAAAACAGATATATATACAACACGACTCCATGAGTCAAGAATACAGATATAATATACAAAGATCCAAATCACCTTGAAAATGATAGAGCGTCCGACTACGGACAAGATGCAAATGGGGCTAAGAGCCCTGAAGAATAACCAATGGCGCCCATAACCCCTGCCCAGCCAAGCGGAAGGGTAACCCCGCTAACGACGCCGATCTCAAAACCTGCTTAAACAAAAGGGGTGCCGCAAAGGGCAAAGGAAAAAGAGAGCGGTCAAGATCGAGGCCAGACACGCGAGGCTAGAATTCGCGGTCCTCGCCACATAGGTATGGTGGATCAAGCAAGCGGCAGCAGATGCACTAAACAACCTATAGAGACTCGATATAACAATCGGCTATCGAGAGGGATACGAAAGACCTATTCGAACCAACGATGCTACCATCAAACAAACCCATCCTGGCATTTCTCGAGACCAAACGAGGAAGTCAACCGAGGAACTCACACCGTGGCAGTTTAGTTATTCGCTTATCGCTGCAGCAATTACTAGTCGTTTAGATAGTCATCCCGATAAGATAAGCGTGGGCAGTTTTAGTTAACCATTCCGCTAGAAGTTGCGACACTTACTAGTCAAATACAATTAGCATGAGATATCCCAAAACCCAGCAGTTGTTGGTACTTTTATTTAGCCATTCCGTTATAGTGAAGCTGATTACTAGTCATTATCAAGTCAAATTTATAGCACTACTTTAGTTATAGTTGTCTATGATCGAGATACTATGCTCCAAGTCGTCCATAACCGCGGACACGGCTTTCAGAAAGTTTTACCCTGCAGGGGTGCACAAATAGCAACACACACTCGATCAACCTCGGAAAAACCAAATCAAAACCCAATGAGGCTTTCACGACAAAGCAATCACAGGATTCAGAAATATTTCAGGGGGCCACCCCATTGAGTACACCATAGAACGGTTATGACTCCGAGACGGACTCAAGGTTTGTGTCAATGGCTGTAAACGACTGGGAACCCGAAAATGTGACTGGGCTTGTCGATACCGCGAAAACACTCCGCTTCCCTAAACAGTACAGGTGTTCCTCGCACAATTTAAATTAAGCAGTAAAGCATGGCATAAGTACAGGATAGTAAATAAAACCTCAAACTAGTTTGTGTCCCCAAGAAATAAGAATGAATCAAGCTCTGGCTTAGGGTGGTCCCATAATCCTCCCGGATGTGGATAGCGCGAATATTCAAGGAACAGGTATCAAGTACTCGGGGTCCTACAGGACACAAGCGGACGGTTAAAAACCAAATAACATCTATTGCCCACCTGTGCCTCTGCATTTACCTACTTCAATTTTAGTTGTTAAACAGTAAGTAAAGTTATGATCATCTCCAACATTAAACATGCGGCAATACTCCAACAACTGTGGTACTTGACGACACGCAACGGCACTTGAGCAAGCGACTACGACACGCAAGTCCAACTAGCTACCAAACAACAGGTAATAGGATGTGTCCAAGGCAATATAAGGCTGCACGGGATATCACGGGTACGAAAACTAGAGCATCGCACACAGATAGCAATAGATTAACAGGAGGGAAATAAATACTATAAAAGTAAGATAGGTAGAAAGGGGGGAGGTGCTCGCCTGAAAAAAAACATTGCCGAAGGTTCAACCGAAGATCGGGTCGACACTCGCATCAACTCAATGGCCTTATCCGCGAAGAACCAAAACACTAGAATAAACACCAGATGCAATATTTAATACTACGGCAAAAGATCGGGCATGATGCATGAATGATGTATGACATGGCAAAGTTGCGATGCGATTAGGCCATATTAAGCGGAACCGGGGTCCCGACAATTAAATATATGGTTCTAGTTGTTTAGAACCCCCGCAATTTAGATGTTGTCTTAACAAGGCAAATTATATCACCGGTTCGATGCACAAATTTAAATGGGGCCAATATTAGACTAGATTTGCCCGCATATGGGCCCCATATTTAATTTAGGTGAATCGGCATAACGCCCCCAAACCACACAATATGTATGCAAGAATGTACAAATTAATATGCAACAATATCAATTTCATATATTATAAAAATACGGGGCTTGGAAAGGGCATCACACATTATGGTCGGAGGTCTTGGTTCGGAGGGGTTCGAGGGATCGGTCTTCGGGGGTTCGCCAGCGGATCCGTGTAGGAGGGCTCGAGGGCTTCGGGTTCGTGAAAGGGAACTTGACATCCATGTAGGCGATCTTGTCCGATCCTTGTCGAAGACCAAGGCGGTTGTAGCGGGCTCGTGTCCCTTGTCGATTGTTCATTGGAATCTAGGGAGGAGATCATCTACACAGAGACAGGAACCAGAGCACTTAAGGAGCAGTAGACTTGGTTCGAACGGAGCACCAAGACCGGCATGCAAACATCACCCACAACGGAAGCACAGGAATGAAGATTATCTACAACAAGAAGGTCATAGATAGCAGTGGATTAGTGGCCTCGGCGAAATATTGCTTGCTGCCCACACACATACGCAGCATCCAGGTGAGACCAGAGATTGATGGACGACTTCGAACGTGTGGAAGAAAAGCACCGGCGACCGAAAGATCTTGGCCGTGAGGGGTCGGACGACGACGTGCGGCGAAGGTCGGGCCAATGGCCGGAGAAAATATGTCCTGGCGTAGCTCGCCGTCGCGGCGACGATGGAGGAGCCAACGCGAGGAGGCGGCCGGAGGTTGCAGGGAAGGTGACCGAGAGAGGCGGCGAGGAGGGCGCGTCCGGGAGGAGGGAGGCGCTAGAGGGACGGTGAGGGCGCCGGCGAGGTCCTGCCCGCGGGGTCGACGCCGGCTTGCAGAGGCATGGAGGCGCATGGGGAGGCGGCGGTCGGGAGAGGCGGAGGAGGAGGCGGGGCGCGGCAGGGCGACGTCGACGAGCAAGACCCGAGCGGCGGCGGCCCCTGTTCGATGGCGGGCAGAGCACGCAGGGAGGGAAGGGGCTATGGCGGAGGAGGTCTAGACGAGGTAGACGGCAACTGGCGGCAGCATCCAAGGAAGAATAGGACGCGACGGCCCTGTAGAGAGGCGGACCTCGCGAGCGCTGGCGGCGGATGGGCCTGGTGCCGGGGCCAGGCGGCGAGGGCGCCGTCGGCCAGCGGCAGTCGGCCGATCTCGGGACGACGCGGGGAGGCGGCCGGACCCGCGAGGTAGGGCGGAGGTGACGCGGAGGAGAGGAGGGATTAAGGGAAGAGGACGAGCGGGGTGGCCAGAGCGACAGGGGAGTGGGGTCGGGGTGAGCGTGGGGATCGGTGGGGTGGGAGCGGGTCGCTGAGACGTGGGGTCGGGGTGGGGCTAGGAGAGGGCGCCAGGGAAGAGAGAGAGAGGGAACGTGCGAGGGGCCAGGATGCGGGGAGATAGGATCGGGGCATGGGTGGGACCAGGGCGAGGGGGGGTTGTCGGTAGCGAGGTGGGCGGGATTCTGGGAGCCTGGCGGCGGGAGGAGGGAAAAGATGGGAAGGGATTAGGCAGGGTAGATCTAGGTTTTGCTAGGGTTTCTTTTGGGCCGGGTAGTAGGTAGTCTGGCCCGGCTGGGCCTCTGGCCTAACCGGCTGGACTGCCTCCCCGGACAAAAACGTTTTTTTTTTTTAGTTTTAAATATTCTTTTGGTGAAATAGTTTAGGAAAACAAAAGATCCAGGCGGACCGAGGGTTTGATTTGAAATAAAAGACGGGGATATTTATAAAACAAATAGATACTTTTAGAGAAATAGTTTTAGGTTAAAAGATGCATGATGTCATGATGATGCAATGCACAAAATGAACGCGATTTTCTAGTAGTGGTTTTAGCGGGATGACACACAATGTTTCTGTTGTACCACTCTGAGGGATGTGATATTTACGGAACGGTGTTCTATGGATGTCATGTCAACGACTATAGTGTACTACACATGTGGTGGTATGCTGGGTCACCGCAGTTGGTATCAGAGAAAATTGCTTTGACCTTAGGTTGGAAGCCTAGTAAAGGGTATTACCTGTAGGAGTTTATATCAACCATAAAGAATTCTCTAAAAATATATAATGGGTACTCAAATGAGAATATTTCGTTATATATTTTAGTGCGATAATTCTTTGTTATATATTTTAGTGCGATAATTTTTGTTATGGTGCAATATATATTATTGATTACTAATAAAAAATTTTTTTGTTATACAGTATATATGGCAAAAAGTCAAAAAAAAAAAAAAATGGTAATGAAAGAGGAGACTCTCGATGATTATCAAGGATCATTCACTGATCAGCTTCGTCAACTTTTAAGGACTTTTAGTTATCCAACTAAGATCCCAGTGAATACCATAACCTATTATGATGGTAGTATGTTATCCAAGTATCGTGTGAGTATCCAACTTCCAGAGGAGCTTGGATTATATCACGATCTACCTATAGGTGAAAGTAGGAGTCATTTAGTAGCATACCATGTTGTTGTTGTGGAGGCGATAACCAATATCCGGGAGCATAAAGCCTAGGAGTTAGAAGGGAGCACATTTTCTGTGATTCCTCATGATTCTATAGACTCGGAGCCAGTACCGGATCATCTTACTTTAGTAAAGAAGCATCCTAAGTTAGCTTCCAAGTTTATGGATCGATATCGAACAATTATTGCGTATTTTTATAAGACACATCAGGTCATAGTAGAGGATAAAAATGACATGTTAGAGGATCTAATTGATCCAGAACAAAGGAACCGGCTAGCATCTTAGTTGGAGAATGAAGCAAGGAGTAGTGCAAAACCAATCTTTAAGGATATACCTATAGACCCCATATCATTTACACCATATCCTTATTCACCCAGACTAGAACCTACCTATGATCCTAATTTAGATATGAGGTATTCTGTATCAAAAGCTTCTGAGGAAGGATCTGATTCAGAACTTCCTATCAAGAATTCTGATGGATGGAGAATAGGGTCACCTAAGGGATCCTGAGGGAATAAAATGTTAGTGGATGGGTCTGACAGAGTTGTTGGACAATCCAGCTAGATGGGTGCGAGAACCAATCCTAATAACAGTAGTAGAAATACCATATTTGTAGAAAGTCAGGATGAGGAAGAAGATCCTGAGCAGAGAGTGTTTGAATCATCAACATCTTCTCCAAACCCAGTAAATGTACATTATCCAGTGTTTAACTATCTTGCCCAACAGAACACCTAGGGGGCAGCAGAATCTGGGTATTCTGTTGATAACTCTAGGAATGAAGCTCAGGAGATGCAAGAGGGTGATAATGTTGAACATGTTTCAGAAGTCTTTCCAGCTGAGCTGGATGGATTCAATGCACTCAGGCTGAGTAATAACTCAAGTCCCGATACTTCAGATACCGAGTATGTTCCATCTGGAAGGCCATATGTTCCACAAACTTTGCGACGGACGTCACGTCATCACGGTTGGACTTCCGGCATGTATGATGAGCGTCGCGAATACTAAAGACGTAGGTTACTTATTAGGAACTAGCTGGTATTGTGTATTATAGTATGAGAAAGAGGTGTATCTAGATAAGTGGGGTAGTGTTTTTTTATGTGATCTTATACCTATATGGTACAGGTTTGTAATGACTTTGTATTTACTAAGTGGTTTGTAATGTATAATATGTGAAATGCATATTTGGATCTTAATTGGGTTTTGTTTTCCATTGTGTGACTAGTTCTGTGCATGAAGTCAAGCTCAGAACACATGTGCATGATGTAATTATCAGTATTCGCTTTATGTTGCAGAACTAGGGGGTCATGGAATCGGGTGTAGAAACCGAATCTGAACAGCAGCGCATGAAGCGCGAGGCTAAGGAGAAGGCAGATGCAGATGCTGCAAATCAAGGAGCATTACTTTAATACCCCAATTTTGCGTGGGAGCTTTTTGTGCCTTCTTTTAATCCTATTTAGTAGTTGGGACGTTAGGGTATGTAAGTTTGATTTGGAAACAGGAAGTTAGACAAAAGAAAAAGGAACAATAGAAAGAAAAAGAGTGTACTTGTGCTTGAACTAACGACCTACTATTTGAACGCCGTAGCGGCAGCCTTATTGCTCTTGTAGTTTTGGTGTTACAAGAATAGTCACGATTCTTTTATCCTGTCGACATGAAGAAACAAACGGGCTGGGTTGTGGGCTGGACTTATTGTATTCGAGCTGGGCTTGTATTGTAGTTGCGGTGTCCCGTATACTGGAGTCGAGTTGACGCCACCACTAGTCTGCCCTCAAGTTCTTCCAGCGCTAGTCATCTGGTCGCTGCCGCTCCATCCTCTCATTCTACGACATAACTACTACCGGATCGTTGCTGCCGCTTGAAGACCAATATTTCTTCCCCTACTAGTGGTTCTCTTTGTCGGGACCCTGCCGTGAGGGGCGTCGTCCCCATCGTCTCCCGTGGTATGTACCGATGTCCGCATTGTCTCTAATGACAAGATACAATTCATGTTAGTTGTTCAGAATTAGGATCTGCACCTGTGTTTTTGGACCCTTTTGATGCCACTATTATTTTGTATTTAGTAACAGTTTCCATGCTGGGTGTTTCGTGAGATTCAGAGAAACTTAGTTAGGTATCGATTCTGAAATCTTGTTTTTCTTTGTGCTTTACATGTTCACGTTATTTTTCTCTTGCAAGTCTCTAGGTTTACAAGTTGGATAGTTGGGAACTAGTACGATTCTTGTTCATGGCCTTGGCTTCATCTATCGATTAGTACTTTGCATAGCTGTTTTGTATTTTCTAGCATTCAAGGCATACTAGGAAAGGGTGGAATGTTACATGGATATCAGGAATTGGATTAGTGTTTTCTACCTGACTATCTAGGACGAGTCATATGCATGTGCTAGATCAAGTTTTATTGTATTATTATCGGACCCAAGCCTAAGACACAACCATTCTGATTCATGAGTAGTCGCATGTACTGTATTCTGGTTAACTAAATCCATTGCGCTGTAAATTCTATTTCTGTTTAAGATACAACCTGAGAACTTAACCTATGATATTTTGTAGAAAAAAAAAATAGAGGGAGAAAGTAAATGTTGCTTCCATAGAAAACAGGGAGAAAGTAAATATTTTTATTCAGATTCTTGTGCGTAGGACCGATCCAGTATTTTTATTGTATGCTTTTGAAGCGATGATACGAGCGTTTTGAGTGTAATATATGTCTCCATAACATATGTTTGTATTTCTGGTTGGTTCAGACTCCTACAAATTCACGGTTTATACGCAACGGCTGAGGCAAGTCCAGAACGGAATAATACTTGCACGATTCCTCTCACCCAACTTTCATTTTCTAACACTTGCTCTTTATTCAGTTGATTTATATTGGTTATGAGTGAAGACTAATTGGATACATAAAAGGACATAATTGCGCTTGCATTTTACATAGCATATTAAAGATTGCATAGTGTTGTGACCTACTGAGAGGTAGGCACCTTGAGACCGTCGATGCCGAGATGAGTCTCACATTGTCGGCAACCTTCACAAGTTGTAGAGGGTGGATGCCGACGGGTGTCCACTCGAGCGATACCGGTATACGCAAAGAAAAGTGAAAGCAAAGTGCATGTAGGCATATAGGATCATCTCTGCGCTATGACAAGTGTTGAAGGATAATCATTGGTGTTATGTTTTATGTAATGCTTGTTATTTCTTTATGTGCTTGTTGAGTACTTTGTACTCACCCTTGTGCCTTCTATGTTTTTAGGTACCATTGAGAGCGACATGCATGGGATTGGAAGTAGCACCTCTACATGTTTCGATGCACTACTTTTACACATCACAACCTTCTATACATAGATTTGCCTAGTCTCGCTCATGATTATCCTTGACTGATCTTGTACTATAGTATTGGTTGATTTGTGACATCTTTGGTATGAAACTTAATTTCGTCTTGTTGAACTTGGTAGTTGTGTATGTATAATGGAGGTGTATGCTTCTTTTGTTGTCTTGGAAGTCTTCGTAAACAAATGAGACTCTGCTGAAATTTATAGGTTTGTCTTAGTGTTAGGAAGTGTTTTAAAGTAGGGGTAGCACCGCCAGATAGGGTTGATATCTGAGGTGTTATAGTTGGTATCAGAGCTAGGCTTTAGGTCTCTGAAGTAGGTTAATATTAAACAGGATAATTTTCCAAGATGTTTAACAACTAAAACTTTTTTACTTATTTGGCTTAAACAACTAAAAGTTTGATCTAAATTTTTAACAATTTAAGACTTGACACACTGGTGCACAATAGGATGGGTTTGGGTCATGTATTGCATTTATGCTTTCTCTTTAAATTTTACTGTTGATTTCTTCTATCCATATACTACTTTGTGCATGTGGGCGGATTGTAGCCCTGAGAGTCTTGTAGAACTTGCTTCTAGTACCATTGTCCTTTTTATTTGTTTCTAGATGACTAGAGCGAGAGCGAAAGAGAGAAAGAGGGGGAAAGAATCTTCATGGTTGATGAAATCAACATTTGAAGTGCGAATGACATCATGAACATATTAGAGTGATATAATTATATATTTGTGTTTCTTCGTTGGACTCATGAGGACATAGTTCAAGAGTTTTGTTTTTTCATCAAAATTTAATGATAACATAATGTTACCATGGAAGATTAAAGATTGTTTGCCTCGATCTACTTAAAGTTTGATATATGGGTCATGGTGTCCCAAGGGAATGTGAGTAGACAATTGTCTAATCTTAAAGATGAGGTGTGTAGCATCCCAATTGTCTAACAATTGCAATTCCACTAGCCTAGTCTATATAAATGCTACTTCCTATACATAATTGTTGCATCATAACTATATCATGCTCATGTCATCATGCCACCTTGCATTCGAGCATCATATAAAACCCTTTTTGTTTTGGTTCTTATCTCATATGCATTATTAATTGTATTTGCCTCTTGATATTGTATTTGGTTCTTGATATATTGTTTAATGCCCAAGTTGAGTTGGGGGCATATCTTTTATTCAACTCCATCACCTTTCCTTGTCACCACCTTATAATTCCACCATCCAACTAAATATGAGCTTTGCACTTTATTGGGTTTTACCTCTAGCTTATGTGGGTTGGGATGGATCCAAATTCTATTTCCACATGCTCTCATCTTAGCATCATGTTGTTTTCACATTATTGATATGTGGAGCCACCTTTGCATGCATTATGAGTAGTGCTCCTTTTTCCTAGCTTTCATATGGATTATCATGGATTTATGCTCATGTTGGGATATTGTGGTACTATTAAACATCTAGTGGAATATACACACTAGCAAGTCCCAATTATAATCAAATGTGATCCTATCCATCTACTCCACTTGGAACTTTCATGTAAATCCTTAGCTTGGCCCTTACCCCATATTTTGGAATGCATATGTATAAATGCCATGAATAATTATTTTGTTTTCACAAGATTAAGACATGGCATTTAATGCACTGCATGGGCCATGCAACCATCAAGACTATTTGATCTCCTTGGTTTTCTTGGAATTTTGATTGTTTTCCTTTTGTTGAGCTCCAACCTTTCTCTCTCAATCCTCACCTTGCTCCTTCTCTCCTTGCCATGTGCATCACAAGCCACACCTCCTTTTCCCTCTTTTTATATCCCTCTATTTTGTTTTCTACAAGCTTTGGATCCATGTGAAGGTTCACTAATTTTACAAATGATTTTATCCAATTTGCAAAACCCCAAATCTTCATATTCTTGTAAAATGCCCCAATTGGCACATTCATAAACTATGTATGTGGGCATCTCCTTCTCCTCCATCTCTTTTT
Source organism: Avena longiglumis (assembly GCA_030063025.1). Taxonomy (NCBI): domain Eukaryota; kingdom Viridiplantae; phylum Streptophyta; class Magnoliopsida; order Poales; family Poaceae; genus Avena; species Avena longiglumis. Next base: position 230,399,739 of record CP125978.1, read on the forward strand.
GCCTCTTGCCTCTCCTCATAGTCAAACTCTCTATTCAAATCTCAGGAAAAGTTCAAAAGGTTTTAAAATTTATAAGCTGGTTTGAAATTGTAAAATTATAAGACAAGCAAACAAATGTGAAAAAGAAATAGGAATTTATAATGGAGAGAGAGAGGGGGAAGCCAGCCCAGCTCAGCTTTCAGCCAACCTCAGCCCCCTTTCTCCCCTCTTGGATGGCCCATCGCCCTTCCTGGCCCAGTACCCCTTCTCGCCGTTCCTGTTCAACATCTTCCTCTCGACCCCCTTCTCCCTGCAGGTAAACGGAGGAGCAGGTAGACTTCCACCTGCCGTTGTCCTCATCACCCTCCACCACCACCGAGACGCGCCTCCTTCTTATCCCCCCGAGTGGCCTCTGAACCCTAGCTCCTCCCCTCTTCCACCCTCGCGCCGCCACCTCCTTCTCCTGTAGCTTGCTATGAGAGCCGAGAGGAATCGCCGGTGCATCTTCCTAGTATCATCGCCATGATCTACGTCGAGGCCACCTGATGGCGGGGATCGTGTCGCCGTGCTTGGGCCGTCCTCCAGCAAGTAGTAGAGGGATCGCAGCTCCCTGGATCCTCCTCCCCGAAGACATCTCTGTTCGTGTCAAGAGGACCTCACCGCCGGCTACTTCCTGGACTCCTTCCCGGAGCTTCTGGCCATCATCGGCACCACTTCCAGTGGGAATTAATTGCGGTGAGCACCCTTTCTCCTTTCCCTCCCTCTAGCATCATCCCCACCGAAGCCGCCCGCCGCGCTTTCTCAGCCAAGACGAGCGAAGCGAGCAAAGGCAGCCACGCCTCGCCGGGCTTGACGATGAACCGTGCCTGCAGTTGCCACCTTCTGCCACCTCTGTTCGTGCTGCCCAGACGCCGTGGTGCCTCTCTCTCTCTCCGATTTTGGTGCCCATCTGTAGTCCATGCCTCCCTCTGTCCAACGAGCCATCACTCGATCAAAACCGTCTGGTAATGCGCTCGCCATCCTCCTCTGAAGTGGTGCCTTCTTCCTACCGCCGCTGTTCGGTGTGGGTGAGTTCGTCTGTCAGTTTCGACAGTGAGAATTACCCATTGAAACGTCCCATACCTGATAGTTTTAGAGCTCTTTTCGTAAATCTTAAAACACAAAAGTTGTAGAACTAGGTTTATCCTCCGTCTTTCGTTTTGACACCATCTCCAAAAACGCAAAGGATCGCTCGACTTGGACCTCCAAAACTCGCGTCAGCTAGCTGGTTTTCGACGGATCAGAGTTCAGTTAGGATTCAGTCAACACCGAACCATGTAAATTTTCTAAAAGCCCCCTAGACTTTTGTCCACTCAACCCGCAGTCCCTCTCTTGCCTGAGCTACCCAACCTCCCCGCCCCGTCAGCGCCCAGCGTTCAGGCCCCACTTGCAAGTGCCTTTGGGTAGGATTAGCCCGTGTAACAAAAACCCCGGGGACTTTTCAATACAAATAAAATTTCAGAAAATGATAATATACCAAATAATTCATATCTTTTAAACTATGTTGAATTCGAACAAAAGTGTAATATGAAATATGTTTTGTTTTTGAATGTTAATTCAAATCTTTAGTCAAATATTTTCAGAACTAATTCAAACTAGTCAAACCTTTGACTTTGACTTAATTTGACTAATTTTGACTTTAAAATAAATTTAAATCCATAATTCCAATTAATGCAAATAATATATGTTTTCAAATCAGAAAAATGTGAGGATTTCAAATATGCCCTTCAAAATATATTTTGAACACTTTAAATTTCAAGTTGATTAAAATTACAATAAAATGCCCTTTTCTTAATTAATTAATAACTTTTGATTTATAACTCCAAATTTAAAAAATGATATGTCTAAAATGATTAGCTCGACGAGACCTTTCTGTTTACGCATTCCATGTTTTGAATTGCAGCATGCATCATATAAATATAAAGTATACAGCAACTAATATGAGGATAAAATGTGACCAAAACTCAATAAAATGACTTATTCTTGTATTCCACGTCTCACCCATGCCATGCTACTTTATTGCCATGCAAATTGTGCATCATTCATCATGGCATGATTGTTTGCTTGTCGCATTTTATTCTTATGCTTGTGCACTTTATTTATGTTGGCCCTTGTTTGTTTGGTTCTTCTTCAGACGTATAGGTGGGATATATCAAGAAACCCAGAGCACTACCCAGATCCTTCTCTCGCTTCAATCGAGCTGTGCAAGCACTACCACATGCTTGCATACATATAGTACCTATTGCCTCTATCTTATTCTTGCATCATTGAGTCGCGATTGCATTAAACTGAATCCCAAGTATTGCATAGACTTTACTTTTAAACCCCACCAAAGCTTGTTCCTCCATACCATGAGCCATTACTACAGGAGTTGTTTGAGCCATGCGAGTGTTAGAACAGCATGTGTAGGGTATGTGAGTGTCTGATGGATAACGAGGTACCTAAACAACTTAACCTGAGTAGTAATGGGATAACTAATGAAAGTGGCACCGGTGAGCAATATCTGCTATTTGGTTTTTCATGCTCACTTGTGTCCCGTAGGACCCCGAGTACTTGATTTCCATTCCTTGATTATTCGCGCTATCCACATCCGGGAGGCTTATGGGACCCCCCTGAGCCAGAGCTTGATTCATTCTTATTTCTTGGGGCCACAAACTAGTTTGAGGTTTTATTTACTATCCTGTACTTATGCCATGTTTTACTGCTTTATTTACGATTATGCGAGGAGCACTGATCTTTAGGATCGTGACCCGTTGCTGTATCGACAAGCCCGATACATTTTCGGGTTCCCAAATGCTTACCGCCCCACAAACCTTGAGTCTGTCTCGAAGTCAGCTAACTTCGTTGCGGGTATACTTAATGGGGTGGCCCCCTGAAATATTTATGAATCTGGTGATTACTTTGTCGTGAAGGCCTCGTTGGGTTTTGATTTGGTTTTTCCGAGGTTGATCGAGTGTGTGTTGCTATTTGTGCACCCCTGCAGGGTAAAACTTTCTGAAAGCCGTGTCCACGGTTATGGACGACTTGGAGCATAGTTTCTCGATCATAGACAAGTACAACTAAAGTACCGCTGTTAATCTGACTAAGTAACTGACTAGTAAATAGTGTAACACTCATGGAATGAATAATAAAACTGCCAACGGATGGGGGGTGTTCGTCCGCTTCCTCGTTGGTAAGCGAGGAGGAGGATAGATCTGTTAATATTACCGTTATAACTATTGTCATTAATTCACGGACATCCGTCTATCTTTGGTTAGGCGGATGGTTAGCGAGTATCTATAGAATTGTTAGGGTTTATCTTTTGCTGCAATTGTCACCCTGTGTTGTGTCCCTTTAGAGGCATAAAGACTTGCCGAAAATTCCTAGGGTCTCACACGATAAATTATTTGATTCGATAACAGGTGCACTCACAAGCTGGATATTGGATGGAGGAGACGGACGATGTGGGAAACGATCATTCGGTGTAGAGATTCCGGGAACGGGGATCCGTGCGATCTGTGGGCGGGATGTGTTTATTTATGGGGCATCTTATGCCGATTTGCTTCTTATCCGTACTCGGATCTTGTTGCCGCTCACCGATACTCGATGTTTGATGTATGAGGAGATATCCTAAACTATTATATTTATCTAGGATATTTGGATCTTGTATATGCAATATTTCCTTTCTTTTAGATGGAATGGCTCGATGTACTGTTGTATGGTGGCTTGCATACATACTCATTTGTGTATGTAGTTGATCCTTCACTGCCGACACGCCTGCTCTTGTCCCGATGTTTGGAAATGGTTGGGACGGCCGAAAGATCTACCGTGAGTGGCATTTGGGCCCCACTGCATTATTTCAACCATTTTTCCATCATCAGGCTTGTAACTAGGAGCGTAATTCACCGAGGTAGTTACAATTGGTATCAGAGCCATCCCGCCCTTCAGGGTCTCAGCCAAATGGTCGTTGTCAGTCTAGGAAATATTTTTGGTAGCTATGTATACTAGAGAAAAACAAAACGCGAGAGTAGGACTGCTTCCACTTTTCTTCTTACCCACCCACCACCCTTTTCTGGTAAGGAAGTGTAATGTTTTCAATCCTCTTCTTAAAATTCAAACTAGGATTCACGTGTTCTGGGTTTCCGTAGTACCATAGAAAGTGTGTGTGTGTGTGTGTGTGTGTGTAATTCCTTGTCTATCTGTTGCATCCAACATGTTATCTTTATCTGCCTTTGGTTATCAACTGTTGGTACATTCCATACTTGATGCATTTTGAATACCGCGCGATCTATCGACTCCTTGTTAACCGTGCCATCTTCTTAAGGGTGTCCTTCCTTCTAGCAACTCCACATTCTGTGAAACCATCGGTTGCTAATCGCTACGATAAGTGTTTTTGCATCTATTGGTATTTTAATGCGAAAATGCGGAAAAATTTTCTTTGATACATTCAGTGCTTCCACACTCCTTTTCACCGTGTGAAACATTATCTATCTCTCTTTTATCAGCATGTCCATGCTAACTCACTCTTTTGTCACCGGCGCTTAATCCTAGAGTTTCATTTCATCTCCAATTCTCTTGGGCTAATTACATAACATGTGTCGATCCGATGCTGTGATTGTAATTTGGTTCTCGCATTGCTATATTCCACTCATGATAAGTGTCATATCGGTTTGGATGATGGAGTGGAATATGGAAAATGCAATCACCACTATCCTCCAAATGGTGACGGTTATCTCCTGTGATTTTGAGTACACCGCGATCATATCTATGCATATTCAAGCATCTTTGGCAATCCAGTTTCTCCAAGCACTCATGCGGTTTATCATCCATCCATCATCTTTGCACATACTTTTGAACCCCATATCTGCACAATTCTCCTGGATACGAGAGAATTGCATCTTTTCGTCTCTGATAGCTTTGCTTAAGGTATGAGCTATCATCGGTTCTTATCCAAGATCTCTTTATCTTTGTAACCGGTGATCCGATCGACAATGTGAACCAGGTGACATCTCTTTTTCTTCCGAAGGACCAGTTAACCTATTCTGTCAGCGCATCTTCTTCAACAAGAATCCTTACTCGTAACGTTGATCTTTCAAAGAGCGTTGAGATCAGAAAGTGTTTCAAGCATTTGTTCGTTCTCCCGCCTCTTGAACTTGGTATTCTGGGAATATCTTGTTAATCCATGGTGGTATATGTTGACAATATGCTTGCCTATTCGATATCTAGGGAAGAACATGGAAGATCATCTGTGTCTCTTTCTCTCGAGCTTCCTGAGCACTGCCTGTGTGCAAAGTCTCAAAGTGAGAATTCTGACTTTTTGAAGTCACATATCTCGACCACGTCCTTCTGCTAAATACATTACTTCAACTCTGGAATCAACAAGTCCATTGTTAATTCCATCCTCCATCTTCAACCAATCCGGAGTTGTTCCTTGTTGGCAAGTTATCATCGCTGCTCCGAAGATTTCCTCAAGGCTGCTAAATCTTTCTCAATCATTTCAAGAAGAACATGGAGGTCTTTCACCTCAATCTCGTTAAGTAATCTCTTGAAACCCTCTCTCTCTATCGTCTATGCTCAATCCACCGGAGGCTAGGAAGACCTTCCAGATCTTGTGTTCCTTCAGTTCAAGTGGTGCTATCTTTTCTATATCTGTGAAATTTTGTTGTTGTCTCCGTGATCTTCCTTTATATCTTTCCGGTGGCTTGGTACTCCCGACATGACGACAACATCATCATCTTTGTCTATCTATGAATCCGGCGAATCGTTTGCATCTATCCTTGTTTTATAACGGAGTTCTATGAGTTTTTGCCAACACCTTCAGTCTGTTTCGGTAGTTGGGTTGCATGATTTTCTTATTCATGTGCGGAGTAATGCTTTGAGTGTGGGATGGAGTAGCTACCATACCACTACTCTTATCATTCTCTCTTGTACATTGAATTGGTGAATTAATGTGATTTCACTCATTCCACGGAAGTTAGAAGTGGCCTTTATCCCTTGATACTTTTACTTCCGTCCTTGTTTTTCCGGAGTGTTCTTTCGAAGAAAGTAATCAATAATCTCTTGTTGGTGATATCACCCTTTCTACATGGAGCAAAATCTACAATTATCTGGTGGAAACAAACGCAAACCTTTTTCTATCCTCGTCTTTCTACCGATGCTCGATATCCCCAAACAAGATTAAAGGAAACTATCTCTCTCTTTGTTTCATCAATTCTTTTTCTATGGTAAAGCCAATTATGGTTGATGCCATCAGCTGCAAATCTATTGCGTTAGCCTCACGGCTAAAGAAAGCAATAAGTATCTCTACAATAAACTCCAGATCCTCCATATTCTTTGCTTCTCGGGATTCCACCATGATCTGGCTTCACATCCATCTCTGGAAGTTATATCTGCGCACTTAAATTGCGTGATCCTTGGTTCTTACCGACGCAACAAGAATCTAATCCGACGATGTCTAACTAAATCTTTCTGTTGTTATCAAGGGACTCTATTGTTTGAAGGCAATATTGTTTCCGAACTTCTTTTCTCAAATCCGAGAGGAGATACGATGCTATTGTAATAGTGGTTCAAAACCTCTCCAATCTAGCTCCTTTCTTCCGGCGAGACAAAGATTCATCCTCTCTCGTATCGGTAAATCTTTAATCTTAATGGTGTGTCTTTCTTTACCCTTGATACATCATCTTTTCCTTTTATTTCACAAGTGGTTCTAGTCTTTTATCATGTCCTTGAGAAAACCGGAGCTATGCCCATCCTATCCTTCTTGTCTCACGACAATCCTTCAACTCTTCTAAACCGTTGTTTCTCAAGCAAAACGCAAGACTCGCAACAAGTCTAGCAAGTTTTGCAAGGTGTAGTGGTCGCACCATTCCGTTGTTCATCAACTTGGGAACGTGAGGGTCACCTTCGTTCGAACACCCGCCTCTCCTTGTGTTGTCTCTTTTTCCTAGGAATCTCGGGGCGAGATTCTTGTTTAGTGGGGGAGAGTTGTAGCATCCCAATTGTCTAACAATTGCAATGCTACTAGCCTAGTCTATATAAATGCTACTTCCTATACATAATTGTTGCATCATAATTATATCATGCTCATGTCATCATGCCACCTTGCATTCGAGCATCATATAAAACCCTTTTTGTTTTGGTTCTTATCTCATATGCATTATTAATTGTATTTGCCTCTTGATATTGTATTTGGTTCTTGATATATTGTTTAATGCCCAAGTTGAGTTGGGGGCATATCTTTTATTCAACTTCATCACCTTTCCTTGTCACCACCTTATAATTCCACCATCCAACTAAATATGAGCTTTGCACTTTATTGGGTTTTACCTCTAGCTTATGTGGGTTGGGATGGATCCAAATTCTATTTCCACATGCTCTCATCTTAGCATCATGTTGTTTTCACATTATTGATATGTGGAGCCACCTTTGCATGCATTATGAGTAGTGCTCCTTTTTCCTAGCTTTCATATGGATTATCATGGATTTATGCTCATGTTGGGATATTGTGGGACTATTAAACATCTAGTGGAATATACACACTAGCAAGTCCCAATTATAATCAAATGTGATCCTATCCATCTACTCCACTTGGAACTTTCATGTAAATCCTTAGCTTGGCCCTTACCCCATATTTTGGAATGCATATGTATAAATGCCATGAATAATTATTTTGTTTTCACAAGATTAAGACATGGCATTTAATGCACTTGCATGGGCCATGCAACCATCAAGACTATTTGATCTCCTTGGTTTTCTTGGAATTTTTGATTGTTTTCCCTTTGTTGAGCTCCAACCTTTCTCTCTCAATCCTCACCTTGCTCCTTCTCTCCTTGCCATGTGCATCACAAGCCACACCTCCTTTTCCTCTTTTTATATCCCTCTATTTTATTTTCTACAAGCTTTGGATCCATGTGAAGGTTCACTAATTTTACAAATGATTTTATCCAATTTGCAAAACCCCAAATCTTCATATTCTTGTAAAATGCCCCAATTGGCACATTCATAAACTATGTATGTGGGCATCTCCTTCTCCTCCATCTCTTTTTGCCTCTTGCCTCTCCTCATAGTCAAACTCTCTATTCAAATCTCAGGAAAAGTTCAAAAGGTTTTAAAATTTATAAGCTGGTTTGAAATTGTAAAAGAATAAGACAAGCAAACAAATGTGAAAAAGAAACAGGAATTTATAATGGAGAGAGAGAGAGGGGGAAGCCAGCCCAGCTCAGCTTTCAGCCAACCTCAGCCCCCTTTCTTCCCTCTTGGACGGCCCATCGCCCTTCCTGGCCCAGTACCCCTTCACGCCGTTCCTGTTCAACGTCTTCCTCTCGACCCCCTTCTCCCTCCAGGTAAACGGAGGAGCAGGTAGACGTCCACCTGCCGTTGTCCTCGTCACCCTCCACCACCACCGAGACGCGCCTCCTTCTTATCCCCCCGAGTGGCCTCTGAACCCTAGCTCCTCCCCTCTTCCACCCTCGCGCCGCCACCTCCTTCTCCTGTAGCTTGCTATGAGAGCCGAGAGGAATCGCCGGTGCATCTTCCTAGTATCATCGCCATGATCTACGTCGAGGCCACCTGATGGCGGGGATCGTGTCGCCGTGCTTGGGCCGTCCTCCAGCAAGTAGTAGAGGGATCGCAGCTCCCTGGATCCTCCTCCCCGAAGACATCTCTGTTCGTGTCAAGAGGACCTCACCGCCGGCTACTTCCTGGACTCCTTCCCGGAGCTTCTGGCCATCATCGGCACCACTTCCAGGGAATTAATTGCGGTGATCACCCTTTCTCCTTTCCTCCTCTAGCATCATCCCCGCCGACCGCGCCGTCACGGCGTTTTCAGCCACAAGACGAAGCGAAGAGCGTGGCAGCAGCCACGCCGCCGCCGCTTTGGATGGAACGTGCTCGCAGCTTGCACCTTCTCGCCACTGCTCGTGCCGTGCCCACCGTGGTGCCTCTCTCTCTCCGATTTTGGTGCCCATCTGTAGTCCATGCCTCCCTCTGTCCAACGAGCAATCACTCGATCAAAACCGTCTGGTAATGCGCTCGCCATCATCCTCTGAATTGGCGCCTTCTTCCTATCGCCGCTGTTCGGTGTGGGTGAGTTCGTCTGTCAGTTTCGACAGTGAGAATTACCCATTTAAACGCCCCATACCTGATAGTTTTAGAGCTCTTTTCGTAAATCTTCAAACACAAAAGTTGTAGAACTAGGTTTATCCTCCGTCTTTCGTTTTGACACCATCTCCAAAAACGCAAAGGATCGATCGACTTGGACCTCCAAAACTCGCGTCAGCTAGCTGGTTTTTGACGGATCAGAGTTCAGTTAGGATTCAGTCAACACCGAACCATGTAAATTTTCTAAAAGCCCCCTAGACTTTTGTCCACTCAACCCGCAGTCCCTCTCTTGCCTGAGCTACCCAACCTCCCCGCCCCGTCAGCGCCCAGCGTTCAGGCCCCACTTGCAAGTGCCTTTGGGTAGGATTAGCCCGTGTAACAAAAACCCTAGGGACTATTCAATACAAATAAAATTTCAGAAAATGATAATATACCAAATAATTCATATCTTTTAAACTATGTTGAATTCGAACAAAAGTGTAATATGAAATATGTTTTGTTTTTGAATGTTAATTCAAATCTTTAGTCAAATATTTTCAGAACTAATTCAAACTAGTAAAACCTTTGACTTTGACTTAATTTGACTAATTTTGACTTTAAAATAAATTTAAATCCATAATTCCAATTAATGCAAATAATATATGTTTTCAAATCAGAAAAATGTGAGGATTTCAAATATGCCCTTCAAAATATATTTTGAACACTTTAAATTTCAAGTTGATTAAAATTACAATAAAATGCCCTTTTCTTAATTAATTAATAACTTTTGATTTATAACTCCAAATTTAACAAATGATATGTCTAAAATGATTAGCTCGACGAGACCTTTCTGTTTACGCATTCCATGTTTTGAATTGCAGCATGCATCATATAAATATAAAGTATACAGCAACTAATATGAGGATAAAATGTGACCAAAACTCAATAAAATGACTTATTCTTGTATTGCACGTCTCACCCATGCCATGCTACTTTATTGCCATGCAAATTGTGCATCATTCATCATGTCATGATTGTTTGCTTGTCGCATTTTATTCTTATGCTTGTGCACTTTATTTATGTTGGCCCTTGTTTGTTTGGTTCTTCTTCGAATAGACGCCGAAAGGTGGGATATATCAAGAAACCCGTGAGCACTACCAGATCCTTCTCTCGCTCAATCGAGCTGTGCAAGCACTACCACATGCTTGCATACATATAGTACCTATTGCCTCTATCTTATTCTTGCATCATTGAGTCGCGATTGCATTAAACTGAATCCCAAGTATTGCATAGCCTTTACTTTTAAACCCCACCAAAGCTTGTTCCTCCATCCCATGAGCCATTACTACAGGAGTTGTTTGATCCATGCGAGTCGTAGAACAACATGTGTAGGGTATGTGAGTGTCTGATGGATAACGAGGTACCTAAACAACTTAACCTGAGTAGTAATGGGATAACTAATGAAAGTGGCACCGGTGAGCAATATCTGCTATTTGGTTTTTCATGCTCACTTGTGTCCCGTAGGACCCCGAGTACTTGATTCTTGTTCCTTGAATATTCAAGGCTATCCACATCCGGAGGCTTATGGGACCCTCGAGCTGAGCTTGATTCATTCTTATTTCTTGGGGCCACAAACTAGTTTGAGGTTTTATTTACTATCCTGTACTTATGCCATGTTTTATCGCTTATTTACGATTGTGCGAGGAGCACCTGACTGCTTAGGATCGTGACCTGCTGCGGTATGGACAAGCCACCACATTTTCGGGTTCCCCAGTTACTGATCGGCCCCACAAACCTTGAGTCCGTCTCAAGTCGCCTAACTTTGTTATGGTATACTTAATGGGGTGGCCTCTAAATATTTATGAATATGGTGATTGCTTTGTCGTGAAGGCCTCGTTGGTTTTGATTTGGTTTTTCCGAGGTTGATCGAGTGTGTGTTGTTATTTGTGCACCCCTAGGTAAAACTTTCAAAGCCGTGTCCGCGGTTATGGACGACTTGGAGCACGCTTTCGATCATAGACAAGTATAACTAAAGTACCGTTAATCCGACTAAGTAATTGACTAGTAAATAGTGCAACACTCATGGAATGAATAATAAAACTGCCAACGGATGGGGGTGTTTCCGCTTCCTCGTTGGTAGCGAGGAGGAGGATGGATCTGTTAATACCGTTATAAGCTGTCATTAATTCACGGACATCCGTCTATCTTTGGTTAGGCGGATGGTTAGCAGTATCTATAGAATTGTTAGGGTTTATCTTTTGCTGCAATTGCGTCACCCTGGTTGTGTCCCTTTAGAGGCATAAAGACTTGCCGAAAATTCCTAGGGTCTCACACGATAAATTATTTGATTCAGATGAACAGGTGCACTCACAAGCTGGATATTGGGTGGAGGAGACGGACGATGTGGGCAACGATCATTCGGTGTAGAGATTCCGGGAACGGGGATCCGTGCGATCTGTGGGCGGGATGTGTTTATTTATGGGGCATCTTATGCTGATTTGCTTCTTATCCGTACTCGGATCTTGTTGCCGCTTCCGCCTGATACTCTGATGTTTGATGTATGAGGAGATATCCTAAACTATTATATTTATCTAGGATATTTGGATCTTGCCGTATGGCGTTGCAATATTTCCTTTCTTTTTAGATGGAATGGCTCTGATGTACTGTTGTATGGTGGCTTGCATACATACTCATTTGTGTATGTAGTTGATCCCTTCGCCTGCCGATTACGCCGCCCGTTCTTGTCCCGATGTTTGGAAATGGTTGGGACGGCCGAAAGGTCTACCTGTGAGTGGCATTTGGGCCCCACCATACTATTTCAACCATTTCCGCTCATCCAGGCTTGTACCTAGGAGCGTAATTCATCGAGGTAGTTACAAGGTGGATAATGAGATTGGTTTTCAAAAGTATAAAGCAAGATTAGATAGCCTCTTGGTGTAATAGTGGAGTAGATAACATAGTGCAATCGAGACTTATCTGGATCCAATTTAATATGAGAAAGTCTTTCCTCTATCCTTGTCCCCTAAACAACAATTTCCACTTGGATTCCTTATACCCATCCATCAATTCTTTGTAGTGCATCACTTGCATTTTCCTTGGTTTGATGATCATCATCTAGTTGCGGAATTACCATTGTTTGATATTCTTCGAGATTGATGAAGTATTTTCAATCTAGTACTTCAATGTCTTCCCTAACTATTAGTGTTTTGGAGTGAACACCATCTGTTTGTCCTATTATGTATCTATTATATTCTTGCTTTTCATTCATTAGTGCCCCTTCTCCCTTTGTTGAGTACAAATAATAGGGGATATATTACTCTCTGTGGAGGCAACCTAGTTGTACCTTTTAGAAAGTTTCTAAAAGCCTTTTCCTTGGTTGCTTTTCTAGGTGAGAAGCATATCCTTCCTTTATCCTTTATAAGTGTTAGTTTTCTAGATCAATTCAGTATTCCATGAAGTGACAATGTTCTTTTAAAAGTTTGCCCACTACATGCAAACCCTAGTGTTCTTGAAAGATCGATATGTTAGATTTTTGTAGTGCGTTTGCAAGAACGATAGATGGGAGTCAATCTCAAACCTCGTTCGGGCCCATGAAATCTTTTTGCAATGCGAGTGAAGATTCCGGAGTGTTAGAGTTGCACGATACACTATTTCAATTACAAAGTTAATAGTTTGGGTGCGGGATGGATTAGCCCCCATACCAAATACCCTTATTATTCGTCCTTGTACATTGGAGTGGTGAATCGGTATGTGCCTTTTCCCTTTACTAGCTGAGAGACGATGTTGTAAAGCCAAAACCATAAAATGTTATGATGTTCCACTTGTAGTAGAGGCTACCACAACCAACCGTAGGAGATGAAGTGAGGCTTTACCTTTGTCTTTTTTTTCATGGTACCATATTAGAAATATGGCAGGCTAAACCACCATGAGAGTTTCATATAGGTTATTTTGTGCTCTATAGTTATGTTCCAAGCATGTTGAGCTTTCAAAGGTCATGAACAATCTTCATAAGGATTCCATGATTTACATCGGACAAGAACAATTGTGTATGACCAAGAAACCATCCTTGTTTCCATGCTCTTTGAGAGAGTGTGTGGACTTTCGCATTGTTCTTCCCTAACTCTCGACCTATCTCTTTGTCTCATGGTTTTTCATGACCATTTCAAGAAGAAGTTGGACGATTTGTTATCCAAGGGCTTGACTCAACATAGTGTCTCACTATGGGAGCGCAATGTTTCTTTTTCATAGCCAGGAGGGATATGGTAGTTGGTGAAATGTGTGTGGATTATTGTGCTCTTGATACAATAAATGTCAAGAGAAAATATTACATTGCCCTGCATTGAAGACTTGTTTGATCAACTGTTTGTAGCTAAGTGTTCGGGGAGATTGAACTCTAGCATGACTATAACCAAATTTGTGTGAAGGAATAAGATATTAAAAAGATTGGATTCTCCACTAGAGGTGGGCATTATGATGACAGGATTGTCTATTGGACTAACCAATGCCCCTGCCATATTTATGGAGACAACGTTGCCATGTAGGTTCCTTGATAAATTTGTGATGGTATTCGTTAATGATACTTTCTTATATTCCTAGATAAAGGAAAACCATAAGAGCCATTTGCGGCTTATGCCACTTTGAGGATGAATAAAAGATTAGCGAAGCTAAGAAATTTGATTTTTTGGTTTTTAAAGTGGTATTGTAGGTCATGCGTGTGCTCGTGAAAGATAGAAAGGTTATTCATCTATTCAATTGAAAAGGCGTGAGCCGGACTATCCTGCTCGTGATCTAGAACTTGCGCTTGTGGTCCCTGTACTCAAGAATTGGAGGCTTTATCTTTATGCACAATCTTGTGATATGATCACTCATCATTCGAGTCTTAAATACCTCTTCATAGAGAAGGAGTTGAACTTGAGGAAAAGACGGTGGCAAGAATTAATAAAGGACTATGACCTCGCTATCCAGCACAACCTAGGCAACATGATTTGTTTTCAGTCGCTCTTAGTAGCAAGTTTGTTCCCCCACTGTAGAATGTCCCATTGTTGATTTTGAATAGATGGGATATCTTATTGCTTTGATGGTGTAGCACAAGAGGAAACACAATTCATCATGCAGTCAACTATTCCAGATAGAGTAAGAGAAGCATAACAAAGCGATTGGTCGTTATGACAAGTGCAGGGGCGCATTCTAGAAGGGAGAACTAGAGATTTCACTATATATGGGACCAGAGCTAATCGGTTCCATAGTCGTATTTTTGTGCCACAAAAGCCTCGGGTCAAGAATGACATGTTGACGGAGGCACATCGTACCCCCTATGCAGATCATCTTGGAGAGACAAAGGTGTACTAGGACTTTAAAAAAACTTATTGATTGAAATTAATGGAAGTTGATGTGGACAAGGCAGAGCATAAAAGGTCAGCGGGACCGCCACAATCCTTGGAGGTTCTAGTTTGGTCGTGGGCTGACTAAGAAAAATCGCTCATTTTATTCCTATCCGCACATCAGACTTTGCTACTGACTTCGCATTGATTTATGAGAATGACATAGTCTGGTTTCCTAGGGTTCCTAAAACTATTATTTCCTTGATGGTGCTAAGTTTGTATAAGTTTTTGGAAGAGATTGCAGGAGTGCCTTAGGTAGAGTGCACCCAAACCGTATAAGATATGTAAAGGTGGTTTGTGCTATCTTGGCAAGGAAGATAGGAGGATCACTTGCTACTCATGGAGATTTCTTGCGAGGTTTTGCATGTAAGAAAGTCTTTCAGAAAGAGTGCTCATAGATTATTAGGTCAACAAACTAATAGAGAGATCAACTGAGATTAGGCATCAAATGTTAGTTGTACATAGCAAGCAAAAGCGTTTTGATGAATTGAAGAGGTTGAATGTGTTATTCACTATGGCTACGATGCACTTTTATAGGTGTCAACCACCAATTTTTTTGTAAGATTTAATATAGAAGGGAAGTTGAATCCGTGGTACATTGAACCTTTCATGACAGTGATGCTCGAGTAGGAAAGTTAACCTACCGACTTGACTTGTGTGAGTTGATAAAAGGTGTGGATAATTTGTTACGTGTACCCTTGTCTTGGGAGAATTTTTATGGTCGAGAATGACAGATTACCATGGTACCAATTACAGTTTATAAAGATTTAACCTTTATGGTTTATCTTGTGAGTATGAGGGTATTGGACGAGTGTGAGAGAGTGATGAGCCATAGGATGCTAAAGTATATGAGCTGTTGAGTGAGGATTTGTTGAGCGTGCTTTCACGGCTCATGGTAGATTATTCTATAAGTTACTTACTCTATTATTGCCTCTGGATGTGATCGGGATTAATCCGTGTGTCGACATAATAGTGTGACTTGAGTTCTTTACTCTTGCATGCACGATAAAAGGTTTAAAATTACATTGCTGCTACGTGATGTATTATTATGGTTTTACCTGTTATGTTTAGTTTTGTGTGTAGTGAAGTGAGGAAGAATCCGGGGTCGAATTCTATTTAAGGGGGTGATAATATAATACCCCAATTTTGCGTGGGAGCTTTTTGTGCCTTCTTTTAATCCTATTTAGTAGTTGGGACGTTAGGGTATGTAAGTTTGATTTCAAAACAGGAAGTTAGACAAAAGAAAAAGGAACAATAGAAAGAAAAAGAGTGTACTTGTGCTTGAACTAGCGACCTACTATTTGAACGCCGTAGTGGCAGCCTTATTGCTCTTGTAGTTTTGGTGTTACAAGAATAGTCACGATTCTTTTATCCTGTAGACGTGAAGAAACAAACGGGCTGGGTTGTGGGTTGGACTTATTGTATTCGAGCTGGGCTTGTACTGCAGTTGCGATGTCCCGTATACTGGAGTCGATTTGACGCCACCACTAGTCTGTCCTAAGTTCTTCCAGCGCTAGAGTCATCTGGTCGCCGCAGCTCCATCCTCTCGTTCTACGATATCGCTACTACCGGATCGTTGCTGCCGCTGGAAGAAAAATATTTCTTCCCCTACTGGTGGTTCTCTTCGTCAGGACCCTGCCGTGAGGGGCGTCGTCCCCATCGTCTCCCGTGGTATGTACCGCTGTTCGCATCATCTCTAATGACAAGATACAATTCCCGTTAGTTGTTCAGAATTAGGGTCTGCACCTGTGTTTTTGGACCCTTTTGATGCCACTGTTATTTTGTATTTGGTAACAGTTTCCATACTGGGTGTTTCGTGATATTCAGAGAAACTTAGTTAGGCATCGATTCTGAAATCTTGTTTTTCTTTGAGCTTTACAAGTTCACGTTATTTTTCTCTTGCAAGTCTGTAGGTTTACAAGTTGGATAGTTGGGAACTAGTATGATTATTGTTCATGGTCTTAGCTTCATCTATCGATTAGTACTTTGCATAGCTGTTTTGTATTTTCTAGCATTCAAGGCATACTAGGAAAGGGTGGAATGTTACATGGATATCAGGAATTGGATTAGTGTTTTCTACATGACTATCTAGGACGAGTCATATGCATGTGCTAGATCAAGTTTTATCGTATTATTATCGGACCCAAGCCTGAGACACAACCATTCTGATTCATGAGTAGTCGCATGTACTGTATTCTGGTTAACTAAATCCATTGCGCTGCAACTTCTATTTCTGTTTAAGATACAACCTGAGAATTTAACCTATGATCTTTTGTATAAAAAAATAGAGGGAGAAAGTAAATGTTGCTTCCATAGAAAACAGGGAGAAAGTAAATATTTTTATTCACATTCTTGTGCGTAGGAGTTTTGAGTGTAATATATGTCTCCATAATAGGTGTTTGTACTTCTGGTTGGTTCAGACTCCTACAAATTCACAGTTTATATGCAACGGCTGAGGCAAGTCCATAACGGAATAATATTTGCATGATTCCTCTCACTCAACTTTCATTTTCTAGCACTTGCTCTTTATTCAGTAGATTTATATTGGTTATGAGTGGAGACTAATTGGATACATCAAAGGACAAAATTGCGCTTGCATTTTACATAGCATATTAAAGACAGTGCACGGTGTTTTGACCTACTGAGAGGTAGGCACCTTGAGAGCATCGATGTCGAGATGAGTCTCACATTGTCGGCAACCTCCACAAGTTGGAGCGGGTGGATGCCGACGGGTGTCCACTCGAGCGATATCGATATACGCAAAGAAAAGTGAAAGCAAAGTGCATGTAGGCATACAGGATCATCTCTGCGCTATGACAAGTGTTGAAGGATAATCGTTGGTGTTATGTTTTATGCAATGCTTGTTATTTTTTAATGTGCTTGTTGAGTACTTTGTACTCACCCTTGTGCCTTCTATGTTTTTAGGTACCATTGAGAGCGACATGCATGGGATTGGGAGTAGCACCTCTATATGTTTCGATGCACTACTTTTACACATCACAACCTTAGCAATGGTGTAGTACACTTTCTCCCATAGAGAAATTTAAACGGTGCCATCTCACTAATGGCTTGCTAGCTGTTATTGTATGAGAATTCTGCGTAAGGCAGAATTTCATCCCAACTAGCACCATAGTCTAGGGCACATGCCCTCAACATATCCTCCAAAATCTGATTAGTCCTTTCCGTCTGTCCATTAGTCTTGGAGTTAAAAGTTGTGCTGAACTCTAACCTTGTTCCTAGTGACTTATGCAATATCGCCAAAAATGCAAGGTGAACTGAGTTCCTCTATCGCATACAAATACTCTTGGGTACTCCATGCAGACACATAATCCTGTTCATGTAAATCTTGGCTAACTTAGCACTTGTATAGGTTGTCTTCACATGTATGAAATGAGCCACTTTAGTTAGGCGATCAACAAGCACCCAAATAGAATCATATCCGTATCTAGTCCTTGGCGGTCCTGTGATGAAATCCATACCAATCTTGTCCCACTTCCAATCAGGAATAGGTAGTGGTTGCAATAATTCTGCCGGTTTTTGATGTTCCTGCTTCACTCGCTATACACATCACATAAGGCAATATGATCCGCAATATCCTTCTTGATATTGTTCCACCAAAATCTTTCCTTCACATCCCTGTACATTTTGGTGTTACCCGGATGAATAGAATATGGTGAGTTGTGTGCTTCTTGTAGAATCAGTTTCCGAAGCTCCGGATCTTGCGGAATACAGATACGTTTCCCATACCATAAAATACCCTGTTCGTCTTCATGGAAACCTTTTGCCTTCCCTTTGCTAATTTTTCCTTTAATCTCTTCAATTTCCTTGTCCAACTTTTGGGCTTCTTTGATCTTTTCCAACAATGTGGGTTGAACATCCAATGACATGACATGTCCTTCAGGCACTATCTCCAATCTGAGATCTTTGAATTGGGCACACAGATCATCTGGTAGTTATCCCTTAGTAAGGCCATTCACATAAACCTTACGGCTTAAAACATCAGCTACAACATTTTCTTTACCGGGATGGTATGGCAAACTCAAGTCATAGTCCTTGATGAGCTCTAGACATCTTCTTTGTCTCATATTGATTTCCTTCTGAGTGAAAATATACTTCAAACTTTTGTGATCTGTGAACACTTCACAACGCTTTCCCAAAAGATAATGTCTCCATGTTTTGAGTGCATGGACAACAGAAGATAACTCTAAATCATGAGTAGGATAGTTCACTTCATGAGTTTTGAGTTGTCTTGAGGCATAAGCCATAACTTGGTGAGATGCATCACAATAAACTTGGAAATCCTTTTCCAAATCTGGCAGACATAAGACCGGTGATGTCACTAGTCTCTTCTTCAATTCCTGGAAACTGAGTTCACATCCTTCAGTCCAGTCAAATTTATTTTCTTTCTTGAGTAACTCCGTCATTGTCTTAGCTACCTTTGAGAAATTCTCAATGAACCTTCTATAGTATCCTGTCAGGCCAAGGAAACTACGAACTTCTTTCACTGACTTGGGAGATTACCACTAAGTCACGGAATCGACAGCTATACCATATCCTGACACAATATGTCCGAGAAATCCAACTTCATTCAACCAGAATTCACATTTACTGAACTTGGCATACAGTTTGTTCTCCCTGAGATTCTCAAGTATAAAATGCAAATGCTCTTCATGCTCTTATTTGCTCTTGGAGTAGATCAAAATGTCGTCAATGAATACGAAAACAAACTAGTCAAGAAACTCCATGAATACCTTGTTCATCATATTCATGAAATAAGCTGGTGCATTTGTCAAACTAAATGGCATCACGGTGAAAGCAGTCTTAGGTATATCTTGCTCTCTAATCTTAAGCTAAAAATATCCTGATCGGAGATCAATCTTTGAGAACTCACGGGCTCCTTCTAGCTGATAAAACAGATCGTTCATTCTAGGCAAAGGATATTTGTTCTTGATAGTCACTTCATTCAGTGAACGGTAATCTATGCATAACCTTTGGCTTCTATCCTTCTTCTTAACAAACAGAACTGGTGCACCCCAAGATGAAGAACTTGGTTGAATAAATCCTTTCTTCAACTATTCTCCAAGATATTTCTTGAGTTCTTTCAACTCATCCACTGACATCTTGTAGGGTCTCTTTGCTATTGGTCCTAATCCTGGTAGTAAGTCAATCAGAAACTCCACATCTCTATCTGGTGCCATTCCAGGCAATTTCTTAGGAAACACATCCGGATACTCTCTCACAATTAGCACACTATCTATGCTAACCCCCTTAAGAGAATTTAGCTTACTCCCTTTAGATTCAAAGTTAGACTTGAACCTAATTCGTTTCTTATCCTGGCTTGTGAGTATGACAGTACGATTGACACAATATAGTACTCCTTCATACTTAGTCATCCAATCCATTCCCAAAATTACATCCAATCCTTGGTAATCTAGGATTATCAAACTAACCGAAAACTTATACTTTCCAAATTCTATCACTAGATCATGGCACCCAAAATTCACTATCATCTCTCCTCCGGGAGAGCTTACTTTTATGGGACACCAAATAGTTTCAGTTGGAAGTACATTATCAACAAATGTTCTTGATATGAATGAATGCCATGCTCTAGTATAAAAAAGAACAAGTGCTGGAAAAGAATTAAGCTTGAACTTACCAGCCACATCATCAGACTCTTCATATATTTCTTCCAGATTGATGTGGTTCACTTGTCCCTTATGAAAAGGGTTGGGCTTGTTGGCTCCTTCAACTTTCTTTTCTGGGCATTTATTTGCACAGTGCCCCATCTTATTACACTTGAAACACTCAACCTGACTGAGGTCTTTCTTTGCAGGCTGACTTCCATTAGCACTACCACTATGGTGGGTCCTATGTCCACTCTTGTGGTTCTTATACTTGTGATTGTCATGACTATGATGATGCTTGTTTTCATGGTGATGGTTGTGGTTGTGGTGGCTGTTGTACTTCCCATGCTTGTGGAATCTAGAACCTCCACTATCATCATTATGGGAACGCTTGTGAGATGCTCCTGAGCTGTGCTTATCAAAGTTATGCTTCCTCTTCCTGCCCTCAACTTGTTTCATCTTGTTTTCCAAGATGGTGGCCTTTTCACAAAGTGATTGATATGTTGGGACAAAGGCAACAGATAGCTGCAGTGTTAAACTCATCATTAAGTCCCTCAAGGAACTTCTCCTTCCTCTTGGCATCTCAGATCAACCTCATCCGGTGCATAGCGCTCCAGATTGTTGAACTCCTCAATGTACTCAGCCACACTGCACTGACACTATTTCAGATTGTGGAACTCTTTCTTCTTTAAGTTCATCACTCCGGATGAGATGTGGGCAGTGCAGAAACCATCTTCAAATATGGCCCATGTCACA
The DNA here is from genome assembly GCA_030063025.1 of Avena longiglumis. Classification (NCBI taxonomy): domain Eukaryota; kingdom Viridiplantae; phylum Streptophyta; class Magnoliopsida; order Poales; family Poaceae; genus Avena; species Avena longiglumis. The sequence goes on from CP125978.1 coordinate 230,420,575, forward strand.
TCCTCAAGGGGAGTGGTGATCTGAAAGTTATCCCACCAGGTAGATGTTGGTCCTTCGAGCAGATGTGCTGCGAATCTGACCTTTTCCTTGTCGGTGCAGCAAACAGTGACTAAGTCATTGTTCACGGAACGTATCCAGTCATTGGCTACCATTGGATCAGTTGTCCCTAAGAACTTGGCTGGCCTCAACCTCAAAAATCTGGTAAGCATGTCAAATGCTGGTGGATTGTTGGGATTGTTGTTATTGTCGTTGTTGTTCTGATTCTGATTTTGGTTCTGGATGAACTGAGTCATCATCTGCATCAGTTGAGCTTGAGTTTTCATCAACTGCTGCATCTCGGGGGTGACTTTATTGTTGTTGTTTGGGTTGGGGTTGGTAGGATGGGGCGGCATCTGTGGTTTCAATAAGGATAAGGAATGAGATATAACCCATAGATGCTTAACATGCACAATACATGACATAACAACAATTCACATAACCAAGCTCAAAAACAACATAGGGTTTGAATAAAGTAAACAACAAGTTTTTGGAAAAGTAAACACACCATAGCAAGCCATCCACATGTTAGATGGTCATTGCGACTCAATAATCAAAGTATGATAGATAAAAGATAGTCGAGTAGTCTATACTACTCCATGTCGACCTCTACGTCAAAAAGTGTAAGTCCGGCTGTCTCCATGGCTGTCTTGTACTCGTCGACACTAGTGGTTAAGGCCTTGACCTTTGCACGGAGAGCTCTCTTCTGTGAGCGTAGCCTCTCAATCACTCCCTACTGTGTCTCGAGCTCGAAGTCCTTGGCCTCTATCTCGTCCTTCATGTCCTTGATCTTCTTGTTTCAGTCTTGGACTATTTTCTCCTGATTCTTGAACTTCTTGTCCTGGCTCTCGAATCTAGCCTCCATCTCCTTGAAAATCTCGTCTTGTTCCGCGAAGAGCTTGTGCTTCTCCCTCAACTGAACCTGGAGCTCGTCATTGCTAAGCATGACGTTGGTCCTATCGGTGTCAAGGTGTATAATAAGGCCCTCTAGATCCTGGAGGTATAGACGAACTGGCTCAATTGTCTCTCTAATAGCACCCTCATACACTAATTGATGAGGACATCCCTATACTTACACCTACCCCAGTTACTACTGATGATGTTCCAGCTGCTACTAACAAGGATAAGTCCAATGAGATTAGAATTGGACCAATTACAAGAGCTCGTGCTAAGCAACTAGAACAATAGGTGAATTTGTTTCTTAATGAGCCTGATATTTTACTTAATGAGAATTTTATACTACCTAAGTCTTTGTGTTATTGTATGATCAGGTACATTGGAGAACAAGGTATAGCACGGAGCAAGGAGGTGAAGCACATGGAGCAAGGTGTGTTGATCAATGAATCAAGCGCGAGGGAGGAGAGGGAGGAAGCGCAAGGAGCTACAAAGGAAGGGACCAACACCTGGCAGAGTCTCTGTCGTGGCAAAGAAACGATGCCAAATCCTGCCACGACAGGCTGCCACGGCACAGAAAGTGGCAGAAATCCTGCCATGGCAGAGTCCTGCGCATGACGTTTAGGCCCAATATGATGCCATGGCAGGAAACAGGCTTGTGCACCTACAGAGCTGTCCCACTTGGGTCGGCATGTATCTTAGTTGTAGTCGTTTGCGTCTTGGACTCTTAGCCTAGCCGCCCCCTCTCTCTTAAATAGATGGGGGTACCAATTCTTTCCGGTCAGACCACGCTAAAATATTTTGGAATTGTTTCTATCTAGAACCTCTAGAATTACTAGTGATCGATTTCTACCAACTACAATTGAGTGTGATCTGTTGTTCCACTAGGATTCAGTAGATTGCAAACTACCGTTCGTGGTCGACGGCTGCGTGCGCAAGAGCGTGGTGTTGTGAATATCCCGGAGGGTTCGAGATCTGTTGCATTGGCATCAGGGTTCGAGCGGGAGAGTTCATAGCTACAGGCTAGTTCTCTTACATCCACCATCGTCATCGACAAGTGCTTGCTGAGAAGATCGGGCCACCCCTTATCATCTGGGTATCAGATTTCCTCGTTTACTCGGTGAGCATCCACAAATCGATCCATAGATTAGTTTATTTTTCATCCTATACAGAAAAAGCCTCACAAAAATATTTTCCATAGACTAGATTACATTGCTTTCGAGTTTTAGTTGCTGGCCGTGTTCTTCCATTAGATCCAATCTAGATTTATTCTAATAGTTAGTTTCTGTTTCTAGTCGTATTTCCCATCCTTTTTTCCGCCGCCATCACCTCAAATCCGATCCAATAAAATAGTCCTCTTAGATTACTCTTGCCAATTCGGATTTTCAAAAAAGAAAAAACTGAGTCCTGGTCTGCCACGGCAGAGAAAAGGCCTCTTTTTCTGCCGCGACAGGGTTGCCAGATTTCTACCACGGCACGTTTTTGCCCTGTTTTTCTGCCGCGACAACTTGACACATAAACTTGTGATCATTTTTTCTTGCAACCTTTAGCCACAAGCATTCATACTTAGGTGTTATGAACTTTCCCATTGAGACTAGTTTCCGCTCCTCCAGGCTGCTCATAGGTTGTGGTGCTGTGTTTGTGAATTGGCCATGATCAGAGTGTGCTTCAAAGTATAAAAAAAGAGAATAGATCAAAAGAAAAAGCGAAAAAAAGGATTATATAAAAAAAAGAGCAAAGTAGAAGTGAATTGTGAAAGAGGCCAACTGATTTCTTTGTGCATCGGTAGATTGAGAAATCTTGTGCCTGTGACATTGAGCCTTGCTAGTATCTCTCCGGCGTAATGCAACACCCTTCATAGTTGCATTGCCACTTTTATCTCCACGTGTGTGTTTCTTGGGTGTTTGTACGATCAGCACTAGGAATTGTTTGCGGTGTAGTTAGGATTCCATACCTACAGCTCCACCATAAATAACCTGTGTGCCTTGTGATCATTATCTATACCCTTGATATTCACTTCATCACATAAGTGCCTCAGTCTTGATCTCGTTTTGGTTATGCATCTCTATTCACTTTGGAACGGTAAGATCTACTTTCTTGTCAGTTGTGAGTGAGTTGAGTGTTCCACCCAAAAGATTTTATTTATTGCACTAATCTACTAATCATGTCTACTAGTGCTTCTATTGTTGTAACACAGAAAAACAAGGATGATGAGCTTGTCAATTGGCGGGAATATGAAGCGTTGAGATCCCATTTGACACTAGTGTTTAACAACACAACAGATGCCATTGACAAGAGTCTTAAGGACGTGCAAGTGACTTTGGAAGCAAACGTTCAGGATGTGGCTACTATCAAGACACAAGTGACAGCCCTCAACACCAATGTGACAGCTTTGCAGCGTTCCATAGAGGCCTTAACACTTTCTATTGAGCAACGGCAGCAACAATCAATGCTTGAGGAGCTCGAGGATGAAGCTGATGGCAGTGTTGCTGGTGTTGCGCCACTAGGCAGGGGACGTCCTAATGCTCCTACACCTGCACCATTACATGGTCGTGGTTTTTCCCCTATTGGCCGTGCTCAGCGTGTACCTCTACAGCCGGTTGATGATGGTTTGGGCAAGCCTAAATTCTCAATTCCCAAGTTTGATGGTTCCATTGATCCTAAAGATTATTTGACATGGGAGTTGAAGATAGAGAAGCTCTGGCGCTTGTATGAGTATACTGAAGAAAAGAAGGTCAATCTTGCCGCGTCAGAATTTGATGGTTATGCTTTACGTTGGTGGGATGCTCTTGTTCAGCATAGAAGGGATGACAATGACCTTCCGATGATGACTTGGCGAGAGATGAAGAGTATCATGAAGGAACGTTTTGTACCCACCAATTACTTGCGCTCCGTTTTTGACAAGTTGACACAATTGAAGCAAGGGAACTTGACAGTTGATGAGTACTACATGGAGATAGAGATGCTTATGCAACGTGCTAGAATCCGAGAATCACTTGAGATGACCATGCAGCGATTTCTCAACAATTTGAGGTTACCAATAAAGAGCATAGCACATCATCACAAGTATGAGAACATGAATGAGCTGTTGCATCATGCTAGAGAGGCCGAGTCACAGCTCACGGAGGAAGCTAAGGCACATCGTTTTCCAGCTACTATTCGATTCCCTAGGGCCACGCCATATCCTATGGCGCCTCCTGCAGGGACCAGCTACCCTACTACATCAGTGGCCAAGCCTGTTCCCTCGCCCTCTTTTGGTTCTAATGCTAAGAAACCGGTTGCTCCTGCTGCTAGTTCAGGTTCGAATATGTCAACCGCACGTACTCGCGACGTGGAGTGTCACACTTGTGGAGGTAGAGGTCACTACAAGAGATAGTGTCCAAACCGCAAGGTGATGTTTGTCAATGATCAAGGAGAGTATGAGAGTGGAGATGATGTTGATCCTGATGATCATGGTGCTGATTATGAAGAGGAAGGTATGTATGACTTTCCTGAGCATGCGCCTACTATAGTGGTATCTCCACGCATTCTTAGTGTGTAGCCCATTGGTGACTCTCGTACTGCAATTTGTTCCAAACAAAAGCTCGTTGGCCCTAACAAAGCTTCCAAAGTAATTATTGATGGAGGTAGCTGCAGGAATCTTGCAAGCAAGGAGTTGTGCCAAGCTGAATTTATCTTATTTGCCTCATCCCAAACCATACTACATACAGTGGTTAAGTGATAGTGGTGAGATGAAGGTAAACCATATGGTGAGACTGAATTTTGAAATAGGGCCATACAAAGATTCTATTGATTTTGATGTGGTTCCTATGACTGTTGCCATTTGTTATTGGGTCCTTGGTTATATGATCGCCATGTGCAACACAATGGGCGTGCCAATACTTATCACTTGGATTTTAAAGGCAATAAGATTAACCTGCAACCAATGACACCAGAACAGATTGTCAATGAGTCTAGATAGAAAATAGAGGTGAATTTGAAAGATGCATCTGTTGGACGCCATGAGACTGTTGCAGCTGTACATGATGTCATAGAGCCTACAAAGAGTGATATAACAAAAGAGAGAGAGTGCCTAACCTATTAATGGTAGCCACCAATGAAGATATGAGAGAGTTTCGAGAGGATCCTAGTGCCATGCCGATTGTGCTCATGTATAAGGGCGAGGTTTTAGTTTCTAACGACATGACCCCTATTTCTCTTGGTGTCTCTACTGTTTTGCAGGACTTTGGTGATGTGTTTCCAGAGGATGTGCCCGCTGGACTACCTCCCATGCGCAGCATAGAGCATCAGATTGATCTTATTCCAGGCGCCACATTACCTAACCATGCACCCTACAGGACCAACCCCGAAGAAACTAAGGAGATACAGAAACAAGTACAAGAACTACTCGACAAAGGGTACATTCGTGTTTCTCTTAGCCCTTGTATTGTTCCTGTTATTTTAGTTCCAAAGAAAGATGGTACATGGCATGTGTAGATTGTAGAGATATTAATAACGTCACTATTCGATATCGTCATCCTATTCCACGCTTAGAATATATGCTTGATGAATTGAGTGCTGCTATTTTCTAAGATTGATTTGTAGTGGTTATCATCAAATTAGGATGAAAGAAGGAGATGAGTGGAAAACTGCTTTCAAAACTAAATTTGGCCTATATGACTGGCTAGTCATGCCTTTTGGGCTTACTAATGCACCTAGTACATTCATGAGAGTAATGAATCATGTTTTGAGAGAATTCATTGGTCGTTTGTGGTTGTTTATTGTGATGATATTCTTATTTATAGCCAGAACAAAACTGAACATTGTAATCATATCCGACAAGTTTTGCAAGTGTTGCGTGATAATAAATTATATGCTAATCTTGAGAAGTGAACATTTGCAAAAGATAAGGTCATATTTTTGGGGTATGTTGTATCTAAGCATGGGGTAGAAGTAGATCAATCTAAAATTGAATCAATTCAGAATTGGCCTATTCCCATGACTGTTAGTCAAGTGCGTAGTTTCCATGGATTAGCTGGATTCTATAGACGATTTGTGAAGGACTTTAGCACTATTGCTGCACCATTGAATGATTTGACTAAGAAAGGTGTGCCATTTGTGTGGGGCGCAGCCCAAGACATTTCATTTGATACATTGAAATGTTTGCTTACTTCTGCACCATTACTTGCATTGCTTGATTTTTCAAAGCAATTTGAAGTTGAATATGATGCTAGTGGTATAGGTATTGGTGGTGTTTTGATGCAAGAGGGTCGCCCTATAGCATATTATTTTGAAAAACTTACTGGTGCTAGATTGAACTATCCTATGTATGATAAAGAATTGTATGCACTTGTTAGAGTACTAGAAGTTTGGCAACATTATTTGTGGCCAAAAGAGTTTATCATACATTCTGATCATGAAGCTTTAAAGTATCTAAAAGCTCAATCAAACTTGCATAGAAGTTTAGCTAAATGGGTTGAGTTTATTGAATCTTTTCCATACATCATTAAATATAAGACAGGAAAAGAGAATGTACTTGCTGATGCTTTGTCTTGGAAAAACATGCTCTTAACCAACCTTGATCTTAAAATTCCTGGATTAGAGAGTATTTGTGCACTTTATGCAACTGACAATGATTTTGCTGAACCATATCGTTTATGTGCTCTTAGAAACGCATTGTATAAGTATCATATACATGATGGATATTTGTTTCGAGCTAACAAACTATGTATTCCAGAATCGTCGTTGCGTTTGTTCTTAGTGCAGGAATCACATACTGGTGGTTTGATGGGTCACTTTGGGCGTGAGAAGACATTACTCATGCTTGCTAATCATTTTTATTGGCCCAAGATGAGGCGTGATGTGTACAGATTTGTGAGTCTATGCATTACATGCCACAAGTTGAAATCCAAATTGAAGCCTCATGGTTTGTATACCCCTCTCTTTGCACCAACTGCACCATGGGAAGACATTAGTATGGATTTTGTGCTAGGTCTACCTAAAACCCAGAGAGGGCGTGATTCTATATTTGTGGTAGTAGATAGCTTCTCTAAGATGGCTCATTTTATTGCCTGCCACAAAAGCGACGATGCGTCGCATGTTGCTAACCTATTTTTCAGGAACATTGTGAGATTACATGGAGTACCAAGAACAATTGTTTCTGATCAGGATCTAAAGTTTATGAGCTACTTTTGGAAGACTTTATGGGGGAAGCTGGGAGCAAAGCTACTATTCGGTACTACTTGTCATCCCCAGATAGATGGTCAGACAGAGGTGATGAATAGAACATTGTCCCAACTATTAAGGACTATGATAAAGAAGAATTCGTGGGAGTGGGAAGAGTGTTTGCCACATGTTGAGTTTGCTTACAATAGGGTAGTACATTTAACCACTCAGCTTTGTCCTTTTTAGGTGGTGAATGGTTTCAAGCCATTGACGCCACTGGATTTGTTGCCTCTACCATTACATGAGAGAGTTTATATGGAGGCATCAAGACGTGCAGAATATGTGAAGAAGATTCATGAGAAGACTCGAGAGGCTATTGAGAAGAAAGGCAAGAACATTGCTGCTGCCCAAAATCAAGCAAGGAAGGAAGTGTTGTTCAAGCCTGGTGATATGGTTTGGGTACATCTGCCCAAGGATAGGTTCCCATTGCTACGCCAATCCAAGTTGAAGCCGTGTGGTGCTGGTCCTTACAAGGTGTTAGCCAAGATTAATGATAATGCCTACTCGATTGATATATCTATTGCTGAATTTGGTGGAGCTAGCAACAGTTTCAATGTTGTTGATTTATCACCATATGATGGAGAATACCTTGAAGCGTCGAGGTCGACGCCTTTTGAAGGGGGGGAGATGATGAGGACATCCATATACTTACACCTACCCCAGTTACTACTAATGATGTTCCAGCTGCTACTAACAAGGATAAGTCCAATGAGATTAGAATTGGACCAATTACAAGAGCTCGTATAAGCTACTAGAACAAGTGAATTTGTTTCTTAATGAGCTTGATATTTTACTTAATGAGAATTTTATACTACCTAAGTCTTTGTGTTATTGTATGATCAGGTACATTGGAGAAGAAGGTATAGCATGGAGCAAGGAGGTGAAGCACATGGAGCAAGGTGTGTTGATCAATGAAGCAAGAACGAGGGAGGTGAGGGAGGAAGCGCAAGGATCTACAAAGGAAGGGACCAACACCTGGCAGAGTCTCTGCCGCGACAGAGAAACGATGCCAAATCCTGCCACGGCTGTCATGCCAGAAAGTGGCAGAAATCCTGCCATGGCAGAGAGTCCTGCCGCGGCATGTTTTAGGCCCAATATGATGCCACGGCAGGAAACAGGCCTGTGCGCCTAGAGAGTTGTCCCACTTGGGTCAACATGTATCTTACTTGTAGTCGTTTGGGACTTGGACTCTTAGCTTAGCCGCCCCCTCTCTCTTAAATATATGGGGATACCGATTCTTTCTGGTCAGACCACGCTAAAATATTTTGGAGTTTTTTCTATCTAGAACCTCTGGAATTACTTGTGATCGATTTCTACCAACTACAATTGAGTGTGATCTGTTGTTCCACTGGGATTCATTAGATTGCAAACTACCGTTTGTGGTCGACGACTGCGTGCGCAAGAGTGTGGTGTTGTGAATATCCCGAAGGGTTCGAGATATGTTGCATTGGCATCAGGGTTCGAGTGGGAGAGTTCATATCTACAGGCTAGTTATCTTACATCCACCATCATCGACAAGTGCTTGCTGTGAAGATCGGGACACCCCTTATCACTAATGCCTCTCCCTCCTCGTCATGTCTCCCTAACGGGTGGAAGTAGAGGCCTCTAAGCTCAGTGGAGTGGCGTCCGCAGAGGCTTCCGAGTAGCTCCTGCATGAGTACATCTAGTGATATGGGGTGGCCCGATCTTCTCAGCAAGCACTTGTCGATGATGATGGTGTATGAAAGATAACTAGCTTGTAGCTATGAACTCTCCCGCTCGAACCCTGATGCCAATGCAACAGCTATCGAACCCTGTGGGATATTCACAACACCACGCCCTTGCGCACGTAGTAGTCGACCATGAACGGTAGTTTGCAATCCACTAATTCCCAATGGAACAACATATCACACTCAATTGCAATAGATAATTCGATCACAGGGTAATTCCAGAGGTTCTTAATAAGAAACAACTCCAAAATAGTTTTAACGTGGTCTCACCCTAACTATGGGGACATCCCAGGGCTTATATGGGCGGCTAGGGCGGCCAGAAACCGAAACTAGATGCAAACGACTCAAACTGATACAACCTGATTCTAACAGATTACAGCCTGGGACTGTCTAGTCCGTATGAGCCGGACAGTCTGGTGGGGGCGGACACTCCGGTTCGTATGGGCCGGACAGTCCGGTCCGGCCGGAAACTTCAAAGTTTCCGTGTGGTGTCCGATGTAGCCTACCGAATGTCCATGACCGGGGGCCTCTTGGGAGGTCCGGACACTCCGATTGGTATGACCCGAACAGTCCAGTCCTGGAAGATGTTTTTGCCCTCGTCTTGATGATCTTCCCTAGCGCCTTCCTCCCGCTCCTGCCTCGCGCATCCTTGGGCGATCATCATTTTGTGCTCCATGTGCTTCAGCTCCTCGCTCCGTGCTACGTCGTCTTCTCCAATGTACCTGATCATACAATAGCACAATGTCTTAGGCAGTATAAAGTTCTCATTAAGTAAAACATCAGGCTCATTAAGAAACAAATTCACCTGTTGTTCTAGTAGCTTAGCACGAGCTCTTGTAATAGGTCCAATTCTAATCTCATTGAACTTAACCTTGTTTGCAGCAACTGGAACATCTTTAGTAGTAGTTGGGGTAGGTGTAAGTATAGGGATGTCCTCATCATCTCCCCCCTTCAAAAGGCCTCGACCCCGACGCTCCAAGTTCTTCTCCTTCATATGGTGAAAAATCAGCAACGTTGAAGTTGTTGCCAACTCCACCAAACTCAGCAATAGGAATATCAATCGAGTAGGCATTATCATTAATCTTGGCCAACACCTTGTAAGGACCAGCACCATGGGGCTTCAATTTGGATTGTCGAAGCTTGGGGAACCTATCCTTACGCAGATGCACCCAAACCATGTCTGCAGGCTTGAACAAAATCTCCTTTCTTGCTTGATTCCTTGCAGCAGCAATGTTCTTACCTTTCTTCTCAATAGCCTCTTGAGTCTTCTAATGTATTTTCTTCACATATTCAGCACGTTTTGATGCCTCCATATCAACTCTCTCATGTAATGGTAGAGGCAACAAATGAAATGGCGTCAATGTCTTGAACCCGTACACCACCTCAAAAGGACAAACCTGAGTAGTAGAATGCACAACCCGGTTGTATGCAAACTCAACATGTGGCAAACACTCTTCCCACTCTCGTAGATTCTTCTTGATCATTGTCCTCAAAAATTGTGATAATGTTCTATTCACCACCTCCGTCTGACCATCTGTTTGTGAATGACAAGTAGTACTAAACAACAACTTTGTTCCAATCTTCCCCCATAAGGTCTTCCAACAGTAGCTCATAAACTTCACATCACGGTCAGAAACAATCGTATTTGGTACTCCATGTAGTCTCATGATGTCCCTGAAAAACAGGTTAGCAATATGCGACGCATCGTCGCTTTTGTGGCAGGCAATAAAATGAGCCATCTTAGAGAATCTATCCACTACCACAAATATAGAATCATGACCTCTCTGAGTTTTGGGTAAACCTAGCAGAAAGTCCATGCTCATATCTTCCCAAGGTGTAGTACGTGCAGAGAGAGGTGTATACAAACCATGAGGCTTCAGCTTTGATTTGGACTTGTTGCATGTAATGCAGTGACTCACAAATCGATAGCCTTCACGCCTCATCTTGGGCCAATAAAAGTGATCCGCTAGCATGAGCAACGTCTTCTCACGCCCAAAATGACCCATCAAACCTCCAGCATGTGATTCCTGCACTAAAAACAAACGCAAAGATGATTCTGGAATGCATAGTTTGTTAGCTCTAGACAAATACCATCATATATATGATACTTATCCCAGGCATGTTTCAAAGCACACAAACAATATGGTTCAGCAAAATCATGATCAGTTGCATAAAGCACATAAATACTCTCCAATCCAGGAATTTTAACATCAAGATGTGTAAATAACATGTTCTTCCTAGACAAAGCATCAGTAACCACATTTTCATTTCCTTTCTTATATTTAATGATGTCAGGAAACGACTCAATAAACTCAACCCATTTAGCTAAGCGTCTATGAAAGTTTGATTGAGCTTTAAGATACTTCAATGCTTCATGATCAGAATGTATGATAAATTATTTTGGCCGCAAATAATGTTGCCAAACCTCAAGAACTCTAACAAGTGCATACAATTCTTTATCATAAACAGGATAATTCAGTCTAGCACCAGCAAGTTTCTCAGAAAAATATGCTATAGGACGACCCTCTTGCATCAAAACGCCACCAATTCCTGTACCACTAGCATCACATTCAACTTCAAATTTCTTTGAAAAATCAGGTAATGCAAGCAAAGGTGTAGTAGTAAGCAAATGTTTCAATGTATCAAATGCAATATCTTGGCCTGCGCCGCATACAAATGGCACACCTTTCTTAGTCAATTCATTCAATGGTGCAGCAATAGTGCTAAATCTTTCACAAAGCGCCTATAGAAACTAGCTAAACCATGGAAACTACGCACTTGACTCACATTCATGGGAATAGGCCAATTCTGATTTGCTTCAATTTTAGATTGATCTACTTCTACCCCATGCTTAGATACAATATTTCCAAGAAATATGACCTTATCTTTTGCAAATGTGCACTTCTCAAGATTACCATATAATTGATTATCATGCAACACTTGCAAAACTTGTCTAATATGATCACAATGTTCAGTTTCATTGCGGCTATATATGAGTATATCATCAAAATAGACAACCACAAAACGACCAATATATTCTCTCAAAACATGATTCATTAATCTCATGAATGTACTAGGTGCATTAGTAAGACCAAAAGGCATAACTAACCACTCATACAAACCAAATTTTGTTTTGAAAGAAGTTTTCCATTCATCCCCTTCCTTCATCCTAATTTGATGGTATCCACTATGCAAATCAATTTTAGAGAAAATAGCAGCACCACTCAATTCATCTAGCATATCCTCTAAGCGTGGAATAGGATGACGATATCGAATAGTGATGTTATTAATAGCTCTACAATCTACACACATGCGCCATGTACCGACTATCTTAGGTACTAAAATAACAGGAAGAACACATGGGCTAAGAGAGACACGAATGTACCCTTTGTCGAGGAATGCTTGTAATTGTTTCTGTATTTCCTTAGTTTCTTCGGGGTTCATTCGATATGGTGCCCTGTTTGGTAATGTAGCGCCAGGGATCAAATCTATTTGATGCTCAATGCCACGGAATGGAGGCAATCTAGATGGCACATCGTCTAGAAACACATCACCAAAATCCTGCAAAACAGTAGATACACCAAGAGAAATAGGGGTCATGTCGTTAGAAACCAAAACCTTGCCCTTATACATGAGCACAAGTGGCATGGTTGTAGGATCCTGTAGTGACCTCGGATCAAGTAGGATCCTAAGTCCCTGTGAATAACATGCTAGTCCCTGGATCAATAGCTAGCACTCACAGTCGATGAAATATCATGTAAAACACAAGTCTTTATTACATGAATCGAGTAATCCGAGTTTACATTATTACAAAAGTGATATAAATACAACTTGAGTCCCATCAATGCCACGTGCAGGTTGAGTGAAGACCGCGATCCTAGCGCACCTTTCAATGATCTCCAAAATTCGCATGAACGTACGCAACAAGTTGGGTCAATACTTTGAATTTATTGACAAATTACACCAAGGAGAGAAAAGACTATCTCTACATGCAAGGCTGGTATAGGTAGAGTTCATTTGCTCAAAAGCTTTTCTTAAGTGGAGAGAAGAAGAGAGGATTGTCCTACTTTGTAAACATTTGCTTAGATAAAATAAGGTCGAGTGGCACACAAGAATATTACGCACTAAGTGTCCAAACAACCAAACACTTGGATATTATGCACCAAGCGTCACTTGGATATTACACCAAGTTCCCAAATTCCCACCCATTAGCGATATTACACGCCATGGGGTTTCAAAACTTTGTTTTAGAAAAGAGAGGAAGATCCTTCAGAGGCTCCATCCTTCAGACGCTCATTGTTGTTCTGTTACCGTGAACACGGCTGATCGATCAGATTGCAATACTCTCGAGAGTTTGTGCACTTTACCCACAATCCACGATCAAGCCCTTTTACAGACAAGACCATGGCGAGGCTTTCCCTTAGTATCCCCTCTACCTTTCGGATCCAACCGTGCCAAGAACCTCCAAATGTTGGTACCCAGGTGAGGTTTCCCACTAAGTACTAGGCCAAGACAGAGCCCATAATGTATTGTGGTTGCACTGGAAGCTTCTGAATTCTGAAACATGGCAGACTTCTTTGATTCCTAGGCAGCCGTCCTCCACCAAAATCACACTCGTTGACCCGACAACCATTCCGCCCAGAATAAAACTTAGTTTTATTTTGAAGTGGATTTGAGAAGAAAGTTTGCTCTAGAGAGCCTTTATACTTAGAAAAATTCTTTGTCTTTCGAACCCCCCAACGGTACTTTGTATACATAGCATAGCAGGCAATACTTAGTAAAAACAGGGGTAACCTATTAGGATGGAAATCCTAAGTATAGAGCTACTCATGGCATACTACAAAATCATCGCACTTGCAAAATAATACTAAGGAAAAATTCTACTAGATCATCCTACACATGCATACTACGGAATTTTGAAGATCACATGCATAGAATCAAAATTGGGACAAAGTTATGAACAAGTGGTGTAACTTGCCTTATGTTGATAATATGGGTGTTGATTATATTTCCCTGCAGCAATCGCACTCTCCGAACAATCTAATACGAGGACAAGGTAGTTCCAATCAAAACAATTGCAAACATAGCAAACACAAGGATGATCGAAAACATGCATGATGATTCAACATTACACAATGGGTATAATTAGTTTTATGAATATTAATATATCATATGATGCATGTATGAGTTCATTTAATGCAATAGGGTACTTGTTATTAATAATTACTTGCCAATATAAGGGTTTTGATAGTTCTGTTGTAACGCCTGTTCTAACGGTATAATTAAATTTGTTTCTTGGGTTTCTTTGGATAGGACGTTAATACGAACCAAAGGGCGTTGGATTCAACCTAATCGAAGTTATAGATCTTTTATATGATTTAAATAGTGTTTAATGGGTTTTAATGATTCATACAGTTTCTTTCCTAAAAATCAAAAAATTATATCTGTAATCTCCAAGGAATTGTGATTTCAGGGACATATTATTTGTAATTTTCTGAATAGTATTTATTTTCTTATGAATTTATTACTCTAAATAAGCCATTAAACTATTTAAATCTTCACGTCAAAACCTTACAGTAAAATGCCGAACTAATTGCAGATTGATGATCTACATGGAACCAGCTTTCCATCGGTATATCATTTGTATTTTTGTGACAAGCAATTAACTTACTATGAATTTAATGATTTATAAAGGCATTAAAACTAATTAAATTTCTACGGGTTAAATAATCTGCAAAGGCTAGATCCAACCAGATATTATTAAAGTACATTACAGTAGCTTCAAATTGATATATTATTCATATTTTTCGGAGTTACAGATAATTCCTTATGAATTTATTAACATAAAAGACCATTAAAACTAATTAAATTACTGCAATAACCACGTACAGTAAAAGTTGGATCTATTCCAATAAGATGATTCTACATGAAATTATATTCAATTTGATATATTATACGCAATTTTTGGAGATGGTATGAATTTCTAATGAATTTTACAAGTTAGATCTATAATATGCAATTTTAAATCCGAACGGAATATTCCAGGAATATTCAGCTGACCGGAGTTGACTTTGCATGCTGATCGACTAGATGTTGACCTTACGTTGACGTGGCGTTGATGAGGAATATGACCGGGATGACGACATGGCACGCATCGGTTTGATTGGATCTCGACCGTCTGGATAGGATCCGGTGGCTAGAAGAAGAGATTGACCCGATTTTGGCTCAGAATAGACAAAAAATAGATCTGTGTTAGAGAGACAAATCCGTAGGTCAAACCGAAAAACTCAGAACATGAAAGTTGTGGGGAATCATTATTCCTACCTTCTCACCGAAGGAATTTGGATTTGAACAAATGAGCGCGAGTACATCTTGGATTTACACCGTAAGATCTGAAATATTGCGATACGAAATTCTCCGGCTGTGGTGGATGACAAGAGGTGAGGTTTGTCGGGATTGAAAGATTTCGACGATCTCTACAACTTTCGTGTTTTGACCGAAAGCAAACGACGAAGTCTAGATGGGTTAAAAAGAGAAACAAGATTCGGCCAGATGTAGATTCGGGATTTCGAGAGGAAAAACTTGTACAGCCGTGGCTACATGAGTTTATATGGAGGTTTGAGACGTTGTAGAGATAGGCCTTGGAGTAAGGAACAAGTCTAAACAAACGGAAGTCAATTCGGAGTTGTAGATAAAAAGTTATAGCAGTTTGAGTAGAGATAGGTTAGACAAAAACTGTTTCATACGCTTTTAAAGAACATCGTCTTGGCGTGTCGCTCCCGGCTGGTTAGGTAGCTGGGCAGCTTTTTTTTCTTTTTCTTTTCTATTTACTTGTTTTCCTTATATCTTTTGCATCTGAACTCCAAATGACATGATTTTTGTTTCTAAATTTTTCTAAAATCGTATAGATTATTGTAGGATCAAATTTATAATCTTTTTTACTAGTTTGGAAGTAGTGGATTTACAAATCCTTGTATATTCCATTTTATTTATATCTTTATGTGTTTGTATTTGTTTCATAACTTTTTCATACTAGCTCCAAATGAGCTCAATTTTGTTTCTAAAATTTTGTAGTATTAATTAGATCTCTTTAGGCTATAACTATCAATAATTTATGCCTTAAGAATAATGGGTTTTATAAAGTCAATTTAATTACCCTTAGGAACATTTGGGCGAATCAACTATAGGATTTAGATACCAGGATTTGGATTCAGTTTGTGAGATCTTTGCATGGATGAAATGCTTATGAATGATTCATGATTTTCATTTTGAAATCTTGCACACCAACTCTACAATCCAAAGTCAATCCATGCCTTTTTTCCTATATGGCTACTTAGGTCTTAGCAAAAGAATATAAGATTTTGAATTCAAGGTTGAGAGGATTTTCTATTCCAAAAAGTTTCTTCTCTTTGAGAATTTTCAACATAGTCAAACAATCAATCAATCTTATTTGTTTATTTCACATTCCAAAATTAGGAGAATTTTGGGATGTGACAGATCCTCACTAAATTCTCTCATATCCGCTTTGGTGGCTAGTATGACTAGATTAGTCACTCTCTCAGTTCTCATTATATCATTCTTTTGGGGATCATTTACAACACTCATAGTTTCAACACTCTCTCAACTAGGAGAATCTTGCAACTTCACTTCAATCTTTTGACGAGATTCATTCACAATATGTTGTGGTGTCATAGGCTGCAAATTGATTTTCTTGCCCTTGAACTCCAAATGATATGTATTGGCTCGGCCATTGTGTTGAACATGGCGATTATAAAGCTAAGGCCGACCCAATAGTAAATGGCACACGGTCATAGGAACCACATCAAAATCAATAGAATCCTTGTATGGCCCTATTTCAAAGTTCACACGTACCATATGGTTTACCTTCATCTCACCACTGTTGCTCAACCATTGTATGTAATATGGCTTGGGATGAGGCAAATATGTCAAATTCAGCTTGGCACACAGCTCCTTGCTTGCAAGGTTTCTATAGCTACCTCCAGCAATAATCACTTTGCAAGCTTTGTTTGGGCCAACTAGAGATTTTGTTTGGAACAAATTGCAGCGCTGAGAGTCAACAACGGGTTGCACACTAAGAATACGTGGAGAGACTACTATAGTAGGCGCATGCCGTGAAAGTCATCCATACCTTCCTCCTCAAAATCAGCGCCATAATCATCAGGATCAACATCATCTCCACTCTCATACTCTCCTTGATCATTAACAAACATCACCTTGCGGTTTGGGAAATCCTTCTTGAAATATCCCCTTCCTCCACTAGTATGGCACTCCACATCACAAGTACGAGCTGATGACATATTGGAAACCATGCAGGATAGCAACAGGTTTCCTAGCTTGAGAACCATAGGATGACTGTGGTGTAGGCTTGGAAGATGTTATAGTAGTGTGACCAGCAGCCGCATTAGGTGTAGAAACATGTGGCGGCGGTGTAGACCTTGCTGAAAAGCGGCTTGTGGAAGGATATCTTGCAAGCGCCTTTTCCTCTTCGGCAAGCTGTGATTCGGCCTCCCTTGCATGATGCAACAATTCATTCATAGTCTCATACCTATGATGACGAACAATTATCTTAATTGGTAGCTTCAAATTATTGAGAAATCGTTGCATGGTCATCTCAAGGGATTCACGAACTCTAGCAGGCTGCATAAGCATCTCCATCTCCATGTAGTACTCATCAACCGACACGGTTCCTTGTCTCAAGTTTTTCAACTTATCAAAAACTGAGCGCGGGTAGTTAGTAGGTACAAAGCGTTTCTTCATGATACGCTTCATCTCTCGCCACGTCATAACCGGAAGGTCATTGTCATCCCTTCTATTCTGCACAAGGGCATCCCACCATAAAGCATAACCATCAAATTCGGACGCAAGCTTGACCTTCTCTTGATTCTTCGGTCATACAGCCAGAGATTCTCAATCTTCAACTCCCATGTGAGGTAATCTTTAGGATCAATGGAGCCATAAAACTTGGGAATTGAGAATTTTGGCTTGCCCAATCCATCATCAACGGGCTTGTGAGGTATACATTGAGCACACCCAATTGGAGTAAAGCCACGTCCATGAACATGTTGAGAACGGCCCACGGCCAACAAGATTTGGTTGTTGACCATCACCAGCATTACTTGCTTCCTCATCTTCATGGGCATCATCATATTGATGCCTTTGTTCAATTGCTATTGTGAGAGCATCAAGAGAACATTGCAAAGCTATGACATTGGTGTTGATAGCTGTTACTTGTGTCTATATGGTAGCGACTGCCTCAATATTTGCTTCCAAAGTCACTTGCACGTCCTGAATATTCTTGTCAATGGCATCTGTTGTGTGGTTGAACACACGTGTCAAATGGGACTTCAATGCTTCATATTCCCGCCAGTTGACAAGCTCGTCGTGCTTCTTTTTCTTTGACACAACATCATCACTAGTAGACATGATTAGTAGATTAGTGCAACAAACGAAATTGATATGATGGAAGACTCACAACTCACTTCAACTGACAAGAAAGCAGATCTTACCATTCCAATGTGAATAGAGATACTTTACCAATTCGAAATCAAACAACTAATGCATTGGTGTGATGAAGTGAATATCAAGGTTATGGAGAATGATCACAGGACACACAAGTTATTATGGTGGACCTGTAGGTATGGTATCCTAACTACACCACAAACAAGTCCTAGTCTTTGATTGTATGATAACCCAAGAAACTCACATGGTGGAGATAAGCGTGGCAAAGCAACTTATGAATAGGAATATTGCAATGCACAAGAGAGATGCTAGTAATAGCTCAAAATAAATAGGCACAATATTGCTCAATCTACAAGTGCTATGATCAATTAGGCCTCTAATAATGCACACTATGATATCTCTTTTGTCACGCTTCTAGCTCTTTTCTCTTTTTTTATACTAAATCTCTTTTCCTTTTTCTATTTTTTTTCAACTATATGACTCAATGCAAAACGAATGCAGCAACTTCTGAACAAACTGGGATGGATAGTCCAAGGTGTGTCGGCCGGATAGTCTGGTTGCACCGGATAGTCCGGGCGATGTGGACCGGATAGTCCGGTTTTCGCCTGTCAAAAATATCTGCACTTCAAACCCTAATGTGCAGCCTGTCGGAGCAAAGCAACTAGTCTCGTGGGTACGTTCCTAGGCACGGATGTTATAGATAGGCTGTGTCTATGGTATGAATACAAAGGTACGCTATGTGGACTCGGAAAAGTAGATGGAAACTTGCGGAAAACGGTGATGGTGGACTCGACGGAGAAACAAGATCAAAATCTAAACCTAGACACAAACGAAAACACAAGACAAAAACCTGCAGATCGGATCTACGAGAAGACACGACCAGCAACTAGAACGTGAAGATGATCCAATCTAGGCTATGGCAAATCTTTTTGTATGGCTTTTTCTGTATAGGACTGAAAAAAAATCTATGGATGGATTTGTGGATGCTCATTGAGTAAACGAGGAAATCTGATACCAAGATGATATGGGGTGTCCTGATCTTCTCAGCAAGAACTTGTCAATGATGATGATGGGTGATAGATAACTAGCCTATGGATATGAACTCTCCCGCTCGAACCCTGATGCCAATGCAACAGCTCTCGAACCCTGTGGGATATTCATAACACCATGCTCTTGCGCACGTAGCCGTCGACCACAAATGGTAGTTTGCAATCCACTAATTCCCAATGGAACAACAGATCGCACTCAATTATAGTAGATAATTTGATCACAGGGTAATTCCAGAGGTTCTTAAAAAGAAACAGCTCCAAAATAGTTTTAACGTGGTCTCACCCTAACTATGGGGACGTCCCAGGGCTTATATGGGCATCTAGGGCGGCCAGAAACCGAAACTAGACTCAAACGACTCAAACCGATACAACCTGATTCGGATCAGGATTACTAAAGGCGAGACCATCCGGTCAGAGGAGACAGTCCGGTGAAGCGGACACTCCGGTTCATATGGGCCAGACAGTCCGGTCCGGCCGAAAACTTCAAAGTTTCTGGGCAGTGTCCGAGTGGTGTTCGATGTAGCCTACTGAATGTCCACGCCCGGGGACCTCTTGGGAGGGCCGGACACTCCGGTTGGTATGACCCGGACAGGCCGGTCCTGGCAGATGTTTTTGCCCTCGTCTTGATGATCTCCCCTCGCGCCTTCCTCCCGCTCCTTCCTCGCTCATCCTTGGGCGATCATCATGTTGTGCTCCATGTGCTTCAGCTCCTCGCTTCGTGCTACGTTTTCTTCTCCAATGTACCTGATCATACAATAGCACAATGTCTTAGGCAGTATAAAGTTCTCATTAAGTAAAACATCAGGCTCATTAAGAAACAAATTCACCTGTTGTTCTAGTAGCTTAGCACGAGCTCTTGTAATAGGTCTAATTCTAATCTCATTAGACTTAACCTTGTTTGCAGCAACTGGAACATCTTTTGTAGTAGTTGGGGTAGGTGTAAGTATAGGGATGTCCTCATCATCTAGACCCTTATCCTTGTCATCGTGCATCAGCTTGAAGGAAATCTCCTCTGTGAGTGGCTCAAATCACGTCTGAAATCAGGAGACTCTAAAGCCCCAAAGGTCCTTCCTCTCAAACTTGGTGAGCTGAATTGCCTTGATACTAGGAAGTGGGAGGTTGAGCACACTAGTAAACTGCACGATGCGTGAACCAAAATGAGTTCCATTGAACTCCTCGGCAGTGCTGATCACAAAGCTAGG
This sequence comes from Avena longiglumis, assembly GCA_030063025.1. Taxonomy (NCBI): domain Eukaryota; kingdom Viridiplantae; phylum Streptophyta; class Magnoliopsida; order Poales; family Poaceae; genus Avena; species Avena longiglumis. The sequence goes on from CP125978.1 coordinate 230,441,149, forward strand.
CATCTAATGTAAGATAGGGAAATATTAGAATGACACAAGTAAAAGAAAACAAGACAGTAGAACGAAAGCAAAAGCATACATCATCCATAAAACATACAAGTCATGGCATACAAAGTCCATCATAACACTAAGGTTCAACATAACTTAGACATTTTTTGTAAAAATACGACAAGTGTGGTGGTCCAACTAATGGAGTACGTTAAAATTCCCACTCACTTGCCAAATTAGCTATCAGGGCATCCCAGGCAATATGTCGATCTTGATCACAAGATTCCAATGCTAAGTCCATAATGTCTTCTCTTAAACATTGGTTAGCAGCCTCTAAGTCTTGGGTATGCTTCTTCTCTTCTCTAAGATCATTTTGAGTTTTCAGCATTCTACACTTGAGTCTGTCACCAAGCTCCTTGATGGCATTCCAAGATGCATTCCTTATAGAGTCAAAGAATGACATGTGCATTACTGAGTTGGTGACCATGCATAATCCCGACTCCTTGTAGTTGTATTCCTTGTTTTTGTACAAGTGAAGTTGCACCCACCAATATTCTTCTCCTTCAACCATCACGGGAAATCCCTTGTACACTTCTGCTCCATGTATCCCCATGGTAACCATAAGGTTCTTGAGTGCTTTGGGAAACTCCGTCTCACACTCCAAAGTCATAGTCATGAGTGGTCCCTTCCTCACGGCTTCATTGATGGAGTTCATCTACAAATGAAGATGAGAAAGAAGATTAGAAAAGTTTACGAGAAGAAAAAGACAAGTGTGGAATTTTGCAAAGAGTTGTGTTTTTTATTTAGTGGTTTTCTTAGTCTAACCCATCCTAGGGTCATAATCCTACAGGCAACACAGTGCTCTGATACCATCTGTAAGACCCCACCTTTATAAAGGTAAAGGTCCCTGTGATTGCAATGCTAGTCCCTAGATCAAATGCTAGCATCCATAGTTTAAGATGAAGTACACAGATACAGAGGTCTATTACATCGTCATTCCAGAGATAAACATAGTCTTTTACAACTCCATAGCCAAATGCTAGTACAAGAGTTCATAACATAAATAATTAAATTAAAGTCTTCATCTGCATGTCCCACAGGAAAACATGTTGAGTGTAGACTCATAACCCTAATCCTCATCAGACTAACCTGCAACATCACAAGTTACAGCCACAGTGGGTCAATACATTTGGAATTGTACTGGAAAGTGATACCATAGTAGAATAGTAGTATCTATCAACTATATGAATTTGGCTAAGTGTATCTTAGGCTTGCTTTGCTCAAAATAGATTTTTCCTATCAGTTGAAAACACTAAGTTTTTGTTTGTCAAAACACCCAAGGAACCAAGAATAGACATTGGTGAACCTTAAACCTTGTTCAACCACAAGTTTTAACTTAGAAATTGGGATGAGGAGATCCTTGATAGCTTCAATGTTTTGATGCTCAAATTGTCCGTTGCCGGTGACACGGCTAAGTACTTAGGTTTTTCCTTCTCGAGAGGTGGTGCACTTTCCCCACAAGACTCGAGATGCATTGAGACAAGATCTTTCAGAAGCCTTCCCTTAGAACAAATGGACGCGTTCCATCCTATCACCCTACCACCATCTGTCCATCTGGCTAAGTTATCGCAACCTATATGACCAAGGAAGAGCCCATATGCCATGTGGTTGCACTAGAAGCTTCTAAACACTAAGTATCTCAAATCCCTTTGTTCCTGGGTGGCCTTCCACAAGTGTGATACACAAGGTAGACCATATATATGGGCCTTGTGTAACCACTCAACATAACCAAACATACCATTCCACCCGTGTCATTTATTCTCTTAGTTGTTTTATTAACCAAAACATAAGTCAAAGACTTAACAAAATTTCCATAACATGTACATAATACACCGTTGTTTGCTACTAGCTAGGCTAAGAATGATAATATAACAAGTATCTTAACTTAGAGAAAAATTCTACCAAGGCTACAACTACTAGGATTTCCCATGGCATAGCATATAGATACTTAGCAAAATATTTCATGCAAGCCCTATACAAAATATCACTAGTGCATAGTCAAAAATATTAGGACAAATACATGAAGCACCACTTGCCTTGGTAGTTGGGGGAGTAGCAACAATCTTCACAATCACACTCACCACTAGCACCAAAATCTACACATGAAATGATAACACCAAATTCTCAATCAAAATATTCAAGAAAAAATATATGCATGCATGCAAATGCAATGGGATGAATTTTTCTATACTAAACCATTCACCCAAACAGCATTGAACACAAATTCATCAAAATATAGTTTAAATAAACTTAAATTTGTTTAAAAATCATTTTCTAAATAATTCATATAGTCAAAATAAGCCTATATTTGTCTCTGCACAAAAACCCACTTTTACAGAAACAAAATACAAAAATAAGCCCACAGTAGTGTAGGATTTATTTTGTGAATCCATTGATATCTTATTTGCATTTTTTGGATAAACAGAACAAAAGTTATGAATTTTACAAGTTTGAATCTCTAATACATATAAAAACAGATTTTAAACCAAAACCCTACACACGTGGTTCTGTTTGATTGGTCGATACCGCTTCGCGCGGATCAGATAACGTGGAGCATTGGATCTAAGTGACTCTGTACAGTTCAGATCAAACAAAAGCATTTCGATTAAGTGATCTATCCTAGCCACTAGATCTGGATCTAATGGCTACGGTGCACGCGACCAAAGTCTGGCGGTGCTAGTGACGCTGCGCGACGGCGACGGTCTGACGAATATAGAGGGAGCTGGGGGTTGTGGTGATGCTTACCAGACTCGTGAGAGCACGAGGAAGCTCAACGCATCGCTGGTGTGGGCGGAGGCGTGCTGTGGTGGCCGGGAGAGCTCGTCGGAAACCTTGCTGGCGTCGGGCACGGCTTGACGGAGACGTTCTAGGCCTCCCTAGGACAAACAAATCACATCAGTAGCGACGCAAGTACACTACACACATGGGTGTTTGGTCTAGAAGACAAGGGGCGCTCGATTTCTTACTGTAATTTCTCGCTGGAGATGATTGATGCCTCGGGTGCTCACAGTGGCTAACAGAGACGGCGACCTGGGCCAGTATAGGATGAACCAGAGGTGAGATTAGTTGCGCAAGAACCATAGTATCACAATCGTGTGGTCGAGAGGCAAAGGGGCGCGCTATACTCACCGAAATAGCTCGCTGGAGTGCGTCGGGCAGCGACTGTGCGAGCTTGATTGCGAGCAGCCTAGGGGTGCTAAGAGGGGACTTGGTGAAGGGAAATGACCGCGGTGAGGTGGTGCTTTAGTAGCCACAGAAGGAGAGGCAATTACGTGAGGAATCAACGGAATTTAAGAGAATTCATTGGCGGTGTCACTGCAGGGAAGAAACGGCGGTGCGACTTGTCGCACGTTGATTTGGGGATGATGAGCTGATGTGGCAGTGGGCCATGTTTGTCAGTGAGCGGGTGTGGCGGGGTGCGGTGAGAATCAGAGGGGAGAGGGAAAACTCCTTGTGGGCTTGCCGGGCTGGGTCTGGCACTGGGCCGAATTGGTGGCGCTGGCCCTTTTCTATTTCTCTTCTCTTTTTCTATTTCTTATTTGATTTTCAGGAAACAATTTCAAACCAAATTCAATTGAGTTTGGATTCAAATCACCTCTGGATTTTTGTAGTGTGATCCAAGTATTCAAACATGTGTCTAACACACTTGTTTACTCAAATACACTTAGGTCCTTTGAAAATAAAACAAAACCAAGCCTCATATAATATATAAACTATAGGCATAAAACTGGTTTTAATTTGAGTATTGATTTGGAAATTTTGTGCAAAGCTAAGAATGCTATGAATGCAATGCAAGATTTTGTAAATCATGAATTTGGGATGTTACACCGACCGCGTCGTCAAGTTCATGAGCTACTTTTGGAAAACACTCATGGACAAGCTCGGCATCAAGCTACTATTCTCGTCCGCATCACATCCCCAAACTGATGGACAAACCGAGGTTGTAAACCGAAGCCTCGGAACGCTACTCCGCATGTTGATCAATAAGAACCTTAAGGATTGGGAGGAATGCATTCCCCACGCCGAGTTCGCCTACAACCGCACCAAACATTCCACCACCATGAGGAGCCCCTTCATGATCGTCTATGGATTCGATCCTCTCACCTCCCTTGACATCCTACCTCTTCCTCTCCATGACCGCACCAACATGGACATCGACAAGCATGCCCAAGAAATGAAGAAACTCCATGAAGACACAAGAGCTACGATCGAGCAACAAGTGCTTCGGCAAGCATCAAGGTTAAACAATAACAAGGATATAATCTTCTAAGTAGGCGATCTTGTGTGGATACACTTGACCAAAGACTATTTTCCCAATGTTCGCGACTCCAAGCTCAAACCAAGGGGAGATGTCCCCTTCAAGGCCCTTAAAAGAATCAACAACAATGCGCACCTCATCGACATACCAACCTCCAAGTACCTCCTGAGAAATACGTTCAATATCAAGGACCTATCACCGTACCATGGAGAGAATCAAGATGTCAACCATGAAGAGTCAAAGACGACTCTTTCCCTAGGGGGGAGATGATGCATCCCGTCCTACGGACGCCCCTCCATCTACACCACCTAGTCCCCCAAGTGGACCAATGACTCGCTCCCGAGCCAAGCTCCTACAAGCTACGGTTAACTCTCTCCTTACCTCGTGTGACTTTGATATGACTTTGGATGGCCTGCTACTTCATGTAACTACACTATGTATCCTCATCTATGAAGCACAAGTACCTCACAGATCCCCGAAGGAAGAAGAACTAGGAGAATACGCTACTAGAGTTCATCACACGGGAATCTCCGGACAACACCGCAGTCTCCGGCCCTGGCCACAGGAGTCTCTGGACCGACCCCCGTTTCTGGCCCACGGCCCATTTCTCTCGCAACTATCCGACGCTCGCGTGCAGTCATAGCATCATCCTTGCTCGATTTACCACAGCCCACACGGCCCAACATCAGCCCACCAGGAGCCCGTACCTCGTCGGCCTCCTATTGTCGTCGTTGTCTTCCTCGCAGCAGTGAAGCAGCTGCGTGGGCAGGCCGATGCCGTCCACCAGCGACCTCGCGCTGTGATGCCCCTGATTCCTGTCGTATTTTTCTATTCCAGGTTTTTACCAAAGGAAATATTCTTGGAATTGGACGAAACAAAATCCAAAGTTCTTATTTTTCTCGACACGACATGGAGTCCAAAGGAGAGATGAAGAGGCGCCGCAAGGCGGATACACAAGGGGGCAGTGTGGGCCCACCCTAGGCCGCGCCGCCCTAGGGTGTGGGCCCCTCGGGCATCCACCGACGTTGCCACTTCTCCTATATAAACACCTCGAGACGAAAACCCTAAGTACCCGATCAGAATTCCACGAAAATGTATGTAGCTGTCGCCAGCATCGTACCTAGATCATGAGGGATCTGATGATCTTCCCGGCACCCTGCCGGAGAGGGGAGATTAACCCGGAGGCCTTCTTCATCACCATGCCTGCCTCCAGCGTGATGTGTGAGTAGTTCATCCTTGGACTATGGGTTACTTCTCCTATTTGTGCCACCATGTTTAGATCTTGTGAGCTACCTATCATGATCAAGATCATCTTATTATAATGCTACATGTTGTGTTTGCGAGGATCCGATGGATATTGAGTATTATGTCAGATTGATTATTGTTCTATCATGTCTATGTTATTTTAGATCTTGCATGCTCTCCGTTGATAGTAGTTACTTTGGCCAAGTATTTGCTTGTGACTCCAAGAGGGGGTATTTATGATCGATAGTAGGTTCATGCCTCTAGTAATCTGGGAGAGTGACAGAAACTTCTAAGATTGTAGATGTGTTGTTGCTACTAGGGAGAAAACAACAATCCTTTTCTCAAGGGTAATTGTATTTTTTACATTACACACTTTGCTTAATGCAATTATCTGTTGCTTGCAATTTAATACCCGAGGGTTGTTCGGATGATATCCCGGGGGTGGATTATTAGTCATAGATGCAGTTGGATTATGGTCTATGTATCATGTTGTAATGCCCAAATGAATCTCATAGTGATCATCGTGTCATGTACATGCATTGTTATGCATTCTCTATTTGTCATTTGCCCCGCTATAATTTGTTAACCCAACATATTATTTATCTTATGGAGAAAACACCTCTAGTGAACTGTGGACCCCGGTCCATTCCTTCCCATTGATTCTATATCTACTATTTACTGGTTACTTTCTGCAATTACCACAAGCAATTACTATCTTCCACACTATACGTTTAATCCTTTGTTTTCACCAAAACCAGTGAGCTTGACAACCTCATTGATAAGTTGGGGCAAAGTACTTTGGTTGTGTTGTGTGCAGGTTCCATGTTGCTAGCAACACCTTCGAAAGTGTTTTCTTTATCCTACTAGTTCGATAATCTTGGTTCTATAACGAGGAAAACTTGCTCGTGCTCATCATACCTTCCTCTTGGGGTTCCCCAGCCTCTACATCAAGAGCACATCAAGCCTTTTCATGGCGCCGTTCTTGGGAAAAGAAGATTTCTGCAAGGGAAGTCTCTCACAACCAATCTCTTTACTTTGTTTTTGTGTTTGGTTTGCTTCTTTTATCAAAACCACAAAAAAAATAGTTCCTTCTTTAGTTGTTATTTTGTTACTTTGTATTTAGCTCATTATGTTGATCCCTAAGTTCACCCTGAAAGACCTATCAATAGGTAATGGTTCTATAACTGGGGAAGATAATATTGAAGAATTCTTTAATCATGTTTGTAAGCATAAAGATATTAAGGATATGTCACATCCCATGTTTTTAGAAATTGGGACTAGAATTTTTTTCATTTGAAATGCATTGGCATAGCATTTTGCATTCATGAAAAATTTGAATTGCAAAACCTCATTTATAAACCCTATTTTTGAATAACTAAAATGAACCTACAAGAGAATATACTAGGGATTTGTAAATCCACTATTTGCAAACCAGTGGAAAAGATATAAAAATGATTCTATGTTGATCCTCTGAATTTTAGAAAAAATTGGAAACAAAAATCAATTCAATTGGATTATCTAGTAAAAAGATATTAAAGAAACTAGAAAATGAAAATGAATAAAAGTAAAAGAAACAAAACCCTAACTAACCTAACCTACCCAGCTCCACCTTGCGGCCCACCTAAGCGCAGCCATGAGAACTCAAGCGCCCGCAGCCCGCTCTTCCTCCCCTGTCACGCTGACGTGTGGGGCCCGTTCCCCTCCTTCAACTTCGTGACGGACACCGCATCCCTCACGCCTTCGCTCGATCCGAACGAAACGCCCCCGGGAAAATCTCCGAGTCCACCGCAATCCGTTTTCCCCCGCATCTGATTTTCCCCCTCGTATATAACCTCGACCTCCATTGTTTTTTCCCTCTCCCAAACCCTAAATCCACACCAGGTTGCAGATTTGTCACCGGTTTCATCGCCGCCTGGAAGCTCGCAATGAGGTCGACCCCGACGCCACCGAGCACTCCGAGCCACCTTTCACCTCTAATCTCTTTCACATGAACCTCCGATTCGCCCTAACCAGTTCTCCTTCCCTGCAGTGCATTGGGGCAACTCTGATTGCTCATGGAGCCACAAGTCGCCACCGCTTGCTTGCTGTCGTCGCTAGAGGAAACGACACACCACTGCGAGACCGCCAGGAAGCCTGCCATGCTCGCCCGCATCCTGTAGACCACTTCCTCCACGCCGGAGAAGGCCGGAGTCGTCACCACCATCGCCACCAAGCGCTACCGCTGCCACCGACCGCCGTTGACCCACCCAGTTCAGAAGCTTTCCACCAGGACCGTTGGATCCTCGCTGGACGGTCGCGATTAGAAGAACGACGAAGAGGTACCGACCACTCAGGATTTGACGCGTGGCAGCACAGTCAGCGTGCAGCATCACCGCTCCGTCAGCGTGCACGTCAGCTCCAGGTCAGCTCCTACGCCTAGTCAGCAAAGAATATTCCCAGGGAATATTCCCTGTGAATTTGAAATTGAATTAAAATTGCAGAAAATTATATAAACTTGTAAAATTCATAATAAAATATTAGTAGGTCCAAAAATAGCGTATAATATATCAATAGATTCATAAATTTGATTAGATTATTAATATCAAGTTGGATCTAACTTTTACACTACGTGTTTACTGTAATAATTTAATTAGTTTTAATGGTATTTTAGGTTAATAAATTCATATTAAAATATCGACTTGTCCAAAAATTACAAATAATATACCTATGGAAAGCTGGTTCCATGTAGATCATCAATATGCAAATGGTTCAGGCAAATACTATAAGGTTTCTCAGCAAATAAATAAATAGATTAATGGCTTATTTGGAGTATTAAAATCATAGTAATTCTAGTGCTGCTCAGAAAATTACAAATAATATGTCCCTGGAATCACAATTCCGTGGAGATTATAGATATAATTTTAGTTTTATTTTTAGGCAAAAGAAACTATATGAATCATTTATAACCCATTAAACACTATTTAAATTATACAAAAAGATCTATAACTCCGATTAGGGTGAATCCAATGCCTACTGGTTCATATTAACGTCATCTATCCAGTAAACCCAAGAAACAAATTTAATTCGACAGTTAGAATAGACATTACAACATAACTATTAAAAAACCTACATTGACAAGTAATTATTAATAACAAGTACTCCATTGCATTAATTGGCCTCTTGCATGCATCATATACTTCGGTATTGAATATAGAGAACTAAAGTAACAACCATTATGACTTATTAAATTGTCATGCATGCATTTGTTGTATTTGTTTGATCTCTATGCTATTGTTTATGTTGTATGCAATTGTTTGATCGATAGATTGCGAGGAGTGCAACGTGTGTGATTGCAACGAGTGCTTGAACGACTTCACCAACTATCAAGGCAAGTAGATGCTACTTTGTTCATGTTGTTGTCCTACTATTTTCAATGCATTGTCGTGTATTTTGTAGATGCATGTGTAGGAAATTACTATCGCTATGCTATGTCCTATTATGCGGTAGGGATTTCCTGTAGATGAGCCACCATTGGTAGATGTGCTTAGCCATGCTATGATGAACGAGGGCTGGGTTACATCACTGAAAGTTGTGTCTAAATGTGTTGGTTTGTGAAAACTAAAAACAACTTAATCAATGAATCTCCTAGGTGTGATGGGATTGATAAATTTTGGTGGTATCATTGCGGAAAGGCACCCAGGTATCAAGATAAAATGATTGGCTTCTTTATTTTGTAGCTTACGTGTACAACCATGTGCCAATAATGGAATGGGCGGTTGGTTGGACTCGATGAAGTTGTGGTAACTCGAACACACATATCTAGAGATGTAGAATTTTGGTAGGTTGGACCGGTGCGTGTCCGGTTTGGGAGCTACTTCGAAATGGTCCCTTCTTGGACTTCTCCTATCATCACCCAATATGAGAGTGGTGGTACGAGTTGGCCAAGTCACATGGGTAAAGTGTACTAATCCCTGCAGGGTGTATAAACTAATCGATTAGCCGTGTCCCATGTTATGGACATCTGAGTTGCTTGATATTGATTTCATGACATGTTTCTCGCTCATTCTAATTTCCTAATTGCTTTAATGTTGATGGGTTAACTTAATTGGGATCTTTTTCAAAGAAAATCAAAAACTGTTTATGAAAGTAGGACAAAGATATTTGCAAATGCAAGCTAGGCACAAATCCACTTGCCAAATAAGCATGTAGATGCTAGGATTATTGTCTCCTTTAATAGCTCTACTTGCCATACATTTCAAGTATTGACCCTTCGGGGCCGCTATGTTTTATGTTGCAGGTTATTATTCCGATTCTGAGTGATCGACTAGGTTGCGACACTCCACTCAACATTTGTTCGCTTGTGGGCAATTGAATATGGAGTCTACTTTATACTATTGCTTCCATATGCTACTTGATATTGAGCTATCCTTGAGCTAAGCCTTTATTGTAATAATTGCAAAGTCTGGATCAATTCTTTATTTATGATGCACTGTTAAATTCTTTGCTATTCATCTGTACTGTGTGTGCCAGTGAACCGATTTAGGGATTGGCACTATACACATGAACTCAGCCTTATCAGGCGAGGGTGTTACAGGATAGATCCTTAGCAGAACATGCTCCAAATTATGGAACCTCTACGGATTATTTAGTTCACATGTTGGAGGTTAGGTTTGTTAACCTTAACCCCATGATGCAGCTAATGTTTCTTAAACTTCATGTTATTAAGGACACTGAAAAGAGAGACTTTATCCTGGAAACTTTGCTTAAAGAATTTAATGATGTTGCTATAGAAGCTAGAAAGGTCTTTGATCGTTTTGATATGATAGGCTCATGTGTAGATGTTATTGGTACACTAGAAAAGTTGGAAAAAACCAAACCCAAAAATGGGGAGGAAATTAAAATACCAATACCTTTTAAACTTGTAGGAGTGCATGAAGCCTTGGAAAACAATTTTGATTGGACTGTTCCTAAAACCCATTTGATGAGAGTAGTGAACCCAAGAGTATTGAGAGAGGATCCTCTAGAACTTATTTGGATAAGATACCTTTCCGTGTTGAAGTTTCTGGTATTAATCTTAATGCTTCTTCATTCAAAAATACTTGATTGTTGCTTTTTGTGCCTAGATGAAAGGCGTTAAAGAAAAGCACTCTTGGGAGATAACCCAATTTTCATTTCTGTAAGTTTTTTTCTTGAGTCTTGGAAGTTATTGCCTCTGTAATAGCCTCTCCTTATCTTTTTTGTTAGTTTTTTTGCCAAGAATAGCCTCTAATGAGAGGGAAATAAGATTTGGGGAAGTTGTTGTCCCGAAACAGATTTCTGTGCTTCGCTATAAAAAATCGTGAAAAATCCAAGAACGTCGTATTGATCTGAAATTGTTTGTGCGCATGCCCCTGGTATTTACCCAACTTTCGTTAGTTTTTGCACTTTTCTATTTGAGCAACAGAATAATTTCGAAAAAATAGGTCTTTACCTATAGGTCTGTTTCGACAGATTTATGCCATTATTTGCATTTGCCTCTTAATCGATTTCTTTTCGAGTTCTTCTTGATCATTTGAGCTTTTAAAAGGAGTTGATACAGTAGATTATGTTTTAATGGATAATTTACTTTAGTTGAAACTGAACCTTTGGGCTTATTATCTTGAATACACTAATGTTGCTAATGAGGATTGTGTGAAGTTTTGTATGAAGGAAATTTTCAAGTGTAGGGAGAGAATGATGTGATGAGATGCAACATGGAAAAATATCAAGCTTGGGGATGCAACCCATGTCACTCCAATAAATATTCAAGAGGTACAAGCGTCAAACCTTGGGGATGCCCAAGGCATCCCCTTCTTCATCAACAAAAATCTTAGCTTTTATTTCACGATACTATATTTTTTACTTCATGCACTATGTGTTGTTCTTGGAGCGTCTTTCTTTTTGTGTTTAGTTTTCTTTTGTTTTGTTTGCTATAATAAGTGGGTTGGACCCCAACACACTTCTTTTGGAGAAGTCACACCCCATTCTTCATTGCCTAGAACACTCTAGTTTTCACTCTTACTGTTATGTGAGTGTTCTCTTTTGCTAACACTGCGTTTAGCTTTTTTTTCTTATTTTTTCTTAGAACTTTTTAGTTCTTATTTGTCGTTAGGTGAGACAAGCTCTCTGGTCTTTCTTGATTATTATGTTGGTGAGTTGTTTCAAATAAGTCGATTGGTGATGGAAGAGAGTAGAATGTTTCATGCCTGTGGTGGTACAAAAAGAAGCTTGTTTTGACTGTGACTTAAACTCTATCATGTCATGATAGATGTTGCTTTGACCATATGCTTAGTGATTATTGTTGTAGCATTACTTGTTTCAAACAATTGATATTGCTTAATGTGCCATGAAAGAATCGTGCGTTGTTTTAGCGTACAAAAGCATAATATTGTGGTATTCTCCTTTGATGTTTTATTTGGGTTGACTTGGCACATGCTTACACCATGTTATGACTATGAACCAGTCACCTTAGCCTCTATGATTATTTAGTTTTTGACTTGTGATATCACTTTATTCTTTGATTATTAATGTTTTGTCGCTCTGCATGAGTATGGCCATTATTGCTCTCTTAGTTTGTCGCTCCCAGCCTTTTGCTAGCCTCCACCTGTACTGAGTATGATCTCTACTTGTGCATCCAACTCCCAAGAAACCAAGTTATTCCAAAGATTCCACTATAAATTCCTATGCATGGTGTGTTACACCATTCCAAGTATATTCATGTTTTTATATATCTTCCAAATTAAAAAATTTGTTATGTGAAAATTAGTGATTAAAGCTCTCACGAACTTGAAGGCACATTTTATTTCTTGCACTTAATAAACCTGTATGTAGAGGGAGTGTCCCAAACTTTATTTAATATAAGGTGGAGTCCCCTGTGTTTACAATGCTAGTCCCTGGATCAATAGCTAGCATCCACAGTTAAGATGTAATATCAAGAAACAAAGGTCATAATATAATTTTATAACCAGGAATAACATAATTTTATTACATCTTACATAGCTCATTTGGCTATTACATTACATTGCAGCGGAATAAATATAATCATGGGGACCTTCATCTTCAAAGTGCCACAGGCAGACATGTTGGTTGTAGATTTTGTAATCCTAATCAACACACTTCACTAAAACAATCAAACCTGCAACATAACAAGTTACAACCACAAGGGTCAATACATTTGAATTGTATTGGCGAGTGATACTATGGTAGTATAGTGGAGTCTATCATCTATATGCATTTGGCTATGTGGAGTTGAGTCTTGCATTGCTCAAAATAGATTTTTCCTTAACTCTTGAAAACACTAAGTTTTTGCTTGACAAAATCATTTTTCTCAATCAAAGATTGAAAATCCTTTAACCCTTGTTCAAACCACAAGTTTTTAACTTAGAAATTTGAATGATGAGATTCTTGATTGCTTCCATGTCTTGATGCTCAAATTGTCCTTTACTAGGGACATGGCTAAGTACTTAGATTTTACACTCTGGAGAGGTGGTGCACTTTCCCACAAGACTTGGTTTCCCAAGATAAGATCTTTGAAGCCTTCCTTAGACCAAAATGGACGCGTTCCAACCTATCAAACTCTACCACCCACTGTCCATGTGGCTAAGTTCTTGCAACCTATATGATCCAGGCAGAGCCCATAATGCCAAGTGGCTGCACTTGAAGCTTCTCAACATTTGACATCTTAAATCTCTTTGTTCCTGGGTGGCCATCCACAAGTGAGATACACAAGGTAAACCATAGACATGGGCCTTGTGAACCACTCAACCAAAATCCACCAAGCAATTACCATTCCACCCAGGTGATTCATTAACTTAGTTGTTTTATTAAACAAAAACACAAGTCCTCAGACTTAGAAATTTTCCATAGTGTGAATATATATTCCACCCTTGTTTTCTATTACCTAAGCTAAGCTAAGCTTGATAGTAGTAGGAATCTTAACTTAGGAAATGTTCCACTAAGGTTTCATCCACTAGGTTCTTGTCACATCCCAAGATTTACCAAATCTTGTAATGTGAAAATAAATGAATAAAATAAAACTTTGTTTGATTTCCAGAGCCACAAGAAACTTTTTGAATTCAATTGGAACTTCAAACCAATTTGGATCAAATAAAATCCTAAAGGGATTTAAAAAGATAAACATTTATTAAAGGAAATTAAAATGTCTTAGAATTACTATTTTGGATCCTTTAATAAAAGATTTGGTTTTCAAAAGAAAAGGTGGATTTATAAATAAAGATTATTTTATAAAGTCAAATTAAACCTTGGCCAAGCTTTTGAAATAAAATAATTCTATTTGATAAAAATAGTAAAGGCTTAATTAAATAAATTAATAAGGATTTAATATCCAAATTTTATTTAAATAAAGGCCTTTCCCATTTTAAATAAACACTAAAACCTATTTATTTATTTTAAATAAGTTTTCCAAATATTTTATATTCTCAAATAAAACCTACTGAAGTGTTTTGGTTTTATTTTAGATTTCAAAATAAATAGTCTAATAAAACAAATCTTATTTGAAGTAAATGAATAAGGCCCATTTTATTTAAATGTTAATGGACCAAAAATAAAAATGTTATTTTGTTTTAAACAAGATTTCCAAATATCATTTATTTTCAAATAAAACCTACTGAATTGGTTTTGGAAATTTTGGATTTCAAATGGGATTTTATTAAATAAATCAAACCATATTTGATTAAATAACTATGGTCTATTTTATTTAATTATTAAATAGATCCTAAAATGAATAAAGATATTATTCTATTTTGGAATGTTGGTTTATGTTGGTAAACAGAGCCAAAAACACTTTACTAGTGTGGTGAATAGTTTGAGTTGTTTGAATTGTTTGAATAGTTGATTGAATTTCAAATCAGAAAATAGAAAATAGAAAAAGATAAATCAAAGCAGACAGAAAAAATAAGAGTAAACGACCAGCCCAGCTAAAGCCCACCCCAGCCCAGTCCAGCCCATCTGCCCTTCGGCCCCGAACCGTTTTTCTTCACCGCGAAAGAAACCCGCACCCTCACTGACTGGTGGACCTCGTTTTATTTTCTTTTCTCTCGCTGCCAGGTAGACCCCACCACCAACTCACCTGTCTTCAACCACGCGACCAATTCTTCTTCCCCCTCTCTCACGTTTCTGTGATGAATTCGCGAGCATCAATTCGCGTTAACGCCGCAGTTAATCACTCCTGAAACCACGATGTCTTAATCGCCTCGCTCTCTCCTCCGCTTCTCTGTTTCCTCCCAAGCACGCCCCAGCCGCCCTAATTTCTCCCGAGCAGCTCACATTGTCACCGTCGAATCCGGCCGAGCCACACCACCTCCTGCCTCCCCGAGCACACGAGCACGCTCACCACATCCTGGTGCATCTTGCCGTGCCATTCATTCATCTGCGGGTGCCCTACAACCTCGGATTCGATGACACCAAGCGTGCGCCGCCTACCATTACATCGCCAAGCATCCTGTGAACTCCGACGCCTAAACTCTCTCAAGGATGCACACATCTTCCCCAGTCATTCGCCTAACCATGTTCTGGTTTACCTTGTGCGAACCGAAGGCCGTCCTCGACTTCACCACGCATCCGCCGCCATAACCAACTCCGGTGAGGAATCCGCCCTCGTCGCGCCTTCACAAACAAGAACACGTTGAGAATCAGCAAGGCACAGAGAACCTGGTGAGCTAACTCTCTCCTCTAGCCCCTTTGTCGCCAAAGAACTCGCCGCCAGAGCCAGCGCCGCATGCCGCCAGAGCCAAGCGCCATCTGCCGCCGCTAGCGCTGCCCCTCCGGTCGATGACAAGAGTCGTTCGATTTAAATCCAACGAGTGCGATAGATCCATTTAACTGAAAAGGTACGCTAGTTCTGAACTGTGCGATATGACTTAAATCTAACGGCTGCTGTCAGTCGATCCGCGCGGACCGTTTTCAGCGAATTAGAACGTGCCGCGTGTCACTTGATGAATTAGAATAGAGTTTGAAATCAGATTTAGATGCCAATTTCAAACCCTTATAACTTTGGATCCACACGTCCAAAAATTACAAATTTTATGTCGTTGGATTCAGGAGAACAAGCCCTAGCCAACGATGCCCTTAGTTTAGCAAATAGTATTTGTTAGTTTGCTTGTTTTTGCAGATTCTTTTGTGAGCTTGTTTAGAGTATAAAAATTGTTTAAAATTGATTTTAGGGTTAAAACTTTTGCAAAATGGTTTGTTGTAAACTCACTGACCCTATGAACCAACCCATAGTTTGGAAAATGGATTTGGTAAAGTTTAGGATGGAAAACTTGATTTAGTCATTTCTAGCCAAATGAAAATAATGGTTTTTGTTATGAAAATAATTTTGAGTAAAAATTTTGGAGAAAATGTTTTGGACCAAACCTATTGACCCAAAACACCAAGTTGTGCAATAGCAACTCATTTGGTGAAAAACATAAAGTTTTGCCTTGATAAGAATGTTTTCCCACCACATAAAATGTTGAATGGATTTAAAAATGGTGTATGGACAAAACCCTATTTGCAAATGACTTTGCCATTTGGTAAATGACCACTTTGGACTTTACAAAGTTTAGAATCCTAGTGGAGACCACCTTTGAAATTAGAACCATATTTTGCATGCTTACATGCATTACTTTGACTTTGTCATTTTATGTGTTGTTTTGCTTGATTGGTAGATTGAGTTTGTGCCTTGCTTGATTGATTTGTAGTGACTTGAAGAGTGTGATTGTTGCAAGGACAAGGAGTGAACACATACTCTACCAAAAAGGCAAGTGATGCTTCATACTTTCTATCCCATTACTTTCACTATGCATTAGTGATTTTGCTAAGTAAAACTTGCATGGATTTTGCTAAGTATAAACCTTACTATAGGAAAACTAGTAGATGAAACCTTAGTGGAAATCTTCCTAAGTTAAGATTCCTATTACTATCAAGCTTAGCCTAGCTAATAGAAAACATGGGTGGAATATATATTCACACTATGGAAAAAATTCTAAGTCTGAGGACTTGTGATTTTGTCTAATAAAACAACTAAGTTAATGAATCACCTGGGTGGAATGGGATTGCTTGGTGGTTTTTGGTTGAGTGGTTCACAAGGCCATGGACTTGGCTTGTGTATCTCACTTGTGGTATGCCACCCAGGCACAAAGAGATTTGAGATGTCAAATGTTGAGAAGCTTCAAGTGCAACCACTTGGCATTATGGGCTCTGCCATGATCATATAGGTTGCAAGAACTTAGCCATATGGACAGTGGGTGGTAGTGTTTGATAGGTTGGAGCGCGTCCATTTTGGTCTAAGGGAAGGCTTCTGAAAGATCTTGTCTTGGGAAACCAAGTCTTGTGGGGAAAGTGCACCACCTCTGCAGAGTGTAAAATCTAAGTACTTAGCCATGTCCCTGGTAAAGGACAATTTAAGCATCAAGACATGGAAGTAATCAAGAATCTCATCATTCAAATTTCTAAGTTAAAACTTGTGGATTGAACAAGGGTTGTTTGAAATCTTCAATCTTTGATTGAGAGATGCCTTGGAAATGGATCTCCAATCTTTGATTGAGAAAAATGATTTTATCAAAGCAAAAACTTAGTATTTTCAAAGGTTAAGGAAAAATCTATTTTGAGCAATGCAAGCCTCAACTCCACTTAGCCAAATGCATATAGATGATAGACTCCACTATACTAATATAGTATCACTTGCCAATACAATTCAAATGTATTGACCCTTTGTGCTGTAACTTGTAATGTTGCAGGTTTGATTGATTTTAGTGAAGATTGATTGATTAGGATTACAAAGTCTACAACCAACATCTGCCTGTGGCACTTTGAAGATGAAGGACCCATACTTATAGTTATTCCGCTGCAATGTAATGTAATAGCCAAATGAGCTATGTATTGATGTAATAAAATTATGTTATTCCTGGTTATAAAGTTATATTATGACCTTTGTTTCTTGATATTACATCTAAACTGTGGATGCTAGCTATTGATCCAGGGACTAGCATTGTAAACACAGGAGGCTCTATCTTATTAAAGGATGGGACCTCTACAGATGGTATCAGAGCATTGTGTTGCCTGTAGGATTTGTAAACCCTAGGATTGGACAAAAACCCTTAGAAAAATAGGAGTTATATTTGATCCAAAACTTATTTACAAAAACACTTGTAAACTCTTTCCTTAATCATTTGGTTTCAACTCTACATCTTTTCTACTTCAACTTGATGGAAAAACCTATCCATGGCCAAGGATTACACCATGTGCAAAGGACTTCTACAACTCTAATGACTTCAACATCTTCAGCATGTTCACCAAGGACTTCCAACTTGGATATCACTAAGGACTAAAAGACAGACAAGGGAATCTTGCTCAAGATTTAGAGACTGAGGGAATGCAAAGGTTAGAAGAAGATCACATCACTAGAAGTTATTGTAAGCAAGAGTTTTTCTCAAGGAAACCATGATCTCATACAAGAAGAATCATGAAGGAAGGAAGATCACAAGTGAACCATATAGATGGACCACCATATTTTAGTTAAGTCAAAACACACCAACTTATGTGGTGTAACAAAAATATTTTGTTGCCTAAGTATGTGCTTGAACTTTGTTGTTTGAGTGAATTGTTTGGTTTGTGATTGCATGCACATTGCTTGTGTGAATTGTGATGTGTGTGATTAGAATTGATTCCTTAGAAATATCTTGCCTATTCTAATCCCTACTCAACCCAACCAGATGATTTCTCCAAGAAACCCCAACATCAAGGATGGTGACAACACCAACACCAACCAAGAGGACAACATGAGAGAACTTATAGTAACCCAAAACCAGTTGAACCAAGAGACAATTCAACTATTAGCCAACAACAATGGACTAGACCCAGCCATACAAAGGATTTTGAAACTTCAATCCCAATTGATGAAAGGATTGGTTACTCAAATGATCAACATGAGAGAAAACTTTTCCCAAGGAGCAAATGACAACAAGGATGACAAAGATGCTAATCTAGAAGGAACCCAAGCTAGCAATATTTGTAGGGACAAGGATCATGCATCCAAGGACCATGAAAATCAATGCCCCAAGAAGAGAGAAATATCTCCCACCTATGAAGAACATGAACTAGAAGAACTCCTAGCTTTGGAGAGACCCAAAAAGAAGAAGAAGAAATGCCCCAACACTAGCAAGAAGGATATTACACAAGTGCAGTGTTTCAAATGCAAAGAGAAGGGACACTATGCCAATGAATGCCCAGAAAAGGAGAAGAGCCAAGAAGATAAACAAAGGCTAGTGAAACCCAAGATGAGGAAGGATATTAGCCAAGTGATGTGCAAACACTGCAAAGAGTTTGGACATTATGCATCATACTGTCCAGAGAAGCCACCTCAAGACCTCAAACTTATAACATGTTTCAAATGCAAGGAACTAGGCCACTATGCAAACAATTGTCCAGAAAAGATGAAGAACAAGTTAAATAAGTCTATGAAGGATCTCAACCTTGGCCCATGAGTCAAGCATGGAAACAAAGGACTCAATGAAAATGTTTGCTTAGAGAAGTTTTCCCAGGATCCCAAGAAGGACAATGTGTAATTTTTGTTTGAAAGTTTTTAAGGGTGGTAGTACCCTAGTTGTTTTGAGCCAACTTGTAACCCTAACCTTCCCCAAATATCGGGACGAGATTTATTTTAAGGGTGGTAGCTTGTCACATCCCAAGATTTTCCAAATCTTGTAATGTGAAAATAAATGAATAAAATAAAACTTTGTTTGATTTCCAGCCGTAAGAAACTTTTGAATTCAATTGGAACTTCAAACCAATTTGGATCAAATAAAATCCTAAAGGATTTAAAAGATAAACATTTATTAAAGGAATTTAAAATGTTTTAGAATTACTATTTTGGATCCTTTAATAAAAGATTTGGTTTCAAAAGAAAAGGTGGATTTATAAATAAAGATTATTTTATAAAGTCAAATTAAACCTTGAAGCTTTTGAAATAAAATATTTCTATTTGATAAAAATAGTAAAGGCTTAATTAAATAAATTAATAAGGATTTAATATCCAAATTTTATTTAAATAAAGGCCTTTCCATTTTAAATAAACACTAAAACCTATTTATTTATTTTAAATAAGTTTTCCAAATATTTTATATTCTCAAATAAAACCTACTGAAGTGTTTTGGTTTTATTTTAGATTTCAAAATAAATAGTCTAATAAAACAAATCTTATTTGAAGTAAATGAATAAGGCCCATTTTATTTAAATGTTAATGGACCAAAAATAAAAATGTTATTTTGTTTTAAACAAGATTTCCCAATATCATTTATTTTCAAATAAAACCTACTGAATTGGTTTTGGAAATTTTTGGATTTCAAATGGAGATTTTATTAAATAAATCAAACCATATTTGATTAAATAACTATGGTCTATTTTATTTAATTATTAAATAGATCCTAAAATGAATAAAGATATTATTTTATTTTGGAATGTTGGTTTATGTTGGTAAACAGAGCCAAAAACTCTTTACTAGTGTGGTGAATAGTTTGAGTTGTTTGAATTGTTTGAATAGTTGATTGAATTTCAAATCAGAAAATAGAAAATAGAAAAAGATAAATCAAAGCAGACAGAAAAAAAAGAGTAAACGACCAGCCCAGCTAAAGCCCACCCCAGCCCAGCCCATCTGCCCTTCGCCCCCGAACCGTTTTTCTTTACATGAAAAACCCGCACCCTCACTGACTGGTGGACCTCGTTTTATTTTCTTTTCTCTCGCTGCCAGGTAGACCCCACCACCAACTCACCTGTCTTCAACCACGCGACCAATTCTTCTTCCCCCTCTCTCCCGTTTCTGCGATGAATTCGCGAGCATCAATTCGCGTTAACGCCGCAGTTAATCACTCCTGAAACCACGCTGTCTTAATCGCCTCGCTCTCTCCTCCGTTTCCCCTCTGTTTCCTCCCCCAAGCACGCCCCCAGGCCGCCCTAATTTCTCCCCGAGCAGCTCTGTCTCCGACGAGCTTCCACCGTCGAATCCGGCCGAGCCACACCACCTCCTGCCTCCCCGAGCACACGAGCACGCTCACCACATCCTGGCGCATCTTGCCGTGCCATTCATTCATCCGCGGGTGCCCTACAACCTCGGCTTCGACGACACCAAGCGTGCGCCGCCGTCTGCCATTACATCGCCAAGCATCCCAGGTGAACTCCGACCGCCCTAAACTCTCTCAAGGATGCACACATCTTCCCCAGGTCATTCCGCGTCTAACCATGTTTCTGGTTTACCTTCGCGCGAACCGTAGCGTCGTCCTCGACCTCGACCACGTGCATCCGCCGCCAGAACCAACTCCGGTGAGGAATCCCGCCCGTCCTCGTGCGCCCCTTCGTCAAACAAGAACACGTTGAGAATCAGCAAGGCACAGAGAACCTGGTGAGCTACCCCTCTCTCCCTCTAGCCCCCTGTGTCGCCAGCAACCTCGCCGCCAGAGCCCGTGCCGCCATCTGCCGCCGCTAGCGCCGCCCTCCTCTGGTCAGTCGCACAGTAGCCGTTCGATTTAAATCCAACGAGTGCGATAGATCCATTTAACTGAAAGGGTACGCTAGTTCTGAACCGTGCGATATGACTTAAATCTAACGGCTGCTGTCAGTCGATCCGCGCGAACCGTTTTCAGCGAATTAGAACGTGCCGCGTGTCACTGGATGAATTAGAATAGAGTTTGAAATCAGATTTAGATGCCAATTTCAAACCCTTATAACTTTGGATCCACACGTCCAAAAATTACAAATTTTATGTCGTTGGATTCAGGAGAACAAGCCCTAGCCAACCATGCCCTTAGTTTAGCAAATAGTATTTGTTAGTTTGCTTGTTTTTGCAGATTCTTTTGTGAGCTTGTTTAGAGTATAAAAATTGTTTAAAATTGATTTTAGGGTTAAAACTTTTGCAAAATGGTTTGTTGTAAACTCACTGACCCTATGAACCAACCCATAGTTTGTAAAATGGATTTGGTAAAGTTTAGGATGGAAAACTTGATTTAGTCATTTCTAGCCAAATGAAAATAATGGTTTTTGTTATGAAAATAATTTTGAGTAAAAACTTTGGAGAAAATGTTTTGGACCAAACCTATTGACCCAAACACCAAGTTGTGCAATAGCAACTCATTTGGTGAAAAACATAAAGTTTTGCCTTGATAAAAATGTTTTCCCACCACATAAAATGTTGAATGGATTTTAAAATGGTGTATGGACAAAACCGTATTTGCAAATGACTTTGCCATTTGGTAAATGACCACTTTGGACTTTACAAAGTTTAGAATCATAGTGGAGACTACCTTTGCAATTAGAACCATCTTTTGCATGCTTGCATGCATTACTTTGACTTTGTCATTTTATGTGTTGTTTTGCTTGATTGGTAGATTGAGTTTGTGCCTTGCTTGATTGATTTGTAGTAACTTGAAGAGTGTGATTGTTGCAAGAACAAGGAGTGAACCCATACTCTACCAAAAAGGCAGGTGATGCTTCATACTTTCTATCCAATTACTTTCATTATGCATTAGTGATTTTGCTAAGTAAAACTTGCATGGATTTTGCTAAGTATAAACCTTACTATAGGAAAACTAGTAGATGAAACCTTAGTGGAAATCTTCCTAAGTTAAGATTCCTATTACTATCAAGCTTAGCCTAGCTAATAGAAAACATGGGTGGAATATATATTCACACTATGGAAAAATATTCTAAGTCTGAGGACTTGTGATTTTGTCTAATAAAACAACTAAGTTAATGAATCACCTGGGTGGAATGGGATTGCTTGGTGGTTTTTGGTTGAGTGGTTCACAAGGCCATGGACTTGGCTTGTGTATCTCACTTGTGGTATGCCACCCAGGCACAAAGAGATTTGAGATGTAAAATGTTGAGAAGCTTCAAGTGCAACCACTTGGCATTATGGGCTCTGCCATGATCATATAGGTTGCAAGAACTTAGCCATATGGACAGTGGGTGGTAGTGTTTGATAGGTTGGAGCGCGTCCATTTTGGTCTAAGGGAAGGCTTCTGAAAGATCTTGTCTTGGGAAACCAAGTCTTGTGGGGAAAGTGCACCACCTCTGCAGAGTATAAAATCTAAGTACTTAGCCATGTCCCTGGTAAATGACAATTTGAGCATCAAGACATGGAAGAAATCAAGAATCTCATCATTCAAATTTCTAAGTTAAAACTTGTGGATTGAACAAGGGTTTTTTGAAATCTTCAATCTTTGATTGAGAGATGCCTTGGAAAAGGATCTCCAATCTTTGATTGAGAAAAATGATTTTATCAAAGCAAAAACTTAGTATTTTCAAAGGTTAAGGAAAAATCTATTTTGAGAAATGCAAGCCTCAACAACACTTAGCCAAATGCATATAGATGATAGACTCCACTATACTAATATAGTATCACTTGCCAATACAATTCAAATGTATTGACCCTTTGTGGCTGTAACTTGTAATGTTGCAGGTTTGATTGATTTTAGTGAAGATTGATTGATTAGGATTACAAAGTCTACAACCAACATATGCCTGTGGCACTTTGAAGATGAAGGACCCATACTTATAGTTATTCCGCTGTAATGTAATGTAATAGCCAAATGAGCTATGTATTGATGTAATAAAATTATGTTATTCCTGGTTATAAAGTTATATTATGACCTTTGTTTCTTGATATTACATCTAAACTGTGGATGCTAGCTATTGATCCAGGGACTAGCATTGTAAACACAGGAGGCTCTATCTTATTAAAGGATGGGATCTCTACAGTTCTCCTATAGAAAGGTTTATACTTAGCAAAATTCCATGCAAGTTTTACTTAGAGAAAATCACTAATGCATAGTGAAAGTAATGGGACAAAAAGTATGAAGCATCACTTGCCTTTTTGGTAGAGGGTATAAGTTCACTCCTTGTCCTTGCAACAATCACACCCTTCAAGTCACTACAAATAAATCAAGCAAGGCACAATCTCAATCTACCAATCAAGCAAAACATCACATAAAATAACAAAGTCAGGTTAATGCATGCAAACATGCCAAGCTTTGTTTTATTTGAAAAGGTGGTTCCTAATGGGTCATAAACTTTTGAAAGCACCTAATGGTCATTTTATAAAGTGGAAAAAGTCATTTGCAAAAGATTTCATTTCATAAACCATTTTCAAAACAAAGTATCATTTTATGTGGTGTAGAAATATTTTTACTAAGGCATTAATCTATAGGGTTCACCAAATTTGTTTTCCAACCATAAAACTTGGTTATTAGGGTCAGAGAGTTTAAAACAAAACATTTCCCAAAACTTTTCTTCCAAAACCATTTTTAATAAATAAACCACATTTCTATTTGACTAGAAATGGTTTTAAATCAAAGAATCATTCTTTTGTTTCACCAAATACATTTTTGAAACCACGAAGTGTTTCCTATGGTCAGTAGGTTCAAATCACACCATTTGCCAAAGATTTTATTCCCAAAATCATTTTTGAACAATTTTTATAATCTAAACAAGCATACAAATGTTGCTGCAAAAACAAAAAATTTACCAGAGGCTTTTTACTAAACAAACTGCATGGTTGGCTAGGGCTTGTTCCACTGATTCCATTGATATAAAATTTGCAAAATTTGGACGTGTGGTTTGAAAGTTATGCAATTTTCAAAATCACATTTCATATTGAAATGTTTCTGTTTTTAACTCACACTCAGAGCCACTTGTCTGATTCCCATTGGGTCATACCGGTTCGTTCGTATCAAGGTGTGGACATGGATTTATAGTGAATGCGTGATGCAGGATCGATCTTACCCTTGATAAGTCAATCACGTGTGCCTCGGATCGATCGGACGGCTCTAATGCCTTGCCAGAACTGGCGGTAGCGACGGTGGTGGCAGCGGTGCTCTGGCTATGGTGTAACAGCGAGAACAGGATGCGAGAGGAGTAGGGGAGATGCTCACTAGAATCGCCGTGGAATGCTGGTGCTCAATGTGGTCGTCTCCGTCGAAGGGGCGCACGTCTGTCCTTAATTGCTCGCCGGAGATGAGCTGGGCCTCGGGCGGCTCTAGAGGTCGTCGAGGGCGAGGATAGGGGGCACCCTAGGACGAAAGGGAGACACCGTTAGGTTCGCAAGAGCAGGGCGATCATTATCGTGTCCACGGGGAAGAGAGGAGAGGTCTGGTTTACCTGGGAGACGTCGCCGCAGTTGGAGACAGACGGCGGCGCTGGCTCGGGTTGACGCTGTCGAGCTTGCAGAGCTCGCGCGGGTGAGCTGGAGATGCGAAAAGGTGCGTGTAACACCCTCAGAATCGGACCTATGCAAGTTTTAGCGAAACCCGCCAAACCCGCATACAAACGATTCAAAGGTGCCCACCAGGCACTTGCGCTTGGTGGAAACAGTAATAACATTACACAACAGTCCTCGATGGGACCCACGAACAAATATATATATACAACACGACTCCATGAGTCAAGAATACGATATCTGAGCAAAGATCCAAATCACCTTGAAAATGATAGGCGTCGACTCGGACAAGATGCAAATGGGGCTAAGAGTCTGAAGAATAACCAATGGCGTCCATAACCTGCTGGCCAAGCCGGAAGGGTAACCCCCTGCTAACGACGTCGATCTCAAAACCTGCTTAAACAAAGGGGTGCGACAAAGGGCAAAGGAAAAAAGAGAGCGGTCGATCGAGGCGATGCAGCGAGGCTAGAATTCGGCGGTCCTCGCCTACAGAGGTATGGTGGACTGAAGCGGCAGCGCAGCTTGCACTAAACAACCTGTAGAGACTCGATACAACTAGCGGCTGTCAGAGAGGGGTAAGAAAGACCTATTCGGAACCACCTTGATACTACCACCAAACATACCCATCCTGGTATTTCCCCTCGAGACCAAACGAGGAAGTCAACCGAGGAACTCACATAGTTGGCAGTTTTATTTATTCAGTTATCGTTGCAGCGATTACTAGTCAGGTATAGATAGTCATCCTAATATAATAAGCAGTGGGCAATTTTATTTAACCATTCCGTATGGCATGGCAAAGGTGTGATGCAATTAGGTCATATTAAGCGGAACCGGGGTCCCGACAATTAATTAAACGGTTCAGTTTATTTAGAACCCCCCGCAATTAAATGTTGTAATAACAGGGCAAGATTATATCACCGGTTCGCTACACAAATTTAAATGGGGCCAAAATAAGACTAGATTTACCCGCATATGGGCCCCATATTTAATTTAGGTGAATCGGCATAAGGCCCCCAAACCACACAAATATGCATGCGAGTATGACAATTAAATATGCAACAGATATATATTATATATATAAAATAGGGCTCGGGAAAAGGTTCACACATCTAGGGTTCGGCGAACTTGGTACCGGGGGGTTCGGGATTCGGTCTCAGGGTTCAGGGTTCTACGGGGTCGGTCTCGGACAACGGAAGTAGATCTTGTCGCATCCCGGAAGCAGGACTTGGTTCGGCGTCAGGGGCGCATCAGATTCGCCGTGGTCGGTGTCGATCTTGTCGTCGATGGCGAACTTGAGTGGATCGGTTACCGGGGTCTTCGGATCCGTGAAGTAGATCTTGTCGCACGATGTTCGGGTAGACGAACTTGGCATATTCGCATCGGCGATCTTGGCGTTCAGGGAGGAGTTCTCGGTGTTACGTGTGGAAGGCCTCGAGGGTTCGGTGACGGAGATCTTGACGGGTCCGAGAGAAGAACTTGGGTCGGCATCGGATCGGTCTTGTGGATCGAGCCTCGGGTCCGTGGAGGAGACGTCTTTAGGTCACCCGCCAACGGATTCCGGAAGAAGATCTTGGCGACATACTTCCATGTTCTTGTTTTTTCGGCGGATCGGGCTTTGGATCCGGGCCTTGGTGTCCATGAAGGGGACCTTGGTGCTCCGTGGGATCGGGTTCCATGTGGAGAATTTATGGTTCCGACTCCATGCCACAGATCGGCCATCTGGCACACCATCAAACCCTGATGAGCTAGACTGATGCAGATTAGGAGACTAAAGACAGGGCGCCGAAACGCAACAACTGGGGCAGCCGCATCTCTCAAACACTGCAGGCACGAGAACAGAGCCACACACAAAAAGAACAGGCACAGAACATGAGAGCTTCCCAGGTGCAGGAAATTCATGTGCTCGAGCGGCACTCGTTGCGGCCGTGTCCAGGCCGGCTGTGGGGCGTCGATGCACTGCAGGAGGTGGAGGCCAGGGACCGGGGACAGCAGGCGCGACGGAGAGGAGGGTCGCTGGCAGGGCGAGGAGGAAGGGCGGCGGCGCCGGGCTCGACGCGCAGATGGACGCGGGGCCGGCCAGGCTCGCCATGGCTGTGCGAGCACAGCGGGGCTTCGAGCGGCGTGGGGCCTTGAGTCATGGCGGCGGGGAGGAGTCCGATATGGTGGCGGCCGGCTTCCTGGCGGCGGGGTGGTCGCCCGGCAGCGGAGAGGAGTTCAGGCGGCTCGGCGGGCGAAGCGGCCTTGGGCTGGGAAGACGCGGCGGCGGTCAGCTCGAGGAAGGCCCGTGTGGCGCCGGGACGCGTGGCCCTGGCGCAGAAGATGGCCCGGCAGCGTGGGGCGGAGATGGAGGGACTTCGGCGGCGGGCCTTGGCGCTGCCGGGCTTCTGCGGAGATGCGGCGGGGTGGCGCTGCCGGGCGGCGCTCGGGCGAGAGGAGCGGCGGTGAGCTTGCAGAGGATGGCGGTCAGCGCCTGGGGAGGCGGCGGGCGGAGGGTGAGCGGCGGTGGGAGGCGTGGGGACGAGGCGGCACTCGCGGGAGGATGCGAGGGAGGCCGAGCGGGGTGGTGGGGATCGAGGCGAGCGGGGGAAGAAGGGAGGAGAGAGACGGGGGCGGGGTGGGGGCACGCGTGCGGGACACTGGGCAGGTGGGCCAGGGGGGGTCGGTCGGGTGGCGTGCGTGCGGGAGTTGGGGAAAGGGAGCGGGGCAGGTCGCGGTGGGTGGCGTGTGGTGTTGTGTGGGTTGGTGCGTGTGTGTACTGCCGGTGGGCCGGGCTGGCAGAGAGAGTGGGGAGTGGGGGTGAGAGAGAGGATTGGTGAGGTGGCTGAGAGGAGTGCTGAGGTGGAGGGGACGGTGAGGTGGCAAGATGCGGTTGGTCGGGGTGAGGTGGAGGGGGTTGGGTAGACTAGGTTTAGGTAGAAAAGGGTTTAGGGTTTTCTTTAGATGGGCCGGGTGGTAGGTAGTCAGTCTTGGGCCTCTCTGTTGATCGGACTACCTCCCAGGACAAAATATTTTATTATTTTAATTTTTATTTGTAAAACATTTTGTAAATACTTTTTAGACAAATAAAAGATCTGAACAGACCGATGTTTTAATTTGAAATAAAGACAGGGGTTATTTTAAAAACAAAACTCGGCGTTTCGAAATAGTTTCCGACAAACCATGCATGATGATGACGATGCACTGCACAAAAACAACGCGATTTTCTAGTAGTGGTTTTAGCGGGATGCCACAATTCGACACCACTAACAATGGATCTCGCCCTCGAGATCTGCCTCATGGTACCGGAAAGAAGGTCGGTGATCTGCATCTTCTCGCTTCGTGTAGATCCTCGCGACACCACTAACAAGAGGTCGTTGTTCGTGATCGTCGAGGGAACACTCCGGGACAAAAGGTCGAAGGTAGAGGTATCAACAAATAAAGCCACCTCTAGCTTCCGTGGACGGAGTAAAATTGCTGGATCCACTGATTCGATGTACAAGAGCGAATGATAAGAGTAGTCGGATGGTGATCAGTCCATCGCGCACCCAAACCATTACCCTGCACATGAATGGGCGGATTATGCAACCAACTCTCGGAATTCAGATTGTAGATCTCGACAAGCGAGGTTCAGAAACAAAGGAGTGATGCAGACTCTGCATCGGATCTAGCGTAGATGATGTCGTCGCGTCGGAAAACACCGGAAGGCACGAGAAGGAACAAGGAGAAGTCCACCAGACGAAGGGTTCCTCGAATAGCATGAAGACCAGATGTAGCAACACCGTTATCAAAGGAGGAAGCGAAACCCTGAAGGTACGACGGAACCCAACCACGAGAAATCCTGGACTCGAAGAGAGAGAAGAGAGCGGATTCAAAACACGCAAAGGTGAGAGGAGAGCAGCAGAGGGGTTAGGAGTAAAATTAGACCTAATAAGAACTATCCAACCTATTTTGCAAAAATAGTTTTGACTCTCTACTTCGGCCGTTAGCTAGGTTATCCTACAGGCTAGACTTGTGGGGTATCGTAACTGCTGAGCTCTGATACCACTCTGTAACACCCTCAGAATCGGCCCTATGCAAGTTTTAGCAAAACCCGCCAAACCCGCATAGAAACGATTCAAAGGTGCCCACCAGGCACTTGTGTGCGGGTGGAAAACGAAGTAATAACATTACACAACATTCCTCGATGGGACCCACAGAACAGATATATATACAACACGACTCCATGAGTCAAGAATACAGATATACAGAGCAAAGATCCAAATCACCTTGAAAATGATAGAGCGTCTGGCTACGGACAAGATGCAAATGGGGCTAAGTGCCCTGAAGAATAACCAATGGCGTCCATAACCCTGCCCAGGCCAAGCCGGAAGGGTAACCCTGCTAACGACGTCGATCTCAAAACCTGCTTAAACAAAAGGGGTGCCGACAAAGGGCAAAGGAAAAAGAAGCGGTCGATCGAGACTAGTACACGGGAGGCTAGAATTGGCGGTCCTCGCCTCTGAGGTATGGTGGATGAGCGGCGGTAGCTTGCACTAAACAACTGTAGAGACTCGATACAACTAGCGGCATCGAGAGGGGTAAGAAAGACCTATTCGAACCACCTTGATACTACCAAACATACCCATCCTGGTATTTCCCCTCGAGACCAAATGAGAAGTCAACCGAGGAACTCACACAGTTGGCGTTTTATTTATTCATTATCGTTGCAGCGATTACTAGTCGGTATAGATAGTCATCCTGATATAATAGCGTTGGCAATTTTATTTAACCATTCCGTTAGGTTGCAACACTTACTAGTCGAGATACAATTAGCATGAGATATCCCAAAACCCAAAGGTTGTCGGTACTTTTATTTAGCCATTCCGTGATAGTTGCAATACTTACTAGTCGATACAATGGTCATAGCGACAACCCAAACAAGCAATTGTTGGCAGTTTTATTTAGCCATTCCATTATAGTGAAGCGATTACTAGTCATTATAAGTCAAATTTATAGCACTACTTTAGTTATAGTTGTCTATGATGAGAATCTTGTGCTCCAAGTCGTCCATAACATGGACACGGCTTTCAAAGTTTTACCTGCGGGTGCACAAATAACACACACTCGATCAACCTCGGAAAAACCAAATCAAAACTTGAGGCCTTCGACAAAGCAATCACAAGATTCAGAAATATTTCAGGGGCCACCCATTAAGTATACCATAGCGGTTAGCTGACTTGAGACGGACTCAAGGTTTTGTGGGGCGGTAACAGAACGACTGGAACCAAACGGGCTTGTCGATGCGCAACGGGTCACAATTCCTAAGACAGGTGCTCCTCGCACAATCGTAAATAAAGCAGTAGCATGGCATAAGTACAGGATAGTAAATAAAACCTCAAACTAGTTTGTGGCCCCAAGAAATAAGAATGAATCAAGCTTTGGCTCAGGGGGGTCCCATAATCCTCCCGGATGTGGATAGCGCGAATATTCAAGGAACAGGTATCAAGTACTCGGGGTCCTACGGGACACAAGTGGACGGTTAATAACCAAATAACATCTATTGCCCACCTGTGCCTCTGCTTACTTACTTCAATTTTAGTTATTAAACAGTAATTAAAGTCTTGATCATCTCCAACAATAAACACATGGCAATACTCCAACAACTGTGGTACTTGGCGACACGCAACAGCACTTGAGCAAGCGACTACGACGCGCAGGTCCAACTATCTACCAAACAACAGGTAATAGGAGGTGTCCAAGGCGATATAAGGCTGCAAGGGATATCACGGGTACGAAAGCTAGAGTATCGCAACACAGATAACAATAGATCAACAGGAGGAAACAAAGACTATAAAAGTAAGATAGGTAGAAAGGGGGAGATGCTCGCCTGAAAACATTGTCGAAGGTTCATCCGAAGATCGGGTCGACACTCGCATCAACTCAACGGACTTATCCGCGAAGAAGCAAAACACTAGAATGAACACCGGATGCAATATTTAAGATTACGGCAGAAGATCGGGCATGATGCATGTATGATGTATGGCATGGCAAAGGTCATATTAAGCGGAACCGGGGTCCCGACAATTAATTAAACGGTTCAAGTTATTAAAACCCCCCGCAATTAAATGTTGTAATAACAGGGCAAGATTATATCACCGGTTCGCTACACAAATTTAAATGGGGCCAAAATAAGACTAGATTTGCCCGCATATGGGCCCCATATTTAATTTAGGTGAATCGTCATAAGGCCCCCAAACCACACAAATATGCATGCGAGTATGACAATTAAATATGCAACAGATATATATTATATATATAAAATAGGGCTCGGGAAAAGGTTCACACATCTAGGGTTCGGCGAACTTGGTTCCGGGGGGTTCGGGATTCGGTCTCAGGGTTCAGGGTTCTACGGGGTCGGTCTCGGACAACGGAAGTAGATCTTGTCGCATCCCGGAAGCAGGACTTGGTTCGGCGTCGGGGGAGCATCAGATTCGCCGTGGTCAGTGTCGATCTTGTCGTCGATGGCGAACTTGAGTGGATCGGTTACCGGGGTCTTCGGATCCGTGAAGTATATCTTTCGCACGATGTTCGGGGTAGATGAACTTGGCATATTCGCATCGGCGATCTTGGCGTTCAGGGAGGAGTTCTCGGTGTTCCGTGTGGAAGGCCTCGAGGGTTCGGTGACGGAGATCTTGACGGGTCTGAGAGAAGAACTTGGGTCGGCATCGGATCGGTCTTGTGGATCGAGCCTCGGGTCCGCGGAGGAGACGTCTTTAGGGTCCTGCCATCGGAACCGCGCATTCCGGGAAGAAGATCTTGGCGACATACTTCCATGTTGCTATTTTTTTTCGACGGGATCGGGGCTTTGGATCCGGGCCTTGGTGTCCATGAAGGGGACCTTGGTGCTCCGTGGGATCGGGTTCCATGTGGAGAACTTATGGTTCCGACTCCATGCCACAGATCGGCCATCTGGCACACCATCAAACCCTGATGAGCTAGACTGATGCAGATTAGGAGACTAAAGACAGGGCGCCAAAAGCATAACAACGGGAAGCCAGATCACAAACACAGTACGAGAACAGAGCCACACACAAAAAGAACAGGCACAGAACATGAGAGCTTCCCAGGTGCAGGAAATTCATGTGCTCGAGCGGCACTCGTTGCGGCCGTGTCCAGGCCGGCTGTGGGGCGTCGATGCACTGCAGGAGGTGGAGGCTGTGGACAGCGGGGACGGCGGAGAGGAGGCTGGCAGGGCGAGGAGGAAGGGCGGCGGCCCAGGCTCATGAGGCGGGCAGAGCTTCAGGCGGCGTGGGGCAGAGTCATGGCGGGAGGAGTCCGGCGTGGTGGCGCAGCTTCTGGCAGCGGTGGGGTGAAGTCAGCCGGAGAGAGGAGTTCGGGCGGCTCGACGGAGAGGCGCGGCAGGCTGGGAGGAAGCCTCGGGCGCGGTCGCGCTCAGGAGAGGAGGGCCGTCTGGCCTTCGGGGCAGCGTGGCTGGCGCAGAGATGGCCCGGCACGACGTGGGGACGGATATGGAGGGGACTCGGCAAGGCAGACGCGGTGGCGCCTGCCGGGCTTGCGGAAGATGCGGCCGGGGTGGCGCTGCGGCGCTCGGGCGAGGAGGCAGTGGTGAGCTTGGAGGACGGTCAGGCGCCCGGTGGGAGGCGGCGGGCGGAGGTGGCGGCGGTGGGAGGCGTGGGGCGGGCGGCGCTCGGGAGGATGCGAGGAGGCGGGGTGGTGGGATCGAGGCGGGGAAGAAGGAGGAGAGAGGCAGGGGGGTGGGGGCGGGGGCGGGCAGCGTCTGAGACCAGGCAGGTGGGCTGTCGGTCGGGTGGCGTCGTGGGAGTTGGGAAAGGAGGCAGGCAGGTCGCGGTGGGTGGCGTGTGGTGTTGTGTGGGTTGGTGCGTGTGTCACGGTGGGCGGGCTGAGAGAGAGTGGGAGTGGGGTGAGAGAGAGGATTGGTGAGGTGGGTGAGAGGAGTCTTTGAGGTGGAGGGGACGGTGAGGTGGCAAGATGCGGTTGGTCGGGGTGAGGTGGAGGGGGTTGGGTAGACTAGGTTTAGGTAGAAAAGGGTTTAGGGTTTTCTTTAGATGGGCCGGGTGGTAGGTAGTCTGGTCAGGTTGGGCCTCTGGCCTGACTGATCGGACTGCCTCCCCGGACAAAATATTTTATTATTTTAATTTTATTTGTAAAACATTTTGTAAATACTTTTTAGACAAATAAAAGATCTGAACAGACCGATGTTTTAATTTGAAATAAAGACGGGGGTTATTTTAAAAACAAAACTCGGCGTTTCGAAATAGTTTCAGACAAACCATGCATGATGATGACGATGCACTGCACAAAAACAACGCGATTTTCTAGTAGTGGTTTTAGCGGGATGCCACAGTGCGCCAGGGCTTGGGGAGTATGCGAGTGTGGTCAAGGAGGCGAGGGGTGGCAGGACACGGCCGGAATCGAGGGAAAAGTTCGTCAGTGGCAGTGAGGTTCGGAGAGGAATCAGGGCGGCCTGGGGGCGTGTCGAGGTGGGGTGACAAAAAGGAACCAGAGAGGAGAGGGAGAAGATTTATCGTGCGTGGTCGCAGGGCTGATTTAACTGCTGCGTTAACGCGAATTGACGCCGATGAATTCCATGAAGCGGTCGAGAGGGAGGCTGTCACCTGGTGAGGACGATGAACAGAGAGGGAGAGGTGGTCGGTGGGGTCAGAGAGAGGAAGTGAGGGGAGGGGTCCACTTGTCATTGGTTCTGCGGGTGAGACTTTAAGTGAAAGAAAACGCTTCGGGAGGGGAGAGGGAAATGGGCTGTTGGGCTTAGTTGGGCTGCTGGGTTGGGTCGGCCAGATTCTATTTTTTTCCTTCCTGTTTGCTTTTTCTTTTTCTAAATCAATTTCTGGTTTGAATTTCAATCAACTATTCAAATATTCAAACAATTCAAACATTCACCACACTTGTAATTTGAATTTGGTTCTGTTTAACAACATAAACCAATTCCCAAAGTAAAATAATTTATTATTATTTTTAGGATCTATTTAATAATTAAATAAAATAGACCTTAATTATTAATTCAAATAGGTTTTGTTTTATTTAATAAAATCTCCATTTGAAAACTAAATATTTTCAAAACCAAATCAGTAGGTTTTATTTGAAAATATAAGATACTTGGAAAACTTGTTTAAAATAAAATAACATTTATTTATGGTCCATTAATCATTAAATAAAATGGACCTTAGTTATTAAATCAAATAGGATTTGTTTTATTAAAATCTTTATTTTGAAATCTAAGATAAAACCAAAAACACTTCAGTAGGTTTTAATTGAGAATATAAAATACTTGGAAAACTTATTTAAAATAAATAAATAAGTTTTAGTGTTTATTTAAAATGGGAAAAGCCTTTACTTAAATAAAATTGGATATTAAATCCTTATTATTTTATTTAAATATACCTTTACTATTTTAATCAATGCACAACCTTTTGTTTCAAAATCTTGGCCAAGGTTTAATTTGGCTTTATAAATAATCCTTATTTATAAATCTACCTTTTCTTTTTGAAAACCAAATCTTTTCAATAAAAGATCAAAAAAATAGTAATTTTAAATATTTTAACTTTATTGTTTATTTAACTTTTTAAATCCATTTAGGATTTTATTTGATCCAAAATAGGTTTGAAGGTTCCCATTTGAATTCAAAAAGTTTCTTCTCACCCTAAAAATCAACAAAGTTTTATTTTATTCATTTATTTTTCACATTACAAGATTTGGAAAATCTTAGGATGTGACAGGCTACCACCCTTAAAATAAATCTCGTCCCGAGATTTGGAAAGGCTGGGGTTACAAAATGGCTCAAAACAACTAGGGTACTACCACCCTTAAAAATTTTCAAACTAAATTACATATTGGCCTTCTTGGGATCTTGGTGAAACTTTCCTGGACAGAAGTTTGCATAGTGGCCTAGCTCCTTGCATTTGAAACATGTGACAAGGCTGAGATCCCTCATAGGCTTGTTTATCTTGTGTTTCATCTTTTCTGGATAGAAGTTTGCATAGTGGCCTAGTTCCTTGCATTTGAAACACATCACTTGGCTGATATCTTTCTTTTACTTTGGTATCATTGCCTCTTGTTTGTTTCCTTGGTTCTTCTTCTTTTCTAGGCAATCACTGGCATAGTGTCCCTTCTCTTTGCAATTGTAGCATTGCAACTGGCTTATGTCCTTCTTCTTCTTTTTGGGTCTCTCCAAAGCTAGGAGTTCTTCTAGTTCATGTTCTTCATATCTCACCTCAGAGGTGGGAAATATTTCTCTCTTCTTGGGGCATTGATCTTCATGCTCCTGGGATGCATGATCCTTGTCTCCACAAGTGTTGTTAGCTTGGGTTCCTTCTAGAATAACATCTTTGTCATCCTTGTTGTCCTTAGCTTTTATGGGAAAAGTTTTCTCCCATGTTGATCATTTGAGTAACCAATCCTTGCAACAATTGGGATTGAAGTTTCAAAATCCTTTGTATGGCTGGGTCTAGTCCATTGTTGTTGGCTAAAAGCTGAGTTGTCTCTTGGCTCAACTGGTTTTGGGTTGCTATGAGTTCTCTCATGTTGTCCTCTTGGTTTTTGTTGTTGTCATCATCCTTGATGTTGGAGTCTCTTGGAGTAGTCATCTGTTTGGGTTGGGTAGGGATTAGAATAGGAAAAAATATTTCTAAGGGAATAATTCTAATCACACACATCACAATTCACACAAGCAATGTGCAAGCAATCACAAACAACTTTTCACTCAAACAACAAAGTTCAAGCACATACTTAGGCAACAAAATATTTTTATTACACCACATAATTTGGTGTGTTTGACTTAACTAAAATATGGTAGTCCATCTATATGGTTCACTTGTGATCTTTCCATCTTTCTTGGTTGATTCTCCTTGAACAAAATCTTTGTATCCTTGGAGGAAATTTCTCATGTCTTGGTCACAAAACTTCAAAGGTGATGATGGTTCCTTCTAATTGTGTTTCCTTAGTCTTCAAGTCTTGGGCAATATATCTTGTCTCACTTGTCCTTAGTGATATCCAAGATTGATGTCCTTGGTGAATATGCTGAAGATGTTGAAGTCATTAGAGTTCAAGATGTTGAAGTCATTAGAGTTGAAGAAGTTGAAGTCATTAGAGTTGATGAAGTCCTTTGCACATGGTGAAGTCTTTGGTCATGGGGTAGGTTTTTCCATCAAGTTGAAAATAGATGAGATGTAGAATCAAAACCAAAATGGTTGAGGAAAGAGTTTACATGTGTTTTTGTAAATAGGTTTTTGGAACAAGTACAACTCCTATTTTTCTAAGGGGTTTTGTCCAATCCTAGGTTTACAAATCCTACAGGCAACACAATGCTCTGATACCATCTGTAGAGGGAGTGTCCCAACCTTTATTTAATATAAGGTGGAGTCCCCTGTGTTTACAATGCTAGTCCCTGGATCAATAGCTAACATCCACAGTTAAGATGTAATATCAAGAAACAAAGGTCATAATATAACTTTATTACCAGGAATAACATAATTTTATTACATCTTACATAGCTCATTTGGCTATTACATTACATTGCAGCAGAATAACTATAAGCATGGGGTCCTTCATCTTCAAAGTGCCACAGGCAGACATGTTGGTTGTAGACTTTGTAATCCTAATCAACACACTTCACTAAAACAATCAAACCTGCAACATAACAAGTTACAGCCACAAGGGTCAATACATTCGAATTGTATTGGCGAGTGATACTATGGTAGTATAGTGGAGTCTATCATCTATATGCATTTGGCTAAGTGGAGTTGAGGCTTGCATTGCTCAAAATAGATTTTTACTTAACTCTTGAAAACACTAAGTTTTTGCTTAAAAAATCATTTTTCTCAATCAAAGATTGAAAATCCTTTAACCCTTGTTCAAACCACAAGTTTTTAACTTAGAAATTTGAATGATGAGATTCTTGATTGCTTCCATGTCTTGATGCTCAAATTGTCCTTTTACCAGGGACATGGCTAAGTAGTTAGATTTTACACTCTGCAGAGGTGGTGCACTTTCCCCACAAGACTTGGTTTCCCAAGACAAGATCTTTCAGAAGCCTTCCCTTAGACCAAAATGGACGTGTTCCAACCTATCAAACTCTACCACCCACTGTCCATATGGCTAAGTTCTTGCAACCTATATGATCCAGGCAGAGCCCATAATGCCAAGTGGCTGCACTTGAAGCTTCTCAACATTTGACATCTCAAATCTCTTTGTTCCTGGGTGGCCATCCATAAGTGAGATACACAAGGTAAACCATAGACATGGGCCTTGTGAACCACTCAACCAAAATCCACCAAGCAATTACCATTCCACCCAGGTGATTCATTAACTTAGTTGTTTTATTAAACAAAAACACAAGTCCTCAGACTTAGAAATTTTCCATAGTGTGAATATATATTCCACCCTTGTTTTCTATTAGCTAAGCTAAGCTAAGCTTGATAGTAGTAGGAATATTAAATTAGGAAATGTTCCACTAAGGTTTCATCCACTAGGTTCTCCTATAAAAAGGTTTATACTTAGCAAAATTCCATGCAAGTTTTACTTAGAGAAAATCACTAATGCATAGTGAAAGTAATGGGACAAAAAGTATGAAGCATCACTTGCCTTTTTGGTAGAGGGTATAAGTTCACTCCTTGTCCTTGCAACAATCACACCCTTCAAGTCACTACAAATCAATCAAGCAAGGCACAATCTCAATCTACCAATCAAGCAAAACATCACATAAAATAACAAAGTCAGGTTAATGCATGCAAACATGCCAAGCTTTGTTTTATTTGAAAAGGTGGTTCCTAATGGGTCATAAACTTTTGAAAGCACCTAATGGTCATTTTATAAAGTGGAAAAAGTCATTTGCAAAAGATTTCATTTCATAAACCATTTTCAAAACAAAGTATCATTTTATGTGGTGTAGAAATATTTTTACTAAGGCATTAATCTATCGGGTTCACCAAATTTGTTTTCAAACCATAAAACTTGGTTATTAGGGTCAAAGAGTTTAAAACAAAACATTTCCCAAAACTTTTCTTCCAAAACCATTTTTAATAAATAAACCACATTTCTTTTTGACTAGAAATGGTTTTAAATCAAAGAATCATTCTTTTGTTTCACCAAATACATTTTTGAAACCACAAAGTGTTTCCTATGGTCAGTAGGTTCAAATCACACCATTTGCCAAAGATTTTATTCCCAAAATCATTTTTGAACAATTTTTATAATCTAAACAAGCATACAAATGTTTCTGCAAAAACAAAAATTTTACCAGAGGCTTTTTACTAAACAAACCGCATGGTTGGCTAGGGCTTGTTCCACTAATTCCATTGATATAAAATTTGCAAAATTTGGACGTGTGGTTTGAAAGTTATGCAATTTTCAAAATCACATTTCATATTGAAATGTTTCTGTTTTTAACTCACACTCAGAGCCACGTGTCTGATTCCCATTGGGTCATACCGGTTCGTTCGTAATAGCAACGTGGACCGCAGGATTTAGAGTGAATCGTGCGGCACAGGATCGATCTTACCCCTTCGATAAGTCAATCAAACGTGTGCCTCGGATCTGGATGGGACGGCTCCTAATGCCTTGCCAAGAACTGGCGGCGCGACGACGGCGGTGCTACAACGGCGTAGAACAGGATGCGAGAGGAGTAGGGAGATGCTCACTAGAATCGCCATGGAATGCTGGTGC
Organism: Avena longiglumis; assembly: GCA_030063025.1. Classification (NCBI taxonomy): domain Eukaryota; kingdom Viridiplantae; phylum Streptophyta; class Magnoliopsida; order Poales; family Poaceae; genus Avena; species Avena longiglumis. The sequence goes on from CP125978.1 coordinate 230,479,578, forward strand.
TCAACGTGGTCGTCTCCGTCGAAGGGGCGCACGTGACTGTCCTTAATTGCTCGCCGGAGATGAGCTGGGCCTCGGGCGGCTCTAGAGGTCGTCGAGGGCGAGGATAGGGGGCACCCTAGGACGAAAGGGAGACACCGTTAGGTTCGCAAGAGCAGGGCGATCATTATCGTGTCCACGGGGAAGAGAGGGGAGGTCTGGTTTACCTGGGAGACGTCGCCGCAGTTGGAGACAGACGGTGGCGCTGGCTCGGGTTGACGCTGTCGAGGTTGCAGAGCTTCCATGTGGTGAGCGATGCGAAAAGGTGCGCTGTGGCTTGGGAGTATGCGAGTGTGGTCAAGGAGGCGAGGTGGCAGGACACGGCCGAATCGAGGAAAAGTTCGTCGGTGGCGGTGAGGTTCGGAGAGGAATCGTGGCAGCTTGGCGTCGAGGTGGGGTGAAAGGAACCGTGAGAGGAGGAGGGCGATTTATCGTGTTAACGCGAATTGACGTCGATGAATTCTGCCAGAAACGGTCGAGGAGGGAGGCGCTGTCACCGCGGGTGAGGACGATGAACAGGAGAGGTGGGGTCGGCTGGTCAGCGAGAGAGGAAGTGAGGGGAGGGGTCCACTTGTCATTGGTTCTACGGGTGAGACATTAAGTGAAAGAAAACGCTTCGGGAGGGGAGAGGGAAATGGGCTGCTGGGCTTAGTTGGGCTGCTGGGTTGGGTCGGCCAGATTCTATTTTTTTCCTTCCTATTTGCTTTTTTCTTTTTCTAAATCAATTTCTGGTTTGAATTTCAATCAACTATTCAAATATTCAAACAATTCAAACATTCACCACACTTGTAGTTTGAATTTGGTTCTGTTTAACAACATAAACCAATTCCCAAAGTAAAATAATTTATTATTATTATTAGGATCTATTTAATAATTAAATAAAATAGACCTTAATTATTAATTCAAATAGGTTTTGTTTTATTTAATAAAATCTCCATTTGAAAACTAAATATTTTCAAAACCAAATCAGTAGGTTTTATTTGAAAATATAAGATACTTGGAAAACTTGTTTAAAATAAAATAACATTTATTTTAGGGTCCATTAATCATTAAATAAAATGGACCTTAGTTATTAAATCAAATAGGATTTGTTTTATTAAAATATTTATTTTGAAATCTAAGATAAAACCAAAAACACTTCAGTAGGTTTTAATTGAGAATATAAAATACTTGGAAAACTTATTTAAAATAAATAAATAAGTTTTAGTGTTTATTTAAAATGGGAAAAGCCTTTACTTAAATAAAATTGCATATTAAATCCTTATTATTTTATTTAAATATACCTTTACTATTTTAATCAAAGCAAAACCTTTTGTTTCAAAATCTTGGCCAAGGTTTAATTTGGCTTTATAAATAATCCTTATTTATAAATCTACCTTTTCTTTTTGAAAACCAAATCTTTCTATTAAAAGATAAAAAAATAGTAATTTTAAATATTTTTAACTTTATTGTTTATTTAAATTTTTAAATCCCTTTAGGATTTTATTTGATCCAAAATAGGTTTGAAGGTTCCCATTTGAATTCAAAAAGTTTCTTCTCACCCTGAAAATCAACAAAGTTTTATTTTATTCATTTATTTTTCACATTACAAGATTTGGTAAATCTTGGGATGTGACACTGTACCATTATGACTATCTTATGATTCTTATATGCTTTCAAATTATAAGTTGGGAGTTAGCAGAACCATGCTGTCATGGGGAACGCTTTCAACATTGCACTTATTCTATTTAGTTGATATCATATTGTTTTGTTTATGGATCCCGGCGGTGTGAAAAAGATGGGAGCTTGTAAGTACATGGAGTATGTATATGTGTTATAGAAACGCCTGGGCGGCTAACCTAAGCCATGCCTAATCATGGTGGAAACTTGCAGCAAAACCATAGTGACATTCTATAAAGCATCCTCAATAAAAAACTATGCAAATAGCAAATAAAAAGATTGATGAGATTCTCAACTTGTATGTTGCCTTGTCATTTTGATATGGGATAGATCCCGTGTCATGGGGCAAGCGGTGCGTTAAGCGGTTCTCTATGATACATATACTTACAATGACAAGAACTTGCATGTGACCAAAGTTGAGTAGCATGAGGTCTCGATACTGTAATCAAGGGGCATGAGATTTTCAACTTATGATTTGTCAAGCATGTAACTCATATTTTCCTCTTAACCTTAATCACTCAAGATGCTTATGATAGGGGCAATGAGAGATCAAAGATAATAAGTACCATAAATTTTGGAAGCTTTATAAATCCATTTAATCCCTACTTACCTCTGTGAAGGGCCTTTATTTTTAATTTTTGTTGAGTCTCCATCCTCTATCTTTATGCACCAGCTAAGATAGCATAGTTGTCATTCTGATTCATAATTATGGTATTGTCCCAAAACTTCTTGACTGATTCATAATTATGGTATTGCTTGTTCTTAAATTATTTGTATCTAGTCACCCTTTTGAACTTTGAAGGTGTCATATGCATTTATGCTTTGCTATTCCATGGACAAGCAGAATACCACTCTTGCTATGTTTTCTCTATGTGAAACAAACAAATATCTTTCAAAGCATTATTCATGATCTTTGTTTGTGTATCCTTTCATGTTGCAACATAGTTCCTTTGTCTTATTGTTAGAAATATATCTTTCATGCTTATGTTTAGAGCACTTTGATCCCATCTATTATTCTTTTATGATCAAGATTGTGATAGTGCATGTCACCTCAAAAATTATTCTTTTATGACTTACCTACTCGAGGACGAGCTGGAGTTAAGCTGGGGGATGCTAATACGTTGAAAACGTATCTATCATTTTTGATGCTCCATGCTTTCTTTGCACCATTTATATTATGTTTTTCCACACTTTGTGCCAGTTTTACGAATTTTCTAGAATAACCTATTAACAAGATGCCACAGTGTCAGTTCCTATTTTCTGCTGTTTTCTTATCCAGGTTTTTACCAAATGAAATATTATCGGATTTGGACAAAAGAAAGCCAAAGTTCTTATTTTTTCCGACACGACACGGAGTCCGAAGGAGAGACGAAGTAGCTCATAGGCGACCACACCAGTAATGTGCCGCCTAGGTGTGGGTGTATGTGGCATCCCAAAAACCACTACTAGAAAATCGTTGAATTTGTGCATTGCATCGTCATCATCATATGTTGTTTGTCAAAACTATTTTCGCAAAGCCCGATTTGTTTTCCAAACGCCCCATCTTAATTCAAATGCAAAGCCGGTCCGGATTATTTTTGTTTGAGTGCTATCGGTTTGCAACGGTGTTAACAAAACAAATAAAAATTATATTTTTTAGTGGGCAGTCGCAGGCCAACCCGACCCGAACGACCACCCCTCAGATAAACAGATCGGTCCAACCTCTAAATCCTAAGGCTACCAGAAACCTACCAGCCAACCTCCACCTCACCCCAACCAGTAGGCAGTGCCACCTCACCCGGCCCTATCCTCACCCAATCAATTCTCACATCACCCTAACCCTCCCCTCTCCCTCACACACACAAGCACTCATGCACGCCGCCAACCACACACGACACGCGCACACTCACCCGACCCCCCCTCTCAGCTCCCTCAGCCGGCCCCACCACCCCAGACCGAGCCCCCCCCCGCCCGCGGGCCCCGCCTGGCCACCCGCCGCTCCCTCTCTCCCCTTCTCCCCAAGAACCTCTCTTCCCTCAGACGCTGCCCGCCTTTGCCCCGCCTCCATGAGCCCGCCTCCGCTGACCTGCCAGATCCACCGGTCCACCGCCGCTCCACCCCTCGCCTCACCGCCCTCAGTGCCCCTCTCCACGCCTCGTCTGCCCGCACGCCTCCGCCGCTCTCCCCAGCGGCGACCGCTGCCCGCCTCTTCCCCGCCCCGAAACCACCGCCGACGCCTGCAGGTCACCCCGCCTCCGCCTGTCGCGCCTCTCCCCGCCAAGGCTGTCACCAGCCCTCCGCCCGTTCTCCCCGAGCTGCGCACCGCCAGCGGACGCCTCCCCGCCACCTACCTCGCCGCCCAGATCCGCCTCTGCCGCCTCTCCTCCGAGCGCCCTCCTCGCGCCTCCTCCAGCCCTCCGCTCCTCCGGCCGCCAGGCCGCCAAGGCCGGCGCCCGCCACCGACCTGCCCGCTGACCCCTCCTCTCGCCCACAGCGCCTGGGCCTCGCCTCCCCTAGCCGGCCCGTGGCACGACCGCGCGACCTCCACCGCCTACTGTTCTTCCCGTCGCCAGGAGCTCTGGTCGCCGCCGAGCACTCGCAGCCGGGCGCGCCCGTCCTCCCGCTGTCCTCCGACCGTCTCCAAGCGGTTCCTGCCTCCCATGGACGCGTCCCCAAAGATCACAGCCTCGGCTCTCCGTGTCGTTCCCTCGCCCGTGCTTCGCTATACGTTTAAGTGCGATAAGTTGGAATGTGTCGCTGTCTATGAAAGCTTGGCTGAGTTCTCGACAATCTTCGACATGGATATGCCAAGGTTGCTATGGTAATCGAACAAGATCGATCCCGGAGTTGGTGCGGCGAAAGAAACGACACCCGGTGCGGTTGCAAGTCCACACCGACAAGGGATTTTGGAACTGCCAAGATCTCCGCCCTAGAACCAAGACCAAGTCTCGACACCCGAACCGGTGCAGCGCCAGACCTCCTATCCGGATCCAAGATCGAACCCGGCGCCAAGATCGCTTCCGGACCTCAAGATCGAACCGGCGCCAGGACCACCTGAAAGACGCCAAGATCACCGATGCGGACTCAAGTTCTTCATCCGGATGCCAAGGCCGACTCGATGGCGCGGACCCGACAAGATCTGCGCAACGTTAAGATCTTCGCGACGATAGGAACGGCACCGACCCGGGAGGATCCGATGCGCCCCCGACGCCGGACCAAGTCCTGCTCCCCGGAGGCGACAAGTGCTTCATCCCGAACGCCATGACCATCGACATGACCCGAAGACCACGGATGCGACAAGATCTACCCCCGATATCCGAGAACGATCCCGGAGTCCGAGAACGTTTCCGTCGAACCCTGAGCCCCTGTCGGACCCCCGAACCCCGGAACCCCAAGTTCGTCGAGACCCCCTAATGTGTGAACCCTTCCCGAACCCCTATTTTATAACATAATATAACTTGTTGCATATTGAATTGTCCATGCATGCATCCTCGTCTGTGGTTTGGGGGCCTTATGCCGATTCACCTAATAATTAAATATGGGGCCCATATGCGGGCAAATCTAGCCTTATATTGGCCTCATTTAAACTTGTGTAGCGAACCGGTGATATATTCTGCCTTGTTAAACAACATTTAAATTGCGGGGTATCTAAACAACTTGAACCGCCTAATTAATTGTCGGGACCCCGGTTCCGCTTAATTTGACCTAATTGCATCGCACTTTGCCATGCCATGCATCATACATGCATCATGCCGATCTTCTGCCGTGTATTAAATATTGCATCCGGTGTTTCTTCTAGTGTTTTGGTTCTTCGCGGATAAGGCCGTTGAGTTGATGTGAGCTTCGCCCCGATCTTCGGTTGAACCTTCGACAATGTTTTCAGGCGAGCATCTTCCCCTTTCTACCTATCTTACTTTGCTAGTATTTATTCCCTCCTGTTGACCTTTGCTACCTGTGTTGCGATGCTCTAGATTTCGTACCCGTGATATCCCTTGCAGCCATATATAGCCTTGACACATCCTATTACCGTTGTTTGGTAGATAGTTGGACCCAGCGTGTAGTCGCTTGCTCAAGTTTTGCTTGTCGTCAAGTACCACAATTGTTGGAGGATCGCCGCATGTTGACGATGGAGATGATCATGGTTTTACTTATTGATCACTTTAATTCCTGTTTAACAACTAAAATTGAATTAAGCAGAGGCATCGGTGGGTGATAGGTAATATTTGGTTTCCAACCGCCCACTTGTGTCCCGTAGGACCCGAGTTCTTGACACTGCTCGAGATCGAGCGCTAACCACAGGTGGGGAGATATGGGCCCCCCATTGATTATTACCTGATTTCAAAGTATTGTACTGGGGGCCACAAACTAGTTTCAGGTTTTATTACTATCCTGTACTTATGCCATGCTACTTATGTATTTACGATTGTGTGCGGAGCATGCTGTACTGTTTAGGAAGCGGAATGTTTTCGCGGTATCGATAGTCCCCGATTGGGGATCTGCTGTCGTTTACAGCCATTGTCGCAAACCCTAAGTCCGTCTCGGAGACCGGCCAACTTCGTTGCGGGTAGACTTAGTGGGGTGGCCCCCGTGCTTGCTTTGGGTCTGGGAACGTCATGACTTAGGCCCCGCCGACATACCGATGGGTGTATGTTAACTGATCTGGCAAAAAGGGTCGAAGTGCCTGTGGATACTTTGGTGCACCCCTGCAGGGTTAAATCTTTTCGAGAAGCCATGTCCGCGGTTATGGACGACTTGGAGCACAGTGCTTTATCATAGACAACTATAACTAAAGTTTACTGTTATAAATTGGCTTGTATCCGATATGATTAGTAATCAGCTCCACTACAACGGAATGGCTAAGTAAAAGAACCAACAACAGCTGGGTTTTGCGTTTTATCTCATGATAAATGTATCTGACTAGTAAGTGCTGCAACTGTCACTGAATGATCAATTAAAAGTGCCCACTGCTTACTTTATCAGGATGATTATCTAAACCTGACTAGTAAAGTGCCGCCACTATAACTGAATAAGTAAAGCGCCAATCGTGTGAGTTCCTGCTGCCTTCCTCGTTGGTCTCGAGGGGAAACGCCAGATGGGTTTGTTTGATGATAGTATCGGGTTGGATCCGAATAGGTCTTCCCTACCCTCTCGATAGCCAGTTGTATCGAGTCTCTATAGGATGTTTAGTGCATGTCCGCCGCCAATCCACCATACCTATGTAGGCGAGGACCGAATTCTAGCCTCGCTGCATCGGCCTCGATCGACGCTCCTCTTTTTCCTTTGCCCTTTGTCGGCACCCCTTTTGTTTAAGCAGGTTTTGAGATCGACGTCGTTAGCAGGGTTACCCTTCCGGCTTGCAGGTGGTTATGGACGCCATTGGTTATTCTTCAGGGCTCTTAGCCCCATTTGCATCTTGTCCGTAGTCGGACGGTCCATCGTTTTCAAGGTGATTTGGATATTTGTACCGTATATTTGTATTCTTGAATCATGGAGTCGCTGTTATATATATATATCTGTTCTGTGGGTCCCATCGAGTACTGTTGTGTAATGTTATTACTTCGCTTTCCACCCGCACGAAAGTGCCTGGTGGGCACCTTCGAATCGTTTCTATGCGGGTTTGGCGAGTTTCGCTAAAACTTGCATAGGGCCGATTCTGAGGGTGTTACAGAGTGGTATCAGAGCTCAGCAGTTGCGATACCCCACAAGTCCAGCCTGTAGGATAACCTAGCTAACGGCCGAAGTAGGGTGTCAAAACTATTTTTGAAAAATCGGTTGGATAGTTCTGGTTAGGTCTGATTTTACTCCTTACCCCTCTGCTATTCTCCTCTTATCTCGACGTGTTTTGAACCTGCTCTCTTATCTTTTCTTCGAGTCCAGGATTTCTCGTGGTGGGTTTTCCGTCGTACCTTCAGGGTTTCGCTTCCTCCTTTGTCAACGGTGTTCTATCATCCGGTGTTCAAACTGCCTGAGGAACTGGTCTCGTGGAACCATTCCTTGTTCCTTGTTTGAGCCTTCCGGTGTTTTCCGACGCGACAACATCCTCTACGCCAGCTCCGATGCAGAGTCTGCATCACTCCTTTGATCCGAACCTCGCTTGTCGAGATCTTCAGTCTGAATCCGTGGGTTGGTTGCATAATCTGTCTATTCGTGTACAGGGTAATGCTTTGAGTGCGGGATGGAGTCGCGACCATACCACTACTCTTATCATTTGCTTTGTATATTGAATGGTGGATCGATGCAATTTTACTCCTTCCATGGAAGTTAGAGGTGGCCGTACCTTTAACTTCGTCGTTGTTTTCCGGAGTGTTCTGGATGAACAGGTTCAACGACCTCTTGTTAGTGGTGTCGAAGATCTACACGAAGCGAGAAGACGCAGTCGCCGACCTTCTTCCGGTACCATGAGCCGGATCTAGGGCGAGATCCATTGTTAGTGGTGTCAATTGTGGCATCCCGCAAAACCACTACTAGAAAATCGCGTTGAATTTGTGCATTGCATCGTCATCATCATATGTTGTTTGTCAAAATTCTATTTTTCGCAAAGCCCGATTTGTTTTCCAAACGCCCCATCTTAATTCAAATGCAAAGCCCGGTCTCCGGATTATTTTTGTTTGAGTGCTATCGGTTTGCAAACGGTGTTAACAAAACAAATAAAAATTATATTATTTTTTTAGTGGGGGCAGTCGAACGGGCCAACCCGACCCGAACGACCACCCCCGTATAAAACAGATCGGTCCAACCTCTAAATCCTAAGGCTACCAGGAAACCTACCCAGCCAACCCTCCACCTCACCCCAACCAGTAGCAGGCTGCCACCTCACCTGGCCCTATCCCTCACCCAATCAATTCCTGCAACATCACCCTAACCCTCACCCTCTCTCCCAACACACACAAGCACTCATGCACGCACGCTGAACCACACACACACGCGACTCACCCGACCCCCTCTCGGCTCCTCAGGCCCCACCACCCTGAGAGCCACCCTGCCTGTGGCCCCGCCTGCCCACCAGCTCCCTCTCCTCTTCTCCCATGAACCTCTCTTCCCTTTGCGCCTCCACGCTTGCCATGGCCTGCCCTCCATGAGCCCGCTCCGCCGACTGCTCGCATCCACCGCCCACCTGCTGCCACCGCCCAGTGCCCCTCTCCGCACGCTCGTCAGCTGCGCCTCTGCCGCTCTTCCCAGCTCCGCGACCGCCGCTCCGCCTCTTCCCGCCAAGAACCACCGACGCCTGCAGGTCACCCCGCCTCCGCCTCCGTCGCGCCTCTCCCGCCAGCTGTCGTCACCAGCCCCCTCCGCCCGTTCCCCTCCCGAGCCGGCCAGCGGACGCCTCCCGCCACCTACCTCGCCCGCCAGATCTGCCCGTCGCCCGCTCCGGCGCTGCCGCTCCTCCGCCCGCCAGTTCGCCGGCCGGCCGGCCACCCGACCCGGCCGCTGACCCCTCCTCTGCTCCCGCCAGGCGCCTCGCGGGCGCCTCCCCTAGCAGGCGGCGACACATCTCCACCGCCCTCTCCGTTCTTCCCGCCAGGAGCTCCGTTGGTCGCCCGAGCACCTGCAGCCGCTTCTGCCCTCCTCCGCTGTCCTCCGACCGTCTCGAGCGGTTCCTGCCTCTATCCAGCGGACGCGTACCTCCCAAGCACGCGTCGGCCTCGGCTCGTGTCGTGCCCTCGGCCGTGCTTCGCTGCTAGCTTAAGTGCGAGATAAGTTGGAATGTGTCTCTGTTGTCAATGAAAGCTTGGCTGAGTTCTCTGACAATCTTCGACATGGATATGCCAAGGTTGCTATGGTACTGAACAAGATCGATCCTGGAGTTGGTGCGGCCAGAAGCAGTAAAACGACACCCCGGTGCCGGTTGCAAGTCCACACCGACAAGGGATTTTGAACTGCCAAGATCTCCGCCCTAGAACTCGACCAAGTCTCGACACCCCGAACCCGGTGCCGCGCCAGGACCTCCTATCCGGATCCGAAGACCGAACCCGAGCGCCAAGATCGCCTTCCCGGACCCCTGAAGATCGAACCGAAGCGCCAGGACCCGAACCTGAAAGACGCCAAGATCACCGACGCGGGACTCCAAGTTCTTCATCCCGGATGCCAAGGCCGACTCGATGGCGCGGACCCGACAAGATCTGCGCAACGTTAAGATCTTCGCGACGACAGGAACGGCACCGACCCGGGAGGATCCGATGCGCCCCCGACGCCGGACCAAGTCCTGCTCCCCGGAGGCGACAAGTGCTTCATCCCGAACGCCATGACCATCGACATGACCCGAAGACCACGGATGCGACAAGATCTACCCCCGATATCCGAGAACGATCCCGGAGTCCGAGAACGTTTCCGTCAACCTCGAGCCTCCGGACCCCAACCCGGAACCCCAAGTTCGAGACCCCTAATGTGTGAACCCTTCCGAACCCCTATTTTATAATATAATATAACTTGTTGCATATTGAATTGTCCATGCATGCATCCTCGTCTGTGGTTTGGGGGCCTTATGCCGATTCACCTAATAATTAAATATGGGGCCCATATGCGGGCAAATCTAGCCTTATATTGGCCTCATTTAAACTTGTGTAGCGAACCGTGATATATTCTGCCTTGTTAAACAACATTTAAATTGCGGGTATCTAAACAACTTGAACCGCCTAATTAATTGTCGGGACCCGGTTCCGCTTAATTTGACCTAATTGCATCGACTTTGCCATGCCATGCATCATACATGCATCATGCCGATCTTCCCGTGTATTAAATATTGCATCCGGTGTTTCTTCTAGTGTTTTGGTTCTTCGGATAAGGCCGTTGAGTTAATGTGAGCTTTACCGATCTTCGGTTGAACCTTCGACAATGTTTTCAAAGTAGCATCTTCCCTTTCTACCTATCTTACTTTGCTAGTATTTATTCCCTCCTGTTGACCTTTGCTACCTGTGTTGCGATGCTCTAGATTTCGTACCCGTGATATCCCTTGCAGCCATATATAGCCTTGGACACATCCTATTACCTGTTGTTTGGTAGATAGTTGGACCCGCGTGTCGTAGTCGCTTGCTCAGTGTTTTGCTTGTCGTCAAGTACCACAATTGTTGGAGGATCGCCGCATGTTGACGATGGAGATGATCATGGTTTTACTTATTGATCACTTTAATTCCTGTTTAACAACTAAAATTGAATTAAGCAGAGGCATCGGTGGGTGATAGGTAATATTTGGTTTCCGACCGCCCACTTGTGTCCCGTAGGACCCGAGTTCTTGACACCTGTTCCGAGATCGAGCGCTAACCACGTGTGGGAGATATGGGCCCCCCATTGATTATTACCTGATTGCAAAGTATTGTACTGGGGGCCACAAACTAGTTTGAGGTTTTATTACTATCCTGTACTTATGCCATGCTACTTATGTATTTACGATTGTGTGCGGAGCACGCTGTACTGTTTAGGAAGCGGAATGTTTTCGCGGTATTGATAGTCCCCGATTGGGGATCTGCTGTCGTTTACAGCCATTGTCGCAAACCCTAAGTCCATCTCGAGACCGCCGACTTGCTATGGTAGACTTAGTGGGTGGCCCCGTGCTTGCTTTGGGTGCAGGAACGTCATGACTTAGGCCCCGCCGACATACCGATGGGTGTATGTTAACCGATCCGCAAAAGGGTCGAAGTGCCTGTGGATACTTTGGTGCACCCCTGCAGGGTTAAATCTTTTCGAGAATCCGTGTCCGCGGTTATGGACGACTTGGAGCACAGTGCTTGATCATAGACAACTATAACTAAAGTTCACTGTTATAAATTGGCTTGTATCCGATATGATTAGTAATCAGCTCCACTACAACGGAATGGCTAAGTAAAAGAACCAACAACTGCTGGGTTTTGGGTTTTATCTCATGATAAATGTATCTGACTAGTAAGTGCTGCAACTGTCACTGAATGATCAATTAAAAGTTCCCACTGCTTACTTTATCAGGATGATTATCTAAATCTGACTAGTAAAGTGCCGCCACTATAACTGAATAAGTAAAACTGCTAATCGTGTGAGTTCTCGGTTGCCTTCCTCGTTGGTCTCGAGGGGAAACGCCAGATGGGTTTGTTTGATGATAGTATCGGTTGGATCCGAATAGGTCTTCCCTACCCCTCTCGATAGCCGCCATTGTATCGAGTCTCTATAGGATGTTTAGTGCATCTTTGCCGCCGATCCACCATACCTATGTAGGCGAGGACCGCCAATTCTAGCCTCGCTGCATCGCCTCGATCGACGCCCCTTTTCCTTTGCCCTTTGTCGGCACCCTTTTGTTTAAGCAGGTTTTGAGATCGACGTTAGCGTGGTTACCCTTCCGCTGGGCAGGGTTATGGACGCCATTGGTTATTCTTCAGGGCTCTTAGCCCCATTTGCATCTTGTCCGTAGTCGGACGCTCCATCGTTTTCAAGGTGATTTGGATCTTTGTACCGTATATTTGTATTCTTGACTCATGGAGTCGCTGTTATATATATATATATATATATATATATATATATATATATATATATCTGTTCTGTGGGTCCCATTGAGGACTGTTGTGTAATGTTATTACTTCGCTTTCCACCCGCACGAAAGTGCCTGGTGGGCACCTTTGAATCGTTTCTATGCGGGTTTGGCGAGTTTCGCTAAAACTTGCATAGGGCCGATTCTGAGGGTGTTACAGTGTAACATCCCAGCATTAGATCTTAGAAATAAGCTGAACCCAGATGTGTGCATTGCATTCATGCATAGAAAATCCGAATAATTTTTGCACTTTTGAACAAAACTTGTCAAAGTGATTGAAGCTTCTCTCAACTTGATGGAATTGAAGTAGATCATCAAGTTGACTGCGATAAGTTTCAATATGACATTTGCTAAAAAATCCTTATTTGGGTAAAGATGATTTGATCTAAGGGTAGATCAAATGTAATAAAACTAAACTACAATAATTGCTTAATGATTAATAAGGTCCTTACGAGACCATCTCATAGTATTCATCACAACAATCCATGAATACCATGTTATGAATATAACTCAAGTAACAAGAATCCAATAACCAAATCTTGGTCTATCTTATTCTTATGCATGTCCTACCATGAGCATCATGGTAGTTCTTAACCACTAATTCATTATCACTTGTTGAGTAGGAAGGAAATCAAGTCAAGACCATTCACCACATATCTTTATTTCCGTATCAATCCTTATCATCTCGTTTAAACCAAATCCTAATATCTGTTGTTAATCAATATTGAGTGATCAACTATTGATTTATCAATTCTTGATCTATCAACTCTTGTCCTTATCCTAGCATTCACTTAATTACTATACAGAAAGGAGTAAGAAGAGGTAAGTGGTAATGCTAGTTTTAGATATCATCTATAGGATGGAAGTGATTTAAGAGAGTCAAATCAATATGATAATAGGTGGAGTTAACTCACTCGTGAATGGATAGAAGAGTTATCTGAAATATATATTTATATGGTGATAAAGAAGATCACAAGGATGAATTCTGAAGATAGTTACCAAGAGAAATCCTGTTGGATGTCAATGAATAGTATCCCTTAGTTAAGTTTCTCGCTATGGTATGCAATAGGTCGCCCATTTTGCATAAGGACGCCTCCAATGCCAATACCACTAGCGTCACATTCAATCTCGAAAGTTTTTGTGAAATCCGGTAAAGCAAGGAGTGGTGCTTCGGTGAGCCTCTTTTTGAGCTCATCAAATGCCTTTTGTTGTCCTTTGCCCCAAACGAATGTGACATTTTTCTTGGTCAATTCGTTGAGAGGGCAAGCAATGGTATAAAAGTCTTTCACGAAGCGACGGTAGAAACCGGCCAACCCATGAAAACTACGAAGTTCACTAACATTGGTAGGGACGGGCCAATCTCGTGTGTCCTTAACTTTTGCGACATCAACTTCAATGCCATTAGAAGACACACCAAAACCAAGGAAAAATAGTTTGTCTTTCGCAAATGTACACTTGGGGAGATTAGCATATAGCTTTTCATGACAAAGGATTTGAAGGACTTCCTTAACATGTGTAACATGCTCCTCTAGTGACTTGCTATAGACAAGAATATCATCAAAATAGACCACAACACTCTTTCCAATGAGAGATCTCAAAATATGGTTCATAAGGCGCATGAAGGTGTATGGGGCATTAGATAAGCCAAAAGGCATAACCAACCATTCATAGAGACCAAGTTTGGTCTTGAAGGCGGTTTTCCACTCATCACCATCGGCCATGCGTATTTAATGGTAACCACTACGAAGATCAATTTTCAAAAATATAGTGGCTCCACACAACTCATCAAGCATGTCATCAAGACGGGGTATAGTATGTCGATAACGTACGGTGATAGCATTGATTGGACGGCAGTCCATGCATAACCGCAACGTATCATCCATCTTTGGGACAAGAATCACGGGTACCGCGCTTGGGCTAGTGCTTACTTGGATCAAACCTTTGGAGACGAGTTGGTTGATTTGTCCTTCTATCTCCTTCGTCTCTTCCGGATTAAATGCAGGTATGCTTGGTTTGGAAGAGGTGCGCCGGGTATGAGGTCGATGCGGTGCTCGATTCCACAAAGAGGGGGTAGGCCATGAGGAAGCTCTTTGAGAAACACATCTTGTAATTCCTGTAAAATAGCCATCAAAGTGGGAGGAACATTTGTCAAGTCATTAGTTCCTTATGCTAGTCCCTTACATATAAGGACATAGTGCAACATGGATGGGTTGTTCCGCACTTCTCTCATCTAACTTTTGGTGGCAACAAGAACACTCTTAGTTTTTTCACTCGAGTTTGGATTGTGGCTCTCACTCACTATATGGTGGTTCTCTTTCTCACCGCTCTTCGCACAAGAAGGTGTTGTGCTTTCCGCCCTCACTAAAGCCTTCACATTGTCCACAATTATTTGGCTAGGAGTCATTGGTTGCAAAACACAAGTCTTGTTAAGCCATTTGAAGGTATAAGTGTTTGTGTGACCATTATGCAAGGCACGCTTGTCATATTGCCACAGCCTACATAGCAACATATGTCAAACCGTCATGGGGACCACATCACACTCCACCGTGTCTTTGTATGGTCCAATTGAGAAAGTTAACGAAACGGTGTGCTTGATCTTGACGGACCCTTGGTCACTTAGCCATTGTATATGGTAGGGGTGCTTGTGTGGATGGAGGGTGAGGTTGAGCTTCGCACATAATTCCATGCTTGCAAGATTGTGGCAACTCCCTCCATCGATGACAACTTTGATGGACTTCCATTGATACCGGCACGAGTTTGAAAGATGTTTGATATTTGGTATTCATTCTCATTGACTTGAGTAGTTAAAAATCTTGTGGCCACAAGCGATGGACTTGCGCCATGTTCACACACACAATTAGTTCTTGGTCATCTTCCAAATGTTGCCTAGCCAATGCTTCCTTGACCCTTGCATCAGACTCATCTTCACTCAAGTATTCTTCATCGCCATTGTCGTGGATGAACAAAACTTTCTTGTTTCCACATGTGGCCGACTTGTGTCCTTTGCCTCCACACTTTTAGCATTCACCATTGAATGGTTGATCATCCTTCGTGTATTTTCCACTTTGGGACGGTTTTCCTTGAGGAAGTGTTGGCTTGAATGGAAGCTTGGTGGTACTTGATGAGCTCCCACTTGGTGTTGTTGATGTAGTGGTTGGCTCTTGCTTGTAGTTGAAGTACGTCTTTTGCTTGTTGTACTTGATGTCCTCTTGCACTTGACGTTCGTCTTTTGTTACTATGTGCACAAGCTCAACCATGTTGTTGTACTTTTGGAACTCGGCGATGCGCTTGATTTGGTGGTTCAAGCCATTGAGGAAACGTGCCATTGTTTGTTCATCACGCTCTTCAATGTTGGCACGGATCATGTTGAGTTCATTTTCGTGAAGTACTCTTCCACGGTCTTTGTCCCTTGACTAAGCGTTTGAAGATTGTTGAAGAGGTCACGCATGTAGTGCGAAGGAACAAAGTGGGATCTCATATGAGCCTTCATATCTTGCCAAGTTGTAATTGGAGGCTCTTATTTTTCTTCACGAGCGAGTTGGACTTGTTCCCACCAAAGGTTGGCATAATCATCAAACTTGAGGGACGCCATGGCCATCATCTTCTCATTTCTATAGTTGTGCATGTGGAAGATCTTGTCCACCTTGAGTTCCCACGAGAGATATTCTTCGGGTTCATTGGAACCGGTGAACTTGGGCATGGTGAATTTGAGCTTGCCGAAAGTTTCTTCTTCATTGCGGTTCCAATATCGACGGTTGCCATGATTTTGGTGGCCATCTTCATCATCCGGGCTCTCATGTCTTGCTTGGTGATGGTTGTGTTGCCCTTGCGGTTGTTGTGGTGCCGCATTTGGTGGTGAAACTTGATTTTGACGATGAGCTTGGGGAGCTTGTTCGTGATCTTGGCATGGTGGATGACGAGGAGCAGGCGCTTGGTCCTCACCACGATCTTGGGGAGCTTGCTCTTGTTCTTGATGCGGTTGATGACGAGGAGGACGACGAGCCGCATGTAAAATGGGCTGGTCCCTTTCTTCATGATGTGGAGGAGGCTCGTCATGGTGCTCATGTTGTCGACATTGATGTTCATGTCGATGATTACGCCTTGGTGGGTCTTCGAGTGCTTCATGTTGACGGCGGCCGTGTTCATCCAATTTGGAGGCTTCACTTGTTGTTGAAGGGATGTGTCGGTGACGATGGGCTTGGGGGTCCACTTGAGGTTGTTCTTGTTGAATCACAAGTGCCCTTGGTTGTGATTGATTCGTTTCATGTCTTGGAGTTCTTGCGGAGAGGTCACCATCATAGCTTGACGTTGTGGCGTGTCGTGGAGATGGTACCGCTTGAGAAGAGCTCATGGAGTGAAGGACGAGTCCATCTTGGTTCCCTAAAGCGTGATGGCGTGAAGAGCTTGATTCACTTGAGGAGTGTTGTGACGAGCTTGAGTCGCGAGATCGCCGTCTTGCTAGCCCATCAATGAGGCGTTGAAGCTTCACATGCGTTGCGGTGAGAGCGCGACCAAGAGCTTTATTTTGATGGCCGAGGTTGTGTTGCATGGCATGCATTTTTCCTCGGACCTCCCCGAAGAGGTTGTCGATGCTCTTGAACTCCACTCGGGTTTCGCTAAATTTTTCGTCTTGGCGTCGCTCAAGGGCATCACAACGGTAGTTGAATTCTCCTCGAACCTTCCAATGATCCCATCTTGTCATGTATTGTGTGTCTTCCCCTTGAGGTGGCGTTGGTTGGGACGACTCGCCATTCTTGTCCATGATGCAAAGCCGACAAGAGTTATATATGGAGAAGAATACGTGGGGAGTTATCCTTTTACCTCACCTTGGAGATTGTATCAAACCAATTTCCACACAAGAGAGCTAGGATCTTTCAAAGTGAAATCGCAAAGAAACTCACACACAAATAAACTCCAACCCTCAAAAGCTTTTGGTGGAGGGTTAGGATTATGGAAAACCAAACGAAATGATCCAAGACAAAGGTTATTGTTCTAGGTGGTAAATAACCAAAGATTAACCAAAAAGGATATGATCTACAAAAACACAAGGAAACACACACGTGGAGATGAAAGGGGTTAGCACGACTATGAAAGTGAGCACCAAAATGTCCTAACATAGACTAAGCTCGGTGTCGTGCCAACGCAAGGAGAGACCGTAACTTGTTTACCAAAAGAGGGTTAAGCAACGGATTTGTGCACTTGCCTTGGCGCGCTTTTTCCTCTCTCTTTGCTTACAAGCTTGATACTCTCTTTGTATGGGGAGACTTTATCTTTCTATTTTTTTGTTTTTTTACAATTATTTTTCTCCCTTTCTATACTACTATGTTAACTTTTGTATTTGCACTCGTACTCTCACTTTCCAATGGCAAGTGCACAATGCTTAGACAAACACAAAATGAGTTGCTCTCATAGGATAGATACACACAAAGGAAGATATGGGGCTGTCAAAGTGGCACAAGTTATACCTTTGGTATTGTTGACGACTTGCAACCGGTGTTGGGGAAGATGTTCGGGTGTCAAGGAGCGTGGTTTATTGACTTGTGGAAGCTTGTTGTTAGTTTTGGCACACACACAAAAACACGAACAAACAAAAGAAAACTGGAAAAAATTGTGATCTGAAAAATTTTCGGCGTAGGAACCAGCGGAGCCGAGTCTGCCGCCGGAATTTTCGGTCGTTGGTCCGGTTGTGCCAGAGCTGTCGCCAGAAATTCCGGTTGTAGAACCGGTTCGTCGGAACTGGTGCCGAAACCTGTTCGTGACGAACTCCAGAAAGTCAAACTAATAAATCCGTCAAAATTTTGACAAAATTGGGCTGGGGAAAGGTCAAGGGGTGTAGATCAAGACCCAAAGCAACAGATCTATGGACCAAAACCACGAAAAACTCACCAAATCCAGAGATCGATCCGAAGGCAATTTGGTGCTCTTTTTTGGGGATTTTCGATTTTATGGTGGATAAAAGAAAAATTGAGGGGAAATTCATGATCAACCTTGCTCTTGATACCAATATGTTAGGGGTGACCCCTTAGGGAGGCCCGATCTTTCACGAATTCCTTGGAAATCAAGGAGGGACTGAGGGGGTGAGGAGGGAGGTGAAATCCACGAACTCACATGCGAAGAACTTGATGAACACACACACATGACAACATGATACAAGCCGATAGTTCACACCGGTGGCAACCGGTCCAACACAATCCCTAGGATCGACGTTGGGAAAGACACTCTCCCACGACCAACAATGGGGGTGAGAGGATTGATGAGATTTTGACTACTTGGAGACGAAACACCGAACTCCAAGGAATTTTACAACTTGAACGCACGAGGCAAAATCCAAGAGGAGAGGGGGGGGATAATTTGTGCTCTTGTCAAGGAGCATGAGACTATCAATTGATAGATCCTCAAGGGGTGTCTTCAATTACAATTATCCAAGTCTAGGGTTTACTATAGATGGTGGGGGCTATTTATAGGCCAGCCACATAAACAGGGGTAGTTTGGGTACGAAATGGTAAAGTCTAGGCGACATAAGGGGTTACATGGGTCAAGCCCGAAAGTTGCCTTGACTCTGGGGATTTCCGGCGAGAGTCCCAGCGGCGCCGGAGTGGTATCCGTAAATTCCGGTGGCCGCCGACATTTTCGATCACGAACCAGAAAGCCTTACAGAAAATGTTTTGGTCATTGCCGGGATTGTCGGAGAGGCGGTCGGGCGACCGGGCCTGTCGCTAGAAGTGCCGGCGAGGGAACCGGTTCGCCGAGCCTGGGGCCGGTTTGCTCTGGAGTATCTCCTCGGGCTGCCTTTGGTCCCTCCCTTGACGATGCTCCATTGGGTTCATAGCTGAGAATGCACAAAGTTTGGGAATGAAGTAGCAAGCCATCGAAGGGTGTATCTAAATCACATGAGGAAAGGAGCGAGTTAACCTTATCTTGTAGGGGCTTGGCTCGAGCGAGGGTCATCGGTCCACTTGGGGGACTAGTTGGTGGGGATGTAGACGCATCCGTAGGACGGGTTGCATCAATACAAGACATCGTCAAAGGCATCTTCGCCACCAATATGAAGAATTCTTGATGAGCACCAACCATAATGCTCAATCAAGCTCAAGAAGGCACCACAAGCACAAGAAGAGTGCCAAGGCAAGTTATCATCGTCGCGAGTGTCATGTGGACGACCAAGTGCGCCACCTACATCAACCTTCGGCAAGGAACGCCAATGACCTCCGTAGACACCATCATAGGGAACCTTCAACTACTCGTGCCACCACCACAATGGCACCAAGAGCAAGCATTCCTCCATGCCATCAAGCTTCAACGCCTATGCTTGACTTCCGCGACCTCGCGAACGAGGAAAATGAAGCCCTCTACTTCGCCAAGTTGGCTGAGTTCGGAAAGAGGATGTCTACACTCCAAGATGGAGGAAGCCAAGGCCACATATGTGATGAAGTCGATCCAAGCACCGCTCTCGAAAACACCATGATCCTACTTCCACCACTACTACTAGATGGCCACAAGACGGTCGAGCATGGGATTTTCCCTTCGACCATGGAGGAGAGCGATGATGCCCATCTTATGGCATCCAACTTTGTAGATGACAAGGTCAAGAATGGTGAGCATGGGATTTTCCCTTCACCAACGGAGGCGCATGGAGTTGAGGAAACCGATCCTATCCCTATATGCTTGAGTGATGATGTGGTACCAATCCCATGTCAGTATGAGAGCCACTTAGCCCACTTCAGTGAGAACAAGAGTGAGATGAGTGACTCCACTATATATGCGATTGAGTGCTTCCACTTTGAGGGCATGAGTGATACACCGAGTGAGTTGAGAGTGGTAATTGATATGTCAAGTCAGACCATTCCGATTTCTAACAACTTACCCTCTACCTCTAGTGTGTTCTCTTTTGATGTTCTAGGTTCCATGAATGAAGACGCGCCAAGCCATGAAGCAATGATGCCTCAATTGGAGAATATGTACATGGTGCACGATGATGATGCTACGCCATGGCTACACCAAGAAGACGAAGTCTTCCACAAGGAGGCCACTACTTCCACAACACCCACTTCATATGAGAGGTATGACCAAGGTAACAATAAGGATGTTGATGATGCCATGATCCCACTAGTGGACATGATGAATTGTGAGGATATACATGTTATGGATGATAATTGTGACATTACATATGCTTCACTCATATTCCCATGTGATGCTTTGCCTTTTCATAATATTGATCATGTGGAATTGTTTGATTGCGATATCATTGCCATAAACATGCCATGTTATGCATCTTGTGTGTATCCTCCAATTGCTTCAAACATGCTTTGTCATGCTAGTTCTCCAATTTCTCCCGTTGCTTGCAATAAGTTGAATAATTTGTCTATCAATTGTTTTGCTTGCAACAATACTTTTCACATGGATTATAACGAGATACCCCCATAGCTTTCTCAATTTTTGGAGATTTTGATGATTGCCATGATAAGCATGTTTCCCACTTTCATACTCACCATACATCTCTTTCATACTTGATTGACACTAATGGTGATGTGCACAAGAAGAAATACATCATGATGGATGATGTGTTTATCTACCATGCACACACGTTCTTCCTTTGGTGTATGATGTGTGTAGGTACCCGCACAAGAATTTCAACCTCGGTTGAGCATGAGTAGACAAAAAGAGATCTTGAGAGCATCCCACAAGTGAGTTCAAGATCGAACCCAGCTCTAATACCTTTTCCATGATTTGCATCTTTCATGTTGAACAATTGCGCTTTCCTATGGTGTGATTGCAAGCATGTTGATGGTATTATCTCACCTTGTGACATTCATGATTCTTCGCTTTTGGATAATGATGCTTTGTGTGTTGCAACAAAAATGTTGAACATTTTCTCTTTCCGATGTTTTGGGTGCAACCATAATGCCGTTAAGAGCATGTATTGCCATGAGAGCTTCCTAGTATCTCGTCATGTTGTTGCAACAAACATAAGGACCATTTGCTCTTTCATTTGGTTTGTTTGCAAACATGTTTTTTTCTTCCTCTTAGGATACTCATATTCCCATGATATTTTCTTTCGATGATTTGTGTGTGACATCCAACAATTTCTCTTTCCAATGGTTGGTTTGCACACATAATGATGTTGTTTGGATATTTTTTCCTCCTGTTTTTGCGAATTCTCCTAGTATTGCATCAAAGATATTGATCAAAATTTTGTCCAATGCTTTGAGTGCCACGGTAAGACGTTGTATGGAGTTCTTGAGTTCCCACATTTGGATGTGTTCAAAATATTTCCATGCACATTGACCTTGCATATGCATTCCATTTGCTATACATGTATTGTGCTAATAGTGTTGTGAACAAGAATGGACATGCCACATTTGACATGCTCCTCTATCATGCACGAAAATATTTTGCTTGGTATTTTTTGTGTCTAGGCAAAAATGCATACACGTCAACCTCTACCAACCATGTGTTGACAAGAAGAACCGAAGAGAGTTACCTATGGCTACCCTTCATCGAGCTATCTCTACAAGCTAAGGTGACTTCCTTCTACTTGAGGACTCATGCTATAATTTTCGTGAATTGGCTTCGCTTTTGTTGTGTGCTTTGTAGGCTTCATTGAAGGTGAAGGAACATCAATATTCCCGACGACGACTATATGGTGAACCCTAGGATCAAGAAGGTCTCTCGACCTCTTCTACTTTGTGATGAGCATGTAGAGTCGAGGACGACTATTTTTGAAGGGGAGGGAGCTGATGTAGCCCGACCTACGGTCGTTACCACATCATGGTCTCCAACTTACGCCAAGTCATGGATTCCAAAGGTGAATCCGTTCCTCTATGCGAGCCCACTTCCTACCATATTGAATGGTATACTACTTCATACTCCGTCCCATATGCATGATAGGTTCACACCGACAAGTATGGAGGCAAGGGAGGAAGCCCAGAAAATCAAGCCCGACAAGACGAAGGCTTGGAAGAGGAGACGGAAGAAGCCACGGCTGAACCACCGGAGTCTCCGGACCGATCTCCGGACTAACCCCAGCAACCTCCTTGGGGACAGTCTGTATGCCCCTCCGGAGACGACACCGGAGAGAGACCAGAATCTCTAGCCCACACCAGAGTCTCCGGCCTGCGCGATGGGCCTGCGCCCCGCCAGCTGGGCCTTGGGCCCATGTACCCCTCTAGCTCGTCCAAACCCTAGTTTTATCCCCAAACTACCCCTTGTTTAGTGGCTGGCATATATATAGAGTCCCCACCCCTTCATGTATCCCCCAGGCATAGATGCTAGACTAAAGGCACCCCCCTTGTGAGGAATCTTTAGTTTTGCCTCATCCCCTTACAAGGGGACCGACTATCGTCACCAACCTCGATTGGACTTTGCATCACGCATCCATCGTTGAACAAGGCCTTGGAGTTCGGTGTCTCGTCTCCAACTTGTCAATACCCTCCCCAAGGTATTCTTCCCTCTCCAATGTGGATTTGAGGGAGCACCTTGACCGATCTTTCCTTGCGAGGATTCTATCAGACCGGTGGCCACCGTTCGGGAGCAATCGGCCTTGTATCGTGTGATTTTTGCGTGTGTTCATTGTGTTCTTCACGAGGTGTGTTCGCTTCCGCTACCTACTCCCTTTCCCCTCGCTTTCCCATTGATTTGACCACGAAATCCATGAATATCGGGCCACCCAAGAGGTTAACCCTGTAACATCCCTAAAATCATGATTCATACATATGCATATCATCCATGCATCCATGATCATATGAATTTCATTTCAAACAAACCATTTCAAAACAGAAATTTCCATGCCTATTATTTTATGTAAGTTTACTCAAGACCTTGTGTTACTTGTTTTGAGAAAGGTACTGTTAATCATCCAGTATTGCTTAGAATCCAAACTCAGGTGCTTTCAAAAACTCGAGCAAAGTCTCAAAGCAAAATATGAAATAAAACAAATTCTATGCCTATCATCACACCTCATAAAGGCATGGTTTTATTTAAATTTTCGAAAGACCCAAGTGTGTTTGAGTGAACAGATGTTTTTGACACTTATTTGAGTACAAGATTTATTGTACAAAAATCCTGAAAAGTTTTGGATTCAAACAGATTTGATTTGAGGTTTGAAAACCATTTTAGAAAAGCAAACAGAAAAAGAAAAAGCTTAAAAGCGAAAAAAAATAAGCCTCAGCCGAATCTGGCCCAACTAGCCCAGCTAAGCCCAACACCCCACCACGCGAACCGTTTTCCTTCACTCGCCCCCGCACCCACTAGCTCGCTGACAGTCTGGACCCACACCCTCTCCCCTCCTCTCGCTGACAGCCACGGCACACACGACCATCGTCGTCTCCACCCAGCGACTGGTTCATCCCCAAATCACGCGGGCGTTTCCTGTTTGATTCGCGTTGTCAATTCCCGATCAATGCTGGAGTGATTCAAGCCCCCACCTCGCCTACTTAAACCCCCTCTGCCCCCTCTCCTTTTCCCCCAGACCGAGCACGAGCCCCAGTGCGAGAAATTCTCCCTAACCCCGCTGCTCCGACGACCTCGCCGACGAATTCCGGTGAGCAGCGCACTCCCCTCTATCTGTGGTTCACGCTGGCTTGCTCTGCATCTCCGTGCGCATCTACTTACACTTTCCATTTGCTCGTGCATGGCCTGTAGCCTCGGCAACGTCAACAACTGAGCGTCGCCGCTCTCTGCTCGAACTCCGGCGACCTTTCCCCGTAAGTTCCATCCTCCCCTTGCCCTCTGTTTGATACGCGTAAGATCCCCAGCGTCCTGTGCATCTAACGGTACCCTCCCCTTGTCTTAGCGCGGCTCAGAACGTCGCCAATGTCGATGAGCCGAAGCCACAGCCGCCAGGGACTACTCCGACGAGCAATCCGCGACGACT
The DNA here is from genome assembly GCA_030063025.1 of Avena longiglumis. Taxonomy (NCBI): domain Eukaryota; kingdom Viridiplantae; phylum Streptophyta; class Magnoliopsida; order Poales; family Poaceae; genus Avena; species Avena longiglumis. The sequence continues at coordinate 230,503,616 of CP125978.1, forward strand.
CCGAGCGCCCCTTCGCCAACCAAGGACACGTCGAGCTTCTCCTCGTCACTGCGGTTCTGGTGAGCATCTTCCCACCTCTCCGGGCGCCCTAGTTCGCCAGCACCGCCACTGTCAGAGCGCGCCGCCGCCAGTCGTCGCCGCTAGAGCCGCCCGTGTGTGGTCAATTAGATTAGGGCCGTAGGATTTAGATCTAACGAGTAAGATTAGATATGTGTCGAAGAGGTACGCGTTAGATCTGGCCGTGCATCTTCATTTAAATCGTGTGACTCTTGTTGATCGATCCGAACGATGCAGACCAATTAGATCAAGACGCGTGGCAGCAGTTAGATTTAAAAGACAGAATTTGAATCTATTAGATGTTCAAATTTGTTTTGGCTATAACTTTTGATCCCCACGTTAGAATTTGACAAATTTTATACCGTTGGAATTAGGAGAGCAAGCTCTTTCTAAATATGCAATGTGTTTAATGTTTTGCTTCTGTTAAAATGGTTTTATTTGCAGAAACTTGTGTAGGGCTAATTTGAGTATATGAAATATTTAGAAAATGAATTAGGGTTTAAATAAATGTTGTTTGGCAAGTTTTTAACTTGTTTATGAACCAGTACTGTATACTTGCTTGGTTGAGTTTTAAAAATCATCACATACCATTTTGCATGCATGCATATATTTTTGGTTGTATATGTTTTGTATGTAATTTGTTGCTATAAATCTTTTTGTAGATTTTGGTGCTAGTGATTGTGATTGTGAGGAGTGTAGCTACTCTCCAAACTACCAAGGCAAGTGGTACTTCATGAATATTTTTATCCCCATGTTTTATACTAAGCATTAGAAATATTTTGCTAAGTCTTGCATGTTATTATTTTGCTTATATGCTTGGGAAATCCTAGTAGTTGTAGAATTGCTAGGGAATCTCTAAGTTAAGTTACTATCTATGCCATGCTTAGCCTAGCTAGTAGCAACCAAGGGTTGGTGAAGTATATACATGCTATGATGAAAATATTTCTAAGTCTTTGGACTTGTGTTTTGCCAAATAAAACAACTAAGTAAATGAAACACCTGGGTGGAATGGAAGGAATGGTTTGTGTTGAGTGGTTACACAAGGCCAGGGGACTAGTGAACCTTGTGTATCTGTCACATCCCAAATTTTAGATTTGGTCTTGCATATCATTCATTGCATCGCATCATATCTTTCCATGCATTACCGTGAGTAGAGAGGATCGATAAACGCTATTTGCAAAACCCTACTTCTACTCGCTTGAGGTTCCTACGGAGAATTCAGAGGGCTTGCAACAACCACCCCCGAGGTTCGAGCTTCGCTCAAACTGACTGAAGGTTTTTCCCTCGGCAATACGAACCCGTAGGCGTGATAATCGCTCAATCGGAGTTCGTATGCAAGAGACTCGACGTTTAGTAAACCAAGAGACTTGCAACAACCACCCTGTAGGTTCGAGTTTTTCGCAAACTTACTGAAGGTTGTTCCTCGACGATCTGAACCCGTGGCGCGAAAATCGCTCAATCAGAGTTCGTATGCAAAAGACTCGGACGTTTTAGTAAACCCGAAAATCAAAATCCGGACGATTTCGAATCGAGTCCAACCGCGGACCGATTCTGTTTCAGTTTTTTCGCGTGAGAGACCAATTAAAGAGGCCCCGCCTCGGGCCCGTGCCCACACCCGCGCCAGAAGCCCGCGACCTCCCTGGCGCCGCCTCTGGCGCCACGTCGCCGCCTTCGCCGCCGCCACCCTCCGTCGCCGTTAATACGCCGCGCGTTGCCGGTTCGTCTCGCCGCCCTCTTTCCGTTCCCGTGCTCCGCGTCTCCATCCGCCGCCGCCAACTGCGCCCTACAGATCGCCGCGTACGCGCACGCGTTTATTGTTCCGGGAGCCGTAGTTGACCGTGTGTGTACGTGCAGGTAGAACCACGACGCCGGAACCGACCGTCGCCGCCTTCCGGAGCTCGCTGGAGTTCGTTTCGCAGTCCGATTCTGGTAAGACAGCAGCCACCGTCAGATCTCGGATCAGCGGCTTAGATCGTCCGTTGACTGGTCAGCGCTCCAGACATTGACTAGTCAGACGCCCCAGACGTTGACTGGTCAGACGTCGATCGGCGCCGATCATCGTATTACGATTGATCGGGTCAATCTCGTTAATCCTATTAGTTGGCAGATTTCGGTAGAATCTTGTAAATTGCGTAGAAATTCAACCGCTTGGCCAAAAATTGCAAATAAAATATGTACGCGTTCAGTGAGTCGTGTAGAATCTCGCTGTAGCTTTGGTTCAGACTTTTACCGTAAGGTTTAGTACAGTTTAATCAAACTAGTTAATGGACTTTTCGGAGTAATAAATTCGTAGTAAAAGTTTCGTAGCTCCAAAAATCGCGTGTGATATGTCCCTGAACTCGTGTGAACGAGGGGAATCTCATCGTGAAATAAAAAGATAGGCTTACAGTAAAAACTTCTGCAGTATTTGTCTAATGGCTTTCTGCAGTGTTTTAATTACTCGGGATGTTTTATAACTCCTTTTTGAGTAATTCCAATTGGTACTGTTTCTTATCAGCGATGCCTATGCGGTAGAATTTTTCCAAGATTTTACAACCTGTCTACTACCGATAGTGAATTATTAAATTCTACCTCTAGTAGTGATCACTACTTTTGGTTAATAGTTTCCCTTGCGCCAAATCTATTTTCCATGCATGTATTTGGTAGTAATATGAATTAGTATTATGTGGTGCAGCTGTAGCACCAATTCACTTGTCGTTCTTGCATTCATGCATCATCTTTGTTGCATGTGTTTGTGAATTGTTTGTTTATGAATGCAATTGTGTCGTGTAGATTGTGTGGAGTGCAACCCTTGCTTGTGTGTGGATTGTTCCTCCGACCGCTACAACCAAGGCAAGTAGATGCTACTTTGTTCATGATATCGTCCTACTATTTTCAATGCATTGTCGTGTATTTTGTAGATGCATGTGTAGGATGATACTATCGCTATGCTATGTCCTATTATGTGGTAGGGCTTTCCTTGTAGATGAACCACCGTTGGTAGATGTGCTTAGCCATGCTATGTTGAACGAGGGCTGGGTTAAATCATTGATACTTGTTTTCTCAAAGTATTGGTTTGTGAAAACTAAAACAACTTAATCAATGAACCCCCTGGGTGTGATGGTATTGATAAATTTCGGTGGTTTCATTGCGGAAAGGCACCCAGGTATCAAGAGAGAATGATTGGCTTCTTTATTGTGTAGCTTACGTGTACAACCATGTGCCAAAAATGAAATGGGCGGTTGGTTGGAATTAGTAGGTTGTGGTAACTCGAACCCGCGTATCCAGAGATGTAGAATTTTGGTAGGTTGGACCGGTGCGGCCGGATTGAGGAGCTACTTCCGAACAGTCTCTTCTTGGTCTTCTCCTATCATCACCCAAAATGAGAGTGATGGTACGAGCTGGCCAAGTCACATGGGTAAAGTGTACTAGCCTCTGCAGAGTGTATAATCTAATCGATTAGCCGTGTCCCCGGTTATGGACAACTGAGTTGCTTGATATTGATTCCATGACATGTTTCTCGCTCATTCTAATTTCATAATTGTTTTAATATTGTTGGGTTAACTTAATTGGGATCTTTTCAAATAAAATCCAAAACTGTTTATGAAAGTAGGACAATTTGAGCTAGCTTTATGCTAAGCTTTTATATTGTAATAATGGTACTCTGGATCTTGTAGATCATGATACACGGTTATTTGCTATGGTTATCTATCTTACTCTATTGTGGGCCAATGAACCGATCCAGGGATTGGCATGTCACATAGAGGCCACGGTCTTATCAGAACCGGGGTGTCACAGTATCTCACTTGTGGAAAGCCACCCAGGAACAAAGAGATTTTAGAGGCCAAGTGTTGAAAATCTTCTAGTGCAGCCACTTGGCAATATGGGCTCTGCCTGGATCACATTGGTTGCTAGAACTTAGCCATTTGGACATTTGGTGGTAGTGGGAATGATAGGTTGGAGCGCGTCCACTTGGTCTAAGGGAAGGCTTCAAAGGTCTGTCTTGGTGAAAATCAAGTCCGTGGGGAAAGTGCACAACCTCTGCAGATGGAAAAATCTAAGTACTTAGCCAAGTCCATGGTAATGGACAACTTGAGCATCAAGACATGGAAGCTATCAAGAATCTCCTCATCCCAATTTCTAAGTAAAAACTTGTGGGTGAACAAGGGTGAAGGACCTCAATGTCTATTGGTGGTTCCTTGGGAGAATATTTGACAAAGAAAAACTTAGTGATTTCAACTAATAGTCAAAATCTATTTTGAGCAAAGCAAGCCAAGCTACACTTAGCCAAATTGCATATAGCATTTAGTCCACCTAAATTATACTAAGGTATCACTTGCCAATACTATTCCAATGTATTGACCCACTGTGGCTGTAACTTGTGATGTTGCAGGTTACTCTGATGAGGATTAGGAGTCATGAGTCTACACTCAACATGTTTGCCTGTGGCACATGAAGATGAAGACTTTTATTTATTTACTTATTCAAACTCTTGTATTAGGCCTGTGGCCTTGGAGTTGTAAAGACTATGTTTGTCTCTGGAATGCCTGTAATAATGACCTTTGTATCTGTGTACTTCATCTTAAACTGTGGATGCTAGCAATGATCCAGGGACTAGCATTGCAATCACAGGGATCCTTTTCCTTTATAAGGGAGGGATCTTACAGATGGTACCAGAGCACTGTGTTGCCTGTAGGATTATGACCCTAGGATTGGAAACCACTAAGGAAAAAATTTCAGCAACTTCTACACTTGTCTATTCTTCTCGTAAACTTTTCTAATCTTCCTTCTCATCTCTATTTGTAGATGAACTCCATCAACGAAGCCGTAAGGAAAGGACCACTCATGACAATGACCTTGGAGTGTGAGACAGAATTCCCCAAGGCTCTCAAGGACCTCATGGTTGCATTGGAGATACAAGGTGCAGCTGTGTACAAAGGTTTTCCTGTGATGGATGAAGGAGTTGAATACTTGTGGGTGCAACTTCACTTGTATAAAAAGAAGGAAGACAACCACCAGGAAAAAGGATTCTGCATGTTCACCAATTCAGTGGTGCACACTACATTCTTTGAATCAGCAAGGGATGCAGCTTGGAAGACCATCAAAGAACTTGGTGATACAGTCAAGTGCAGAATGCTCAACCTCCAAAATGACCTAAAGGAAGAGAAGAAACATACCCAGGAGTTGGAAGCTACCAACCAAACCTTAAGAGGAGACATTATATACTTAGTGATGGATTCATGTGAGCAAGATAGACTGATTGCTTCTAGAAACATTGTGTTAGCCAACAGGTCCAATGAGATAGGATTATAAACGTACTTCGTTAGTTGGACCACCACTTATCACTTTATTTTCCAAATGTTGCTTGAAAATAAGTTGAACTTTGGTTGTTGTAATGAATCCATGCGTACCATGACTTGTGTGTTTTGATTTCCAAGGATTTGTATGTGATGTTTTGCCTTGTGTTTTATCTTGAATTGTGTTGTTCTAACTTTTCTATCTTATAAATAGATGCCTACTGTTACCATCAGCACTGTTGAGGAGTTCCAGGTTACTCGCTTTGGTCCTCGTATTGTTGAGCTTACTACTTTGCTCAATCTCCCTCTTCCTACGATCATGGTGCTTCCCCTCACCAAGTTTGAGAGGAAAGACCTTTGGGGTTTCAAGGTTAACCAGCCCGGACGCCAGACAGAGCCTACCACGGAGGCCATCATCTTCAAGCTCATGCATGATGACAAGGAGAGAGGCCTTGAGGTAGTCATGCAGGATCTGATAGGACGTCTGCTAGGGAGACACTCCCGACAGGTTAGAGGTACTCATTCCCACGTCTTCGGTAGACATGAGGGACACAGCGGAGCCGATTCGTCTATACCTCCAGGACTTAGAGGCTCTCATTAGGCACGTGGACTCCGATAGGACCAACCTCATGCTCAGCAATGACGAACTCCAGGTGCAGCTTCGCGAGAAGGACAAGCTCTTCGTGGAGCAAGAAGAGATAGTTAAGGAGATGGAGGGGAAGTTCGAGAGCCAGGACAGAAAGTTCAAGAGTCAGGAGAAGCGAGTCCAGGATAGGAACAAGAAGATCCCGGACATGACTGAAGAACTGCAGGCCAAGGACTTCGAGCTCGAGCATCAGCAGACGGTGATTGAGAGGCTTCGTTCCCAGAAGAGGGCTCTCAAAGCCAAGATAGAGACCTTGACCACCAGTGTTGAGGAATACAAGACCGCGATGGAGAACGCAGGTCTTACCTTTGTCGAGGAGGAGGTTGATGCTGAGGAGTAGATTTCACTACTCATTTATCATCTATTATCGTACTTATTGTTGGAACTTGTTATTTGACCATCCGACATGTGGATGGCTTGTTATTTGTGTGTGTTTACTTTGCGAACTTACTATCTGGTTGTTGAATCTTTATCGTTATGTTGCATGCTTTGTGATTGTTTATGTGATGTATTGTGCATGAAAGCATCTATGGGTATCTCATTCTTACCTCTATTGAACAAACCACAGATGCCTCCCCGTCGTGCAAACCCCAACCCCAATAACAACAACATCACCCCAGAAATGTAGCAAATGATGACCGCTCAAACTCAGCTGATGCAAATGATGACGACGGTCATCTAGAACCAAAACAACAACAATAACAACAACAACAACAACAACAACAACAACAACAACAACAACAACAACAACAACAACAACAAAAACAACAACAACAACAACAACAACAACAACAACAACCCACCGGGTTTTGACATGCTTACCAGGTTCTTGAGATTGAGGCCAGCAAAGTTCTCAGGAACGACTGATCCCATGGTGGCCAATGATTGGCTATGCTCTGTGAACAAGGACTTGGTAACTGTGGGTTGTACTGATGCAGAAAAGGTCAGATTTGCAGCACATTTGCTGGAAGGACCAGCCGCCACTTGGTGGGATAACTTCCAGATCACCACTCCCATAGAAGATGTGACATGGGCTATCTTTGAGGATGGCTTTCGTACTGCTCATATCTCATCTGGAGTGATGAGTCTGAAAAAGAAAGAGTTCCATAATCTGAAGCAGCGCCACCGCAGCGTGGCTGAATATATTGAGGAGTTCAACAATCTGGCGCGTTATGCACCGGATGAAGTTGACACCGATGCTAAGAGAAAGGAAAAATTTCTTGACGGCTTGAATGATGAGCTGAACTGCGCAGCTGTGGCATATGTTCCCACATACCAGTCTCTTTGTGATAAGGCTGCTATATTGGAGAACAAAATGAACCAAGTTGAGAGCAGAAAGAGAAAGCACTCGGACAAGCACAACTCGGGATCGTCTCACAAACGTTCCCATTATGATGACAGCGGAAGCTCAGGATCCCACAAGCAACAAGAACCACAACCACAACCGTCATGACAACAAGCATCGTCGTAGTCATGACAATGACAAGTACAAGAACCACCAGGGTGGATATAAGAGCCACCACAGTGGAAATGGAAGTGGAAGTGGAAGCCATCCTGTCAAGAAGGACATCCGTCAGGTTGAATGCTTCAAGTGCAAGAAGATGGGGCATTATGCAAATGAATGCCCAGAAAAGAAAGTTGAAGGACCCAAAAAGCCCAACCCTTTTCAGAAGGGACAAGTTAACCACATCAATGTGGAGGAAATCTATGAGGAGCCTGATGCTGTTGCTGGTAAGTTCAAACTTAATTCTATTCCAGCATTTGTTCTCTTTGATACTGGTGCATCTCATTCATTCATATCAAGAGAATTTTTTGATAGAAATGAGTTTCCAACTGAAAATATTGGGTGTCCAATAAAAGTTAGTTCTCCAGGTGGAGATATGATAGTAAGTCTTGGATGCCGGGATCTATTAATAGAGTTTGGGAAGCATAGGTTTCCAGTGAGTCTGATAATCCTAGATTCCCAAGGACTGGACGTAATATTGGGAATGGATTGGATGCCTAAGTATGAAGGAGTACTAGATTGTGCTAATCGTACTGTCGCACTCACAACCCCAGTAAGAAAACGGATTAAATTCAAGTCTAACTTTGAATCAAAAGGGAGTAAGCTAAATTCTCTTAAGGGGGTTAGCATTGACAGTGTGCCAATTGTGAGTGAATATCCGGATGTGTTTCCGAAAGAATTGCCGGGAATGCCACCAGATAGAGATGTGGAGTTCCTTATTGATTTGCTACCAGGATCTGGACCAATAGCAAAGAGACCGTACAAGATGTCAGTTGACGAACTGAAAGAACTCAAGAAACAACTCGGAGAGCGATTCTGAGAAAGGATTTATTCAACCAAGTTCTTCATCTTGGGAGCCCCCTTTGTTTGTGGAGAAGAAAGATAGAAGTCAAAGGTTATGCATTGATTACCGTTCACTCAATGAGGTGACTATCAAGAACAAATACCCTTTGCCTAGAATCAATGACTTGGTTGATCAGCTAGAAGGAGCTTGTGTATTCTCGAAGATTGATCTACGGTCAGGCTATTTCCAACTCAAGATAAGAGAACAAGACATACCTAAAACAGCTTTCACTAGAAGGTATGGATTGTATGAGTATACCGTGATGCCATTTGGATTTACCAATGCTCCAGCATACTTTATGAATATGATGAACAAGGTGTTCATGGAATTTCTTGATAAGTATGTTGTCATTTTCATCGACGACATTTTAATCTACTCCAAGAGAAAAGAAGAGCATGAAGGACATTTGCGCTTGATACTCGAGAAACTTAGGGAACACAAACTGTAAGCCAAATTCAGCAAGTGTGAATTCTGGTTGAATGAAGTTGGATTTCTTGGACATGTTATGACAAAAGAAGGTGTAGCAGTTGATCCTTCTAAAGTTTCAGCTGTAGCTGAATGGGAATCTCCCAAGTCAGTGAAATAAGTTCGTAGTTTCCTTGGCTTAGCAGATTACTATAGAAGGTTCATTGAAAATTTCTCCAAAGTTGCTAAGCCTATGACGGAATTGCTAAAGAAAGACAAGAAATTTGCTTGGTCTGAAGGTTGTGAACTCAGCTTTCAGGAATTGAAGAAGAGACTTGTGACAACACCAGTATTGTGTTTGCCAGACTTGGAAAAATATTTCCAAGTATATTGTGATGCATCTCATCATGGTTTGGGTGCAATACTCATGCAAGAAGGAAAAGTTGTAGCTTATGCCTCAAGACAACTCAAAACTCATGAAGTGAACTATCCTACTCATGATTTAGAGTTAGCATCTGTTGTCCATGCACTGAAAACATGGAGGCACTATCTTTTGGGAAAACGTTGTGAAGTGTTCACAGATCACAAGAGTTTGAAGTATATCTTCACCTAGAAGGAAATTAATATGAGACAAAGAAGATGCCTAGAACTCATCAAGCACTATGACTTGAGTTTGCAATACCATCCCGGTAAAGCAAATGTTGTAGCGGATGCCTTAAGTCATAAGGTTTTTGTGAATGGCCTTACAAAAAGAGAATTGCCAGATGATTTGTGTGCCCAATTTAGAGATCTCAGATTGGAGATTGTGCCTGAAGGACATCTCATGTCTTTGGATGTTCAACCCACTTTGTTGGACAAGATCAAAGAAGCCTAGAAGATTGATAAAGAAATCGAAGAGATTAAAGAAAAGATTGGCAAAGGAAAAGCCAAAGGGTTCCGTGAAGACGAACATGGTACTTTATGGCATGGGAAACATATCTGTGTTCCACAAGATCCGGAGCTTTGGAAACTAATTTTACAAGAAGCACATAACTCACCGTATTCCATTCATCCGGGTAACACCAAAATGTACATGGACATGAAGGAAAGATTTTGGTGGAATAACCTCAAGAAGGACATCGCCAAACATATTGCTTTGTGTGATGTGTGTAGTAGAGTGAAAGCGGAACACCAGAAACCAGCAGGTTTACTTCAACCACTACCTATTCCTGATTGGAAGTGGGACAAGATTGGTATGGACTTCATGACCGGATTACCAAGGACCAGATCAGGATATGATTCTATTTGGGTAGTAGTGGATCGCCTAACTAAAGTGGCCCATTTCATACCCGTGAAGACAACATATACAAGTGCTAAGTTGGCCAAAATCTACATGAGTAGAATTGTATGTCTACATGGAGTGCCCAAGAGTATTGTGTCTGATAGGGGAACTCAATTCACTTCCCATTTTTGGAGACAGTTACATGAGTCATTGGGAACAAGGTTGGAATTCAGCACTGCTTTTCATCCTCAAACTGATGGACAGACAGAAAGAACTAATCAGAATCTTGAAGACATGTTGAGGGCATGTGCCCTAGAATACGGAGCTAGTTGGGACGAAAGTCTGCCCTACGCAGAATTTTCTTATAACAACAGCTATCAAGCCAGCATTGAGATGGACCCATTTGAGTTTCTCTACGGAAGAAAGTGTACCACCCCATTGTTATGGAATGGTATGGGAGAAAGAAGTTTGTTCGGGCCAGAACTTATCAAAGAAGCCGAAGAGAAAGTCAAGTTGGTTAAAGATAGATTGAAGATAGCACAAGATCGATGAAAAGCTACGGATCCTAAGCGCAGAGAAGTCACCTACGAAGTTGGTGATAGAGCTTATCTTAGAGTGTCACCACTTCGTGGAGTGAAGAGGTTCGGAGTCAAAGGAAAGTTGGCCCCAAGATATGTTGGACCATTCAAGATTCTGAGTCGCAAAGGAGAAGTTGCCTATGGAATTGAATTGCTAGAGTCTTTGTCAGCTGTTCATAATGTATTTCATGTGAGTTAGCTCAAGAAATGTCATCTAGAAATGGAAGAAACTTCTTTGAAGGATACTATACATTTGGAGGAGGTTCAATTGGAAAGTGACCTTACTTATGAGGAGAAGCCTATCAAGATTCTTGAGACTGCGGAAAGAGTCACAAGGACTAAAACTATCAAGTTTTGCAAGGTTCAGTGGAACCATCATTCCGAAGAGGAAGCCACATGGGAAAGAGAAGATGATCTTCGGAAAGACCACCCTCACCTATTTGCTAGCCAATCCGAATCTCGATAGGACCAACGTCATTCTTAGCAATGACGAACTCCAGGTGCAGCTTCGTGAGAAGGACAAGCTCTTCGCGGAGCAAGATGAGATAGTCAAAGAGATGGAGGCCAAGTTTGAGAGTCAGGACAGAAAGTTCAAGAGTCAAGAGAAGCGAGTCCAAGATAGGAACAAGAGGATTCGAGACATGACTGCAAAACTAGAGGCCAAGGACTTCGTTCACAGGAGAGGGCTCTCAAAGACAAAGTAGAGACCTTGACCACCAATGTCGAGGAATACAAGACCGCAATCGAGAATGCAGGTCTTACATTTTTTGATGAGGAGGTTGATGCAGAGGAGTAGTGATGACTACTCATTTACCTTTATTTATCAGGTCTTTGATTGAGTCGCAATGACCATCCAACATGTGGATGACTTGCTATTGGTGTGCTTACTTTTCCAAAAACTCGTTGTCTGTGTTGTTGAACCTTTAATACTATGATGCATGATTGTGATTTGTTATGTGATGTATTGTGCATGTTAGCATCTATGGGTATCTCATTCTTATCCTTATTGAAAACCACAGATGCCTCCCCGACGTGCCAATCCCAACCCCAACAACAACAACATCACCCCTGAGATGCAGCAGATGATGACAGCTCAGACTCAGTTGATGCAAATGATGACCACGTTCATCCAGAATCAGAACAACAACAACAATAACAACAACAATAATAACAACAACAACAATCAGAACAACCCACCGGGTTTTGACATGCTTACCAGGTTCTTAAGGCTAAGGCCAGCAAAGTTCTCAGGAACTACTGATCCTATGGTGGCCAATGATTGGATACGCTCTGTGAACAAGGACTTGGTAACTGTTGGCTGTACTGATGAACCGAAAGTCAGATTTGCAGCTCACTTGTTGGAAGGACCAGCAGCCACTTGGTGGGATAACTTCCACATCACCACTCCCATTGAGGATGTGACATGGGCTATCTTTGAAGATGGTTTCCGTACTGTTCACATCTCATCCGGGGTGATGAGTTTGAAGAAGAAAGAGTTCCATAACTTGAAGCAGCGTCACCGCAGCGTGGCTGGATATATTGAGGAGTTCAACAATCTGGCGCGATATGCACCAGATGAAGTTGACACTGATGCTAAGAGGAAGGAAAAGTTTCTTGGAGGGTTGAATGATGAATTGAACCTGCAGTTAGCTGTGGCCTATGTTCCCACATATCAGTCTCTTTGTGACAAGGCTGCTATTTTGGAGAGAAAGATGAAACAAGTTGAAAGAAGGAAGAGAAAGCACTCTGACAAGCACATCTCGGGATCGTCTCACAAGCGTTCTCATTTTGATGACAGTGGGAGTTCTGGATCCCACAAGTATGGGAAGTTCAACAAGCACCACAACTGCGTTATCATGACAAGCACAATCATAGTCATGACAACGATAAGTACAAGAATCACAAGCGTAGATATAAGATCCACCACAATGGAAGTGGAAGTGGCAGTGGAAGCCAGCCTATCAAGAAGGATCTTAGTCAGATTGAATGTTTTAAGTGCAAGAAGATGGGTCATTATGCAAATGAATGCCCAGAAAAGAAAGTTGAAGGACCCGACAAGCCCAACCCTTTTCAGAAGGGACAAGTGAACCACATCAATGTGGAAGAAATCTATGAGGAACCTGATGCTGTTGCGAGTAAGTTCAAACTCAATTCTATTCCAGCACTTGTTCTTTTTGATACTGGTGAATCACATTCATTTATATCAAAAGCAATAGTTGATAGAAATGAATTTTCAACTGAAAATATTGGGTGTCCAATAAAAGTAAGTTCTCTAGGTGGAGATATGATAGTAAGTCTTGGATGCCGGGATATAGTGATAGAATTTGGAAAACATAAGTTTCCAGTGAGTCTGATAATCCTAGATTCCCAAGGACTGAATGTAATTTTGGGAATGCATTGGATGACCAAGTATGAAGGAGTACTAGATTGTGCCAATCGCACTATTGCACTCACAACCCCGGAAAAGAAAAGGATTAGATTCAAGTCTAACTTTGAATCAAAAGGGAGTAAGCTAAATTCTCTTACGGGGGTTAGCCTAGATAGTGTGCCAATTGTGAGTGAATATCCGGATGTGTTTCCGGAAGAATTGCCAGGAATGCCACCAGATAGAGATGTGGAATTTCTTATTGATCTGGACCAATAGCAAAGAGACCGTACAAGATGTCAGTGGATGAGTTGAAAGAACTCAAGAAGCAGCTTGGAGAACAGTTGCAAAAAGGTTTTATCCAACCAAGTTCTTCATCTTGAGGAGCACCGGTTTTGTTTGTGGAAAAGAAAGATAGAAGTCAAAGGTTATGCATAGATTACCGTTCACTCAATGAGGTGACCATCAAGAACAAATACCCTTTGCCAAGAATCAATGACTTGTTTGATCAGTTAGAAGAAGCTTGTGTGTTCTCAAAGATTGATCTTCGGTCAGGTTATTTCCAGCTCAAGATAAGAGAACAAGACAAACCTAAAACATATTTCACCACAAGGTATGGATTGTATGAGTATACCGTGATGCCATTTGGTTCGACCAATGCACCAGCATACTTCATGAATATGATGAACAAGGTGTTCATGGAATTTCATGATAATTTTGTTGTCGTTTTCATCGATGACATTTTGATCTACTCCAAGAGCAAAGAAGAGCATGAAGGACATTTACGTTTGATACTTGAGAAGATTAGAGAGCATAAGCTGTATGCCAAATTCAGCAAGTGTGAATTTTGGTTAAATGAAGTTGGTTTTCTTGGACACGTTGTGTCAGGAGATGGTGTATAAGTTGATCCTGCTAAAGTTTCAGCGGTAACTGAATATGAATCTCCCAAAGTCAGTGAAAGAGGTTCGTAGTTTCCTTGGCTTAGCAGGTTACTACAGAAGGTTCATTGAGAATTTCTCCAAGGTAGCTAAGCCCATGACAGAATTGCTAAAGAAAGACAAGAAATTTTCTTGGTCTGAAGGATGTGAACTCAGTTTTCAAGAATTGAAGAAGAGGCTAGTGACAGCACCAGTCTTATGCTTGCCAGATTTGGAGAAAAAATTCCAAGTGTATTGTGATGCATCTCATCATGGATTAGGTGCAGTACTTATGCAAGAAGGGAAAGTTGTGGATTATGCCTCGAGACAACTCAAAACTCATGAAGTAAACTACCCTACTCATGATTTAGAGTTAGCCTCTATTGTCCATGCACTCAAAACATGGTGATATTATATTTTGGGAAAGCGATGTGAAGTGTTCACAGATCACAAAAGTTTGAAGTATATCTTCACCCAGAAAGAAATTAACATGAGACAAAGAAGATGGCTAGAACTCATCAAGGACTATGACTTGAGTTTGCAATACCACCCCGGTAAAGCAAATATTGTAGCGGATGCTCTAAGTCGTAAGGTTTTTGTGAATGGCCTTACTAAAGGGGAATTGCCAGATGATCTGTGTGCCCAATTTAGAGATCTCAGATTGGAGATTGTGCCTAAGGGACATCTCATGACTTTGGATGTTCAACCCACTTTGTTGGACAAGATCAAAGAAGCCCAGAAGACAGACAAGGAAATTGATGAGATTAAGGAAAAGATTGGCAAAGGGAAAGCCAAAGGATTCCATGAAGACGAACAGGGTACTTTATGGCATGGAAAACATATCCGTGTTCCACAAGATCCGGAGCTTCGGAAACTGATTTTACAAGAAGCACACAACTCACCATATTCTATTCATCCGGGTAACACCAAAATGTACATGGATATGAAGGAAAGATTTTGGTGGAATAATCTCAAGAAGGACATCTCCGAACATATTGCTTTGTGTGATGTATGTAGTAGAGTGAAAGCGGAACATCAAAAACCAGCAGGATTGTTACAACCACTACCTATTCCTGAATGGAAGTGGGACAAGATTGGTATGAATTTCATCACCGGATTGCCAAGGACCCGGTCAGGATATGATTCTATTTGGGTAGTAGTGGATCGCCTAACTAAAGTGGCTCATTTCATTCCCGTGAAGACAACCTACACAAGTGCTAAGTTAGCTAAGATCTACATGAGTAGAATTGTATGTCTACATGGAGTACCCAAGAGTATTGTGTCGGATAGGGGAACTCAATTCATTTCTCATTTTTGGAGGCAACTACATGAGTCATTGGGAACGAGGATGGAATTCAGCACTGCTTTTCATCCTCAGACTGATGGATAGACAGAAAGGACTAATCAGATTCTTGAAGTTATGTTGAGAGCATGTGCTCTAGACTATGGAGCCAGTTGGTATGAAAGTCTACCTTACGCAGAATTCTCTTACAATAACAGCTATCAAGCCAGTATTGAGATGGCACCATTTGAGTTTCTCTATGGGAGAAAGTGTACCACCCCATTACTATGGAATGGTGTGGGAGAAAGAAGTTTGTTCGGACCAGAACTAATCAAAGAGGCTGAAGAGAAAGTCAAGCTAGTTAAGGACAGATTGAAGATAGCACAGTCCCGACAGAAGAGCTACGCGGATCCTAAGCATAGAGAAGTCACCTATGAAGTGGGTGATAGAGCTTATCTTAGAGTGTCACCACTTCGTGGAGTGAAGAGATTTGGAGTCAAAGGAAAATTGGCCCCAAGGTATGTTGGACCATTCAAGATTCTGAGTCGTAAAGGAGAAGTAGCATATGAGATTGAATTGCCAGAGTCTTTGTCAGCTGTTCATAATGTGTTTCATGTGAGTCAGCTTAAGAAATGTCATCTAGAAATGGAAGAGACTTCTTTGAAGGATACTATACCTTTGGAGGAGGTTCAATTGGAAAGTGATCTCACTTATGAGGAGAAACCTATCAAGATTCTTGAGACTGCAGAAAGAGTTACTCGGACTAAGACTATCAAATTCTGCAAAGTTCAATGGAACCATCACTCCGAAGAAGAAGCAACATGGGAAAGAGAAGATGATCTTCGGAAGGACCACCCTCACCTATTTGCTAGCCAACCCGAATCTCGAGGGCGAGATTCACCTTAAGGGGGTTAGATTTGTAACATCCCTAAAATCATGTTTCAAAACTCATGCATATCATCCATGCATCCATGATCATTTAGGGCTCCATTTCAAAACCATTTCAAAAACAGGAGCATCTGGTGCTCATTATTTATGTGAGCAACTATTAAACCAAAGCCACTCTCACTTGAAGAGTTTATTTGTTTTAAACCAAGCCTTGATTGCTCTCTTATTGCTTTGTTTGATTGTTGGAGTTTGGAGAAAATTTTACAAAGCAAATATGATTTGAAAACCATTTTCAAAACTTATTCAAATCAAGTGCTATATCACTATTTATTTTGTTCAATCAAAGGGACCAAGCTAGTACAGAGAGACCATTTGGTTTCATGCCCAAAAATGTGTGTGCTACACTCTACAAAAATCTAGAAAATATTTGAATTCAAATGACCTTTGAATTTATTTAAAAATGGATCCAGAAAATTAAAACAGAAATAGAAAAGGAGTAAAGAAAAGGAAAAAGGCCAGCGTCGCCAATCTGGCCCAACTCTGGATCCAGCCCAACAACCAGCCCACCCGGGGTTCCCCTCCTCTCCTCTATTTCTCACCCGCGCGAACACACCCCTCTCAACGACACCCCGAACCCACTTGCCCCGTCAGCGTCGTCCCCAAACCCCGCCCACGACTGAGCCCTCCGCCGTTTCCTCCCCGCGTCACTGTCGTTGATTGCGCGAGTAAATACCGTTGATTCGCCGAGTAACTCCACGCCCAGCTCCGCTACTTAAACCCCTCCCCCTTGCGGCCATTTCCCCCAACAAAGCTAGCCAGAAGCGCCACCAAGCTGCTAGAATTTGCCCTCACGCCGCCGTGGTACCGACAGACTCCGGCGACCGATTGTGGTAAGCCTCGTCGCGCTTCGCTCTGGTTCATGCAAGCTTGTCCACTATCACTTTTGTATCTTCCGACGTTACGCTTGCCTTATTTCGCACCGAGCATCGACTCAGTCAAGCACCGAACTTTCCGACGCTGTCTCCAACTTCGCAAGGAATTCGGTGAGGTTCGACCGCCTGCTTTTTCCTTGACCCCATCTTGTTACGCTGAACGTCGCGCGCTGATGCCTTTCGGTTGTGTTAGGGCGGATCAGAACATCGCCAACGTCGCCGTCCACCTAAGCCCGACGCTGCGCTCAACTCCGACGAGCTCCCACGTCCACAGTAACTCGCCCCCGTTTCCACGACGACCACGTTGAGCTTCCTCGTGCTCGTCACGAGTCTAGTAAGCATCACCATCGCCCCAGCCTCGCTAGTTTCCGATCCACCGCCCGGCAGAGCTGCCGCTGTTACGGCCATTTTGCGTCACGGGTTTTAGTCAAAGCATTTAGATCCACTGGTTCTAGATCCAGTAGTCGAGATTAGAAGATAGGCGAAGGGGTATGGTTAGAACTGAGCCGTTAGATTTTAAGTTGATCTGACGGTGCGCGAACGCAATCCAGCGTGAAGCGGTACCAGCCAAGCAGACGCTGCCGCGTGGCATGTTTTTCGATTTAAAATTCTGAATTAAATATATTAGATGTTTAAACTTGTTTAATTCATAACTTTTGATTCCCACGTCCAAATTTGACAAATTTTATATCAATGGAATCAGGAGAAAAGGACCTTTACATTTATGCAATGTTTTTAATGTTTTGCTTCTGTTAAGATGGGTGTTTTTGCAGAAACATTTGTAGGCATAATTTGGGTATAATAATTATTTGAAAAATGTTTTAATGTCCAAATAAAGTTTATTTAGCTTGTTTTTTTACTTGTTTATGATTCAGTACCATGCACCTGTCTTGTTTGGTGTAGAAAATCATCACATGGCATTATGCATGCATCCATATATTTTTGCTTGTATTTATTTTGTATGTGATTTTGGTGCTATTATTTTATGTGTAGATTTTGGTGCAACTAGTGATGATTGTGAGGATTGTAGATACTCTCCAAACTACCAAGGCAAGTGGTGCTTCATGATTATATTCCTATGTTTTTCAAATATGCATTAGAAATATTTTTGCTAGTCTTGCATGGATATTTTTGATCTATATGCTATGCTTCGGAAATCCTAGTAGTTGCAGAATTGCTAGAAATATTTATAAGTCTTATCAATGCCATGGTTATCCAAGCTAGTAGCAACCAAGGGTGGTTATATTCATGCTATGAATAAATATTTCTAAGTCTTTGGACTATGATTTTGCTTAATAAAACAACTAAGTGAATGAAACACCTGGGTGGAATGGAAAGAATGGGTTATGTTGAGTGGTTACACAAGGCCCATTTCTATGGTTTACCTTGTGTATCTCACTTGTCGAAAGCCACCCAGGAACAAAGGGATTTGAGAGGCCAAATGTTAAGAAGCTTCTAGTGCAACCACTTGGCAATATGGGCTCTGCCTTGATCATATAAGTTGCAATAACTTAGCCATTTGGACAGTTGGTGGTAGTGGGATGATAGGTTGGAGCGCGTCCATTTGGTGTAAGGGAAGGCTTCTAAAAGGTCCTGTCTTGGTGAAAATCAAGTCTTGTGGGGAAAGTGCACAACCTCTACAGATGGAAGAATCTAAGTACTTAGCCATGTCCCTGGTATTGGACAACTTGAGCATCAAGATATGGAAGCTATCAAGAATCTCCTCATCCCAATTTCTAAGTAAAAACTTGTGGTTGAACAAGGGTGAAGGACCCCAATGTCTATTGGTGGTTCCTTGGTAAAGAATTTGACAAAGAAAAACTTAGTGTTTTCAACTAATAGGTAAAACCTATTTTGAGCAAAGCAAGCCTAAGCTACACTCAACATGCATGCCTGTGGCACATGAAGATGAAGACTTATTTATCTTATTATAAATTTGAAATCTTGTATTAGGCCTGTGGCCATGGATTTTGTAAAAGACTATGTTTGTCTCTGGAATGACTTGTAATAATGACCTTTGTTTCTGTGTACTTCATCTTAAACTGTGGATGCTAGCATTGATCCAGGGACTAGCATTGCAATCATTGTGGATCTTTTCCTTTACAAAGGAGGGATCTTACAGTTGACACTTAAGTTCCTTATAATGCCATTGTGTAAAGTAAAATTTGAAGATAAGACAATTCTTATATAAGCAGTCTTTGAGTAGCATTCCATCTTTGGGTAACTTATTGTTGTATGATATTATAACTACATGTTGTGTCACACACACTCACAAGCCCTAATAAGAAGCACAAATGTGAAATCTAAAAGAACAAACACATTACAAAAACCATTTCCTAGATGCAAACCATAGAACAATGTTATTTTTGGGGATTCGAGTTTACCAAATTGCATTACATTACTTATGCATAATAGGATATTGCTTCTTTAAACATTATTCCTTACGGACTAATGATGTTGTTTTCAGATATTGCATATTATATTGTCTTAAAAGAACTTGAGTGCATAATCTTGCAATCTCAAAAGGCAAGTTCACACTTGCTCATGTCCTTTGATTATTTTCTTTCTATAAAGTATTTTGCAAATCCAATGTTGTCACGCATTTCAAAAAGGTCAAAAACACTATTTTCATAATAATATGAATATAGGTTATTTACCATGAGGTAATAACCTAATATGAAATTTCCGGTGTTAATGGGACATATTATCTAGGACTTAACAACCAATGTCGCCAGTGGTTCTTGCACCGTATATCACGCGTTAACAATGAGATTTGGAATGGGAAGAGTAGTCAGTTGTATCCTTTTCCTTCGTGTAGGCAAGACGATAACGTGGCGCTGATTCCTTGTGCGGATCCAACATATGGGTGGGCACCCTTAGCCCCATGATTTTGGTGTTCAGATTATCATGAGTGGAGGTATAGCTGAACCTATATGATACTTGCCAGGGCATCACCAAATTTCATAGAGTCTTTTGGGAACAAAT